>CM038670.1:480583949-481909783 GCA_021605145.1 Aegilops bicornis
GATGGTGCCTTCTCGCTGCAAGGCGCCGGCCTTTGTGTCTGCTTATCGCACCACGGAGAGCACCTCAAGTACGTCGTCCAGACGCACTTCCCCCGGGAGATGTCAACCAACAACATCGCCGAGTACGAGGGCTTGCTTGCCGATCTCAGGATCGCGGCGGACCTCGGGGTTAAAAAGCTCATTGTCAGGGGCGACTCACAGCTCGTCGTCACGCAGATCAACAAAGACTATCAAAGCCCGTTGATGGAAGCTTACGTGGACGAGGTGAGGAAACTGGAGGAGCGCTTTGATGGTATACAAGCGGAGCATGTCCCTCGAGCGGAGAACGACATCGCCGACCACCTGTCAAAGCGCACTGCCCTCAAGCTACCTATGGAACCAGGTACTTTTTTGCTTCAGTTAACCCAACCATCTGTTGAGCCGTCAACCGGGCAGGGCAAGCGAAGGAAGCTAGGCCCCGGCAAGTACTTCCCACCGAGCTCCCCGGAGCCACCGGCGAAGATGTTGCCATGGATGCCGACCCTGCCACGGGGCGACCGACTCCGGCAGGACCTCAGGTCATGGCCGTGGAGGCGGCCGCTCCCATGGCAGAAGAGATGCCTTTGGTCCTTACCGTCGAGCACACCGTCCAATTCCTTCAAAAAGGAGAGCTTCCTGAGGAGCAGGAACAAGCAGAAAAAGTAGCCCGCTGGTCTGCTCTGTACCAATTCGTTGACAATGTATTGTACAGAAGAAGACCAAATGGGGTGAAATTGATGTGCATCCCCCGGGAAGAAGGACTAAAGCTGTTGGCAGAGATACATGGAGGCATATGTGGCTCCCACATAGGGTCGAGAGCCCTTTCCGGAAAGGCTTTCCGGCAAGGTTTCTTCTGGCCCACCGCCCTCCAGGATGCGACGACGCTGGTAACCAAGTGTGAAGCGTGCCAGTTCCATTCAAAGAAGCTCCATCAACCGGCTCAAGCCCTTCAAACTATCCCTCTCTCCTAGCCCTTCTCGGTCTGGGGGCTCGACATACTGGTCCCTTTCCCCCATGCTGTCGGGGGCTTTGACTACTTGTACGTCACAATCGACAAGTTCACAAAGTGGCCAAAGGTGGAAGCAGTGAGGAAGGTGACAGCGCAGTCAGCCATCAAGTTCTTCAAGGGACTAGTGTGCCGTTTCGGGGTGCCTAACAGGATCATCACCGACAACGACACACAGTTCACAAGCCATGCCTTCATGCAATATGTTGAAGATCTCGGCAGCAGGGTCTGTTTCGCTTCCGTGGCACACCCACGGAGCAATGGCCAAGCGGAGAGAGCAAATGCCGAGGTCCTACGAGGCTTAAGGATGAAGACTTTTGACAGGCTGCGCAAGAGCGGAAGGCACTGGATTGATGAGTTGCCGGCGGTTCTTTGGTCGATCAGAATGACGCCAAATCGAGCCACCGGCCAGACACCCTTTGCCCTGGTTTACTGGGCAGAAGCAGTTCTCCCCACGGAACTCACATACGGGTCACCTCGAGTGCTCGCTTATGATGAGCTTGAGCAAGAGCAGTTGCGCCAAGATGACCCGATGCTCCTTGAGGAAGATCGTTTCGGGCGGTCAGAGAGCAAAGACGCTACCAAAGAAGCCTTGCGCCGCTACCATAGCCGCAAGGTTCATGCCCGGAGCCTTGAGGAAGGCGACCTTGTTCTTCGGCTTGTTCAGTCAGCCAAGAATTCCAACAAGTTAACGCCAAAGTGGGAAGGCCCTTATCGGGTAACACGAGTCACCAGGCCTGGCGCAGTCCGGCTGGAGACCGAAAACGCCATTCCAGTGAGCAAATCCTGGAATATCGAGGATCTTCGCAAGTTTTACCCATAAGGCGCGGCTGCCGGGCCCCCCGGCAAGCCACCCTTTTGTACAAGCCTTGCCGGCAAGGCATGTAACCCTTTGTACAGAACCAGGCGCAGACACTGAGCATAAATAAACGAAAGCGCTGGCGCCCTAAGTTATAGCATGCATGCTAGGTTGAGTCTCTTCCTTAGTTAGGGTTGATAGTGCTTAGCTACGGCTAACCCCTAGCTTATAGGCCGAGTGCGCGTCTCTCTGTTCCTCTCTGTCTTCTTTGGTTCGCAGGGCACGCAAGTATTCTTGCCGAGCTGTTTTGGAAGAAAGGGAACAGACCGGCGCCCGGGCCCCGACAAGCCAGAGTTGCCCGGGGCTGCAAGAACAAGGATCCCTCCGCGACAAGCCAAGATCGCCGGGGGCTGCAGATCCAGATAAGTCCTTTATCCTCTATCATGCATTTCGTTATGGACTGGGATACGTGAAACCCTGTTCTATCTCTGAGCTACCGTGCTCCCCCTTTTCGGCACCCAAGTATTATCCCCTGGGTCTGGATTTGGTCGTAGCCGCGGCAGCAAAGAGAAGGAACGGGGGGCCTAAGCCCACCTCATCCCTGCCTCCGCCAAGAGCGTGAGAAAGGTCGAGCGAAGTGGGGAAACGGCAAGGCCTGTTGCCGGGCGAGAAAACGTTTGTCTTAAGGATAACGAGGATTCATTCCTTGTCGTGGGTTCCACCCACGAACGGTAATCCCGGCAAACACCCCTTTTTCATTAAAAAACATACCATACAGGTACAGTTCATACGAAATGAAAAACATAAGCAATGGGATTACAAGCTTTAAATTCTACTAAGGCTCGAAGGCTTACAAACTAAAAGAGATAAGGTGCCCGTAATCCCTTTCTTGTCCCTCTCCTCAGGAAATGGAACAAGAAAAGCAGGAGGGCAAAAGGGGCGCCTAGGCGAGCTACGGGTGGCAGAAGACACTAAGAGAACATCTTGGTGGCCATCCAAGGGCTGGATGGTGATGGCGACGCCGGAGGCAGAGCTCGAAGATGAGGCGGCAGGACGTCAGTACGTGACGAAGGCGTTAGTGCCCGCCTACTCTGACTTGACGGCCTTGCCGCCCGCCCTCTTCCTCTTCCGCAGCCTCCCAACGCCAGCCTCCCAAGGAGACGACCCCGAGAAGTTCAAGGATCCGGCGAACCGGATGATGGGGTCACCGGTGCCGCTGAGCGGCACCCGACGCCTAGTCGGACTCGTCATCCTGCCGCCCACTGCCTCATTGCCGCTGCCGTTGTCCTTCTCGTCACTCTCGCTCGAGGAGGAATCTTCATCATCAGAAGAGCTCTCCACGCAGCACCTCACGCGGGTCCCAAAGTGCCCGAAGATTTTGACGGAGAGAAGGCCACCCTCCATTAGTTTGAAATGGAGAGCGAGCCCATTCGTCAAGTTGTGGAGGCGAGCAAAGGTCTTCCACCCTCGGTGAAGATACATGACGTGAGGAGCGGGGAACTCAACGTCGACCCATGTGCCGCTGAGGGAGTCCTGGATTAGGGGGTGTCCAGATAGCCGGACTATAACCTTTGGCCGGACTCCTGGACTATGAAGATACAAGATTGAAGACTTCGTCCGTGTCCGGATGGGACTTTCCTTGGCGTGGAAGGCAAGCTTGGCGATACGGATATGTAGATCTCCTCCCATTGTAACCGACTCTGTGTAACCCTAGCCCTCTCCGGTGTCTATATAAACCGGAGGGTTTTAGTCCATAGGACGAACAACAATCATACCATAGGCTAGCTTCTAGGGTTTAGCCTCTCGATCTCGTGGTAGATCTACTCTTGTACTACCCATATCATCAATATTAATCAAGCAGAGTAGGGTTTTACCTCCATCGAGAGGGCCCGAACCTGGGTAAAACATCGTGTCCCTTGTCTCCTCGTTACCATCCGCCTAGACGCAGTTCGGGACCCCTACCCGAGATCCGCCAGCTTTTGACACCGACATTGGTGCTTTCATTGAGAGTTCCTCCGTGTCGCCATCTTTAGGCCCGATGGCTCCTCCAATCATCAACAACGATGCGGTCTAGGGTGAGACTTTTCTCCCGGACAGATCTACGATTCGGCGGCTTTGCATCAAGGGCCAATTCGCGGCCATCCGGAGCAGATCGAAGCTACGCCCCGCCATCGTGTCAGATTTGAAGTTTGAACTACACGGCCGACGTCTGCGGAGACTTGATCTTCGACGGGTTCGAGCCACAGCCAGCGCTACCGCCGTCACGATGGGCATGATCTAGCTCTGCCGCCGAACAGTGCCCTGGAGGCCGCACCCGTGTCCGCTCCAACCTTTAGCTCGGAGCCAACTGCGCCAATCGAGGACGGGCTGCTGGACACCGCCTTGGGGGTTGCAATCTCTACGACGATCGAGCCGAACACCAGCCTTGTCCTCTGTGAAGCTCGTGACTCCAAGGTGCCGACTCCTCTTCGGACTCCAAACCTTCCGTGCCCCTGCCGATCGAATCCGATTGGGCGCCGATCATGGAGTTCGTCGCCGCGGACATCTTTTAGCACTCGCCCTTCGGCGACATTCTGAATTCACTAAAGTCCCTCTCTTTATCAGGAGAGCCCTGGCCGGACTATGGTCAGCAAGGTTGGTATGCGGACGACGAAGAAATTCAAAGCCCACCCACCACCCACTTTGTAGCCACTGTCGATGATTTAACCGACATGCTCGACTTCGACCAAGACATCGACGGTATGGATGCCGATGCAGAGACGACCAAGAACCAGCGCCTATAGGGCAATCGGAAGGCCACCTCGTCAGATGACATATACATGGTGGACACGCCAAAAGAAGGGAAGGGAGATGGAATAACGGAGGATGACCCTCCAAGAAGCAGCCTAAGCGCCGCGCCGCCAAGCGCCGCTCTAAATCCCGCCAAAGCAAAAACGGCGATTCCGCACGGGAGATAATAACACCTTGACAAGGTTGAAGACAACCCCTCCAAAGCAGGATTCAAAGACAGAGGATGGAGAAGCCAGCCCTCATGAGAGAGCGGCAGACAGAGAGGTAGAGGACGATAATTACATGCCTCCCTTCGAAGACGAGGCAAGCCTCGACGACGATGAATTTGTCGTGCCTGAGGATCCTGTCGAACAAGAGCGTTTCAAACGCAGGCTTATTGCCATGGCGAGCAGCCTCAAGAAAAAACAACAATAGCTTAGAGCTGACCAAGACTCGCTAGCCGACAGATGAACTGAAGTTCTTGCGGCCGAAGAGTACGAACTCGAACGCCCCTCCAAGAGCTACCCAAAGCGCAGGCTGCTACCCCGATTAGAGGAGGAAGGACCTAAACCTACATCACCAGCGCATGACGCGGCCGACCGGCCACCTCGTGGCGTCGACAGAGAGGCCTCTCGGCCCTCCACTCAAGCCGCACCCAGGCGTTGTTCAAAAAATACCAAGGCACGGGGAAATGCGCCAGACCTATGAGATATATTGGAGGACAAGGCAAGGCAAACAAGATCGATCTACGGATCGCGTCGGCGCCCCACGACACGTGACGATAACCGTCATGCCGGATATGGCAAATCCGGCTGGGCCGAACACATTAGACAAAGCTCACTTGAGCTACATCGGGATATAGCCCAGTACAGAGGCGCCGCACACCCACTATGATTCACAGATGAAGTAATGGATCATCAAATCCCCGAGGGTTTCAAACCCGTAAACATCGAATCATACGATGGCACAACGGATCTTGCGGTATGGATCGAGGATTATCTCCTTCATATCCACATGGCCCGCGGTGATGATCTACACGCCATCAAATACCTCCCACTGAAGCTTAAAGGACCAGCTCGGCATTGGCTTAACAGCTTGCCAGCAGAGTCAATTGGTTGTTGGGAGGACCTGGAAGCCGCATTCCTCGACAATTTCCAGGGCACCTATGTGCGACCACCAGACACCGATGACCTAAGCTACATAATCCAGCAGCCAGAGGAATTGGCCAGACAATTCTGGACACGATTCCTAACCAAGAAAAATCAAATAGTCGACTGGCCGGATGCAGAGGCCCTCGCAGCCTTCAAACATAACATCCGCGACGAGTGGCTTGCCCGGCACCTAGGACAGGAGAAGCCGAAATCCATGGCAGCCCTCACAACACTCATGACCCGCTTATGCTGGAGAAGACAGCTGGCTAGCTCGTAGTAATAACATGACCAAGAGCCCTGGTAATTCGGATACCAAGGGCAGCAATGGCAGGTTGCGTCGCAACAAGCACAAGCGTCGCATTAACGGCGACAATGCTGAGGATATGGCAGTTAATGCCGGATTCAGAGGCTCTAAACCCGGTCAGCGGAAAAAAGCCATTTAAAAGAAATACTCCAGGCCCGTCCAGTTTGGACCGAATACTCGATCGCTCGTGCGGATACACGGCACTTCAAAACCAGCCAATCACACCAACATGGATTGTTGGGTGTTCAAGCAGGCAGGCAAATTAAATGCCAAAAACAGAGACAATGGGCTACATAGCGATGACGAGGAGGAGCCCCGACATCTGAATAATAGGGTACAGAAGGGCTTCCCCCCCACAAGTGCGGACGGTGAACATGATATACGCAACCCACATACCCAAAAGGGAGCGGAAGCGTGCACTTAGTGACGTATATGCGTTGGAGCGAGTCGCCCCAAAGTTCAACCCGTGGTCCTCCTGCCCGATCACTTTTGATCGAAGGGACCACCCCACTAGCATCCGCATGGCGGATTCGCCGACCCAATCATTGACGGATTTCACCTCACTAGAGTCCTTATGGACGGCGGCAGCAACCAGAACCTGCTTTATCAGGATACAGTGCGAAAAATGGGCATAGATCCCTCAAGGATTAAACCCACAAAGACGACCTTTAAAGGCGCCATACCAGGTGTAGAGGCCAATCAGATAGGCTCGCTTACACTTGAGGTGGTCTTTGGATCCCTGGATAATTTCCGAAGCGAGGAGTTAATCTTCGACATAGTCCTGTTCTGCAGTGGCTATCACGCACTGCTCGGACGAACCGCATTTGCAAAGTTCAATGCGGTGCCGCACTACGCATACCTCAAGCTCAAGATGCCAGGCCCTCGAGGAGTCATTACGGTCAATGGAAACACCGAACGCTCTCTCCAAACGAAGGAGCATATGGCGGCCCTCGCGGCTGAAGTACAAAGTAGCCTCTCAAGGCAATTCTCCAGTCCGGCTATTAAACGTCCGGACACCGCTAAGCCGCCTCGAGTAACCTACAACAAGACCGCCTGGCACGTTCCGAGCAAGCGTAGCAATGCGGCCCCAACCCCAGCCCTCGCGAAATTGCGAAACCAGTACTACGCGTACATAATTACGCTCTAGAAATACCATGGGCATAGGGGGAGGGGCACGACCACGGCATGCCCAAAATGCGGCTCAACCGCACTAGGGGCTCCCGATTTTGTCATTCTTTTTCTTACTTTCAGGACTCCACTCTCCGGAAGGCCTGTCCGGCAGTACAATCGCCGAACACACGATGCAACAGCTAGGGAGGCAGAAAGCTAGAATGTCCAGGTGGTCTCTATAACGAGCTAAATACCTGTCTCACATACCGTCTCACAGCTTGCCCCTGGAGGGGGACATGTCAAATAGTCCCATCTCTTGCTTATCGCACTATTTGTATCGTTCTGCTTTCACAACAGCCTTTTAATAAACAATGCTCAGATAAAGCTTATTATTGCATTTTCTATTTATTTCTTTTTCAATACATATGTTCAGTTATGACATTTAGCACCCGTACACTTTGGTACGGCCAAATACGCCAGGTGCTTAAGTACCCCATAATACGGCGTGAGAAGTCCGAACACTTTAACAAGTGCGGCACCCCGAACTTATAGCATTATATGCATCAGCTGCGAATCATGTCTTGGGTCAATAGTTGGGTTTGCCCGGCTCCTATGTTTTGGTACCTTACGTTCCGTTATATCGGCTAAGGTAGCGCTACGAGAACTACTGCGATTGTGCCCCAGTTGAGCTGGGTTCAGCACCTCAGTAGAGAAAGCTAAAACTGATCGTCATGATAGGGCGAGAGCTGGTCGCTGTTCGAGAGGTTTCGAGTCCCTAAAGACTCATGCCGCTTAGAGCGAGGAGTCGGCTTTGTCCGGCCTAGGCGTGGATAGCGCCCCGAACTCGGTCTTCCGAATACTAGGGGCTTCGCCAAAATTTAAAATTATAGAATTCTATGGCTAAGTGAGAGCGATAAAGCATTATAGTCCGATTGCCTTGTTATTACAGTTGTCTTGGCGCCTCCCTCAAGGACCCAAGAATGGGAACAAGAGCGCTCGAGTTTATCCCGAACACCCCAAAGACTTTGTGGGTATGGGGGCAGGAGCCGACGACTCACCATCTTTCAGATTTAATAAACGGCCGCATAGAAGGTAATATTTTAAATTCAAAAAGCGTTCTTAGCGCATATGAACAAGTTTTCAGCCAAGACAGATAACACGGCGAAGTTTACTCAAAATTACATCCTTGGAACATTCATACGCCATAAGGCGGGCACCCTTTAGGACGCCCTCATAATACATCTCGGGCTTGCGATGCGCCTTGCCCTCCGGTGGCCCATCTGTCACCGGCTTCTCAAAGATCCATCTTGCCCCAAAGGTATTTTAACACGGGCAAGGGCCCTACGGGCGCCTTCGATGCATACGGAGCGCTTGATGACTTCAAGGCGTGGACAAGCATCCGCCAGCCTCCTCACCAGCCCAAAGTAGCTCCCAGGCATGACCTCCCCAGGCCATAGCCGGACTATAAGGCCCTTCATGGCCTGTTCGCCACCTTATGGAGCTCGACCAGTTGCTTCACTGTCGCTCAAGTGAGCTGGTGTCCGCCTCAAAGATCGAGACCAGAATACCTTCTCCGTCGAGCTCCCCTCCTCGGCCCGGTAGTATGCGGCAGTGTCGGACACACTACGGGGCAGATTTGCGAATGCTCCTGGAGAGCTCCGGACTCGGGTAAGTAACAAGTAATTCACTTTCACGTGCTTGCTTTGCATAAAGAATGCCTTACCCGCTGCTATCTTCTTCATCACCTCAATTTCCTGGGGGGCTTTTTGGGCTTCGGCCTTGGCAGATTTGGCGCTCTCAAGGTCCGAGGCAAGCTCGGACTCTCGAGTCTTTGAGTCAAGCTCCAAACTCTCGTGTTTTTTCACGAGAGCCTGGAGCTCTTGCTGCACCTACGCCACCCGCGCCTCCTGCTTTTCTCGCTCGATGCGCTCCACGGCCACATTGTCTTCGGCCTTGGATAGCGCTTTTCTTCGTGGTTGCCACAGGTTGTGGCCCCTGTAATACTCACGTTGGTCCTGTCATTTTTGCAACCGCATCTTTTTATATACTTACATAAGGTATTACTTACCTTCCTTGTCCTCGAGCTGCTTCTTGGCAAGGCCGAGCTCGTTCTCGGACCGCCGAGGCTCTGCTTCAATGCATCGACCTCCGCAAGCCAAGGGCAGAGGTCAAAGAAATACAGCTTGCATTCCCATATTGACATACTTATGTTAGACTCCTGCAGATATCTTTTAGATCCTCGGTTCGACTTTTCTTTCCTAACACCAAACTGAGCATCGTGGACTACCTGTCTATGCGGTAATATTTTTACATATCTTAAATACATACCTCAAAGCCTGTTAGAAGGTCGGCATTGCTTCAGCCAGCCCGCCGCTTGGCGGATCGAACCTTCGGATCACCGCACTCATAATAGTGCGGTGCTCCTCATCGATGGAGGCACCGTTAAGCACCTCCAGCAAATTATCCGGCGCCTCCGGTTGGACGGAGGCCACCGGCGTCGCAGGCTTGCCCTTCTTACTAGGGGGCCGCCTGCCGGACTTCGGAACCATTGAAGGTTCCGTTGCGGTGTCCGGCCCGGGGCCGGACTTGGAGCCCTTGGGGGTTTTGTCCCCTTTGCTCCTGGAGTCCGGGAGGTCGCCTTGCGGCGCCTCTAGGGCCACCTCCTCCTGGCTTGGACCCTTTTGGGACTCCACCTCGGCCTCGTCCGTTGGGCGAGGGGAGGTAGCGGTCGGAAGCGAATTCACATCCGACGAATCCAGGGAGCTGCTCGACGAAGCGTCGAGCCGGGCCTTGGGCGGACTGCATGATTATATCCGACGTCAGGGAAAGCTATGCAATAAAAGAACACTATGAATCACTCTGGTGTCCGAACACTCACGACTTCGCCAGGGGCTTGGCCCTGGGCGGCAACTCCTCCTCATTGCCGGGCGACGTTGGTGGAGTAATCCGGGAAGGGTTCTTCCTTCTTGGACCCTCCGCCTCCCGGTTAGCGGCTTTCCTTTTCTTTTCTTCCCCGCCGAGAAGAAAACTCTCTTCCTCCTCCTCGTTTTTCGTGGGAGGAGTGCGCCTGAGTCATCAGACGACGAGTCCGGCTCCACCGGGCGCCGGGAGCTCTTCCGGGTTCCCGCGGCCGCCTTCTTGGCCTTCTTCTCCGGCACCACGTAAGGTTCCGGGACCAGCAGCTTCGCCAAGCGGGCGTCTGCTGGGCCTTCGGGCAAAGGAGCTGGACAGTCGATCTGTCCGGTCTTCTTCTGCCAGTCCTGTCAAAGGAACGGGAGCTTAGATCCCGCATAGAGTCAAACTATGAAAAACAAGTATCCCGTAAAGGGTAAAACAAACTTACTACGCTGGCTTGGCGCTTCGCGCAGAATCCGCGATCCTCGATAATGGGAGGGGGAACCTCGGCGCCCTTGACTAGCACCTTCCATGCATCCTCGTGCGTTGTGTCAAAGAGCCTGGTCAGAGTTTGGTGCTGGGCCGGGTCGAACTCCCACAAGTTAAAAGCCCGTCGTTGACACGGGAGGATCCGGCGGATGAGCATGACCTGGACTACGTTGACAAGTTTAACCTTCTTGTCCACCAGGTTTTGGAAGCAGGTTTGGAGTCCGGTCAGCTCTCCCGAATTACCCCACGACAGGACCTTCTCTTGCCAGGAGGTGAGCCGTGTAGGGATGGCAGATCGGAATTCGGGGGCCGCTGCCCATTCAGGGTCACGCGGCTCGGTGATGTAGAACCACCCCGATTGCCACCCCTTGATGGTTTCCACGAAGGAGCCCTCGAGCCATATAACGTTGGGCATCTTGCCCACCATGGCGCCTCCGCACTCCGCTTGCTGGCTGCGCACCACCTTTGGTTTGACGTTGAAGGTCTTCAGCCATAAGCCAAAGTGGGGCTTGATGCGGAGGAAAGCCTCGCACACGACGATAAACGCCGAGATGTTGAGGATGAAGTTCGGGGCCAGATCGTGGAAATCCAGGCCGTAGTAGAACATGAGCCCCCGGACAAATGGGTGGAGTGGGAAGCCTAGTCCGCGGAGGAAATGGGTGAGGAACACCACCCTCTCATGGGGCCTGGGGGTGGGGATGAGCTGCCCCTCGTCTGGGAGCTGGTGCACGATGTCATTGGACAAGTATCCGGCTTTCCTCAGCCTCTTGATGTGTCCCTCCGTGACGGAGGAGACCATCCACTTGCCTCCCGCCTCCCGGACATGGCCGGAGAAGGTTGAGGTGGGGTGTGCGGACTTGGGCGCCGGAGCTCGAAAAAGTCTTGTGAAATGGATAAACAAAGGAGGAAGAAGGCGTAGATGAAAAAGGTGGATCCTTATCCCCTTATATGGGCGGACGAAACTATGTGCCCCCACCAGCCTGGTAAAACTCGCTTATCTCCCAAGCGCCGTAATTAATGGCATGGTAGGTTTACCCACGCCCGTATTGATGAGAATCCCGGAATAAGGGGACACGATCTCTGCTTCGACAAGACGTGCCAAGGAAACCACCTCGCTAAGTGCGCTAAGGTGGGACAGTAAAAACGATTCGAATAAAGACTTGGCTGTGGAGTGATGTCATGCTACAAAATACGTCAGCAGATTAGATTTGTGCAAATATTATTCTCTCTACGGTGGTATGTGGAACTTGTTTTGCAGAGCTGGACACTGTCCTTGTGTTCAAAATCTTCTACGAAGTATTCGGAGGAGGAACCCGCCTTGCAATGCCGAAGACAATTTGCCACGGACTCGTTGTCATTGAAGCCTAGTTCAGGCTACCGAGGGAGTCCCGGATTAGGGGTGTCCGGATAGCCGGACTATAACCTTTGGCCGACTCTGGACTATGAAGATACAAGATTGAAGATTTCGTCCCGTGTCCCGATGGGACTTTCCTTGGCGTGGAAGGCAAGCTTGGCGACACGGATATGTAGATCTCCTCCCATTGTAACCGACTGCAGTAACCCTAGCCCTCTCCGTGTCTATATAAACCGGAGGGTTTTAGTCCCAGAGGACTAACAACAATCATACCATAGGCTAGCTTCTAGGGTTTAGCCTCTCTGATCTCGTGGTAGATCTACTCTTGTACTACCCATATCGTCAATATTAATCAAGCAGGAGTAGGGTTTTACCTCCATCGAGAGGGCCCGAACCTGGGTAAAAACATCATGTCCCTTGTCTCCTGTTACCATCCGCCTAGACGCACAGCTCGGGACCCCCTACCCAAGATCCGCCGGTTTTGACACCGACATCCGCTGTTCCCACAACCCCTCATGTGCAGCCGCAGCGCTTGCGGTGGTTCCAGCTCCATCTCCCGCACAAATGGGGTCGGGAGGCGAAGGCGACGGCGCGGTGGATGGCGCAGCCTGACGAAGAATTCGCAGGGGTTGTCCCTGGTGTGGCCCTCCATCAGAGGAGGGGCTGCTGGGGGAGGCGAGGCCGATCTTCCCTCTCCCCCTCCCCCTCCCTCTAGCGGTCGGCTCCGCCGCTACGAGCTCTTGGGGAGGAGCGACGTGTTGTCTGTCTGAAACCCTCGCCGCCACGCCCCCCACCATGGCAGGAGAAGAAAGGAAGCAGGAATGGAGAGAGCCGGATGGCAAAAGATTGAGGGGCACCGCTCCTCCCGCCCGCCTCTTTATAAGGGGCGGGGGCGGGGCTCGGCCGCCCCCTCTCGGCCAATCCGACTTCCTGAAATGACAGCAAGCGGGGCCGTCAACCGCCCTCCCCGCTCCATTGAAGGCGCGTGGGAATCGACCCGCACGTGCGCGATTACCCACGTCCCATGCGCCTGTCACTTGCCCTGCGTTATGCATGCGGCGAACGTGGTGCAAGGGGGGTGGGGGGCGCAGTGGGACACGTGGAATGACGGTTCCCGAGCGAGGGCAGTAAATGGGAGGCGGCCCTGCGGTTTCGAAGAGACATGCAAGCCGCCTCTTTACTGTCCACCACAAGGTGACACCAGCATGCTTCCGTCATGCGCGCGCGCACACGACCCCCACCGTGCATTCAACACGGGTCATGGGGAAGTACGGCGGACGGAACAGTGGCCGTGGTAAAAATCCGCCCCAACCGCCCGCCCACCGTTCTGGGCCTGGCCCAACAACGTGATGCGCCTATGTGTGGCCTAGGCCCGGGGGCTCCTGTCGGTGTACAAATGTAGGGGCTCTGCTTTTGACCCCTTTACTTGTGCACGGGCGGTCAGAGCCTCCCGCCACGGCCACACATAGACACGACAAGAAAGGGAAATCGGAGAGGAGCCGAGGCCACAAAGCAAATGAAGCAACGACAAGAACCAATGCCACAAGGATCGGATGGGCGAAGCAGGTTTTCCCGACAAGGACCCTTGTCGTATAGCCAGCTGCCCCGGCAAGACTCCTTGCCGGGGCAGCCCCGCCCACACCAGCCGAAGCGAGCCACCCTTGAGCCCACCAACGCCGCACAAATGCGTTGGGACAGGGCTCAGGAGGCACCTCCGTGGTGGCATGTAGATCTTTGTGAAGACATAGAATGCTCAAGATCAAATGAGGATAAGAAGGCAACCATCCTCACCGAAGGAACCCACAAGACCCCAGGCAAGACCCTTGCCGGGGAGGCCAGCGCGCCACGTCAAGACCCTTGCCGGGGAGGCCAGCGTGCCATAGCAAGATCCTTGCCGGGCCACCCGGCAAGACCCTTGCCGGGCCACCCGACAAGGCCCTCGCCAAAACGCATCAGCTGGGCCACTGCCAGGCCCGCATCAGATAAGTCTTCGCCGCCGTTCTCATGCGGCTGCCGACCCAACCAGCTGGGCAGGCACCTGCGTGGCGGCATGCAATCTTTCGTGGAGGCTCCACCACCGCGCCACCTCAGCTGCCTGCTTGCCTACATGGCACCGCATGCGTCGCTGGCCAGGGCACGTGTCGAAGCGAGGACGAGCAGCGCCAGACGGGACGGGCCTCGCCCCCGTCCCCAATAAAGCGAAGGGACACCTAAGCCTCGCATTAAATGCGTCTTGTCCTGTAATACCAGCGATAGACTCGCGAAACTGTAGCACTTTCCACCTCCTATGTGCCACTGTGGCAGCCCCTTTCGCCTATAAAAGGAGGCCCACGGCACACAGAGAAAGGATTCGGCTCTTTGGAACCTGGCAGCACCTAGAGCTAGTTCGAGAGCTCAAGAACACTAAATACATCCACCAAAGCAGGACTAGGGTTTTACGCATCCTTGCGGCCCGAACCTGGGTAAATCCCCTTGTGTCACTTGTGTCACCTGTTGGTCCCGCTCTTCTCACGATCCCGGCAAGCCGCAACCGTAGAAGGGATTCCAGTGATCCCATAGGTGTCGTTTCCCACCGACACAAGGGTTAGTGGCTGAGCGGTGGGACCCGCGATGCCACGTCGGTGCTGAGTCAGTGCGGCCACCGAAGTGCGCCGGCGAGCCCAGACGCGGAGGCGAGCTCCGACGAACTCGGAAACAGGCCACGATGCACCAAATCGGACGCGGCCTGGCTCTCTGGAACGGCCTCTTCGCGCCGCGTCCGATGGAGAAGAGCACGACGGCGGGGGTGGCCGGAATGGTCACCGGCGATGACGTCGGGCGGCGACTGTTGCGGGCTTGCGACGGGACGGAGCTGCAGCACGCACGTGAGTAAACAGGGAGGCTAGGTGAGGCCTAAGAGATGCGGTGAAGCAGATGGGCAGCATCACGGGGCCGTTGGTCACCGGAACGAGGCCGGCGACGTGCTACGCAGATGTCGGGGCTCGGGCGAGCTTGAAGGCGGGGCTGTGGGGCACGGTTTGTCGCGGGGCTAGGTGCGTCTGAACGCAGAGACGAAGCCGCATCGAACGACCTCGGCGGGAGTGGCTGAGGCGACCAGAAACGTCGACGGCGACCATCGCGGACGGCAACCATCGCGGAGGCTCACCGAGCGGCACACACGGTGGCCCTTTGGGGTTTAGTAGCAGCAGAGGGCGTCGCCGGAGTTGGTGAAGAGCGGCGGCGAAGCTCGTCGGAGCAGAAGAGGAAGACAGCGGCGTCGTGGGCGTTGCGGTGGCTCTGAACTCCAACTAGGTGAACCAGTCGAAGCAGCGGACGACAGCGGCCCTTGGAGACACAGTGGGGCGACGAGGTAGGCACGGTGGACGTGGCTAGGCCGGAGCCATGGCGGCGGTGGCGCTCGCATGCAGTGGGGAAGGAGAAGCGGCGAGGTGGATCTGAGGGGAGGGGAGGCCCAGGGACCGAGAAGGAGAGCAGGGATGAGTGGGAGAAGGAACCGAGGAGGCAGGGGCATGGCGGCCTTATCCCCTCCCGGCGTCGGTGCCGGCGAGGTGGTTGGGCGGGAACACGCCCATTTCGACCTCGGTCGGGGAACAGGAAGCGGATGACAGGGGGGCCGGGCATTGTTGGCTAGCTGGGCCATTTGGCCCACGGGGTTTGGGGGGGGGGGTTCCATTTCTCTTTTCTCTTTTGTTTTGTTTTCTGGTTTTATTCTTTTTATTTTATTTATTTTCCTTTCTAATTTAATTCATTTTGAAATATTTAGGCACTTTCTAAAAATGAGTTTCCTCCACTATTATTACTGTGCAATATCTGGCACCAACCGAACATTTTTGTTTCAAAGTTTGAAAACTTTGGTGGTTTGCCATATTTTGAATTTGATTTTTGAACCGGTCTTTGAAGCAACGCAAGATTAGAAACAGTAACGAAGGTGACGTGGCATCATTAGCAGAGTTTCACTGTAGCTTAATTATCCGGGCGTTACAATTCTCCTCCACTACAATAAATCTCATCGCGAGATTTAGGAGGTAGAAGGAAACATCGTGGGGTATTCATCATGCAGGCGATCCTCGCGTTCCCAAGTGGCTTCATCTTCAGAATGGTGCGATCACTGGACCTTGAGGAACTTGATCGCCTTCTGACGTGTGCGGTGTTCATCTTGGTCGAGAATGCGGACCAGATGCTCTTTATAGGAGAGGTCCTATTGCAATTCGAGAACTTCATGATCCACTGCTCGGATTGGGTCCTTGAAGCAACGGCGGAGCTGTGACACGTGGAATACATCGTGAACCTGAGAAAGGTTCGGCGGAAGCTCCAGTTGATATGCCACTTTTCCATGCCTTTCGAGAATAGTGAATGGGCCAATATAGCGAGGAGCTAGATTTCCCTTGATCCCGAAGCGGTGAGCACCCTTCATTGGTGTAACTCAAAGATAAGCCTTTTCGCCAGGTTGATAGACCATGTCTTTGTGATGACGGTCATACTGACTCTTCTGACACGACTGAGCAGTGTTGAGATTCTCATGAATGATGCGGACTTGTTCTTTGGCATGTTGGATAATATCCGGACTGAAGAGTGGACGTTCCCCAGTTTCTGACCAGTTCAGAGGGGTTCGACACTTTCTTCCATATAACACTTCAAAGGGGGCCATCTTCAGACTAGCTTGATAGCTATTATTATAAGAGAACTCAGCATACGGGAGAGATTCCTACCATTTCTTGCTGAAGGAAATAACACAAGCTCAAAGCAAGTCTTCGAGAACTTGGTTGACACGTTCAACTTGCCCTTGCGACTGAGGATGAAATGCGGTACTGAATGACAGATGAGTTCCCATAGCTTCTTGGAAACTTGCCCAGAATCTTGAAGTGAACAAGCTGTCATGGTCCAAACTGATAACCAGTGGAATACCGTGAAGTGAAACAATTCTGGACATGTAGAGAGTTGCAAGCTGACTAGCAGTGATCGTTTCTTTGACGGCCAGAAAGTGTGCAACTTTAGAAAGCCGGTCAATGACAACAAGAATAGCATCATTACCTTTCTGCGATTTGGGAAGTCCAGTGACGAAGTCCATTTCAACATGGTCCCATTTCCATATAGGAATAGAGATAGGTTGCAGAGTTCCAGCGGGTCTTTGATGTTCTGCTTTGATACGACGGCAACGCCACATTCAAAGAACATAGCGAGCAATGTCTTGCTTCATATTTGACCACCAGAATCTTTGACGAATGTCTTGGTACATCTTGGTGCTACCGGGACGAATAGACAATGGAGTGTCATGAGCTTCTTCCATAATTTCCTTAGTCATATCTAGGTTTTTCTCCTTACACGGCACCACTAGGCAGCCTTTCAAGTACAAAGTGCCATCATCGACAACAATGAAGAATGAGGGCTTTCCTTCTGCGAGGTAGCGTTTAATCTTCTCAACTTGAGAGTCATATCCCTGAAGTCTCTTGATGGAGTCCAAGAGATCTGGTTCATGTGGCACCCCGGCTCAGAGCAACCGGTTTACCATGCATTGCCAGCCCAGAGACCATGTCTTCTGGCAACACACAACACCTTGGTACAGAAAACAACCGCTTTATTGATGCTAGCGGATCAAAGTTTATATTAAAACAGGTGGCGAGGCCAAGCGGCACACACGGTGTGGCTGAACAATATGTACATTATTTAGTGAACATAAAGGGGCCTCGATCATAACAACTACGCGGCAGCGGAACAACGTCGTAGCGGAAACTCCATAGCACAGGGACACTAATGTGGACACGATCTAGACTCGGATAGCACTCCTTTCCAACGAGACTTTCCTAAAATCTGGCATGACACGCTAGGTCAGTACATTGAATGTACTTGCAAGCTCACAACAAGCATAAACATAATGACAAACAATATCATGATAACTAACCAATTATTAATAATGCAACAAAATAACCGACATGCTGTGATCGTGCTCTTGTGGGACAAGTCCCACGGACTGACTTACCAACGATGATCGCTCTTGGATCACAACCATACCAACCTCATGGTCTTAACTAGGGATATCTCGTGATCTTTTCGGCGATCACAAAACCGACCAATATTCAATCTCAAACGGTGATCATTCCGGCGATCACTACCATGCCCAACACTGGATCTCAAACAACAAGATGGCCTTCCTGCCATTCTCAACGGTGCAAAATTCATGACTTAGTGTGCAAAATTAATTAAATGTTGACCCATGGTGTGACCTACTTTCGAGTGTGTCCGTAACCGTGGACTCGACTATCGATAGATAAATACACTCTGCAGAGGTAGCGCACTGTACCCACACCACAGACCCATGGCCTCGTACTCCCATTCGGGTGGACCAACGGCGTTCCGACGAAACCCCTCCATTGCCATGACACTCTCTCGGCCACTCCGACTCACTCCCAACTAGGCTAGTCCTGGGTGGCCCCGTGTCTACCAAAGACACAACGACCACCGTCGTGGCCAAAACATAAACGTCCCTCACGGGGACCGGTACCAAAATCTCAACAACGGGCACACAAGGTTATGTCTGCTTACTGGGCCAGGGTACCGCACGCCCATAACCTTCCCTCGTTGGAGGCACCGACCAGAGGCATGACAACGGACCGAATAAAGGCCTTCCCATAAAGGCAAATGTGGTTGCACTGGGAAAAACTCGATTCAGTGGCACCATGACCCGGTCAACGATATATTCAAGTTGTGTTATTATCAGGTTCAACTTAAATTGAAAATAACCGGTGTCATAGTATGCCATGAGATACAACACTAACATATGCATCACATATTAACGGAAAAGACTGAGTCAACTATATCCACACTAAGCATAACCATCAACAACTCTTGACACTTCTCTGGTTAAGATTAGCATCACATTAAACAAAATCTTTTCTAACAAATTTTATCATTTTTCTCATCTAAGAAAAATAACTCTAATTAATTACTTATATCAATAACCATATTATTTCTTTCATAGCAAAAAAATCAATTCTAGTTTCTATACCAACTTAGTTAGCTACAAACTTTCTGTAATTCAAGCATATTAACTTAAACAAGCACTAACAGAATATAAATAGCATAATAGTGATTTAAATGCATGGATTAAATCATTCATTCAAGTAGAAAAAATCATAAATATTGTAGTGGCATCATGAAAATGTTGCTGTGGCTTGCCTTAGTGGAGATGAGGTTCACAAGCCTTCTGGTGATCCTCAAGACAAGCTTCACTCTCTGAAAATATTTATAAACACAAAAAGAAAACATCAAGAACCCTTCTGAAATCACCAAAAAATCTAGACAGTAGGGAAAAATCCCATTTTTGGTGGGCTGCTAGATTTCTTTGCAAAGAACACAATGCAAAAAGAATCAATTCATTTGGACTTATGGTTGAAGAGTTATAGCTGCTTGAAGCTCTCTGGATATAAATGAAATTTGAATTTAAATAAAAACAGACTGGGGGTGACGTCGAAGGCGTAAAGCCTCGGGGCGCCACCACTGCATCTTGCCACAGATGAGTGGCTGACTAGCGGGCCCCGCTAGTCAGGTGAGGGGGAGAGGGAGAAGGAAACAGAGGATGGTGTGGCTTCGCCGGAGCTCACGCCGGTGACGAGGGCTCCTTGGCAAAAACGAGAGGGAGGGATCGAGAGAGGAGACGGAGGCGAACCTGCCCGTACCCGTAGAGTGGCTAGGGGTGGTCGGACAGCGTCGGAATCATCCTCTCTTGTGGAGACAAGAAGCAGAGCTCGCCGGAGACGAAGACGACGGCGAGCAAAGGTGACTCTAGGGGCTCCAACCGGGCAGAACGGCATCACCGCAGAGTGGCGGAGGCCCTGGAAGGGTTGCCCAGGCCTGGGAGGGCAGGAGCTACGGAAACGACCCGAGGGGATCGCCGACGAGCTCGAGCTCGGGGACGGCGGCCCGCGGCCTGCCCGGTTAGGCTACGGTTCTCTACAAGGTTGTGGAGTGTGTGGGAGTGGAAGATGGTGCTCGAGGAGGCTGGGGATGGCTCCATTTATAGGCGAGCATCGAGGGGGAGGGGGATCGTGCTCCGCCGGTGACACCTGGACACTGCGCCCGGCGACGAGCGGCGTTAGAGAGGGAGGGAGAAGGCAACGCAGCTCACGCGGGGACTGTGGGCGAACGGGGACGGGCACATGATCGAGAGGAAGGCGACGAGCACAGTGCAGAGCGCACTATTGCATTGGCCAGACCGCCCCCGTGCTCGCTGTGGCGAGCTCCGACATTGGCGAGTGCCAGGGGAGAGTTAAGGGAGCTAGGATGAAGATTGTGGCGAGGTTTGGCACACTTAGGCAGGCGGGGAAGTGAGCACGCGTGAAACAGAGCGCTCGGCGGCACTCATAGCGCGTCGACACGCAGGTTGGCATCGTGTACACGTGTGGTCACCGCGTGAACTTTGCCCTCAGGCCGACCTAAGTCCAAAACTCATGTCTGGCTTGTTGTTCGTGGTAGTTTTGAAGAGTACCCCGCTTTGGTTTGGACCCAGATGCAGTAGAAAAGATTTCACAAGCCTAGTAAGTTTCTGATCAGTAACTTTGAGAGGTTACTGAGGTCAAACGGCTGGGAGTTGGGAGCTGGGCTTTGGAGGTTAGCAATCATCTACTAAGGTGATGATGCCCAAGAAAAATCAGCCACATTGGAGCAAGTAAAATGGTAGTTGTTGTAGAAACCACCATTTCTGTCCAGAACAGAAAATATTTTCTGTAGCAAAAATATTCCAAAAAGTGATGAAATATTTTTGCTCAGGAAGGTGCCCTAGGGTTCAAATAATATTAGTGAATTTTCTCAGATTTTTGTGGGCAAGAAAAATTGGGGTTGCTTTGGAGCACATTGAGCTAGCTAGGGTTTAAGAGAGGGAAATGAATATTTTTCATTTAAGAAAAAATATTCCAAATATTATTTTGAGTAGAACCAGAGAGGAAAAGATGATTAGAGAGGGAAATGAGGCACTTGGGTGAAAGCCAAGGGGTACCTAAGTGTTTAAGTCCATATGAAAAGATTCAAAAACTCCGAATTTCAAAATCAATCCAAATGATAATCAGGCAAATAAAAGAGGGCGAAAACCAGGCTGTCACAAACCTCCCCCACTTAGAATGAATCTCGTCCTCGAGATTCGGTTGCTTGGGAAAACCATTATGGATAATGTGCCCTTAGAAATTCTTCTCGTTCCCAAGTTGATTCTGACTCGGTCTGGTGCTCCCACTGGACTTTGAAGAATCTCCTTGATTTACTACGAGTGACCCTTTCCATCTGATCCAAAATTTTAACCGGTCTCTCTTCATATGTTAAGTCCTTTGCCAATTCTATTTCAGTCATAGCAGTCTTTTTCTCAGGCGGTGATATGCATCGCCTCAACTGTGAAACATGAAACACGTTGTGCACGTCTGACAATTCAGGGGGTAGCTCCAACTGATATGCAACAGTACCCACTCGAGACATAACTGGAAATGGACCAATAAATCTGGGTGCCAACTTTCCACGAGTCTGGAATCTCTTGACTCCTTTCATAGGAGTGACTCGGAGGTATACATGTTCTCCGGGTTCAAAACTGGTTTGTCGGTGCTTTGCATCATAATAACTCTTCTGTCGAGATTTGGCCAATTACAATCTATCTCTGATTTCCCTAACTTGTTTCTCAGCTTCCATCATGAGATCCTTCCCGAAATGCGGCTATCTCCAGTTTGATACCAATTTAAAGGAGTGCGGCACTTACGGCCATACAAAGCCTCATACGGTGACATCTTTAGACTGGTCTGGAAGCTGTTGTTATAAGAGAACTCACCATATGGCAGACAGTCTTCCCATTTAGATCCTTGGGCAAAAGCACAGGCTCGCAGCATATCTTCGAGTATTTGGTTTACCCGCTCTGTCTGTCCATCGGTCTGAGGATGATAAGTTATACTGTATTTCAGTGCTGTCCCCAAGGCTTGATGGAGACGTGACCAAAAAGCAGAGGTAAAAAGTGAACCTCGGTCAGAAGTGATGGTTCGGGGTACTCCATGCAGACTGACTATCCTGGATACATACAACTATGCAATTTGATCCGCTCGATACGTGGTTCTGATCGGGATAAAGTGAGCAACCTTGGTTAAGGTGTCCACTATGACCCAGATTGCATCATTGCCTCGCTGAGTCTTGGGCAGTCCTGTGATGAATTCCATGCAGACATCATCCCATTTCCATTGTGATATTGGCAGTGGTTGGAGAAGTCCGGCTGGCTTCTGATGTTCTGCCTTCACCTTGTTGCATATGTCGCAATAGGCCACAAAATAAGCAATGTATTTGTTCATCCCATCCCACCAGAATACTTGTCGCAGATCTTCATACATTTTCGTACCTCCAGGGTGAATAGAATACGAAGATTCATGTGCTTTAAATCCGCCTGATTTGGTACAAAAATTCTTCCACGGAATCGGAGAGTACCAAATTGATCCTTTGAGAAATCTGAAGTCTGTCCCGCTACCATATTCTAGGCACGTTTCTGCAAAACGGTGTCATCTGACTGTGCCTTGCGGATCTCTTCCTCAAGGGTGGGGGCGACTTCCAAAATATTAGCAAGGCCAGCATCAACTATGACCAGGTTGAGCTGAGCAATCTCCTCTTGAAGTTCAGGAGGCAAGGATTCCAATATGACATTCAGGCTGACAGGCTTTCGACTGAGTGCATCGGCGACCACGTTGGCCTTACCCGGGTGGTAATTTATTCCAAGATCATAATCCTTGACTAACTCAAGCCACCTTCGTTGACGGAGATTTAAATCTGGCTGAGTAAATATATACTTGAGACTTTTGTGATCGGTAAATTTTTTTGGCACCTCTTCCCGATGAGATAGTGTCTCCAAATTTTTAGAGTATAAACCACCGCGGGCAATTCCAGATCATGAGTGGGATAATTTCCCTCGTGGGGTCGTAGCTGTCGTGATGCATAGGCTACTACCTTTCTGTCTTGCATAACTACGCATCCAAGTCCTTGTCTGGAGGCGTCGCAGTACACATCAAAACTGCGGTAGATATCTGGAAGAGTTAACACAGGTGCGGTCGTCAGCCGTATCTTTAGCTCACTAAAACTTTTCTCACAGTCCTCAGTCCATTCAAACTTATCCTTTTTGAGCAGATCCATCATGGTTTTAGCAATCTTGGAAAACCCTTCAATGAAACGACGGTAATAACCGGCTAATCCAAGAAAACTCCGGATCTGTGATACGATTGTGGGTGGCAACCAATCGAGCACATCCTTTACTTTGCTCGGGTCCATGGCTATACCTTTGGCAAATAGTACGTGTCCAAGAAATCCAACTTGCTTGAGCCAAAACACACACTTACTAAATTTGGCGTATAGTTGATGGTCGCGGAGTCGTTGTAGTACTGTTCGGAGGTGTTCTTTGTGATCTTATTCACTTCTTGAGTAAATAAGTATGTCATCGATGAAGACTACCATGAACTTATCGAGGAAGTCCATGAATACTTTGTTCATCATATGCATGAAGAAAGCAGGGGCATTGGTGAGTCCAAAGGACATAACTGTATATTCATAAAGACCGTAACGAGTAGTGAATGCGGTCTTAGGAATATCTTCCTTTTTAATCTTGAGTTGATGATATCCTGTCCTTAGATCAATCTTGGAGAATACTATGGCCCCACTGAGCTGATCAAACAAGTCATCAATCCTTGGCAGCGGATATTTATTTTTGATGGTGACATCGTTCAGCTGACGGTAATCCACACACATGCGGAGGCTGCCATCCTTTTTGTCCACGAAGATAGCAGGTGACCCCCATGGTGAAGAGCTGGGACGGATATATCCTTTCTGAAGCATTTCATCAAGCTGTTTCTTTAGTTCCACTAATTCTGATGAGGGCATCCGGTAATACTTCTTGTATAATGGTGCGGTTCCGGGCACAAGATCTATTGCAAACTCCAGCTCTCGATCTGGTGGCATGCCTCGCAGCTCTTATGGAAATACATCAGGAAACTCACTGACCACAAGAATTAATTCCAATTCAGCCACAGCGGTGAAGGCCATTTCTTTCTTGGGTATGTGATGACCCACAAGTATAGGGGATCTATCATAGTCCTTTCAATAAGTAAGAGTGTCGAACCCAACGAGGAGCGGAAGGAAATGATAAGCGGTTTTCAAAGAAGGTATTCTCTCGCAAGCATCAAATAAGTGGTAACAGATAGTTTTTGTGATAAGATAAATTGTAACGAGCAACAAGTAACAAAAGTAAATAAAGTGCAGCAAGGTGGCCCAATCCTTTTGTAGCAAAGGACAAGCCTGGACAAACTCTTATAATAGGAAAAGCGCTCCCGAGGACATATGGGAATATCGCTGTTAGCTTTCATCACGCTCATATGATTCGCGTTCGTACTTTGATAATTTGATATGTGGGTGGACCGGTGCTTGGGTGCTGTTCTTACTTGAACAAGCATCCCACTTATGATTAACCTCTATTGCAAGCATCCGCAACTACAACAAAAGTATTAAGGTAAACATAACCATAGCATGAAACATATGGATCCAAATCAGCCCCTTACGGCAACGATAAACTAGGGTTTAAGCTTCACATCAGTAGCAACCCATCATCTACTTATTACTTCCCAATGCCTTCCTCTAGGCCAAATAATGGTGAAGTGTTATGTAGTCGACGTTCACATAACACCACTAGAGGCTAGACAACATACATCTTATCAAAATATCGAACGAATACCAAATTCACATGACTACTAATTGCGAGACTTCTCCCTTGTCCTCAGGAACAAACGTAACTACTCACAAAGCATATTCATGTTCATAATCAGAGGGGTAATAATATGTATAAAGGATCTGAACATATGATCTTCCACCAAATAAACCAACTAGCATCAACTACAAGGAGTAATCAACACTACTAGCAACCTACTAGCACCAATCCTGGACTTGGGGACAAGAATTGGATACAAGAGATGAACTAGGGTTTGGAGATGAGATGGTGCTAGTGAAGATGTTGATGGATATTGCCCTCTCCCGATGAGAGGAGCGTTGGTGATGATGATGACGATGATTTCCCCCTCCCGGAGGGAAGTGTCCCTGGCAGAACAACTCTGCCAGAGCCCTAGATTGGTTCCGCTAAGGTTCCGCCTCATGGCGGCGGAGTCTCATCCCGAAAGGTTGCTTAATGTTTTTTTCTCATCGAAAGATTTCATATAGGAGAAGATGGGCATCGGAGAGCCACCAGGGGGCCCACGAGGTAGGGGGTGCGCCCCCGCCGGGGGGGGGGGGCGCCCCCACCCTCGTGAGCATGGTGTGGGCCCCCTGGCCTTCATCTTTGGCGATGGTTTTTCTTTATTTATTTTAAGATATTCCGTAGAGTTTCAGGACTTTTGGAGTTGTGCAGAATAGGTCTCCAATATTTGCTCCTTTTCCAAAGCCTGCATTCCAAATGCCGCATTCTCCTCTTAATGTAAACCTTGTAAAATAAGAGAGATTAGCCATAAGTATTGTGAAATAACGTGAAATAACAGCCCATAATGCAATAAATATTGATATAAAAGCATGATGCAAAATGGACGTATCAACTCCCCAAGCTTAGACCTCGCTTGTCCTCAAACGAAAAGCCGATAACAATAAATATGTCCTCATGTTTAGAGGTAGAGGTGTCGATAAAAATAAAATACGGACATGAAGGCATCATGATTATTCTCATAACATCAACATATATAGATTTTGTCATATGATTACTTATGTTCAAGTGATGATCTTTTCACAATGCGAAAGTATGAATCGTAAACCTTATTGAGCACCAACAAATTATAACCTCACCATTGAAACAATTGCAATTTATCATAACATCGGAAAGAGTCTATGTCAGAGGTTAAAAGCAAGTCCACATACTCAACTATCACTTAGTCCTTCATAATTGCTAACACTCACGCAATACTTGTGGCTACGGAATTTTAATCGGACACAGAGAAAGATAGGGGCTTATAGTTTTGCCCCACAACCTTTTACCTCAAGGGTAATGTCAACAATAATAATTCATGCTCCCCTACATCCAATTAGATATGTATATCATGCTCTTTCCAACATGCCGAAGCTTGCCAAAGGATAAAATGAAAAAGGAAAGGTGAAGATCACCGTGACTCTTGCATAAGGTAGAGGATAATAATAAAAGATAGGCCCTTCGCAGAGGGAAGCAGAGGTTGCCATGCGCTTTTATGGTTGAATGCACAAAATCTCAATGCGAAAGAACGTCACTTTATATTGCCCCTTGTGATATGAACCTTTATTATGCAGTCCGTCGCTTTTATTACTTTCACATCACAAGATCGTATAAAGCTTATTTATCCCACACCAATCAATCATACATGTTTAGAGCAATTTTTATTGCTTTGCACCGATGAAAACTTACTTGAAGGATCTTACTCAATCCATAGGTAGATATGGTGGACTCTCATGGCAAAACTGGTTTAAGGGTTTTGGAAGCACAAGTAGTATCTCTACTTGGTGCTGAGAATTTGGCTAGCATGAGGGGAAAGGCAAGCTCAACACGTTAGAGGATCCATGACAACATACTTTATCTCAGATGTAAGAAAACATAACTCATTATGTTGTCTTCCTTGTCCAACCTCAACTCTTTAGCATGTCATATTGTAATGAGTGCTCCCAATCGTAAAAGATGTCAATCATAATATATCTATATGTGAAACCTCTCTTTCCTTATTACTTCCTATTAATTGCAACGATGACCAAAGCTATATTTGCCAACTCCCAGCAACTTTTAATCATCATACTCTTTCTATGTGAAGTCATTACTTTCAATAAGATCAATATGAACTCTTTGATTCTTTTTATTCTTTTTCTTTTATTCACCCAAGATCATGGCAAAATAATCAAGCCCTTATCTCAACACTAATCTTTATTATATAGCTCACGGACTCGATTACAAAGAGGGATTATAAAGCAAAACTCAAAACTAGATCATGCCATGACTTTATTCTACTAAATCAAGATACTACTAAAAGGATCGAACTAAGAATAACGGTAAAGATAGGAGTTGTGATGGTGATACGACATCAAGCACCTCCCCAAGCTTGGCAGTTGCCAAGGGGAGTTCCCATACCCATATGATTATGTCTCCTTCTTTGTCGGTGAAGGTGGAGGTGTTGGATAGTCGCACATCGGGCGTAAGGTCCTCCAGCTTGCGGATGATGCCCTTGAGTGCAACAATATGCTCCTTCAACAAAATATTTTCTTGTGTGAGATACTTGTTCTGTATACGAGCTAACTCAATCATCTTGAAAGCATCGATCTCAGTTGGGGTAAGAAAGTTATGATCAAGTTGAAGGGTGTCTTTTGCAGCCGGAGCTTGATCCTCCGTGGCCTTATTGATCCTTTCATCCTTGTTGACCTTCATGGGTTCTTCCCCCTTCAGATCTATCTTCATTAGCCAAGCATTGTTGTCACCATTGTTGGAGGAGGGAGACGACATGATGCCTAGCCTTGAAAACCCTGACAGAAAAATAGCTCGAAACAAAAACAGAGGATATTTGCGTGATACGGGAGTCAAAACCTTCGGGAGAATATATAATGAATTTTTACCGACCAAAATACGTATCGTGCAAGAAAACGGAGTCCGGAGGGCTCACGAGGTGCTCATGAGGTAGGGGGCGCGCCCAGGGGGGAAGGGCGCGCCCACCACCCTCGTGAGGCCCTCGTGTCCTTCCTGGACTGCCACTTATTTTTCTATTTTTCTAAATATTCCAAAACGGAGAAATATTGCCTTAAAAATTGTTTTGGAGTCGGTTTACTTACCGTACCACATACCTATTCATTTTCGGAGTCTGAAACGGTCTGGAAAGTGTCCCTTATGTATTCCTTCGGGGTTACGGTTTCAATAATATTGGTTTCAACATTTATGGGATTACCTGAGATATAATGTTTGATCCTTTGACCGTTTACCACCTTTGGATTTGTGCCTTCGAAGTTGTTGATTTTTATGGCACCGAAACGATAGACCTCCTTGATAACGTAGGGACCTTCCCATTTAGAGAGAAGTTTTCATGCAAAAAATCTTAAATGAGAGTGGTATAGCAATACATAATCACCTACATTAAACTCACGCTTTTGTATCCTTTTGTCATGCCATCTTTTAACGTTTTCTTTAAACAACTTAGCATTTTCATAAGCTTGGGTTCTCCATTCATCAAGTGAGCTAATATCAAATAACCTTTTCTCACCGGCAAGTTTGAAATCATAGTTGAGCTCTTTAATAGCCCAATATGCCATATGTTCTAGTTCGAGAGGTAAGTGACACGCTTTTCCATAAACCATTTTATATGGAGACATACCCATAGGATTCTTATATGCAGTTCTATAGGCCCATAATGCATCATCAAGTTTCTTGGACCAATTCTTTCTAGACCTATTAACAGTCTTTTGCAAAATTAATTTGAGCTCTCTATTGCTCAATTCTACTTGACCACTAGACTGTGGGTGATAAGGAGATGCAATTCTATGATTAACGCCATATTTAGCAAGCATTTTACGGAAAGCACCATGAATAAAATGTGAACCACCATCACCATTAAATATCTAGGGACTCCAAACCTCGGGAAAATAACTTCCTTAAGCATTTTAATAGAAGTGTTATGATCAGCACTACTAGTTGGAATAGCTTCTACCCACTTAGTAACATAATCAACAGCAACCAAAATATGTGTATATCCATTAGAGGTAGGAAAAGGTCCCATATAATCAAAGCCTCAAACATCAAATGGTTCAATAACAAGTGAATAATTCATAGGAATTTCTTGATGTCTACTAATATTACCAATTCTTTGACATTCATCGCAAGACAAAACAAACTTACGGGCATCTTTGAAGAGAGTGGGCCAATAAAATCCGAATTGCAATACCTTATGTGCAGTTCTATCTCCAGCGTGGCGTCCTCCATAAGCTTCAGAGTGACACTTGCGTAGGATCTGTTCCTATTCATGCTCAGGCACACAACGTCTAATAACACCATCTACTCCTTCTTTATAAAGATGTGGATCATCCCAAAAGTAATGTCGCAAATCATAGAAAAACTTTTTCTTTTGTTGGTATCTGAAGCTAGGTGGTATAAATTTGGCAACAATATAATTAGCATAATTAGCATACCATGGAGTGCTACGAGAAGTGCTTATGACATTTAATTGCTCATCAGGAAAGCTATCATCAATAGGTAGTGGGTCATCAAGAACATTCTCTAACCTAGATAAGTTATCTGCAACGGGGTTCTCAGCTCCTTTTCTATCAACAATATGCAAATCAAATTCTTGCAAAGAAAAGAACCCATCTAATAAGTCTAGGTTTTGCATATTTCTTTTCCATAAGATATTTAATAGCAGCATGATCAAGTGAATAGTTACTTTAGAATCAACAATATAGGGTCTGAATTTATCACAAGCAAATACAACTGCTAAAAGTTCCTTTTCGGTAGTAGCATAATTTCTTTGTGCATTGTCTAGAGTCTTACTAGCATAATGGATAACATTTAATTTCTTATCAACTCTTTGCCCTAGAACAACACATACATCATAATCACTAGCATCACACATAATTTTGTCGGATTTCGGGTTCCGGCAGACCGTCTAGGTTTGAACTCTGGGGTGCACGCGGAGATCACACCTCCAACCTACCTACATCTCGTCGCCTCGCAAGGATCTAAACTACACAAAGAACAACACAAGGGACACGAGGTTTATACTGGTTCAGGCCACCATTGTGGTGTAATACCCTACTCCAGTTTGTGGTGTGGTGGATTGCCTCTGGGGCTGATGACGATCAATACAAAGGGAGAACAGCCTTGCGAGGGGCTGTTCTTGAGCTGGTGCGATGAACTGCTTGGGTGAGTTTGATCGCCACTCTCTCTCTCTCTGCCAGGGTTCTATCTCATAGGTATCTTCCTGATCCTCTCCCCATCTGCCTCTACCCTGGGCCTCTTCCCAAATATTGAGCGTGAAGGGCGCCAACAATTGGCCATTTTGAAGGGGAACATCTAGTACACTTACCCTGACTAAAGTCGGTCCTCGCCTGCCAAAGACTCTGACGGTGACGCCGGCTTGGGCACCACGATGACCTCCTTCCTGCCGTTCGGCTGGTCTTGGTCTTGTTGCACCGAGATGGTTGCCTTTGCTTGATACTCTTGCCTGCGCTTGCTCCCTTTGCACCAAAGAGGAAACAAGGACTCTGCGCAGGCCGGCGCCCGCCTGGCGCCCTCGGTCGTCATGGCTTGCATCATGGGCACCCGTGAGGTATCCCGCCTTGATCTCTCTGCCTCCTCGCGAGCCAGCCTGACGAGGCCGTGCCTGAGGAAGCTTTTTGTCACCCGCCCCACGAGGCTTGGCCCCTCGCGAGGGTCTTGAGCTTGTGTTGATGAAGATGGGCCGTACTGGGCCACTCCTTGAGCCACGCCGCAGGCCGCAGTGCAAGTCCTGGGTACCCCTGCTCCTGCATGCCGACAGTAGCCCCCGGGCCCAAGGCGTGCCTGGACTTTGCTTAGCAGAGAAGCGAAAGGGCAAGTGCGAACCGCCGCGGGCCCCAACAGCCTGCGGCCTTGGGCGCCGCATGGCCGTTGATTGGACATGGGCGTCCTTGCTTCCCCACGACGCCTCGGCAACTGCACGAAATGACAAGTCCCTGCATGCAAAACGGGTCGTGATTACCTGTGATCGTGGAGGCCGACGGTTGGCCTCCCTCGGCTATATGTACGGAACGGCGCGAGCCCTTCCAGTCCATCTCTTCTTTCTTCTCCTTCTTCTCCATCCTTGCCCTTCTCCACAGAAGAGTAAGGAAAGGCCCCCCGAGAGGGCCCCGACCCGCTTCCGCCGAAGAAACGGCTAGTCCTCTGCCGCCGAGATGAGGGCGCCCGGCAGGAGGTGTCGAGGCCATGGTATGAGCGGCCACCGCCAGGGTTCCCGCTGCCCTTGTACGCCAGCATTGAGGGCCCTGAAGGAGTTGCCGCCGAGCACCACGGACAACGCCGCCGTCGGCGTTGGCGAGTCACGCCGGTCCGTGTTGTTCCTCCCGGAGTCCATGCCGAGGGCTCCTCCCGAGAGCTTGTGCTCTACACCGCCATGCCTCCTCGGTCTTGGATTCGCCTTCCTCCCTCCTTCGCCTTCGTGATTCCGCAGAGGGGCTCTCTGGAGCTCTGGTTGCAGCATGCTGGCTGCAGCACCCCTGCAACCGGAGCGGAGGTTGCGGTCGTCGCTCCGGGCAAGGTCTTCATGACCCGAGGCTGGGGCGAGATCGCCTGGGTCTGTCGGACGAGGGGAGCTCTCGTGATCCACCTGGAGTACGATGGCGCTTCCTTGATGTTCTTGAAGGTCTTCGACGCGGAAGGACGCTGGATGGAATGCTGCCCCGAGAAGGGCGGTCGTGGCGTCGTCATCACGAGGACTAGGCCCGCTGGTCGCCCCCTCGGCAGCTCCTCGAGCAGCAGCGAAGGGGAGGGAGGGTCCAGCGCCTCTGCCGAGCTTCTGGCGACTCCGGAGACGAGCGATGACAGCTACGAGCCCCCGAGCTCGAGCGCGCCGAGCTGTGTGGGCGTCGGGCTCCAGCGCCCAGGACTGGATGGGGTTGGCGCCGGTGCCTGGCGGCCCACTATTGATGATGGCGTCCCCAGCGGAGGCCTGTGTAGTAGGCGTTCCTTAGGATTCGCACCTTTTATTTCCTGCAACGAATCGAAGTAGCACCCCGCGGGGGTATGTAAGGCGTTGGCCATGTTTTTGTGAACATTATGTCCTTATGATGAATCAGCGCGAGATGCTCGTTCTGTCCCAGCTCATCTCCCCCTTTCTTTCCTCATGAGGGCTTGGTGCTCTGCGCTGACAGGTCCCGGTCCCTATGTAGGCTTCAGCCGTCACTGGTATGATAGGTCGCGATGCCGTGGGTCAAGGCCAGGAGGTGAGTGGCCCGAGGTCCAGTAAGAGCCCTGAGTCGCGATGCTCAGGAGGTCCCCTTTAGCGCTCAAGCAGCCTCCGCAGGGCAAGAAAGGCAGGCAGCTTTGCCGTGACAGAGCAGCAGTAGGAGAGGGTTTCAGCATGAAGGCTGTTCAGTTTTTGGCGTGACTTATCTTGCGAGTTTGGAGCGGCGTTTGATGAGGTGCCATGTCTGCGTGACAGCAACTGCGGTGCTGCTGGGTTGGGACCTCGCGAGCTTTTTCCCTCTCCCCCGCGCTTTCCTTAATGCTCTACGTCCTCAGGTCCCGGCCCTCGAGCAAGCTCAGCCGCCGCTGGTATGACGGGTCGCGATGCCGTGGGTCAAGGCCAGGGGGTGAGGGCTGGAGAGCCAGTAAGAGCCCATGAGTCGCGATGCTCAGGTACCCCCCTTTTAACGTGCAAGCGAATCGCGCCGGAGAGGAGGAGAGAAGGCTCGTGAGACCGCCAGTGTTAGTCCTGGAGCAGGCCCTGCATACTAATCAGAAGGGGAGACAAGGTTCGTCGTTACGGTTGCCAGCCAACCATTGGTCGCTCCAAGGGAGTGATCGGGGGCACTGAGGGCCTGGTGAGGTGGCGCCTTGCGGGGCTGCCATGGCCAGAGCTCAGCCACTCAGATTTGTCAGTGTTGCAGGGACGGACCCATGCGCAAGCACCGTGTCGGAGCGAGTGGCTCCAAAGGTAGGTGTCAATCGAGTAGGCGATTAGGTCAAGCATGTTATGTATAGATAAGCAGGTCCAACTAGATAGGTGCGGAGAAAGCATGCGCCAGTGGGTCTGGCCCGAGCAGCTTGGGGGGTAATGCAGCCCGAGGGGCGCCCCTGATAAGGTAAGTAAAGAACATAAGCAAAACGGATACATGCCGCAGGGACGGACCCATGCAGCCTGGGAATGATGCAGCCCGAGGGGCGCTCCTAGCTGAAAATGAAACTTGAAGGACGTCACCTGGTGATGTTGGAGATGAAGGGATGCTGAAGTAGCGGACGTGGTGCGCTGCGGAAGCCGATCTTCACGAGCCCCCTGTGCCCAAGAGGCCTCGGAAGGCTCGAGGCGCTGGTGGATCCTCGCGACCACCTCCATCTCCGTCAGATCGCGGAATGCTGGCCGCCGAGCCTCCGTGATGCTCCTCATGAGGCCGGGCGCTGGCAGCCGTGGTTCGGCAAGCCGTAAGGCATGCGAACATAGCTGTGGGGTGGACCTTCACAGCCGCCCCACGGTGAGGGGCCAGAGGCGCCTCGAGAGGCGGCTCGGTTGAGCCATGGTATGTCAATGCAGACGCGCAGCCCACCATCCTCGCCTGGATTGGGGGCTACGGCGGGTAAGCGGCGGCTGCCACTCATGACTCTTGACTCCTGCAGCTCCTGAATGATCTTGCTGATGAACTCCTGAGGGTTTGGCCCTCCTTGCCTTGCTCCTTCCTGAGGGAAATGTGCTTTGAAACACGCCTCCAAGTGGTGCCCGAGCGCCTCCCTCGTGATCTTAGCAAAGTCGATGGCCCTCCAGGATAGAGCCCCCGAGCCTTGCTCGAGGAGGGCGCCGGGCGCGCCTTCCTATGCGATAGAAGGAGGCACCCCTGGAATGGGCGTGGACTCTGAGGGGCCTGCCTCCCGAGGGTTATGACCAGGGGATGTCTTCTTCTTCTTCTTCTTAGGGACAACCTCAGGAAGCCCTCCGCTCCTGCGATCTGGATCTTCAATTGACGCGGCTTGAAAAGCACGCTCCAGGGAGCACACTACGTCTCTCTCTTCACAAGGCACCGTGATGACTCCACCGCTTCCTGGCATCTTGAGGACATTGTAGCCATGATGAGTCACGGCCATGAATTTGGCCAGAGCTGGGTACCCAAGGATGGCATTGTACGGCAAAAGGACGCGTGACGTCAAGTCAATGAGCTCGTGCGGTAATTGTCGCAAGGCCCCGAAGGTGACAGGGAGGCGGACCTGCCCCTATCGGAATCGTGGAACCGCCGCGACTCCGGAGAAAGGCTTGGTTGGCTGAAGCTGATTGTATGGCACTTGGAGATTGTTGATTGTCTCGACGGATAGGACATTGAGCCCTGCTCCACCATCAATGAGGGTCCTGGTGACTTGCACATTGCTGATGATTGGGGAACAAAGCATCGGGAGGACTTTGGCTGTGGCTGCGCACTTGAGCTGATCCGCTGAGCTGAATGTGATGGCGCACGCTGACCACCCGAGGGGGCGTGTGGCTTCGAGCCTGGGGAGGACTGCATTCACTTCGCGGGCGAACTGCTTGAAGATGCTCTGAGAGGATGGGGCTTGAGCTCCGCCCAGGATGCAAGTGATTGCACGCGGCTCCTGGAAGCCCCCAGCCCCCTCGTCCTAATGATGGTCTTCATTTCTCCTTGGCTGTCACATCCCAGTTAGACCATGCATTAGTGTGTGCATCATGTTTAAATTTCATTTGAATTTGAAATGGGGAAGACAGGAAACCCCCAGAACCTCTTTTAATTCAACTAGGGTTTACTAAAAATTATTTCAATGAACCTGAAATGCCCTTCAAAATGTTCATCATCTTTGCTTTGGTTCGTAGCCTCCGCCAAAAGTGGTGCACCATTTTCTAGGTCATCCAAAGGTCTTTGAATTAAATCATAAGTATTTGAGTTTGAGCATTTCAAATTATATAAAATATTTCAAATGCCCAACATACGCCAAACTAAATGTTTCATGTTGGAAATATTCCAACAATGGACCAGAGCAGTTTGGTGATTTTTGAAACTGTTTTGGTATTTTTAAAACTCCACGGTTACGTAAAAATAGAAAAAGAAAAACAGGAAGAAAACCTTACTGCACCTACTAACTGCCCACTGCCGCTGACCAACAAGCGCCAATGAGCTGCTTGGCTCGGCCAGCAGTGCAGCCAGTGCTCGGCCGAGCACCGCATGGGTGCCACGCACCTGGTCGCCGCCTCGCCTCCCTCCTCCAAATTGCCGACGCGATCGCTCCCCTCTCTCCCCGAACCCCTCGGACACCTCCGCCTCCTCCCGGCTTCTCTCAAGGCCTCGCCATGGCCGACGCCACCGCCGCCGCATCGCCAGAGACGTGCTCCCCGCCGTCCGTGCTCCTCCTCACCGTGTCCAGAGCTCCGCCGCCCTCGCCTTCATCGAGCTAGCCGAGCCTCGCTGCTCGAGTAGCCCGAGTCGACCGCACCGACTTCGCCCGAGCCCACCGCCGCCAGAGATCCCTTCAACGCCGTCGCCGCCTTCCCCCGACCGCACCGAGTGCTCCTCCGAGTTGCCTGTGAGCCTAGCTACCTTCCTCCCTTTCTCTCTTGCTCTCGAGCTGTAGCGATCGAACGAAGATCAACCGCACCGCCGCCCGCGGAGCTCGTCACGACGTGCTCCCGGTCACCCTCCGCCACCTCTTGGTGTCCATCACACTCACCACGTCGCATAGGGTCTAACCATGCACTCCCGCACCTCACCGACCCTCTAGCCTCGAAGTTCGCCTTTGGCCGAACTCCGGCGGCCGCTTAGGTCGTCAGCCGCGCCGATTTCGGCCGCCTGACCCCAACCCACTTCCACCAAGAGCTGCGGCTCAACCCCAGCCACCCATAGCCACCCTCCATGGCTCGTTTGGTCGCCGGAATGGCTAAACTCACTTTCGCCGCTGGCTGCCGGCTCGCCGCGGCTAGACGCCGTGCAGCCGACGTGGACTTTGACCACGGCGGGCCCTCGTTGACTCGATGAGTCAATGACAGTGGGCCCCACCGCTAACTAAATAGGTTTAGTTTTAATTAAACTTTAACTAAACTGATTACCCCGACACTCGACCCACAGTCAAGTTTGACTGGACATCTCCGTTGACCACGACGTCATCTTTGTCGCATGGTCGACGATTTAATAAATCAATTATCGGATTTATTCTAATATAGGAAATTCCGTAATATAGTTCAAACTTCAAATATTCATAACTTTTAATCAGAATCTCCAAATGCAAAGATCTATATATGAAAAATGATCAGAAAAATCCATTCTATCCATTGGTACAGGTTTCATGCATGATAAAACAAGTTAACCTTGCTGTTTAAGCAGAATAAGATATTACACCTTTAGGACTATTTAAATGAGCTAGCATTTGAATCTTTGATTCAAATGAGTTCATCCCTTTTTGTTTCAGCTTGCATTAGGCCAATACACATCCATATTGCCATGTCATAGCATGCATCATATTGTTGCATATTGTCATGTGTGTTCATTTTCGGTATGTCCTTCGTGATAGGTTCTGCCTCCGAGGATAATCCCGACTATCCGTCTCAAGGGCGTGATCCTACCACCACTCCATCGTGCAAGCAACCCATTGATCATTCCGATACAAACCCATGTTCTCGCTTCGCTCTTGTTTTATCGCATTAAGACAACGCGATTCAAATCTGTTGTGTCTGTGGTAGTTGAACCCACTTCCTTTGCATGACCTGTCATTGCCACAAGAATTCAGATGAAACCCACTAGTATGTGTAGGAGTTGATTGAGCCATGTTTGTGATTCCTACCATGCTATGCTTGCTATGCTTATAATTGTGTCAAGTCTGGCTCATCGGGATGATGAACTGGAGTGAAAGGTTGTGTCGGGTTCAAGAGTGAAAGTGTTGAACACGCTTTTGGTAAAGGTATCGATGAGAGGCCATGTAGGAGTACATGGTGGGTTGTTTCACCGAAGCCGTCCCTAAGAACCGAGATCTGTGTTTGTGATCCATGAAACAGTTACTACCACGCATTGGGCCCGAAACCAATGGACCCTCTCGGCTTCTTAACCACCCTTGTTCTCATCCGGGAATTGCAAGTAGTTTCGTGTTTGTAGCATGTCAGCCACACGCAACGCTGACCGTAGGGGTGGGTTGTGTTATGGTAGGCACCGTGGTCTTGTACCGATTCACCCGTTTGGTGTCTCGGGAACCCCGTACACATCGTTCGGGGCTGTATGGGAAACCTCGGCCGGACTCTCATGGATGGAACCCGAATAGGCGATAAACCCGGACTTGGGACTTGTGTGTTTAGGTAGGCTGTGGCCGACACCCACGTTGGGCTTCCGCTGAAGGTTGCCGAGTACATGTCGTGGTAAACGGGCGGTAAGTGGTGAGAGCGTGTGTGAAGAAGTACACCCTGCAGGTTAATAAGATCTATTCGAATAGCCGTGTCCACGGAGAAGGACTTCTGGGTTACCTATATCAGTTCATAGACAAGTAAATGGATTCTACTAAAAGCCTCAAGATAAGTGTGAGTACCGTGGATGGCCCTCTCGTGGGATGACGAGAGAGGATCCACGGTGGAGTATTGTGATGGTGATTAGCGGACTGCAAAGCGACAAATGCTTTTCAAGTGGTGTCATGTAGGATAGCTTAGCCAAGAGTCAAAGCCGCTTGTCTGCAATTAACTCCACCACCTTCTTGAGAATGTGCATGTATGATAGGATTCTGTGGTAAGACTTGTTGAGTACCTCCGCACTCATGTTTGCTTAATTAATGTTTTTCAGATGACAACACCGCCTTCCGATGGGTTCTATGTAGACCTTGACATCGACGAGTGAGCTAGCCACCTGTGTGGTGATCCAAGGCTTGTGAAGGGCCATCAGAGATAGAAAGGCTTCAACAAGCCTTCTTTCTTTTTAAAGTCTGTACTGCAGACTAGTTTGCTTCCGCATGTGCTTGTATGTTGTATGACTTGAGTGTTGGGTCATGTGACCCCTACCTGTATGGATATGTTATGTATGGCTCCTGAGCCTTCTAAATAAAGTACTTTGAGTTGTAGAGTTTTGTTGTGATGCCTTGTTGTATTTACTCATATCGGGCATATTATGCAGTATGATTGAAATGCTTGGTATGAGTGGGATCCGGCAAACTAGTTGTTTATCCTTGGCAGCCTCTCATATGGGGAAATGTAGTCTCGTGCTTCCGAGCGATAGTAGTCCGCTACATGCCCGGTTCACCGAGTCCTGCTAGCCCAAAGACTACTGCTTGGACACTTGACTGGCCGGCATGTGTTTCACTTCATTCCTATGTCTGTCCCTTCGGGGAAATGTCGCGCCTGCTACAGCCTGGTTCACCGGAGTCCTGTTAGCCCGGTGCTACAGCCCGAATCTATACGTTGATGACCGACATGCTCGATGTGATTCATGTATGCCTGTCCCCATAGGTTAGCGCCGCTTTGGGTTCACGACTAGCCATGTCGGCCCGGTTCTTTATCATATGGATGCTAGCGACCATCACATATACGTGAGCCAAAAGACGCAAACGGTCCCGGCCATGGTAAGGCGACACCGTGGGAATACCGTGCGTGAGGCCGCAAAGTGATATGAGGTGTTACCGGCCAGGTCGATGTGATTTGGAATCGGGTCCCGACAGCGTTGGCATCGAGTAGGGCTGCCCGTAGGTTCGCTAAGCCAAACCGGTCGATGTTGAGTCTAGAAATGCTTTAGTTATATGTAGGGAATTGGTTGTGGGAGGAACGAAGGCTCTTTTTACTCCTTTACCTTATGCCCTCTGATCTAAGTCATCCTCTTCTCATTCTACGTGGGTATAGGACTAGGCTCTCTTCTCTCTATCAGGTTCACGTGCTACTAATCCGTAGTAACTTATAGGATGGTTGGTTACATCCTCGCTCAGTTTCTATTATTTTTGGTATGCTACCAGTTGAACCGTAACCTTGATATGATGTTGTTGTGTGGCTTTGCAATCTGATTATGAATGTCTCAAATCTGTTTTTTAGCATTTACAGATGTTATGCTGCCCGATTTTCCTAGAAATTCTAATGTCTTTGCATTGTGGCTGTGCTTTCAGATGGCCACCCGTCCCCAAAACCAAGTGGTTCGTCTGACCCGTTGCATTGATGTGTGTGGTCACACGACAATGTTGGTTCGGGTGATGGTCAAGACCGGTTACCGATGGTATCCTGAATATACCGTCGAGGAGCAATTTAGGGATTTTAATCAAAGCCAATATCTGTGCACGGTCAGGATTTATCCATCTTATCCCGGAGCCACTGAACCGCTCCACTGTTCTTATGGACTTGGGATCACTATTGGGATGTCCGTGCAAGATGCAGCCTATTCAATGATGACTATTATTCGAGCCAGAACTGCCTTGCTGTGCAACACCGATTTCCGCTATATGCCAAAGATCCCTCCCCGGGCGCATGGTTACCTTCAGGGTATGTACAGTGATGCATCCCATGAGAACTCACTTCTTCGCACCACCACGGAGATGCTGGAAGACAAGGACCGTGAAAACCGGGCCTTGCGTATGGAGCTCTTTAATGCCCGTGCTGATCACTGGGCTACTCTGACTCGGTTTGCACCTGTCATGCAAGACGGATACATGGACATGAGGGACTTGTACCCAGTGCGGGCTAGTCTGCCAGACTTTATGGAGTGGCGTGAGGTAGGAGGCATCACTCCTCCTCGTGGACCTCGTCCGCCGCTTGTTGGACCACGCCCACATCCGAGCCCCTTTGGTCCGCAGCCCCACAGATCGCCTGCTTCCGGATGATCATGTTCCACTTCCGAGCTTGGGTGGTGACTTCTATGAGGACTACTACGGAGCTGTCTCGAGTAGTAGTAGTATCCCTAGTATTGTAATAGTTGTATTTCCGCCGCCCCGCGTGACTTGTGGAATATGACTTAGTGTGTATCATTCCTAAGTGTAGAAAAATAATGTATAGGAGTTGGAATGCTTCCGATGAGATGTAACGCCTTTCCTGATAGTTGTACTCCGTTGGGCTTGTACTAGACTATGAATGGTGTGTATGACCGTTGGTATATATATGGCAGTTTTATATTACCATGTCATACTGATGAACATCTCTGCATTCTGTGTTATCCATTACATTTCGCACTTTCTTGCTAAATTCTGCCATCCTGGTTTAAACCATTGTTTTGTTTCCTAGGATGGTCAACACCATAACAATCCTGCCGCTCCGGCAGTGTGGAAGCCATAGTGGAAATGCAAATCTGCCTCAACCGCCATCTTTGGCCGAGGTTATGTTGGAAGCGTAACTCAATAAGCGTGAGACCAATCGCCATCGAGCGGATTGAGCAAAACACCGCACGCCAGCCCAAGAAATGATTCGTGTCACTCAATGACTTCGCTGTCTGTATCCACGAAGTTCAAATATTCCGCTGAGCCTCTCGACGCGGATGATTATTTCGCAAAGATCAACCACAAGCTGCGCTCGCTAACGTGGCTGAAGCCGATAAGGTTACTTTTGCTGCCTATCACCTCGAAGGCCCTGCTAGCCTTTGGTGGGAGAATTATGAGGCTATGCGTCCGGTTGGACAAATTACTACTTGGGCTGAATTTAGTGCCACTTTCCGTGAGCATCACATCCCAGAAGGTCTCATGGATTGTAAAAGGGAGGAATTCTGCAATTTCACCCAAGGTAGGATGACAGTGGATACTTACAGCCGTGAGTTTGTAAAATTAGCACGTTATGCTCCCGAAGAAGTTTCTACCGATGCCAAGAAGCAGGCAAGGTTCCGCAAGGGACTTAGCCCCGAGCTTCGTCGTGATCTCCGTCTGCATGAGTGCACCTCCTTTCCGGGTTAGTCAATAAGGCTATCGCGTCAAACTGGGCAGTCTGATTTTGAAGCTTCACGCAAGCATATCCGTGACTCGATCTTCATCCGCTCGATCTCGGGCGCCGGTTTGGATTCCAAATACTGCTCTGCCATCCAGGTTCACCCCGAGGCCATCCTTTGAGGTGCCTCGCCCCAACCAGCAGTACACTCCGCTCAAGACTTATGGAGGCCCCGCTGCTAATGCTGCTCCACGTCCCAATATGATAACTTGCTTCAAATGTGGAGAGGCGGGCCACTACATCCGTGAGTGTCCCCAGAACAACCCCAGTCAGATCGGAAAGTCTGTTGGCCGTGGTAAGCCAACAGGAAAGGTGCTCCATGCTAAACCAGCTGCCATCGCCGTGGCCACGCCAACTATGTTTCAGCCGAGGAAACCTATGAGGATCCCAACGCCGTTCTCGCACGCTCCTTGTTAATTGTCATCCGCAATCGTTTTTTGATACTTGGAGCATCTCATTCATTTATTTCGAGAGCTATGCTCGACACACAACACCACATTCTCGTGACATGCACACCTCCATGGAAATTCAGACCTCGGGTTCTAGATGGCAAACCTCTAGAATAAGTCATGGGAATGAAATTCTTGTCGACAGATTAGTCTTTCTTGCTTCCCTAATAGCTCTCAAGTCCTCGGACATAAACATCATCTTGGGTATGGACCGGATGTCGACCCATTATGCTAAGATTGATTGCTCTACTAGAACTGCTCAACTCACCCATCCTTCTGCAAGACAGCTTAATGTTTTAACCCGAGTGTCCAAGCGCCACTTTACTCCTTAAATGCCAATCCCCTTCCGGACCTCGAAGATATTCCGTAGTCCGTGATTTTCCGGATGTCTTTCAGAAGAACTGCTAGGTGTTCCACCTAACAGGAATGTCGAAGTTCGTGATAGATCTTGTTCCCTAACCGTCCCAATTTCTAGAAGACCTTATAAGATGGCACCCCTAGAACTAGCCGAACTTAAGAAGCAACTCGATGAGTCCTTGCAAAAGGGTTTCATCCGTCCTAGTTCGTCTCCATGGGCTTGCCCCGTCCTCTTCGTCAAGAAGAAGGATGGTACGGATCGGATGGTTGTGGATTACCGACCTGTCAATTTGGTCACTATCAAGAACAAGTATCCGCTCCCGTGATCAACGACCAGTATGATCAGCTCACAATCCTCGCCTTTTTTTCCAAGATGGATTTGAGGTTGGGCTACCATCAAATCAAAATCAAGAATGGGGACATTCCTAAAACGGCCTTTGTTACTCGTTATGGCCAATACGTAGTACACCGTCATGTCCTTCGGATTAACCAATGCTCCACCACCTTCTCTCGGTTAATGAACTCAATCTTCATGGAGTATTTGGATAAATTCGTCAGTGGTATACCTCGATGATATACTCATCTACTCCAAGAATGAGGAAGAACATGCCGAACATCTAAGGCTAGTGTTGATGAAACTTCGAGAGCACCGCCTTTATGCCAAATTCTCTAAGTGTGAATTCTGGTTACCAGAAGTGACCTATCTAGGCCATGTAATCTCTGGCAAGGGCATTGCTATCAATCCCGAGCGAGTTCAAGCCTTCCTTGACTGGACTCCACCTGAATCGGTCAAGCAAGTTCGGAGTTTCCTCGGTTTAGCGAGCTATTGCCGCCGCTTCGTCGACAATTTCTCTAAAGTTGCTAAACCTCTAACCGAACTCCTCAAGAAAGATAAGAAGTTCGAATGGACACCACAAAGGCGAAGTTCAGCTTTCAGAACTGAAAAGACGCTCGACATCTGCTCCCGCATTTGTTCCACCAGATTTTTCTAAGGACTTTATTATCTATTGCGACGCCGCGACAAGGACTAGGTTGCATACTCATGCAAGATCGTCATGTGATTGCCTCACGCTTCCCGACAGCTAAGGCCCACATGAGGATAACTATCCCACACACGATCTAGAGCTTGCAAAGAAAGGGTTCATGCACTCAAAACCTGGCGACATTACCTTCTTGGTAATCGCTATAAATTTACACCGATCACCAAAGTCTGAAATATATCTTCACCCAACCGGATTTGAATCTCAGGCAAAGACGTTGGGTCGAGTTGATTACAGATTACGACTTAGGAATATCTTACCCTAGGCAAAGCCAATGTCATGGCTGACGCACTAAGTCGCAAATCTTATTGTAACAATCTGATGTTACAACAAAGCAACCATTTCTCCACGAGGAATTTCGTAAGCTTAATCTTCACATTGTTCCTCGAGGATTCCTTTCCACCCTGGTGGCGAAACCTACCCTTACGGATCAGATCATCAAGGCACAAAAGGTAGATCCGGGAATTTCCCGTATCAAGAGAAACATCAAGAAAGGAGTCGCGGATTGTTTCTCCATTGATGAACAAGGTGTCGTGTTCTTTGGAGACCGCCTAGTGGTTCCTAAGGTGCGTAACTGAGGCGATTGATCCTTAAGGAAGCTCATGACTCCCTCTCACCATTCATCCCGTAGTACTAAAATGTATCAAGACCCACGCCAGAGGTTTTGGTGGACTAGGATGAAGAGAGAAATCGCTCAATACATTGCTAATTGCGACGCTTGTCGTCGAGTTAAAGCAGAGCATCAACGGCCTGCCGGGTACCCTTCAACCTTTGGAAATTCCTAAATGGAAATGGGATAAAATCAGTATGGATTTCATTACCGGGTTTCCCAGGACCAAGAGAGGGAATAATGCTATCTTCGTTGTCGTCGATCGTCTTTCCAAAGTAGCCCACTTCCTACCTGTTCGTGAGAGTATAAACGCTAGCCAGCTAGCTGAATTGTACATCTCTCGAATAGTGTCTCTTCATGGTGTTCCATTCGAGATTAACTCAGATCGTGGAAGTCTCTTCACCTCTCGATTTTGGGAAAGTTTTCAAAATGCTATGGGAACTCGTCTCTCTTTTAGCACCGCATTCCATCCTCAATCAAGTGGTCAAGTAGAACGAGTCAATCAAATCCTAGAGGATATGCTTCGAGCTTCTGTCATCTCTTTCGGCATGAATTGGGAGAAATGCCTTCCATTCGCTGAGTTCGCTTATAACAATAGCTATCAAGCTAGCTTGGGCAAAGCTCCTTTCGAAGTTCTTTATGGACGGAAATGTCGAACGCCTCTTAATCGGGTCGTAAACCGGGAGAGACAACTCTTTGGCCCGGATATGATTCGTGAAGCGTAAGAGCAGGTTCGCGTTATTCGTGAGAGATTGAAAACAGCCCAATCTCGTCAAAAGAGCCAATATGACCGCAAGCATAAGCATATGGCGTATGAAATTGGCGAGAAGGCTTACCTTCAGGTTACTCCTTTGAAGGGAACCCATCGATTCGGTATCAAAGGCAAGTTGGCTCCTCGTTACATTGGACCCTTTCGCATTCTTGCCAAACGAGGAGAAGTTGCCTACCAATTGGAACTACCTCCGCATCTTTCCAGAGTCCATGATGTCTTCCACGTTTCCCAACTCAAAGCGTTGCTTCTCGGATCCTATCCGTGGAGTGGACCACGTAAACGCTTGATCTCCAAGATAACCTCACCTCTCGAGAATATCCCGTTCAGATTCTTGATCAAGCCGAGCCGCATTCACTTGACGCCAAAATATCAAGTTTCTAAAGGTTCAATGGTCAAACCATTCCCAAAGAAGAAGCAACTTGGGAAAGGGAGGATCGCCTTCGACTTGAGTATCCCACCTTTTTCACAACAGATCCTAAATCTCGGACGAGATTCTTTTGAGTGGGGTGAGTTGTCACATCCCAGTTAGACCATGCATTAGTGTGTGCATCATGTTTAAATTTCATTTGAATTTGAAATGGGGAAGACAGGAAACCCCCAGAACCTCTTTTAATTGAACTAGGGTTTACTAAAAATTATTTCAATGAACCTGAAATGCCCTTCAAAATGTTCATCATCTTTGCTTTGGTTCGAGCCTCTGCCAAAAGTGGTGCACCATTTTCTAGGTCATCCAAAGGTCTTTGAATTAAATCATAAGTATTTGAGTTTGAGCATTTCAAATTATATAAAATATTTCAAATGCCCAAATATTGCCAAACTAAAATGTTTCATGTTGGAAATATTCCAACAATGGACCAGAGCGCTTTGGTGATTTTCAAACAGTTTTGGTATTTTAAAAACTCCACAAATTTACAGAAAATTAGAAAAAGAAAAATAGGAAGAAAACCTTACAGCCTACTAACCGCCCACTGCTGCAAGCCCAGCCAAAGAGCATGGCCAATGAAGCTGCTTGGCTCGCCAGTTGGCAGCCAGTGCTTTCGCGGCGAAAGCACCGCATGGGTGCCACGCACCTGGTCGCCGCCTCGCCGCTCCCCTCCTCCAGCTGTCGATGCGGATCGCTCCCCCTCTCTCCCCCGAACCCCTCGGACACCTCCGCTCCTCCCCGGCTTCTCTCTCTCGCGCTCCCCCGCCATGGCCGACGCCACCGCCGCCGCACCATCGCCGTAGACGTGCTCCCCGCCGTCCGTGCTCCTCCTCACCGTGTCCAGGAGCTCCGCCGCCCTCGTCTTCGTCGAGCTAGCCGAGCCCCGCGTGCTCGAGTAGCCCGAGTCGACCGCACCGACTTCGCCCGAGTCCACCGTCGCCGGAGATCCCCTTCAACGCCGTCGCCGCTCCGGCCCGTCCCCGACCGCACCGAGTGCTCCTCCGAGTTGCCTGTGAGCCTAGCTACCTTCCTCCCTTTCTCTCTCGCTCTCGAGCTGTGTAGCGATGAACGAAGATCAACCGCACCCGCGCCAGAGCTCGTCGCCCGACGTGCTCCCGGTCACCCTCCGCCACCTCTTGGTGTCCATCACACTCACCACGTCGCATAGGGTCTAACCATGCACTCCCGCACCTCACCGACCCCTCTAGCCTCGAAGTTCGCCTTCGGCCGAACTCCCGGCGCCGCCTAGGTCGTCATTGGCGCCCGATTCCGCCGCCCGACCCCAACCCACTCCACCAAGAGCTGCGGCTCAACCCCAGCTACCCATAGCCACCCTCCGCGGCTCGTTTGGTCGCCGGAATGGCCAAACTCACTTTCGCCGCCGCGTCGGGCTCGCCGGCGGCTAGACGCCGGTGCAGCCGACGTGGACTTTGACCACGGCGGGCCCTGGTTGACTCTGATGAGTCAATGACAGGTGGGGCCCAGCCCTGCTAACTAAATAGGTTTAGTTTTAATTAAACTTTAACTAAACTAATTACCCTGACACCCTGGACCCACAGTCAGGTTTGACCTGGACGTCTCCGTTGACCACGGCGTCATGTTGACGCATGGTCGCCTTAATAAATCAATTACTTGGATTTATTCTAATATAGGAAATTCGAATATAGTTCAAACTTCAAATATTCATAACTTTTAATCTGTAACTCCAAATGCAAAGATCTATATATGAAAAATGATCAGAAAAATCCATTCTATCCATTGGTACAGGTTTCATGCATGATAAAACAAGTTAACCTTGCTGTTTAAGCAGAATAAGATATTACACCTTTAGGACTATTTTAAATGAGCTAGCATTTGAATCTTTGATTCAAATGAGTTCATCCCTTTTTGTTTCAGCTTGCATTAGGCCAATACACATCCATATTGACATGTCATAGCATGCATCATATTGTTGCATATTGTCATGTGTGTTCATTTTCGGTATGTCCTTCGTGATAGGTTCTGCCTCCGAGGATAATCCCGACTATCCGTCTGAAGGGCAGTATCCTACCACCACTCCATCAGGCAAGCAACCCATTGATCATTCCGATACAAACCCATGTTCTCGCTTCTGCTCTTGTTTTACTGCATTAAGACAACGCGATTCAAACTGTTGTGTCTTTGCAGTAGTAGAACCCACTTCCTTTGCATGACCTGTCATTGCCACGTTAACTAGATGAAACCCACTAGTATGTGTAGGAGTTGATTGAGCCATGTTTGTGATTCCTACCATGCTATGCTTGCTATGCTTAGAGTTGTGTCAGGTCTGGCTCATCGGGATGATGAACTGGAGTGAAAGGTTGTGTCGGGTTCAAGAGTGAAAGTGTTGAACACGTTTTCGTAAAGGTATCGATGAGAGGCCATGTAGGAGTACATGGTGGGTTGTTTCATTGAAGCCGTCCCTAAGAACTGAGATCTGTGTTTGTGATCCATGAAATAGTTACTACCACGCATTGGGCCCGAAACCAATGGACCCTCTCGGCTTCTTAACCACCCTTGTTCTCGGTCTGGAATTGCAAGTAGTTTCGGTGTTTGTAGCATCTTTGGGGGCCGCACGCAAGCGCCGACCGTAGGGGTGGGTTGTGTTGCGGTAGGCACCGTGTCTGATGTACCGATTCGCCTGCTTGGTGTCTCGGGAACCTCTGTACACATCGTTCGGGGCTGTATGGGAAACCTCGGCCGGACTCCCTGCGGATGGAACCCGGATAGGCGATAAACCTGGACTTGGGACTTGTGTGTTTAGGTAGGTCGTGGCCGACACCCACGTTGGGCTTCCGCTTGAAGGTTGCCAAGTACATGTCGTGTAAACGGCGGTAAGTGGTGAGAGCGTGTGTGAAGAAGTACACCCCCGCAGGTTAATATGATCTATTCGAATAGCCGTTTCCACGGAGAAGGACTTCGGGTTACCTATATCAGTTCATAGACAAGTAAATGGATACTATTAAAAGCCTCAAGATAAGTGTGAGTACCGCGGATGGCCCTCTCGTGGGATGACGAGAGAGGATCCACGGTGGAGTATTGTGATGGTGATTAGCAGACTCGTGTGCGGCAAATGCTTTTCAAGTGGTGTCACGTAGGATAGCTTAGCCAAGAGTCAAAGCTGGCTTGTTGCAATTAACTCCACCACCTTCTTGAGAATGTGCATGTATGATAGGATTCTGTGGTAAGACTTGCTGAGTACCTCCGTACTCATGTTTGCTTAATTAATGTTTTTCAGACGACAACACCCGCTTCTTCCGATGGGTTCTATGTAGACCTTGACATCGATTTAGTGAGCTAGCCACCGGTGGTGATCCAAGGCTTGTGAAGGGCCATCAAGATAGAAAGGCTTCAACAAGCCTTCTTTCTTTTTAAAGTCGTACTCGAGACTAGTTTGCTTCCGCATGTGCTTGTATGTTGTATGACTTGAGTGTTGGGTCATGTGACCCTACCTGTATGGCTATGTTATGTATGGCTCCTCGGAGCCTTCTAAATAAAGTACTTTGAGTTGTAGAGTTTTGTTGTGATGCCTTGTTGTATTTACTCATATCGGGCATATTGCGTGTATGATTGAAATGCTTGGTATGAGTGGGATCCGACAAACTAGTTGTTTATCCTTGGCAGCCTCTCATATGGGGAAATGTAGTCTCGTGCTTCCGAGCAATAGTAGTCTGCTACAGCCCGGTTCACCGGAGTCCTGCTAGCCCAGCACTACTGCTTGGACACTTGACTGGCCGGCATGTGTTTCACTTCGTTCCTATGTCTGTCCCTTCGGGGAAATGTCGCATGTGTTATTCGGAGTCCTGCCTAGCCTGCTACAGCCGGTTCACTGGAGTCCTCATAGCCCAAAGGTCTACAGCCCGAATCTATACGTTGATGACCGACATGCTCGATGTGATTCATGTATGCCTGTCCCCATAGGTTAGCGCCGCTTTGTTCACGACTAGCCATGTCGGCCCGGGTTCTTTATCATATGGATGCTAGCGACACCGCTATATACGTGAGCCAAAAGACGCAAACGGTCCCGGGCCATGGTAAGGCGACACCCGTGGGAATACCGTGCGTGAGGCCGCAAAGTGATATGAGGTGTTACCGCCAGGTCGATGTGATTTGGAATCGGGTGTCGACATTGGCTGCGGTGGCGAGAGGGAGGCCTGCGTTGCCTTGTGGGCGATCCTCGCGAGGCTGATCCCTCCAGCCTCCCTCGCGAGGCGGGTCCCTCCAACCTCCCTCGCGAGGCTGATCCTGCCAGCGGTCCTTGCAAGGTCGGTCACGCTACCCTTGGCGAGGGCCACAGTATTCCCATCATCCTCCACCTCTTCCTCCTCCTCAGCCATAGCCCCGGTCGCTGCGCTCGGGGCATCGGCCGGCACGCACGTCCCGCACGACCCTGAGCTCTTGGCATTCGTTGGTGTTGTGGGTGTGGAGGTCATGGTACACGCAGTACCGACTGCCCTTGGATGACTCAGGCTGATCCCTTCCTTGCTTGGTGTCCGGCTTTGCTGCAAGCACGGCAGCCCCCTTGCGCTTCATGTCCTTGACCTTGGGCTTCTTCTCTTCTGGGTCGGCAGCCGGCAGCTCGAGGAGGGAAAGGCGTCCTTCCTCAGCCCTGGCGCGCCAGGTCGCCAAGTTGAACAGCTCCAGGGATGTGCACAGGTCTTCATGGATCGCGAGCTCTTCCTTCATCTTGACGTCACGCACACCGTCGGAGAAGGATGAGATGATGGCCTCCTCAGACACACTAGGGATCTTAAGGCGAGCGTTGTTGAAATGTTGGATGAACTTCTGCAAGGTCTCCTCTGGCTGCTGCTTGATGCGGCGCAAGTCACTCATGGCCGGGGGCCGATCGCGGGTGCCTTGTAAGTTGGCGATGAATCGGGTGTGCATCTCATTCCTGGAGGAAATCGTGCCAGGAGCCAGGTTCAGGAGCCAGGTGCGGGCACCGTCCTTGAGCGCCATGGGAAACCAGTTCGCCATGACCTTCTCGTTTCCGTTGGCGGCTTCGATGCCCAGCTCATAGAGCTGGAGGAACTCCGCAGGGTTGGCCATGCCATGCCATCGTGGCGTGGGGGCAGGTCTGGCTTGAACTTGCCGGTCGTGCCACGCCGCGTAGCTCGGCGGTGTGAAGGCACGACAGCCGCAGTGGCCACGGAGGCCTTTGGTGACGGAGGGCTTGATCTTGGAGGTCTCCGTCTTGCCGACGCCGCCAGAGCAGCGCGGGGTCTTGGCGCGCTGGAGCAGGAGCGCGTTCGTGCCGGGCCGGTGCGGGGAGCACTCGGGCAGCTTCTTGGGGGCGAGGGATCTCTTGGCAGCTCTTCTCTTGCTGTGTTGGTGCCGGACGGAGTGGGTTCCGCCCAGGGCCCACGTGCCTTGGGGCCAAGGCGCCTTCTTGAGGGGGAGGCGGCTGAGGCGCCCCCGGAGCTTCATCGCTCGCGCAAGGCGGGCGCAGTGCAGCGAGAGGGACGATGCAGGGGAGCCCCCAGTGGCGCTGACGAGCTCGGTGATGCGGGCGAGCCACTCGTCGTAGAGGTCGTCGACGGGACGGTAGTGCAGGAGTTCCCGCGCCAGGAGCAATGCGGCGTGCGCGTCCGCAGGAGCGCGACGGGCGTGGGACGAGGAACCGGCTGGAGTCAGCGACGGGGTGGCAGTGCGGCCTTCCCGCCGCACCGAAGGATGCAGAGATGACGCCTGCTGCTCGTTCCCCGCCAGGACGGTGGCAGCGTTGACGGCGGGCGACGGGGAACGGCGGGGGCGGCCGCCGACGGGGGCCGTCTGGGCGACACGAGTGGCGAGAGCGGCTGGCGCTTCGGGCGCAGGCTCGACAGCGTCGACATGGATGCGTAGGGCGGCGAAGCAGGTGGCGGAAGGCGGATTCAGTGCACCTACCCGCACGCCAAATGTCGGATTTCGGGTTCCGCACCCTCTAGGTTCGAACTCTGGGGTGCACGCGGAGATCGCACCTCCAACCTACCTACGTCTCGTCACCTCGCAAGGATCTAAACTACACAAAGAACAACACAAGGGACACGAGGTTTATACTGGTTCAGGCCACCATTGTGGTGTAGTACCCTACTCCAGTTTATGGTGTGGTGGATTGCCTCAGGGGCTGATGACGAACAATACAAAGGGAGAACAGCCTCGCGAGGGGCTGTTCTTGAGCTGGTGCAATGAACTACTTGGGTGAGTTCGATCGCCTCTCTCTCTCTGCTAGGGTTCTATCTCATAGGTCTCTTCCTGATCCTCTCCCCATCTACCTCTACTCTGTGGTGGCTAGCTCTATTTATAAAGGGAGGCCCTGGGTCTCTTCCCAAATATTGAGCGGGAAGGGCGCCAACAATTGGCCATTTTGAAGGGGAACATCTAGTACACTTATCCTGACTAAAGTCGGTCCTCGCCTGCCAAAGACTCGACGGTGACGCCGGCTTGGGCTCCACGATGACTCGCTTCTGCCGTCAACCGGTCTTGGTCTTATTGCACGAAATGGTTGCCTTTGCTTGATACTCTTGCCTGCGCTTGCTCCCTTTGCACCAAAGAGGAAACAAGGACTCTGCGCAGGCCGGCGCCCGCCTCGCACCCTCGGTCGTCATGGCTTGCGTCATGGGCACCTCATGAGGTACCCCGCCTTGATCTCTCCGCCTCCTCGCGAGCCAGCCTGACGAGGCCGTGCCTGAGGAAGCTTTCTGTCGTCCGCCCATGAGGCTTGGCCCTCGCGAGGGTCTTGAGCTTGTGTTGATGAAGATGGGCGTCTTGGGCCACTCCTTGAGCCACGCCGCAGCCGCAGCGAGCAAGTCTGGTACTGTCACGCCCTAAGAAGCGACCCTATCCTAAAGGAACTCAAGGTCCCACCAAGGATAGAAAGCGCATCTTGAAGACGCTTTGCAAGGTGGATATCATTACATCAACATTACATAATAGTGGGGATACATCCAATACATACAATGTCACATGAATACAACAATACAACATACAAGATCAACATCCGACTACAGATGAATCATAAATGTAAACTCAAGCAATATCCACCTTGCTAGCCCAAAGGCCGACCGGAACCTATCCCCGAACGAAGAAGAAGCGGAAGAAAAACTCCAAAACAAGTAACATCACTCTCATGTCATGATCATCGCATAACCTGTACCTGCTAATCGTTGGTGTAGTAATCATGAGCCACGAGGACTCAAAGAATCCCATTACCATGGGTATCAAGACTAGCAAAGCTTAATGGGTAAGGAAGGGGTAAAGTGGTGAGGTTGCAGCAGCGACTAAGCATGATATGGTGGCTAACATACGCAAATAAGAGCGAGAAGAGAAGCAAATGGAACGGTCGTGAAGCTAGCAATGATCAAGAAGTGATCCTGAACTCCTACTTACGTCAAACATAACCCAAAACCGTGTTCACTTCCCGGACTCCGCCGAAAAGAGACCATCACCGCTACACACACGGTTGATGCGTTTTAATTCAGATCTGGTGTCAAGTTATCTACAACCGGACATTAACAAATTCCCATCTGCCACATAACCGCGGGCACGGCTCTCGAAAGTTTATACCCTGCAGGGGTGTCCCAACTTAGCCCATGATAAGCTCTCGCGATCAACGAAGGATATTTCTTCTCTCGGGAAGACCCGATCAGTCTCGGAATCCCGGTTTACAAGACATTTCGACAATGGTAAAACAAGACCAGCAAGACCGCCCGATGTGCCGACAATCCCGATAGGAGCTGCACATATCTCGTTCTCAGGGCAACACCGGATGAGACAGGCTATGAGTAAAACCAGGCCTCAAGTTTCCCCGTGGTGGCCTCGCAGGCGGCTCGGTTCAGGCCAGCACTTAGAGAAGCACTGGCCCAGGGGGCTAAAATAAAGATGACCCTCGGGTTGGCCGACCCAAGGGAAAGGTATAGGTGGTGGTGAGGCAAATGGTAAAACCAAGGTTGGGCCTTGCTGGAGGAGTTTTGTTCAAAGCGAACTGTCAAGGGGGTACCATAAATCACCCAACCGTGTTAGGGACGCAAAATCGGGGAACATAATACCGATATGACAGAAACTAGGGCGGCAAGAGTGGAACAAAACACTAGGCATAAGGCCGAGCCTTCCACCCTTTACCAAGTATATAGATGCATTAATAATATAAGAGATATTGTGATATCCCAACATAAATATAAACCAACATGGAGCAATCTTCATCTTCACCTGCAACTAGCAACGCTATAAGAGGGGCTGAGCAAAAGCGGTAACATAGCCAAACAACGGTTTGCTAGGAAGGGTGTCAAAGGTTAGAGGTTCATGGCAATTTGGGAGGCTTGAACAGGAAGTGATAGGTAGCGCAGCATAGCGATAGAATGAAGCAACTAGCGTAGCAATGATAGTAATGATATCCAAGGTGACGGTCATCTTGCCTGAAATCCCGCAAGGAAGAAGAACGAGTCCATGAAGAAGATGAACGGGAGTAGTCGAACGAATCCTCACAATCGGAACATTACCGGAACCGAGAAGCAACACCGGAAAGAAACAAACAACATGATAAATGCACAAGCATAAACATGGCATGATGCACAAACAAGTATGATGCATGTCCGGTTTAAAGAGGCATGGCATGGCATGGCAAAGTGCAACAAACAATACTACAAGTTAAGTGGAGCTCAATATGCAACGAGTTGCATATTGATAAAACACCACATTGACATATTTAGTTCTCTCTCAGTTATGCACACAACAATATTAAATGTTGTTAAACATGGCAAGAGGTGAAGCATAAGTAAACTATCTATTTAGGCAAGTTTAAATGAGGCCGGAACAACAAACAACAATTCCGGAGAATCCTCATATGCATATTTCGAATTGCTACTGTTCTGCCCTAAACACAATTTTAATGTTGTTAAACAGCAAAATAAAGTGCACCAAGTTAATCTATGCATTTTTCCACCCCATTTACATATAAAGTTTATTTAAAACCGAGCTACGGTTATTTAGTTATGAAATAAATCATTTTAACATGGCATTTGAGCAAATTTAATCAAACAGCAAGTTAAACATTTTAAACATGGACGAGAGTTGGAAAATATGAAACTAGATGAAATTCTAAGCATTTTACATGTTAAAATCATTTTAATCCGATGCACCAATTGTGAGTTATTAAATGCATGCACATGAGGGTGCAATCTGTAAACATGCAGTTTTCTGGATAATTAGCAAAATCGCAGAGATGGAAAAAAAATGACGTGGGCCGAAACTGGCTGGCCAACAGGAGCACGGGCGCTGGAGGCTCACCATGGGCCTAGGCCCGGTCGGTGGAGATGGCTGCTGGCAGGCTGGATCGAACGAGGTGGAGGGGGCGCGGTCAACGGGAGGCGTGGGCGAGCAGTCGTGGCGCTCGTCTCCAGCGGGACCGGTCAACGAACACGACGACGCAGGACTCAGCGACGAGGCCTAAGCGGCGATGCAGGGAAGGGAAGCGGCGGGACTCGGCGCGCAGGGAGCTTCGGCGAACGGGTCGAGCTGGAGGAGCTCGGGGCCTCAGGTGCGGGAGCAGAGGAGGCCGAGACGCCATGGCAGGGGAACGGCAGCGGCGGCGGGGAACTCGGCGGCAAGGTGTAGGCGAGGAAGGTCAGGCGGCGAAGGGCAGCCGCGGATCTAGTCGGCGATGGGGTCGAGGAAGCCTTGGGCGGCGGCGGTTCCCTGCTGTGGCAAGTTAGAGAGAGCGAGACATGAGAAAGAGCAGGGGAAGACGACCACCAGGAGAAGAAGGGAAACCGGGTGCGAGGAGCTGGCCTGATCCGGCGGTGCTGCTCCGGCGAGGCCGTCGACGGGTGGTGGCGCTCGGGGCCGAGGTGAGGAGGCAGGCGTTGGGGAAGAGCTCGAAGGTCGTCCATGGCGTCAGGAGCTCTCCTGATCGTTCCTGGTACAGAGACGAAGAGGGAGTGAGAGAGAGGAGGAGAAGGAAACGGGAAGGAGGAAGGGTAGGGGCGACGGGGATGGCCTGGTGGCTGCTGCTGCTGGCGGGGAAGCACCGGCGAGGAGGAGGTGCTCGGACGGACGGGTGGATCGAGGAGGGGATGGATTTGGTTGGCTGGTGTGTGAAATCAAGGAGGGGATCGACGGATTGGGTCCTGAGGGAGATCGAGCAGAGGAGGAACTCCACTCCTCTAGATCGAACGCGGGAGGTAGAGGGAGGAAGCAGCGGTGGTTGGTCAATGGGATCTGGGAGGATCCCGAGGGAGATTTTGGAGAGAGTGGCGGCGACGGCTGGCTGGTGAAGGGACACAGTCCCTAGATTTTAGGGTTAGGACTATTTATATAGTAGGTGGTAGGTACGAGTGGCATTTGGATCATCGGATTAAAATCGAACGGTCGAGATAAATGGCTTAGGGGAGTCCAACAACTAAACGCAGATATTTTATAGATGTTTGGGGATGATATGAATTCAACGGTAATGACTGAGCGGGTCGGCTTCCGGGCAGGTTTCGGACGCGCACGAGGGGGGGGGGGGTGGTCGGGGCTGGCTGTGCAGAGAGGGTCAAAGGTCCGACAAGAGGGAATTGAAAACCCGGTTGGACTCGGATCGGTCAACAAAGGCAAGGGGGGAACGCGGCAACTACGAACGGATGCAAGCTTTATGAAAACATGCAGATGCAATGCGCATGATGCTATGAGATGAGATGCATGACATGAACAAAATGCGAAACAAAAGACAAAAACCCAACCACGGAGGAAATAATATACCACATCTCCGGAAAAGGCAAGAGTTGGAGTTACGAATATGGAAAGTTGTATCCGGGGCGTTACAACACTCCACCACTACGAGAGGATCTCGTCCCGAGATCTAGGATGTCACCGGAGGGAAAAGGAAGAGGAAGAGAAGAGGTAAAACTAAGTTGCTTCTTGACTGAGGTTAAACAATTTAAAATAAAGAGTACAACGGAGATGAACGAGATTGCAAACAAACCTTAGAAAAGAGGAACAAGGAACATTACGAGAACTTGAAGGTTGCAAAGACATGAATCAAGAGTTTAATGGACAAGATAGAATTTGAAACCACTCCGGTTAAAACAAGATGAGAGAGGAAGAATGATATAATTTGGGAAGCACTCTGACTGTAAATGGAAGGAATTGAACATGAACTTGACAAGATGAGAGGATACTTGATGAAATCAACAACACACTACCTTCGGAATTGAAATAATGGCACAAGGGGTAAGAAACATTTCAGACCGCACTCCGGTTGAGAAGGGAGGCAAAACTTGATAAGATGAGAGAACCACCCGTAGAAAGGATTAAGAGAGATATAGCGCAAACTTGAGAAGGTATTGATGGAACCACCGGTGGAATTTGGAAACAACGAATGAATCTATAAGATAACGAAGGAAGAGAACTCTTGAACGAACCACCGCAAGAATTGAAAATGAACGAAGAAAAGATAAAGAAACACCGGGAAGAATTAGAAAATGAACCAAGATACGTGAGAGAATTTAGATACAAGTGAACACAGAGATCCCGAGCTGATTAGATAATACTTGAATGATGCACCGGTATGATTTGGAGAACGAGAGCTGAAAGTTTGAATGAATAATTCTGAGATGATGGGCTCCGGAGACTCAAACTGAAAAGACTCCTGAAATGCTCCAGATAGTTGAAAAGAATTCTCACAATCGAAAACAATTATGAAAGGATGGCATCAAGCTAGAATCATGAATCTTCGAGAGAATGGACCAACATTCAGAGGAAACACTTCTTTGGTCTTCAAAATTGAGAAAAGCGACGAGAAACAACACCAAAATAGTTGAGAAACTCCGGAAGGATTAAAAGAGGAAAGGTTGAGCCAAAGATGAAAAGAGTTTGAAAGCGACCTTGGAGAAGGCATGTGACTGATGAAAATTCATTCTTACGTCAAACTTTTAAATGAATTTGAGAATAGTTCCAGGAAAATTAGAAGAGTCAGGTAAGATCCTGGGAAAAGACCTGTGGGTTAGGGCCCACTCAAAAGAAACACCGTTGAACGATTTTAAAGAGAGATTGCACCGGTTGAATTAAATGACTTGAAAGAGATAACAACCTCAAAATAACTTGAACAATAAACGGATAGAGAATGGAAACACAAGTCTTGTGAGATATCTTCAGCACTCCAGAACAAATGAAAAGCGAGAAGTGAATGATTAAGAGGTGCATCGGCAAGAGAAAGCATTTGCAACAAGGAAAGGAATATGATCAACACTGAAAGCTTGAGTTAAATCCACCAGAAAAGAATACGAGAATGAAGAATGATGAACTTGAAGCTCCGTTAGTATCTTCATGGGAAATCACCGGATAAGAACATTGATTGAAAAGAGTGAAGAGACTTCACATGAATAAATGGTTACTTGATTAAAAAGTATAAGTCCTTGCAGAAAAGGGTGGGAGGGCGGGAAAACAAAGACAACTTGGGACGGATGAAACAAACACCATTGAGAAAACTTAGAATTGATCTCGAAAATGTTGAAATGATCGGATCCATTTGAAGAGAAGCACGCCAGTTGGGAAAAGAATTAACATGACGATCTTGATGATCAAGAAGGATTAGTATTCACATAGCAATATGAGAACACCGTTTAGGAAAGGTATGGATTCATCATTTGACTTCGAAGCAACTCGAATACCACAAATAAAACAAAACAAAGGATTTGGCTTGCAGAATAAGCCGGAACAAACACATATGATAGAGATTTACCCAATCCCATATCATGCATCTGTCGGAAAGATATTCTAGGAGCTACTTGAATTCCCACCTATAAACTCTCGGAACTTTCTGGTTATGCAATCTGGTGTTGGGGATACAGGGGACACAAAATATATCACCCAAACTAACAATACCTAGATCCAAATTGTATCCATCCGTCAACACATAACCAAGAAAACTCCGGAAATCGTTTACATCAACCTTCGAAAAGCATCCGTTATACGAGTTATGGCAATACTCCCGAACTCCCCAGTACTGGGTGGCGTCGAGGTTATCTCACCAACAACTGTATAAAAGAGATTTTCGATGTCGGCAAAACTCAGGTATTCCAGAACTGCAACGATAAAATTGTGACGACAACACCTCGGAGCTCAACTCCCCGGGACACTGCCACAACCCCTAAATGTCAGGAGGCACCAAGAACAATGTTCTCGTCACAAGACTATCGGAACGATCCCAAGATACCCGCGTGATCCTAAAAAAAAATTCATGAAATTTGAGGAGAGGAAAGACAAAACATCTACGGCAGGAGGCCTCACGAGAGCGACGAAGGGACTGAGAGTAAAAAGAATCCTACTCTCCGATATATATAATCCTAAGACTCAAAATAGTTTACTTCTAGACTCAACAACGGCCAACAAACAAGGGGGCTCCTATGGTCGGTCGAGGCTTTGATACCAACTTGTCACGCCCAAGATGCGACCCTATCCTAAAGGAACTCGAAGGTCCCACCAAGGATAGAAGCGCATCTTGAAGACGCTTTTGCAAGGTGGATATCATTACATCAACATTACATAATAGTGGGGATACATCCAATACATACAATGTCACATGAATACAACAATACAACATACAAGATCAACATCCGACTACGGATGAATCATAAACAGAAACTCAAGCAATATCCACCACCTTTAGCCAGGCGTGACCGACTGGAACCTATCCACTGATCGAAGAAGAAGCAGAAGAAGAACTCCAAAACAAGTAACATCGCTCTCACGTCATGATCATCGCATAACCTGTACCTGCAACTGTTGGTGTAGTAATCTGTGAGCCACGAGGACTCAGCAATCCCATTACCATGGGTATCAAGACTAGCAAAGCTTAATGGGTAAGGAAGGGGGTAAAGTGGTGAGGTTGCAGCAGCGACTAAGCATGATATGGTGGCTAACATACGCAAATAAGAGCGAGAAGAGAAGCAAATGGAACGGTCGTGAAGCTAGCAATGATCAAGAAGTGATCACGAACTCCTACTTACGCCAAACATAACCCAAAACCGTGTTCACTTCCGGACTCCGAAAAGAGACCATCACGGCTAAACACACGGTTGATGCGTTTTAATTCGGATCTGGTATCAAGTTATCTACAACCGGACATTAACAAATTCCCATCTGCCACATAACATGGCACGGCTCTCGAAAGTTTATACCCTGCAGGGGTGTCCCAACTTAGCCCATGATAAGCTCTCGCGATCAACGAAGGATATTTCTTCTCCGGGAAGACCCGATCGATCTCGGAATCCGGTTTACAAGACATTTCGACAATGGTAAAACAAGACCAGCAAGACCGCCCGATGTGCCGACAATCCCGATAGGAGCTGCACATATCTCGTTCTCAGGGCAACACCGGATGAGACAGGCTACGAGTAAAACCAGGCCTCGAGTTTCCCCGTGGTGGCCCCGCAGGCGGCTCGGTTCAGGCCAGCACTTAGAGAAGCACTGGCCCGGGGGGCTAAAATAAAGATGACCCTCGGGTTGGCCGACCCAAGGGAAAGGTATAGGTGGTGGTGAGGCAAATGGTAAAACCAAGGTTGGGCCTTGCTGGAGGATTTTTATTCAAAGCGAACTGTCAAGTGGGTCCCATAAATCACCCATGACATTAGGGACGCAAAATCCGGGAACATAATACCGATATGACGGAAACTAGGGCGGCAAGAGTGGAACAAAACACCAGGCATAAGGCCGAGCCTTCCACCCTTTACCAAGTATATAGATGCATTAATAATATAAGAGATATTGTGATATCCCAACATAAATATAAACCAACATGGAGCAATCTTCATCTTCACCTACAACTAGCAACGTTATAAGAGGGGCTGAGCAAAAGCGGTAACATAGCCAAACAACGGTTTGCTAGGAAGGGTGTCAAAGGTTAGAGGTTCATGGCAATTTGGGAGGCTTGAACAGCAAGTGATAGGTAGCGCAGCATAGCGATAGAACGAAGCAACTAGCATAGCAATGATAGTAATGATATCCAAGGTGACGGTCATCTTGCCTGAAATCCCGCAAGGAAGAAGAACGAGTCCATGAAGAAGATGATCGGGAGTAGTCGAACGAATCCTCACAATCGCAACATTACCGGAACCGAGAAGCAACACCGGAAAGATACAAACAACATGATAAATGCACAAGCATAAACATGGCATGATGCACAAACAAGTATGATGCATGTCCGGTTTAAAGAGGCATGGCATGGCATGGCAAAGTGCAACAAACAATACTACAAGTTAAGTGGAGCTCAATATGCAACGAGTTGCATATTGATAAAACACCACATTGACATATTTAGTTCTCTCTCAGTTATGCACACAACAATATTAAATGTTGTTAAACATGGCAAGAGGTGAAGCATAAGTAAACTATCTATTTAGGCAAGTTTAAATGAGGCCGGAACAACAAACAACAATTCTGGAGAATCCTCATATGCATATTTCGAATTGCTACTGTTCTGCCCTAAACACAATTTTAATGTTGTTAAACAGCAAAATAAAGTGCACCAAGTTAATCTATGCATTTTTCCACCCCATTTACATATAAAGTTTATTTAAAACCGAGCTACGGTTCTTTAGTTATGAAATAAATCATTTTAACATGGCATTTGAGCAAATTTAATCAAACAACAAGTTAAACATTTTAAACATGGATGAGAGTTGGAAAATATGAAACTAGATGAAATTCTAAGCATTTTACATGTTTAAATCATTTTAATCTGATGCACCAATTGTGAGTTATTAAATGCATGCACATGAGGGTGCAATCTGTAAACATGCAGTTTTCTGGATAATTAGCAAAATCGCAGACATGGAAAAAAATGACGTGGGCCGAAACTGGCTGGCCAACAGGAGCAGGGGCGCTGGAGGCTCACCATGGGCCTAGGCCCGGTCGGTGGAGATGGCTCTTTGGCGTGCTGGATCGAACGAGGTGGAGGCGCGGTCAGCAGGAGGCGCTGAGCGATCGGTCGTGGCGCTCGTCTCCAGCCAGGACGGTCAACGAACACGACGACGCAGGACTCCGTCGACGAGGCCTAAACAGCGATGCGAGGAAGGGAAGTGGCGTGACTCCGCGTGGCAGGAGCTCAGCGGACGGTGTCGAGCTGGAGGAGCTCGGGGCCTCAAAAGGGAGCAGAGGAGGCCGAGACGCCATGGCAGGGGAACGGCAGCGGCGGCGGGGAACTCGGCGGCAAGGTGCAGGCGAGGAAGGTCAGGCGGCGAAGGGCAGCCGCGGATCTGGTCGACGACGGGGTCGAGGAAGTCTTGGGCGGCGGCGGTTCCCTGCTGTGGCAAGTCAGAGAGAGCGAGACATGAGAAAGAGCAGGGGAAGACGACCACCAGGAGAAGAAGGGAAACCGGGCGCGAGGAGCTGGCCTGATCCGGCGACGCTGCTCCGGCGAGGCCGTCGACGGGTGGTGGCGCTCGGGGCCGAGGTGAGGAGGCAGGCGTTGGGGAAGAGCTCGAAGGTCGTCCATGGCGCTGGGAGCTCTCTGATCGTTCTGGTCTGTAGACGAAGATGGAGTGAGAGAGAGGAGGAGAAGGAAACGGGAAGGAGGAAGGGTAGGGGCGACGGGATGGCACGGTGGCTCTTCTTCTTTGGCGGGAAGCACCAGCGAGGAGGAGGTGCTCGGACGGACGGGTGGATCGAGGAGGGGATGGATTTGGTTGGCTGGTGTGTGAAATCAAGGAGGGGATCGACGGATTGGGTCACAGGGGAGATCGAGCAGAGGAGGAACTCCACTCCTCTAGATCGAACGCGGGAGGTAGAGGGAGGAAGCAGCGGTGGTTGGTCAATGGGATCTGGGAGGATCCCGAGGGAGATTTTGGAGAGAGTGGCGGCGGCTGGTGGTGAAGGGAGAAAGTCCCTAGAGTTTAGGGTTAGGACTATTTATATAGTAGGTGGTAGGTACGAGTGGCATTTGGATCATCGGATTAAAATCGAACGGTCGAGATAAATGGCTTAGGGGAGTCCAACAACTAAACGCAGATATTTTATAGATGTTTGGGGATGATATGAATTCAACGGTAATGACTGAGCGGGTCGGCCTCCGGGCAGGTTTCGGACGCGCACGAGGGTGGGGGGGTGGTCGGGGCTGGCTGTGCAGAGAGGGTCAAAGGTCTGACAAGAGGGAATTGAAACCCGGTTGGACTCGGATCGGTCAACGAAGGCAAGGGGGAACGCGGCAACTACTGAGCGGATGCAAGCTTTATGAAAACATGCAGATGCAATGCGCATGATGCTATGAGATGAGATGCATGACATGAACAAAATGCAAAACAAAATACAAAAACCCAACCACGGAGGAAATAATATATCGCATCTCCGGAAAAGGCAATAGTTGGAGTTACGAATATGGAAAGTTGTATCCGGGGCGTTACAGTACCCCCGTTCCCAGAACGCCGACAAATTTCAAAGGGTAAATTCCAATCAGGTGGCTGAACAACAGGTGCAGAGACTAATGCTTTCTTAAGTATTTCAAATGCTTTTACACAATCATCATCAAAGACAAATGGTACATCTTTTTGTAATAAATTAGTCAGAGGCCGAGAAATTTTTGAGAAGTCCTTAATGAACCTCCTATAAAATCCGGCATGACCAAGGAAACTTCTTATATCTTTGATGTCCTTGGGACATGGCATCTTTTCAATAGCATCAACCTTGGCTTTATCAACTTCAATACCTCTTTCAGAAACTTTGTGCCCCTAGACAATACCTTCATTAACCATAAAGTGGCACTTTTCCCAATTCAAGACAATATTAGTTTCTTCACATATCTGCAAAACTCGATCAAGATTGCTCAAGCAATCATCAAAAGAGGATCCATAGACGGAAAAGTCATCCATGAAAACCTCACAAATCTTTTCACAAAAGTCAGAGAATATGGCCATCATGCATCTTTGAAAGGTAGCAGGTGCATTACATAAACCAAAAGGCATACGTCTATAAGCAAAAGTACCAAAAGGGCAAGTAAAAGTAGTCTTTGATTGATCTTTAGCCGACACAGGTATTTGAGAGAAACCAGAATAACCATCTTTCTAGCATTTGATCAACAAAAGGTTAGGGGTAATGGTCTTTCTTAGTAGCTTTATTTAATTTGCGGAAATAAATTACCATCCTATAACCTGTGATAATTCTTTGCGGGATCAATTCATCTTTATCATTAGGGACAACAGTAATACCTCCCTTCTTAGGGACACAATGGACATGACTTACCCACTGACTATCAGCAACGGGATAAATTATACCTGCCTCAAGAAGCTTAAGTACTTCTTTTCTTACTACTTCTTTCATTTTAGGATTCAAACGTCATTGAGGGTCACGAACTGGTTTGGCATCCGCTTCCAAATTTATTTTATGTTGACATAGAGTGGGACTAATGCCCTTAAGATCATCAAGAGTATATCCAATAGCGGCACGGTGCTTCTTCAGAGTTTTCAATAATCTTTCTTCTTCATGCTCTAAAAGGTTAGCACTAATAATAACATGATATATTTTCTTTTCATCAAGATAAGCATATTTAAGATTATCGAGCAACGGTTTAAGCTCAAACACGGGATCACCCTTGGGTGGAGGAGGATCCCCTAAGGATTTCGACAGTGATTGTGTTGCGAGAATATGTTCCTGTTTAAAGAATACTTCATCTATTTCCTTCTTTCATTCATGAACATATCATTTTCATGGTCTAGCAAATAGTGTTCTAAAGGATCACTAGGAGGTACGGCAATAGAAGCAAGACCAATAATTTCATCCTTACTAGGCAATTCTTCCTCACGATGTTGTTTACTAAATTTAGAGAAATTAAACTCATGAACCATATCATCCAAGCCAATAGTAACAACATTCTTTTTGCAGTCTATCTTAGCATTAACAGTGTTCAAGAAGGGTCTACCAAATATAATGGGACAAAAGCTATCTTGTGGGGAACTGAGAACAAGAAAATCAGTAGGATATTTAGTTTTCCCACACAAGACTTCAACATCTCTAACAATTCCCATTGCGTATATAGTATCTCTATTGGAAAGTTTAATTGTAACATCAATATCTTCTAACTCAACAGGTGCAATTTCATGCTTAATTTCTTTATATAAATCATAGGGTATAACACTAGCACTAGCACCCATATCACATAAGCCATGATAACAATGATCTCCTATTTTAACAGAAATAACAGGCACACCTACCACAGGTCTATGTTTATCTTTAACACTAGGTTTAGCAATTCTAGCAGATTCACCGCAGAATTGAATAACATGCCCATCAATATTATTAGACAAGAGATATTTAACAATAGCAATATTAGGTTCTACTTTGACATGCTCAAGAGGTGTATAAGTTCTAATATTGCTTTTACGAACCACAGTTGAAGCTTTAGCATAATCCTTTATTTTAACAGGGAAAGGTGGTTTCTCAACATAAGAGGTAGGAACAATAGGATCATTATAAGTGACAGTCTTTTCTTCAACTTTAATAGATGCAACTACTTTTAGTTCTATGGGAGGATGATATTTAAACCACTTCTCCTTGGGGAGATCAACATAAGTAGCAAAAGATTCACGTAAAGAAGCTACTATCTCGAGTCAAGTCCATATTTAGTGCTAAACTTACGAAAAATATCGGTATCCATAAAAGATTTAACACAATCAAACTTAGGTGTCATACCTGACTCCTTACCTTCGTCGAGGTCCCAATCTTCAGAATTGCATTTAATTCTATCCAATAAATTCCATCTGAATTCAATAGTCTTCATCATAAAAGAGCCAGCACAAGAAGTATCGAGCATGGTGCGATTGTTATCAGAAAGCCGAGCATAAAAATTTTGAATAATTATTTCCCTTGGGAGCTCATGATTGGGGCATGAATATAACATTGATTTAAGCCTCCCCCAAGCTTGAGAGATGCTTTCTCCTTCGCGAGGCCAAAAATTATATATATAATTGCGATCACGGTGAACAAGATGCATAGGGTAATACTTTTGATGAAATTCCAATTTCAATCTTTTATAGTTCCATGATCTCGTATCATCACATAGCCTATACCATGTCAATGTGTCTCCCTTCAAAGATAAAGGGAAAACCTTCTTATTAACAACATCATCGGGTATACCTTCAAGCTTAAATAGTCCACAAACTTCATCCACATAGAGTAGATGTTCATCATGATGCTTTGTTCCATCTCCTGTAAAAGTATTAGCTAGCAGTTTTTCCATCATACCCGAAGGAAATTAAAAAGGAGTTTCATTTTCAATAGGTTCAGTAGGTTGAGGGGCAAATCTTTGCTCTACTAGATGGGGTGAAGATACCCCGAACAAGCCCCTCAGAGAATTACTTTCCATAGTAACAAGTGACAGTAAATTTCAGCACACTATATAAATTTTTCCTTACCAAATTCCACCTACCAAAGGCGAGACACTCCCCTGTAACGGCGCCAGAAAAGAGTCTTGATGACCCAAAAGTATAGGGGATCTATCGTAGTCCTTTCGATAAGTAAGAGTGTCGAACCCAACGAGGAGCGTAAGGAAATGATAAGCGGTTTTTAGCAAGGTATTCTCTGCAAATCTTTGAAATAAGTGGTAACAGATAGTTTTGTGATAAGATAAATTGTAACGAGCAACAAGTAACAAAAGTAAATAAAGTGCACCAAGGTGGCCCAATCCTTTTTGTAGCAAAGGACAAGCCTGGACAAACTCTTATAATAGGAAAAGCGCACCCGAGGACATATGGGAATATCGTCAAGCTAGCTTTCATCACGCTCATATGATTCACGTTCGGTACTTTGATAATTTGATATGTGGGTGGACCGGTGCTTGGGTGTTGTTCTTACTTGAACAAGCATCCCACTTATGATTAACCTCTATTGCAAGCATCCGCAACTACAACAAAAGTATTAAGGTAAACCTAACCATATCATGAAACATATGGATCCAAATAAGCCCCTTACGAAGCAACGCATAAACTAGGGTTTAAGCTTCATCACTCTAGCAACCCATCCTCTACTTATTACTTCCCAATGCCTTCCTCTAGGCCCAAATAATGGTGAAGTGTTATGTAGTCGACATTTACATAACACCACTAGAGGCTAGACAACATACATCTTATCAAAATATCGAACGAATACCAAATTCACATGACTACTAATAGCGAGACTTCTCCCTTGTCCTTAGGAACAAACGTAGCTACTCACAAAGCATATTCATGTTCATAATCAGAGGGGTAATAATATGTATAAAGAATCTGAACATATGATCTTCCACCAAATAAACCAACTAGCATCAACTACAAGGAGTAATCAACACTACTAGCAACCTACTAGCACCAATTCCGGACTTGGGGACAAGAATTGGATACAAGAGATGAACTAGGGTTTGGAGATGAGATGGTGCTGGTGAAGATGTTGATGGAGATTGCCCTCTCCCGATGAGAGGAGCATTGATGATGATGATGACGATGATTTCCACCTCCCGGAGGGAAGTGTCCCCGACAGAACAGCTCTGCCGAAGCGCTAGATTGGTTCCGCCAAGGTTCCGCCTTGTGGCGGCGGAGTCTCGTCCCGAAAGCTTGCTTAATGTTTTTTTCTCACCGATAGACTTCATATAGGAGAAGATGGGCATCGGAGAGCCACCAGGGGGCCCACGAGGTAGGGTGCGCGCCCCAGGGGGGGGCGCCCCCCACCCTCGTGAGCAGGGTCTGGGCCCCCTGGCCTTCATGTTTGGTGACGATTTTTCTTTATTTATTTTAAGATATTCCGTGGAGTTTCAGGACTTTTGGAGTTGCGCAGAATAGGTCTCCAATATTTGCTCCTTTTCCAAATTTGAGAATTCCAGCTTAGGCATTCTCCCTCTTCATGTAAACCTTGTAAAATAAGAGAGAATAGCCATAAGTATTGTGACACAACGTGAAATAACAGCCCATAATGCAATAAATATCGATATAAAAGCATGATGCAAAATGGACGTATCAGTATGCTTCTACGAGCATAGAATTTGGTAGTCTGCCCTTTCTGACTGGTCAAAGTAACTTCTCAGGTCGCGCAATTTATGCATACTTGATATTGAGTCAGCCAATTCATACCCACGATAACATCCAACTTACCAGACTCAATGATTATCAAGGAAGTTGGAAAATAGAGTCCGGTGATATTGATTTCCAGATTACGGCAAACCAGATTGCTCCTGATTAACGATCCCAGGGTTTGTACCAACATATTCTTGCCCAAAAGCGAACAAGGAAATTTGTTTTGGGCAACAAAACTACGAGAAATAAAAGAGTGGGAAGCCCCAGAGTCAAATAAAATTACAACAGGTATGTTATTAACAGAGAACATGTGACAACCTGGTTTTTGCCCTCTCTTATTTGGTTGATTTTCATTTGAATTTTTTTGAAAACTTGGAGTTCTTGAATCTTTTCATATTGACTTAACACTTGGGCATCCTTGCCTTTCACCCAAGTGCTTCACTTCCCTCCTAAATCATCATTTCACTTCTGATCCACCCCAATATAATCTTTGGAATATTTTTCTTAAATGAAAAATATTCATTTTCTCTCAGAAACCCTAGCCAAATCTGTTTGTTCCAAAGCAACCCTAATTTTTATGGCTCAGAAAATTCTGAGATAATTCACAAATATTCTGTGAACCCTAGGGCACCTTCCTGAGCAAAAATATTTCATCAGTTTTTGGAATATTTTTGCTACAGAAAATATTTTCTGTTCTGGACAGAAATGGTGGTTTCTACAGCAACTACCATTTTACTTGCTCCATTTGACCTGAACTGTCTTGTGCATATTTACCTCAGTAACTCTAAGCTAGCCTCCAAAGCACAGCTTCAAACTCCCAGCCATTTGACCACAGTAACATCACAAAGTTACTGACCAGAAACTTACTTGGTGTGTGAAAACTTCTCTACTGCACCTGGATCCAAACCAAATCGTGGTAACACTCAAAACTACCACAAAACAACATGCCAAACATCGAGTTTATACTTAGATCGACCTGAGGTCATAGTTCACGCGGTGACCAAATTCGTCCAGGGGTGTTGGCATGCGTGTCGGCGCACTCTGAACGTCGCCGAGCGCTCTGTTCGCGCGTGCTCGCTTCCCTCGCCTGCCCGAGCGTGCCAAACCACGCCACCATCTCTGTCTCAACGTTCTTAACTCCTCCCTGGCACTCGCCGACGCCGGAGCTCGCCGCAACGAGCACGGGCAAGGTCCGGCCAGCCCAACAGTGCGGATCGCACTATGCTCGTCGCCATGCTCTTGATCCTGTGCTCGTCCCCATCTGCACACAGTGGCCGCGTGACCTCCGTCGCCCTCTCCCCCTCTCACTGATGCCGCTCGTCGCCGGGCACCGTGGACAGGTGTCCACCGGCGGAGCCCGAAGCACCCTCGCTGCTCGCCTATAAATAGAGCCACCCCTAGCCTCCTCAAGCACCATCCAGCACTCACACACACCCCACGACCGAGTAGGAAGCCGTAGTCCGGCCGGGTGATGACTCACAAGTATATGGGATCTATCGTAGTCCTTTCGATAAGTAAGAGTGTCTAACCCAACGAGGAGCAGAAGGAAATAATAAGCGGTTTTCAGCAAGGTATTCTCTGCAGAAATCTTTGAAATAAGTGGTAACAGATAGTTTTGTGATAAGATAATTCGTAACAAGCAACAAGTAATAAAAGTAAATAAAGTGTAGCAAGGTGGCCCAATCCTTTTGTAGCAAAGGACAAGCCTGGACAAACTCTTATATAAGGAAAAGCGCTCCCGAGGACACATGGGAATATCGTCAAGCTAGTTTTCATCACGTTCATATGATTCGCGTTCGGTACTTTGATAATTTGATATGTGGGCGGACCGGTGCTTGGGTGCTGCTCTTACTTGAACAAGCATCCCACTTATGATTAACCTCTATTGCAAGCATCCGCAACTACAACAAAAGTATTAAGGTAAACCTAACCATAGCATGAAACATATGGATCCAAATCAGCCCCTTACGAAGCAATGCATAAACTAGGGTTTAAGCTTCTGTCACTCTAGCAACCCATCGTCCACTTATTACTTCCCAATGCCTTCCTCTAGGCCCATATAATGGTGAAGTGTTATGTAGTCGACGTTCACATAACACCACTAGAGGCTAGACCACATACATCTCATCAAAATATCGAACGAATACCAAATTCACATGACTACTAATAGCAAGACTTCTCCCATGTCCACAGGAACAAACGTAACTACTCACAAAGCATATTCATGTCCATAATCAGAGGGGTATTAATATGCATAAAGGATCTGAACATATGATCTTCCACCAAATAAACCAACTAGCATCAACTACAAGGAGTAATCAACACTACTAGCAACCTACTAGTACCAATCCGGACTTGGAGACAAGAACTGGATACAAGAGATGAACTAGGGTTTTGAGAGGAGATGGTGCCGGTGAAGATGTTGATGGAGATTGTCCTCTCGATGAGAGGAGCGTTGGCGATGACGATGACGATGATTTCCCTCCCGAGGGAAGTGTCCCCGGCAGAACAGCTATGCCGGAGCCCTAGATTGGTTCCGCCAAGGTTCCGCCTCATGGCGGCGGAGTTTCGTCCCGAAAGGTTGCTTATGATTTTTTCCTTGACGAAAGACCTCATATAGCAGAAGATGGTCCCTGGGGGGTAGGGCGCGCCCCCACCCTCGTGGCCAGGTGGGTCCCCCTCTGGTGAACTTCTTCCACTCAATATTTTTTATATTTTCAAAAAATGACTTTCGTGGAGTTTCGGAACTTTTGAAGTTGTGCAGAATAGGTCTCTAATGTTTGCTCCTTTTCCAGCCCAGAATTCCAGCTGCCGGCATTCTCCCTCCTTATGTAAACCTTGTAAAATAAGAGAGAATAGGCATAAGTATTGTGGTATAATATGTAATAACAACCCATAATGCAATAAATGTCGATATAAAAGCATGATGCAAAATGGACGTATCACCGGGTAGGCCTCGGGCCGCCGTCCCCGAGCTCGAGGTCGCCGGCGATCCCCTCTGGTCGTCGCGGAAGCTCTACCCTCTCCCAGGCCAGGGCAACCCCTCCAGGGCAACCCCTCCAGGGCTTCTGCCTCTCTCCGGTGAGGTCGTCTCGAGCGATTGGAGCCCCTGGAGTGGCCTCCGTTCGCCGTCTTCCTCGATTCCGACAACCACTGTGTTCTGCCTCCGCTTGCGAGCTTGTTTCCGACACCGTCCGACCACCCCAAGCCACGCTACGGGTACGGCAGGTCCATCGTCCCCTCTCTCAATCCCTCCCTCTCGTTTGAGCCAAGAAGCCCTCGTCGCTGGCGAGAGCTCCAGCGAAGCCGCGGCCTTCTCTGTTTCTCTCTCCCCCTTCCCCCACCTGACTAGCGGGGCCCGCTAGTCAGCCACTCTGTACGCGCGGGAAGCGGTACGAGTGGTGGCGCCCCTGGGCTTTACGCCTTCGACGTCACCCCCCTCAGCTGCTTATTTTTATTCAAATTCATTTGAATTTACAGAATACTTCAAACAGTTATAACTTTTAACCATAAGTCCAAATGAATTGATTCTTTTTGCATTGTGTTCTTCGAAAAGAAATCTAGCAGCTCACCAAAGATGAGATATTTCTCAGCTGTTTAGAATTTCTGGTGATTTTCAGAAGTGTTCTTGATGTTTTCTTTTTGTGTTTAAAATTATTTTCAGAAGGTGAGGCTTGTTGTCGGTGTCAAAACCGGCGGATCTCGGCTAGGGGGTCCCGAACTGTGCGTCTAGGCGGATGGTAACAGGAGACAAGGGACACGATGTTTTACCCAGGTTCGGGCCCTCTTGATGGAGGTAAAACCCTACGTCCTGCTTGATTAATATTGATGATGTGTGTTACAAGAGTGGATCTACCACGAGATCAAAGAGGCTAAACCCTAGAAGCTAGCCTATGGCATGATTGTTGTTCGTCCTACGGACTAAAACCCTCCGGTTTATATAGACACCGGATAGGGTTAGGGTTACACAGAGTCGGTTACAATGGTAGGAGATCTACATATCCGTACCGCCAAGCTTGCCTTCCACGCCAAGGAAAGTCCCATTCGGACACGGGACGAAGTCTTCAATCTTATATCTTCATAGTCTTGGAGTCCGGCCGATGATGATAGTTCGGCTATCCGGACACCCCCTAGTCCGGAACTCCCTCAGTTGCCCCTGAACCAGGCTTCAATGACGACGAGTCCGGCGCGCATGTTGTCTTCGGCATTGAAAGGCGGGTTCTTCCTCCGAATAATTTATAGAAGATTGTGAACACCAAGATAGTGTCCGGCTCTGCAAAAATAAATTCCACATACCACCGTAGAGAGGATAATATTACACGAGATCAATCTGCTGACGTATTCTGTGGCGTGACTTACCTCAGCGCGTTTACTCAAATTGTTTTTATTGTTCCACCTCAGCGCGTTTAGCGAAGCGGTTTCCTTGGCACGTCTTGTCGAAGCAGAGATCGTGTTCCCCTTATTCCGGGATTCTCATCAATACGGACGTGGGTAACCCAACCGTGCCTGTCGGCCTTCCTTCTCTATCAAAGGCGAGTCCTAATCGACCACGGGGTGGGCTCTTGGTATTCAACCTCTTTATAATGAGACCAAGGCCCTCTTCTTTTTAAACCCTCCATCGAGTTCGCCTCGCGCTTCGAGTTCCAACACCCAAAGCTTCAGACTTAGGCGCTTCAGACTTTCGACGATGTCCGGCTCCGATCAGCACGGCCGATGGATGTCTTCCTCCGTCCTGAAGAGGATGTGCTAAAGCTGCGAGGCGCGGTATCTAACCGCGAGATCTCGCATAGGCTGCCTGCTCGAGGCAGGTCATTCCCACTCGAGCCCGGCGAGAACGTGGTATTCGTGTCCCACTTCCTTCGGGGTTTAGGCTTCCCGACGGATCCCTTTGTGCGGGGGCTCATGTTTTATTATGGGCTTGATTTCCATGACTTGAATCCGGAGTCTACCTCCATATCTCGTCATTCATTGTCGTATGTGAGGCCTTCCTCCATATTACCCCACACTTTGGATTGTGGCTCAAGACCTTCAAGGTGGAGCCAAAGATGATCAAGGGGCAACAAGCACAGTGTGGAGGGGCGGTCATAAGCAAATGTGGTGACGCTCCATGGCCCGAGGGCTCTTTTCAATAGGAGCTTTGTTTGTGGCAACGGGAGTGGTTTTATATCACCGCTCCCAGGGGCACAAAATGGGCGGCGCTCCCTGCCTTCCGCTCAGGTCCACCACAGCGGCTGGCGTCATGGGTCAACAAGGGGCTCGACTGGGGGCCGTCCAAGGACGTTCCCTTGCTGCAGGGCCGTATTCGAGATCTCCAGGAAAGAGGGATCAATCTGGTTGCAGTAGCGCAGGTTATGGTGATCTGCCTGTGGGAATTTAATCCGGAGGGACCACGAGCTCTCCAAAATTTCATGGGCACGACGCCCGTGGAGATGTATAGACTGTTCTTCAGATCACAAGAGAAGTGTCCGGACTTGACCGAGGACGCAGGACTAAGCTGCAATCGCCCAGATACTCAAGTAAGTAGTCCAGTAACCGGACAAACTGTTCATTCATTATTTTGTATACATGCCCTTTAAAGGAGCCGTTTCTTGAATAGGAGTGGATAGCCAAGGCAAAGTTAATAAGGTGTCCGGCTCCCCTCCCCGAGACCACGCCGGATCCCATGCTGACCAAGATGTTGAAGGTCGCGCCTCTTGAAGAAGGCGAAGGGAGGAGCGGGGGAGCAACTGCCTCTGCGAAGGAGGCTATCAAGGAGGGAGGGATTAAGAGTCCCACCTTCCGAGGAGAGAAGAGGACCGCTTGGAAGATCCGGAGGTCAAGGCCTCAAAGAAGGGAAGGAATCTTGACAAAGAGTCCGCTACCGAAGTAACCCAGCCGCATTATTTCCCGAGGGATCAGCCCTCCAAAGGAGCCGTAAATAAAAAAGAAGGGGTCTTGTAAATAAGGAATATCCCTGTATTTATTTATGAAGATAACGAAATTGTACCTTGTAGTTCGGATCTCAGCCCTTCTCAGCAGAGCTCGTCTTCGGGGGATCTTCTTCCGGAGATGATGGAGAGCGAAACGCCTCCACCTGTCGCACCCTCATGTGAAGCGGACGACCCAGAGGTGTCGTCGCAGAGGGTTCCCCCAAGTCCGGCGGGGGCGGAAGGTCCGGCGCCAAGTGGTGTGCGGTCAGAGGAGCTGAGGGATTTGCTCGGGCGAGCGGCTATCTCGTAAGATCACCGTGCTCTAATGGAGTACGGTGATTGAAAGAATTGCATCCGCAGAGCGGTTTTGCAAGCCGTCGAAGCTTCTTGACGGGTTTGAGGTACGCAAAAATGATGTACCTTTCCGGCGATTATGCATATAAAATGCGCCATGTATAGATAGTAGCCCCTGAGACTCGGTATGTTGTCAAAATTGACAATGTGCCGAGGATCAAATTCTCAGTTATAACATATCGCCACTCCCGAACAGGTGGCGGGGCGTCCGGAGGCCAGCCGGACTGCTGAATATGCCGAACTAAAGCGGCAACTTGATGAGGCGGATGAGGACATCGCGCTGGTCAATAAACGGTTTGACGAGTCACAAGGTATGCGACCTCTATGTGGACACCTTGTAAGGGAGCTTGACGCCCATGTCTTACTGTTGGTATGCTTAATGCAGATGGTGCCGCTACCGTGGAGGAGCTGCGGGCAGAACTTCGCCGGCGAAAGAGCAAGCCAGAATTAGTAATGCGGCCGCTTTAAAGGCGGCCGAAGAGCTAGAAGCTGAACGGGCTGCTCACTGCCGAAGCAAGGAGGAGATGGCCGGTATGGCCAAAAAGTTAAGGAATACTACCGATCGCTACGCGGTTCTTGAAAAGGAACGTCAAGCGGAACAAGAGAGCCTAAAGAAGGCCGTCGCCGAATCCAAGAATGCCCAACCGGCTTTGAGAGCTGCCAAGGAGGAGCTGAGTCAGGCCGGGGCAATTGCGGCTGGAAAACCGTTTCTGCTGCGGAGGAAATATACAGATCCAAAGTATGCTCGCTGGATAAATTGTGGAGTTCAGAGGATGCTCATCTGGACTTGGCGGCGGCGCTGTGGGACGGTTGAGCACTTCCGGGGCCAGAAGGGGCACAGAAGGGAAGAGCTATATCGGTCGCAATTCCATAGTCCGGAGCATCCTCTGCCGCTGACCGATCGGTTGGACGAATGGGCCGAGATTATCCGGATTTGCCATGAAGCATGTCTTGACGCACTTGTGGCCGGACGGACCCCAGCCGAAGAGCTATTTTGGTTTAGTGCAGCAGTTTCTTGGTGCGGTGCCGCGTATCGACGCAATGAAGCGATCGGCGTGTATTGAGGGAGCGCGGATGGCTCTTGACCGTGTCAAGACACACTGTGCAGAGATGAAGGCCACCGACGTTGCATCCCGTGATTCAGACAGAGGTCGAGTACTGCCGAGCACTACTTTGAAGAAGTCTGTCGGGCGCTTCGTTTAATAGAGACGCAGGTTCGAAGGATATTATGTTTAAATGACATGTATGATTTGTGAAAACAATGTTTCAATGTAATATAAGTGCTTTGTATACTTGTGCGTTCAAGTAGTAAACTACTCCCTGTCGCGGCCGCTTATGTATATGTAAATATAACTTTGAAAGATGGCAGTCCTTGGCTTCAGCCCCCACGCACATAGTGCGGGGGTGTTTGAAAAGAAAGCGCTTTTTCACACTTAATCCAACGTCTTGGTCCTGTTAAGGAGGTGATAGCGTAGCAAACCAGGCAACCGGACTATAATGCTTTATCACTTTCACTTAGCCATGGGAGTTCGAGGGTGGGGCTACTATATAGCCCCTGGGGGCACCGCACTCTCCCGAATTCGGGGTGCGTATGTGCCTGACCGAAAACCGGTCCTTCGTTAACGCGGAGGAATCCTAAACATTCCTGTGAGTCATCGAGTGGTTGACCAGTCTCTCGCTATATCATGACAGTCAGTTTTGGCTTTCTCTCTTGAGGTGCTCGCCCGGCGAACCGGGCACAATCGCGTATAGTTCTCCACGGTGCCGCGTTAGCCGTGAAAAGCAGGAACGTAAGGCAGCAAAACACAGGAGCCGTCAACCCAACATTTGACCAAAGACATGATTCGGAGCTGATGCATATAAGGCCCAACTCGAGACGCCGAATACTCCCTAAGGTATTCGGTCTTTATGAAAATGGGCAGAATAATGCCCTAAGCCCCTGGTGTCCAGGTACGCGCAAAAATTCTGGTGCGGCCAATGCCAAAGCACCAGCCTCCTCCTCGGTTATATTAAGGAACCGTGGGGATGTATATCAACAAAAGACAGTGAAAAAAGGTTTACGCAGGGTCTTAATCTGAAAAGAATCCTTGCAACGGGTCCCTACTGCACGTCTGCGCCTGTGTCTCCGTTGTGCCGTATCCTGGACGGGTGTAGCACGTTGTTCATCTGTAAAAGGGAGGAACTTAGTTTAAAAGAAAAAGGATCGTGCGAAAAATGTACTTAATGTTAAATAAACAAAGTACGGTTCGAAGAAGTGAATGAAATGGAGCTTTATTGTCTCTTGTTATTCATGCATGCGGCCCCTTGTATTGGGGTATGCCGCTAGTAGGCGCCGGACTCGTCTAGCCATGTCCGGGGTTTGAATGACCAGTTCAGGTTCTTTGCCTAGCAGAGCCGGATAGCTGGGGGGCTGTCAAGGCAGTCTCCGTTCTTCCGTGCTCGAGTAACACTTAATACTTATTTTTAACGAGATGATGCCGCGTGGACCGGGCATTTTAAGTGTTAGAGATGCATAATGCGGTATTGCGTTGAAACGGGCGAAAGCTTCGCGTCCCAATAGTGCTTGATGGCTACTTTTAAACGAGGCGGCATGGAAGAGTAACCTTTCACGACGGAAGTTGTCGGATGAACCAAACACAACTTCTAGTAGTATGGAGTCCGTACAATGGGCATGTGGGCCTGGCATTACTCCTTTAAAAGAGGTGTCGCTACGGCGAATTTTGGTGGGTTTTATCCCCATCCTGCGGATTGTATCCTGATATATCAGGTTGATGTCACTGCCGCCATCCATGAGGACTTGTGTAAATTGGAATCCGTCGATTATAGGATCCAATATCAAGGCAGTCCATCCTGCGTTCCGGATTTTTTCGGAATAGTCCTGATGGTCGAAGGTGATTGGTTTTGACAACCAGTGTGCGGCGCGCCTTTTAGTGGGCGCCGCTCTATTTTTCCCTTTGATCACGTGAAGTGAGTTTACTGTTTTAACCTCCTGTGGGAAAGTTTTTTGTTTTCCGGAGTGCTGCTTTTGGGTTTCGTCACTTTCACTTGGTGTGTCGAGCCCCTTGTGTTCGGCGTTAAGTCGGCCGGACTGCTTGAAGACCCAACAATCTCTGTGGGTATGGTTTGCGAGCTTCCGGAGGTACCATGTATTTGACACAGTCTATCCGTAATCTTGTTTAGGTTGGATAGCTCGTCACCGTTATCCTTTAGGGGCAGTGTTTTGTTGTTCGCCGAGAGCTTTTGAATCCGGCGTTGACACCGTGTGCTATTTGGGCCATTTTCCTTATTCCAAAGTCTTGATCTTTTCTGCGTCGTGATTTCCCATTTCCATCCCCGATTTCGGATGTACTCGGGTCGTTGGTGCTGCATCTAGCCAGCCAGTTGTCTTCCCCTGCGCAAAAGCGGGTCATGAGGCTTGTTAATGCGGCCATTGTTCTTGGCTTTTCTTGGCCGAGGTGTCTGGCGAGCCATTCGTCTTGGACGTTGTGTTTGAAAGCTGCTAAGGCTTCGGCGTCCGCACAGTCGACTATTTGGTTCTTTTTAGTAAGGAACCTGTTCCAGAATTTCCGGGCTGACTCTCTGGGCTATTGAGTTATGTGACTTAGATCGTCTGTGTCCGGAGGGCGGACGTAGGTCCCCTGAAAATTTGCCCGAAATGCATCCTCGAGCTCTTCCCAGCTTCCAATGGTATTTTCGGGTAGGCTCTTTGTTCGGCGACTGTCGCCGTACTTATCTGCGGTGCTGAATACTTTGCTCCATCTAACCCTGAGTGCATCTTCCGCTGTTTTGAGCTTCCGCTTCTGCTTTTTCAGGCTACGCACAGTGGCGACAAGCCTTTTCTGGAGGTCATTTTGTTCCAATGGTTTGTCCGGCGTGAGATCGTCCGGACTGTTGTCTTCGCCGGGGACAGATTGTTTATCCAAGTTATCTTGTTCGGACGATTGCTCGATAGCTTGTTCGTCGTCCACCGGTTCGCCCTGCTCTATGGCTGGGTCTTTGTTGAGGCGGGACTTTGTTCGGCATTTACGTTGCCGTTTGGACTGCTTTTCGAGGGATTTATCCTTCGTGGCGTCCCGTTGTTCCTCGTCTTCATTTCCTTTAGGTGTATCCACCATGTATACATCATGGGATGAGGTTGTCCAGCATCCTATAGGTGCTGGTTCATTGTTGTCTCCTACATCGTCGTCCATACCGTCGATGTCTACGGAGTCAAAATCGAGCACGTCGTGTAAGCTTTCGACAGTGGCTATGAAGTGGGTGGTGGGTGGGCATTGAGTTTCTTCATCGTCCGCATCCCAACCTTCATGTCCGTAGTCCAGCCAGGGCTCTCCGGATAAAGAGAGAGACTTTAGTGAATTCAGGATGTCGCCGAAGGGCGAGTGCTGAAAGATGTCCGCGGCCGTGAACTCCATAACGGGCGCCCAATCGGATTCGATTGGCAAGGGCGCGGAGGGTTCGGAGTCCGGAGATGAGTCCGGCACCTGAGTCGAGGTCTTCGCAGCGACAGGGATGGAGTTCGGCTCGATCGCCGTAGAGATTAAAGCCCCCGAGGCGGTGTCCAACCACTCGTCCTCGATCGGGGAATCCGGCTCCGGATTAAGGGTCGGAGCAGATTCTGGTGTGGCCTCCAGGGCACTATTCGGCTGCAGAGCTAGATCATGCCCATCGAGACAGCGCGGCGCGCTTGGCTGCGGCTCGAATCCGTCGAAGATTAAGTCTCCGCGAATATCGGTCGTATAGTTTAAACTTCCAAATCTGACCTGACGGCCAGGGGCGTAGCTTTCGATCTGCTCCAGATGGCCAAGCGAGTTGGCCCGCAGTGCAAAGCCGCCGAACACAAAGATCGGTCCGGGGAGAAAAGTCTCACCCTGGACTGCGTCATTGTTGATGACCGAAGGAGCCATCGGGCCTATCGATGACGACACAGAGGAACTCTCAATGAAAGCACCAATGTCGGTGTCAAAACCGGCGGATCTCGGGTAGGGGGTCCCGAACTGTGCGTCTAGGCGGATGGTAACAGGAGACAAGGGACACGACGTTTTACCTGTGTTCGGGCCCTCTTGATGGAGGTAAAACCTCACGTCCCGCTTGATTAATATTGATGATGTGTGTTACAAGAGTGGATCTACCACGAGATCAAAGAGGCTAAACCCTAGAAGCTAGCCTATGGTATGATTGTTGTTCGTCCCTACGGACTAAAACCCTCCGGTTTATATAGACACCAGATAGGGTTAGGGTTACGTAGTCGGTTACAATGGTAGGAGATCTACATATCCGCATTCGCCAAGCTTGCCTTCCACGCCAAGGAAAGTCCCATCCGGACACGGGACGAAGTCTTCAATCTTCTATCTTCATAGTCTTGGAGTCCGGCCGATGATGATAGTTCGGCTATCCGGACACCCCCTAGTCCGGAACTCCCTCACTTGTCTTGAGGATCACCAAGAGGCTTGTGAACCTCATCTGCACTAAGGCAAGCCACAGCAACATTTTCATGGTGTCATTTCAATATTTGTGATTTTCTTACTTGAATGAAATGATTAATCCATGCATTTAAATAATTATTTTGTTATTTATATTCTGTCAAGTGTTTGCTAGTTAATATGCTTGATTTAGAGATTGTGGAAACTAGTTTAGTTGGTGAAGCAAAGCTAGGATTTATTCATGGTGATGATAGAAATAATTTTTGCTATGCAAGATAGTAAATATTTAAAGTTATGTTCTTGCATAAATAAATTGATAAAAATTTGCTAGAAAATATTCTGTTAAATACCTGTTTGATCATTTTACTTGACTTACAGAATGTTTGAACCCAACTTAGTTGTTAAAGAAATTAAGAATTGTTGATAGTAAAATCTTGTTAAGCATATGAGAAATTTATCGGAGTTACTTTCTTGCGTGGGAAATTAATAAAACTTGTTGCAAAATATTTTGGTTAAGTTGTGAGTCATTCTGAGCAGTAAAGTAATATGAGTTGTTGACGTTTATGCTTGATGTGTATATGGATGACATCGGTCATTTTTATTATTATGTGATGCATGTGTAGTTTCGCATTTCATGGCATGCTATGACACCGGTCATTTTTATTTTTAAGTTGAACCTGAAAATAACTCAACTTGAATATACCATTGACTGGGTCATGGTGCCGATGAATCGAGTTTCTTTCCAGTGCAACCACATTTGCCTTTGTGGGAAGGCCTTGATTCGGTCCATAGACATGGCCTCTGGTCGGTGCCTCCAACTAGGGAAGGTTATGCCGTGCTTGCCTTGGCCCGATGGCAAGGTGCATAATCTTGTGTGCTCGTTGATGATATTATGGTACCGAGTCCCCGAGTGGGAGTGTTTGACCACGACGGTGGTCGGGGTGTCTTTGGTAGACACGGGGCCACCCAGGACTAGCCCGTTGGGGATTTGGTCGGAGTAGCCGGGAGAGTGTTGTGGCAATGGAAGGGTTTTGTCGGAATGTCGTTGGTCCACCCGAATGGGAGTGCGAGGCCATGGGTTCCATGGTGTGGGTATAGTGTGCTACCTCTGCAGAGTGTATAATCTATCGATAGCCGAGTCCACGGTCACGGACACCTCGTAGTAGGTCCCACCATGAGTCAACGATTAACAAAAAAATTGCACACTAAGCTGTAAACTTTGCATTGTTGAGGATGGCAGAAAGGCCATCAAGGAAATTGTGACCAGATATCGGTCGTGGTTGTGATCGCCGTAAGGATCACGAGTCATTTTGTTAAAGACCATGTTGGTGGTGTGTTTGTGATCTGAGGATGATCACGGTTGGAAAGTTATCCCGAGGGACGCTCGAGCATGATCACGACATGTTTGACATATAGTGTTGCATTCTTAATAATTGGTTAAGTATCATGATATTGTTTGCCATTATGATTAGGCCTGTTGTGAGCTTGCAAGTACATTCAATGTATTGACCTGGCGTGTCATGCAAGATTTCAGGAAAATCTCGTTGGAAAGGAGCGCTGTTCGAGTCTAGATCGTGTCCACATCGGTGTCCATGTGATATGGAGCTTCTACTACGACGTTATTCCGCTGCCACGCAGTTGTTCAGATCGAGGCCCCTTTATGTTCACTAAATAAATGTACATATTGTTCAGTCGCACCGGGCGTGCTGCTTGGCCTCGACAACTGTTTTAATATAAACCCTGTTCCGCTAGCATCAATAAAGCGGTTGTTTTCTGTACCAAGATGTTGTGTGTTGCCAGAAGACATGGTCTCTGGGCTGGCAATGCATGGTAAACCGGTCGCTCTGAGCTGGGGTGCCACAGCGATTGGTATCAGAGCCGCGCTGACTGTAGGCCACGCTAGACTATGACGTGTTAGCTGGACGCTAGACCCGAGTAAATTTGAGTGCTGGTAGTAGTTATAGCTGGTTGTTGCATTGTAGTCATTCGATTATTATTTTATGCTAACCTGCTAATGGTTGTGAGTGTAGATGGCTCCGGTCCCGTATCCGTGCCAGTTGCAGCTGATGCCGTACACATCACCGCACCTTCTCCGCAGCGTGTGGTGTCGGTTGCACCCTCACGGGGACGACCCAGTCTATCGTGTGTACCGGGAGCATCTAGCAGACTCAGTGTATGAGTATCATGCAGTGGTTACTCTGCGTACCAGTTCCGATTCCGACTCTTACACTCGTACTTCTCGGAGCAGTTACGCCTCCACAGCTTCTCAGGCTGTCTAGTTTGCCGCATTTGAGGTCCTTGTCGAGCTTCGCTATACCGAGGTCCAAATGCAACACCACCCAGGTTTCTATTACTACCCATCTCTGCATGACAACGGTCGTGTCCGTTTCCCCCTCATTGATCTGAAGTCTGATAGTGTTGCTAGCCACCTTGCTCGCTATATCACTGCTAGCTATCTGATGATCCACGAGCTAGCTCGAGAGCTGACTCGTGCCCGTACTGCTTTAGCCGCTACTTTGGTCACTTCTAGATCCGCCACTACTCCGTCTTCACTGGGATTTACCCCTTATGTCCCAGTTAGCTCTAGCTCCCCTATTTCGCCGGTTACTCCCACGAGTAGCACGGGCGTCTCGACCGTGAACCCTCTCAGTGCTCCTGCCGAGTGGGTCTCACTTCTCGCTACTCCTGTAGCCCCGATGCTTCATCCTACCCCTGCCCCTGAGGGAGAGCCCACGAGGCAGCGCCGTCGTGTTACCTTTAACCTGGAGGTTTCCGTTAACCACGTCAGTTCGGGATCCGAGACCGCTTCAGGGGAGGACACCGCAGCACCAGCAGAGCAGTAGTGTCTTTGAGTATTCGCAGTCGTCTGGATGATGTACGGATGTAGTCGTACGAGTCATGATGCTTCATTGCATGTATGAGAGTAGTGGAACCAGTCATGTTGCTTATCTTTCATGTATGAGTCTATGTATAATTATGTTGGGACTTTAATCGCCATATTTTCTTCGCTCTTTTGTCTTTTTCGAGATTTGTTGCTGGCTTTTCCCCCAATTTTATTCTTGGATGTCTCTCATCTCGATTGCGTTGTCTTGGGAAAAATCCTCAATAGGATGACGCGGGGAGGCAGCAGTAGCAACATTCGTGAGGGAACTCCTGTTCGTCGTTCCGCATGATAGGCAGGATATTCTCCCGAGCCGTACGTTCCGCCACCACCTCCACCGCCTAATCCTCCCTCCACCGAGCAAATTCTGCGTATGTTTGAAGAGAAAAGGAACAATGATCTGATTGAAATATTGCGAAGTGTGCAAGCTATGGTTGGACAGAATGGAAATCAGAATGGTCATCACTCAAAGCTGTCAGATTTTCAGAGGACCAATCCACCCAGTCTCAGTCAGATTGTTGACCCATTGGATGCAGATGATTGGTTGCGCACCATGGAGAAAAAGCTTGAGATTGCCCGTACTGAAGGAAATGATAAAGTTCCATTTGCAACTCATTACCTTGAAGGCGCAGCTGCCATATGGTGGGAAAATACAAAGGCCATGTGGCCGATTGATGAGGAAATCACCTGGGAAAAATTTAAGGATAAGTTCCGAAAATATCATATCCCTACTGGAGTTATGAAGGCCAAGCAGCGTGAATTTCTCGCGCTCGTCCAAGGAAATCAGTCTGTGGCTGAATATCTGCAAAAATTCAATCATTTGGCCCATTACTCTCTGTATGACGTGGCCACCGAAGAAAGGAAGATTGATAGATTTTTGGAGGTTTAAATCCGCAACTTCGATGTGCTCTCAGTATGTTTGATTTCTCAGATTTCCAAACTCTGGTGGACAAGGCGTTCATTGCTGAACAGGAGCACAAGCTTATATCAGATAATAGGCCTGCTAACAACGACAACAAGTGCAAGTTTGAGCCAAATAAGGATGGGCAACCTGTGCAAAAGGCTCGTACCTGGCAGCAGACTCAGGTGGAATACAGGCCAAATTGGCAGCAAAATGTTAACAGGACCACCACTCAAGTCAAGAATATTGTGAGCAATCCAACACATGAGGAGCGTCGGTGCCAATAATTCTTGTTTCATTTGCGGGCAGCACGGACATTATGCCAAACAGTGCCCCAAGAACAACAAGATGAATGCCCTAAGCAGGCCACAAGTCAACTTTATGGAGTCATGGCCAACCCTGCAAAACTTCACTGGGCACGTGCATCATATCTCCGTCGATGAAGCCCAAGAGAAGCCAAAAGTCATCATTGGTATGTTTTCTGTTAATGACATACTTGCTGTAATTTTATTTGACTCTGGGGCTTCCCATTCTTTTATTTCTCGGAGTTTTGCTGCCCAAAACAATTTTCCTTGCACGATTTTGGGCAAACATATGCTGGTACAAACCCCGGGATCTATAATCAAGAGCAATCAGGTCTGCCGTGATCTAGAGATCAATATCAACGGAATCTACTTTCCAACATCTCTGATAATCATTGAGTCTGAACAGTTGTATATTATATTGGGTATGAATTGGTTGATCAAATATCAAGTTTGCATAAATCACAAGAACCCGAGAAGTCAATTTGACCAGTCTGAATGGGCAGCTCACCAAATTCTATGCTCGCAAGAATATACCCAAGCCAGAATTAGTTTGCACCGTTGTGGTTAAATTGGAATTTATTCCTGTGGTCAGTGAGTACCCTGATGTGTTTCCAGAAGAACTGCCAGGCATGCCACCAGATTGGGAACTAGAGTTTGCAATAGATCTTGTGCCCGGAACCGCACCGCTATACAAGAAGTATTACCGGATGCCCTCATCAAAATTAGTGGAGCTAAAGAAACAGCTTGACGAATTACTCTAGAAAGGTTATATTCGTCCCAGCTCTTCACCATGGGGATCATCTGCTATTTTCGTGGGCTAAAAGGATGGTAGTCTCCGTATGTGCATAGATTACCGCCAGCTGAATGAGGTCACCATCAAAAATAAATATCCGCTGCCAAGGATTGATGATCTGTTTGATCAGCTCGGTGGGGCTAAAGTATTCTCAAAAATCGATTTACGGACCGGATATCATCAACTCAAGATTAAAAAGGAGGATATTCCTAAGACTGCATTCACTACACAGTATGGTCTTTAGGAATATACCGTGATGTCCTTTGGTATCACCAATGCCCCTGCTTTCTTTATGCATATGATGAACAAAGTGTTCATGGACTTCCTCGACAAATTCGTGGTAGTCTTCATCGATGACATCCTCAGTTTCTCCAAGGGTGGAGAAGAGCACAAGGATCACCTCCGAGCAGTGCTACAACGGCTCCGCGACCATCAGTTATACGCCAAGTTCAGTAAGTGCGAATTTTGGCTCAAGCAAGTTGGGTTTCTCGGACATGTACTATCCGCCGAAGGTATAGCCGTGGACCCAAGCAAAGTAAAGGATGTGCTCGATTGGGTACTGCCCACGACTGTAACACACATCCGGAGTTTCCTCGAATTAGCTGGATACTATCGTCGTTTTATTGAAGGGTTTTCCAAAATAGCTAAACCCATGACGGGCTGCTCAAAAAGGATACGAAGTTTAAGTGGAAAAAGGATTGTGACAAGAGTTTTAATGAGCTGAAGATACGTCTGACAACCGCACCTGTATTGACTCTTCCAGACATTTATCGCAGCTTTGATGTGTACTGCGATGCCTCTAGACAAGGTATTGGTTGCGTGCTGATGCAAGACGGCAAGGTAGTAGCATATGCATCATGACAGCTACGACCCAATAAGGAAATTATCCTACTCATGATTTGGAATTGGCTGCGGTGGTTCATGCATTAAAAATTTGGAGACACTACCTCATTGGAAAAAGGTGCCAAATTTTTACCGACCACAAAAGTCTCAAGTACATTTTCACTCAGCCAGATTTAAATCTATGTCAGCTAAGATGGCTAGAGTTGGTCTAGGATTATGACCTTGGAATAAATTACCATCCAGGCAAGGCCAACGTCGTTGCCAATGCCCTCAGTCGAAAGCCTGTCATCTTAAATGCCATATAGGAATCATTGCCCACCAAACTCCAAGAGGAGATCGCTCAGCTCAACCTGGTCATCGTGGATGCTGGTCTCGCTAATATTTTGGAAGTTACCCCCACACTTGAGATGGAAATCCGCAAGGCCCAGCCAGATGACGCCAAGCTACAAAAACGTGCCAAGGGCCAGATGGCAAGGCAGACCCCAGATTTCTTCAAGGATAAATTTGGTACCCTTCGATTCCGTGGACGAATTTGTGTGCCAAATCAACCGGACTTGAAGAAGAAAATTATGTCAGAAGCACACGAATCTTCATATTCCATTCACCCGGGAGGTACGAAAATGTATGAGGATCTCAGACAAATATTCTGGTGGGCAGGAATGAAGAAAGACATTGCCTATTTCGTAGCCTGTTGCGACATATGCAACAAGGTGAAGGCAGAGCATCAGAAGCCAACCGGACTCCTCTAACCGCTGCCCGTTTCACAGTGGAAGTGGGATGACATTTGTATGGATTTCATTATAGGATTGCCTAAGACTCAGCGAGGCAAAGATGCAATCTAGGTTATAGTAGACACCCTCACCAAGGTTGCTCACTTCATCCCGATCAGCACCAGATACAGAGCAGATGAACTTGCACAACTGTATGTATCTAGAATCGTCAGTCTGCATGGAGTACCCCGAACTATCACTTCCAACCGAGGTTCTTTGTTTACCTCCGCTTTCTGGTCCCGTCTCCATCAAGCCTTAGGGACAACACTGAAATATAGTACTGCTTATCACCCTCAGATAGATGGACAGACAGAGCGGGTAAATCAAATACTCGAAGATATGTTGCGAGCCTGTGTGCTGGCCAACGGAGCTAAATGGGAACATTGCTTGCCATATGCCGAGTTCTCTTATAACAACAGTTTTCAGACCAGTCTAAAGATGTCACCATATGAAGCTCTGTATGGCCGTAAGTGCCGCACTCCTTCAAACTGGTCTCAAACTGGAGATAGCCGTATCTTCAGAATGGATTTCATGATGGAAGCTGAGAAACAAGTTAGGGAAATCAGAGACAGACTACAATTGGCCAAATCTCGACAGAGAGTTACTATGATGCAAAGCATCGGCAGGTCGGTTTTGAACCCGGAGAACATGTATACCTCCAAGTCACTCCTATGAAAGGAGTTAAGAGATTTCAGACTCGCGGGAAGCTAGCACCCAGATTTATTGGTCCATTCCCGATTATGTCTCGAGTAGGTACTGTTGCATATCAACTGGAACTACCCCCTGAATTGGCAGACGTGCACAACGTGTTCCATGTTTCGCAATTGAGACGATGCATATCCCCGCCTGAGAAAAGGACTGCAATGACTGAAATAGAGTTGGCAACAGATTTAACTTATGAGGAGATATCATTTAAAATTTTGGATCAGATGGAAAGGGTCACCCGCAGTAAAGTCAGAAGATTTTACAAGGTTCAGTGGGAGCATCACACAGAATCAGAAGCAACTTGGGAGTAGGAGGAATTCCTTCAGGATCAGTATCCAAAGTGGTTTTCCCAAGCAACCAAATCTCGAGGACGAGATTCATTCTAAGTGGGGGAGGTTTGTGACAGCCTGGCTTTTGCCCTCTCTTATTTGCTTGATTTTCATTTGATTTTTTTTGAAAACTTGGAGTTCTTGAATATTTTCATATGGACTTAATACTTGGGCATCCTTGGCTTTCACCCAAGTGCTTCACTTCCCTCCTAAATCATCATTTCACTTCTGATCCACCCCAATATAATCTTTGGAATATTTTTCTTAAATGAAAAATATTCATTTTCTCTCAGAAACCCTAGCCAAATCTGTTTGTTCCAAAGCAACCCTAATTTTTATGGATCAGAAAATCTGAGATAATTCACAAATATTCTGTGAACCCTAGGGCACCTTCCTGAGCAAAAATATTTCATCACTTTTTGGAATATTTTTGCTATAGAAAATATGTTCTGTTCTGGACAAAAATGGTGGTTTCTACAACAACTACCATTTTACTTGCTCCATTTGACCTGAACTGTCTTCTGCATATTTACCTCAGTAACTCTAAGCTAGCCTCCAAAGCACATCTTCAAACTCCCAGCCATTTGACCACAGTAACATCACAAAGTTATTGACCAGAAACTTACTTGGTGTGTGAAAACTTCTCTACTGCACCTGGATCCAAACCAAATCGTGGTAACACTCAAAACTACCACGAACAACATGCCAGACATCGAGTTTATGCTTAGATTGACCTGATGTCATAGTTCACGCGGTGACCGCGTTCGTCCAGGGGTGTTGGCATGCGTGTCGGCGCGCTCTGAACGGCACCGAGTGCTCTGTTCGCGCGTGCTCGCTTCCGTCGCCGTCCCCGAGCTTGAGCTCGCCGGCGATCCCCTCTGGTCGCCGCGGAAGCTCTAGCCTCTCCCAGGCCAGGGCAACCCCTCCAGGGCTTCCGCCTCTCTCCGGTGAGGCCGTCTCGAGCGATTGGAGCCCCTGGAGTGGCCTCCGTTCGCCGTCTTCCTCGACTTCGGCAACCACCGCGTTCTGCCTCCGCTTGCGAGCTTGTTTCCGACGCCGTCCGACCACCCCTAGCCATGCTACGGGTACGGGCAGGTGCGTCATCGTCCCCTCTCTCAATCCCTCCCTCTCGTTTGAGCCAAGAAGCCCTCGTCACCGGCGAGAGCACCGGCGAAGCCACGGCCTTCTCTGTTTCTCTCTCCCCCTTCCCCCACCTGACTAGCAGGGCCCGCTAGTCAGCCACTCTGTACGCGTGCGAAGCGGTACGAGTGGTGGCGCCCCTGGGATTTATGCCTTCGACGTCACCCCCCCTCAGCTGTTTATTTTTATTCAAATTCATTTGAATTTACAGAACACTTCAAACAGTTAAAACTTTTTAACCATAAGCCCAAATGAATTGATTCTTTTTGCATTGTGTTTGAAAAGAAATCAAGCAGCTCACCAAAGATGAGATTTTTCTTAGCTGTTTAGAATTTCTAGTGATTTTCAGAAGTGTTCTTGATATTTTCTTTTTGTGTTTAAAATTATTTTCAGAAGGTGAGGCTTGTCTTGAGGATCACCAGGAGGCTTCTGAACCTCATCTGCACTAAGGCAAGCCATAGCAACATTTTCATGGTGTCATTTCAATATTTGTGATTTTCTTACTTGAATTAAATGTGCATTTAAATAATTATTTTGTTATTTATATTATGTCAAGTGTTTGCTAGTTAATATGCTTGATTTAGAGATTGTGGAAACTAGTTTAGTTGGTGAAGCAAAGCTAGGATTTATTCATGGTGATGATAGAAATAATTTTTGTTATGCATGATAGTAAATATTTAAAGTTATGTTCTTGCATAAATAAATTGATAAAAAATTGCTAGAAAATATTCTGTTAAATACTTGTTAGATCATTTTACTTGACTTACAAAATGTTTGAACCCAACTTAGTTGTTAAAGAAATTAAGAATTGTTGATAGTAAATTCTTGTTAAGCATATGAGAAATTTATCGGAGTTACTTTCTTGCGTGGGAAATTAATAAAACTTGTTGCAAAATATTTTGGTTAAGTTGTGAGTCATTCTGAGCAGTAAAGTAATATGAGTTGTTGATGTTTATGCTTGGTGTGTATATGGATGACATCGGTCATTTTTATTATTATGTGATGCGTGTGTAGTTTTGCTTTTCATGGCATGCTATGACACCGGTCATTTTTATTTTTAAGTTGAACCTGAAAATAACTCAACTTGAATATACCGTTGACTGGGTCATGGTGCCGCTGAATCGAAGTTTCTTTCCATCGCAACCACATTTGCCTTTGTGGGAAGGCCTTGATTCGGTCCATTGACATGGCCTCCGTCGGTGCCTCCAACTAGGGAAGGTTATGCCGTGCTTGCCCTGCCCGCAAGCAGTGCATAATCTTGTGTGCTTGTTGATAAGATTATGGTACCGAGTCCCCGAGTGGGAGTGTTTGACCACGACGGTGGTCGGGGTGTCTTTGGTAGACACGGGGCCACCCAGTACTAGCCCGTTGGGGATTTGGTCGGTGTGCTCGGGAGAGTGCTGTGGCAATGGAAGGGTTTTGTCAGAATGTCGTGGTCCACCCGAATGGGAGTGCGAGGCCATGGGTTCCGTGGTGTGGGTACAGTGTGCTACCTCTGCAGAGTGTATAATCTATCGATAGCCGAGTCCACGGTCACGGACACCTCATAGTAGGTCCCACCATGAGTCAACGGTTAATAAAAAAATTGCACACTAAGCTGTAAACTTTGCATTGTTGAGGATGGCAGAAAGGCCATCGAGGAAATTGGGACCAGATATCGGTCGTGGTTGTGATCGCCATAAGGATCACGAGTCATTTTGTTAAAGACCATGTTGGTGGTGTGTTTGTGATCTGAGGATGATCACGGTTGGTAAGTTGTCCCGAGGGACGCTCGAGCATGATCACAGCATGTTTGACATATAGTGTTGCATTCTTAATAATTGGTTAAGTAACATGATATTGTTTGCCCTTATGATTATACCTGTTGTGAGCTTGCAAGTACATTCAATGTACTGACCTGGCGTGTCATGCCAGATTTCAGGAAAACCTCGTTGGAAAGGAGCGCTGTTCGAGTCTAGATCGTGTCCACATCGGTGTCCCTGTGATATGGAGCTTCCGCTACGACGTTATTCCGCTGCCACGTAGTTGTTCAGATCGAGGCCCCTTTATGTTCACTAAATAATGTACAATGTACATATTGTTCAGCCGCACCGGGCGTGCCGCTTGGCCTCGACAACTGTTGTAATATAAACCATGTTCCGCTAGCATCAATAAAGCGGTTGTTTTCTATACCAAGATGTTGTGTGTTGCCAGAAGACATGGTCTCTGGGCTGGCAATGCATGGTAAACCGGTCCCTCTGAGCCGGGGTGCCACAGAACATACCAATGACGACCTCGGGGTTCTCTTGGGCTTGATCGGCGGAGAGGTGATGAACGTGCCCAATGATGTTTTGCTGGGTCAGGCATGACTCATAAAGTTGACTTGTTGCCTGAATAGAGCATATGCCTTGCTGTTCTTGGGACACTGTCTGGCATAATGTCCGGTTTGCCCACAACTGAAGCAAGCATTGATGCGCTGGCGCTCCTCGTGCACTGGGTTGGGCACGACATTCTTGACTTGGGTGGTGGTCTTGTTAACATTCTGTTGCCAATTGGGCTTGTATTCCACCTGAGTCTGCTGCCAGGTACGAGCCTTTTGCACGGGTTACCCATCCTTCTTTGGCTCAAACTTGCGCTTGTGATCATTATTGACACGCATGTTGTCTGATACGAGCCTGTGCTCCCTTTCAGCAATGAAAGCTTTGTTCACCAGAGTTTGGAAATCTGGGAAATCAAACATGCTGAGAGTACACCGGAGTTGCGGGCTTAATCCACCAAGAAATCTGTCAATCTTTCTTTCTTCGGTGGCCACGTCATAGAGGGAGTAACGGGCCAAATGATTGAATTTTTGCAAATATTCACCCTCAGACTGATTTCCTTGGAGGAGCGAGAGGAATTCACGCTGCTTAGTCTTCATAACTCCAGTAGCGATATGATATTTCCGAAACTGATCCTTGAATTTTGTCCAGGTAATTTCTTCATCACCAGGCCACATGGCTTTTGCATTTTTCCGCCATATGACAGCAGTGCCTTCAAGATAATGAGTTGCAAATGGAACTTTATCATCTTCTTCAGTACGAGCAATCTCAAGCTTTCTCTCAATGGTTCGTAACCAATCGTCTGCATCAAAGGGATCAAGAACCTGACTGAAACTGGGAGGCTTGGTCCTCTGAAAGTCTGACAGCTTGGAGTGGTGACCGTTCTGATTTCCATTTTGTCCAACCATAGCTTGCACACTTCTTAATATTTCAATCAGATCATTATTCTCCTTTCCTCAAACATACGCAGAATTTTCTCGGTGGAGGGCGGATTTAGCGGTGGAGGCGGTGGTGGAACGTACGGCTCGGGGGAGTGTCCTACCTGTCGTGCGGAACGCCGAATAGTGGTACCCTCGCGAACGTTGCTACTGCTGCCTCCCTGCGGCATCCTATTGTGATTTTTCCCAAGACAATGCAACCGACATGAGAAACATTCAAAATAAATTGGGGAAAAACCAGCAACAAAAGCCCGAGAAAAGCCGAAATGACGAAGAAAACACGGCGAATGAAATAGAGTTTTAACATAATTATACATAGACTCATACATGAAAGATAACCAACATGTCAGGTTCAACTACTCTCATACAGTAAATGAAACATCATGACTCGTACTACTACATCCGTACATCATCCCGACGACTGCAGGCTCTACTGCTCTGCTGGTGCTGCGGGGTCCTCTCCTGAAGCGGACTCGGATCCTGAACTGACGAGGTTAACTGAGACCTCCGGGTTAAAGGTAACACGACGACGCTGCCTAGAGGGCTCTCCCTCAGGGGCAGGTGTAGGGTGAAGCATTGGGGCTACAGGAGTAGTGAGAAGTGAAACCCACTCAACAGGGGCACTGAGAGGATTCACAGTCGCGACGCCCGAGCTACTCGGAGGAGTAACCGGTGAAACAGGGGAACTAGAACTGGCTGGAATATAAGGAGTAAATCCCAGGGAGGATGGAGTAGTGGCAGATCTAGTAGAGACTAAAGCAAAGGCTAAAGCAATACATGCACGAGTCAGCTCTCGAGCCAGCTCGTGGATCATAAGATAGCTAGCGGTGATATAACGAGCAAGATGGCTAGCAACACTATCAGACTCCGGATCAATGATAGGGAAACGGACACGACCATTGTCGTGTAGGGAAGGATAGTAATAGAAACCTGGGTGGTTCTGCATCCGGACCTTGTTGTAATGAAGCTCGACAAGGACCTCGAATGTAGCAAACTGGACAGCCTGAGAAGCAGTAGAAGCGTAACCTCTCCGAGAGGTATGAGTGTAGGTGCTAGAGTCAGAACTGGTGCGCAGAGTAACCACTACGTGATACTCATACACTGAGTCAGCTAGACACTCCCGGTACACACGATAGACTGGATCGTCACCGAGGGGGTACAGCCGACGCCAAACGCTACGAAGGAGATGCGGGGACGTGAACGGCATCAGCTGCAACTGGCACGGATACGGCACCGGAGCCATCTACACTCACAACCATTAGTAGGTTAGCATAAAAATAAAACCAAGAGCATGCAATGCAACAACCAGTTACAAATGCTACCGGCACTCAACTTAAACTCGTATCCAATGTCCAGTTAACACGTCGAAGTCTAGCGTGGCCTATAGTCATCGCGGCTCTGATACCAAGCGTTGTGGCACCCCGGATCAGAGCAACCGGTTTACCATGCGTTGCCAGCCCAGAGACCATGTCTTTTGGCAACACACATCATCTTGGTACAGAAAACAACCGCTTTAGTGATGCTAGCGGATCAAAGTTTATATTACAACAGGTGGCGATGCCAAGCGGCACACACGGTGTGGCTGAACAATATGTACATTATTTAGTGAACATAAAGGGGCCTCGATCATAACAACTACGCGACAGCGGAACAACGTCTTAGCGGAAACTCCATAGCACAGGGACACCGATGTGGACACGATCTAGACTCGGACAACACTCCTTTCCTGAAATCTGGCATGACACGCCAAGTCAGTACATTGAATGTACTTGCAAGCTCACAACAAGCATAAACATAATGACAAATAATATCATGATAATCAACCAATTATTAATAATGCAACAAAATAACCGACATGCTGTGATCGTGCTCTTGTGGGACAAGTCCCACAGACTGACTTACCAATGGTGATCGCTCTTGGATCACAACCATACCAACCTCATGGTCTTAACTAGGGATATCTCGTGATCTTTTCGGCGATCACAAAACCGACCAATATTCGGTGTCAAACGGTGATCATTCCGGCGATCACTACCATGCTCAACATTGGGTCTCAAACAACAAGATGGCCTTCCCGCCATTCTCAGTGGTGCAAAATTCATGACTTAGTGTGCAAAATTAATTAAATGTTGACCCATGGTGTGACCTACTTTCGAGCGTGTCCGTAACCGTGGACTCGGCTATCGATAGATTAATACACTCTGCAGAGGTAGCGCACTGTACCCACACCACGGACCCATGGCCTCGTACTCCCATTCGGGTGGACCAACGACATTCCGAAGAAACCCCTCCATTGCCATGACACTCTCTCGTCCACTCCGACTCACTCCCAACTGGGCTAGTCCTGGGTGGCCCCGTGTCTACCAAAGACACAACAACCACCGTCGTGGCCAAAACATAAACGTCCCTCACGGGGACCGGTACCAAAAATCTCAACAACGGGCACACAAGGTTATGTCTGCTTACCGGGCCAGGGTACCGCACGCCCATAACCTTCCCTCGTTGGAGGCACCGACCAGAGGCATGACAACTGACCGAATAAAGGCCTTCCCATAAAGGCAAATGTAATTTCACTGGGAAAAACTTGATTCAGTGGCACCATGACCCGGTCAACAATATATTCAAGTTGTGTTATTATCAAGTTCAACTTAAACTGAAAATAACCGGTGTCATAGTATGCCATGAGATGCAACACTAACATATGCATCACATATTAACGGAAAAGACTGAGTCAACTATATCCACACTAAGCATAACCATCAACAACTCTCGACACTTCTCTGGTTAGGATTGACCTCACATTAAATAGAATCTTTTCTAACAAATTTTATCATTTTTCTCATGCAAGAAAAATAACTCCAATTAATTACTTATATCCATAACCATATTATTTCTTTCATAGCAAAAAAAGTAATTCTAGTTTCTATACCAACTTAGTTAGCTACAAACTTTCTATAATTCAAGCATATTGACTTAAACAAGCACTAACAGAATATAAATAGCAAAATAGTGATTTAAATCCATGGATTAAATCATTCATTCAAGTAGAAAAAATCACAAATATTGTAGTGGCATCATGAAAATGTTGATGTGGCTTGCCTTAGTGCAGATGAGGTTCACAAGCCTTCTGGTGATCCTCAAGACAAGCTTCACTCTCTGAAAATATTTATAAACACAAAAAGAAAACATCAAGAACCCTTCTGAAAATCACCAGAAAATCTAGACAATAGGGGAAAATCCCATTTTTGGTGAGCTGCTAGATTTCTTTGCAAAGAACACAATGCAAAAAGAATCAATTCATTTGGACTTATGGTTGAAGAGTTATAGCTGTTTGAAGCTCTCTGGATATAAATGAAATTAAAATAAAAACAGACTGGGCGGGGGGTGACGTCGAAGGCGTAAAGCCTCGGGGCGCCACCACTCGTACCGCTTCACGCGTGTACTGAGTGGCTGACTAGCGGGCCCCGCTAGTCAGGTGAGGGGGAGAGGGAGATGGAAACAGAGGATGGCGCGGCTTCACCAGAGCTCACGCCAGCGACGAGGGCTCCTTGGCCAAAACGAGAGGGAGGGATCGAGAGAGGAGCTGGAGGCGCACCTGCCCGTACCCGTAGAGTGGCTAGGGGTGGTCGGATAGCATCGGAATCGTCCTATCCAGCGGAGACAGGAATCAGAGCTCGCCGGAGACGAAGACGACGGCGAGCAGAGGCGACTCCAGGGGCTCTAACCGGGCGGAACGGCACCACCACAGAGTGGTGGAGGCCCTGGAAGAGTTGCCCAGGCCTGGGAGGGTACGGAGCTATGGAGACGACCCGAGGGGATAGCTGGCGAGCCCGAGCTCGGGGACGGCGGCCCGCGGCCTACCCGGCCAAGCTACGGTTCTCTACGAGGTTGTGGATTGTGTGAGAGTGGAAGATGGTGCTCGAGGAGGCTGGGGATGGCTCCATTTATAGGCTAGCATCAAGGGGGGGATCGGGCTCTGCCGGTGACACCTGGACACGGCGCCCGACAACGAGCGGCGTCAGAGAGAGAGGAAGAAGGCGACGCAGCTCACGCGGGGACTGTGGGCGAACGGGGATGAGCACAGGATCGAGAGGAAGGCGACGAGCACAGTGCAGAGCGCACTGTTGTGTTGGCCGGACCGCGCCCGTGCTCGCTGCGGTGAGCTCCGGCATCAGCGAGTGCCAGGGGAGAGTTAAGGGAGCTAGGAAGAAGATTGTAGCGAGGTTTGGCATGCTTAGGCAGGCGGGGAAGCGAGCACGCGCGAAACAGAGCGCTCGGCGGCACTCAGAGCGTGTCGACACGCAGGTTGGCATCATGTACACACGTGGTCACCGCGTGAACTTTGCCCCCAGGCCGACCTAAGTCCAAAACTCATGTCTGGCTTGTTGTTCGTGGTAGTTTTGAAGATTACCCCGCTTTGGTTTGGACCCAGACACAGTAGAAAAGATTTCAAAAGCCTAGCAAGTTTCTGGTCAGTAACTTTGAGAGGTTACTGAGGTCAAACGGCTGGGAGTTGGGAGCTGGGCTTTGGAGGTTAGCAATCATCTACTAAGGTGATGATGCACAAGAAAAACCAGCCACATTGGAGCAAGTAAAATGGTAGTTGCTGTAGAAACCACCATTTCTGTCCAGAACAAAAAATGTTTTCTGCAGCAAAAATATTCCAAAAAGTGATGAAATATTTTTGCTCAGGAAGGTGCCCTAGGGTTCAAAGAATATTTGTGAATTTTATCAGATTTTTGTGGGCAAGAAAAATTGGGGTTGCTTTGGAGCACACTGAGCTAGCTAGGGTTTAAGAGAGGGAAATGAATATTTTTCATTTAAGAAAAATATTCCAAATATTATTATGAGTAGAACCAGATAGTAAAATATGATTAGAGAGGGAAATGAGGCACTTGGTTGAAAGCCAAGGGGGACCCAAGTGTTTAAGTCCATATGAAAAGATTCAAAAACTCCAAATTTCAAAATCAATCCAAATGAAAATCAGGCATATAAAAGAGGGCAAAAACCAGGCTGTCACAGTTCGACAGCCAGGGTATTGAGGGAACCCTGGGAAACAACACGGAGGTTCATCTAGCGAAACTCCTTAGGAGGGGGAGCGAGTGCACCCGGAGGAACAATATGGAGGTTCAATTTTCAATTCTTCAACAAGCGAGGCTGAACTTTGCGAACCTCGAGATGGTTGCAGAAGACTTGCGGCTCAAGGCATCAGCCATTACATTAGCCTTGCCCGGTGTATAGGAAATACCCAAGTCAAAGTCTGCAACAGTCTTCATCCATCTCTGCTAACGGAGGTTCAGGTCTGGCTGAGTAAAAAGATACTTGAGACTTTGGTGGTTGGTGAAGATCTCGGAACGATTACCAAGAAGGTAATGTCGCCACTGCTTTAGTGCATGAATGACAGCAGGAAGCTCGAGGTCGTGAACTGGGTAGTTCTCTTCGTGAGGGTGCAATTGACGAGAGGCATAAGCAATCACTTTACGCTCTTGCATTAGGACATGGCCTAATCCTTGACGGGAAGCGTCGCAGTAAATGATGGATTCCTTCTTAGTATCAGGTGGAGCAAGCACTGGGGCAGAAGTCAACTTGTCTTTGAGTGCCTGGAAACTTTCCTGACATTTTTATGTCCATTGGAACTTGACGCCCTTATGCAACAGGTTAGTCAGAGGCCTGGCGATCTTGGAGAAGTTCTCGACGAATCGACGGCAATAGTCAAGTAGACCGAGAAAACTTCTGACTTGCTTGACATTCTTCGGAGGAGTCCATTCGAGAATAGCCTGGACTCGTTCAGGGTTGACGGCAATACCATCCTTAGAGATGACATGCCCAAGATAGGTTAGTTTGGGTAGCCAGAATTCACATTTGGAGAACTTGGCATATAGTTGGTGCTCTCATAGCTTTTCCAGCACAAGACGAAGATGTTCAGCATGTTCCTCTTTGTTCTTGGAAAATACCAGGATATCATCCGGATAAACCACGCATTTAACTTGTCGAGGTATTCCATGAATATATAGTTCATCAGACGAGAGAAGGTGGCTAGAGCATTGGTTAAGCCGAATGACATGACGGTGTACTCGAATGAACCATATCGAGTCACGAAGGCGGTCTTTGGGATATCGTCTTCACGAACACGGATCTGGTGGTAACCAAACCTCAAGTCAAGTTTAGAGAACACTGATGAACCAGCCAGTTGATCATAAAGATCATTGATCCAAGGAAGAGGATATTTATTCTGAATGGTAGCTTGGTTTATAGGACGGTAGTCTTGGACTAATCGGTTTATCTCATCCTTCTTCTTGACAAAGAGAGAAGGTGCTCCCCAAGGAGACCAACTTGGGCGAATGAAACCTTTGCTAAGAGATTTGTCAATTTCCTCCTTAAGCTCAATGAGCTCATGCGGTGGCATCTTGTAGGGTCGTTTGGCTATAGGAGTGGTGCCTGGTTTCAAGTTGATCATTAATTCGATAGCTCTAGCAGGGGGAATCCCTGGAAGTTCTTCAGGAAAGACGTCGAGGAATTCATGCAAGATGGGAATGTTTTCAATGCCCCCGAGTGGTGCAGCGTTCAATGCATTCAATGCATAAACCCTTGCCTCGACATTCTGAACCAGACGAGCATTGTAGCTTATTATTTCATCAGAAGGGTGTAGCAGATGGACGGTCTTAGTGGCGCAAACTATAGAAGCAGTATGCGCTTTCACCAATCCATTCCCAGAATGAGATCAATGCTACAGGACTTCATTACGATGGGAGAGACAAGGAATTCCAGTCCTTCAATTTCAACGGGAACGTCATGACTAACCATAGAGGTTTGACATTGGCCCGCAGGGGTGTGTACCACTAGCAGAGTGTTCATCTCTTCGTATTTAATGCCGTGCATGAATGCAAATTCTGCTGATATGAACGAATGCGATGTTCCTGTATCAAATAAAACGGATGCTGGTACTGAATTTACGAGGAGTGTACCCATCATAGCAGCAGGCTGGTCTTGAGCTTCATTGAGATCAACGTGGTTGGCATGAACATGACCATATGACTTGGCATTATTGTTGTGGGGCTGGTTGCTTCCACGGCCAACTGCGGGAAGGGACAGTTGATTCTGATTCTGATAGCAGTCTCTGGCACGATGACCTGGTTGACCACACTTGTATCAGAGACCATTATTGGGAGTGGGAACAGGAGCTCGGGGTGGTGGAGCTGGAAGCCTTGGCTACCTAGATGGTGGAGGAGGCGGACGAGGTGCAGCATAGGTCTGCCTTGGGGCAGGTGCAGTTGGCTGGTACATACTGTTGGGAATCCATATCTTATGCTTCTGCAAGGGCGGGCCTGAAGATGAGCCCGTGTCATGTTTGCACCTGTGAGAGCTCTGATGTTCCTACAGACCAGTCTTGACATTGATGGCCTTGTTCACCAAGGTGGCGAAATCTGCAAAGTCATGCACTAGTAGTGCGAGCTTGATGTCAGCATGTAGTCCATCACGGAACTTCTCATGTTTGCAAGCATTATTTGCAATGTCTTCTTCAGCATAGCGGGACAAGTCCAGAAACTCGCGATGATAAGCTTCAACAGTTTTGTTGCCTTGGGTGAGGTTGCGGAACTCACGCTTCTTCCGGTCCATGACTCCCTGAGGAATGAAGCGGGCACGGAAGGCGGCTTGGAAATCTGGCTAGGTGATGATTGTTCCAAATGGCGAGTACGCCTGTGGCTGTCCCACCATTGAGCAAAGGGGTCCTTCAGAAAGAAGGAAGCAAAGGTGACATAGCGGGCAGGGGCTACATCAGCATATTCCATCTCATAGGTGATGTCATAGAGCCAGTCATCAGCATCCAGAGGCTGAGTTGAGCTGCGGTAGATGGTTGGGTTGAGGCGCATGAAATCCTGCAGAGTCACTTGGGCTGGCTGCTGGTTCATATTGGGGCAAGGGAACTGAGCCATCATATTCTCCATGAACTGGCGATTCATATCAAGCTGCTGGATTATACCAGCCATGTACTCAGGCGGTGGTCTGGCATAGCCACCATGACCACGACCACCTGGTCTAACCATCCTGCTAAAATTTAACAGGGGTAGTTCAGCATTGAGAAATTTGCAAGGACATGAATCCTTCATGATGAAACATGCATAATGAAAGGAGCACGATAGATACTACATAGTAGTCGGCATATCTTACAAAAGGGATCATGCATAGAGTTCAGTACACAGAGTTCAGTACACAGAATAAAGACATCATAGGCGGCACGCAGGCTCGCAGTGAATGCGTCTAACACTAATAAGCAACACTACATCAGTCCCAGGAGGAACTGTGGAGGTAGGTGTAGCCTGAAAGCTGGTAGTGTCGCATCGGGAATTCCACGCCAAGAACTCTGGGTCCGCGGATACTACGTGCGTAACCCGGCGCTCAAGTGGCGAGAAGAGGACCAAGTGCGGAGTGTAGCCTCCCACATCCGCCAACCGACACCGTGGGGCATCACGGTCAGCCGGGTAGATCGCAGAACGCCGCGAGATCACCGGATCGGACCAAAGGGTGTGCAACATCGAGCACGGTAAAGGTGCCGACGGCTGGTGTACAACTTCGTGGGGAACAAGCTCGGTTAGCTCGATCCAGCCCATCGGCATGCGTAACCAGGTTACGATGGTAGAAGGGCTCATGGTGACAAAGGAGTAGGCAGCAGTGTAGTATCCCTCCGCACCAACATCGGATGCGATAGCAATGTGCCTGAAAGGGGAAGTGTCCAACGCCCGATACTCTCCATGAAGACGTGTCAGAGCAGCATAAGCAGCATCGTGGACTGCCATATCGATGGTCACTCCAACACCATGAGCAGTGTGTAGCACAGTAGTGGAGTCATACTCTCGAGAGTAGAGGTGGATGATGGCACGGTACTGCTCCTGGTTAAAATCCTGGTACTCCTCGTAGACGGTGTACTCAGGTTGCCAACGATAACCCAGATAGGTCATCATCTCCGCTAGAATAGCAGGTGATCCTGAGGCACCAATGGCCGTCATGTGGTGGACGACCTGCCTCGTGGGTTCCATCTGAAAGCAAAGATGTTCCAAAGGAGTCAAATGATAGTGTGGGTATTGTTCAAAATACTACACTAAGGAATAACTAGGGCTTATCCAACTTTGGGGTGAATGTGGTCATGGGAACCTAATGTTAGAGTTAGTAAATTCGTTTAACCTGAGTAGAAGAGAGTTCAGAGTTCCGGAGTAAAGATCGAGGAGTAAAAGATCCTAGTACCACCCAATGGAGACGTGGGCCCGTAAGACACACAACCATGTTAGTAAAAGTTTTGTAATGTCTAGACTCGACTTCGGTTAAGGAGTGTGGAAGGGGGATTCCTACAGGCAGTCGGCTCTGATACCAACTTGTGACGCCCCCGATTCAATTGTACACTAATCATACGCATAACGCAGTAATGATCAAGATCGAGACTCACGGGAAGATATCACAACACAACTCTAAAAGGTAAAATAAGTCATACAAGCATCATAATACAAGCCAGGGGCCTCGAGGGCTCGAATACAAGTGCTCGATCATAGACGAGTCAGCGGAAGCAACAATATCGAGTACACACATAAAGCAAACAAGGTGCCATAAGATGGCTAGCACAAACTGGGATACAGATCAAAAGAGGCACATACCTCCTGCCTGCGATCCTCCTAAACTACTCCTGGTCATCGGCGGCCTGAATGTAGTAGTAGAAACCTCCGGTGTAGTAGGAGTCGTCGTCGACGGTGGCGTCTGGCTCCTGGGCTCCAGCATCTGGTTGCGACAACCAGGAAGAAAGGAAAGGCGGAGAAAAGCAACCATGAGTACTCATCCAAAGTACTCGCAAGCAAGGATCTACACTACTTATGCATGGGTATCTGTGTAAAGGGGCAATATCGGTGGACCGAATCGCAGAATGCCGTGATAAGAGGGGATAGCTAATCCTATCAAAGACTACACTTCCGCAGCCTCCATCTTGCAAAGATGTAGAAGAGAGTAGATGGTAAGTTCACCAAGTATCGTCAGATAGCATAAACCTACCCGGCGATCCTCTCCTCGTCAGCCTGTTAGAGAGCGATCACCGGGTTGTATCCGCACTTGGAAGGGTGTGTTTTATTAAGTATCCGGTTCTAGTTGTCATAAGGTCAAGGTACAACTCGGGTCATCCTCACATCAAGATCACGGCTATTCGAATAGATTAACTTCCCTGCAGGGGTGCACCACATTACCCAACACGCTCGATCCCCTTTGTCCGGACACACTTTCCTGGGTCATGCCCGGCCTTGGAAGATCAACACGTTGCAGCCCCACCTAGCCACAACGGAGAGGTCAGCATGCCGGTCTAAATCCTATGCGAAGTGCGGTCCGCCCATCGCCCATTGCACACCAAGATGTTGCGAACGCCGGCCGAAAGCGCACCTAGCCCCTTAATACAAGTGCAGGCTTACGGTCCAATCCAGTGCGCGTCGCTCAGTCGCTAACGTCAAGAAGGCTTCGGCTGATACCACGATGTCAAGTGCCCATAACTGTTCCCACGTAGTTGGTTAGTGCGTATAGGCCAGTGGCCAGACTCAGATCAAATACCAAGATCTCGTTAGGTGTGTTAATTGATGTAACCGCAGACGCTGACAAGGGCCAGGCCCACCTCTCTCCTACGTGGTCTCAACCTTCCCTATCGCTCCGCCACAAAGGTTCACTCAGAGGGCCGTCGGGACAAACGTCCTTTCAGTCCCAATCCGTGAATCACTCGCGGGTACTCTACGAGCCGACCCGACTTTAGTCACCACAGGTATCATATATTATGTATATAAGTATATACCCATGATCACCTCCCGAGTGATCACGGCCCGATAGTATAGCATGGCAGACGGACAAGAATGTAGGGCCACAGATGGAATACTAGCATCCTATACTAAGCATGTAGGATTGCAGGTAAAGGTAACAATAGTAGTAGCAAGGATAGGCTATGCATCAGGATAGGATTAACTAAAGCAAGAATATGCTACACTACTCTAATGCAAGCAGAGAGAGAAGAATAGGCGATGTCCGTGATCAAGGGGGGATTACCTGGAAGCTCAGCCGAGAAGGAGGGGTCGTCAACACCGTAGTCGTACTGGGTAGCAGCAGCGTCGGTCTCGGTGTCTAGCGAGAGAAGAGGGGGAAGAAACAATAAATATAAAAGCAAACATATGCATGGCGATGCATGACATGACAACGAACGGTGCTAGGTGTGCCCTAATGCGGTAGTAGGTGATACCGGCGAAGGGAGGAAACATCCGGGAAAGTATACCCGGTGTTTCACGTTTTCGGACAAATGAATCGGAGGGGGAAAGTTGCGTGTTTGCTATGCTAGGGATGTGTGGCGATTTAACGGGTGCGTATCCGGAATCGTCTCATCGTTCTGAGCAACTTTCATGCACAAAGTTTTTTGATCCGAGCTACGGTTTATTTTATATGATTTTCTAAAGTTTTAATCATTTTCTGAATTTATTTATCTATTAAATTCTGACATTATCCAGAATAGTGTCTGCTGATGTCATCATGATGCAATGCCGAGGTCATCAGTCAATAGTGCGGTTGTCTGGGTCAAATCTGACTTGTGGGTCCAATGGGACCCACGTGTCATTGACTGGGGCCTGCCTAACAAAGATAGTCGACTGGTCAATCGGGCCTGTGGGGCTGTGGGTCGCTGGTCGAGCGGTGGGACCCACGGCGCCATGCCGGCGCTGAGTCAGCGCCGCCACCGGAGTGCGCCGGCGAGCCCAGACACGGAGGCGAGCTCCAGCAAACTTGGAAACAGGCCACGATGGACCAAATCAGGCGCGGCCTAGCTCTCTGGAACGACCTCTTCACGCCGTGTCCGATGAAGAAGAGCACGATGGCGGGGGTGGCCGGAATGGTCGCCGGCGACGACGTCGGGCGGCGACGGTTGCGGGCTTGCGACGGGACGGAGCTGCAGCGCACGCGTGAGTAAACGGGGAGGCTAGGCGAGGCCTAAGCGATGCGGCGAAGCAGATGGGCAGCAGCACGGGGCCGTTGGTCGCGGGAGCGAGGCCGGCGACGTGCTACACGAACGCCGGGGCTCGGGCGAGTTCGAAGGTGGGGCTGGGGGGCATGGTTTGTCGCGGGGCTAGGTGCATCCGAACGCAAAGACGAAGCCGCATCGAACGGCCTCGCCGGAGTGGCTGAGGCGACCGGAAACATCGACGGCGACCACCGCGGGCGGCGCCGGACTTCGGGCGATGGTGGTTTCGGTTGCGAGAGGGAATGGAGATGTGGCGCGTTAGCAAGCGCTAATAATGGCCAGGAGGCCTCTACGTGCGTGTGCGAGCACAACGGGCACGAGCCTGGGACCAAATGGTCACCGGAAGGCTGCCGACGACGAGCACGTGCGGCGACGTGCTCGGGCAAGTTGGGGGCGGCGCGAACAACTAGAGAACGGCGTCGAGAGAGAGAGAGAGAGAGAGAGAGAGAGAGAGAGAGAGAGAGAGAGAGAGAGAGAGGAGGAAGCGGGGGCTCACCGAGCGGCACACACGGTGGCCCTTGGGGGTTTAGTAGCAGCAGAGGGCATCGCCAGAGTTGGTGAAGAGCGGCGACAAAACTCGTCGGAGCAGAGGAGGAAGACGGCGGCGTCGTGGGTGTTGCGGTGGCTCCGAACTCCAACGAGGTGCACCAGTTGAAGCAGCGGACGACAGCGGCCGTTGGAGACACAGTGGGGCGGCGAGGTGAGCACGGTGGTCGTGGCTAGGCCGGAGCCATGGCGGCGGTGGCGCTCACATGCAGTGGGGAAGGAGAAGCGGTGAGGTGGATCTGGGGGGAGGGGAGGCGCAGGGACCGAGAGGGAGAGCGGGGGTGAGTGGGAGAAGGAACCGAGGAGGCGGGGGCGTGGCGGCCTTATCCTCCCTGCCGGGTGCCATGAGGTGGTTGGGCGGGAACACGCCCCTGTTCCGACCCTGGTTGGGGGAACAGGGAAGGGGGACGGCAGGGGGGCCGGGCCGACTGTTGGCTAGCTGGGCCATTTGGCCCAGGGGGTTGGGGTTGGGGGGGTTTCCTTTTCTCTTTTCTCTTTCGTTTTGTTTTCTGGTTTTATTCTTTTTCTTTTATTTATTTTATTTTTTGATTTAATTCATTTTTAAATATTTAGGCACTTTCTAAAAATGAGTTTCCTCCACTATTATTACCTGTGCAATATCTGGCACCAACCAAACATTTTTGTTTCAAAGTTTGAAAACTTTGGTGGTTTGCCATATTTTGAATTTGATTTTTGAACCGGTCTTTGTACTAACGCAAGATTAGAAACAGTAACGGAGGTGACGTGACATCATTAGCAGAGTTTCACTGTAGCTTAATTATCCGGGCGTTACAATTCCTAACAAGTAACAAGTTACCAAAGTAGCAAAGTGCAGCAAGGTGCCCAATATTTTTATTGCAAAGGATAAGTTCGAAGTACTTCTTATAGTTATTAAACATTCTCGAGGACACATGAGAATTTCATCTAGTTAGTTTTGCCAAGATTCATTGACTCGCATTCACTGCTTTGATAAGTTGTTATGTGTGTGGATGATACGTCTCTGTCGTATCTATAATTTTTGATTGTCCCATGCCAATATTCTACAACTTTTACATACTTTTGGCAACTTTTTATACTATTTTTGGGACTAACATATTGACCTAGTGCCCAGTGCCAGTTCCTGTTTGTTGCATGTATTTTGTTTCGCAGAAAATCCATATCAAACGCAGTCCAAACACGATAAAAACTTACGGAGATTTTTTCTGGAATATATGTGATTTTTGGGAAAAAGAATCAACGTGAGACGATGCCCGAGGGGGCCACAAGGCAGGGGGGGCGCGCCCTGGGCCCTTGTGGTCACCCCGTAAGGCGGTTGGTGCCCTTCTTATGCCGCAAGGAAGCTAATATATGGATAAAAATCATGTTAAAATTTCAGTCCAATCGGAGTTAGGGATCTCCAAGAATTTAAGAAACGGTGAAAGGCCAGAATCGGGGAGCGCAGAAACAGAAGGAAACAAAGAGAGATCCAATCTCGGTGGGGCTCTCACCCTCCGCCGCCATGGAGGCCATGGACCATAGGGGAAACTCTTCTCCCATCTAGGGGAAGGTCAAGGAAGAAGAAGGAGGATGGGGGCTCTCTCCCCCTCTCTCCCGGTGGCACCGGAACGCCGCCGGGGCCATCATCGTGACAGCGATCTACACCAACAACTTCGCCGCCGTCAACGCCAACTCTCTCCCCCTCTATGCAGCGGTGTAACATCTCCTCTCCCCTCTGTAATCTCTAGTTGAACATGGTGCTCAATGCTATATATTATTCCCCAATGATGTATGGCTATCCTATGATGTTTGAGTAGATTCGTTTTGTCCTATGGGTTGATTGATGATCGTGATTGGTTTGAGTTGCATGTTTTATTATTGGTGATGTGCTATGGTGCTCTCCGTGTCGCGCAAGCATGAGGGATTCCCACTGTAGGGTTTGCAATATGTTCATGGTTTTCTTATTATCTGTGTTGCGTGAGTGACTGAAAGACAAACACTGATAAGTGGATCATGGCATATGGGAATAAAGAGGACTTGATACTTTAATGCTATGATTTGGTTTTACCTTAATGATCTTTAGTAGTTGCGGATGCTTGCTAGAGTTCCAATCATAAGTGCATATGATCCAAGAAGAGAAAGTATGTTAGCTTATGCATCTCCCTCATATAAAATTGCAATAATGGTTACCGGTCTAGTTATCGATTGCCTAGGGACAAATAACTTTCTCATGACAAAAATCTCTCTACTAAAACTAACGTAATTGTTTATTTATCTAAACACCCCTAGTTTATATTTACGCGCTCTTTATTATCTTGCAAACCTATCCTATCACACGTACAAAGTACTTCTAATTTCATACTTGTTCTAGGTAAACCAAACGTTAAGCGTGCATAGAGTTGTATTGGTGGTCGATAGAACTTGAGGAATATTTGTTCTAACTTTAGCTCCTCATTGGGTTCGACACTCTTATTTATCGAGAAGGCTACAACTGATCCCCTATACTTGTGGGTTATCAAGACATTTTTCTGGCGCCGTTGCTGGGAAGCAATAGCGTGGGGTGAATATTCTCGTGTGTGCTTGTTTGCTTTATCACTAATTAAGTAGATTTTATTTGCTATTCTAAGTTGTTTTCTATCTTTAGTTATGGATATGAAACGCGAAATACCAAAAAAATTAGGTGTACTTGCTACTCATGGAGATGGGGAACCTCCTAAAACCATTGATGCTCGTTATGTGAAAAATATTACACACCACTTTGATAATCCTGAGAAAACCCCATTCAACTATATAATGGGAGACACGTTGGATGAACATGAATACTTTAGGGATTATCGCTTGACTCAAAAAGGGAAACTATTATGGGACTAAATTCATATGTTGCATTGGTATGCTCGGGAACTATGCTTGAGATATGATTATACTTGTTGCTCTAGGATGAAGGCTCCACACCTTCCCTTTTCATGTAAATTTAATGATAATAAAATCTTGGCTTATTATGCTAATGGTATATATGATTACTATGATGTGGAACGAATAGAAGAATTCGTTGCTTTTAAGGGTGCTTATGAAATTGAGTCTTTGTTTAAAAACTGTGAAAATCTTGATGATGTTGTTTACAGAACTGAAATTTTTGCTATACTTAAATATTGCTATGAGAATTATGAATATAATGCCGATATTGATGCGTTTATTGAGAAAGTCTCCGCTGTCCAAGAAGAGACTAATATTTTGCAGGGAACTATGGAGGAAGAAATTGATTATACTGTGAGCTCATTGGATGAAAAAGATGAGGAGAAGAGCGAAGAACAAAAGGAGTACGAGCGGATCGATCACCCGTGCCCTCCTTCTAATGAGAGTAACTCTTTATCCCATACATTGTTTAATTTCCCTCCGTGCTTACCGAAGGATGATTGCTATGATAATTGTGAAGGAAATATGCCCTAGAGGCAATAATAAAGTTGTTATTTATATTTCCTTATATCATGATAAATGTTTATTATTCATGCTAGAATTGTATTAACCGGAAACTAAGTACATGTGTGAATACATAGACAAACAGAGTGTCACTAGTATGCCTCTACTTGACTAGCTCGTTGAATCAAAGATGGTTATGTTTCCTAGACATAGACATGAGTTGTCATTTGATTAACGGGATCACATCATTAGAGAATGATGTGATTGACTTGACCCATTCCGTTAGATTAGCACTTGATCGTTTAGTATATTGCTTTTGCTTTGTTCATGACTTATACATGTTCCTATGACTATGAGATTATGCAACTCCCGAATACCAGAGGAACACTTTGTGTGCTACCAAACGTCAAAACATAACTGGTTGATTATAAAGGTGCTCTACAGGTGTCTCCGATGGTACTTGTTGAGTTGGCATAGATCAAGATTAGGATTTTCACTCCGATTGTTGGAGAGGTATCTCTGGGCCCTCTCGGTAATGCACATCACTATAAGCCTTGCGAGCAATGTGACTAATGAGTTAGTTGCGGGATGATGCATTACGGAACGAGTAAAGAGACTTGCCGGTAATGAGATTGAACTAGGTATTGAGATACCGACGATCGAATCTCGGGCAAGTAACATACCGATGACAAAGGGAACAACATATGTTGTTATGCAATTTAACCGATAAAGATCTTTGTAGAATATGTAGGAACTAATATGAGCATCCAGGTTCCTCTATTGGTTATTGACCAGAGACGTGTCTCGGTCATGTCTACATAGTTCTCGAACCCGCAGGGTCCGCACGCTTAACGTTCGGTGACGATCAGTATTATGAGTTTATGTGTTTTGATGTACCGAAGGTAGTTCGGAGTCCCGGATGTGATCACGGACATGACAAGGAGTCTCGAAATGGTCGAGACATAAAGATTGATATGTTGGAAGGCTATATTCGGACACCAGAAGTGTTCCGGGTGATTTCGGAGAAAACTGGAGTGTCGGAGGGTTACCGGAACCCCCCGAGAGAACTAATGGGCCACACGGGCCTTAGTGGAGAGAGAGAGAGAGGGCAGGCCAGGGCAGGCTGCGCGCCCCCTCCCCCTCTGGTCCGAATTGGACTAGGGAAGGGGGGTGGCGCCCCCCTTTCCTTCTCCCTCTCCTCCTTCCTTTCCCCCTCCTAGTAGGAGTAGGAAAGAGGAGTCCTACTCCTACTAGGAGGAGGATTCCTCCTCTCCTGGTGCGCCCCAAGGGCCGGCCGGCCTCCCCCTTGCTCCTTTATATACGGGGGCAGGGGGGCACCCTAGAACACACAAGTTGATTGTTTCCAGCCATGTGCGGTGCCCCCCACCATAATCCACCTCGGTCATATCGTTACAGTGCTTAGGTGCAGCCCTCCGCCGGTAGGTTCATCATCACCGTCATCAAGCCGTCGTGCTGACGAAGCTCTCCCTCGACACTCTGCTGGATCGTGAGTTCATGGGACGTCACTGAGCCGAACATGTGCAGATCACAGAGGTGTCGTACCTTCGGTGCTTGGATTGGTCGATCGTGAAGACGTATGACTACATCAACCGTGTTGTCATAACGCTTCCGCTTACGTCTACGAGGGTATGTAGACAACACTCTCTGCTCTTGTTGCTATGCATCACCATGATCTTGCGTGTGCGTAGGAATTTTTTTGAAATTACTACGTTACCGAACAGTGGCATCCGAGACAACACTCTCAGCTCTTGTTGCTATACATCACCGTTATATGCACGAATAGAACACACGTGAGTTGTGGGCGATAATAGTCATACTACTTACCAGCATGTCATACTTTGATTCGGCGGTATTGTTGGATGAAGCGGCCCGGACCGACATTACGCGTACGCTTACGCGAGACTGGTTCTACCGACGTGCTTCGCATACGTGGCTGGCGGGTGTCGGCTCCAACTTTAGTTGAATCGAGTGTGGCTACGCCGGTCCTTGTTGAAGGTTAAAACAACACATACTTGACGAAAAATCGTTGTGGTTTTGATGCGTAGGTAAGGACGGTTCTTGCTCAGCCCGTAGCAGCCACGTAAAACTTGCAACAACAAAGTAGAGGACGTCTAACTTGTTTTTGCAGGGCATGTTGTGATGTGATATGGTCAAGACATGATGCTAAATTTTATTGTATGATATGATCATGTTTTGTAACGAACTTATCCGCAACTGGTAGGAGCCATATGGTTGTCACTTTATTGTATGAAATGCAATCGCCATGTAATTGCTTTACTCTATCACTAAGCGGTAACGATAGTCGTAGACGCAATAGTTGGCGAGACGACAACGATGCTACGATGGAGATCAAGGTGTCGCGCTGGTGATGATGGTGATCATGATGGTGCTTTGGAGATGGAGATCAAAGGCACAAGATGATGATGGCCATATCATATCACTTATATTGATTGCATGTGATGTTTATCCTTTCTGCATCTTATTTTGCTTAATTCGGCGGTAGCATTATAAGATGATCTCTCACTAAATTTCAAGTTACAAGTGTTCTCCCTGAGTATGAACCGTTGCGAAAGTTCGTCGTGCCGAGACACCACATGATGATCGGGTGTGATACGCTTTACGTTCATATACAATGGGTGCAAGCCAGTTTTGCACACGCAGAATTCTCGGGTTAAACTTGACGAGCCTAGCATATGCACGTATGGCCTCGGAACACTGATACCGACAGGTCGAGCGTGAATCATATAGTAGATATGATCAACATAGTGATGTTCACCATTGAAAACTACTCCATCTCACGTGATGATCGGACATGGTTTAGTTGATATGGATCACGTGATCACTTAGATGATTAGAGGGATGTCTATCTAAGTGGGAGTTCTTAAGTAATTTGATTAATTGAACTTTAATTTATCATGAACTTAGTACCTGATAGTATTTTGCATGTCTATGCTGTTGTAGATAGATGGCCCGTGATGTTGTTTCGTTGAATTTTAATGCGTTCCTAGAGAAAGCTAAGTTGAAAGATGATGGTAGAAACTACACGGACTGGGTTCGAAACTTGAGGATTATCCTCATTACTGCACAGAAGAATTACGTCCTGGAAGCACCGCTAGGTGCCAAACCCGCTGCAGGAGTAACGCTAGATGTTATGAACGTCTGGCAGAGCAAAGCTGATGACTACTCGATAGTTCAGTGTGCCATGCTTTACAGCTTAGAACCGGGACTTCAACGATGTTTTGAACATCATGGAGCATATGAGATGTTCCAGGAGTTGAAGTTAATATTTCAAGCAAATGCCTGGATTGAGAGATATGAAGTCTCCAATAAGTTCTACAGCTGCAAGATGGAGGAGAATAGTTCTGTCAGTGAACATATACTCAAAATGTCCGTTATAACAATCACTTGATTCAACCGGGAGTTAATCTTCACGATGATAGTGCCATTGATGTAATTCTTCAATCACTGCCACCAAGCTACAAGAGCTTCGTGATGACCTATAATATGCAAGGGATGGATAAGACAATTCCCGAGCTCTTCGCAATGCTAAAGGCCACGCAGGTAGAAATCAAGAAGGAGCATCAAGTGTTGATGGTCAACAAGACCACCAGTTTCAAGAAAAAGGGAAAAGGGAAGAAGGGGAACTTCAAGAAGAACGGCAAGCAAGTTGCTGCTCAAGTGAAGAAGCCCAAGTCTGGACCTAAGCCTGAGACTGAGTGCTTCTACTGCAAAGGGACTGGTCACTGGAAGCGGAACTGCCCCAAGTATTTGGTGGGTAAGAAGGATGGCAAGGTGAACAAAGGTATATGTGATATACATGTTATTGATGTGTACCTTACTAATGCTCGCAGAGTGCTCGGTATTTGATACCGGTTCTGCTAATATTTGCAACTCAAACAGGGACTACGGATTAAGCCGAAGATTGGCTAAGGACGAGGTGACAATGCGCTGGGAAATGGTTCCAAAGTCGATGTGCTCGCGGTTGGCACGCTACCTCTACATCTACCTTCAGGATTAGTTTTAGACCTGAATAATTGTTATTTGGTGCCAGCGTTGAGCATGAACATTATATCTGGATCTTGTTTGATGCGAGACAGTTATTCATTTTAATCAGAGAATAATGGTTGTTCAATTTATATGAGTAATATCTTTTATGGTCATGCACCCTTGAAGAGTGGTCTATTTATGTTAAATCTCGATAGTAGTGACACACATATTCATAATACTGAAGCCAAAAGATGCAGAGTTGATAATGATAGTGCAACTTATTTGTGGCACTGCTATTTAGGTCATATTGGTGTAAAGCGCAAGAAGAAACTCCATTCTGATGGACTTTTGGAATCACTTGATTATGGATCACTTGGTAATTGTGAACCATGCCTCATGGGCAAGATGACTAAAACTTGGTTCTCCAGAACAATGGAACGAGCAACAGATTCGTTGGAAATCATACATACTGATGTATGTGGTCCAATGAATGTTGAGGCTCGCGGCGGGTATCGTTATTTTCTCACCTTCACAGATGATTTAAGCAGATATGGGTATATCTACTTGATGAAACATAAGTCTGAAACATTTGAAAAGTTCAAAGAATTTCAGAGTGAAATGGAAAATCATCATAAGTAGAAAATAAATTTTCTATGATCTGATCGTGGAGGAGAATATTTGAGTTACGAGTTTGGTCTTCATTTGAAACAATGCGGAATAGTTTCGCAACTCACGCCACCCGGAACACCATAGTGTAATGGTGTGTCCGAACGTCGTAATCGTACTTTACTAGATATGGTGCGACCTATGATGTCTCTTACTGATTTACCGCTATCGTTTTGGGGTTATGCTTTAGAGATGGCTGCATTCATGTTAAATAGGGCACCATCTAAATCCATTGAGACGACACCATATGAACTATGGTTTGGCAAGAAACTAAAGTTGTCGTTTCTTAAAGTTTGGGGATGCAATGCTTATGTGAAAAAGCTTCAACCTGATAAGCTCGAACACAAATTGGAGAAATGTGTCTTCATAGGATACCCAAAGGAGACTGTTGGGTACACCTTCTATCATAGATCCGAATGCAAGATATTCGTTGCTAAGAATGGATCCTTTCTAGAGAAGGAGTTTCTCTCGAAAGAAGTGAGTGGGAGGAAAGTAGAACTTGATGAGGTAACTATACCTACTCCCTTATTGGAAAGTAGTTCATCACAAAAATCTGTTCCTGTGACTCCTACACCAGTTAGTGAGGAAGCTAATGATGATGATCATGTAACTTCAGATCAAGTTACTACCGAACCTCGTAGGTCAACGAGAGTAAGATCCACACCATAGTGGTACAGTAATCCTGTTCTAGAGGTCATGTTACTTGACCATGACGAACCTATGAACTATGAGGAAGCAATGATGAACCCAGATTCCGCGAAATGGCTTGAGGCCATGAAATCTGAGATGGGATCCATGTATGAGAACAAAGTGTGGACTTTGGTTGACTTTCCCGATGATCGGCAAGCCATCGAGAATAAATGGATCTTCAAGAAGAAGACTGATGCTGACGGTAATGTTACTATATACAAAGCTCGACTTGTTGCAAAAGGTTTTCGAAAAGTTCAAGGAGTTGACTATAGTGAGACCTTATTACCCGTAGCGATGCTTAAGAACATCTGAATCATGTTAGCAATTGCCGCATTTTATGATTATGAAATTTGGCAAATGGATATAAAGACTGCATTCCTGAATGGATTTCTGGAAGAAGAGTTGTATATGATGCAACCTGAAGGTTTTATCAATCCAAAGGATTCTAACAAAGTGTGCAAGCTCGAGCGATCCATTTATGGACTGATGCAAGCATCTCGGAGTTGGAATAAACATTTTGATAGTGTGATCAAAGCATAAGGTTTTATACAGACTTTTGAAGAAGCCTGTATTTACAAGAAAGTGAGTGGGAGCTTTGTAGCATTTCTAATATTATATGTGGATGACAAACTGTTGATTGGAAATGATATAGAATTTCTGGATACCATAAAAGGATACTTGAACAAGAGTTTTTCTATGAAAGACCTCGGTGAAGATGCTTATATATTGGGTATCAAGATCTATAAGATAGATCGAGACGCTTAATTGGACTTTCACAAAGCACATACCTTAATAAAGTTTTGAAGAAGTTCAAAATGGATCAAGCAAAGAAAGGGTTCTTGCCTGTGTTACAAGGTGTGAAATTGAGTCGACTCAATGCCCAAGCTACCGCAGAAGATAGAGAGAAAATGAAAGGTGTTCCCTATGCTTCAGCCATAGGCTCTATCATGTATGCAATGCTGTGTACTGCACCTGATGTGTGCCTTGCTATTAGTTTAGCAGGAGGTACCAAAGTAATCCAGAGTGGATCACTAGACAGCGATAAAGAACATCCTGAAATGCCTGAAAAGGACTAAGGATATGTTTCTCGTTTATGGAGGTGACAAAGAGCTCGTCGTAAATGGTTACGTCGATGCAAGCTTTGACACTGATCCGGATGACTCTAAGGCACAAACCGGATATGTATTTATATTGAATGGTGGAGCTGTCAGTTGGTGCAGTTCTAAGCAAAGCGTCGTGGCGGGATCTACGTGTGAAGAGGAGTACATAGCTGCTTCAGAAGTAGAGAATGAAGGAGTCTGGATGAAGGAGTTCATATCTGATCTAGGTGTCATACCTAGTGCATTGGTTCCAATGAAAATCTTTTGTGACAATACTGGTGCAATTGCCTTGGCAAAGGAATCCAGATTTCACAACAGAACCAAGCACATCAAGAGATGCTTCAATTCCATCCGCGATCAAGTCAAGGAGGGAGACATAGAGATTTGCAAGATACATACGGATCTGAATGTTGCAGACCCGTTGACTAAGCCTCTCTCACGAGCAAAACATGATCAGCACCAAGACTTCATGGGTGTTAGAATCATTACTGTGTAATCTAGATTATTGACTCTAGTGCAAGTGGGATGCTGAAGGAATATGCCCTAGAGGCAATAATAAAGTTGTTATTTATATTTCCTAATATCATGATACATGTTTATTATTCATGCTAGAATTGTATTAACCGGAAACTTAGTACATGTGTGAATACATAGACAAAGAAAGTGTCACTAGTATGCCTCTACTTGACTAGCTCGTTGAATCAAAGATGGTTATGTTTCCTAGCCATAGACATGAGTTGTCATTTGATTAACTGGATCACATCATTAGAGAATGATGTGATTGACTTGACCCATTCCGTTAGCTTAGCACTTGATTGTTTAGTATATTGCTATTGCTTTCTTCATGACTTATACATGTTCCTATGACTATGAGATTATGCAACTCCCGAATACCGGAGGAACGCTTTGTGTGCTACCAAATGTCACAACATGACTGGGTGATTATAAAGGTGCTCTACAGGTGTCTCCGATAGGTACTTGTTGAGTTGTCATAGATCGAGATTAGGATTTGTCACTCCGATTGTCGAAGAGGTATCTCTGGGCCCTCTCGGTAATGCACATCACTATAAGCCTTGCAAGCAATGTGACTAATGAGTTAGTTGTGGGATGATGCATTATAGAACGAGTAAAGAGACTTCTTGCGATAACGAGATTGAACTAGGTATTGAGATACCGACGATCGAATCTTGGGCAAGTAACATACCGATGACAAAGGGAACAACGTATGTTGTTATGCGGTTTGATCGATAAAGATCTTCGTAGAATATGTGGGAGCCAATATGAACATCCAGGTTCCTCTATTGGTTATTGACCGGAGACATGTCTCGGTCATGTCTACATAGTTCTCGAACCCGTAGGGTTCGCACGCTTAACGTTCGGTAACGATCGATATTATGAGTTTATGTGTTTTTGATGTACCGAAGATAGTTCGGAGTCCCGGATGTGATCACGGACATGACGAGGAGTCTCGAAATGGTCGAGACATAAAGATTGATATATTGGACGACTATATTCGGACACCGGAAGTGTTTCGGGGGTCACCGGATAATTATCAGAGTGCTGGGGGGTTATCGGAACCCCCGGGGGAACTATTGGGCCTACATGGGCCATAGGGAAGAGGGGAGGCAGCCCACAAGGGGCAGCCGCGCCCCCTCCCTATAGGGAGTCCGAATTGGACTAGGGAGGGGGCGCCCCCCCTTTCCTTATCCTCTCCCTCACCTTCCTTCCCCCTCCCTCCTCCTAGTTGGACTAGGAAAGGGGGAGTCCTGCTCCTACTAGGACGAGGACTCCTCCCCCTCCTTGGCGTGCCCCAAGGACCGGCCGGCCTCCCCCTTGCTCCTTTATATACGGGGGCAGGGGGCACCCTAGAACACACAACAGACATTGTTCTCAGCCGTGTGCGGTGCCCCTCTCCACCATAATCCACCTCAGTCATATCGTTGCAGTGCTTAGGCTAAGCCCTGCGCCGGTAGCTTCATCATAACCGTCATCACGCCGTCGTGCTGACGAAGCTCTTTGTCGGTGTCAAAACCGGCGGATCTCGGGTAGGGGGTCCCGAACTGTGCGTCTAGGCGGATGGTAACAGGAGACAAGGGACACGATGTTTTACCTGTGTTCGGGCCCTCTCGATGGAGGTAAAACCCTACTCCTGCTTGATTAATATTGATGATATGGGTAGTACAAGAGTAGATCTACCATGAGATCGTAGAGGCTAAACCCTAGAAGCTAGCCTATGGTATGATTGTTGTTCGTCCCTACGGACTAAAACCCTCCGGTTTATACTGAGACACGAATAGGGTTAGGGTTACACAGAGTCGGTTACAATGGTAGGAGATCTACATATCAAGATCGCCAAGCTTGCCTTCCACGCCAAGGAAAGTCCCATCCGGACACGGGACGAAGTCTTCAATCTTGTATCTTCATAGTCCAGAGTCCGCCAAAGGTCATAGTCCGCTATCCGGACACCCCTAATCCAGACTCCTCAAGATCCCCGAACCAGGCTTCAATGACGACGGGTCCGGCGCGCATGTTGTCTTCGGCATTGCAAGGCGGGTTCCTCCTCCGAATACTTCATAGAAGATTTTGAACACAAGGATAGTGTCCGCTCTGCAAAATAAGTTCCACATACCACCGTAGAGAGAATAACATTTACACAAGTTCAATCTGCTGACGTATTCCGCAGCGTGACATCACACCACGGCCAAGCCTTTATTCGAATCGTTTTCACTGTCCCACCTCAGCGCGCTTAGCGAGGCGGTTTCCTTGGCATGTCTTGTTGAAGCAAAGATCGTGTCCCCTTATTCCGGGATTCTCATCAATACGGGCGTGGGTAACCCAACCGCGCCATTGATTATGGCGCTTGGGAGCTAAGCGAGTTTTATCAGGCCGGTGGGGACACATAGCTTTGTCCGTCCATATAAGGGGATAAGGATCCGCTTTTTCACACACGCCTTCTTCCTCCTTTGCTTATCCATTTCACACTTTTCGAGCTCCAGCGCCCAAGGCCGCACCTCCCACCTCAACCTTGTCCAACTCTGTCCGGAGCGGGAGGCAAGTGGATGGCCTCCTCCGTCACGGAGGGGCACATCAAAAAGCTGCGGAAGGCCGGATACTTGTCCGGCGACATCGTGCATAGGCTCCCCAACGAGGGGCAGCTCATCCCCACCCCCAGGCCCCATTAGAGGGTGGTGTTCCTCCCCCACTTACTCCGCGGACTAGGGTTTCCACTTCACCCATTCGTCCGGGGGCTCATGTTCTACTATGGCCTAGATTTCCATGATCTGGCCCCGAATTTCATCCTCAACATCTCGGTGTTTATCGTCGTGTGCGAGGCCTTCCTCTGCATCCAGCCCTACTTCAGCTTATGGCTGAAGACCTTCAATGTCAAGCCGAAGGTAGTGGGCGGCCGCCAAGCGGAGTGCGGAGGCGCCATGGTGGGCAGGATGGCCAACGTCCTATGGCTCGAGGGCTCCTTTGTGGAGACCATAAAGGGGTGGCAATCAGGGTGGTTCTATATCACTGAGCCGCGCGACTCTCAATGGGCGGCGGCCCCCGAATTCCGATATGGCTTCCCCACACGGCTCACCTCATGGAAAGAGACGGGCTTGACGTGGTGTAATTCGGAAGAGCTGGCCGGACTCCAAACCTGCGTCCGAAACCTGGTGGACAAGAATCTCAAGCTTGTCAACGTAATCCAGGTGATGCTCATCTGCCGGATTCTCCCATGCCAGCAATGGGCCTTCAATTTGTGGGAGTTTGATCCGGCACAGCACCGAACCTTGAACCGGCTTTTCGACACTACGTACGAAGACTCCTGGAAGGTGCTGCTCAAGGGCGCCGGAGCTCCCGCATCCGCGACGGATGATCGCGGATTCAGCTCGCAACATCAAGCCAGCGAGGTAAGTTATTTTACCCTTTACGGGACTCTTTTTTCATAGTTTGACTCTATGCGGGATCTAAAACTCCCTCACCTTTGACAGACTGGCTGAAGACGCCCGCATGCATCGACGGTCCAGCTCCCTTGCCAGAAGACCCCGCGGACGCCCAATTGCCGGGGCTGCTGGTTCCGGCACCTCATGTGGTGCCGGAAAAGAAGGCCAAGAAGAAGGCCACGGGAACTCGAAGGAGTTCCCGACGCCAGGTGCTATCGGACTCATCGTCCGATGACGTCGAGGCGGACTCCTCCCGCGAAGACGAGGAGGAGGAAAAAGAGGCCTCTCCCCCAGCGGGGGGAGAGAAGAAAAGGAAGGACGCCCCAACCGGGGAGGCCGAAGGGTCCAAGAAGGGAAGGACCCTTCCTCCGGACTACACCACCAATGCCGACGACGGCAAAGAGGGGTGGGCTCCAAGGACCAAGCCCCTGGCGAAACCGTAAGTGCCCGGACACCAGAATAACTCGTGGCGTTTCATTTGTCGCACAACATCCTATAATGCCGGATATAACCATGCAGCCCGCCCAACGATGGCCTCGACGATTCGTCAAGCGGCTCCCTGGATTCGTCGGAGGTGAATAGCACCTCACTTCCGACCGCCTCGTCTCCCCTCCGCCGGATGACGCCGGGTGGAGTCCCAAAGGCCCAGCCAGGAGGAGGTGGCTATGGAGGCGCCGCAAGGCGACCTCTCGGATTCCGGGCTCAAAGGGGATAAAACCCCGAAGGGCTTCAAGTCCGGCCCTGCGCCGGACTCCGTACCGGAACCTTCAGTGGTTCCGGAGTCCGACAGGCGACCCCTTCGTAAGAAGGGCAAGATCGACGCCGGTGACATCCGGCCCAACCGTAGGCACCGGATGATTTGATGGAGGTGCTTAACGGGCGCTTCCATCGACGAGGAGCACCGCATCGTTATGAGTGTGGTGATCCGAAGGTTCATCCGCCAAGAGCTGGCCGATCAAGCCTGCCGACCATCTAACAGGCTTTTAGGTATGTATTTAAGATATATAAAAATATTACCGCATAGACAGTAGCCCCTGATGCTCAGTTTGGTGTTCGGAAAGAAAAAGCCGAACTGAGGATCTAAAAAGATATGCGTAGGAGTCTAACATAAGTATGTCAATATGGGAATGCAGGCTGCGCTGCTGACCTCTGCCGCACTGACTGCGGAGGTTGGTGCATTGAAGCAGAGCCTCGAGCAGTCTGAGAACGAGCTCGGACTTGCCAAAAAGCAGCTCGAGGACAAGGAAGGTAAGTAATACCTTATGGGAGTATTTAAAAGATGTGTTTGCAAAAAATGACAGGAATAACATGAATATTGCAGGGCCACGAACGAGGTGGCGACCCTAAAGGAGGCGGTGTCCAAGGTCGAAAGCAATGCGGCATGAGACCGAGCGAGGAAAGCAGGAGGCGCGGGTGGCGGAGGTGTGGCAAGAGCTCCAGGCTCTCGCGAAAAAACACGAGAGTTTGGAGCATGACTCAAAGACTCGGGAGTCCGAGCTCGCTACGGCCCTTGAGAGCGCCAAGGCTGCTAAGGCCGAAGCCCAAAAAGCCCTCCAGGAGATTGTGGCGATGAAGAAGATAGCGGCGGGTAAGGCATTCTATATGCGAAGCAAGCATGTGAAAGTGAATTATCTGTTACTTACCCGAATCCGGAGCTCTCCAGGAGCATTCACAGATCTGCCCCAAGCAGTGGCTGATGCCGCCAGATTCTACCGAGCCGAGGAGGGTAGCTCAACGGAGAAGGTGTTCTCGTCTCAAGATGTCGAGGCCGGACACCCGTGCTTTTTAAGCGACCAGTTGAAGCAACCGGGTCGAGCTCCATAAGGTGGCCGAACAGGCCATGAGGGGCCTCATAGTTTGGCTGTGGACTAATGAAGCCATGCCTGGGAGCTACTTCGGGCTGGTGAGGCGGCTGGTGGACGCCTGTCCATGGGTTGAAGTCGTCAAGCGCTCCTTCTGCATCAATGGTGCCCGTAGGGCCCTTGCCCTTGCTAAGGTGCACTGGGGCAAGATGGACGCTGAGAAGCTTGTAAAGGACGGACCACCACCAAAGAAGGAGCATCGCAAGCCTGAAATGTATTATGAGGGCGCCTCAAGGGTGCCCGCTTTATAGCGGATGAATGCTCCAAAGATACAATTTTTGAGTAGACTCAGCATTTGTTATCATGTACGCTGAAAACTTGTTCATATGCGCTAAGCAACACTTTTAATTTAAAATATTACCTTACAGGCGGCCGTGTATTAAATTTGAGAGATGGCGAGTCGTCGGCTTCAGCCCCCATGCCACGAAAGTGCCGGGTGTTCGGGATGAACTTGAGCGATCTTGTTCCCATTCTTGGGTCCTTCGAGGGAGGCGCTCAACGCAACGAACAAGGCAACCGGACTATAATGCTTGAACACTCTCACTTAGCCATAGAATTCTATAATTTTAAATTTCGCCAAGCCCTAGTATTCGTAAGACCGAAGTTCGGGCGCGCTATCCACGCCTAGGCCGGACAATGCCGACTCCTTGCTCTAAGCGGCATAAGTCTTTAGGGACTCGAAACCTCTCGAACAGCGACCGCTCTCGCCCTATCATTACGGTCAGTTTTAGCTTTCTCCACCGAGGTGCTTAACCCAGCTCAACCGGGCACAATCGCAGTTGGTTCTCCCAAATACCTTAGCCGATATAACGGAACGTAAGGTACCAAAACATGGGAGCCGGGCAAACCCAACTATTGACCCAAGACATGATTCGGAGCCGATGCATATAATGCTATAAGTTCGGGTGCCGCACTTGTGAAAGTGTTCGACTTATCACACCATGTTATGGGGTACTTAAGCCCCTAGTGTATTGCCTGCACTAAAGTGTACGGTTGCACAATGTCATAAATGAACATATATATATATATATATATATATATATATATATAAAGGGAAATCAATAATAGGCAGAAGCTATATATTGTTTATTCAAAAAGGACTACAGTAAGAGCAGAACGATACAAATAGTGCGATAAGCAAGGGACGGGACTTTTTAACATGTATCCCTCCAGGGGTAAGCCGTGGGATGGTGTGTAAAACAGATATATTGCTCATAATAGAGACCACCTGGACACTCGACGTAGCTTTCTGCTTCCCTGGCTGTTGCATCGTGTGTTCGATGATTCTAATGCCGGGCAGGGCTTCGTTAGAACGGAGTCCTGAAAGTAAAAAGAAAGAAAAAAGAATGACACAATCGGGAGCCCCTGGTGCGGTTGAGCCGCATTCTGGGCATGCCGTGGTCGTGCCCCTTCCCCTGTGCCCATGGTACTTCTAGAGCGTAATTATGTACGCGTAATACTGGTTTCGCAATTTCGCGAGGGCTGGGGCTTGGGCCGCATTGCTATGCGTGCTCGGAACGCGCCAGGCGGTCTTGTTGTAGGTTACTCCGGGCGCGCTTGACGGTGTCCGGACGTTTAATAGCCGGACTGGAGAATTGCCTTAAGAGGCTGCTTTGTACTTCCGCCGTGAGGGTCGCCAGATGCTCCTCCGTTCGGAGAGAGCGTTCGGTGTTTCCATTAACCGTAATGACTCCTCGAGGACCTGGCATCTTGAGCTTGAGATATGCGTGAAGCGGCACCGCATTGAACTTTGCAAATGCGGTTCATCCGAGCAAAGGCATGATAGCCGCCATGAACGAGACTATGTCAAGATTAACTCCTCGCCCGTGGTTATCCGGGATCCGAAGACCACTTCAAGTGTAATCGAGCATGTACAGTTGGCCTCTACACCTGGTATGACACCTTTGAAGGTCGCCTTCGTATGCGTTTAATCCTTGATGGGTCTATGCCCATTTTGCACATCGTATCCTCGATAAAGCAGGTTCAGTGCTGCCGCCGGCCCATTAGGCCTCTAGTGAGGTGAAATCACAATGATTGGGTCTAGAACCAATGCGGCAAATCCGCATGGCGGATGCTAGTGGGTGGTCCCTTCGATCAAAAGTGATCGGGTGAAGACCACGGGTTGAACTTTGGGGCGATCGCTCCATCGCATATACGCCCCTTAGTGCATGCTTCGCTCCCTTTTGGGTATGTGGGTTGCGTATATCATGTTCACCGTCCGCACTTGCGGGGAAGCCCTTCGTCCTCTATTGTTCGGGCGGGCTCCTCCTCGTCATCGCTATGCAGCCCCTTGTCATTGTTTTCGGCATTTAACTTGCGTGCCTGCTTGAACACCAAACAATCCCTGTTCGTGTTATTGGTTGGCTTTTCGGGGGTGCCATGTATTTGGCACGAGCGGTCGAGTATTCGGTCCAAATTGGACGGGCCCAGAGTATTTCTTTTAAATGGCTTTTTCACGACCGGGTTTAGAGCCTCCGAATCCGGCATTGATCGTCAGATCTCAGCATTATCGCCGTTAATGCGGCGCTTTGTGCTTGTTGTGACGCGACCGCCATCGCTGTCCTTGGTATCCGAATTACCGTGGCTATTGGTCATGTTGTTACTACGAAGCTAGACAGCTGTCCTCTCCCGCAAAAGCGGGTCATGAGTGTTGTGAGGGCTGCCATGGATTTCGCTTTTCTGTCCTAGGTGCCGGGCAAGCCACTCGTCATGATGTTGTGTTTGAAGGCTGCAAGGGCCTCGGCATCCGGACAATCGATGATTTGATTTTTCTTGGTTAGGAACCGTGTCTAGAATTGTTCCGCCGATTCCTCCGCTGCTGAATTATGTGGCTTAGGTCATCGGCGTCGGTGGTCGCACATATGTGCCCCGGAAATTGTCGAGGAATGCGGCTTCCGTGTCTTCCCAACAACCAATTGACTCACCGGCAAGCTGTTAAGCCAATGTCGGGCTGGTCCTTTAAGCTTGAGTGGGAGGTATTTGATGGCGTGTAGATCATCACCGCGGGCCATGTGGATGTGAAGGAGATAGTCCTCGATCCAAACCGCAGGATCTGTTGTGCCACCGTATGATTCAATGTTTACGGGTTTGAAACCCTCAGGGATTTGATGATCCATCACTTCATCTGTCAAGCATAGTGGGTGTGTGGCGCCTCTGTATTGGGCTATATCACGACGCAGCTCGAATCAGCTTTGTCTACTGTGTTCGGCCCGGCCGGAATTGCCATATCCGGCGTGACGGTTATCATCACGTGTCATGGGGCGCCCACGCAATCCATAGATCGATCTTGTCTGCATTGCCTTGTCCTCCAATATATCTCGCAGGTCTGGCGCATTTCCCTGTGCCTTTGTATTTTTTGAGCGGCGACGGGGTGAAGCTTGAATTGAGGGCTGAGAGGCCTCTCTGTCGCGGCCACGAGGTGGCCGGTCAACCATATCATGCACTGGTGATGTAGGTTTAGGTGTTTCCTCCTCTAATCGGGGTAGCAGCCTGCGTCTTGGGTAGCTCTTGGAGGGGCGCCGAAGTTCATACTCTTCGGCCGCAAGGACTTCAGTCCATCTGTCAGCTAGCAAATCTTGGTCAGCTCTAAGCTGTTGCTGCTTTTTCTTGAGGCTGCTTGCTGTGGCCATGAGCCTGCATTTGAAACACTCATGAGGGTTGGCTTCTCCATTCTCCTGCGCTAAATCTTGCTAGAGGGGGTTGTCTTCGGCACTGTCCGGGGTGTTATTATCTCCCGTGCCGGAATCACTGTTTTTGCTGTGGCGGGATTTAGAGCGGCGCCGCTGACGCCGGCGCTTAGGCTGTTTCTTGGAGGGGTCATCCTCCGCTGTTCCATCGCCATTCCCATCTTTTGGGATGTCCACCATGTATATGTCATATGACGAGGTGGCCTTCCAAAGGCCCTCGTGGGCGCTGGTTCTTGGTCGCCTCGCATCGTCGTCCATACCGCCGATGTCTTCAAGGCGTCAAGTCGAGCATGTCGGTTAAATCATCGGCGGTGGCTACGAAGTGGGTGGTGGGTGGGCTTTGATTTTCTTTGTCGACGCATCCCAACCTTCCCGACCATAATCCGCCAGGGCTCTCCGATAAAGAGAGAGACTTTAGTGAATTCAGAATGTCGCCAAAGGGCGAGTCTTTGAAAGATGTCCGCGGCAAGTGAATTCCATGATTGGCGCCCAATCGGAATCGATTGGCGGAGCGCTGAAGGCTCGGAGTCCGGAGAGGAGTCCGCGCCTTTGAGTCACGAAGCCAGCAAAGGATGGGGTAGGTGTACGGCTCAATCGCCGTAGAGATTGCAGCCCCCGAGGCGGTGTCCAGCCACCCGTCCTCGATCGGCGCAGTCGGCTCCGAGCTAAAGGTCGGAGCGGACTCTGGTGCGGCCTCCGGGACACTGTCCGGCGGCACAGATAGATCATGCCCCTCGTGACAGTGCGGCATGCTTGGCTGTGGCTCGAACCCGTCGAAGATCAAGTCTCCGCGGACGTCAGCCGTGTAGTTCAAACTTCCAACTGACCTGATGGCCAGGGGCGTAGCTTTCAACCTGCTCTAGATGGCCAAGCGAATTGGCCCGCAGCGCAAAGCCGCCAAATACGAAGATCTGTCTGGGGAGAAAGGTCTCACCCTGGAGCACATCATTGTTGATGATCGGAGGAGCCATCGGGCCTAAAGACGATGACACAGAGGAACTCTCAATGAAAGCACCAATGTCGGTGTCAAAACCGGCGGATCTCGGTAGGGGGTCCCAATCAAGGCGTCTAGGCGGATGGTAACATGAGACAAGGGACACGATGTTTTTACCCAGGTTCGGGCCCTCTCTATGGAGGTAAAACCCTACTCCCGCTTGATTAATATTGATGATATGGGTAGTACAAGAGTAGATCTACCACGAGATCGTAGAGGCTAAACCCTAGAAGCTAGCCTATGGTATGATTGTTGTTCGTCCCCACGGACTAAAACCCTCCGGTTTATATAGACACCGAATAGGGTTAGGGTTACACAGAGTCGGTTACAATGGTAGGAGATCTACATATCCAGACGCCAAGCTTGCCTTCCACGCCAAGGAAAGTCCCATCCGGACACGGGACGAAGTCTTCAATCTTGTATCTTCATAGTCCAGGAATCCGGCCAAAGTTCATAGTCCGGCTATCCGGACACCCCCTAATCCAGGAATCCCTCACTCTTCCTCGACACTCTGCTGGATCGTGAGTTCGTGGGACGTGACCGAGCCGAACGTGTACAAATCGCGGAGGTGCCGTACTTTCTGTGCTAGGATCGGTCGATGGTGAAGACGTACGACTACATCAACCGCATTGTCATAACACTTCAGCTTACGGTCTACGAGGGTACATAGACAACACTCTCCCCTCTCGTTGCTATGCATCACTATGATCTTGCGTGTGCGTAGGAATTTTTTTGCAATTGCTACGTTACCCAACACTCACTTGCAACGATATCGATTGATGGGCATATCCATAGGCCGTTGATATGCCTAGTTGATGTGAGACTATCTCCTTCTTCTTGTCTTCTCCACAACCACCATATTCTATTCCACCTATAGTGCTATGTCCATGGCTCACGCTCATGTATTGTGTGAAAGTTGAATAAGTTTGAGAATACTAAAGTATGAAACAATTGCTTGGCTAAAACCGGGGTTGTGCATGATTTAAATACTTTGTGTGGTGAAGATGGAGCATAGCCAGACCATATGATTTTGTAGGGATAACTTTCTTTAGCCATGTTATTTTGAAAAGACATGGTTGCTTTATTAGTATCCTTGAAGTATTATTGTCTTAATGTCAAATGGTAGACTATTGCTTTGAATCACTCGTGTCTTAATATTCATGCCATGATTAGATTATATGATCAAGGTTGTGTTAGGTAGCATTCCACATCAAAAATTATCTTTTTTATTGCTAATACGTCTTCGTCGTATCTATAACTTTTGATTGTTTCATGCCAATATTCTACACTTTTACATACTTTTGGCAACTTTTTATACTATTTTTGGGACTAACATATTGATCTAGTGCCCAGTGCCGTTTGTTTCATGTTTTTTGTTTCGCAGAAAATCCATATCAAACGGAGTCCAAACGCGATAAAAACTTATGGAGGTTTTTTTGGAATATACGTGATTTTTGGGAAAAAAGAATCAACGCGAGATGATGCCCGAGGGGGGCACAAGGCAGGGGCGCGCCCCAGGGGGTAGGGCGTGCCCTGGGCCCTTGTGCTCACCCCGTAAGGCGGTTGGTGCCCTTCTTTAGCTGCAAGAAAGCTAATATCCAGGTAAAATCATGTTAAATTTCAGCCCAATCGGAGTTACGGATCTCCTGGAATTTAAGAAACGGTGCCAGGCCAGAATCGGGGAGCGCAGAAACAAAAGAAAGCAGAGAGAGATCCAATCTCGGAGGGGCTCTCGCCCCTCCACCGCCATGGAGGCCATGGACCAGAGGGTAAATGCTTCTCCCATCTAGGGGGAAGGTCAAGGAAGAAGAAGAATAAGGGGGATCTCCCCCCTCTCTCCCGGTGGCACCGGAACACCGCCGGGGCCATCATCGTGACGACGATCTACACCAACAACTTTGCCGCTGTCAACAGCAACTCTCTCCCCCTCTATGCAGCGGTGTAACACCTCTTCTCCCTGCTGTAATCTCTACTTGAACATGGTGCTCAACGCTATATATTATTTCCCAATGATGTATGGCTATCCTATGAAGTTTGAGTAGATCCGTTTTATCCTATGGGTTGATTGATGATCGTGATTGATTTGAGATGCATGATTTATTATTGGTGCTATCCTACGATGCTCTCCGTGTCGCGCAAGCGTGATGGATCCCCGCTGTAGGGTTTGCAATATGTTCATGGTTTGCATATTGTCTGTGTCGCGTGATTGATTGAAACACAAACACGGATAAGTAGGTCATGGCGTATGGGAATAAAGAGGACTTGATACTTTAATGATATGGTTGGGTTTTACCTTAATGATCTTTAGTAGTTGCAGATGCTTGCTAGAGTTCCAATCATAAGTGCATACGATCCAAGAAGAGAAAGTATGTTAGCATATAATTGCAATAATGATTAGCGGTCTAGTTATCGATTGCCTAGGGACAAATAACTTTCTCATGGCAAAAAGCTCTCTACTAGAACTAACGCAATTGTTTCTTTATCTAAACAACCCCTAGTTTCTATTTGCATGCTCTTTATTATCTTGTAAACATATCCTATCACACCTACAAAGTACTTCTAATTTCATACTTGTTCTAGGTAAAGCGAATGTTAAGCGTGCGTGGAGTTGTATCGGTGGCCGATAGAACTTGAGGGAATATTTGTTATACCTTTAGCTCCTCGTTGGGTTCGACACTCTTATTTATCGAGAAAGGCTACAATTGATCCCCTATACTTGTGGGTTATTAGTGGACCAGAGCTATGGTGTTGTCCTTACTTGAACAAACAACCTACTTATGGTTACCCCCTCTCGTGAGCATCCGCAACTAGAAGAGAAGAATTAAGATAAATCTAACCATAGCATTAAACATACGGATCCAAAACAGCTTCTTACGAAACAGCTCCTAAACCGGGGTTTAGGTTGCTCTCGCCCCACAACCCATGATCTACAAACTAATTCTGCAATGCCTTCCCCTAGGCACAAACATGGTAATGTGTCATGTAGTAGACGTTCACACGACACCAGTAGAGGAAGAACAACATAACACATCATCAAAACATTGAACGAAAATCAGTTTCACATGATTACTTATAACAAGACTTCTCCCACGTCCTCAAGAACAAACGTAACTACTCACAGATCATATTCATGTTCATGATCAGAGGACATAAACATATGATTAACAATCTGAACATATAATCTTCCACAAAGTAAACCAACCACCATCAACTAGAAGATGTAATCAACACTACTAGCAACCCACAGGTAACAATCTGAGGTTTGATGGTGAAGATGTTGATGGAGATGAGTCCTCCCACGATTAGAGGAGCGTTGGTGATGACAATGGCTATGATTTCCCCCTCCCGGTGGGAAGTATCCCCAGTGGAATCACTCCGCTGGAGAGCAAAAGTGCTTCTGCCTAGGTTCCGCCTCAAGACGGTGGCGCTTCGTCTCAGAAGTCTTCTTCTGTTTTTTTCATATAGCAAAAGAGGGGCATCGATGGACCTCCATGGGCCCCACAAGTGCAGGTGGCGTACCCTAGGGGGAGGGCGCGCCCCTGAGCTCGTGGGCCCATGGACATTCTTCTCCAATATCTTTTTCTTCCAATATTTTTTATATATTCCAAAATAAATCTCCATAAGTTTTTAGGTCATTTGGACCTCCGAAGAATAGCTATCTCTGTTGTAGCTCTTATCAAGCTCAATATTCCAACTAGTGTCAATGTCCCTCTTGTGATATAACTTGCAATTTAAGAGAGAAAAGACACTAGAATTGCATCAAAAAGTGATGTATAAATTTAAAACAATAGAAATAATAGTAGGAAAACATGATGCAAATGGACATATCAACTCCCCCAAGTTCATACTACGCTTGTCCTCAAGCGAATATCGAGCTCGATAATCATGACCACATGTTTAGAGAGAGTGGTGTCGATAAAATAAAATATGAACAAGTAGCATCATGATCATTATTATAACAACAATTATCAATCATAAAACTTCTCATGATCAAGTAACAATTCATTCACGAGCTAAAGTGTAGGAAATAAATTTCTTGAAAACTAACAAACTATGTTCTCAGTTATCAAAGCTATTGCAATTTATCATATTTCCAGGAAGGTTCTATGTAAGAGCTTTGGTTAAGCAAACTTCACATACTAAACTCTCGTATAATCTCCCATGATTGCTAGTACTCAAAGCATATTTTTAGAACAAAATGTTTCAATCCGACACAAAGGAAGACGAGGGTTTCATGTTTCACCTCCCAGCTTATTTATCTCGGGGATAATGTCAACAATAATAACTCATGATTACATATATTTAAATGGATATATATGTTTGATCATTGCCTACCACATGATTCTTGCCAAGTGGAGAATACTTGAGATTGGAATATACAAGAAACTTGTTAATACATGACAGTCCTCGTCCATTACAGATCAGCCAAAATCCGTCATGCGTCCAAATCCATGACGAAACTGAAATCCGTCATGAATATCGCGTCATAATTTGGCATTGTACCTGCCATGACGGCTCTTGTCCGTCATGGATCTACACCAGGCTCGCCAAGCCCAAACTAGGCTATGATGGAACAAACCGTCACCGATTTACATGACGTGGATGCAACAGTGGACCTAACAAGGCGTCTACGTGGATCTGACATGGATAGGAACATGGCCCATGTTGTAACCGGCCCAATTAGGGATTTGGCCCAATCATTTTGGTGTACAATCCAAATGATTAGTTGTTTATGTTTGTCCTACCCTGTTTTTTAGTCCAACCCATTAGCCCCATTTTTAGTACAACCTGTTTTCTCGATACAGCACAATTTACAGCAAGACAACCAAACTATATTCCTTCAAAAAATAGCAATAATTTACATGACAATACAGATTTCCAACAATCTAATCTGATTTGAAAAGGCAAAGCTAATATCAAAACATCCCGAGCACATCTGGAAAGCGCTATAAGTTTTTTTAAAGAGTGAGTTACATGACTTGAAAGAAAATGCACTGCTAGCTGATTTTAATCTCCAACAGAAACGATTGAAGGCAGCTATCCGAACCCAAGTAATTCCTGCTAAAGAACTTCAGTCTCCGGTAACATGGATTAACTGCCAAACCTGTGTAGAATCAGAACACATTCAAGATTATAATATGTTATAAAAGCAAGCTCCCAAATGAATACAGATAGTAATATTAGTTGATTTTCCAAGAAATCATCCGTGGACACACCACTACTATACTAAGGTACCACGTAAATGTGGGCAACACACGTGAAAACAAGCAAAATTAGTCCAAAGAAAAGTGTGTCAAATGAAAGTATAATCGAGTCGGCCTACAAGTGACAAGTAACAAACACACATCACAGAACTAAAAGTGCAGCAGTTGGTTCGGCCATTGGTTCTGGACTGAACAAACAGTAAGTGCATGGGGCTAACCAGGCTGGGAGCTGTCTATTTTCTGGCCTAGCAAACAAACATGAGATTTCTCAAAGAAGACAAACAAACATGAGATTTCTCAAAGAAGACAAACAAACATGATACAGACAAGTACTTAGTTTTTTTTGTGAGAGGAAGTTGTGTGCCAGTACAGGTATTTAGTTTATCTGGATCAAACATTTCTGTACTCTAAAAGAAATGTGAACAAAAGTGAGAGAGAGAAGAACTTAGTTTTTTTTTGTGAGAGGAAGATGTGCGTGCCTGTACAAGTACTTGGTTTTTCTGGATCAAAATTTTCTATACAAGCAATCATCTGAAAATTAAACACTATACCACACCATTCCTTAACAAACAAGAATGTCAGTAAAGAAGTGACAGACTAACTTCAAGATAATTAACACAAACCGGGCATAAACATAGGCTTGTACAGACTAACTTCAAATCAAAATATGTAATGTTGTGGACTATATTAACTCAATGTTTAAATCAGAATCGGCATGGAAGGATTTTTCATCTAACTCGATGTTTATGCTGCAAGTTCATCTCAAAGCACCAACAAATACAGTACTAAACAATAGTACTTGCTTGCTGTGACGCCTGGATAATTAAGCTACAGTAACCCTCTACTAATGATGCGACATCACCTCGGTTATTGTTGATAATCTCGCGATAGTTCAAAACAATTTAAATTCAAATTTGAATTAAAGGCAAACAATAAAGGTTTTCAAACAATAAAAATAAAATGTTCACACTATTCTATAAATTCCCCTGATCATTGCCATGATGGTACCAACTTCATTTGACTCACAGATAAATCCCTAGGAAATTAATAAGTGGTCCAACAGCAAATAAATTAGCCATTTCAAAATAAATGAATGTTTATGTATTTACAAACCACTTGAAATCGTGTGTGCTAGCTCAAAACATTGCCTACTATTTATATGACAAGTTTTGTATTCAACAAAACATATTTGGACTAAATTAAAATAGAAAACGGTGGAGAAAATACAAAACAGAAAATTAGAAGAACGAACAGGGGCTAAGTGCACACTGTGCACTAGAGGCCCAGTGCTATAGTGCACGGCCCAGCCCACCACAGGCCTTTCCTCTTCTCCACTACTGCTTCTCCACTACTGCTGAGCGCTGCTTGCTACTACTGCATACTCCTGCGCTGCTATAGCTTGCTGCCCCTGCCAATGCTCTGCTCTGCTTGCTAGCAAGCTGCGTCTGTTGATGCTCTTGCTGGTACTGCTGCTTAGGTGCTGTCACTGCCGTTTGCTACTCTGAATAGCTGCTGCTGGCCATGGCCGAGTGTGTGTGTTGTGTGCTTGTAGCGTGTGTGTATGTGCGTGACTGAGTGTGTGTTCTGAGAGTGTGGCCGGCCCAAATACTAGTTTAGGGACTAATTTAGTTAGTTAGTCCAGTTAGTAGTACTAGTTAATTAGTCTAATAATAGATGACATATGAACCCACTGTTAGTTTAAAGAAAAACAAATTTTAAGAAAAGTCCAAGTCAATGACATGTGGCCCCTACACTGTTCATATGTTGACTAGTCAACATTTGACTGGGTCATCCCAACCCCACTGGCCCCATTGGCATACACTACGGCTATAATAACACTAGAAGACAAAAGTATATTTCTGTTTCAGTTTCGAATTAAAAGAATTCCGTATTCTCAGAAAACAAATTAAGCTTTGAAAATTCATAGAAGAATAACTGTAACTCCGATGAAAAAACTTTGTACATGAAAGTTGCTCAGAACAACGAGACGAATCTGGATACACAGCCCGTTCGTCCGCCACACATCCCTAGCATAGCAAACACGCAACTTTCTCCGTCTGATTCATCTGTCAAAAAACGCGAAACACCGGGAATACTTTCCCGGATGTTTTCCCCCTTCACCGGTATCACCTACTACCGTGTTAGGGCACACCTAGCACCGCTCATTGTCATGTCATACATCGCCATACATATGTTTGCACTATATTTATTGTTTCTTCCCCCTCTTCTCTCGCTAGGCACTGAGACCGACGCCGCTGCTACCCAGTACGACTACGGTGTTGACGACCCCTCCTTCTCGGCTGAGCTTCCAGACAAGCCCCCCCCCCCTCCCCCTTGATCACCAGATATCGCCTATTCCTTCTCTCTACTGCTGGCATTAGAGTAGTGTAGCATGTTACTACTTTCGGTTAATCCTATTCTGCTGCATAGCCTGTCATTGTTGCTACAATTATTGATACATTTACCTGCAATCCTGCATGCTTAGTATAGGTTGCTAGTACTTCATCAGTGGCCCTACATTCTTGTCCGTCTTCCATGCTATACTATCGGGCCGTGATCACTCGGGAGGTGATCGCGGGTATATACTTACATACATATTATACATGATACATGTGGTGACTAAAGTCGGGTCGGCTCGTAGAGTACCCGCAAGTGGTTTCGATGAGGGGGCTGAAAGGACAGGTGGCTCCATCCCGGTAGAGGTGGGCCTGGGTTCCCGACGGCCCCAGACTGTTACTTTGTGGCGGAGCGACAGGGCAGGTTGAGACCACCTAGGAGAGAGGTGGGCCTGGCCCTGTGTAACATCCCAAAATTCTATATTTTGAAATTTTATATTAAATAAATAAATAGGATTGTTTGTTTGATTGTTGTGTGATGGATTGTGTGAAATTATCTTATTTTCACGTGAATTCAAACCTTTTGAGTTCTTGTTTAAAACTTTTTCTAATCATGTTATAAAAGTTGGGTAACATTTTGTCCAACAAAGAAAACTATAGTTGGGGAAGTTTATTCAAGAAAATCACAGGGCTTTAATTTTTGTTTGACTCTTTTTGAAATATTGGAAACCACAATCACAATTTTGGAGTGAGAATAAGATGACTTTCTCAAATGTGGTGGATGAATAATTCATATGGAGTTTGTTTGGATTTTGGAGTTCCAACTGAAATATGATATTATTTGGAGTTTATTGTCGTTTAAATATTTCCAAATTATTCAAATAAAATTTAACGAGAGGGAATAATATGACTTCTCCAAAAATATATTTGAAAATATTTAATATGGCACAATTTTAATTTTATGAATTTGCAGAACTCTAAATAATATTGAGAATAATGTAAACATTTTATTTTTCTGTTGTAAGTAAACTTTTGTACACGTACTGGACCAAGTCCATCTTCCTCTTGTTCATTTGTAATTTTTTTTTGAAACCCACAGGTTATTTGCTCCCTCCAAACCAAATTGGGCTTGGCCCACTTATTCCCTCTCTTGCCCAGCCCACCTCATCTTCTTCTTCCCCATGCGCATCTACATAACCTAGAACGTACAGAGAACTACCATGGATGCCTTCACCTCTTCCTCCCCTCCCCTTCCTCTCCCTCGCCCAAAACCCCTCTGAACGGATCCCCCACTCCGCCCTAACTCCTTCCCTTCCGTTACCCACACTAAACCACGCCCTAATGGCCACCTAGAGCGCAGTAACGTTCGCCATTAACGCCATAATGTGGACGAACGCTCCTGCTCGAATTCTAACCTCCCCTGCTCCTATAAAATGTACCCAGACGAGAGCCTCGAAGCCACTCACTAGCCCATCCAAACAACCCTCTCTGAAGCTCCTCCTTTGCGAGCAATTGCTCGTCGGAGTTCGGCAACTCCGGCGGCCGCTCCACGCCGCCAAGGGACAAGCCCGAGCCTGTGATCTTATCCAAAGGACTCCCCTTGTCGGCCTCTTCGCCGTTCTGCTACTATTTGACGTTGGGGGCCTTTTTCCTCAACTCCGGCGACCATTTTTCCCAACTCCGGCGACTAACTCCGGTGAGCACTGTGTAAATCCCGTAATTGTTTTTCAGAAAAATACTCAAACTTCGGAAATTCATATCCCCTAGACCGTACGTCCGAATTCGACAAATTTTATATCCCCGGATTCCTTGGGACATCTAGTTTATTATAAAAATTCGAGATCTCAGTTTTTGGCAAGTTAAAGTTTAGTTCTGTTTTAAATGTTAAATTGAGTACTTTTGCTATATCTTCTAATCTATAAATCATATAAAAAAATTTATTATATGAAAGTTCGACCTTAGGACATCACCTTTCTGTTGGAACTCATTGCATAATTTTTTCAGCAAGATTTAGTCACTATTTTAACATCAACACCTTAATTTGACCTTCTCGATTATTGTTTAATAACTTTTGACACGAAGTCAAATCTCTTAGATTGATCCCTAGAAAACCTCTCTGATCATATGCCATCATCGTACAAATTTGGAATTAGGAAATGTTACATAAATTTTTGTAACATAAACCTTATGGCATCAACTCCATCTATCATTTCATTGGACCCAAGTCAAATATTCCAACCAAACCCATTATAGATTTTGTCGTAGAACCTTGCCTCACAACTCTTCAAGCCGTGATCTTCACTTTGACCCAACCCTAGAACAAACACTATATCATATTTTCATTCTTGATCTTATCTCAACCCGTAACCAAGTCCTAACAACTTATGTAGGAATGTTTTTATTTTTATTTTTTATTTGTATTGTAATTTGAGTATTTTATTTGGATCTTTATTTGGATGTTGTTGTGTGTTAAAGTACTTTCTTATATCGTTAGATATATCGTAACGAGAAGGAGAGACGATTCAATAGAATATTTCATATTCATCAACAATACAAGGCAAGTTACATCTTGATCATGCCCTTTTATACCAATGTTTTATATATGCATTTAGTCCTTTGATGTAGGGTTTGCATGAATATGTTAGTTGGCTATATTATAAACCTAGTAGTGCAATGAGGTAGCTATGAGTCTTTACTTCTTTGTCAACAACATTGTAGGGATTTTGCTATGCCATTGTAGACGGGGATTGGTATGTGAGACCATGAAAGTTGCGAGTGAGATAATAATTAAGGGTAACCTTAAGGTGGCAACAATAACACACATCTGGGTGGATTGGTAAGGGGCACCCTGGAGAAACCAGTGGACTTGCCCAGGGGATCCCGGAGTACCCGTGTGATCACCCTATGGACTGCCACCCAGGCTCAAAGGGATTCATCAACTTTTCATGAGTAGAAGCTTACCGCACAGCCACAAGCTATTATGGGCTCGCTTAGTTGAGTACGCTGTGTGAACTCTTACCGTGGTAGACTAGCGAGATGTAGTTATATATGTAGGTGTATCGGTCTACCCAGGTTAAGAGGAACACTTCGTAAAGACTATGTCTCGATCTTCCGATTCTCAAACACCAGCAAAGGCGAGGACTACAAAGGAGGTGATCGAGTCTTGTGGGGAAAAGTGTGCAAAACTCAGAGAGTGTAAAACTAATCGATTGGCCGTGTCCCGGTTATGGACAATTTGAGCATCCGAAAGTGGTAATTGAGCGATCTTATCACTCTTAATTAATTTAATGGGTTTTAATGAATTTGGGTATAGATTGAATGGAGCAACCATCTCAATCATATTATGATGAATTATGTAGTAACAATATGATATTCTTTTGATGATAGGGAAAAATCAGCTTTATGCAAATTAAATTTAGAACCATCCACCAGCCATATTGCATGTATAAATAGGACATTTATTCATCTATTGTGGTGTGACTTGCCAGTACATTCAACGTACTGACCTACACGGCTGCAAAATATTATGTTGCAGGTATTATCCGACGAGTAAGTGATACGATAGGGTTACGGTCCGCACTCAACTTGCCGATGGCGTTGATGGGACTCCACACCCGTTTGCCTGTTTCCGCTGAGATTCTTAAGGTATATATCAGTTTTTCGTTACTTATACATGTGATTGCACTTTGATATATACATTGATGTACTATGTGTGCTAGCATACCGATCCAGGGATAGCACAGATACACAGAGACTTGACCGTCTGAGGTCGGGTCGCTACACCCTGGTCGGCGTCCGCGGTTACTTCATAATAACACGCTTAACGAGATCTTGGTATTTGATCTGAGTTGGGTCATTGACCTTATATGCACTAACCACCACGTGGGACAAGATATGGGCAACCGGCGTCGTGGTATCAGCCGAAGCCTTCGCGACGTCAGCGACTGAGCGCCGCGCGCCGGATTGGACCGTAAGCATGCGCTTGTATTAAGGGGGCTAGGTCTGCTTCCGGCCGCCCTCATAGCGTCTTGGTGTGCAATGGGCGATGGGCCCATCCCTCGCGCCATAGGATTTAGACCGCGTCTTGACCTCTCTGTTGTGCCTAGGTAGGGCTGCGACGTGTTGATCTTCCAAGGCTGGGCATGACCCAGGAAAGTGTGTCCGGCCAAAGGGGATCGAGCGTCTCGGGTAATATGGTGCACCCCTGCAGGGAAGTTAATCTATTCGAGTAGCCGTGATCTTCGGTAACAGGACGACCCGGAGTTGTACCTTGACCTTATGACAACTAGAACCGGATACTTAATAAAACACACTCTTCCAAGTGCCAGATATAACCCAGTGATCGCTCTCACACAGGGTGACGAGGAGAGGATCGTCGGGTAGGATTATGCTATGCGATGATACTTGGTGAACTTACCATCTACTCTCTTGTACATGCTGCAAGATGGAGGCTGCTAGAAGCGTAGTCTCCGATAGGATTAGCTATCCCCCTCTTATTCTGGCATTCTGCAGTTCAGTCCACCGATATTGCCCCTTTACACAGATACCCATGCATAAGTAGTGTAGATCCTTGCTTGCTAGTACTTTGGATGAGTACTCACGGTTGCTTTTCTCCCTCTTTTCCCCCTTTCCATTCTTCTCGGTTGTCGCAACCAGATGTTGGAGCCCAGGAGCCAGACGCCACCGTCGATGATGACTCCTACTACACCGGAGGTGCCTACTACTACGCAAGGTGTCACCGACGACTGTGAGTAGTTTAGGAGGATCCGCAGGAGGTCTGCGCCTCTTCGATCTCAGATCCCAGTTTGTGCTAGCCATCTTATGGCAACTTGTTTAACTTATATCTGTACTCAGATATTGTTGCTTCCGCTGACTCGTCTATGATCGAGCACTTGTATTCGAGCCCTCGAGGCCCCTGGCTTGTATTATGATGCTTGTATGACTTATTTTATTTTTAGAGTTGTGTTGTGATATCTTCCCGTGAGTCCCTGATCTTGATCGTACACGTTTGCGTGTATGATTAGTGTACGATTGAGTCGGGGTCATCACACTTGCCAAGTGAACTTCAAATGGCATGCAAAATATTAACAAATATTATGATACAGTTTCACTGAGAGACCTCCCACACTAATAGTTTATTTGTGGAGTACTAAGCGGTATTACTTGTTATTACATGAAAAATTCAAAATCTGTACAGGCAGACTCAGAACCCATGAACACCAAGAGATAGCAACTCTAGTGGAGTATCAATAGAATGCATAATATCAGGGAGATTGCACAATGCAGATTTTATGCACACAAAAATATTTGTATAGTTATATTTTTACTGGAACCATACAACAATCCACACCTTGAACAGCTCAAAATCTACAACCTGAATAATTCACATCAAGAATGGAACGATATGAAGCTCACCCTGTTCTGCTCGAGGATCGTGGCATCAGCGTCGATCAGGTGGGAGATGTACTGAGTATAGTGTGCAAAGCAAAGATATTAGTGTGACAATTGGATATCTCATTTCATTATTACTGAAATGCAAATGTTGTCTCAACTGAACCGAATTTTTTAAGAACTATGCCTTCCCAAATGTCTAAATTTACTAACTGAATTCTTAAAGAATTTATTCAATTGCATATTAACTGAACTAAGAAGGAACAATTTACAATGGGCAGCCACACATTACTTTCCCTTTCATCACGATGAGGTCTGTCATGCATAAAGTAACAAGTATCTATTTACTACTTGGCATTAATGATCTAGCATTAGAAACCTGAAGTTGTGTAACACTGACCATCCTTTGGATAATAATAAAATTTCCCATCTTTGCATTGGTAAGACTAAAACAAATATATCAGATACCATATTACTCATACTTGAAATGTGCCAACTAAAATGAAATACCTAGGCCTCACCTGCCCCGGATGTCCTGTGCTCAATCATGCAATGTTCAACGTTACAGAATTCATATGATATCTATCTGGTTAACCTTAGGTATGCTATCAAAGTGAAAATGAAAGCCTTATAACCTATGCTGAATATAGATCAGGAACCAAAAGTGACCAGTCACAAGCGAATGTTGCAAATAAATTTTGAGAATGCAAATTCCAGTAGTACACACGATTATTATTAGTTCCACCAATATTCATGAACAACACATGAAATAAAATAAGCAGATGTTGTAGAGGAGAGAGCAGAGGTCCAAGTGCTCACTGAAGAAGATTGTAGGCGATGCAGCCATAGCAGTGCAGGTCGGCTACCACCGTCGCGTGGCGGAGGAGGCCGTCACATGATGCATGGGATGCACGGCCGCTCCCGAGATGCATCAAAGGAGGTCGGGGTCGATGCCATAGAGCCCAACACGCGCAAGCACACCGAGCTAGGGGGAGTCAAGCAGGAGTGGAGAGGGCGCGGTGTCCGACGGGGAGGAGATGCCGAAGACGAGCCAGTGATGGACGCGACGTCGCAGCCGAAACCCTTGCCACGGGCGAGGGATTTTGGGCGAGCGTCAGAGACCAGTAGTGGCGGATAAAGCCGTATCTAAGGACGGAGGGGTCGGAGACCAGATCGCCGGTGTGCTGCGAGGTGGTGGACATCGCCGGAATCGATGGCGTTGGTCGCAGCGCGAGGGTCGCACGAGACAGGGAGTTGGGTCGCGACAGGGGTGGATGGGTGGGGATGCATGGATCCGGCAATGCGAGAGCTGTGATCTGAGAGAAGGGGTGGGGGTGGGTCCGCGGTGTGGGGTGGGTGGTGGTTTGGGAAGAGGTGGTGGGTGGCGGCGATGGGGAATCGGGAGGGAGCTGTGTGGATGAGGGAAAGAGGAGGGGCCGAGGGGGAGGGCTTTAGGGTTAGCCTTTTATATGGTTGTTCGTTAGGCGGGCTTTAGCAGGCTTAGAAGGGCTGTACAAGGGCATTCATGACAGTTTCTAGAATTGTTATGGCGAATCCGTTATGGATTGACAGATTTGTTGTAGTGATAGGAGTAAATATTTTTGACTCTTGCATGAAAGTAAATATTAAACATTGAAAGATAGGCCCTTCACATACGGAAGCATAGGTTATCATGCACTTTTAATTTGGATGTGCAAACTCTCAATGCAAAAGAACGTCACTTTATATTGCCCCTTGTGATAGCAACCTTTATTGAGCAGTCTGTCGCTTTTATTGCATTACCATCATAAGTTCACATAAAGCTTATTTTCCCTTACAATAAAAGAGCATACATATTTATGAGAAATGTTTATTGCTTTGCACCAATGACAACTTACTTGAGGGATTTTATTCAATCCATAGGTGGATATGGTGGACTCTCATGACAAAAAAACTAGTTTTAAGGGTATTTGGATGCACAAGTAGTATCTCTACTTAGTACATCATTTTTTGGCTAGCAAATATTATAGACAAGCACCACATGTTAGAGGATCCATGACAATGTAACTTCTATGCAAATATAAGCAAACACAACTCATTATGTTGTCATCCTTGTCCAACATCAACTATTTGATCAAGTTTGAAAATAATCAATGGGGGTTTACAATCATAGAAGATGTCCAAGATAGTATATCTATATGTGAAATTACTCTTCCTTTATTATTCTTTCATGAATTGCCTCAGTAACCAATGCTATGTTTATCATCTCCAACAATTTTTTTATCAATTACACTTTTTAATGTGAAGTCATTACTCCCCATGGGATCAGCATATGAACTTCTTATTAATTTTGCTAAGGTTTAAGCAAAGGAAGAAAAGCAAAAGAATACTCATACTACTCTTTACTATAACTTTCACACACAATTACATTGATAGCATGGGGACAAAACAAACAGTCAAATTACTTCATACTAATACTTTTTATAAATCACGAAATAACTAAAGATCGAACTAACATAGATAGTAATGAAGAAAAATGATGGTGATACGATACCAGAGCACCTCCCCCAAGCTTGGAACAAGCCAATGGTGGTTCCCATACTCGAGTACTCAAGTTTCCTCCTTCGGAGATGGTGGTGATGAGGCGGTAGGCTTATCGTCCCCCACGAAGTTTATCAAGATCTCCTTTAAACTCTGAATTTCACGAGCAAGTGTTGAACCATGGCAGCATTATTTTGCTTTTCAGTCATTATATGCTTATTTTCAGGCCACCATGAACCCTTTTCCTGCATCACTTTCACTCGGACGAGAGATATCCCGGTTGGAAGATATATGTGAAAGCACAAGTGCTCCCTGGGTGATTTTGGTAATTAATGTTAACATATCTCTTGTTGGACTAATAATTTCGTCTAGTATATTTCAGAAAGTTCAGCAAAGGCGTGGCATGGACAAGAGGATGTGGATCCCCTTCAAGATGCTAAGGACCGAAGATTGGCAAAAGCTCAAGACTCTTCATTTCTGTTTTAGTGATCCAAGATCACATTGAGTCCATAGGAAAGCCAATACTATTAAAAGGGGATGATGTGTTGCTTAATGGCCTACTTGCTCAAAGTGCTTAGCGATATGCTCCAAAACCCTCAACCGCTTTCTCAATTCCAAATATGTCCAAAACCCAAAGTCAAACTCGGCCCCACCAATTTGATTCATCCGGCGCCACCGAGTTCACTTGACATAGCCACAACCAGAAACCCTAATCAGTTCGATCTCACCGATGGGATCTCGGTCTCACTGAGATGGGCTTGCAAACTCTATGTTACATGCTGCAACTACTTTGATCACACCGAATTAGGCAGTCGGTCCCATCGAGTTTGCTTGACCAACTCTCTGTTTGTTTATTACTAAAATCGGTCTCACCGAGTTTAAGTAATCGGTCAAACCGAGATGAGGTTTTACCCTAACCCTAGCACATCGGTCCCACCGAGTTGATCATGTCGGTCCCACCGAAAATCCTAACGTTCACATTTTGAACTGAATCGGTCTCACCGAGTTCACATATTCGGTCTGACCAAGTTGGCTCTTTTGTGTGTAACGGTTAGATTTTGTGTGGAGGCTATATATACCCCTCCACTCTCCTCTCCATAAGTGAGAGAGCCATCAGGACGTGCCTGCACTTCCAACATTCATTTTCTGAGAGAGAACCACCTACTCATGTGTTGAGACCAAGACATTCCAATCCAACCATAAGAATCTTGATCTCTATCCTTCCCCAAGTTGCTTCCCACTCAAATCATCTTTCCACCATAGCCAAATCTGTGAGAGAGAGCTGAGTGTTGGGGAGACTGTCATTTGAAGCACAAGAGCAAGGAGTTCATCATCAACACACCATCTATTACCTTTTGGAGAGTGGTGTCTCCTAGATTGGTTAGGTGTCACTTGGGAGCCTCCGTCAAGATTGTGGAGTTGAACCAAGGAGTTTGTAATGGCAAGGAGATCTCCTACGTCGTAAAGATCTACCCAAGTGAGGCAAGTCCTTCGTGGGCGATGGCCATGGTGGGATAGACAAGGTTGATTCTTCATGGACCCTTTGTGGGTGGAGCCCTCCGTGGACTCGCGCAACCGTTACCCTTCATGGGTCGAAGTCTCCACCAACGTGGATGTATGATAGCACCACCTATCAGAACCACGCCAAAATCTTCGTGTCTCCAATTGCGTTTGCACACACTCCAATCCCATCCCTTTACTTTCTTGCAACTTGCATGCTTTATTTTCCGCTGCTCATATACTCTTGCCATGCTTGCTTGAAATGTATTGTGAATGTTTAAACTTGTGCTAAAACTCCACCTTAACTTGAAGAAATTAAAAACTGCTACTTTTCTTTGTTGAGGGTCTAATCACCCCCCTAGACACCTCTTCTCGATCCTTTCAATATGCATACATGAAGTATTCTCAACCCCATAGTTATGGATCAAGTTATGAAAGTTGTTTTCTGTGTAACCTGCCTGGGGGTCTCCTCTAAACATACCCCTCTAACACCTCGTGATCCGGCTGACTTCCCGTTGTCTTCATGGCTTGACATGGATTTAGAGTAGTGGAGATGCCGACCAGAGTACCTCGTTCCGAAGCAGGGGGATGGATGATACGTCTCCAACGTATCTATAATTTTTGATTGTTCCATGCTGTTATATTATCATTCTTGGATGTTTTACAATCATTTTACAGCAACTTTATATCATTTTTTGGGACTAACCTATTGACATAGTGCCCAGTGCCAGTTGTTGTTTTTTGCTTGTCTTTTTACTTCGCAGAAAATCAATACCAAACGGAGTCCAAACGCAACAAAACTTTTTGGAGAATTTTTCTGGGCCAAAAGACACATGATGGACCAAAGAGGTACCAGAGGGGTGCCCCGAGGGGGGCACAACCCACCTGGGCGCGCTTGGGGCCCAGGCGCGCCCTGGTGGGTTATGCCCACCTCGGTGGCGTCCCACACCGCCTCTTTGCTCTATAAATACCCCAATATTCCAGAAACCCTAGGGTAGTCGACAAAAATCAATTTTAGCCGCCGCAAGTTCCAGAAACCATAGATCCAATCTAGACACCATCACGGAGGGGTTCGTCATCCTCATTGGTGCCTCTCTTATGATGAGTGAGTAGTTCACTGTAGACCTACGGGTCCGTAGTTAGTAGCTAGATGGCTTCCCCTCTCTCTTTTGATTCTCAATACAATGGTATCTTGGAGATCTATTTTATGTAACTCTTTTTGCGGTGTGTTTGTTGGGATTCGATGAACTTTGAGTTTATGATCAGATCTATGTTTTTATCTATGAAAGTTATTTGAGTTTCTTTGATCTCTTATATGCATGATTACTTATAGCCTCGTATTTCTTCTTCGAATTTTTGGTTTACTTAGGCCGATTAGATCGATTTTTCTTGCCATGGGAAGAAGTGCTTTGTTATGGGTTCGATCTTACGGTGCTCGATCCCAGTGACAAAAGGGGAAATGACACGTATGTATCGTTGCTATTAAGGATAACAAGAAGGGGTCTATTCCTACTGAAGGAAATGTGCCCTAGAGGCAATAATAAAGTTATTATTTATTTCCTTATATCATGATAAATGTTTATTGTTCATGCTAGAAATGTATTAACCGTAAACATAATACATGTGTGAATACATAGACAAACGGAGTGTCACTAGTATGCCTCTACTAGACTAGCTTGTTAATCGAAGATGGTTAAGTTTCCTGACCATAGACAAAGGAGTTGTCATTTGATTAACAAGGTCACATCATTGGTTGAATGATCTGATTGACATGACCCATTCCATTAGCTTAGCACCCGATCGTTTAGTATGTTGCTATTTCTTTTATCCATGACTTATACATGTTCCTATAACTATGAGATTATGCAACTCCCGTTTGCCGGAGGAACACTTTGGTTACTAGAAAATGTAACAACGTAACTGCGTGATTATAAAGGAGTATTACAAGTGTCTCCAAAGGCAGATGTTGGGTTGGCGTATTTTGAGATTAGGATTTGTCACTCCGATTGTCGGAGAGGTATCTCTGGGCCATCTCGGTAATGCACATCACTATAAGCCTTGCAAGCAATGTGGCTAATGAGTTAGTTACGAATGATGCATTACGGAACGAGTAAAGAGACTTGCCGATCGAGATTGAACTAGGTATTGGATACCGACGATCGAGTCTCGGGCAACTAACATACCGATGACAAAGGGAACTACGTATGTTGTTATGCGGTTCGACCGATAAAGATCTTCGTAGAAAATGTAGGAACCAATATGGGCATCCAGGTCCCGCTATTGGTTATTGACCGGAGATGTATCTCGGTCATGTCTACATTGTTCTCGAACCGTAGGGTCCCGACGCTTAAGGTTTCGATGGCGGTTATATTATGAGTTTGTGTATTTTGATGTACCGAAGGAGTTGAGTCCCGGATGTGATCACGGACATGACGAGGAGTCTCGAAATGATCGAGAAATAAAGATTGATATATTGGACGGCTATATTCGGACTCGGAAAGGTTCCGGAAGTTTCCGGATAAAACCGAGTGCCGGAGGGGTTACCGAACCCCGGGAAGTAATGGGCCTTATTGGGCCAAGAGGGGAGAGAGGGCTGCGCCAGAGGTGGCGCGCCCCCATGGGGAGTCCGAATTGGACAAGGAAGGGGGCGCGGCCCCTTCCTCTTCCTCTCCCTCTCCTTCCTTCCCCTTCCTCCTTCCTAGTTGGACTAGGAAAGGGAGTCCTACTCCCACTAGGAGGAGGACTCCCCTCCCTTGGCGCGCCTCCTAGGGCCGGCCGGCCCTCCCCTTGCTCCTTTATATACGGGGCAGGGGGCACCCCATGACACACAAGTTGATCCTTGAGATCGTTCCTTAGCCGTGTCTGGTGCCCCCTCCACCATATTCCACCTCGGTCAAATCGTAGCAGTGCTTAGGCGAAGCCCTGCGTTGGTAGAACATCAAGATCGTCCACCACGCCGTCGTCTTTTAACTCTCTCTCCCGGAGCTTTGCTGGATCGGAGCCCGAGGAGCGCCACCGAGCTGTACGTGTGCCAAGAACTCGGAGGTGCCGGAGTAACGGTGCTTGGATCGGTTGGATCGCGAGGAGAACGTACGACTACTTCCTCTACGTTGTGATTGCTTCCGCTTCGGTCTACGAGGGTACGTAGACAACACTCTCTCGTTGCTATGCATCACCATGATCTTGCGTGTGCGTAGGAAAACTGTTGAAATTACTACGTTCCCCAACAGTGGCATCCGAGCCTAGGTTTTTATGGTTTGATGTTTTGCACGAGTAGAACACAAGTGAGTTGTGGGCGATACAAGTCATACTGCCTACCAGCATGTCATACTTTGGTTCAGCGGTATTGTGAGATGAAGCGGCCGGACCGACATTACGCGTGCGCTTACGAGACTGGTTTCACCGTTCACGAGCACTCGTGCTTAAAGGTGGCTGGCGGGTGTCTGTCTCTCTCACTTTAGTTGAACTGAAAAGCTACGCCCGGTCCTTGAGAAGGTTAAAACGGAGTCTAATTGAGAAGTATCGTTGTGGTCTTGATGCGTAGGTGAGATTGGTTCTTACTTAAGCCCATAGCAGCCACGTAAAATTTGCAACAACAAAGTAGAGGACGTCTAACTTGTTTTTGCAGGGCATGTTGTGATGTGATATGGTCAAGACGTGATGCTATATTTTATTGTATGAGATGATCATGTTTTGTAACCGAAGTTATCGGCAATCGGTCGAGCCATATGGTTGTCGCTTTATTGTATGAAATGCAACGCCTGTAATTGCTTTACTTTATCACTAAGCGGTAGCGATAGTCGTAGAAGCAATAGATGGCGTAACGACAACGATGCTACGATGGAGATCAAGGTGTCGCGCCCGGTGACGATGGTGATCACGACGGTGCTTGAGATGGAGATCACAAGCACAAGATGATGATGGCCATATCATATCACTTATATTGATTGCATGTGATGTTTATCCTTTATGCATCTTATTTTGCTTGGTTGACGGTAGCATTTTAAGATGATCTCTCACCTAAATTATCAAGTAGTGTTCTCCCTGATGCGCACCATTGCCAAAGTTAAATCGTGCCGAGACACCACGTGATGATCGGGTGTGATAAGCTCTCGTCCATCTACAACGGGTGCAAGCCAGTTTTGCACACGCAGAATACTCAGGTTATACTTGACGAGCCTAGCATATGCAGATATGGCCTCGGAACACGGAGACCGAAAGGTCGGCGTGAATCATATAGTAGATATGATCAACATAAGATGTTCACCATTGAAAACTACTCCATCTCATGTGATGATCGGTTATGGTTTAGTTGATTTGGATCACGTGATCACTTAGATGACTAGAGAGATGTCTGTCTAAGTGGGAGTTCTTAAGTAATATGATTAATTGAACTTAAATTTATCATGAACTTAGTACCTGATAGTATCTTGCTTGTCTATGTCTGTTTATAGATAGATGGCTCGTGCTGTTGTTCCGTTGAATTTTAATGCGTTCCTTGAGAAAGCAAAGTTGAAAGATAATGGTAGCAATTACACGGACTTGGTCCGTAACCTGAGGATTATCCTCATTGCTGCACAGAAGAGTTACGTCCTGGATGCACCGCTAGGTGCCAGACTCTTCTTGATGCAACCGACGACGTTAAGAACGTCTGGCGAGCAAAGCTGATGACTACTCTATAGTTCAAAGTGTGCCATGCTTTACGGCTTAGAACCGGGTCTTCAACGACGTTTTGAAAGTCATGGAGCATATGAGATGTTCCAGAGTTGAAGTTGATATTTCAACAGAATGCCCGGATTGAGAGATATGAAGTCTCCAATAAGTTCTATAGCTGCAAGATGGAGGAGAATGGGTCTGTCGGTGAGCACATACTCGTAATGTCCGGGTATTACAATCACTTGACTCAAGCGGGAATTGATCTTCCGGATGATTGTGTCATTGATGTAATTCTTCAATCACTGCCACCAAGCTACAAAGGCTTCGTGATGAACTATAATATGCAAGGGTTAGTAAAGACTATGCCTGAGCTCTTCGCAATGCTGAAGGCTGCGGAGGTAGAAATCAAGAAGGAGCATCAAGTGTTGATGGTCAATAAGACCACTAGTTTCAAGAAGAAAGGCAAAGGGAAGAAGAAGGGGAACTTCAAGAAGAACAGCAAACAAGTTGCTGCTCAGGAGAAGAAACCCAAGTCCGGACCTAAACCTGAAATCGAGTGCTTCTCTGCAAGCAGACTGGTCCTTTGAAGCGGAACTGCCCCAAGTATTTGGCGGATAAGAAGGATGGCAAGGTGAACAAAGGTATATGTGATATACATGTTATTGATGTGTACCTTACTAGAGCTCGCAGAGCACTGGTATTTGATACTGGTTACTGTTGCTAATATTTGCAACTCGAAACAGGGACTACGGATTGCGAACAACCGCAAAGGACGAGGTGACGATACGCGTGGGAAATGGTTCCAAAGTCGATGTGATCGCGGTCGGCACGCTACCTCTACATCTACCTTCGGATTAATTTTAGACCTAAATAATTGTTATTTGGTGCCGCCGTTGAGCATGAACATTATATCTGGATCTTGTTTGATGCGGGACGGTTATTCATTTAAATCGGAGAATAATGGTTGTTCTATTTATATGAATAATATCTTTTATGGTCATGCACCCTTGACGAAAGTGGTCTATTTTAATGAATCTCGATAGTAGTGATACACATATTCATAATGTTGAAACCAAAAGATACAAAGTTGATAATGATGGTGCAACTTATTTGTGGCAATCTTGCCATTTAGGTCATATCGGTATAAAGCGCATGAAGAAACTCCATCTTGATGGACTTTTGGAGTCACTTGATTATGAATCACTTGGCACTTGCGAACCGTGCCTCATGGGCAAGATGACTAAAACCCCGTTCTCCCTACTATGGAGAGAGCAACAGATTTGTTGAAAATCATACATACAGATGTATGTGGTCCAATGAATGTTGAGGCTCGTGGCGGATATCATTATTTTCTCACCTTCACAGATGATTTAAGCAGATATGGGTATATCTACTTAATGAAACATAAGTCTGAAACATTTGAAAAGTTCAAAGAATTTCAGAGTGAAGTTGAAAATCATCGTAATAAGAAAATAAAGTTTCTACGATCTGATCGTGGAGGCGAATATTTGAGTTCTGAGTTTGGTCTACATTTGAAACAATGCGGAATAGTTTCGCAACTCACGCCACCGGAACACCACAAACAATGGTGTGTCCGAACGTCAGAATCGCACTTTACTAGATATGGTGCGATCTATGATGTCTCTTACAGATTTACCGCTATCATTTTGGGGTTATGCTCTTGAGACGGCCGCATTCACGCTGAATAGAACACCATCAAAATCCGTTGAGACGACACCTTATGAACTATGGTTTAGCAAGAAACCAAAGTTGTCGCTCTTAAAGTTTGGGGATGCGATGCTTATGTGAAAAAGCTTCAACCTGATAAGCTTGAACCTAAATCGGAGAAATGTGTCTTCATAGGATACCCAAAGGAGACAGTTGGGTACACCTTCTATCACAGATCCGAAGGCAAGACATTTGTTGCTAAGAATGGATCCTTTCTAGAGAAGGAGTTTCTCTCGAAAGAAGTGAGTGGGAGGAAAGTAGAACTTGATGAGGTAATCGTACCTTCTCCCTTATTTGAAAGTAGTTTATCACGTAAACCGGTTTCTGCGACATCTACACCAAATAGTGAGGAAGTTGATGATGTTGATCATGAAACTTCAGATCAAGTTACTACAGAACCTCGTAGATCAACCAGAGTAAGATCCGCACTGCAGTGGTACGGTAATCCTGTTCTGGAAGTCATGCTACTAGATCATGATGAACCTACGAACTATGAAGAAGCGATGGTGAGCCCAGATTCCGCAAAATGGCTTGAGGCTATGAAATCTGAGATGGGATCCATGTATGAAAACAAAGTGTGGACTTTGATTGACTTGCCCGAGGGTCGACAAGCAATAGAAAACAAGTGGATCTTCAAGAAGAAGACTGACGCTGACGGTAATATTACTGTCTACAAAGCTCGACTTGTCGCAAAGGGGTTTCGACAAGTTCAAGGGATTGACTACGATGAGACCTTCTCACCCGTAGCGATGCTTAAGTCTGTCCGAATCATGTTAGCAATTGCCGCATTTATGATTATGAAATTTGGCAAATGGATGTAAAGACTGCATTCCTGAATGGGTTTCTGGAAGAAGAGTTGTATATGATGCAACCAGAAGGTTTTATCGATCCAAAGGGAGCTAACAAAGTGTGCAAGCTCCAGCAATCCATTTATGGACTGGTGCAAGCATCTCGGAGTTGGAATAAACGCTTTGATAGTGTGATCAAAGCATTTGGGTTTATCTGAGACTTTTGGAGAAGCCTGTATTTACAAGAAAGTGAGTGGGAGCTCAGAGCATTTACGATATTATATGTAGATGACATATTACTGATCGGAAATGATATAGAATTCTGGATAGCATAAAGGGATACTTGAACAAGAGTTTTTCGATGAAAGACCTCGGTGAAGCTGCTTACATATTAGGCATAAAAATCTATAGAGATAGATCAAGGCGCTTAATTGGACTTTCACAAAGCACATACCTTGACAAGATTTTGAAGAAGTTCAAAATGGATCAAGCAAAGAAAGGGTTCTTGCCTGTATTGCAAGGTATGAAGTTGAGTAAGACTCAATGCCCGACCACCGCAGAAGATAGAGAGAAAATGAAAGATGTTCCCTATGCCTCAAATGCATAGGCTCTATCATGTATGCAATCTTGTGTACCAGACCTGATGTGTGCCTTGCTATAAGCTTAGCAGGGAGGTACCACGATGATCCGAGTGGATCATCGACAATGATCAAGAACATCCTGAAGTACACGAAAAGGACTAAGGATATGTTTCTCGTATATGGAGGTGACAAAGAGCTCATCGTAAACGGTTACGTTGATGCAAGCTTTGACACTGATCCGGACGATTCTAAATCGCAAACCGGATACGTATTTACACTAAACGGAGGAGCTGTCAGTTGGTGCAACTCTAAACAAAGCGTCGTAGCGGGATCTACATGTGAAGCGGAATACATAGCAGCTTCAAGCAGCTAATGAAGGAGTCCGGATGAAGGAGTTCATATCCGATCTAGGTGTCATACCTAGTGCATCGGGACCAATGAAAATCTTTTGTGACAATATCGAGCAATTGCCTTGGCGAAGGAATCCAGATTTCACAAGAGAACAAAACACATCAAGAGACGCTTCAATTCCATCCGGGACTTAGTCCAGGTGGGAGACATAGAGATTTGCAAGATACATACGGATCTGAATGTAGCAGACCCGTTTACTAAGCCTCTTCCACGAGCAAAACATGATCAACACCAAGACTCCATGGGTGTTAGAATCATTACTGTGTAATCTAGATTATTGACTCTAGTGCAAGTGGGAGGCTCAAGGAAATGTGCCCTAGAGGCAATAATAAAGTTATTATTTATTTCCTTATATCATGATAAATGTTTATTGTTCATGCTAGAAATGTATTAACCGGAAACATAATACATGTGTGAATACATAGACAAACGGAGTGTCACTAGTATGCCTCTACTAGACTAGCTTGTTAATCAAAGATGGTTAAGTTTCCGACCATAGACAAAGGAGTTGTCATTTGATTAACAAGGTCACATCATTGGTTGAATGATCTGATTGACATGACCCATTCCATTAGCTTAGCACCCGATCGTTTAGTATGTTGCTATTGCTTTTATCCATGACTTATACATGTTCCTATAACTATGAGATTATGCAACTCCCGTTTGCGGAGGAACACTTTGGGTACTACCAAATGTCACAACGTAACTGGGTGATTATAAAGGAGTATTACAAGTGTCTCCAAAGGCAGATGTTGGGTTGGCGTATTTCGAGATTAGGATTTGTCACTCCGATTGTCGGAGAGGTATCTCTGGGCCACCTTGGTAATGCACATCACTATAAGCCTTGCAAGCAATGTGGCTAATGAGTTAGTTACAGAATGATGCATTACGGAACGAGTAAAGAGACTTGCCGATGCTTGAGATTGAACTAGGTATTGGATACCGACGATCGAGTCTCGGGCAAGTAACATACCGATGACAAAGGGAACTACGTATGTTGTTATGCGGTCGACCGATAAAGATCTTCGTAGAAAATGTAGGAACCAATATGGGCATCCGTGTCCCGCTATTGGTTATTGACCGAGATGTATCTCGGTCATGTCTACATTGTTCTCGAACCGTAGGGTCCGCACGCTTAAGGTTTCGATGGCGGTTATATTATGAGTTTGTGTATTTTGATGTACCGAAGGAGTTGAGTCCCGGATGTGATCACGGACATGACGAGGAGTCTCGAAATGATCGAGAAATAAAGATTGATATATTGGACGGCTATATTCGGACTCCGGAAAGGTTCCGGAAGTTTCCGGATAAAACCGGAGTGCCGGAGGGGTTACCGGAACCCCCCGGGGAAGTAATGGGCCTTATTGGGCCAAGAGGGGAGAGAGGGCTGCGCCAGAGGTGGCGCCGCGCTTCCCCATGGGGAGTCCGAATTGGACAAGGAAGGGGCGGCCCTTTCCCTCTTCCTCTCCTCTCCTTCCTTCCCCCTTCCTCCTTCCTAGTTGGACTAGGAAAGGGGAGTCCTACTCCCACTAGGAGGAGGACTCCCCCCTCCCTTGGCGCGCCTCCTAGGGCCGGCCGGCCCTCCCCCATGCTCCTTTATATACGGGGGCAGGGGGGCACCCTAGAACACACAACTTGATCCTTGAGATCGTTCCATAGCCGTGTGCGGTGCCCCCCTCCACCAGATGCCACCACGGTCAAATCGTGGCAGTGCTTAGGCGAAGCCCCTGTGTTGGTAGAACATCAAGATCGTCCTGCCACGCTGTCGTCTTGTGGAACTCTCTCTCCCCGGATCTTTGCTGGATCGGAGCCCGAGGAGCGTCACCGAGCTGTACGTACGCCAAGAACTCGGAGGTGCCGGAGTAACGGTGCTTGGATCGGTTGGATCGCGAGGAGAACGTACGACTACTTCCTCTACGTTGTGATTGCTTCCGCTTCGGTCTACGAGGGTACGTAGACAACACTCTCCCCTCTCGTTGCTATGCATCACCATGATCTTGCGTGTGCGTAGGAAAACTGTTGAAATTACTACGTTCCCCAACACCTACATGAATAGATCTTGTCTACACCATGTCATCATTCTTATTGCATTACTCCGTTTCTCCATGAACTTAATACACTAGATGCATGCTGGATAGCGGTCGATGTGTGGAGCAATAGTAGTAGATACAGGCAGGTGTCGGTCTACTAATCTTGGACGTGATGCCTATATAATGATCACTGCCTGGACATCATCATGATTATTTGAAGTTCTATCAATTGCCCAACAGTAATCTTTTTACCCACCGTATGCTATTTTTCTCGAGAGAAGCCACTAGTGAAATCTACAGCCCCGGGTCTCTTCTTTATCATATTTGCCTTCGAGATCTATTTGTATTTGCTTTTATTTTCAGATCTATTAATCCAATAACCCAAAAATATATCGTTGCAATTTATTGTTATTTATTTTATCTCGCGTTCCCACGAGATCTATTTATCCAATCTACTACAAATTTATCTATTTTTTTACCCAGGAGGGATTGACAACCCCTCTTTTACGTCGGGTTGCAAGTATTTGTTCTTTGTGTGCAGGTGCCGTTCACATAGTGTTGCATGGTTCTCCTACTGGTTTGATAACCTTGGTCTCATCACTGATAGAAATACCTACCATAGTTGTGCTAATCCCTTCCTCTTTGGGGGAAATACAGACGTAGTTCAAGCCGCATCAATGGACACCCATCGAATCTCCTGATCCTTCCTCCATTGTGATTTCTTCCATCAGCTCCCTTTCCAGCTCCATCTTCAGCAACCAAGCATCATCCCCAATGTTGTTGGAGGAGGAGGAAGACATGATGCCCAAGAGCTCAAAACCCTGACAAGAAATAGCTTGAAATGAGAAAAGAGGGGAAACTTGCGATGCGAAGGGGTGAAGTCAGCCTGCTTTGTGTCCTTAGCCAACTTGAATTTGAGTAGGGGATCAGACTCAGTAGTGGGCTTATTCAGGGAAGTCATATCTGCCGAGTCGATGTTGTCTTTGTAGAATTTTAACTCCTCGGTTGCACAAGCCGACTCGGCGTAAGCCACATCTCCTTCCTCACATTCCAAAGCGATTTCCTGTCCCCATTGACTGTGATAGTCCCTTCAGGTACTGATATCTTGAGTTTCAAGTAGACGTAGGAAGGCCGTGCCATGAACCGGGCATAGGCTGGACGTGAAATGGCGCGTGATATGGACTTCTAATTTTGATCACCCCAAATGTCAGGAACTCCGACATGATGTTATATTCAGTGCCAAAAGAAACTTCCAGCTTAATCTTTCTAATAGGATACGGATACGTCCATTTTGCATCATGTTTTCCTACTGTTATTTATGATATTGTTATGCATAATAATGCGTTATGGAGTAATTCTAATGCCTTTTCTCTCATAATATGCAAGGTTCACACAAAGAGGGACAATACCAGCAGCTGGAATTCTGGACCTGAAAAAGTTACGTCAGGCCACCTATTCTTCACAACTTCAAATGAGATGAAACTTCACGGAGAATTTCTATGGAATATTTAAGAATTATTGGAGCAAATAACTACCAGAGGGGGTCCACCAGGTGGGCACAACCCACCTGTACGCGCCAGGGCCCCCAAGCGCGCCCTGGTGGGTTGTGCCCTCCTCGGCCCACCTCTGGTGCCCCTCTTCTGGTATATAAGTCATTTTGACCTAGAAAAAATAAGGGGAGGACTTTCGGGACGAAGCGTCGCCGTCTCGAGGCGGAACTTGGGCAGGAGCACTTTTGCCCTCCAGCGGAACCATTCCGCCGGGGGAACTTCCCTCCCGGAGGGTGAAATCATCGTCATCATCATCACCAACAACTCTCCCATCTTGGGAAGGGTAATCTCCAACAACATCTTCAACAACACCATCTCCTCTCAAACCCTAGTTCATCTCTTGTGTTCAATCTTTGTACCGGAACCTTAGATTGGTGCTTGTGGGTGACTAGTAGTGTTGATTACATCTTGTAGTTGATTACTATATGGTTTATTCGGTGGAAAATTATATGTTCAGATCCATTATACTATTTAATACCCCTCTGATCTTGAGCATGATTATCATTTGTGAGTAGTTACTTTTGTTCTTGAGGTCACAGGAGAAATCTTGTTGCAAGTAATCATGTGAACTTGATATGTGTTTGATATTTTGATGATATGTCTGTTGTGATTCCCTTAGTGGTGTCATGTGAACGTCGACTACATGGCACTTTGCCTTATTAGGGCCTAAGGGATTGCATTGTGGAGTAGTTATTAGATGATTGGTTGCAAGAGTGATAGAAGCTTAAACCCTAGTTTATGCGCTACTCCGTAAGGGACTGATTTAGATCCAAAAGTTTAATGCTATGGTTATATTTTATCTTAATACTTTTCTCGTAGTTGCGGATGCTTGCGAGGGGTTAATCATAAGTGGAAATCGGTAAGGAAAAATTATTATTACATGCTGAAATTTGTTGTCACTTGTTACTATGGAGAACAATCCTTTGAGGGATTTGTTCGGGGTATCTTCACCTCGACTGGAACCACAATTAGTTTCCCCTCAACCTACTGCACCTACTGAAAATATTGGTTATGAAATTCCTTCGGGTATGATAGAGCAACTGCTAGCTAATCCTTATGCAGGAGATGGAACCAAACATCCTGATATGCACTTGATATATGTAGATGAAATTTGTGGATTATTTAAGCTTGCAGGTTTACCCGGAGATGGAACTAAGAAGAAGTTTTTCCCTTTATCTTTGAAGGGAAAAGCATTGGCATGCTATAGGCTATGCGATGATATTGGATCCTGGAAATGGAATCGATTGAAATTGGAATTTCACAAAACAAATCCTACGCATGTAGTTCGTCGTGATCAGAATTATATATATAATTTTTGGCGTCGTGAAGGAGAAAGTATCGCCCTAGCTTGGGGAGGCTTAATTCAATGTTATATTCATGCCTCAATCATGAGCTCTCAAGAGAAATTATCATTCAGAATGTTTATGCTCGGCTTTCTCATGATGATCGATCCATGCTTGATACTTCTTGTACCGGTTCCTTTATGAAGAAGACTATTGAATTCAGGTGGTATCTTTTAGAAAGGATTAAACGCAAATCTGAAGATTGGGAACTCGACGAAGGTAAAGAGTCAGGTATTAAGCTCGAGTTTTATTGTGTTAAATCTTTTATGAATACCGATGCTTTTCAAAAGTTTAGCACTAAATATGGACTTGACTCTGAGATAGTGGCCTCTTTTTGTGAATCATTTGCTACTCATGTTGATCTCCCTAAGGAGAAGTGGTTTAAATATCACCCACCTATTAAACAAGGAATTAAAGAACTGGTAATAGCTAAAGATGAAACTATCATTTATAATGTTGATCCAGTTGTTCCTACTGCTTATATTAAAAACCCACCTTTCCCTGTTAGGATAAAGGAACATGCTAAGGTTTCAACCTTGGTCAATAAAAGCTATATTAGAGCACCTAAACCTGTTGAACAAATCAAAGTAGAACCTAGCGTTGCTATGGTTAAAGATCTCCTGGTAGAAAATATTGATGGGCATGTTATTTACTTTTGTGATGAAGCTGCTAGAATTGCTAAACCCGATGAGAAAGATAAACATAAACCTGTTGTTGGCATGCGTGTTGTCTCAGTCTAAATATGATATCACTGTTATCATGGTTTATGTGACTTAGGTGCTAACGTGAGTGCTATTCCTTTTACCTTATATCAAGAGATTATGAATGATATAGCACCCACTGAAATATAAGACATATATGTTACTATTAAACTTGCTAACAGAGACACAATCACACCACTTGGGATTGTTAGAGATGTTGAAGTATTGTGTGGGAAAATAAAATATCCTACTGATTTTCTAGTTCTTGGTTCCCCGCAAGATGACTTTTGTCCCATTATCTTTGGTAGACCTTTCTTGAACACCATTGATGCTAAAATAGATTGTGAGAAACAAACCGCCGGTGTTAGTTTTGGTGATGAGTCTCATGAGTTTAATTTTTCTAAGTTCAATAGAAAACATCATAAGAAAGAAGTGCCTAGTAAGGATGAAATAATTGGTCTTCCTTCTATTGTCGTGCCTCCTACGGATCCACTAGAACAATATCTGCTAGACCATGAAAATGATATGCATATGCATGAAATAAATGAGATAGATAAAATTTTCTTAGAACAACGACCTCTCCTTAAACACAATTTGCTTATTGAAACTCTAGGAGGTCCTCCTCCACCTAAAGGTGATCCTGTGTTTGAATTAAAACAATCGCCAGACACTTTGAAATATGCTTATCTTGATGAGAAAAAGATATATCCTGTTATTATTAGTGCTAACCTTTCAGAACATGAAGAAGAAAGAGTATTGAACATTCTGAAGAAGCACCGAGCTTCTATTGGATATACTCTTGACAATCTGAAGGCTATTAGTCCCACTCTCTGTCAGCACAAGATTTATATGGAACCTGATGCTAAACCCGTTGTTGATCACCAACTACGTTTAAATCCTAAAATGAAAGAAGTGGTAAGAAGTGAAATCCTGAAACTTTTGGAAGCAGTTATAATCTATCCCATAGCTCATAGTAGATGGGTATGTCCCGTTCATTGTGTCCCGAAGAAGGGAGGTATTACTGTTGTTCCTAATGATAAAAATGAACTTATTCCACAAAGAATTGTCACTGGCTATAGAATGGTAATTGATTTTAGAAAATTAAATAGTAACCAGAAAAGATCATTACCCTCTGCCTTTCATTGATAAAATGCTAGAAAGATTATCTAAGCACACACACTTTTGTTTTCTCGATGGATATTCTGGTTTTTCCCAAATACTTGTTTCACAACCTGATCAAGATAAAACCACCTTTACTTGTCCTTTTGGAACTTATGCTTATAAACGTATGCCTTTTGGTTTATGCAATGCACCTGCTACCTTTCAAAGATGTATGACTGCTATATTATCTGATTTTTGTGAAAAGATTGTTGAGGTTTTCATGGATGATTTTTCCATTTATGGAACTTCTTTTAATGATTGCTTAAGCAACCTTGATCGATTTTTGTAGAGATGCGAGCAAACTACCTTGTCTTGAATTGGGAGAAGTGCCACTTTTATGGTCAATGAAGGTATTGTCTTGGGACATAAAATTTCTGAACAAGGTATTGAGGTGGATAAAGCCAAAGTTGATGCAATTTAGAAAATGCCATGTCCCAGAGATATTAAAGGTATCCGTAGTTTTCTCGGTCATGCTGGTTTCTATAGGAGATTTATTAAATACTTCTCTAAAATTTCTAGGCCTCTTACAAATCTTTTACAAAAGGATGTTCCATTTGTTTTCTGATGATGATTGTGTAGAAGCCTTTGAAACACTTAAGAAAGCCTTAATTTCTGCACCTATTGCTCAACCACCTGATTGGAACTTACCTTTTGAAATTACGTGTGATGCTAGTGATTATGCTGTTGGTGCTGTTTTAGGACAAAGAGTTGATAAGAAATTAAATGTTATTCATTATGCTAGTAAAACTCTAGACAGTGCCCAAAGAAATTATGCTACTACTGAAAAAGAATTTTAGCAGTTGTGTTTGCTTGTGATAAATTCAGATCTTATATTGTTGATTCTAAAGTGATTGTTCACGTTGATCATGCTGCTATTAAATATCTTATGGAAAATAAAGATGCCAAACCTAGACTCATTAGGTGGGTTCTCTTGCTACAAGAATTGGACTTACATATCACTGATAGAAAAGGAGCTGAGAACCCCGTAGCTGATAACTTGTCTAGGTTAGAAAATATTCTTCATGACCCACAACCTATTAATGATAGTTTTCCTGATGAGCAATTAGCTGCAATAAATGTTTCTCATAACACTCCTTGGTATGCTGACTATGCTAATTATATTGTTACTAAATATATACCACCTAGCTTAACTTACCAACAAAAGTTATTTTTATGATTTAAGACATTACTTTTGGGATGCCCACATCTTTATAAAGGAGTAGATGGTATTATTAGACGTTGTGTACTTGGGCATGAACAGGGAAAATCCTATGAAAATGTCACTCCGAAGCTTACGGAGGGCATCATGCGGGAGACAGAATTGCTCACAAGGTATTGCAATCTGGTTTTTATTGGCCAACTCTCTTCAAGGATGCCTGTAAGTTTGTTTTATCTTGTGATGAATGTCAAAGAATTGGTAATATTGGTAAGCGTCAGGAAATGCCTTTGAATTATTCTCTTCTTTGTTGAACCATTTGATGTTTGGGGTTTTGATTACATGGGACCTTTTCCTTCCTCTAATGGGTATACACATATTGTGGTTGCTGTTGATTATCTTACTAAGTGGGTAGAAGCTATTCCAACTAGTAGTGCTGATCACAACACCTCTATTAAAATGCCTAAGGAAGTTATTTTCCCAAGGTTTGGAGTCCCTAGATATTTAATGACTGAGTGTGTTCACATTTCATTCATGGTGCTTTCTGTAAAATGCTTGCTAAGTATGATGTCAACCATAGAATTGCATCACCTTACCATCCTTAGTCTAGTGGTCAAGTTGAACTTAGAAATAGAGAAATAAAATTAATTTTACAAAAAAATATCAATAGGTCCTGAAAGAATCGGTCTAACAAATTAGATGATGCACTTTGGGCCTACAGAACAACATATAAAAATCCCATGGGTATGTCTCCCTACAAAATGGTCTATGGAAAAGCTTGTCATCTGCCTCTTGAGTTAGAAGACAAAGCATATTGGGCAATCAAAGAACTCAACTATGACTTCAAACTTGCCGGTGAAAAGAGGTTATTTGATATTAGCTCACTAGATGAATGGAGAACCCAAGCTTATGAGAATGCCAAATTATTGAAAGAAAAAGTTAAAGATGGCATGATAAAAGAATCCAGAAGCGTGAGTTCAAAGTTGGAGAATATGTTCTTTTGTACAACTCTCGTTTCAGATTCTTTGCAGGAAAACTTCTCTCCAAATAGGAAGGACCTTATGTTATCGAGGAGGTTTATCGATCTGGAGCTATCAAAATAAATAATGCTGAAGGTACTAACCCGAAGGTTGTCAATAAGCAAAGAATAAAACATTATATCTCAGATACTCCCATTAATGTTGAAAGCAATATTATCCAAACTATGACATCGGAAGAACGCGTAAAATAAATCTTCCGGAACACACCAGAATCGTGAAAAAAGAGGAGGTATGTGATACGGTAAGTAAACGAACTCCGAAAAATCCGCAAAAATATTTTCTATCAATTTTGGAATATATTAAAAATTAGAAAATAAGAAACAACTAGGAAGGCAACCCTGGTGGGCACAAGACAGCCTAGGTGGGTTGTGCCCACCTCGGGTACCTTCCAGACTCCGTTTTTCTCCCGTTTGCTTGTTTCCCAAGATAAAAATTCTTTATATACCCCCCAAACCTATTGACCACCGTATCACGGAGAAATCTTCTGTTTTCTTTTCTTGCTTTTTTGTCTGATCCATCAAGGCCAGCATAATGTCTTCTTCCCCCTCCAACAAATGAGAAGAGAATGCTTGGTTGATGAAGATTGAATTGAAGAGAGAAGAGCCCGGAGAATCTTTCAAGAGGGACAAGAGCAAGGAATCTGTTGGAGATCAAGCTCCAGCAGTAGAGCAGGCCTTGCGCGTGGAGGAAGAAGAAGATATCCTTCAACCATACTATGAATACCTCACTCCCACTGAGATTGAAGCCTTTAGGATCATTGAAATGGTCCGTGTCCAAAACAAATATCTCACACGTGAAAATATTTTATTGCAAGAGCACATCATTACCCTTCGGAGCGTCATCCAAAGATTGGAGTATCTTTTGAGCATGAAAGAGAAGGACGAACCCTCCACTACATCATTACCACCACCACCTTCTTCATCACTAAAGGGCACTCCTCTTGGCTTGAGCCAAGCTTGGGGGATGTGCCCCGGTATCGTATCACCATCACTATCTTTTGCCTTTATTTATCTTACTTCGATCCTTAGTTATCTTTCGATTTACTTGAATGAAAGTTTAGTTTGATCCTTTCTTTTCAAGTGCTTGCTTAGTGATCTATCATTGTAATCATGTTCGAGATATATAATAAAAGAGTAGTTTGAGTTTTGTTTCTTTACTTTAATGTTTCAATAAAAAGAAAAGAAATGAAATGAAAAGGATCATATGCTAATCTTATGGTAAGTAATGACATCACATAAGGAAAAGTATAAGTGGTAAAATTTGTTGGAGATTGACAAACATAGCATTGGTCAGTGATGCAACTCATGAAAGAATTAATAAGGGAAGAGAAGATTCACACGCAAATACACTATCATGGACATCTTTTATGATTGTGAGCCCCCATTAAATATTTCGTGTCAAAATAGTTGACGTTGGACAAGGAAGACAACGTAATGATTTATGTTTGTTCATATTCACATATAAGTTATATTGTCATACATCCTTTAACATGTGGTGCGTGCTCAGTATATTTTCTAGCAAAAAATTCCGCACTAAGTAGAGATACTACTTGTGCATCCAAAAACCCTTAACCCAAATGTTATTTTGAGAGTCCACCATATCTACCTATGAAATGAGTAAGATCCTTCAAGTAAGTTCTCATCGGTGCAATAAGGCAATACAAATTGCCTCTAAAAGTGTTGGATCATTTAGTGTAAGCTAAAGTTGAGCGTTGTACAAACTTGTGATGGCAAAGAATAAAAGCGACAGACTGCATAGTAAAGGTTGCTATCATAAGGGGCAATATAACGTGACGTTCTTTTGCATTAAGGGATTAGGCATACAAACAAATAAGCGCATGACAACCTCTGCTTCCCTCTGCGAAGGGCCTATCTTTTACTTTTATGCATTTACTTTTATGAAGATTCAAAGTTTTCTTCTCTATTATTTTTTTATTTTTCTCTTTTTGGCATGCACCATGTGGTGAGGAAAGATCTAGGCACATATATCCAGTTGGATATGAGTAGGCATGAGTTATTATTTTTGACATCACCCTTGAGGTGAATATGTTGGGAGGCGAAACTATAAGCCCCTATCTTTCTATGTGTCTGGTTGAAACTTTTTGTTCATGGTACGCTGTGAGTGTTAGCAATCATAGAGGATTAAGTGATGGTTGAGTATGTGGACTTGCTTAAAGGCTCTAACACGTGACCGTTCCTGAAAATATGATGAATTGTAGCTGCAAAGTTGATTGAGAACATAGTTTGTTGGCTTTCAATAAGGTTTATGCTTTATACTTCGATGTTGTGATGAATTGTTACTTGTTCATGAGAAGTTATATGATAAAAGTTCTATAATAATGTTTGTTGTTGTTATAATAATATACATGATGCTCCAATGTCCGTATTTTGTTTTATCGACACCTCTCTCTCTAAGCATGTGGACATGTTCTTTGATTTCTGTTTTCGCTTGAGGACAAGCGAGGTCTGAGCTTGGGGGAGTTGATACGTCCATTTAGCATCATGTTTTCCTACTGTTATTTATGATTTTTTCTGCATAATAATGCTTTATGGAGTAATTCTAATGTCTTTTCTCTCATATTATGCATGGTTCACACAATGAGGGAGAATACCGGCAGCTGGAATTTTGGACCTGAAAAAGCTACGTCAGGCCACCTATTCTGCACAACTCCAAATGAGCTGAAACTTCACAGAGAATTTTTATGGAATATTTAAGAATTATTGGAGCAAATAACTACTAAAGGGGCCGGACCATGTGGGCACAACCCACCTAGGCACGTCAGGGCTCCCAAGCGCGCCCTGGTGGGTTGTGCCCTCCTCGGCTCACCTCCGGTGCCCCTGTTCTGGTATATAAGTCATTTTGACCTACAAAAAATTAGGGGAGGACTTTCGGGACGAAGCACCGCCATCTCAAGGCAGAACTTGGGCAGGAGCACTTTTGCCCTCTGGTGGAGCGATTCCGCCAGGGGAACTTCCCTCCCGGAGGGGAAAATCATCGTCATCATCATCACCAACAACTCTCCCATCTTGGGGAGGTCAATCTCCATCAAGTTCAACATCACCATCTCCTTTAAAACCCTAGTTCATCTCTTGTGTTCAATCTTTGTACCGGAACCTTAGATTGGTGCTTGTGGGTGACTAGTAGTGTTGATTACATCTTGTAGTTGATTACTATATGGTTTATTCGGTGGAAGATTATAAGTTCAGATCCATTATGCTATTTAATACACCTCTGATCTTGAGCATGATTATCATTTATGAGTAGTTACTTATTTTCTTGAGGTCACGGGAGAAATCTTTTTGCAAGTAATCATGTGAACATGATATGTGTTCGATATTTTGATGATATGTCTGTTGTGATTCCCTTAGTGGTGTCACATGAACGTGGACTACATGGCACTTCACATTATTAGGGCCTAATGGAATGCATTGTGGAGTAGTTATTAGATGATGGGTTGCAAGAGTGACAGAAGCTTAAACCCTAGTTTATGCGCTACTTCGTAAGGGACTGATTTGGATCCAAAAGTTTAATGCTATGGTTAGATTTTATCTTAATACTTATCTCATAGTTGCCGATGCTTGCGAGGGGGTTAACCATAAGTAGGAGGTTTGTTCAAGTAAGAATAGCACCTAAGCACCGGTCCACCCACATATCAAATTATCAGAGTAGCGAACACGAATCAAACCAACATGATGGAAGTGACTAGATGAAATTCCCGTGTACCCTCAAGAACACTTTGCTTATCATAAAAGACCGTTTTGGACTGTCCTTTGGCTCAAAAGGACTGGGCTACCTTGCTGCACTTTTGTTACCATTACTTGCTTGTTACAAATTACCTTGCTATCGAACTACTCATTACTTATAATTTCAGTACTTGCAGAAAATACCTTGCTGAAAACCACTTGTCATTTCCTTCTGCTCCTCATTGGGTTTGACACTCTTACTTATCGAAAGGACTACGATTGATCCCCTATACTTGTGGGTCATCTGATACGCCAATTTCCCAGGAATGATCCCGTGAAACACCATTGAAGAGGGCTAGAGCTGTTTGTCGGATAGATTCATCCGTTTGAAGGTATCAGAGTACAAGATGTTGATATTGCTTCCACCGTCCATCACTACTTTCGTGAGCTTGTATCCATCGACTTGTGATGCCACTACCAAAGCAAGGCAACCCAAGTTCTCAACCCGGGGAGGATGATCCTTGCGACTCCAAGTCACTGGTTGCATTGACCAATTGAGGTATTCTGGGATGGACGGCTCAAGCATGTTGACGGCTCGCTTTTGGAGTTTTCGATCGCGCTTGCAAGTACTAGTCGTGAAGACATGATATTGCCCACTGTTAAACTATTTTGGATTGCTCTAAAACCTAGACTGGCTGCCTTGGTGCCGATTTCCTTGGCCAGATCACTGATTATTTCCAACACCAATACCAGCCCCCTGAAAACTAGAGTTGGGCACACCGGACCCCTGGAAGCCGACATTGGGGAAGTGCCCCTATGAGTCGGCACCATGGAAGCCGGCTCCAGATCCACCAGCTCCAGGGTTTCTTGGTTTCCCACCATTTCCTCCACCATTATGATGCTGATAAGTTTGGTTTCTTAACTCCTACATGATGAAACAGTTTTCCTAAGAATGATTTCCCGTATTACCATCAAAACTGTGTTGAGGACACGGGGCTTGGAGGGCTTCCTCGTAGTTACGAGGTTGATTCCCATTGTAGGGTCTCCCAAAACTGTTGTTCTGGCGCTGGTTTTGAAAGCTAGTATTGGTATTAGTGACAACCTGGTTTCCATTGTGCCCCTTACCACCATTGTAACCATTGTTCTGCTGCCCCTTGCCAGGATTTTTCTTACCCTTGCTAGATTTCTCGTCGTCTGAGGTGAGATCCTTAGTGTTATCAGACTCGACATATCGGATTAAAACATCCATGAGATCATCCATGTCTTTCACTTTCCGCTTGAGACGACCAAGTTTCTAAGCAAGAGGCTGGAAGTGACAGTTCTTTTCCAAGATCAAGACGGCCCGAGCGGCTGAAATGCTGTCAGAGGAGTGAATATTCTCTGCCACCCGACTAGACCAGTGGTAGGCTGACTCATCATCATGCTGGATGCAATGCTCCCAACCAACAATCGTCATTGGGCGCTTGCAGGTTCCTTGGAAGTTTTTGATAAAACGCTCCTTCAGTTCCTCCCAAGTGTTGATAGAGTTAGGGGGCAAATTTTTCAACCATGTACGTGCTGGCCCTTCCAACATCATGGTTAGGCACTTGGCGCAGACTGCATCACTAACATTTAACATATCCATGGCTAGCTCGTAGCTTTTGATCCATGCATCTGGCTCGAGATCGGCTATGTAATTGGGGACTTTGCGAGGACCTTTGAAGTCAGTTGGCATATGCTCGTTGCATAAGGCAGGTGCTAAGCATGGTATCCCAATGGTCCGACTGGTGACACCAGCTCCTCGTGACGTTGGCTGGGCTGTGGCGGGTGGGGGTTGTGCGACTCCTATATTTCCTACTCTTGCTCCTGCTTCTCGCATAGTTCATGCCGCATCAACGATTGCCTGAGCATATGAGACCGTTGGCCGAAGCGGGTCCTATTTCTGCTGCTCACGCTGCCGACGAGCATTGCTGGAAACCGCCAGTGACTCGGCGTGTCGACTCTTGCCGTGACTTGGGCGAGGGGTAGAGTGAAGCTGCTGTGGCTATAGGAGTAGCTCGTCTGTTGTGTGACTGCGGTTTTCAACATCTCAATATCGTTCCTGGCTTTCAATTTCCACTGGGCTATTTCTGGTGACTGGAATCACCGCAATGTTGTGAGTCGCTGCTAATACATTATTCACCGGGTTGGAGTAATGACCCTCCTAAGTTTGGAAATGAGCTGGTTCCGTTAGGCACAGCTGAGCTGGCACATGCTGTTGAACCGGCTGGTACCGCTGAGCCGGCTATGACTGTAATGGGGCCGTATTCGCTGGCACAAGTTGTGTCAATTGGGGTATGACAGGCGCTCCGTCTGGCGTACTCGTTCCTGCCCCTGGGATGGATGCACCCTGTGGTGTATCAAACAATCGTGTGCCTGCGTAACTAGGCGGCAGGCAGCTGTGATGCCTCCTTTGATGCACTATATCCGACCCATGCTGACGGGAATTGAGGTGCAGTGTCTCCGCTTTCAGGCACTTAGTTTCCCTAAGGATGTGAGCTTGCACTTCCGCCATACAAGTGTTTTCAGCGTTGATGTCTTCCTGGACCTTGGCCATCTGCTCACGAAGCTTTGCTACTTCCGTGTTGCGTTCATCTTGATTCTCTGCAGTAACTTGAGGAGCCACGACAGTCCCCAAAGTGGTCATTAGTCCCACCAGAGCTTGAGCCGGCGTCTGGCCTGAGCCCGCTGCATCGGGAGTCGGTGCTGAAGAGCCAGTCCCTGTTACGGCTCCAACAGCCGTGGACTTTTGAGCCACCCCGGTACCAGCCAAGTTTTGATTCTAGTTTCCGGCCATGTAAACCGCTGCATGACATGGCGGCTCGAAGGTCTCTGGACCGATCTCGTCATCGGAATAGCCCCCAAGCTTATCTTCGAAAAGCAGAAGAATCGACTTAGTATCACCGACTAAGGACTCGCCATCGGAGTAGACGAGAGTGTCACCGCCAGATGCAGGATAGCACGCCAGGTCAACTTCAGGAGTGAAGCCGACGAAGATGTGAGCTCGGCTTGGTTTGGCGCGGCCAGCCGGCTCGACGATGTTGGAGAAGATGTCTGTCTCGGGACCAGATTCGTTGAGTACACCGATGAAGACATGGATCTTGCCGAAGGGGACCCAGTACTCGTACTCGATCTAGTCGGCCTCGGGGCCCCATCCTGAATCGTCGATGTAGAGCTTGCCTCGGTGACTGTTCATCATTCGGCCAATTATGTATCCCTCGATCCCTGGGAGAGCACCCTCCAAGAACTCAACACCATCGTGCGTAGGCCTCACGGTGGGCGCCAACTGTCGTGGTTTTGTCACGGCAGATGTCCTCATGAAAGGACTAAGTCTAGAGGCCATCGCAACTAGGTGGTCACTTGAACGGGGTTGATCGGGAACAAAAGACACGAGTTTACCTAGGTTCGGCCCCTCGCGGTGGAGGTAAATACCTAGTTCCTGCTTGATTGATATTGCTGGAGATCTCAATATATTACAAGGATGCGGATTCGCTAACCTCGCTTTAGAGAGATTGCAACTTAGTCTTTTTGACCTAGGGGCTTGATACGTCCATTTTGCATCATGTTTTCTTACTCTTATTTATAATGTTTTAATCCCTAATAATGCTTTTTGGAGTAATTCTAATGCCTTTTCTCTCATAATTTGCAAGGAATACACAAACAGGGAGAATTCCGGCAGCTGGAAATCTGGACCTGAAAAAGCTACGTCAGGCTAGCTATTCTGCACAGCTCCAAACAAGTTGAAACTTCACAGAGAATTTTTATGGAATATTTGAGGAATATTGCAGCAAATAACTAGCATAGGGGGCCCACAAGGTGGGCACAACCCACCTGGGCGCGCCAGGCAGCCCAGGCGCGCCCCGGTGGGTTGTGCTCACCTGGGCCCACCTCCGGTGCCCATCTTCTGGTATATAGGTCATTTTGACCTAGAAAAATAGGGGGAGGACTTTCGGGACACAGCATCGCCGTCTTGAGGCGGAACTTGGGAAGGAGCACTTTTGCCCTCTGGCGGAGCGATTCCACCGGGGAACTTCCCCCCTGAAGGGGGAAATCATCGTCATCATCATCACCAACAACTCTCCCATCTTGGGGAGGGCAGTCTCCATCAACAGATTCAACAACATCATCTCATCTCAAACCCTAGTTCATCTCTTGTGTTCAATCTTGTTACCGGAACTATAGATTGGTGCTTGTGGGTGACTAGTAGTGTTGATTACATCCTGTAGTTGATTACTATATGGTTTATTTGGTGGAAGATCATATGTTCAGACCATTATGCTATTTAATACCCCTCTTATCATGATCATGATTATCATTTGTGAGTAGTTACTTTTGTTCTTGAGGTCACGGGAGAAATCATGTTGCAAGTAATCATGTGAACTTGATATGTGTTCGATATTTTGATAGTATGTATGTTGTGATTCCCTTAGTGGTGTCATGTGAACGTCGACTACATGACACTTCACCATATTTGGGCCTAATGGAATGCATTGTGGAGTAGCAATTAGATGATGGGTTGTGAGAGTGACAGAAGCTTAAACCCCAGTTTATGCGCTATTCCGTAAGGGACCGATTGGATCCAAAAGTTTAATGCTATGGTTAGAATTTATTCTTAATACTTTTCTCGTAGTTGCGGATGCTTGCGGGAAGTTTAATCATAAGTAGGAGGCTTTCAAGTAAGAACAACACCTAAGCACCAGTCCACGCACATATCAGATTATCAAAGTAGCAAACACAAATTAAACCAACATGATGAAAGTGACTAGATGAAATTCCCGTGTACCCTCAAGAACGCTTTGCTTATCATAAGAGACCGTTTTGGCCTGTCCTTTACCTCAAAAGGATTGGGCTACCTTTCTGCACTTTTATTACTACTACCGTTACTTGCTCATTACAAATTATCTTGCTATCAAACTACTCTGCTACTTACAATTTCAGCACTTGCAGACATTTCCTTATTGAAAACCACTTGTCATTTCCTTCTGCTCCTCGTTGGGTTCGACACTCTTATCGAAAAGAGCTAAAATTCCCCTATACTTGTGGGTCATCAAGGCTATTTTCTGGCGCCATTGCCGGGGAGTGAAGCGCCTTTGGTAAGTGGAATTTGGTAAGGAAACATTTATATAGTGTGCTGAAATTTATTGTCACTTGTTATTATGGAAAACAATCCTTTGAGGGGTTTGTTCGGGGTATCTTCACCTCATCCGGAACCACAATTAGCTAGCCCTCAACCTACTGCACCTACTGAAAATATTGAATATGAAATTCCTTCTGGTAAGATACAACAACTGCTAGCTAATCCTTATGCAGGAGATGGAACCGAACATCCTGATATGCACTTGATATATGTAGAACAAATTTGTGGATTGTTTAAGCATGCAGGTTTACCCGGAGATGAAGTTATGAAAAATGTTTTCCCTTTATCTTTGAAGGGAAAAGCATTGCCATGGTATAGGCTATGCGATGATATTGGATCTTGGAACTGGAATCATTTGAAATTGGAGTTCCATCAATTTTTTTATCCTATGCATCTAATTCATCGTGATCGGAATTATATATATAATTTTTGGCCTCGTGAAGGAGAAAGTATCACTCTAGCTTGGGGGAGGCTTAAGTCAATGTTATATTCATGCCCCAATCATGAGCTCTCAATAGAAATTATTATCCAAAAAATTTATGCTCGGCTTTCTCGTAATGATCAAACCATGCTTGATACTTCTTGTGCTGGTTCTTTTATGAAGAAGACTATTTAATTCCGGTGGGATCTTTTGGAAAGAATTAAACACAAATCTAAAGATTGGGAACTCGACGAAGGTAAAGTGTCAGGTATTAAGCTTAAGTACGATTGTGTTAAATCTTTTATGAATACCGATGCTTTTCAAAAGTTTAGCCCTAAATATGGACTTGACTCTGAGATAGTAGCCTCCTTTTGTGAATCATTTGCTACTCATGTTGAAATCCCTAAAGAGAAGTGCTTTAAATATCACCCAACTATTAAAGAAGAAATTAAAGGACCGGTACCAGTTAAAGAAGAAACTATACTTTATAATGTTGATCCAGTTGTTCCTTCTGCTTATATTGAGAAACCACCTTTCTCTGTTAGGATAAAGGAACATGTTAAAGTTTCAACTGTGGTTAACAAAAGTTATATTAGAACACCTAAACCTGATGAACAAATTAAACTAGAACCTAGTATTGCTATGGTTAAAGATCTCTTGGAAGAAGATATGGATGGGCATGTTATTTAATTCTATGAAGAAGCTGCTAGAATTGCCAAACCTGATAAAAAGGACAAACATAGACGTGTTGTTGGCATGACTATCACATCAGTTAAAATAGCAGATCACTATTATCATGGTTTATGTGACATAGGTGCTAGTGTGAGTGGTATTCCTTACACCTTATATCAAGAAATTATGAATGACATAACACCCGCAGAAATAGAAGACATAGATGTTATAATTAAACTTGCTAATAGAGACACTATATCACCAATCGGGATTGTTAGAGATGTTGAAGTCTTGTGTGGGAAAATAAAATACCCTACTGATTTCCTTGTTCTTGGTACCCACAAGATGAATTTTGTCCCATTATCATTGGTAGACCTTTCTTGAACACCGTTAATGCTAGAATAGATTGTGAGAAACAAACTGTCGGTGTTAGTTTTGGTGATGAGTCTCATGAGTTTAATTTTTCCAAGTTTAGTAGAAAGCTTCATGAAAAAGAATTCCCTAGTAAGGATTAATTAATTGGTCTTGCTTCTATTGTGCCTCCTACTGATCCTTTAGAACAATATTTTCTAGACCATGAAAATGATTTTCATATGCATGAAAGAAATGAAATAGATAAGATTTTCTTTGAACAACATCCTCTGCTTAAACACAATTTGCCTATTGAAACTCTAGGAGGTACTCCTCCACCTAAAGGAGATCCTATGCTTGAATTAAAACAATTGCTAGACACTTTGAAATATGCTTATCTTGATGAAAAGAAGATATATCCTGTTATTATTAGTGATAACCTTTCAGAACATGAAGAAGAAAGATTATAGAAAGTTCTAAGGAAGCACCGAGCTGCTATTGGATATACTCTTGATGATTTAAAGGGCATTAGTCCCACTCTATGTCATCATAAAATTAATATGGAACCTAATACAAAACCTGTTGTTGATCACCAATGTCGGTTAAATCCGAAGATGAAAGAAGTGGTAAGTACGAAAATATTAAAACTTCTGGAAGCAGGTATAATCTATCCTATAGCTGATAGTAGATGGTTAAGTCATGTTCATTGTGTCCCTAAGAAAGGAGGTATAACTGTTGTTCCTAATGATAAGAATGAACCTATTCCACAAAGAATTGTTAGAGGCTATAGAATGGTAATTGATTTTAGAAAATTAAACAAAGCAACTAGAAAAGATCATTACCCTTTGCCTTTTATTGATCAAATGCTTGAAAGATTATCTAAGCACACACATTTTTGCTTCCTTGATGGATATTCTCATTTTTCACAAATACCTGTTGCTCAACCTGATCAAGAAAAGACCACTTTTACTTGTCCTTTTGGAACCTATGCTTATAGACGTATGCCTTTTGGTTTATGTAATGCACCTGCTACCTTTCAAAGATGTATGACTGCTATATTCTCTGACTTTCGTGAAAAGATTGTTGAGGTTTTCAAGGATGATTTCTCTGTTTATGGGAAGTCTTTTGATTATTGTTTAATCAATCTTGATCGAGTTTTGCAGAGATGTGAACAAAAAAACTTGTCTTGAATTGAATTGGGAGAAGTGTCACTTTATGGTTAATGAAGGCATTGTCTTGGGTCATAAAATTTCTGAAAGAGGTATTGAAGTGGACCAAGCTAAGGTTGATGCAATTGAGAAAATGCCATGTCCTAAAGATATCAAAGGTATTCGTAGTTTCCTAGGTCATGCTGGTTTCTATAGGAGATTTATCAAAGACTTTTATAAAATTTCTAGGCCTCTTACTAGTCTTTTGCAAAAGGATATTCCTTTTTTATGACGATTGTTTAGAAGCCTTTGAAACACTCAAGAAAGCCTTAATTTCTGCACCTATTGTTTAACCACCTGATTGGAACTTGCCTTTTGAAATTATGTGTGATGCTAGTGATTATGTTGTTGGTGCTGTTCTAGGATAAAGAGTTGATAAGAAATTGAATGTTATTCATTATGCTAGTAAACTATAGATAGTGCTCAAAGAAATTATGCTACTACTGAAAAAGAATCCTTAGCAGTGGTGTTTGCTTGTGATAAATTTAGACCTTATATTGTTGATTCCAAAGTAACTGTTCACACAGACCATGCTGCTATTAAATATCTTATGGAAAAGAAAGATGCTAAACCTAGACTATTCGATGGGTTCTCTTGTTACAAGAATTTGATTTACATATCATTGATAGAAAAGGAGCTGAGAACCTCATAGCTGATAATTTGTCTAGGATTGAAAATGTGCCTGATGACCCACTACCTATTGATGATAGTTTTCCTGATGAGCAGTTAGCCGCAATAAATGTTTCTCATAGTACTCCTTGGTATGCTGACTATGCTAATTACATTGTTGCTAAGTATTTACCACCTAGCTTTACATACCAACAAAAGAAAAAAATTCTTCTATGATTTAAGACATTACTTTTGGGATGGCCCACATATTTATAAAGGAGGAGTACATGGTATTATTAGACGTTGTGTACCTGAGCATGAACAGGGACAAATCCTATGGTAATATCACTCCGAAGCTTATGGAGGGCATCATGCTGGAGATAGCTAGAACTGCTCACAAGGTATTGCAGTCTGGATTTTATTGGCCTACTCTCTTCAAGGATGCCCATAAGTTCGTCTTATCTTCTGATGAATGTCAAAGAATAGGTAATATCGCTAAGCGTTAAGAAATGCCTATGAATTATTCACTTGCTGTTGAACCATTTGATGTCGGGATTTGATTACATGGGACCTTTTCCTTCCTCTAATGGGTATACACACATTTTGGCTGCTGTTGATTATGTCACTAAATGGGTAGAAACTATTCCAACCAGTAGTGCTGATCACAACACCTCTATTAAAATGCTTAAGGAAGTTATTTTCCCAAGGTTTGGAGTCCCTAGATATTTAATGACTGGTGGTGGTTCACACTTTATTCATGATGCTTTCCGTAAAATGCTTGCCAAGTATGATGTTAACCATAGAATTGCATCACCCTATCATCCTCAATCCAGTGGTCAAGTTGAACTTAGCAATAGAGAAATAAAGTCAATAGATCCAGGAAGAATTGGTCTAAGAAATTAGATGATGCACTTTGGGCCGATAGAACATCATATAAAAGTCCTATGGGTATGTCTCCTTATAAAATTGTTTACGGAAAAGCTTGTCATTTGCCTCTTGAGTTAGAACATAAAGAATATTGGGAAATCAAAGAGCTCAACTATGATTTTAAGCTTGCTTGGGAAAAGAGGTTATTTGGTATTAGCTCATTAGTCGAATGGAGAATCCAAGCTTTTGAAAATGCAAAAGTATTCAAAGAGAAAGTTAAAAGATGGCATGACAAAATAATCCAAAAGCGTGAGCTTAAAGTTGGAGAATATGTTCTTTTGTACAACTCTCATTTCAGATTCTTTGCAAGAGAACTCCTGTCAAAATGGGAAGGGCCCTATGTTATCTAGGAGGTTCATCGGTCTGGAGCCATCAAAATAAATAATTTCGAAGGTACTAACCCAAAGGTTGTCAATGGACAACGAATAAAACATTATATCTCAGGTATGCCCATTAATCTTGAAAGTAATATTATTCAAACTTTGATACCAGAAGATCACATAAAAGAGTCCTTCCGGAACACTCCAGAATCATGAAAATAAGGAGGTACGTGATGCGGTAAGTAAACGGACTCCGAAAAATCTGCAAAAAATATTTTTTTATCAGTTTTGGAATATTTAATAATTTAGAAAATAAAGAAACTTCCAGGAAGCGTACCCTGGTGGGCACTGGCGCGCCTAGGTGGGTTGTGCCCACCTGGGACACCTTCGGACTCCGTTTTTTTACATCTTGCTTGTCCCCCAAGATAAAAAATCTATATATACTTCCCGAACCTGTAAACCACCGTATCGCGGAGAAATCCTCTTTCTCTTTTCTTGTTGTTTTCTGCGCAGTTTTGAAAATATGTCGTCTCAAGGCTCCGACGGAGAGAGCTATGCCTCACATCTCACTGCTGACCCAAAGACCTATGGGGACCTATCTCCTTATGGTTGAACTATGGATGACGAGGAGGATGCTCGGTTGATAAGGATTGATGATTGAAGCTCGGAGGAGGAGGATGGTCCTCTACCTCAACCTGGGGATATGCACGTGGAGTTCAAGAAGTCAAGTCTCCTTAAGAGAGCTAACCGGTCTAAAAATCAATCTATTCCTTCTCGTTTTGGCAGAAAAGCAAAGGGGATTTATGTGACATGATCTTGAAGCTGGAGTTGGAAGTCGATGATTTAAAGGAGGAAATTGCTCTCCTCAACTACAATATGAAAAAGTTGAAGGCACAATTGTCACCACCACCACCATCTTCTTCACCACCAAACGAGAATTAAGTATCGGGTATGAGCACTCCCCTTGGCTTCCTCCAAGCTTGGGGAGCTGCCCCGATATCATATCATCCCACTATCCTTTTGCCTTTACTTATTTTAGTTCGACCTTTTTCTTTAGATGAATAAAAGTTTAGTTTGATCCTTTGTTCTTTGAGATTTTGCTTAGTGATCTATCCTTGTAATCGTGTGCAAGTTATATAATAAAGTTTAGTTTGAATTTTTGCTTTAATTTCTTTACTTTCATGTTGCAAATAAAGAAAAAATAAGAAAGAAAAAGAGAAAGGAAATAAATAAAAGAAAGGAAATAAATCAAGAAGATCATATACTAATCCTATGGTAGGTGATGGCACCACATAAGGAAAAGTATAAGTAGAAAATTTTATTAGAGATTGACAAACATAGCATTAGTCAATGATGCAATTCATGAAATAATTAATAAGGGAAGAGAAGATTCACATATAAATATACTATCCTAGAAATCTTTTGTGATTGTGAGCCCTCATCAAAATATTATATGCCAAAATTGTTGACGTTGGACAAGGAAGACAACTTAATGGTTTATGTTTCTTTATATTCACATAGAAGTCATATTGTCATAGGTCCTTCAACACGTGGTGCTTGCCCCCTATCTTTGCTAGCCAAAAATTCCACACTAAGTAGAGATACTACTTGTGTCGGATTCAGGGTTCCACAGACCCTTGAGAGGTTCAAACTCTCGGGTGCGCACGAAGAACACTCTCTCGCCAACCTGTCCGCTCAATGATCCCACGGCCTAACTCGACGAACCCAAAGAGCAAGAGACACAGGGATTTATCCTGGTTCGGGCCACCTTGCGGTGTAATACCCTACTCCAGCTTTTGTGGTGGATTGCCTCGTGGGGCTGAGGATGAACTAATACAGTGGTGGAACAGCCTCGGGAGGTGAGGTGTTCTTGAGCTCGATGAGCTGGTGAGGTGGTTTGGGTGGAATGGATCCGTCCCAAGATGCCTCCCTATGGTGGTGGCTAAGTCCTATTTATAGTGGCCTTAGTCCTCTTCCCAAATGTAGGCGGGAAGGGATCCCACAATAGCCAAATTTGAAGGGAGACAACTAGTACAAGCTATCCTGACAAAAGTAGTCTTCGCCTGCGAAAGGCTCTGTGGTGACGCTGGAGTGGGCTCCGCGATGACCTCTGTCCTGCCGTCCTGGCGGTCTTGGTCTTATTGCACCAGAATGGAAACCTTTTTCTGAGTCCTCGGGACTTCGCGCCTGCGTTTGCCTCCTTAGCACCAAAGAGGAAACTAGTACACTGCGCCCGCTGGCACCCGCCTGGCCTCGGTCGTCATGGCTCACGTCATGTGAACCTCGCGAGGTTCACCTTGCATAGATATCTCCGCTCCTCGGGAGCCAGCCTAGTGAGGCCGTCCCTAGGGAGGTCTTGGTGTCGTCGGCCTCGCGAGGCTTGGCCCCTCGCGACGGTCTTGAGCTGTTGCTGCTGAAGCTGGGCCGTACCGAGCCGTTGACGGAGCCACGCCGCGGGCCACAGGCAGGCAAGTCTGGGTACCCCCATTCCCAGGATGCCGACAGTAGCCCCCGGGCCCAAGGGGCAAGTGCGGAGCGCCGCAGGCCCCAACCGCCTGCGCCTCTGTCGACGCATGGCGCTTGATGGGACGTGGGCACCTCCACTTCCCCATGCTGCCTCGGCAACCGTTCGACTTGACGAGACTCTGCTGCATGTAGAGAAAAACCATCATTACGTGTGATTGTGGAGGCCGGCGGTTGGCCTCCTCCTGGCTATAAATGAGGAGAGGGGCGGAGCCCTCTTTGCTCATTTCCTTCTTCTTGTCGTACACCCTCTCCTCTTCCTATTTGCCTCGCCATCTTGCCGCAGCCCCCATGGCACCGACGAAGATGTTCTTCGCCACGGAGAAGGGGAAGGCTCGCCAGGAGGGACCCGACTTGTCGCTACCCAAGAGAGGGCGGGGCCGCCCTCGTAAGCATGCCGTGACCCCTGTGGTGGCGCCTCGGGGGCGTGGGCGCACTCCTTCGGGGACCGGCGTCGTCCTTGGCGGCCACGGTGGTGTCTCTTCTCGCAGCGGAAGCCGCCCAAGGCAAGGCAGTCCCCCTGACGAGGGGAGGCGCGCCGTGGTTGCCCGGCCTTCCCGGCCGCGCTTCCACTCGGTGGAGGTGCTCCCGGAGTTCGTTGTGTGGTCGGAGAGTCCGGCCTGCACTTGGCTCCAGCTTTCGTGCTCCTCTACTGGCGAGCTGCCGGCCGTGGGTCTCGACGGCCTCTGGCTGGAGGCTGATGGCTTCTGCAGCAAGGCCTCGTGGGTCGCGGTGGAGGTCTCCGCCGCGGGCAACGTGGCCCTGGCCTGCGGCTGGCAGGCGTTTGCCCGCGCGCGCGGCCTGAGCGGGTGGTGCACCCTCCACTTCAAGTACGACGGCATCGCGACCCTCTTCGCGAGGGTGTTTGGGGGAGATGGTCGTCGCGCTGGGTGCTTCCCCGAAGACAGCGGCGGTGACGATGAGCTTGGCCTTGGCGACGACCGTGACGATGTTGAAGGCGAGCTTGCCATTAGCGATGGTCATGGCTCATCCAGCAGCGGCGGCTCCTCTGCCAGCGAGAGCACCAGCGGCGGCGGCTATGACCGGCCGCCACGCCGCCGGGCCCGCTTCGAGGACGTTGGCGGGTCGTCCCGTCCCCATGTGGCGGTGAAGCGCAAGGAGGGCTCAGGCTGAGCTGAGTCCGGGAGGCCTTTGGAGCCAGACCTCGTGGGTTGCTGCGGTTGTGTGGGCCACTTTTTTTAACTTTCCTTTCTTCCTGCATTTGAAAAAGTAGATGGCCCTCCTGGGCGTGCAATGAACCATGGTACTTATGCCGCTATGCTATGTTTATTGTTCTTGTGTTATGCTATGATGTTCGTGCTCCACGCAGATATAGAGGGATAACTTAGCTTGATACGCTCGGGGTAGCTTCCCGCCTCGCGAGGGCGCGCCTTGTGGCATCTGGTGAGGCCTCCTTGTTACTGGCTCAAGAACTGCTAACCCGGGAGGAGTCATAAAGCTGCAGAATTTGTTAGAAATCTGTCGGGTGCCTTGTTCCTCCGCGCTCGAGCTCTCAAGTATGGGCTAATCATGTCTTAGTGCACCACGCCGCGGTACCCCGGGGGGGCACAAACTTAAGAGGGTGCGCCAGTCACGAGCTCATTTGAGGCTGCCTCGTGAAGATCAAGGAAGCCAAAGCTCTGGGGCGACAGGGCTTTGGCGAGGTGTGCTCGCGGCGTGGGCTAGCCCAGCGCACGTACACACCTGCCCAGCCCCCACGTGAGGCGCGCGAGGGAGAGCATCGGGCAACTGCCGTCCTCCCGGACGCAAGACAAAGAAGCAAGCAAAGTAAAAGGGAGAAAACCCAACTAATAAATCGAGATACACCAGAGCTCAAAATTTCATTAAAAGGTTGCAAACCAGCTACATAAAGCAAATGAATAGCCGCGTCCGGCACCTAGTTTAGTCTTCTCACCAGCACGGAGCTAAGTGCTGCCACTAGAACGTGGGAGGGAGCCCTCGAGGCTGTAGGGCGGCACTCTGGAGACTCCGGGGTGTGTACAGCCCCACTCATTATTACGTGAGAGTGTCACGAGCGGAGACCTTCATAGGCTGTCAGTGTACAAAATTAGGAGTCCCTTTTTGCACCCCTTTACTTGTGCGCGGGCCGCAGCCCCACGCCCCTGGCCACCCTTGGGGGGCAGAGGAAGCAAGACCACAAGACAACCAGAGCAACGCCAAGACAGAAATGCAAAGAGCAGAGGGGCGAAGTGGACTCCCCCGGCAAGGCCCTTGCCGGGGCGACCTCCGCAGCCCCGGCAAGAGCCTTGCCGGGGCAACTTGCTGGACACCAGCAGAGCCGCCACCCTTGAGCCCAGGAGTTCCAACACCATCAATCAAATTGGAACCAAGGCTCGGGAGGCACCTCCATAGTGACATGCAGATCTTTGTGAAGATCAGAAGCACACAAGATCAGATGAGAACCAGAAGACGACGATCCTCGACAAGATCCTTGCCAAGGAAACCCACGAGACCCCCGACAAGATTCTTGCCGGGGACGACCGTGGTGCCACGGCAAGACCCTTGCCAGGGCCCCGGCAAGACCCTTGCCGAAGACATCCGCGGGGCCGCGACCAGGCCCACATATGCCAAGATTCCACCGCCGTTCCCATACAGCTGCCAGCCCACCAACTAGGCGAGCACCTGCGTGGCGACGTGCGGCCTCTAGACCAACTCAGCAAGCACCTGTGTGGTGGCATGCAGATCTTTGCTAAGACTCTGCCACCGCACCAACTCAACAGCCAGCCAGCTGGCATGGCACTACACGCCTCGTTAGTTTGGACGCGCGTCGAAGCCAAGCGACGCGGCGACTAATACGTCCATTTTGCATCATGCTTTTATATCAATATTTATTACATTATCGGCTGTTATTACACGTTATGTCACAATACTTATGCCTATCCTCTCTTGTTTTACAAGGTTTACATGAAGAGGGAGAATGCCGGCAGCTTGAATTCTGGGCTGGAAAAGGAGCAAATATTAGAGACCTATTCTGCACAACTCCAAAAGTACTGAAACTTCACGGAGGCACGTTTTGGAATTAATAAAAAATACTAAGCGAAGAAAGTACCAGAGGGGGCCACCCACCATCCACGAGGGTGGGGGCGCGCCCTACCCCCCAGGGCATGCCCCCCTGCCTCGTGGGCCCCTTGGCAGGCCTGCGGTGACCATCTTCTGCTATATGAAGTCTTTTACCCTGGAAAAAAAATCATAAGCAAGCTTTCGGGATGAAACACCGCCACCACGAGGCGGAACCTTGGCGGAACCAATCTAGGGCTCCCATGAACTGCTCGTTTGGGAAACTTCCCTCCGGGAGGGGGAAATCATCGCCATCATCATCACCAACGATCCTCTCATCGGGAGGGGGTCAATCTTCATCAACATCTTCACCAGCACCATCTCCTCTAAAACCCTAGTTATCTCTTGTATCCAATCTTTGTCCCAAAGCCTCAGATTGGTACCTATGGGTTGCTAGTAGTGTTGATTACTCCTTGTAGTTGATGCTAGTTGGTTTATTTGGTGGAAGATCATATGTTCAAATCCTTTATGCATATTAATACCCCTTTGATTATGAACATGAATATGGTTTGTGAGTAGTTACGTTTGTTCCTGAGGACATGGGAGAAGTCTTGCTATAAGTAGTCATGTGAATTTGGTATTCGTTCGATATTTTGATGAGATGTATGTTGTCTCTCCTCTAGTGGTGTTATGTGAACGTAGACTACATGACACTTCACCATTGTTTGGGCCTAGAGGAAGGCATTGGGAAGTAATAAGTAGATGATGGGTTGGTAGAGTGATGTAAGCTTAAACCCTAGTTTATGAGTTGCTTCGTAAGGGGCTGATTTGGATCCATATGTTTCATGCTATGGTTAGGTTTACCTTAATACTTCTATTGTAGTTGCGGATGCTTGCAATAGGGGTTAATCATTAGTGGGATGCTTGTCCAAGAAAGGGCAGTACCCAAGCACCGGTCCACCCACATACCAAATTATCAAAGTAACGAACGCGAATCATATGAGCGTGATGAAAACTAGCTTGACGATAATTCCCATGTGTTCGCGGGAGCGTTTTCCTTTATATAAGAGTTTGTCCAGGCTTGTCCTTTGCTACAAAAAGGATTGAGCCATCTTGCTGCACCTTATTTACTTTCATTACTTGTTACCCGTTACAAATTACCTTATCACAAAACTATCTGTTACCGACCATTTCAGTGCTTGGAGAGAATACCTTACTGAAAACCGCTTGTCATTTCCTTCTGCTCCTCGTTGGGTTCGACACTCTTACTTATCGAAAAGACTAAGATAGATCCCCTACACCTGTGGGTCATCAAGACTTTTATCTGGCACCGTTGTCGGGGAGTGAAGCGCCTTTGGTAGGTGGAATTTGGTAAGGAAAAATTTATGTAGTGTGGTGAAATTAACTGTGACTTGCTACTATGGAAAGTAATCCTTTGAGGGGCTTGTTCGGGGTATCTTCACCCCGACCAGTAGAGCAAAGAGTTGCTCCTCAACCTAATGAACCTACTGAAAATGTTTACTTTGAAATTCCTTCGGGTATGATAGAGAAACTGCTAGCTAATCCTTTCACAGGAGATGGAACATTACATCCCGATTTACACCTAATCTATGTGGATGAAGTTTATGGATTATGTAAGCTTGCAGGTATGCCTGAGGATGTTATCAAGAAGGTCTTCCATTTATCTTTGAAGGGAAAGGCATTGACATGGTTTAGGCTATGTGATGATATGGGATCATGGAACTACAACTGATTGAAATTGGAATTTCATCAGAAGTTTTATCCTATGCATCTTGTTCATCGTGGTCGCAATTATATATATAATTTTTGGCCTCGCGAAGGGGAAAGCATCGCTCATACTTGGGGGAGGCTTAAGTCAATGTTATATTCATGCCCCAATCATGAGCTCTCAGGAGAAATGATTATTCAAAAAATTTATGCTCGGCTTTCTCTCAATAATCGCTCCATGCTCGATACTTCTTGTACTGGATCTTTCATGATGAAGACTATTGAATTAAAATGGGATTTATTGGAATGAGTTAAACGCAACTCTGAAGATTGGGATCTCGACGAAGGTAAGGAGTCAGGTATAACACCTAAGTTTGATTGTGTTAAATCTTTTATGGATACCGATGTTTTCCGTGAATTTAGCACTAAATATGGACTTGACTCTGAGATAGTAGCTTCTTTCTATGAATCCTTTGCTACTCATGTTGATCTCCCTAAGGAGAAGTGGTTTAAATATAATCCTCCCATTGAAGTAAAAGTAATTGCACCTATTAAAGTTGAAGAAAAGACTATCACTTATAATGATCCTATTGTTATCACTTCTTATATTGAGAAACCGCCTTTCCCTATAAGAATAATGGATCACGCTAAAGCTTCAACTGTGGTCAACAAAAGTAATATTAGGACACCCAAACCCCCTGAGCAAATTAAAGTTGAACCTAGTATTGCTATGGTTAAAGATCTCTTGGCTGATAATATTGATGGGCATGTTATTTACTTCTGTGGTGAAAATGCTAGAATTGCTAGACCTGATACTAAAAATAAACATAGACCTGTGGTAGGCATGCCTATTTTTGTTAAAATAGGATATCATTATTATCATGGCTTGTATGAAATGGGGGCTAGTGCAAGTGCAATAGCTCATTCCTTATACAAAGAAATTATGCATGATATTGCACCTGCTGAGATAGAAGAAATTGATGTTACAATTAAGCTTGCCAATAGAGATACTATTTCACCAGTTGGGTTTGTTAGAGATGTTGAAGTCTTGTGTGGGAAAGTTAAATATCCTGCTGATTTTCTTGTTCTTGGTTCCCCCACAAGATAAATTTTGTCCCATTATATTTGGTAGACCCTTCTTGAATACTGTTAATGCTAGGATAAACTACGAAAAGGATGTTGTTACTATTGGTTTGGGTGATATGTCTCATGAGTTTAATTTTGCTAAATTTCATAGACAACCCCGTGACGAGGAATTGCCTAGTAAAGATGAAATTACTGGCCTTGCTTCTATTGCCGTGCCTCCTAATGTTCCTTTAGAACAATATTTGCTAGGCCATGAAAATGATATGTTCATGAATGAAAGAAGGGAAATAGATGAAGTATTCTTTAAACAAGGACCTATTTTGAAACACAACTTGACTGTTGAAATCCCAGGGGATCCTCCCCCACCCAAGGGTGATCCCGTGTTTGAGCTTAAACCTTTACCTGATACTCTTAAATATGCTTATCTTGATGAGAAACAGATATATCCTTTTATTATTAGTGCTAAATTTTCAGAGCATGAAGAAAAGAAATTATTGAAAACTCTGAAGAAGCACCGTGCTGCTATTGGATATTCTCTTGATGATCTTAAGGGCATTAGTCCCACTCTATGCCAGCACAAAATAAAATTGAAGAAAGACGCTAAACCAATTATTGATCACCAATGACGGTTAAATCCTAAGATGAAAGAAGTGGTAAGAAAAGAAATACTAAAGCTTCTGGAGGCAGGTATAATTTATCCCGTTCTGTCGATAGTCGTGGTAAGTCCTGTCCATTGTGTCCCCAAGAAGGGAGGTATTACTGTTGTTCCTAATGGTAAAGATGAATTGATCCCACAAAGAATTGTTACAGGTTATAGGATGGTAATTGATTTCCGCAAATTAAATAAAGCTACTAAAAAGGATCATTACCCTTTACCTTTTATTGATCAAATGCGAGAAAGATTATCCAAACATACACACTTTTGCTTTCTAGATGGTTATTCTGGTTTCTCTCAAATACCTGTGTCAAAAGAGGATCAAGAAAAGACCACCTTTACTTGTCCTATCGGTATCTTTGCTTATAGACGTATGCCTTTTCGTTTATGTAATGCACCTGCTACCTTTCAAAGATGCATGATGGCTATATTCTCTGATTTTTGTGAAAAGATTGTTGAGGTTTCATGGATGATTTCTCCGTATATGGAACTTATTTTTATGATTGCTTGAGCAACCTCGATCGAGTTTTGCAGAGATGTGAAGAAACTAATCTTGTCTTGAATTGGGAGAAGTGCCACTTTATGGTTAATGAAGGTATTGTCTTGGGGCATAAAATTTCTTAAAGAGGTATCGAGGTTGACAAAGCTAAAGCTGATGCTATTGAAAAGATGTCGTGTCCCAAGGACACTAAAGGTATAAGAAGTTTCCTTGGTCATGCCGGTTTTTATAGGAGGTTCATTAAGGACTGCTCAAAAATTTCTAGGCCTCTGACTAATCTCTTACAAAAAGATATTCCTTTTGTCTTTGATGATGATTGTGTAGAAGCATTTGAAATACTTAAGAAAACCTTGATTTCTGCACCTATTGTTCAGCCTCCTGATTGGAATTTACCCTTTGAAATTATGTGTGATGCTAGTGATTATGTTGTAGGACAAAGAGTTGATAAGAAACTAAATGTTATTCAATATGCTAGTAAAACTCTAGACAGTGCCCAGAGGAATTATGCTACTACTGAAAAATAATTTTTAGCAGTTGTATTCGCTTGTGATAAGTTCAGACCTTATATTGTTGATTCAAAAGTAAATGTTCACACTGATCATGCTTCTATTAAATATATTATGGAAAAGAAAGATGCTAAACCTAGACTTATTAGATGTTCTCTTGCTACAAGAATTTGATTTGCATATTATTGATAGAAAGGGAGTTGAGAACCCCGTTACAGACAACTTGTCTAGGTTAGAGAATGTTCTTGATGACCCACTACCTATTGATGATAGCTTCCCTGATGAACAACTAGCTGTCATAAATGATTCTCGTACCACTCCATGGTATGCTGATTATGCTAATTACATTCTTGCTAAATTTATACCACCTGGTTTCACATACCAGCAAAAGAAAAAGTTTTTCTACGATTTAAGACATTACTTCTGCGATGACCCGCATCTTTATAAAGAAGGAGTAGATGGTGTTATTAGACGTTGTGTACCTGAGCATGAACAGGAACAGATCCTATGCAAGTGTCACTCCGAGGCATATGGAGGACACCACCCTGGAGATAGAACTGCACATAAGGTATTGCAATCCGGTTTTTATTGGCCTACTCTCTTCAAGGATGCTCGTAAGTTTGCTTTGTCTTGTGATGAATGTCAAAGAACAGGTAATATTAGTAGACGTCAAGAAATGCCTATGAATTATTCACTTGTTATTGAACCATTTGATGTTTGGGGCTTTGATTATATGGGACCGTTTCCTTCCTCTAATGGCTATACACATATTTTAGCTGTTGTTGATTACGTTACTAAGTGGGTAGAAGCTATTCCAACTAGTAGTGCTGATCATAACACCTCTATTAAGATGCTTAAAGAAGTTATTTTTCCGAGGTTTGGAGTCCCTAGATATTTAGTGACTGATGGTGGTTCACATTTTATTCATGGTGCTTTTTGCAAAATGCTTGCTAAGTATGACGTTAATCATAGAATTGCATCTGCATATCACCCACAGTCTAGTGGTCAAGTAGAATTGAGTAATAGAGAGCTGAAATTAATTTTGCAGAAGACTGTTAATAGATCTAGAAAGAATTGGTCCAAGAAACTTGATGATGCATTATGGGCCTATAGAATCGCATATAAAAATCCTATGGGTATGTCTCCGTATAAAATGGTTTATGGAAAAGCATGTCACTTACCTCTCGAACTAGAACATAAGACATATTGGGCCATTAAAGAGCTCAACTATGATTTTAAACTTGCCAGTGAGAAGAGGCTATTTGACATTAGCTCACTTGATGAATGGAGAACCCAGGACTATGAGAATGCCAAACTGTTTAAAGAAAAAGTTAAAAGATGGCATGACAAAAGGATACAAAACGTGAGTTTAATGTAGGTGATTATGTGTTGCTATTCGACTCTCGTTTAAGATTTTTTGCAGGAAAACTTCTCTCTAAATGGGAAGGTCCTTACATTATCGAGGAGGTCTATCTTCTGGTGCCATAAAAATCAACAACTTCGAAGGCACAAATCCAAAGGTGGTGAACGGTCAAAGAATCAAACATTATATCTCAGGTAATCCTATAAATGTTGAAACCAATGTTATAGAAACCATAACACCGGAGGAATACATAAGGGACACTTTCCAGAACGCTTCAGACCCTGAAAAGGAATAGGTATGTGGTACGGTAAGTAAACCGACTCCAAAACAGTTCTAAAGGTAAATTTTCTCCGTTTTGGAATATTTAAGGAAATAGGAAAATAAGAAGTAGTCCGGGAAGGACATGAGGCGTCCACGAGGGTGGAGGGCGCGCCCTACCCCCTGGGCGTGCCCCCCTGCCTCGTGGGCACCTCGTGTGCTCTCCGGACTCCATTTTCTTGCACAATACTTCTTTTGGTCGATAAAAATTCATTATATAATTTCCCGAAGGTTTTGACCAACGTACCATGCAAATATTCTCTGTCTTTGTTTCGAGCTGTTTTTCTGACAGATCTTGATCACCATGACGTCTCCAAGTCCTCCCAAGGACAAGTTCTTCGAGAAGGTCATCAACCCCTACCTCGCGGAAGTGCTGCGACATCCTCAAACCATTGAGATGCATGAGGGGGTGCTGCACATCCGCGATGTTGAGGGACCAAGGAGGACCGAAAGCATGGAGACAAGGCTTGAAGCAATGGAGCAACAAGTTTTCAAGTGTCAGGAGATGGTGGAGTGTGGAATCGACGCCAATCATATAATGATCACGGAGTTCACCAATAACCACAAGATGGACGCCAAGGACATTGGGGAGGCCATCTTCAAGCTTCACGAGAAAATCAAGCACCTCCAAGCCCAGATCTATGACCTGCAAAACCAAAACTGTGAGTATGAATATAGATTCAAGAGGATGAGTTTGGCTACAGATTTGAGGATTTCGGAGACTCGATCATCTTTCTATGATGGGGAGGCTATGCCTTGGAAGATGGACGACAAGCCTACATCATCAACAACTCTATCATCACCACCCCCGAGGAAAGAGATATAATCACATGGGTATGGGCACTCCCCTTGGCAACTGTCAAGCCTGGGGGAGGTGCCCCGGTACCGTATCACCATCACACTCCTATCTTTACTGTTTTTCTTAGTTCGACCCTTTTTGGTAATATCCTGATTTAGTAGAATAAAGTTTTAGTATGATCTAGTTTTGGGTTTTGCTTTATGATCCTTCTATGTAATCGAGTACGTGAGCTATATATAATAAAGATTAGTGTTGAGTCAAGGACTTGATTATCTTGCTACGATCTTGAGGGAATAAAAGAAAAAGAAAGAATAAAAAGAAATAAAGGGATCATATTCATCTTATGGAGAGTAATGACTTCACATATAAAGAGTATGATGAATAAAAGTTGTTGAGAGTTGACAAACATAGTTTTGGTAATCGTTGCAATTAATAGGAAGTAATAAAGAAAGAGAGGTTCTCACATATAAATATACTATCTTGGACATCGTTTATGATACTGAACACTCATTAAAATATGACATCTTAAAGAGTTGATGTTTGACAAGGAAGACAACATAATGGGTTATGTTTTCTTATATCTGAAATAAAGTATATTGTCATGGATCATCCAACATGTCGAGCTTGCCTTCCTCCTTCATGCTAGCCAAACTCTTTGCACTAAGTAGAGATACTACTTGTGCTTCCAAATATCCTTAAACCCAGTTTTGCCATGAGAGTCCACCATATCTACCTATGGATTGAGTAAGATCCTTCAAGTAAGTTGTCATTGTTGCATGCAATAAAAATTGCTCTCTAAGTATGTATGATTTATTAGTGTGGAGAAAATAAGCTTTATACGATCTTGTGATGTGGAAGAATAAAAGCGACGGACTGCATAATAAAGGTCCATATGTCGGTGTACTAGAGTAGGGGTACCCTAGTATCCCGAACTTCGTGCAGGCGATTCTGACACCAGCGGCAAGGCTTGCCTGGTCACCGCTAAGATCCTCCGTGGTTCCTTTGGAGCCATTCAAGAACAAAGTATTTAACCAAGAAGATAAGGCCCGGCAAGAGGAGCTTGCCGGAAGGCCACTCAAGGCACGCAGAAGACAAGACCCGGCAAGAGGAGCTTGCCGGAAGGCTCGGACAGCGACAAGCCTCCGGACGCGACAAGGATTCAGCCGCGGCAAGGCACTTGCTGCGGCAGCAACCTCTCTTCATCTCCGCTCCAGCTCATCCACCAACGTGTCGCCCGACCATTCCATGCGCCAGCGTGTCAAGAGGCTGTGCAGCCAGCGGGGAGCAGCGATAGCGGCCGACAAGCTTGCCATCGTGGCGAGCACGGTGGCGCCTCTGACGGTCCCTCACAGGCCTTTGTTTAGGCGGCGAGGGACGGGCATTTAATGCTTTTGTCCCTTGCCGTCGGGGTTAGGTAGAGTATCAGTACACTATACAAGTAGATGTACCAACTACTGTTTTCCATTTGTACCCTCATCTACGTTGCCACAGCCGGAGACCCTTGAGCATATAAAAGGAGGCCCATGCGCATAGCGTGAGGGGGTCGGTTCCAACGTAACCAGAGAACACTCATGCTAGGTCTTGTAGCTCTCATCGCTCCCTAGCAAGAACACAATACAAATCGGACAAGCAGCGGTAGGAGTATTATCTCTCCGGAGAGCTCGAAGCTGGGTAAACTGCTCGTGTTAACCGCCTCGATCCGCTCTTCGTGCGATCTCCGCCCCCCTCGAGAACCAAAAAGGGGCCTGGTCCGCCCGGCCCCATAGGTGTTCGTGGGTCCGATCAGCCTCCCGACATCTTTGGCGCGCCGGTAGGCGTCGGGCCGTGTGAACCTGATCCGGCGTTCACACGAGCAACATCTTCATCAACATGCCACCGAAGAAGAAGGATTCGGCGGCGGAGCCGTCTGCGTCGAACCCACCATCACCGGGCAAGCGGGTGGTGGAGCAGACGCTGGCGGAAGAACGGCGCCCGGCGAAGGAGTTCGTGGCGCTGCCAAGTCAAGGACAAGGCCGCGCAAACCTCGGCGTCCGTACATATCCCGCACCCATCTCGGGGCAGCGGGACCAACAGCGTCATGGTATTCACAATACCATACGCCGTTGGATCAAGACCGAGCCGGAGGATCCCGAGGCCCTCAAGACCAGCGTGCACGCCAACATGCCGGGCACGAAGCGAGGTATCGCCGCTGGGCGGGATGCTGCTCCTTCTAACATAGTTAGAAGTCCGAGCATATCCCGCTCCTTGCACCGCTCACCATTGCCACCCACCACTCCAGCAGAAGCTCTGGCGAGAGCTCAATCGCTCCTCGATTACCCTCCAACGGCCGACAAAGGTCGACGAGTGGAGGGCCACCATTCGTAGTCTCATCGGCCGCTTAACGGCGACGCTCCGCGGCAACCGAGTGCGTCGCTGCCGCGGCAGGAACGCCAAACGCGAGCCGGTGGCGACGAGACCGGTGGCGGTGCAACCACCATGCACTCTCCATCCTGAAGGCCAAGATCGCCGACTCGCCGGATCCACCTCGACAGTGACTCCATTGCGTCATCGGATCCACGAGCTCACCGCGATCAGCGCCAAGTGTTACACGATCGACAGCAAGAGGACGCTCGAACTCGCATCGAGCGCCGAAGAGAAGCACGACGTCAATCCGACAAGCGCGCTGGGCCCTCTGTTGACATGCACGCCCGGAGAACCAGGCGACTTGCCGTCTGTGATGTAGGTTGCCCTGCGTTCACTGCGTGAGCTGCGGCAAGTCCGATGGCCCAAAGAAAAAACTTCAAACCAGACGTCTGGGAGAAGTACGACGGCAAGACACATCCGTCGGAGTTCCTCAGATCTACACCATCGCGGTGCAGGCTGCCGGGCGAGACGACAAGATCCTTGCCAACTACTTCCCCGGTGCTCAAGCCCAACGTCGAGTCTGGCTCATGCACTTGCCGGACAACTTCATATCTTCTTAGCGGACCTATGCCATCGGTTTGTCGGCGCCTTTACAGCGTGACCACAAACCCCATGGCCAAGAAAGCGACCTTCATCTGCTCGCCCAGAAGGAAGGAGAGCCCCTGCGCAAGTATATTCAGAGATTCAGCCATGTACAGCACAACATCCCAGATGTCCACCCTGCCGTAGTGATCAGCGCGTTCCATCAGAACGTGCGGAACCGCAGGATGCGGGAGGAGATGGCGATGTGCAAAATCAGAGACGTCAGTGAGCTATACATACTGGCCGACAAGTGTGCACGTCTTTGAGGAGGAGGAGACTCCCGGAGAGAATGCGAAGCAGGATCTCGACAGGAGGGGACCGCCCGACAAAGAAGAGCGGCGGTGGGGCAACAGGAAAAAGAAAGGCGAGACGCGTGCTAGTCGTCGAGCAGTCCGGCAACGGAGGTGGCGACAAGATCGCCAAGGCTGGTAGCTCCGGCAAGGAGGTTGCCGCTGGCACCAACCACCAGCCTGTGGCGGCCGCCGACAAGCAGGACGGCTCCGGCAAGCAATACTGCAAGATCCATCGCACCAAGGGCCATGACCTCCAGAGCTGCAAGAAGGTCGAGCAGCTTGTTGAACAGTAGAAGGCTGAGTACGAGCGACGCGACAAGGAGAAGGCCCAGGAAGGTGTTGGAGGAGCCAGCAAGAAACGTCCCGGCCGGGGAGGATGCCCCGGCAAGGCCAAGCAGCGGCAAGGAGACAGACCTCCCCGCGGCCGCGACAAGGATGAACATGACGACGACGATGAAGATATGGAAGACGACGAGACCGATGAGCAGGAGTTTCAGAAGGCTACATAGGTCCTCTGCGTTGACGGAGGTGCTTCCCTGCATACTTCCCACCGCCAACTCAAGCAGTGGATGCGGGAAGTTAATGCAGCTGAACCATCCGTAGAGTCACGCAAGCCTCTGAAGTGGTCCAAGACGCCTATCATCTTTGATATTGAGGACCACCCCGATCGCATAATCAAGCGGTTGGGTGTTTGCCGATGTTGGTCTCACCAACTATCCGCAACCTCAAGGTCACCAGGATGTTAGTTGACGGCGGGGCCGGCTTAAACCTGATCTCCTCCGCAGTGCTCCAGAAGCTTCAAATCCCTGACAGTGAGCTCGAAGAGACTGGCACGTTCCAAGGAATTAATCCGGGAAGGAGCAAGCCGAAGGGGAAGATCACGTTGCCGGTAACATTTGGCAGCGAGCTTAACTTTAGGACTGAGAGAGTCACATTCGACGTTGCTGACTTCCCATTGCCTTACAATGGGATACTTGGTCGTCCAGCACTCGCTAAGTTCATGGCAGCCTCTCATTATGCATACAACTTACTCAAGATGCCAGGCCCGATAAGCATCATCTCTGTCCATGGCGATAAGAAGGATGCTCTTATCTATGCCGACAAGATCTACCGGGAAGCAGCAGCTGCAACAGAAAGCAAGACGTTTGCCGCTGAAGCTCCCGGGGGGAAGAAGACCAAGTCCGGCAAGAGCTCTGATGCCCACTCCGGCAAGCGCACCTCTTCGGAGTGCTGCGCTACCGTCGAGGACGCACCATCGAGCTCCACCGGCAAGTGCAAGAAGACGATGGCAGCTCCGCCAAAGACCAAGAGGGTGTCCGCCAAGGAGGACGACACCGGTGGTACCTTCACCATCGGTGCCACTCTTGACCCCAAATAGGAAGGCGGCGCTCGTTGCTTTCTGCGCGAATGTCGACGTGTTTGCATGGCAACCGTCGACATCCCGGTGTTCCTGTGAAAGTAATTGAGCACCGCTCTTGCCGCTTGCCCTCATGCGCGCCCGTCAGCGTAAAGTCGAAGCGTGCGTGGGCGTCAAGAGTTCATCGCAGAAGAGATCAAGAAACTGAAAGCAGCAGGCCTTGTCAGAGGAGTGCTCCATCCTACGTGGTTGGCCAATCCTGTAGTTGTGCGCAAGGCTAATGGGAAATGGAGGCTTTGTATCGACTTTACAGATGTCAATAAAGCTTGTCCCAAAGATCCATTTCCCTTGGCGCGCATCGACCAGATTGTTGACTCCACGGCTGGATGTGATTTGCTTTCGTTTCTTGATGCATACTCAGGATATCATCAGATCTTCATGGCAGAAGAGGATGAGGAGAAAACCGCATTCATTACTCCATGTAGCACATCTTTATTTCATACGGATGCCTTTCGGTTTGAAGAATGCTGGTTCAACGTTTGCAAGAGTAGTCCATGACGCTTTTGAGCCGCAAATGCACGTAAATGTAGAAGACTAAATGGTTGACATAGTGGTCAAAAGCAAGGACAAAGCAACTCTGGTTCAAGATTTGGACGAGACCTTTGCAAATCTGCGCAAGATCAACCTCAAGCTCAACCACGAGAAGTGTGTGTTTGGAGTCCCTTCCGGCAAGCTTCTCGGGTTCTTCGTGTCTCAATGGGAATTGAAGCTAATCCCGACAAGATCAAGGCCATTGAGCAGATTGAAGCACCAAAGCGCGTCAAGGATGTACGAAGACTTGCGGTTGCGTAGCTGCTCTCGCAGGTTTATCTCTAGATCTGCTGGCGCGCCTGCCATTTTCAAGATTTTGAAAAGGCAGGTCCAATGAAATGGACTCCGAGCGGAGGCTGCGCTGCAGGACTTAAAGAGGTACATCCTCCACTCCAATACTTGTCGCACCTAAGCCACAAGAGAAGTTGCTGCTATATATAGCGGCAACCAATCAAGTGGTTAGTGCTGCGTTAGTAGCGGAGAGCGAGGCGGACGATGAGCCGGCAACCACGGCAGACACATCCAGCGACAAGCAGGGGGCTTCGCCGGCAAGCTCTGGTCCCGACAAGGACGAATCTACGCAGACGCATGAGCAGATGCGGAAAAGGATGATGCGGCGCCCAGTTTACTTTGTCAGTTCCCTTCTGCAGGGGGCTAGATCAAGGTACTCTGGTGTGCAGAAATTGCTTTTCGGCCTCCTCATGGCCTCGAGAAAGCTGCGCCATTACTTTCAGGCACATGAGATCACACGGTTGTCACTCGCTTTCCGCTGAAGAGGATCTTTGCAAAATCCGGAGGCAACAGGCAGGATCGTCGAGTGGGCACTTTGGAACTGTCAAGCTTTGGCCTCAAGTTTGAAAGCACTTCAACTATCCAAAGCGAGCATTGGCGAGTTCATAGCGGAATGGACCCCAACGCAAGATGAAGAAATTCGAGACGAGCATCCCGTCAAGGAAGCGAGCAAAGAGTGGCTGATGTACTTTGATGGTGCCTTCTCATTTGCAAGGCACGGTCTTTGGCGTGCTGCTTATAGCACCCACCGGAGAGCACCTCAAGTACATAGTCCAAATGCATTTTCCCAAGGAGCAAGCAACAAACAATACAAGCAGAGTATGAAGGTTTGCTTGCCGGTCTCGAGATTGCGATGAGACCTTGGGATTAAGAAGCTTATTGTCGGGGTGACTCGCAGCTTGTCGTCCGCCAAGTGAACAAAGACTATCGAGTCCATTGATGGAAGCCTACGTTGATGAAGTGAGAAAGCTAGAAGAACACTTTGACGGCCTACAAATGGAACATGTTCCAAGAGCTCGAGAATGATATTGCGATGGCTTTGTCAAAGTCGCTGCACTTAAGTTGCACTGTGGAACCGAGGATTTTTGTGCTCAAGCTAACTCAACCAACCGTAACACCATCAACTGGACAGAACAAGAAGAGGAAGTTGATTTCTGGTGACTATTTTCCGGCAGAGCTTCCCGAAGCCGCCGCCAAGAAGGTCCCCAGGATCAACACCAAGAACGCTTGAGGCGATCTGCTCCGACAAGCCCTGTGGTTTGTTTCGTTGAAGCGGGCGCTCCCGACAAGTTTTTCTCCGGCAAGCTTGCGGGAACATCAAGCTCGGCGAACCACGGGTTCTTGCCGTGGAAGCTGATGTTCCGCAGCAGCAGAATGTGCCTTTAGTCCTTGTTGTCGAGCCGCAAGCTCCAAAGATGGGCGCAGAGATTGTCCATTTCCTTGAAGACGGAGAACTTCCGAAGAGCAAGAAGAAGCGTAAAGAGTAGCCCGGCGGTCAAGTATGTACCAGTTTGTCGACAAAGACACCAGTATAGAAGGAGACTCAACGGTGTGAAATTGAAGTGTATTCACCGGGAAGGCGGACAAAGGCTGTTGGCGAGAGATACATGGAGGCATATGTGGTCACCACATTGGCGCGAGCACTTGCCAAGCAAAGCTTTCCGGCAAGAAGGTTTCTTTTGGCCGACAGCCCTCCGGGATGCAATCGCACAAGTAACCAAGTGTGAAGCGTGCGGTTCCATTCCAAGCAGATACACCAGCCAGCTCAAGCTCTCCAGACGATCCCTTTATCCTGGCCATTTTTCGGTGCAGGGGCTCGACATCCTCGGCCCCTTCCCCGAAGCTGTCGGGGCTTTGAGTACTTGTACGTCGCCATCGACAAGTTCACAAAGTGGCCGGAAGTGGAAGCAGTGAGGAAGGTGAAAGCACAGTCAGCAGTCAAGTTCTTTAGGTCGATTGTTTGGTGTTTCGGAATCCCCAACAGGATCATCACCGACAACGGCACACAATTTACGAGTCGCACCTTCATGCAGTACGTCCAAGATCTTGGCACCAAGGTTGCCTTTGCTTCATTGCTCATCCGAGAAGCAGCGGTCAAGCGAAGAGGGCAAATGCCGAAGTGCCGTCTTGGGCTCAAGACCGAGAACTTTCGACGAGCTGCACAAGTGCGGAAGAAAGCTGGATTGAGGAGCTGCCGGTGGTTCTTTGGTCGATCAGAACGACGCCAAATCGAGCCACCGCCGGATACACCTTTTGCTCTAGTCTATGGAGCAGAGGCAGATTCTCCCCACGGAACTTCGTGATACGGGTCACCTCGAGTACTCGCTTATGATGAGCTTGAGCAAGAGCGATTGCGACAAGATGACGCTGCTCCTTGAGGAGGACCGTCTTGAGGCTGTCGAGCTGCTCGTTACCGGCAAGCTTTGCGTGGCTACCATAGCCGCAAAGTTAGTGCCGAAGCCTCGAGGAAGGCGACCTTGTTCTTCGGCGTTCAGTCCGTAAAAATTTAAACAAGTTGGCCTTGAAGTGGGAAGGCCCTTATCGGGTGAAACTAGTCACTAGGCACAGCGCTGTCCGCCTTGAGACCGAAGATGGCATTCCGGTGAGCAACTCTGGAACATTGAGCATCTTCGTAAGTTTTACTCAGAAGCGTGTTGCGGAACCTGTTCGGCAACCACCTTTTGTACAAGTCTTGCCGCTGTTGCATGTAATCCTTTGTACAAAGCCGCATGCAGACCCGATGCATCGATAAAGCTCATGTGTTATGCATAACTTGTCAAATTCATGCTTTCATCATTTTATTGCATGTTTTGGCTAACACTTTGTGCAGCACCCACACCCAGTAAGCAATATCGAGTCACTGGGCTCCATAACTTTATTTTCTCTTCTTTCTCTTTTCTCAAAGAAAGGAAGGTTCCCTCGCACACAAGTTAACCCGGGGAAGGAGAAGATAATACTATGGACCAAGCGTTGCTCGGGAAGTTCCATATATCGGAAGCAAAGCGACAGAAAAGCTAAGTTGCCAAAGTTTGAGCAATCAGTTCTTAAATTTTTAAGTTATCTTCCTCGAGCGATAGTACTTTGTATGGAAAACCTGTGCGCGGAGGAACCAACTCGCAGCTAGTCGCGCCCTTACTTTGTTTCGAGTCCGCTCAACAACTTAAGTGAGCTGCAGCTAGTCGCGACAAGGTTGCTTGTCGGAGGCGGCATCGCCAGCAGGCTGCTGACGTTCCGCACTCAGCGCTCGCGGCAAAGGTGCCTGCACCGACAAGTTCCCTAAAAACGTAGGGTAAAAACGTACAAAGGAAGGAATCAAGTAAAGGAAATAACATTGCAATCATCGCCTAAGATAGAGTTATATTACAAAATAACTTGTCGCAGATCTAATAAATTGTTCTAAACATGATCAGCAGCGACAAGGGAAAGATAAAATTGGTGGCCTAGTCTACGCGGTCGCCATCAACCCGCTTGATCTTGCCCACCTTGTCCACAATGGGTGCGACAAGGGCTTTGAGCGCCTCCACATCGGCATCTGGCGGCAAGGATCTGAGGACGCCGTTGAGGTTGAGGCTGGATTGCGAAGGCCACCTTCATCAACACCTTACGGAGGCTCCTGCCACAGATCTGGCGCTATTCCTCGGCCAGCTGCTTTGGGATCTCTTCCCGAGTCGGCTGGAGACCCGTCTGCACGCCCTTGAAGAATATGCTAAGCTTGGCGCTGGGTTGGAGGTGCTCGTCGGAGGAGTATCCGAGATCCACCATCCCAGCTCCATCGACTTGTTGTGGATGGCGGCGGCGATATCCACGAGACCTTCATCCGTGCTCCACACTCTCCCTCAAGGCGCTCTGGGTGGCAACAACATTCTCCAGCAACTCCTCGTTGGCCTTGATCTTCTCCAACAGGCCCGCCTCCCGCTCCTTGGCGCCGTCCAGCGTCTGCATCAGAGTGGTCAGCTTCAGCTCAAGATCTGCCTTGGAATCCTTGGCGGCGTCGAGCTCCTTGCTCCTACCAGCGAGACGGCCCTGCAGCTCGCCAAGAGTGTAGGCGTCCTTCTCGCGCTCGTGCTTGAGTGCGGCAAGCTCCTCGCCGCTCTTCTGGAGACTGTCCTCCAGCTGCGTCACCCTCGTCTCCAACTCTTTCTTGGCGGCCTCAGCGGCTGCGGCAGCATCCTTCGCTTCCTTAAGAGCCCCGCCAAGTGACTCCTTGCGCGCGACAAGCTCTTCCTCGTGGCTGTCCAGGTTGACCTTCCGCTGCGCCAGCTCGCTTTCTCGCGGACAGCTTCTCGGCGGCAAGCCGCTGCTCCTCCTCAGCTGCGGCCTTCTCGAGGATGAAGGCCGTGCGCTCCTCGGTGAGTTGCTCCCGCTCCTCCGCCAAGGACCGGAGAGCTTACTGGTTGCGTCCCCGGAGCTCCTCTGTGCGCTTCTCCATGTCTGCTCCCGCCCTCGCGACAAGTGCTTCCTGGGACTCCAACTTGGCTTGTCGGGCGCGATAGAGCGACAGCGGCGGCTTCTTCGGCACTGCTCCTCCTCGAACTTCGCCGATGCTGCTGCTTGGCGCGTCCACAGCGTCGGCCAATGAGGCGAGCAGCTCTCCGTCGAAGGTCTCTCCTTCGACCGGCGCCCTGGAGCTCGACTCCCATGGGAGCTTGATGAAGACGCCCTCACCGGCCTTCAAGTAGGCGCCAGGCTGAGGCTCCTCAGAGCCTGACGCTGCGGCAGCGGCGGAGGGATCGGCGGTCGGTATAGCACCTGGCGCTCCTGCGGCCCCGTGGCCGTCGGTCACGATCGCCAGACCCCTCGCCCGGCTTCTGCGGCGGCCTCGGTGGCCTCTTCGCCCGGCAGCTCGTCAGCGCCGGCTTCTTCTTCCACGGCTGCGGCTTCGTTAGTGTTGCCGCGCGCGTCCTCCTCGCCGGCGACCTCGGTCTCCATCGGCTCTGTGGCGGACGGATGAAGAAAGTCAAGCAAATGTTCAAAAATAAAATCAGAAGAAAACAAGCCCAAGGGAAATTTTCGCGCAAGAGGATTACCTGCAATGGGATCTGCAGCCATGGTCTCGACCACTGGAGGATTACTGGTGTTGTCCCTTGCCGGAGTAGTCTCCCTTGCCGGAGGACGCTCCCTTGCCGGAGAATCCTCCCTTGGCGGCGTGAGTCGAGCAGATAGAATTTCGGGGCGGCTTAGGGCCCTCGATGAGGCTGCTCTGCTCCTACACAAACCAACAGTCGGTATCAATGAAGAAGGAGCACCCATGCACACCTAACGATGAGAGAAAACCGCATACTTACTCAAGGGCTGTCTTTGGGGGCTGCTCTGAGGAAGGGTTGTCGGGTCCGGCAAGGGGTCTCAGACGCGCCTCCTGTTACCCACGGGTGGATCGTCCTCAACGACGACCACCGGGTCTTGGCTCTCTTTGGCGCTCTACGGGCCAGCGTCACGAAAAGGAAAGAGTTGAAGCGAAGCAAATCAGATTCAAGATGAAGCAACAAAATTGAAGAAATACAAGCACAATATTGAAGCTTACTCTTCTTCCTCGTCGGAGCTTAGTGCGGAGAGATCAAACTCGGCTCGCCTCCAGTAGCGACGAGGCGGAGGTGGGCTCTCTTGGCGGCTTGGCTGAGGTGTCGGCGGTGGCAGGAGGATCCCGCCCGGTTGTCGCAGCGATGTGGGGTGCTCCAGCGGCAACATCGCTTGCCTTGATGAAAGCGGCGTCGCGGCCTGCGGTGTGGGCCGTCTGCCGCCCGTCTCGTCTCCGGCCTTGCGGAGATGCTTCTTTAAGCGGGCCGGGGCTCCGTTTGCGGCAAGCCGATGGATGGTGGGGAAGAAAGCGCCCTCGGCTGGTTCGCTCGACTTCGGCCTCGGGTTGACAAGCTCTTCCTCACCGGCGAACTCCCTTAAGCTCGGCAAGGCTTGCCGCCTCTGCCATCCGCCTCCTCCACGGTGTACCCGAAGACGCCCGGTAGCGGCAGCTGCTGCCGCCTCCTCCGGCTGAGTGGCGATCGCTGCATCTAAATGCGTTGGTGGTGTCGTGGGTGAGCTTCTTACGCTTTCGTCGGGCGGATCGGCATTTCTTCCAAGCTGTCAAGAATTGCCGCGACGACGTCGTCCGCGAGCTCTTGCCGAGTTGGAACGATCCCATGAGAATCGCTGGCGGCATCATGGCGCGGATGCGGTCGGCGCAGAGTTGTTGCACAATAGGACAACCCCCCTCGGCAACCTAAACCACTCAGGGTGATCGGGGTCGTGCTTGAACAGTTCTAGCAGCATCGCATCCAACTCCAAGATATTGAAATTCCAGTTGAGGCCCGGGCGCAGCCTCATGATGTCCACTGTGTTTTGGAACTCCCAAGCAGGTCTCCTCCTCTCCTGCAGAAGCGTCTGCGCGGCGAAGGAAATCTCGCCAAGCTGCGCCTCTGGTGAGTCCGGCAAGCACTTTGGCGCAAGATCCGGTCACAGCAATCTTCAACCTAGTATCTTCCGCGCCAAGTTGCTCCAATCGTTGCAGCGCACTATTGGGGCTTGGCGCAGGCGATCGAAGGGCTGCGGGTTCTCCTCAACGATCCAACACCAATTGGCTCTCCACTCCTCCCATTTGCTGCGGAACTCTCCTTCCGGATAGGCCTCCTTCTTGCCGACCACAGAGACCCAAGCAATCCCTCCGGCAAGCGGCTCCCCTCTCTCAACGCGGGGCATGAAGAAGTGGCGGAAGAGGGCTACATTTGGGTGGATCCCGACAAAGTTTTCGCCAAGGTGTGCGAAAACTGCCATGGTCAGAACGGCGTTGGGGGTGAAATCAAGGAGGCGGAACCCGTAGGTGTTCATAATGTCGCAGAAGAATTGAAAAAGGCGGGCAGAGCCTAATAGAAGAAAAGCGCAAAGAAAGGGTACCCGATTGGGGCTAGTTCGTAAGCGATGGCGGGAGTACCTTCGTGCGGCGAGTGCGCACGCGTCTCCGTCGACCGAGAAGAGGTAGTAACCTCCCTCGGCTCGCTGCGTCAAGCTAGGGGAGAAGATGGCCCGCTCCTTTCGCGGCGCCGCGACGCTGCGCCTCGGCCGACTTCACGCCCTTCCCTTGTCGGCTTTGAGCCATGGCGAGGCGGTGGAGGAGACCGACGGCGTTGATGGCGCTGTGTGAAAGGCGGAGCGCTGCTCTCTTCGCACTAGAGAAGAAGGGGGAGCGGTGGTGGTTTTCGAGCGAGGCGCAATGGTGAGGTGGGCGACCTGCCCTGTTTCCCCTGTTTATAAGGAGGAAGAGGGGCGGACGTTCGCTTTTCCTAATAAAGAAGCCCCCACGATCTCTCCCACGGCGCCACGTTCGACGCGTCTGTTCGTGGGGGCGTGGTGGGTCGAAGCAAGTGCAGGCGTGATCAAGGCGCGTGTGACCGTGCACTTTGTTTTGGGCTGGCCCAACAGCGCTTCGATACCGTGTGTGGCCCAGGCCGGGGCTCTGTCGGTGTACTAGAGTAGGGTACCCTAGTATCCCGAACTCGTGCAGGCGATTCTGACACCAGCGGCAAGGCTTGCCTGGTCACCGCCAAGATCCTCCGTGGTTCCTTTGGAGCCATTCAAGAACAAAGTATTTAACCAAGAAGACAAGGCCCGGCAAGAGGAGCTTCTTGGGAAGGCCACTCAAGGCATGCAGAATACAAGACCCGGCAAGAGGAGCTTGCCGGAAGGCTCGAGAGCGACAAGCCTCCGGACGCGACAAGGATTCAGCAGCGGCAAGGCACTTGCCGCGACAGCAACCTCTCTTCATCTCCGCTCCAGCTCATCCACCAACGTGTCGCCACAGGACCATTCCATGCATGCAGCGTGTCAAGAGGCATGCAGCCAGCGGGGAGCAGCGATAAGCGGCGGCCGACAAGCTTGCCATCGTGGCGAGCGGTGGCGCTCTGACGGTCCCTGTTGCCTTTGTTTAGGCGGCGAGGACGGGCATTTAATGCTTTTGTCCCTTGCCGTCGGGGTTAGGTAGAGTACATCTGTACCTTTGTACAAGTAGGTGTACCAACTACTGTTTTCCATTTGTACCCTCATCTACGTTGCCACACCGCCGGAGACCCTTGAGCATATAAAAGGAGGCCCATGTGCAGCGTGGGGGTTCGGTTCCAACGTAACGAGAGAACACTCACGCTAGGTCTTGTAGCTCTCATCGCTCCCTAGCAAGAACACAATACAAATCGGACAAGCAGCGGTAGGAGTATTATCTCTCCGAGAGCTCCGGCTGGGTAAACTGCTCGTGTGCTTCGCCTCGATCCGCTCTTCGTGCGATCTCCGCCCCCCTCTGAACCAAAAGGGGCCTGGTCGCCGGCCCCATAGGTGTTCGTGGGTCCGATCAGCCTCCCCGACACCATATCACAAGTGGCAATATAAAGTGATGTTCTTTTGCATTAAGATTTTGTACATCCAACCCTAAAAGCACATGACAACCTCTGCTTCCCTCTGCGAAGGGCCTATCTTTTACTTTTGTCTTATACCTCTTGCAAGAGTCATGGTGATCTTCACCTTTCCTTTTTACATTTTATCCTTTGGCAAGCACATTGTGTTGAAAAGATCATGATATATATATCCAACTGGATGTAAGTTAGCATGAACTATTATTGTTGACATTACCCTTGAGGTAAAAGATTGGGAGGCAACACTATAAGCCCCTATCTTTCTCTGTGTCCGATTAAAACTCCATACCCATAAGTATTGCGTGAGTGTTAGCAATTGTGAAAGAATAAATCATAGTTGAGTATGTGGACTTGCTGAAAAGCCCTTACTTGACTCTTTCCGATGTTATGTTAAATTGCAATGGCTTCAATAACCGAGATCATAGTTTGTTAGTTTTCAATGAAGTTTTTGATTCATACTTGACATTGTGAATAGATTGTTACTTTAGCATAAGAAATCATATGATGATATATATGTATGTTGCTGTTATAAGAATGATCATGATGCCCTCATGTCCGTATTTTATTTTATCGACACTTCTATCTCTAAACATTTGGACATATTTATCGTTATCGGCTTCCTCTTGAGGACAAGCAAGGTCTAAGCTTGGGGGAGTTGATACGTCCATTTTGCATCATGCTTTTATATCAATATTTACTACATTATGGGCTATTATTACGCGTTATGTCAAAATACTTATGCCTTTTCTCTCTTATTTTACAAGGTTTACATGAAGAGGGAGAATCTTTGGCCATTTGGAATTACAGTGCGGAAAAGGAGCAAATATTAGAGACCTATTCTGCACAACTCCAAAAGTCCTGAAACTTCATGGAGGCACGTTTTGGAATTAGTAAAAAATACTGAGTGAAGAAAGTACCAGAGGGGGGACACCCACCATCCACGAGGGTGGGGGCGCGCCCTACCCCCGTGGGCGCGCCCCCTGCCTCGTGGGCCCCCTGGTAGGCCTCTAGTGACCATCTTCTGCTATATGAAGTCTTTTACCCTGGAAAAAATAATAAGCAAGCTTTCGGGACAAAACACCGCCGCCATGAGGAGGAACCTTGGCGGAACCAATCTAGGGCTCCGGTGGAGCTGTTTTGCCGGGGAAACTTCCCTCCGGGAGGGGGAAATCATCGCCATCGTCATCACCAACGATCCTCTCACCGGGAGGGGGTCAATCTTCATCAACATCTTCACCAGCACCATCTCCTCTAAAACCCTAGTTCATCTCTTGTATCCAATCTTTGTCCCAAGGCCTCAGTTGGTACACATGGGTTGCTAGTAGTGTTGATTACTCCTTGTAGTTGATGCTAGTTGGTTTATTTGGTGGAAGATCATATGTTCAGATCCTTTATGCATATTAATACCCCTCTAATTATGAACATGAATATGGTTTGTGAGTAGTTACGTTTGTTCCTGAGGACATGGGAGAAGTCTTGCTATAAGTAGTCATGTGAATTTGGTATTCGTTCGATATTTTGATGAGATGTATGTTGTCTCTCCCCTAGTGGTGTTATGTGAATGTCGACTACATGACACTTCACCATTGATTGGGCCTAGAAGAAGGCATTGGGAAGTAATAAGTAGATGATGGGTTGCTAGAGTGACAGAAGCTTAAACCCTAGTTTTTGAGTTGCTTCGTAAGGGGCTGATTTGGATCCATATGTTTCATGCTATGGTTAGGTTTACCTTAATAATTCTGTTGTAGTTGCGGATGCTTGCAATAGGGGTTAACCATAAGTGGGATGCTTGTCCAAGAAAGGGCAGTACCCAAGCACCGCTCCACCCACATACCAAATTATCAAAGTAACGAACGCGAATCATATGAGCGTGATGAAAACTAGCTTGACGATAATTCCCATGTGTACTCGGGAATGTTTTCCTTTATATAAGAGTTTGTCCAGGCTTGTCCTTTGCTACAAAAAGGATTGGGCTATCATGCAGCACCTTATTTACTTTCATTATTTGTTACCCGTTACAAATTACCTTATCACAAAACTATCTGTTACTGATAATTTCAGTGCTTGCAGAGAATACCTTACTGAACACCGCTTGTCATTTGCTTCTGCTCCTCGTTGGGTTCGACACTCTTACTTATCGAAAGGACTACGATAGATCCCCTACACTTGTGGGTCATCAGCGACAGCTGGGACGAGCTTCCTTCCCGTCCCCGATAAAGCAAGAGGGGCACGTCGACAGCGCATTAAATGTGTTTGTCCTGCGGTGCCAGAGGATGGACTCGACCACTGTATAGCTTTCCACCTCCTGTGTGCCACGGTGGCAGCCCCTTTTTCTATAAAAGGAGGCCCGCGGCATACTGGGAGAGGATTAACTAGTGTTCTTGGACTAGCTACCAGGCGTCCTGGGGTGCAAAAAGTCTGAATCCTCTCCCGGTATGCCGCGGGCCTCCTTTATAAACAAAGGGCTGCCACAAAGGGCACAGAGGTGGAAAGCTATATAGTGGTTTAGTCTATCCTCCGCACCGCAGACAAACGTGATTTAATCGCCGACGCGTCTCTTTTCTTTATCGGGACTAAGGAAGCTCGTCCCCGCTTATTGCCGCCGCCGGCTTCGACGCTGCCGAATCGACGAGGCGTAGTGCCATGCCGGCTGGCTGGCTGCTGAGTTGGTGCGGTGGCAGAGTCTTCACGAAGATCTGCATGCCACCACGCAGGTGCTTGCTGAGTTGGTGTAGAGGCCGCATGTCGCCACGCAGGTGCTTGCCTAGTTGGTGGGTTGGCGGCTGTATGGGAACGACGGTGGAATCTTGGCATATGTGGGCCTGGTCGCGGCTCCGCGGATGTCTTCGGCAAGGGTCTTGCCGTGGCACCGCGGTTGTCCCCGGCAAGAATCTTGCCGGGGGTTTCCTGGGTTTCCTTGGCAAGGATCTTGCCGAGGATCGTCGTCTTTTGGTTCTCATCTGATCTTGTGTGCTTCTGATCTTCACAAAGATCTGCATGTCACCATGGAGGTGCCTCCCGAGCCTTGGTTCCAATTTGATTGATGGTGTTGGAACTCTTGGGCTCAAGGGTGGCGGATCTGCTGGTGTTGGGCAAGTTGCCCCGGCAAGGCTCTTGCCGGGGTTACGGAGGTCGCCCCGGCAAGGGCCTTGCCAGGGGAGTCCACTTCGCCCCTCTGCTCTTTGCGTTTCTGTCTTGGCGCTGCTCTGGTTGTCTTGTGGTCTTGCTTCCTCTGCCCCGCCAAGGGTGGCGAGGTGTGGGGCTCTTGTTGCCAGCACAAGTAAAGGGGTGCAAAAAGGGACCCTTACTTTTGTACACCGACAGGAGCCCCGGTGTAACATCCCAAAATTCTAAATTTTGGAATGTTATATTAAATAGATAGTTTTGATTGATTGTTTGATTGATTGACTGAACGTGAGTGAATTCGAAACTTTTTGAAAGTTAAATGAGAGGGAATAAAAGGACTTTCCCAAACTTTCATTTTTGCTTTTATGGTCTTCGGGAATTCAAATTCTTTTCATCACAAAACCCTGGAGAGAAGATAACATGACTTCTTCCATTTATTTAAATGACAAGGGGTGTTGAAAATATTTGAATTTCATTTGAAAAATATTTCCAATTCTGAAACTTTATGCAACTCAATGATTTTCACGAGCGAAGATAAAATGACTTCTTCAAATTATATGAAATATGAGTTGGGAGTTTCAAAGGATTAAATTCAAAGTTCTTTTGAATTTATTTTCAATTCGGAGTTATTGGAGTTTTATTCAAATTATTTTTCTCCAAAAATGAAATATATGGAAAATAGGGTAACATGATTCCCTACATCAGAAAATTGGAGAGAAATTAATTTTAAGTCATTTTGGTATTTTTAAAATGTTTTTTTTGTTGGATTTTATTGGACCAGAAGCACTCTTCGCTTTATTTGAAATTTTGTGTATTTTATTTGAAGCTAGAATAATGTTCATCATGTAGGAAATCTTTTTCTGCAAATTTTGGTATATTATATGCCTATATTACATTTATGTTTATTTAGTTTTAATTATTTTTGTTTGACTGGAAAACCTTTGTTTTAAAAAAAGTTTCTCCGCCGCCTGGGCCGGCCCAGCCGAAGCCAGGCCAAGGCCTCGCTCCGCGCCGCCTCCCTCCCAAGCCCACCGACCGCGCCAGGCCAGGCCACCCGGCCCGGCCAGCCCGGCGCCCGCCCGGCCCGGCCGCGGCCCAGTAGCCGCGCCCGCCTCCCGACTACTCATGGAGGCGGATCCCGCACAACTCCGCCGCCGCCTCGACGTCCGTGCCGCGGCCGGACTCTCCCCGCCGCCTTTGCCCCTCCTCCACGCAACCCGTCGCTCCCTCCGCCTATTTAAGCCGCCGCCCCCTCTCTCTCTCTCCCTCAGCCGCCGCCGCCGCCCTTTTTGCCTCCGCCGGCGAGATCCACAGCTGTCGCCGCCGTTGTCAAAACATCGCCGCCCCGAAGAGATCCGTCGCCACCGCCGTCTCCTCGCCTCCCCGCGCAGCCGCCGCTCGCCTCCCCGTCGCCTCCGCCGCTGCCCTCGGCCACCGGAGCACCTCCGGTGACCACGCCCGACGCCCTCGCCGCCGCTCGCCGCCGCGGGAAGCCGCCGGACCCGATCCGCCCCGAACCGGTAAATAAAAACCGCATAAGCCCGGTCCGGTTTATTTTTTTTAGGGTTAGGTTTACTTCGGTTTTTCTAAAAAAACGGTTTATTTTTTTTGTTTAGTTTATTTAGAGAGCGTTTGTTAGTTTAGGCTTTGGAGCGAACGAATTTCACTGGTTAGCGTTCGGTAAAGAACGTCCGCCTTTTAGACCTTTCCTTTTTATTCTAGTTTTCGGCCAGGGACTTCTTTGTAGATATTTTATTTAAAAATTAGTCCCTAATCTTTAAACCCTCATAACTTTTTGCCCGTTTGTCCAAATTCAATGAAACCAACGCTCACGTCTTCGTTATGATCTCCTCTATCCAGTAATCCAACTCAAACATGTTTTTGAAATTTTAAAATTTGAATTAGATCAGATTTGAATTCAAACTTCGTTTGATCGTAACTTGAGTTTTATAACTCCGATTTAGTTGATTCTTTTTGCAAATCGAAGCTCTTGACCTAAACTTTCTGATAAGGCCAGATTCACATAACTTTGGTACTGTTAGAAATTGTTTTATGTTGCAAGAGTTATTTGCTTGGTTTTGATGTTTTCCAATTTGTTTTCTTCGTTCTCTCCGATCTTTTGAGTGATTGCTTATGTGTGGTTACTATTGCTTGATTTCGATAGATTGACCGGAGTGTGACGAGTAGAACTATCAAGAGTTTTGAGTACGAATCATCTTCATCAACATTGCAGGCAAGTAACACTTTGATCATACCCTTTTCCTAACCAGTTTTTATGCATTAGTTCAACCCCAAACATTGCATGGTTAGGATGTCATTAATTTGTGGGTTGGGAAGTAGATGATGAGGTAGGAACCTATTGCCCTGTTACTATCAAACCCTTGGGAGTTACTTCTACGTTATGCTTATATTGCCATGCTATGCTCGTAGACGTGGTTTGGGTTTGAGAGATATTCACGACAGATGTGAGATTGTTAATTAATGGTTTACTTTAAGGTGGCAACTTAAATACACATCTGGGTGGATTGAGGCACCTGGGAACCCAGTGTTGTCTGTTTTTTTTTGGAAATCCCGGGGTACCCGTGTGATCTTCCTATGGACCGCCACCCAGGCTCAAAGGGGCGAGATTATTCATGCTAGAAACTTCCGTGTGCAGCCACAAGCTATTATGGGATCTAGCATAGTTGAGTAAGTTACGTGAAGCTCTCGAAGAGGTAGATCACAGGTAGTGGGTTTTATAGGTTTGGTATGATCTATCCGGAGTAGAGAGTTAATGTTTCGAAAGATCGTGTCTCGGTCATCCGTTTCTCAAACACCATGTAGTCACGAGAAATCAACGGAGGCGATCGAGTCTTGTGGGGAAAAGTCATAAACCTCTGCAGAGTGTACAATCTAATCATGGTTAGCCGTGTCCCCGATTATGGACAATTCTGAGTATCTACTATTTGAGTAGTCACATGTATCTCATCACTCTAAATTAATATTGCTGGGATGTTAAGTACCTTAATTGGGATTGAGTTGGGGTTATACCTTCTCAATGATGTTTCAACCACCATGATAGTTAACTTAAAAATTTATTCCTTTGTAGTAGGGAAAAATTGGCTTTTCGCAAAAAAACTGTAACCATAGAGCTTTCCACCAGCCATATATGCATGTAGTATAGCTTATTTTTTTCATTACTCTCTATGTGTTACATTGCCAGCATAGTCCATGTGCTGACCCGTCTTCGGGCTGCAACGTTTCATGTTGCAGACTTTTCAGACGACGAGTAAGTGATACGTTAGGGTTACGATTTCTACACTCAACTTTGCCGTTTGTGTTGATGGGAACCCACAACCTTGTTGCTTCCGCTATATATATGGATTGAGGTAATAGTATTTACGTTACTTTATACATGTGATTTACCTCTGTTATAAATCCTCGAGTACTGTGTGTGTCAGCATACCGATCCAGGGATGACACTTAAGCACAGAGACTTGACCGTCTGAGGTCGGGTCGCTACACCCGGGCCTGGGCCACATATAAATGCGGGGCGTTATTGGGCCAGGCCCAGAATGGTGCGCCGGCGTGCGTGCGGCGGAGTTTTTACCGCAGTAACTTCCTCGCTCGTTGCGCTTCCTCATGACCCGTGTTGAATGCATGATGTGGGGGTCATGCGTGACGTGGGGGTCATGCGTGGGGCGGTCGCTGCCCTCATGCATCACATCGTAGTAAATGGTAAAGAGGCGGTCCGCGCCTCCTCCATAAAAAAGGAAAAACCGTGGGCGCGTTGCTCATTTACCCTCTGCGCCTCTTCTAATCTCGGAATTGCCGCTCCTTTCTTCTTCCTCAGGCGAAAGAGCCGAAGCTCCCGCCCCTGTCCGCCGCCGCTGCGCGTTTGTTGCCCTCAACCTCACCTCTTCCCTGGCCGACGTTGCACCTAAAACCAGCAGAGGCAAGGGAGTCACTACAAAAAATACACTTCTGTGATGATACGTGTTTGTCACAGTAGGTCGCGTTTTTTGTCATGCATGTACATCCATGACAAATTTATGACAGAATCAAGATAGTCATACTTGTGCTGTCGTAGAAGTGTTCCATGACATTACCAAACACGGAAATATCCACTTCCATGACAATAAATTGCGCGTCACAGAAGTGCTTTCGTCAAGGGTTACCGACACATGGCATCCACCGTAACGGAACGCCGTTAAGCTATCGGGTCGGGTTTTGGATCTGATAACCCGTTAACAGCCCCGACCAATGGGGATTTTCCACGTGTAAAATCATCATTGGCTGGAGGAAACTGCGTGTCGGCTCACCGTTGGGACAGATGTCATCCGTTTATTGGACGAAGTCGCCTATGATACGGCGACACGTGGCACTGACAACAGGGGCCCATTCACGTGAAAAGGCCGGCCCGTTTGACTTGGTCAAAAGGTGGCGGCCCGGCTCGAGGAAAGCATTACGGCTCGTTATATATCCCATTTACGACCCGCTAACCCGGCGCCCGTTCGCCCTATCCGAATTAGGCCCGATGGCGTCATCTGGTCAGTCAATATGATTCAGCCCGTTTTAACTTCCGGACCATGTGTGGCCCATGACTTCTTCGGCCCATATGAGGACCTTTGTAACTCTTGGCCCATTAATGACCCGTGGTGAAATCGGCCCGTAATGAACGATGTATCACTTTATACCCATTAATGGCCCGTTATTCCATTGGGCGTTTCCAGCCCAAGTTATCTTTCGGCCTTCTCGGGGCCCATTGATTCTTAGGCTCATTTACAACATTCGTTACATACGGCCCATTATCGTCATTTTACGCTTGTGGGCCAAATTCAGCCGTCGTTACGATCGGCCCGTTTGCGGACCGTTAATACGTTAGGTCGTTTTCATGTAAAAACCGTTGGGCTGTTTTCATAGAGTTATTAAATCTGACCTATTAACAGCCCGTTATGGTCCACGAATAGTACAGCATGATTGGCGAAATGATGATACGCCCCGTAGATGGCCCATGGATCCTACGGCCCGTATGAGGCCCATGGATAGTACGGCCCGTAGAAGGCCCATGGATCGTACGGCCCGTAGAAGGCCCATGGACCCTACGGCCCGTAAAAGGCCCATGGACCCTAAGGCCCGTATAGAAGGCCGATGGATCCTACGGCCCGTATAGAAGGCCAATGGATCCTACGGCCGGACGAAGGCCCATGGATCATACGGCCTGCAGGAGGCCCATGGTTACAACGGTCAGGTGTGTTGCCATGATTATTTTGGCCTAGTTACCAAAAATAGGCTATTGTGGCCACTAGAAAAACATAGAAAAAGAACAGCAGTGACTACAAGCAAACAACTAAACAAGACAATAAGGAATAAATGAGCAAGCAATTAACGCTAGCCTATTACCGCTATTACACATATTACATCCACTGGGCATCAAAGTTCGCCACCGGTGCAAATATAGGGAACAAAGCGACATATTACATACCTTTGGCCGTCAAAATTGGCCACCAAAGGTGCAAATAAACACTGCAGCAAAACAAGAGCATAAGCTGAAACAACTTCGGAAGAGCTCAAGAAAGCGTTATCACAGGTATCCACCATGCGGCAATAAGCTTAGCAAGCTGATTAGCTTTGTCTGTTTGGCGCTAAAATCCTCCAACGCTTGTTGTTGCACGGAAAGTATGCATCTGAATGCTCCGGGGACTTCAGTAGTCCTTCCGCTTCTTGTCGCATACACAGCTGATCGATGTCTTTCGACTTGTAGTTGAGACTCAAGAAACCGAACTGATTCATACGGTGAGTTTGAATAGCTTATTGCAAGCGGTAGTGGCCGATGCTTTCGAACACTAAACCAAGACAGGACTTTGGGGTTGTCTCATTTGTCTTTAAGATAGTCTTCCTTAGCTGTTTTATCAGCTTTGTTGGAGACCAACAAGGATGTGTCACTATCCTGAACCTTATCTGCATTACTTCCTTTACCATTGCTTAATAAGGCACTCTTCCCCAATATTTTGTCAGCATTCTAAAAGAAGAAACAAGCAGACACATAACAAGTTTAACATGTACTAGTATATGAAACTCATTTCGGTGAACCAGTTCATTAGTAAGGTGGACAGGATTAAACGACCAAGTCTTATATTGCCAAGTACTAGTACATAATAAAAGCATCAAACAAACATATATCTATGTCCTATAGTCACTGCATTGTCTTGCCAAATCAAAATAGAGACACGGTTCAAATCATATCGATTCAAGACAAAGCAGCGGTGAAAGAATACAAAGTGTGGGAAACTACACGGCACAACAAGATTTCAGATGGGTACCACGGGTCTACATGTACAACAACACTATTGGCTATGTTGTGATGCTAGTAATGTGCATGATATGAAAGTCAAATGTATACACAATTGAAATTGAAATCAACAGAGATATTGATAAGAGCAAACATGTCAAAGAAACATGCGTGAACATACATGCTGTGCCATTGGAGTTTTGATTGGATCCTTCAATTTAAATATAAGTTTATATGAGTAAATACAGTGATACAAGAGCAAAGCAATCATAGTTAAAAAAGGCGCGCCTAGGCTCTAGGCGTTGGCAAAACGCATTGCGCATAACTACGCATAATCATGCATAGCTGCGCATAAGCATGCGCTTTGGTCGATAAAGCGCCAAAGCGGTGGCAAAACGCACAATTAACGCCTAGCGGTTTTTTGAACTATGATAGCAATGGAATATTAAATTAGAACAGTTGTTCTTCAGGTTTAGGCACTTGTTCTACATGAGCAGTACAAGAAGACGCAAGAATAAAATACTTAAAAATAGAAAATGAGCTCATAGACCTTACCACATTCTTGATTCGGGACGATGCTGAACAAAGCGTTCCCGATCATCGTCCAGTAAATGTGTCTCAGGAGAAGGTAAGGGAATTTGATGAGTTTCTTTGCCGGTGAAGTACGTTTTCTTCAGGTAATTCCCATACTGCCACGAAGCATTCTTGAAGATAGCAGAGGTATTAGCATAGATTACCTCATCCTGAGTTTCCAAATCGGTCCTTCTCTATAGAGAAAAATGGGAAAATTTGTTGTATTATAACCATCATGGAGGTAGGATGTATGGGACGAAGCAAAGTAATTGCAATGAATAACATTACTTACACATAACTCTGGACAAACACACCTTAATCGGGCATTTTCCTTCATCTTAAGTATAATATTTCCAAGATGGGAAGATACACACATACGATTTAACAACATCAAATGCGATAGATGCTAAACTATTTGGCTGGTTGTGCTTCCTCCACAGGAATAGGCGTACTAGCCGGTGGAGTTGGGGTTCGCCGTGATAGTCTTGGCCCTTTGGGCCTTTGGAGCTGCCTTACTAACTGCTCTTGTTTGGGAGCTATGTGGTGGAGATGGTGTTGTGTCAACAGGAACTGGGTTACTATCGGCTGGGGTTGGGGTTAGATTGGGTGAAGCTGTTTCTCATCCATCGCAGATGGGGTACAATCTGCGAGTTTGGGTTATGTGTGGTAGGGCTGGTTCTTGTGCATGTACAAGCTGGGGTGCTATCTCCACCAAGAGGTAGCACTATTTTATTTGAAGACCGTGTTTTTATTCCGCTGAATCTGGCATCACCCGCTCCAATTCAAATGGGCGATAAACAGGAAACATAGTTGAATGTACAGACATTGTATGAGAGATGATGCAATAGATAGTGTGGAAAAAGAGGGCATGAAATAGTTGACATGTATATTGTTTAACAAAAACAGATAGCATGACATAATTTCACATATATGATGTCTATCTAAACTGGATAGATAGCATAACATAATTCAAAGATATGATGAATAACTAAACAGGATCGCATGACATAATTCACCTACATGTTATCTAAGTAGTCAGGATTGCATCATTTAATTCACATATGTTATTTATATGCTAAACAGAGGGCATTCAATATGATGTCCGAACTAAGAACATGGTGTCGAATATTGTGTATATGATGTCTAAACTATGCAATGCAAGACACCGTATGCATGATATGAGTAGTATAACTGCAAGCCAAGTTAGAGCATACACCTCGGTGGGAGAATAGGACTGGTCATCTGTCTCAATCCATCTCTCGAGGAACTGCCGGGACCCAACAAGAGATGCTGCGGACGAGTGTAGCACTGTCTACTCTGAAGGCCATGTTTTCACTCCAGAGTTTTCCATCTCCCACCCAAATGGTTGATTCACAGGAAGAGTAGTTTAATGTACAAACATTGTCGACAAATGGAAATGTAATGAAGAAAAGGATGGGCAAGATATCATTCAAATATATGATGCCTGGTTAAACAGGATGGCATTTCACATTTCACATATATTATGGCTGGCTAAAAGACATTAGGCGCATAATTCCCATATATGATATAGAAACTAAGCGGTGGCATTACTGAACATGTCTAAACTAAGCGGATGACATATATGATGTCAAAAGTAGGCCTTTGCAAGGCAGCATATGCATGATATGACTAACATCATCATGCCAAGGTAGAGCAAACACCTTGGGGGGTAAATAGGAGTGGTCAGCGGCGTCCGAATCCGCCTCAGAACAGATATCTTCCTCTGGATTACAATCTGGAGAGGGGTGGGGAGGGTTTGCCATTGAACCCACCATGGAGCGATGTCTGCATGACATTGTATTGCCGCACAAAACTCTTCTCTTTTTCTCTACATGTTCAGCATGATTTGTGTACAATATCAGATATGCATACGAAAAAAATATGGTGAGATTATGTAAGGAGAGCATGCAGAAATTTAGAGTGATGGTAACAACCAGTGGATCGACGTTTTTCCGTTGAACTAAAATAGCCCTAATGGATCGACGTGAATGTATAGTAATAAGTGATGCACCAAGTGTACAACCTATTTGCCGTAGCCGCGTCGACCTCAGCATCATTGGGTTGGTCGCTGAAGCAGTTGAGGCAGAGGTGGCTGTCGGAGGTGTGGAGGAAGATCTGAGGAATCTGTAGACGGCGTCCAGGGCACTGCTCTGTTGTGATGGATCGTTCTGTCGTTGGAGCAGCTCCGGTGAGCCGTAAGATGTCAAGGCTGAAGCAGCACAAGACAGACATCGTCAATCTCAAGTGGGATTCTAATAGCATCTCCAATAGATGATGTAAAATGGATGTAAAATTAACATCACCAAAAACCACGACTACAACGAGATGAGGTAAAAACTGTTGACTCTGAACTTAACTGTCCAAACTGAAATTTACTGTGGAATCTGAATGCTACTGTCAAAACTGAATGCAATGGTAGCAGAGAGGCACTTGACATGTAGTTTAGGGAGGGCATGCAGTTCATCTTCAACCTGCACCCCCCTGAGCCGCCAGCCACCACCGGTCGAACCGCCGGCCCCAGCGCCGCCTCGCCGCCCCGAAACAAGTCGCCACCGCCGCCCCGGCCAGCCCTCTAGGCCCCCACCCCCCTACCCTGAACCCTAAGACAGATAGTGGGGTACCTCTCCGGCGAGCCCCCGTCCCTGCTGCGGGTGGTTCTTCCTTAACTCCGGCGAGCCCCCCCCCCTGGAAATCGGCTGACCCAAAAGTCGATTCGATCGGCAAGTGTGGCTTAATCGGAGCAGAGCAGAAGACGAAGCGAGGGGGAGAGCGGCAGCAGCAGTGGGCAAGCGAGCGATCGAGGGAGAGCCGGGCAGCAGCGGCGGCGTGAGTGGCGAGCAAGAGCGAGCAGCGGCAGATCCGGCTGGTATGGGACGCCGCCGCCAAAGGGGCCTCGCCTTTGGGGAAACGCCCGTGGAGATGTCGCCGCGCCCGGCTTCAAAGGTAGCCGCTCCATGGGGGTGCAGGATGGAGCACCGTCGGCCGGAGGTCGAGTTAAGGAGAAGGTGCGATCACGATGAGTGTACAACCTCTTTGGTGGTGCCGAGTAGGCCTCGGCTTCGTCCGAGGAGTCGGTGAGGATGCTGCGGTTCCGGTGGAGCAGGTTAAGGCGGCGCTGTGGGGATGGAGCAGCCGCGATAGACGAGGCGATCGTCGGAGCAGCTCCTTGGAGGTGGAGGACGGGGCGGCTGAACCGGCGGGACAACGAGATGGACGACGGATCCTCATCCGGGGAGGTGGACGAGGGACGTCGAGCTGTTGCGGTGGACGACGTCGTCGGGGAAGAGGCTCCGGCTGGGCAGCGGTGACGTGGCGGACGAAGGAGGGTGGGGTTTAGCGGCTAGAGCGAGAGAGGTTATGGCGGCACAGGATTTGAAGAGGCGAAAAAGGCGATGGGAGAGGGTGAAGCATGACTTAGGGACGCACTTGTCCAAAATGTAGGGTGTGTTACAAAAGTACCCCCACCGATTTGAACTAGCAGCCCTTTTGGCTCAGGTTAGAAGGGGGATTTCACGTGTCGGGATTTGGCAGCTGGAGGGAGTTTTTGCGCGCGTTGTAATTTCGGGATAGCAAGGCGCGGGTTGTGAAGGCGCCAGTTTTGGGAGCACGATATCTGAGTTTTTGGGATATAACAAGACGTGGGTTGAATTTTAGGGACAAGCCTAACGTGTAGTAATATTGTACTTGTACGTACCAAATCAATTCGCACTTCCCTCAACCAAAAAGAAAACAAAAAAAAACTATTCACACCAGACAAAGAGAGAGTCTTGCCCCGTTTTACTATACAAATGCTATTCAAAGCTACTCCCTCCATCCATCTATATAGGGCCTAATGCATTTTTCGATGCTAACTTTGACCAAATATTAGAGCAATGATATATGACATGCAACTTACACAAAGCACACCGTTAACTTCGTCCGTGAAAGGTTCTTTCAATGATATAATTTTCACATTGTGCATGTCATGTACTATTAATCTTGTTAATAGTCAAAGGCGGTCTTAAAAATCTCATTACGCCCTATATAGATGGAAGGAGGGAGTATGCATGAATCCATGTTATGTCCGATTAATTTTTTTCGCTTGCTGTATAATGCATGTAACCTACTCATACCAACATTTTAGTGCATTCCAAATGTCTATACTACCGCTACAATTCGAACTAAATTTGAATTCGTTTCTCTATTTCAATAAGAATCTACAATCATGATTGTTGCCAACTTCAACCATCATAGTTTCCTTGCTATCCATGAGATATAAATCGGACGGCCTATAATGCGAGGATGGCGGGCACACCATCATCAACAACTCCGTTTTCTATAAGAGTAGAGATAAAATATATTAAATGTAGTATAACATGTTCATAAACACACCATGTGTATCACCATTATATATATTCACACATGCGTCGGTTTAAAACACTATGATAAATTCTTAAAATATCCGAATTCGCTTTTTATAATGAAGTATATATGATCTCTATTCGTCTTTTACACCCACACAACCCTCTTATCTTTGTAGCTAGCGCTAACTTTCTCTTGTGCATGCACACGCGCATCCCTCTCACCCTCCCTCGGCATTCTCTAGCTCCATCAGCATAAATTCGTCTTTTCACTTTAGGTCGTTCACCCACGGTGTGTGTAGGCCCCCAGCTCCTTCTTTATGGCACACATCGATCGATATGCCTCTCTAGCCAGGTGTGCCTAGCACAAACACAAGCTTCCCTCTTCTCTTGTCACAGTCCATGCCTCACTCTCACCACTCTTTTCATCATTCTCGTACTGCACACTCCTCCCCCGCCGATATAGTATGCCTCTCGTACCACCTCCTACATGCATCCCTCTCTCTCTATCCTTCTCCTTGTGCCTCATTTGCTTCTAACACACACATGCATGTATACCGATCGATCTCCCAACATATACCTAGATCGACTTTAACTACCCCCCCATCGATCGACGTACCTCACAAGTTATGTCTCTCCTTTCTCTAACAAAGGGCGATTGATCTTCCTATGTAGTTATGTCTGCTTACCACAGCCACATCGTCCCCTCTCATCATTCGTGCATGCCTCCTGACCCGTCTCTCACACGCACGTGCACAGACAACAAGTAGCCATCCCCTCTCTTATTGATATTGCGAGCGTGCCCTCCGTTTGTCTAACAAGCCTATCCCACCATTTGTTAGAAGCAACTCCACTACCACCCCCTCCAACACTTTAGCTTTGTCTCTCTCCCAACCTTATTCCTCTCCTGCACATACGCATGGATGCCGATCGATCTCCCTTAATACATGAGGCAGATCGATCTCCTTAATACATGAGGTAGGCCTCTATCCTCCTCCACACATATGCCAGCCATTGTACCTCTATAGTTAATTGGGCCTCCCTCTTCCCCCACCACACACCGAGAGTCGAGCGCTGCAGGTAGGTATCCATGCCACAGACAAAGCGCACATGTCCCTCTCACGTTCAAAGAGGCCAGCCACTCTATATCTTTGGCGTGGGCACACACAAATTCGATGGCACTCTTTATCGAGCAGCGTGCGCACACACACATCATCCCTCTTTTCGATTCTATGGACACCTCAAGCCGATGATACCTCCACTCTCTTCTTGTGGATCGCCCCTCTATATATATGTTATATCCAGGACTCTATTTCACACACATTGCATATGTTACATTTTTGATTGACCCCCCCAAAAAAACTCTCAAGAACCCACACACTACATCTCTCTAGGTTTGTATCTCTCTCACACAACCCCACGTGGGTGGTGTACGTATACAAGAAGAGAATAGGTGCACTGCATTACTCACGCTTCGTGCCCAGCCACACCTTGCGAATTTACGATGGAGCTCATTTCTTGACGAAATGGCAGCCCACGTGCTAATTTGAACGCCTGTAGCGGTTGTTTACCTAGGGAGGTCGTGTACCACGCCTGCACGAAACAAAGTTCGACTTGATGCGTTGCCGCATTATTTTTAAATAAAGTTATAGCGCTCAATGGCACGTACACAGAATATAAAACGATTTTTATGGAGAAAAAGGTAGTCTGCTCACTATATACAATGGAGCCTTGCGTGCCTGGTTTGTCGCTCTTCAGAGTATCTCACACAAGGCTGCGGTGGCCTCTCTTCTCACCGTTGGTCACTGATCCGGCCGCATCCCGTCCGCCGGGGGAAAGGGAGTGCGGTGGCCTCTCTCTCTCTCTCACTGTTGGTCACTGATCCGGCCGCATCCCATCCACCGGGGGAAAGGGAGGAAGTGCATCATTTCTCCATTCGACGGCGCCGAGGCAGCACGTCCCGATCTGTGGTACACGCCGTTCTCTCTGACCAAGCTCCGGCATGGCAGGGCCTACGCCACCTGCTCACAGATTCCGCCCGCCGCTGCTCACCTAGTTACATCCCGACGACCTCCAGGTATCCCCTCCGGCCTTGCTCCACTGCCCGTCTTCCCACGTCCCTGCATGTGGATCTTCCATAGTTCTTTGCCCAAAAGCGTGGCTCGTCCGGTACTTTCCATATTGCATTCTCGTCCTCACACCGTTTTAGACAAACACAACCGTGTTGTTATGTTTCCTTAGGGCAAGGAATATGCTTCTTTTTTGTCGTCGCATGTGTCATCAAGCGTTATTGGCGATGGTGTTTCCTTTCTTCCTCTTTTTTTGCAAAGCAGGGCTATCCATTTCACCTCGTTGCTATTGCGACCTTTTGGTGAACTGCACAAATCACTTTTTCTTAAGAGTGTTTTGTGAAATTGGACTAAAATGTCACACGGGCAAAGTCTCTACATTTCGGTCTTGTTGCACAAAGGGAGATTGGTTTTGCTCTATCCTCCTCATCCAACTCCGAGCGTAATCTTCTCCAACTAGTTAGTCTTAAGAGAGACTGCAAAGGTGACCGGCTTCTATTTGTGTGTTTATTGTTTCATCAGCAATCCTCTATTATCGTAATCACACTTAATATCTTTGGAACAGGGACACTCAGCTCTATTTTAGTGGAACTGCACAAAATGATCGGAATGTTGCATGCTCCAGACAACTACTTTTTTTCCCAACATGACTTGTTGATTTAGTCAGAGCTGGGGGGACGTTGCTGCTAATGAAAGCATGGATCAATTTTAATTTAACACCTTCTCACAACTCTGTCTTCAGTTGTGATGTATTTATTAGATATGATCTTCTAATAATTGACTTGCATTAGCTAGGAAGTTAGTTTTTATTGTTTCGAAAGAGCATCGATGGCAAGACACGCCAAACAAAAGCTGAAAGCTCATACCATTGTACAATTTCATGTCATTTGGAAAATTATTTGTTTAGTACGTCAATTATGTAAACAAATGATGGAAGCTTGATAGCATTGCCAGAAGCCTCTTCATCATCCGGGTCCATGTGCCATGCACAAAATTATACTCCTTCATTCCTAAATATTTGTCTTTTTACAAATTTCAAACGGGCATATTTTAGAGTGTAGATTCACTCATTTTGCTTCGTATGTGTACTCCCTAATTTCCTAAATATTCTATTCGTCTTTCTAGAGATTTCAACAAGTGACTACATACGGAGCAAAATGAGTGAATCTACACTCTAAAATATGTATATATACATCCGTATGTGCCAGTCCATTTGAAATCTCTAAAATGACAAATATTTGAGTAGTCACGCGTTGAAATCTCTAGAAATACAAATATACTCCGGAGTATATTTAAGAACCGAGGGGGTAGTGCACAACCACATGGGAGACTCAGCCCGGTCGTTGTGCCGCATTAATAGTGAGTAATGAGCAGTCAAATCATAAGCCCCAGCTTTCCCACTGTAAGTTGCTCTGAAGAAGCAACCATCAATACGCTCTTCTTTAAATTCGCTTATACTACTCCATCCGTCACTGTTTATACAGCGCGCTTCAGAAAAAAGAAAAAAAATCTATGGGACCAAGGCGACTAGCGACCGGCCTGAAAAATAGCATTAGTAGTTATAGCACGGCGTCTATTACTAGAGGGAATAATGCGTACACACATGCATGCAGTGCTTCCACCCCGGGTACACACATGCATGCACTTACTCCACTCGATAGTAATGCAAGACATGGAGAGAAAATTGTGGACTTGATTGCGGTTACCACACCCTAATTAATTGATCATTAAACCAAACGCGTCTAAAGTCTCTCTCTGGTGGTGGAAATGCATTGAGAGAAATGCATCATAATGAAGCGGCATACATGGCTGTGATGGAGGGAGGAGTAGTATGAAGGTGCAAAACCAAATGCAGCGTATGGCGGTCGGTCAACGCACCTCCTCTTGGCATATCACTGACATGTGGGACAGGAGTGTGAGCAAACCGATCTCAATTGACGGCAAAGAGCCAACCCGCCGTTCGTTGAGAGAGACGAGGAGCCAGAACACACAGACGGGCTCGCACGGAGGCCAAGATATATTCGAGCATGGTTTGTTGATCGATATCATTCATTACATGTTGGTCTGCCGTTTTCCGCCCTTCTCCGGAATAAACGTGTACTTTATCAGAGATAAAAAAATAAGAGTATGACGGCTCCACCATGCGGTTCTAGTAGTAGTACTACTCGTACTACTGTGCTTGGCTCTTCGCCTCTTCGTGAAGTCGAACAATGATGGTACTCCGCATGTTGGGTACTACAGTGTATGCCTCTGACAATGTGACACCGAATGGACTGATGCATGTCCACCGAGGGTAGGTTGCATTAGTCAAATGGCGTAAGCGAGCTTCACCTTGTCCTGCAAGCTTCTCCTCGTTCTGCGAGTTGATGGGACACACCAAAAAGTAGTGATAGTCCATACTCCCTCCTTTTCGGTTAATATGGCTTAATCTTTTTTGCGGGTAAATGAGAGAGCTTTATTCATATATAAGCATTCTTAGGACGATCAGCCAAGACACTAGTCACTAAGAAGCGAGGTACCCCGCAAAAAAAGAAGTAGGAAGTGAGGTGTTTCATCAAGCCAGCTCTCGGCCACATTCAAAGTGCAGCAAGCACGGTTCGCATACGAATCTTGCCGAAAGGTTCTTGACCTGTTTACATGCTGAATAACAAAAAAGAGCAAATATTACCCAGTGCTACTATTTGTAACAGGATATGAGCCAGAATTAAGCGAGAATTGCGGCGAGTGTTCCATGCAATCAACTTCCATTATCACATGCGAGAACCCTCGAAGAGAACCAAATGTGTTGAAGATTGCTTTATCACATTTTAAAATTATAATAAGAGTGCGAGCGGCTCCTCCATCTGGTTCCTAGTACTAGTATAGTACATACCTTTATAGACTATAGTAGTAGTACTAGTACTAGTAAACTTTGCGCTTGGCTGTTCGCCTATTCGGGAAGTCGAACAATAGTACACTAGTAGTATAATGTATGCTTCTGGCAATCTGACACCGAATTAACTGTTGCACGTCCACAGCCTGAGCGAGGGAGAGCTTGCATTAGTCAAAAGTTTCTCCTTGTCCTGCGAGCCACCACGCGCAAGCTTCTCCCGTCCTGCAACCTTCTCCTCGTTCGGCAAGTTGACGGGACACAAAAAAGTAATGCTAGTCCATACTGCCTCCTCTCCGGTTAATATGGCTTAATTTCAAACGAGATAAATACACTGTCTATCACTGTATATTTGTAAAAATACGGTCAGTGGACTTCATAATACGCTCATTGCGCTCAATATATATATTTTCCGGTGTTTATACGGTCACTAGCTCACCCTGGCTGAGTATGTGTGTGCATGCACATGTAGGTTGAGCACTTAGCGTGACCGTGTGTGTTCCGTCGTGTGCTCGGACATGCATGCATTAGGGCGTCGCGTGCGTTTTTTCGCCCATGTGTACGTGTGACTGTTGCATACACATAGGGAGAGTACATGTAAGGGCCACTAAGGAGCAGTCAAATCACACAGTAAGTTAGTCGGAAGAAGCAACCATCATTTCACTCTTGAATGACACGTACGCAATATAAAATGGTTGATATGGAGAGAAAAAGAAAACCACTATATATACACTAGCAGGAGCCTAAGCTACAAGCCTGCTTGCTAAGGTTGCTCTTTTCACAAGCATAGAACGACGGGCCTGATCCCGCAGCTGGGGGAAGAGAACAATGTTCTGCGTAGATGCGTCGACATCGGCGAGGGAGAAGACCCACAGTTGGTGCGTCCCAATCGGGGGTCACCGCGGTATGGGCCGATGCCGCGTCCTAACCGCCCTTCTAGCTACAGCCCGACGTCCCAGGTGGTCCATCTTCCTTTTGGAGCCGGCTTGCTCCACTGCCGTAGCTCCATCTCCATGTCGATCTTTCTCTACTTCTACCGGCTTCTACTTGTGATGAGTTTATGTCTCATGAACTAGTGCCAATACTATTATAATAATCACACTTCTTCAATATCTTTGCCATCAGGGATGCTCAGGTCGATTTTAGTGGAACTGCACAAAAGCATCGTATGATCCGAGGGTGCCAGCCGTCTTTCCTTCGACAGGTTCTACCTGGCCAGGAATTAAATCATGTTTAGGGTTTAGGGTTTAAGTCGTAGTGACCCCATCAGTAGTTTTTCTTTCGTTACGCTCTCACAACTTTTTCTTTAGTTGTGAAGTAAATATTGGCTATGATCTGTGAATCATTGAGATGCATTAGCATGCTTGTTAGTTTTCCTTTGTATTTGATGGAATGTTGTAACGGGGCAACCTTGGAATAGGAATGAAAATGGAGTGGAAAGTTTCCGTTTTTCCGAAGAAAAAATGGAAACGGAGAGAAACCAACATTTCGTTTTGTTGGATCGTGCCATCAAGCAAAACCAACGTTTAAATCACGTCTGTCGTGTTCGTGTCTCACCCTCCACCACGGCTCGACCCCACACGGTCGCTCGGCATGCCACTCACCGCAAACCGAGTATGCGATAACTTTCCCACCTGCTTGTCGATGGATCGCGCCATGGAAGAGATTGACGAGTTGGGGGAGGACAGCTAGCTGTAGCACGGACTCCCAAGAACTTTTTACATGCATGTTGTAGCTGGCTATTGCGAAATTTGAACGCGGAGCAGCCGCGTGCACCCGGAAGCGGCGCGCTGCTTCAATGCCGGCGCCAGTGAGAGGTCGCGTCCGCTCTGGCCGGGCATGAATGCGGCACTGACCGTTTCGGGCGGGAAGCACGCGCGGGTGATGAAGAGGGTTCGGGTTGGTCAGGACCGGCCGTGGCAGCGGTCCGGACGTGCGCAAACAAGAGATGATGTACGTTAATATTGCTGCGTATATAATTAACAACGTAAATAATGTGCCAGTTGGACAAATATGATTGGAGATGGAGATGGAAATGGAATTTTACGTAAACACGGATATGCATGTCTATGTCTATGTGTGTGTGTCTTGTGACGACTCTCGCGACACAGGCGGGCGTGTTTTTGATCGAGTTTTCTTTCTTGGTACGTTAGAAAATCAGTTTGTCTAATTCACATCTAGATGTTATTTAAGGATATCACATCTAAGCTCCCACAAGTATATAATGTAGCAACAAGAAACAAAAAAAACTAGGACAAAAAAATAGACCACAAACAGAGTGGACATCAACTTAGATGTGACATAACTATGTCACATCTAGATGTGTCCTAGACAGACCCTTAAAAAATTGTCCGCCAGTTTTCGTTTCTTTTTTTCGGGAACGCGTGTATTCTATTTAAAACCACTGCTATGGAGAGATTGTTTTACTCCATTATAGCAACTTGTTTGATAGAGTTTCTCGCGTCTCGCTCTCTCACCCTCTCCATATCAAAACAAGATGACAGTGTCCACTCTATCTCTCTCCTCACCGATGGTCACAGATCCGGTCGAATCCCGTCCGCTGCGGGAGGTGAGGAGGTGCAGCATTGACGTTATCGCCGTCGGCGACGGAGGGAGCCGATGCGCACCGTCCTCTTGGAGCCGGCGCTGGCGCGGACGAAGATCCCCCACGCCCTTGTTCGCTGCCGTCGTGTGGGCAGATCCCGCCCACCTGAGGTATAACTTCTTGTACTGGTCCAGCTCCCCAGGTCGCTGCGTGCGGGTTTTCTTCTATGCGACTACTCCCCAGCTCCCCATGCATAGTAGCTAGGGTTCGTCGGCTGGTCCAACATCACCTACTAGTACTATTATAGAGGAAATGCCACTCGAAAAGTTGTCCTGATTTATGCCTCGGTGGAGGTATACATGTTGTTTCGACAAAAAGTACATGGTGGTTGTGCGGTCATTGTCCATATGGTGGTAGTACTATCACTAGTTAAATGAAGAAATGCTTTTTTTCTCGGGTATCCTAGTTTAGTTCCCATCAAGATATAATTATGATGCTTCTGTTTGTTGGTGTACTTTTCATTAATTCTTATTTACAATTGAGATGTCTTTGCTAACCCTTTTTTATATTTTTCGAAACAATGATGCGTCTCCATACCCGGGCATGTCTTCCTCAATTTCAGTGGAACTGCACAATATTGGATGGCCATTGTTGTTCCGCCTCACTGTCCTCTGCCACGTGGTTCTTCCTTCCTCGAGCTTGATTACTGAGAAGAAACAGACCACAGTGAGGATTTGTCGAACTTCATAGGTGCCTCACCCAAACTTGATGCCAAATGGATGATGCATCGCCACGATGACTTATCGATGCTCATGGTTGCGCCTCATGGTTGCGTCGGCTGGTGAAGCTGATCGATTTTCAATGAAAAACAAGTTGTCTTCCATCAGTGCTCTTTGCTTGTTATGCACAAAGATGATATCCTTCATCAGTTCACCTTGGTTGCATTGGAGACGCAATGCCTTTCACGTTGGTGCAATTTTATCACACAATTGGCTATGAACCAAATGTTTCCTCGAAGAAGGATCGACGTTGGTACTAAGAGCATAAGTTTTGTATTGATTTCTAAGCCTTCTCACAACTTTGTCTCTAGCTCCCCTGTAATTTTATTTGTCCAGCTATTAACTTTGATTTAAAAAATGGTGTGGACTAAAAACCCGGATGGATGTAGTAGCCCTCCATTTTTATGTACTCCGCATATTAGATTTGACTGAAATCAAACTTTGTAATACTCTCAAACCTTTCCGATAATTTAAATTAAAGTTCTTTATTTTTACACACTCTCACACATTTCCGATAATTTGGCGCATGTGTGGTTGTTCACTTAAGGGAGGGTAGTGTACCACACGTGAAGGACAAGAAGTGCGACCAGGACGCGTGGGCGTGGATCGTTAGTTCATCGGAAGTAGTACTAGTTTTCTTCACTGTACATTAAATAAAGAGTTTCGTTTTGTACTTACACAATTTAAAACGATTGTTATGGAGAGAATAAGAAAACCACTCCACTATATATTAGTCGTATACACACGAGAGTACTATATGGACGCAACTTCATTGACTTAGTGCACCTGCCTTTGGGTTTATGACAGATGGGCCCAAAATGTGGCTGGCTCACCTGTCATACAGCCAAAAGTAGATGCAGTGAAGGCACCGAAGCTCAGTCCGTACTACATTAGTATATATATAAGCGGGAGCCTTAGCGCTTGTTCGCTAGGGTTTGCACTCTCCACACGCTCGCCACAATACATATATGTTACACGCTGGAGGCTCAGCGTTCATTTGCTAGGGTTTGCTATATTCACAGTCTCTCACCCTCTCTTCACCAGATCTAAACAAGACTGTGTTGGCCTCTTGTCTCTCTCTCCCCCCTCACAGCTGGTGAAGGAGGTGTCCATATCCCGTCGCACCGGGAAGGGGAAGAGGTGCAGCGTTAACTCTATCGCCTTCGGCAAGGGAGGCAATCCGCTGCCGGCTGCGTTGTTCTCTTTCACCCAGCGCCTGTGCGGGAGGGCCACCGACCCCTTCTTCCTCGCTGCCTTACGTAGTGTGGGCAGATCCAGCCTCCACCGCACGCCTTGCCACATCCCGACGACCCTAAGGTATAAGTTTCTTTGAAACCGTCGTTGCTCTAGCTGCATGTGGATCTTTTTCGATCTGTAGTCGAATCTAGGTATTGGTTAAGAGAGGAAAGAAAGTTGCGGTGGGGTGGAGCATGAATCTAGGACGTGGTTCAATGAGGAAAGGAGGGAGGAAACGTAGTATAGACTGGCTATCCAGCCGCTTTGTTGGTCGAAAAGGGAAAAGGGGGGTAACCCAGTACACACATCTGTAAGGAACCGATCTCTTTGTTGAAAAGGGAAGGAAACTGGGGGGTCGGGTAGTTTATGCAGGACTAGATTTGCTGCCCTCATATACGAAAAAAGTTCAAAGAGAACAAATATGGGACAAACACAGATATGCTGCTTGGATACATACTCTGCATCACCCATTTATACATGTGGACGCACATGGTGCTAGCATGTCCCATACAGCTATTTTGCTGTTGTTAATCTAAGAATGCCGCCGGAAAATTGAAGCAATGCCATTGTTAAAAGTAAATTACATTTTTTAACGAGTGTTGTTTCAAGAGAATGTCTCTGTTAATATGAATCAATGCAACCGTTTTAGAAATGCTACTATCCTACTTTGTTTTCCATCCAAGATAAGTTAGATGCTTCTTTCACCACCGCTTGTTTCATCCTCCTTTATCGGCAAGTAATTGTTTCCTTTTTTGCCTCTGTTAAAACAGGGGTGTCGATTCAACTTGTTGCTATTGCGACATTTTGCTTCGCTACTCGAAACACTTATGTTTTAACAGTGTTTTGTGCAGTTCAACTTGAATGTCACACCGGTGACTTTGCTTAATTTTGGTGGAATTGAGATGTTGTGCTACTTGTTTTGGTACTGTTTTAAATAAATGTTGAATTGAAGCTATTGTATTGCTGTCTTTTCCCATTAAGTAGTGAACAAAAATGGGACCAACCTGCACATGATGCTTGTTGCTTTGTTACAACAAATTCAGCATCACCCCCTTTATAAGCCAGTAATTGATGCCACTCTTAGAATTAACTACTGAATCTTATTTCAAAACTGCGACACTTGTTAGGGATTGGCGGGATTACCATTTTTGTGGCCGCATGTTTCATCCTCCTTTATTAGCCAGAAATTGATTCCTTTTTTGCCTGTGTTTAAACAGGGATATCTATTCAACTTGTTGCTATTGCGACATTTTGCTTCGCTACGCGAAACACTTTGCTTGATTTCAGTGCAACTGCACAAAACGAGATTGGATTTCCTATTCGTGTTGGCATATTCGTATTTTATCCTGGTGTTCTCATGAAAGGTCAGTACAGGCCTTCATCCACATGATAGTGCAGTGTGCTTTGAGATGTTGTGCTACTTGTATTGGTACTGTTTTAAATAAATGTTGAATTAAAGCTATTGTATTGCTGTCTTTTCCCATTAAGCAGTGAAAAAAAATGGGACCAACCCAAACATGATGCTTGTTGCTTTGTTACAACAAACTCTGCATCACCCCCTTTATAAGTAGATGGAAGCACATATTGTTGTTGCGCCCTCTCCCCTCGAACTGTTTATGCTTTTCGTTAATCTAATGCAGCTGATAAAATTAAGCAATGCCACTCTCGTAATTAATTAACTCTTGAATCTTAGTTCAAAACTGCAACACTTGTTAGGAATGGTACTATCCTGCTTTGTAGTTCTTTCTACATGTTTAACCAAGGTATTGTTAAGATAATGTCTCTGTTAAAATGAATCGATTGCATTTTTTAGGAATGGTACTTTTTACGCTTTGTCGTTCTTTATACATGTTGAAACAAGGCATTGTTAAGATAATGTCTCGATCAATATGAATGAATCACTGTGATGGAGAATTGCTACTCTCTGCTTTGTTTCCCATTAAGACAAGTCATCAACCGTTATTTCTCAGTAATTGTTTCCCTTATACCTATTGTTGCTTACAGGGATATCAAAATTGAAGCTCGGTTTTATTCCGACTTCGATTTTAGTTGAACTGCACAAAAGGAGCCAATGTGTCCAAGGCAAATTGCTGCCTTACTGGGTCCAGTTGGTCATTCCACTTTGCAGAAAGAAGTGGTCACTGTTTGCGGTACATTACAGAAGGAATGACCGAGAAGCTTTACAGAGTATTATTAGACACCGGCGACATGACTAGTCTGCAGAGACCATTGGCAATTTAGCAACACGTGGAGTACCCTGGGCAAAAAGTGCCCAAACAAGTACAAGAAGCTACGACAAGACTCCACGATCATAGGCATTACATATTTTGAATGGGAAAAGCTTGTCAAAATTTAATCATTGATGTTAGCAAGAAGACGTTAGTTTAATATATTGGAATTGGAAAACCTTGTCAAAATTTGCTCATTGATGTTAGCCAGAAGACATGCATTTGATATTTTTGAGTGGGACGCCCTTGCTATGAGCAGCATCAAGTGTTTTTTCCTATTCCTATGTTCAGTTTAGAAGTAAATAGTTACTCTGCTGAGATATTCCTGTTTTAAGAGTTTGTTCTGAATATTGTCTATGTAATGCCATGCCTTGTGTTTGATTGCAAAGTTGAGCTTGGAATGTTGTGGCATGCGGCATCACGAGCTGTTCACCGTGCCTCCTGAGAATAATGCTTCGTATTGTTTTGCATGTCGATCTAATGCCAGTGGTTTGCTTGTTAAGAATATCATCCTCTTTTATTGTTTTCGTGCGTAAGAAGTTCATCGTTTGATGTTTCATTCATAGCCTATACGACATGTCGGGTAGGTTAGACATGAAACCATATGATCTTCCGGCCAACTCATGATATTAGGCCGTGATTGGATCGTCGTTTTCCAACCCAAACCGCTTGTAAAACGGACACTTGTAAATTAAAGCAGATGGTCTCGGGCGAAGGAGCTTGGTTGGTCGATTTCGACTAGTAAAATATCGGAAGTACTTCACACACGATAAAAACATTGAACGACACTCGGACGATTGCTAATCCAGCCGCTAGCTGTTGTTTCAGCCTTGCCCATGGATGGCATGATATGCATGTCGTGCATGTATCGTCTGGTAATGTTGTCCATATAGCAGTGCTCGTAAAATATACACTGGTCTCTCAAATTACACGCGTAACCCACCGGTTTTACTTACAGACCTCGGGCCCTCAGTTTCATTACGCCTGTATTTTACGCGTTGTTTCCGATGACGAGTAAATTACACTTGTATGTTAATACAGGTTTGAAATAAACAAGAGCTCTCAAGCACGGCCTTACCGTTTCATGTCGTCTCAGTTTCTCGAAGGTGCTCATAGGTGTCCGATGATCCCGGCTTCCTGAATGAGTAGCGGGCGCTGTATCCAACCTCCGTAGGGCCCGCGAGGCCCTCTCCGTTGTCCTTTGAGTTGTTGCGCTCGCCGTGGCGCCGAGCATTGTTAACATGGTCAACGAACATGAGGATTCAGGAGATGACTTTATTTTGACTGGATGACACTAGAGACCCACTAGGGCCATAGCCGTACGTCGCAAGTGCCTCCTTATTATGTACAACTATTTTTTCTTTCTCCTGGTTTCTCGACATCACGGTCCCACACCATTCTCAACCTATGTAGTCAATATAAGCGAGAGAATTGCACAAGGTGCGGCCGACAGCTGGGACCAAGCAGCTCGAAAGCAAGTATTTGTGTTTTTCAAAGCGTGAGCACTTCAGAGTTTTTCTTGGCGATGATTTCGTTGTTGTTCAGAGGAGAGCAGGGTATTAATCTGGGCGGGTTGTGGCCCGTCTAGCCAGTGCCGATATCCAGCCCAGATACTAATTTTTTCAAGATGAAAATGGCTAGCCCAACTATACATCTTTTTGAGGAATACCGTGCAAGGTCAACTTGTTATTCTCCGCCCATTGGCTGCAAATCTTTCCTAGGAGGGATGCATTAGGCTTAACAGGAAAATGGGCTTTAAAAATAATAAATGGGATGTAATTATAAAAAGCTGGGCAGTAACTATAAAAATGCACCAAACATGAAATTAGTTTATAAAATATTATTTATGGATTTTGAAAATCTTAAATTTTCATTGTTGCGTCTTGTAATGTTTCGTTGGATTTTTACGTAATACAAATTTATATTTAATCTGACTAGAAATTTGGGGATAAAAATATTTCGGATCCAATCAAAATGTGGGAAAATTTATTGAATTCTGTCTTCAACGGTTGGTTGAATTATTAATCATTGTCCTAGCTAGAAAATGGGTTGTACTTTTAACAAACTGTAAATGGGCTATTGTAAATTCCATTAGAATTCAAAAATGGGTTGTACATTCTTCAAAATGCAAATGGGCTATAAGTTCTATGCCACACACTTGTGGGCCTAATAAGTGACGCGTCCCCTAAAAAAATAAGTTGACGCGTATGCAAGGCTTTGTCAACTTATTATAGTCAACACACGGTTCTAGTAGCAGTGGCCGTTGGATGTCTATCCAACGGATGTCGTGCTTCTTCTTCAATCTCGGATATTCTTAGCTTCGGCCGCCCAAAAAATGATTCCTCCCCCTGACATCTGGGGCGCACCGTTTCGGAGGCTGACCTATGGGCCTACTAAGTTGGAGCGTACCAAGGGCTTTGTCAACTTAGTCAATATAAATGATTCTAACTTCAGTGACCGTACGATGTCCATCCAACGGCCGTAGTGCTTCTTCAACCTCTGGTCTTCTTGGTCCAGCCGCCCAAAGCAGCGTCGGTCGTGCCGCCTGCTCCTGCCTCCCGTGGCCGGCTGTGCTGCCGCGGAGGCCTCACCGCCCCCATACTACTCCCACCGCTGGCCAGGCCATCCCTCCACTCACCCACACCCCCTGTTATTCTGCGGCGATGGCAGCCTCACACCGCAGCCGAACCAGTGAACCCTCGTACTCCTCTCCGCGCGGGCTTCTACTGTTGCGTCTTCCCCGGCTCCGCATCGTCCCCTTCCTAAGCATCGTCATCGTCCACCGCCCTGGTGCTCTCGGAGCGGCGTGGTCAACGTGGTCAACGACCGACTTCCATCGGAAGAGTATCAGACGTGGAGAGGTGGCAATTTGGGTCCACGGCAGCCGCAAGGAAGTGCCTCCTTATTATGCGCAAAATAATTATTCTTCCACCTGACAGCAGGGACCCACCAGACGGGCCACCTTATTTCGCGAAAAAAACGTTTCCCCCCTGACTGCTGGGACCCACCGAATGGGCGACCGTATTTCGCGAAAAAATGTTCCCCCCGCTGTCAGCTCGGACTCACCGAAAGTTCCTCTTTATTGAGTCAAAAAAATGAATACCCCCTGCTAGCTGGGACCCACCTTGGTGGGAGGCTGACTTGTGGGCCTACTAAGTTGACGGGGACGAAGGGCTTTGTCAACTTAGTCAATATGAACGATTCTAGCTCCAGTGATCAGTATGATGTCCATCCAACGGTTGTAGTGCTTCTTCAACCTCTGGTCTTCTTGCTCCGGCCGCCCAAAGCAGCGCCCGGTCGTGCCTTTGCTCCTGCCTTCGGTGGCGGCTTTGCTTTGCCGCATGAGGCCTCACCGCCCCCTACTATTCCCACCGCTGGCCAGGCCCTGCGGCGACGGCAGCCTCACACCACAGCTGAACGAGTGAACCCTCATACTCCTCTCCGCGTGGGCACCCACTGCCGCGTCTTCACCGGCTCCGCGTCGTCCCCTTCCTAGGCCTCGCCCTCGTCCACCGCCCTGGTGCTCTCGACGCGGCGTGGTCAACATGGTCAAGGAATGACTTCCATCGGACGTGGACTATACGTGGAGAGGCTAGCAGCTGGGTCCACGGCCGCAGCAAGGAAGTGCCTCCTTATTGCGTGGAAAATAATGATTCCTCCACCTGACAGCAGGGACCCATCGGACGGGCCACCGTATTTTGCAAAAAAAAACGTTTCCCTCCTGACAGCTGGGAGCCACCAGCTACACCTTCGCACGCAAGGAAGTGCGTCCGAGCAAAAAAAACGATTCGCCCCCCTGACTGCTGGGACCCACCAGCTACATCTTCGCACGCAAGGAAGTGCGTCAGGGTAACAAAAAGATTCGCCCACACAAAGCTGGGAACCACCAGCTACATCTTCGCAGCAAGGAAGTTCACGGCGGTCGGGACCCACCTAGTCGAGCGTGCGTGGCGTTGTCATTCCGGTCGCGAACGTGTACGTACATACTGGTCGATGTAGAGGCGCGCACGTGTCGTAGTAGAGGCGCGCATGTGTCGTAGTAGAGGCGCGCACGTAGCATGTACACGTACGTACAGCGGCGAGTGTGCAAGAAAGAAAATACGGCCACGTATGTACATATGGGCAGGGTCTCGAACGCCTACTCGCGCATACGTACATGGCTGCGTCGGAACGGAGAAACAGCGTCGTCGTCGTGTTCATGGGGAGCCAACCGGCTGGGTCGGAACGGAATGCGTGGTCGTGTTCATCGGGAGGTCTTGGACGGAACAGGTGATGGAAACAAGGCCTGGCGTACCGCACACCGGAGGAAACGGACCTCCTACGTTCGGAACGGGGTCTTGTTGATCGGGAGGGGTGTGGCGTACCGCAAAACGGAGGAAACGGACCTCCTACGGTCGAAACTGGGGTCCAATTGATCCGGAGGGTGTGGCGTATCGCCAAAAGCGGACGAAACGGACCTCCCTACGGTCGGCAGGGGTCCTGTTGATCGGGAGGGTGTAGCGTATCGCAAAACGAATCGAAACGGACCTCCTACGGTCAAACGGGGGTCCTGTTCATCGGGAGGGGTGTGGCGTACCGCAAAACGGGACTCCACGGGATATTGTTCATCTCCACCGTCGACCTCCTCCAGCCTCCACGGGCTACCGTTGACCTCCACCAGCCTCCACGGGCTCCTGTTCATCCAGCATCCACCGCGCGCTACTCCACCGGCTACTGTTCAACCAACCCTCCACTGTCTACTGTTGATCCAGGCCTCCGCACCACGGGGTCCTGTTCAACCACCCCTCCACGGGCACCCCTCCATCGCTCATCGCTCATCCAGCCTCCACCACACCACGGGTCTTGTTCATCCGTAGGCAACGCCACCGCTCACTGTTCAACCACCCCCCCCCCCCCCCCGCAACGCTCACTGTTCATCCTGCAGGCAGCATCGATCGGCTTGATTAGCAGTAGTAGCGAAGAATCGCCGATCGGGTTCGATTAACAGCCATCGATCGATCGCTCGGGTTCGGTAACTGCGAGTTCGCAGCAATCGCTCGGGTTCAGTTAGAGCCCAACGCCTCGCTCGGGTTCAGTTAGAGCCAACGCCTTGCTCACACGCGCGTACGTGTACGAGAGAAACGCGCATCGCTCAGCCCCCGACCTCCCACCGTAACCGGCAACTCCCCGAAAAATTTGCCTCCCCCTCGCTTCTACCATGATTTTTTCCGTCATGGACGGCCAAAAAATGTCATGCAGCTGCGTCTCCGGCCCGCCCAGGACGAAAAGCCCATTTTTCTGTCATGATTTTTTGTCATAGAAGTAGGAGCCCACCACATCTATGATGATACCCGGTTTTGTCACAATTATCATCATAGAAGTGTCATATGTATGACAAAAAAAATCGTTTGGCCCAAAATGTCACGGATGTGTCTTTTTTTTGTAGTGAGTAGCCGAGGACGCCGGGGAGAAGGAGTTGCCGGAGAGCGAGCTGGCGGTGCTCCGGACGCAGCTTGCCTACTTCCCCTCGATGGTCGATGCGGTCCACCTCAGGGACTACTTCAGGCCTTAGTGGGGGAGGGAGACGACGGGGCATCCAGCCACGCACATCATCCCCGCCGATTTCGCCAAGGCTGGCCCGAATCGGTACGCCTTCTTCATTGACTACTTCTCCTGCGGGCTCTGCCCCCCTTTTTCTGATTTTTTTCAACGATGTCATGCACACCTACGGCTTCCATCTCCTTGATTTCACGCCAAATGCGGTGGCGTGCATGGCTTTCTTTGCCCATCTCTGCGAGGGCTTCGCCAGAATGCTCCCCAGTACGGCGCTCTTCCGCCACTAATTCTATCCCCGTATTCAGGCGGGGGTGCCATCTCCGGCTGCGTCACCTGGATCCCACGGGCCCAGGAGAAGGGGACGTATCCGGAGGGCGCTCAGAAGGAGAGGTGGGAGGAGTGGCGGGGCCGATGGTTAGGGATCGAGGAGAAGGACCCACCGGAGTTCTGCCGGGTTCGCCAGAGTCTGCCGGCCCGCCACAAGGACTGGGGTGACGTCGATGTCAACGACAAGAACCTCACGGTCGCCACCACCAGGATTCATCACCTCACCAACGACGGGCTCACCCTTGAGATGATCGGGGTCGATTTCATCCGCCACTAAATCGCTCCACTAAACAACAAGGGGAGGCTGGCTTGGCTCTTCAGGAACGCGGCCGACATCATGAGGCTTCGCCCTGGGTTGAAGCACACTTCACAGTGATGGGGCATGCCCATTTCTGTCAAAGGCTCTTCCAGCTTGATGTGAACAGTGACAGTCGGGCGGAGAGGAGCGGCAAAGCCGTGAGGGCTGGCAAGGCCATCAAGGGGCCCCTGTTCGGGTTGCCGGTGGGAGTGGTCCCGCTGAGCAACAACTCTCGCCAATCCGCCATCATCGCCATGATGCCGTACTTCAACACGCACAACCTTGACCCATCCTGGGCCGAGCCGCCAGCGGAGAAGGTGCAGGAGTTCTTCGACACCTTGTCGGAGGCTTACGTCCACGACGAGCCACTGCTCGTCCAGGACGCCACCAAGGAGGAGCTGGACTACATTGCCACCAGGGCGGCGGAGGCGGCGCTTGCCCGGGAGGCCGGCAGCGCTGGCCATGTGGAGGATGAGGCCGACTCAGCTGCAGAGGAGAAGGAGCTTGCCCAATGGGCGGAGTCTGCTGGGGAGGCCAGCAGCGCCGGCACCGGGGGCCCTCCCATTGAAGATGTGGTTGAGGAGGAGATCGAGGAGGAGGCCGAGGCTGACGATCCCCCGGCCGCAGGGAAGAGATGCGTTCTGCACCGGGCTGGCTCTGGCGAACCAGTCCGGTCCGGCAAGGCTGCGCAGCGGCAACAGACCCAGGATCAGTCCGTGCACCAGACAAGCGCTGCGGTGGCGAAGAAGGTGGTGAAGGCCGCGGTGGCGAAGAAGAAGGCGACCGCCTCTTCTTCGTCCAAGCATCGCCAGACTCCATCCCCTTCCCCTCCTCCCACAGATGTCGGCTCGGAGGTCGACTTTGATCTTGGGTCTTTCAGCCCAAAGAGGAAGAGGAAGGCAGCGGAAGAGGAGGTGGAGGATGAGTAAGCATCCTGTTCTTCATCATCCCCGACCTTTCGGATTGCGCCACTGTTTTTGACTTGTTTTTATCTTTGCAGGGACAGGGAGACGTTGGCCCAGAGGGTGGTGAAGAGGGCCAAGGCCTCGACGGGCGACAAGCCCCCGGCGGGCACTCCGAACACGCCGGTGTTGGGGGAGAGCAGCCCGGAAACCAGCCCCCGGCGTAGCCCTCGCTCCAGCCCCCTGCGTAAGCTCATCACTTGCTCCTCCATTGACAAAATTTGGGGTGTGAGTTCTTGACGCTGACCTTGCTGGGTTCGCAGGAGGAGAACGGCAGCAGGAGGAGCCGCCGAGGGCCACTCCCAACACGCCGCCCCCCTCAACTACGCCGCCCAGATGGGCGTCCCCGACAAGGGCATCCACCACCGAGCCCACACATATGGAGGAGGAAAGGGCGAGCTGGGTGCCGATGGTCCCGCCTCGGCAAGGAATGTTGGCGGGAAGGGCGCCACTTCTTCCTAGCCTAGTGCGGGTAAGTTGTTTGTTTTTTGTTCTTATTCTTTCTTCTTCTTTTGAATCTTGACCTTGGCCCTGTCTCATCCTCTCTTCTTGGTATCCAGATCCTTCGCCGGCGGACCGGGAGGATATCGACACCATTATCGAGGAGGTGGCCAGGGACGCCGAGGCCGAGGCCAACAAGATTGCCGCCGAGGAGGCCGCAAAGAGCGCCGCTGGAGAGGCCATCAAGGAGCCTGCCGGGGAGGCCAGCAAGGCCGCTGCCGAGGAGGACGGCAATGCTGTTGCCGAGGAGGCCAGCACGGGGCCTACCGAGGAGGGGGTGGTCGACGACCAACCTTCCTCCTCCGCTGCCTCCGGCTTTTCCAAGTACCTGAAGGTGAGCGACGGCCTGTTCGTCCACCTCCCATGGACGGCGAGCACCAGGGCACCCACTGTGGGGGAGGTGTTTGACGACGAGGTACTCGCCCCCGTCGGGCTTGAGGTTGTTGACGAACCTAGCGCCGGCGGCAGTTCCCAAGAGGAGGAGCTCCTTCGGGCCATGAGCGCCAACTTCCAGAAGCTCCAAGCGCTTCACCGTGCCCGCCTAGACAAGGCAAAGTCCAGGATGGCGGTGGTGGACCAGGCGGAAGCAGATTTCAAGGAGCGCGTCACTGAGACGCAAGCCTGGCTCCGCGATGCCCACCAGGAACTGAAGGAGATCCAAGGTGAGCTGGCCGAGCGCAAACAAGAGCACCTCCTGAAGCAAGCTGACATCAAAAAGGTCGAGGAGCTAGCGAAGGAGTAGGCCGCCAAAGATGAGGCTGCTTGGCAACAACACCAGGCTCTGCTGAACTCCCAGGAGGAGGACCTTGCCGCCCGCGAGAGGGCGCTCGCCACAACACTCCGCGGCAAGGATGAGGAGATCGAGAAGCTTGTCGCGCAGCGGATGATGTCTACTACACAACCTTCTTCTTGTAGACGTTGTTGGGCCTCCAAGAGCAGAGGTTTGTAGGACAGTAGCAAATTTCCCTCAAGTGGATGACCTAAGGTTTATCAATCCATGGGAGGCGTAGGATGAAGATGGTCTCTCTCAAGCAACCCTGCAACCAAATAACAAAGAGTCTCTTGTTTCCCCAACACACCCAATACAATGGTAAATTGTATAGGTGCACTAGTTCGGTGAAGAGATGGTGATACAAGTGCAATATGGGTGGTAGATATAGGTTTTTGTAATCTGAAAATATAAAAACAGCAAGGTAACTAATGATAAAAGTGAGCATAAACGGTATTGCAATGCTAGGAAACAAGGCCTAGGGTTCATACTTTCACTAGTGCAAGTTCTCTCAACAATAATAACATAATTGGATCATATAACTATCCCTCAACATGCAACAAAGAGTCACTCCAAAGTCACTAATAGTGGAGAACAAATGAAGAGATTATGGTAGGGTACGAAACCACCTCAAAGTTATTCTTTTCAATCAATTCGTTGGGCTATTCCTATAAGTGTCACAAACAGCCCTAGAGTTCGTACTAGAATAACACCTTAAGACACAACTCAACCAAAACCCTAATGTCACCTAGATACTCCAATGTCACCTCTAGTATCCGTGGGTATGATTATACGATATGCATCACGCAATCTCAGATTCATCTATTCAACCAACACATAGAACCTCAAAGAGTGCCCCAAAGTTTCTACCGGAGAATCAAGACGAAAACGTGTGCCAACCCCTATGCATAGGTTCATGGGCGGAACCCGCAAGTTGATCACCAAAACATACATCAAGTGAATCATGTGATATCCCATTGTCACCATAGATACACACGGCAAGACATACATCAAGTGTTCTCAAATCATTAAAGACTCAATCCGATAAGATAACTTCAAAGGGAAAACTCAATCCATTACAAGAGATTAGAGGGGGAGAAGAAACATAAGATCCAACTATAATAGCAAAGCTCGCAATACATCAAGATCATGCCAAATCAAGAACACGAGAGAGAGAGATCAAACACATAGCTACTGGTACATACCCTCAGCCCCGAGGGTGAACTACTCCCTCCTCGTCACGGAGAGCGCTGGGATGATGAAGATGGCCACCAGTGAGGGTTCCCCCGTCCAGCAGGGTGCCGGAACAGGGTCCCGATTGACTTTTGGTGGCTACAGAGGCTTGCGGCGGCGGAACTCCCGATCTATTCTATTCCCCGAAAGTTTTAGGGTATATGGGTATATATAGGTGAAAGAAGTATGTCAGAGGAGCCACGAGGGGCCCATGAGGGTGGAGGGCGCGCCTGGGGGGGAGGGCGCGCCCCCTGCCTTGTGGCTCGCTCGTTTCTTTCCTGACGTGCACTCCAAGTTTTTCTGGTAGATTTCCTTCCAAAAATAACTTCTCCAGTTGGTTCATTCCGTTTCGACTCCGTTCGATATTCCTTTTCTTCGAAACACTGAAACAAGGTGAAAAACAGGAAGGCCTTGCTTTGGGCTGCAGGTCAATAGGTTAGTCCCAAAAATAATATAAAAGTGTAAAATAAAGCCCATAAACATCCAAAACAGTAGATAATATAGCATGGAGCAATCAAAAATGATAGATACGTTGGAGACGTATCAGCGGACTCAAGAGTTGGAGCAGAGGCACAGGGAGGCGCTCAATGCCCAAGCTCTGGTCCATGCCGGCAAGGTGAAGGAGCTGGGGGTGGAGTGGGATGGCCTGAAGAGCCAGGCCCTAGAGGTGGCGAAGGAGAAGGACATGCTCAACGACGCCTTGGTGGAGGCGCAGGCCGCCGTCCTCGGCAAGGCTGAGCAGCTCTCCAAGGCCAACGACTCCATCAAAGACCTAAAGCTAAAGTTGGAGGGTCTTGAGGGGACGCTTTCGGAGGTCAGGGCCCGGGAAGAGACCCTGACCAAGGACCTGGAGAAGGAGAGGCAGCTGCGGAGGAATGACGCTACCAACCACGAGGATTACATGAAGGGATAAAACCTCTGGATCAGCTGCCTCGCCGACGTCGCCGGCAGGATCACCATGAAGCTGGCGGCCATGGGGATGCCAAATGAGAGGTACGTCCCGGAGCCGAACGTGAGTCCCAACGCCAAACTGACCCAGTTCTTCGAGGGTGTTCTTGGAGCCCTGGAGCAGTTCCGCTCCAACAGAGCGACCTCTCTAGCCAATGAGGCACGGAAGCTCTGCCGGGGCGTCCTGACCAAGGTGCTCACCAAGGTGGCGTACTGGAACCCCAACCTCGACTTCGACACCGCGCTGGAGAGCTTGTCGGAGGACGTGGACCTCGCGGCGCTCGAGGAGCATATCGAGCCCATCATCAGCCGCCTCGACGGAGTTCAGAGGATAGAGGGCCAGCGCCAGGATTAGGCACCCCGTTTCTCATCGTCGCTGCGAGTTCAAGACCAAGACAGTTTTATCTTAAGTTAGAACCGCAATGATTATTCGATGTAATATAACTCTGCAATACTTTAATATCACGCATGCTATCTTCCCACTAGATCTTTCTTTGTATATTTGCACCCAACGCTTGTTGAGATAAGGTTGTCGGCTCGTAAACCCATGCCGTGGTGCTTTGAGGATGGATTCTTAGCACCTTGCCGGACGGGCGCTTGCGGGCAAGCACTACCCGCTGCCAGTAGATCGCTTGAACCATCGAGCGGACTCGAAATAGGACAAGAGCGCTGCTGGTAGCGGGTAGGCCACCTTACCGTTCTTAGGGCGGCCGCATGAACTGTCGAGCGGACTTGAGATAGATACAAGGGCGTTGCTAATAGAGGAAGGGTCCCATTGCGTGCAGGTTTCCCATACAAGGAACGAGATCTTTCGGGGAAGACAGATTTATACAAATGAAATTAGCCAAAATTTCACATGACTTAGCTTTTTGGGGCCACGCGGATGGCACCAGAGGGCGGTTGATTGACGTCGCCCTCTCACTTCGGGCCGTCCTCATGGAAGAGTCACTGCGTCGGCTCCAAAACCAGATTTCCACGGCTTGCACCCCTTACCTGGCGCGCCAAAGATGTCGGGGGAAACGAAACCTACGGGATCACGAGGAATCCCTTTTGCTACGGCTGGCGGGCGCGAGGCTGTGGAAAGAGTGGGATTGAGAGATCAACGATGGGGGATTATCCAGGTTCGGGCCGCAAGTGATGCGTAATACCCTACTCCTGCTGGTTTCTGTTTATCTGGTGTTCTTGGACTAGCTACCAGGCGTCCTGGGTCCAAAAAGTTCCAATACTCTCGATGTATGTCGCGGGCCTCCTTTTATAGACATAGGGGCTGCCACAATGGCACACAGGAGGTGAAAAGCTATACAGTGGTCGGATCTATCCTCTGGCACCGCATGACAAACACATTTAATGCGCTGCCGACGTGCCCCTCTTGCTTTATCAGGGACGAGAAGGAAGCTCGTCCTAGTTGTCTCCGCCTCGCCTAGCTTCGATTTGCGTCCGAACTAACGAGGCGTGTAGTGCCACGCCGGCTGGCTGGCTGCTGAGTTGGTGCGATGGAAGAGTCTTCACGAAGATCTGCATGGCCACCACGCAGGTGCTTGCTGAGTTGGTCTAGAGGCCGCACGTCGCCATGCTAGTGCTCGCCTAGTTGGTGGGCTAGCAGCTGTATGGGAACGGCGGTGGAATCTTGGCAGATGTGGGCCTGGTCGCGGCCCCACGGATGTCTTCGGCAAGGGTCTTGCCAGGGACCCGGCAACGGTCTTGCCGTGGCACCGCGGTCGTCCCCGGCAAGAATCTTGCTGGGGGTCTTGCGGGTTTCATTTGCAAGGATCTTGCCGAGGATCGTCGTCTTCTGGTTCTCATCTGATCTTGTGTGCTTCTGATCTTCACAAAGATCTGCATGTCACCATGGAGGTGCCTCCCGAGCCTTGGTCCCAATTTGATTGATGGTGTTGGAACTCTTGGGCTCAAGGGTGGCGGCTCTGCTGGTGTCGGGCAAGTTGCCCCGGCAAGGCTCTTGCCGGGGCTATGGAGGTCACCCCGGCAAGGGCCTTGCCGGGGGAGTCCACTTCACCCCTCTGCTCTTTGCGTTTCTGTCTTGGCGTTGCTCCGGTTGTCTTGTGGTCTTGCTTCCTCTGCCCCGCTAAGGGTGGCCAGGGGCGTGGGGCTGCGACTGCCCGCGCACAAGTAAAGGGGTGCAAAAAGGGACCCCTACTTTTGTACACCGACACAGGCACTGGGCCTTGCTTCATGGGTAGAACTTCTGAAGGTGCTGGATGTTCTAGGCGTTCTAGATGGGGATCCCGTCCTGCGTGCCAGGCCTAGAGACGCGGGCAATCCTAAACGGGCCCACATGGGTGACAGCTTATGCAGCCCTTTCCTGGAGAGCACCCGCCTCAGGACGAGATCGCCCACCTCGAGCATCCTGGAGCGGACGTTGCGGCAGTGGTACTGCCGCAGCGCCTGCTGGTACCTTGCCGCTCGGAGCGAGGCTTGACGACGGCGTTCCTTCCCCAACACGAGGTCCATCCCCTGCGTGGCGTCCTGACGTGCCTCATCAAACGCTAAGACCCGCGTGGAGCGATGCTTGACCTCGTGTGGGAGAACCGCTTCGGCTCCGTAGACGAGGAAGAACGGAGTCTCGCCCGTCGGCTTGGTGGCGGTGGTGCGAATGGACCACAGCACAGACTAGAGCTCGTCGAGCCAGCCTCTGCCACGTGCCTCGAGCTTCTTCTTGAAGGTTCTTGTCTTGAGGCCTCTCAAGACTTTCGCGTTGGCGCACTCAGCTTGGCCGCTGCTTATGGGTTGTGCCACTGAGGTGTAGCATATCTGCGTTCCAAGATTAGCACAATATGTTTTGAAGAGATTGCTAGTGAACTGCGAGCCGTTATCGGTGATGATGCAATTAGGGACTCCGAATCGGCTCACGAGGCCCTTAATGAACTTGACCGTCGAGCCATCGGGGATGGTACGGACTGGCTCCACCTCCGCCCACTTGGTGAACTTGTCGATGGCCACATAAAGGTGGCGGTAGCCCTCGGGCGTCCGAGGGAATGGGCCCAAGATGTCCAGCCTCCAGACCGGGAGCGGCCACGAGAGCGGGATAGTCTGGAGGCGCTGAGCTGGCTGGTGGATTTGCTTGGCATGGAACTGGTAGGCTTCGCAGGATCTCACCAGCTCGGTTGCGTCGTTGAGTGATGTCGTGGATTTGTCACGGCAGATGTCCTTAGTGTCATGACTTAGTCGCGAGGCCAATGCATCTATGTAGTAGCTTGAGAGGGGTCGATCGGGACGAGAGACGCGACACACAAGACAAGGATTTAGACAGCTTCGGGCCCCGGGAAACATCATCCGGAATAACCCTACATGCTGTTTGTGGCGAGGTCTCATTATGCTCATGAGGGAGTCGCCGCATAAGCCGGCTCCCCCTTTGTGTCTAACCCTATATATTCTTTCTTGTTGCTTGTAGCTTGTCCCTCTTTAGGGAGCCCTGCCCCTCCTTATATAAGTTGAAGGGGCGGGTTACATGTGGAGTCCTATTAGGATTAGGACAAATCTATCTCTAATACAAATCGGATACAAGTCCGGGTCTTGACTCCTTGTAAGGGAAATATCCTTCTTGCCTTTCCTCTTAAACTGGCCCACTATTAACATAAACCGGCCTTCTGGGCCTTGTGCCTTGTCATCCGTCTGACCCGCCCGTCGGGTCACCAGTGAGTCAAAATAACCAGGCGGGTTGCTTGTAAACCGCCAGGTCAGGGCGGGTCGCCAGTAACTCGCCAAGTGTCAGCGGGGTCTTCAGATAAACCGCCAAGTCCGGTCGGGTTACACTTCCGGCCGGTTTACGCTGCGGGGTATATCGCCGACAAGTGTCGTGGGCCAGTAGAATCTGCTGCGGAACGCCTTGCCCACCAAGGTGCACGATGATGAATGATGCCCGCAGTCTCCACTGTGTATGTCGGTTAAGAGCTTGCACCCCTGCTCCCTAGAGATGCACCGCAAGGAAACATCGTTTGGTCGTTTTCGGTATAGCTCACCGTCCTGAATGCAGTAGGCTGTAGCTTGCCGAGCCACGCGCTCCACGTCTTCCTCCTTCTCCGGCAGGGTTCCCTGTAGCAGGTACACCTTGAATTCTTCGGTCCAGCACCCCTCCTGGGGCTCGAGCGCGAGGAGCAGGTGTGCTCCGAGGTCGGGCCACAGGCGGGGGCTCCCGAGGTTTGTGGCGGGGGAAGCTCCTCCTGAGGCGGCGCTGGCTCCACAGCCGTAGGGGCTACTGAAGGCTTGAAGAGCCGCTCCTCGAAGACGCCGGGCTCCTGGGCTGGCGCCTGGACGCCCTCTTGGCGATGTCGTCGGCTTCCTTGTTCATGTCGCGGGGCACATGCTATAGCTCCAGGCCCAAGAATTGCTTCTCTATTTTGAGTACCTCCGCAAGGTATGCCTCCATATACTTGTCCTTCGGCTCGTATATTTTGTTGGAGAAGTTGACAAGAAGCTGTGACTCGCCCCTGATGGTGAGGCGCTTCACTCCCAAGGCCACCGCAGCCTTGAGGCCGGTGATCAAAACTTCGTACTCTGGATGTTGTTGGAGACTGTCGGATGTGGGGTTCCGGCTAACCCTTCAGGTTCAAACACTGGGGTGCGCGCGAAGTCTTTCCCTCCTACCGATCTACGCTCAAGATCGCTAAGATCTTGCGGACGAACTCGCCGAACTCACGACACAAAAGGAGACACAAGGTTTATACTGGTTTGGGCCACCGTTGTGGTGTAATACCCTACTCCAGTGTGGTGGTGGATGGATTGCCTCTTGGGCTGATGATGAACAATACAAGAGAAGAACGGCCTCCTAAGGTTGAGGTGTTCTTGTGGCTAGGCTCTCGATCGGATTGGATCAAGCTAAGCTCAGATGCCTCTGCTGTGGTGGCTAGCTCTACTTATATAGGCCCTGGTCCTCTTCCCAAATGTTGAGCAGGAAGGGAGCCAACAACGGCGGGCAAATTTGAAGGGGGACAGCTAGTACAAGCTATCCTGACAAAAGCGGTCTTCACCTGCGGAAAGCACTGGGATGACGCCGTCTTGGGCTCCACGATGACCTCTGCCTGATGCCTCGGTACTCTTTGTCTGCGCATGCCTGCTTAGCACGAAAGAGGAAATGGGATGTTGCGCCCGCTTGGTACCCGCCTGGCACCGTTTGTCATGGCTCACGTCACGAGTCCCTCGTGAGGTTTGCCCCGCCTTGATATCTTCGCTCCTCGTGAGCATGCCTGGCTAGGCTACTCTAGAGGAAGTCTTGCGTCGTCTGCCTCGCGAGGCTTGGACCCTCGCGAAGGTCTTGGATGCCTTGTAGATGAAGATGGGCCGTACGGCCCGCAGCGTAGCCACGCCATGGGCATGGCGAGCAAGTCTGGGGACCCCGTTCCCCAAAACGCCGACAAGAGCCCCCGGCCCAAAGCGGCGCTTGGCTTCGTGGCGAAGCCAATGGTCATGTTCGGAGCGCCGCGGGCCCCAAAAGCCTGTGGCCTCGGTCGACGCGTGGCGGTTGATTGGACGTGGGCGTCTCCGCTTCCCCACGCCGCCTCGGCAACTGCATGATTTGACGAGTCCTTGCGAGATGCAAGGAAAACAATCATTACCTGCGATCGTGGGAGACGCCGGTTGGCCTTCTCTCGCTATAAATGGGGAGGGGGCGGAGCCCCCATTGCCCATCCTCTCCTCGTTCGCTCGCTTCGTCCTCCTCGCTCCACTGCTGACTGTGCCATCGATGGCACCGCGAAAGAAGTTCTCTGCCGCTGAGAGAGGGAAGGCCCCTTGCAAGGGGCCTGGCTCCCCGGCGCCCAAGCGCGGCCGTGGCCGTCCGCGCAAGCACGCCACGACCCCCGCTGTGACCCACCGTCAAGGTGGTGCTGTGGCACACGGCGGGGACCGTCCCATCCATGGTGGTCCAGCCAACGAGGGGAGGCGCCTGATGGTGGCGTGGCCTCCCCGCCCACTCTTCCATTCTGCTGAGGTGACGCCGGAGTTCGTTGTCTGGTCGGACAGCCCAGCCGGCAAATGGCTCCAACTTCCGTGCTTCTTCGCCGGCAAACTGCCAGCCTCTGGTCTGGGAGGGCTCTGGCTGCAGGCGGACGGCTGCTGCAGTAGGGCATCTTGGGTTGCGGTCGAGACTTCCGCCACGGGCAACATAGCCCTGGCCCGTGGCTGGCAGACGTTTGCCCGCGCACGTGGCCTGGGCAGGCGATGCACCCTTCATTTTAGGTACGACCGTGAGTCGACCCTCTATGTGAGGGTGTTTGGGAAGGATGGTCGCCGCGCAGGGTGCTGCCCCGAAGCGAACGACGGCGAGGAGGTGCTCGGCCTTGGTGACGGTCGCGACGAGGACGAGGGCGAGCCTGCCTTCGGCGGAAGCCGCGTCTCCTCTAGCTATGGCGGCTCTTTCTCCAGTGACAGCTCCAGCAGTGGTGGCTACGATCAGCCGCCACATCGCCGCGCCCGCTTCGAAGGAGGCAGCGGGTCATCTCGCAGTCGCGCCTCCATGAAGCGCGAGGTGGGGTCCGGCTAGGCTTGGGGCGTCGTCAAGGGCCTGCCTCCATGGACTGCTGCAACGTTACTTTTGCTTCGCTTTTTCTTTCTTTCCTGCATCAGAAAATGAAATCCAGTATGGGCCCAGAGGGGCGTGTATCGAACTGTGGTTCTTTTATTAATGCGTTGTGCAAGTTGTTCCCACGTCGTGCTGCTTATTTTGTGTGGAGATAACTTAGCCTGGCGCGTGTTCAGAAATCCTTTCCCTCGCGTAGTGTCCGCGTTGCTCGGAAACTGCAAAAAATTCGTTAGAGGGTGTACCAAAGACTTGCCATCCACCCGAGCCTTGACTGGGCTATCGCAGTACCCGTGGGACACGGATTTTAGGAGAGGTGTGCCAGCTTCCAGGCTCGAACGAGGGTGGCTCGTGAAAAGGCAACGAGAAGAGAAATGCCTAGCCCCCTCGCGAGACGTGCGAGAGAGAGCAAACCGGAGCTGAAAATAAAAAATAGGGGTTAAAGGCCGGGGAACCAAATCAGCAACGAACGCCAAGAGCAACTCTGATTAAGGAAAAACGAGCCAACTTCGGAAAGCAAATGAAAAGCCGCGTCCGGCACCTAATCTAGTCTTCAAGTCTTCTCACCAGCGCGGAGCTAAGTGATGTCCACTAGGCGTGGGAGGGAGCCCCAGGGCCTGAGGCCGGCGCTCCTGAGACTCCGGGGCGTGTACAGCCCCAACTCATTATTACATGAGAGTGTCACGGGCGGCGATTCTTCACAGCACGGGCCTTCTTCATGTGCTCTGGCCTTTCTTCTCAGGCTCTGGGCCTTGCTTCTCAGGCTCTGGGCCTTGCTTCATGGATGAAACTTCCAAAGGTGTTGGATGTTCCAGGCATTCTGGATGGGTGTGCCATCCTGCGTCTCCAGGCGCGCTGCACCCGGCCTGGAGACATGAACGACCCTGAACGGGCCCTCCCACATGGGTGAAAGCTTGTGCAGCCCTTCCCTGGAGAGGACCCGCCTCAGGACGAGGTCGCCTACCTCGAGCGTTCTGGAGCGGATGTTGCGGCAATGGTACCGCCGCAGAGCTTGTTGGTACCTTGCCGCCCTCAAAGCGGCTTCGCGATGGCGCTCCTGCCCCAGCACGAGATCCATCCCCCGCATGGCGTCCTGCTGCGCTTTGTCAAACGCCAGGACTCGCACGAAGCGATGCCTGACCTCGTGAGGGAGGACTGCTTCAGCTCCATAGACGAGGAAGAATGGAGTCTCGCTTGTTGGCTTGGTGGCCGAGGTACGAATGGACCACAGCACAGACTGGAGTTCGTCATGCCAGCCCCTGCCGCAGGCCTCCAGCTTCTTCTTGAAGGTCCTGGTCTTGAGGCCCCTCAGGACCTCAGCGTTGGCGCGTTCGGCTTGACCATTGCTCCTGGGGTAGCCACCGAAGTGTAGCAAATATGTGTTCCAAGGTTAGCACAGTAGGTTTTGAAGAGGTGTTACTAGTAAATTGCGAGCCGTTATCTGTGATGATGCGGTTGGGAACCCCGAAGCGGCTCACGAGGCCCTTGATGAACTTGACAGCAGAGCCGGCCGGAATATTATGGACGGCTTCTACTTCCGCCCACTTGGTGAACTTGTCGACAGCGACGTAGAGGTAGCGGTAGCCCCCTGGCGCTCCTGGGAACGGGCCCAAGATGTCCAGCCCCCAGACCACGAATGGCCACATGAGCGGAATGGTTTGGAGGCCCTGAGCAGGCTGATGGATCTTCTTGGCATGGAATTGGCAAGCTTCACAAGACCTCACCATCTCGGCTGCGTCGTTGAGCGCTGTGGGCCAATAAAATCCGCTGCGGAACACCTTGCCGACGAGGGTCCGTGACGATGAGTGATGTCCGCAGTCCCCGCCGTGTATGTCAATCAGCAGCTCCCTTACTTGATCGCTAGAGATGTAGCGCACCGTGACGTCATTCGGCCGTTTCCTGTACAACTCGCCGTCTTGAATGCAGTATGCCGTGGCCTATCGGGCCACGCGCTCCGCGTCTTCTTCCTGCTCCGGCAACGTCCCGTGCATCAGGTACGCTTTGAATTCCTTGGTCCAGCACTCCTCCCGGGGCTCGAGCGCCAGGAGTAGCCGAGCTCCTGAGGTTGGAACGCAGGCTGGGGCTCCCGTGGCTGGGGGCTGTGGGAGCTCCTCCCGAGGCTGAGCCGTGCTTAACACAGGTGGTGCGGCCGATGGCTTGAAGAGCCGCTCTTCGAAGACGCCGGGTTCTTGTGGCTGCCGCTTGGAGGCTCTCTTTGCGATGTTGTCGGATTCCTTGTTGATGCCCCAGGGCTTGTGCTGCAGCTCCAGGCTCGAGAACTAGTTTTCCATCTTGCGCACCTCCGCAAGGTAGGCCTCCATGTGCTCGTCCTTCAGCTCATACACTTCGCTGGAGAAGTTGACGAGGAACAGCGAGTCGCCCTTGACGGTAAGGTGCCTCACTCCTAAAGCCGCCGCGACCTTTAAGCCAGCTATGAGGCCTTCGTATTCTGCGATATTGTTGGAGACTTTCTCGTCGTGCTGGAAGCAGAGTTGCACGGCGTAGTAAAGCTTGTCCTGAGTGGGCGAGACGAGCACTGCACCAGCCCCCGCGCCCTGGTGCGCGAAGGCGCCATCGAAATACATGACCCAGTCGTCTGGTGCCTCACTTCCTGGGGAGGTGGACCGGTCCTCTCCTTCCTCAAGAGTAGGGGCATCGGTCCATTCTGCCACAAAATCGGCGAGCGCGGCTCCCTTGATGACCCTGGTGGTGCTGAACTCCAGCTGGAATGCTTGCAGCTCGATGTTCCATTCAGCGACCCTTCCGGCCGAGTTCGGGCTTCTGAGTACCCTCTCCAACGGGTATGATGAGACGACCTTGATGGGGTGGCCCTGGAAGTAGTGTCGCAGCTTGCGTGAGGCCACCAAGAGTGCGAGCAGGAGCTTTTGTGGCATGGGGTAGCGTGCCCTTGCGTCCCGCAGTACGGTGCTGACGAAGTACACCGGGTGCTCGATGAGGGTTGACATACTGTTGAGGCTCGAGTCTTGTGGAGATTGTGGCGTATCTTGAGGCGGAGGACTTCCTGAGACATGGCCGTCCTCAAGAGCTTTTGCGATGTTGTCCTGCCGAGCTTGATCTTCCGCCGCTAATGGTTCTGGTGCGTCTCCTTGGCCCTCGCTGCATCAACTCCGGCTTGGCGCAAGACTCCCTTGTCTTGGCGCTCCTCTCGGACCGCCACCAGCGCCGCGCTGGCGGAGTACGGGGTGGCGGCAAGGTAGAGCACCAGAGGCTCGAGAGGCTACGGCGCCACCATCACCGGGGGGTTGGTAAGGTATTTCTTGAGTTCTTGGAAGGCCCGGTCGGCCTCCGGGGTCCACTCGAAGGGACCCTTCTTCTTCATGAGCTTAAAGAAGGGTAATGCACGCTCGCCTAGCTTGGAGATGAAACGTCCTAACGCGGTCACCCGCCCTGCTAGTTTCTGCATCTCCTTGAGGGTCTGTGGTGGGCTCATGTCTTCGATGGCCTTAATCTTCTCCAGGTTCACCTCGATTCCTCTATGGGACACGAGGAACCTAGTAGCTTGCCAGAGGGGACGCTGAACACGCACTTCTCCGGGTTAAGCCTCAAGTTCACCCGGCGCAAGCTTTCAAAGGTCTCCTCCAGGTCCTGAATCAATGTCCTCGCCTCACGAGATTTGACCACTATGTCATCGACGTAGGCCTCTGTGTTCCTCTCGAGCTGCCGCCCCAAGGCAATGTGCATCAGCCGCTGAAAGGTTGCTCCCACGTTGCGGAGGCCGAAAGGCATGCAGGTGTAGCAGTACACCCCACATGGCGTCAAGAACGCCGTCTTCTCTACATCATCCACCGCCATCTTGATCTGATGGTATCCAGAGAACGCATCCATGAAGCATAGCAAATCGCACTCGGCGGTGGAGTCAACGATTTGATCGATGCGCGGAAGGCGGAACAGATCTTGGGGGCAAGCTTTGTTGAGGTTGGTGAAGTCGACGCACATTCGTTCCTTCCCACCTTTCTTCGGTACCACGACGGGGTTCGCCAGCCAGTCAGGGTATCGTACTTCTGGAATGGTACCAGCCACCTCTAGCTTGCATGTCTCTTGGATGATGAAGGCTTGCTTCTCGGCGGACTGGCGCCTCGCCCGCTGCTTCACGGGGCGCAAGTTGGGGCACACCCTTAGATGATGCTGGATCACCTCTCTCAGGACCCCTACCAGCTGATTAGGCTCCCATGCGAATATCTCCTTGTTCGCGTGCAAAAACCTCACCAAAGCTTGTTCTTGTCCCGGGTCAAGACTGGTTCCTATGGTAAAGGTGGCTCCTGAAGACCCGTCCTCGTCAACCGGCACCTGCTTGGTTTCCGCCTTGTCTTGAGTGAACAACTGCTTCTTCTTGGCGGGCGCGGTCTCCTTGGCCCCGGGCATACCGGTGCCGGCTGGCTGCGCCGCTGCCGCGGCCTTAAAGGCGAGCCTGAGCGCCATCACTGCCTCCTTAGTGTCCCCTTTGATGGTGAGGATGCCCTTTCTCCCTGGCATCTTCATGAGGTTGTAGGCCGGGTGAGTCGCCGCCATGAACTGAGCAAGAGCTGGGTACCCGAGTATGGCATTATACGGGAGACCGATGCGGGCGATGTCGAAGTCCACCAGCTCAGTGCGGTAGTTGTCGCGCGTGCCGAAGGTGATGGGAAGGCGGATCTGCCCCAGAGAGTGGGCAGCTCCACCGCCTACCCCCAAAAAAGGCTTGCTGAGGTTGAGCCTCTCGGGCGGCACGTGGAGGAGACTGAAGGCTTCCACGGAGAGCAAGTTGAGGCCGGCACCACCATCGATGAGGGTCTTAGTGATGGCCATGTTGCAGATGGTAGGTGTACAGAGCATCGGGAGTACGCCGGAACCAGCGGTGTAGTCAGGGTGGTCTTCCAAGTTGAAGGTGAGGTCGGCCTCCGGCGAAGCCCAACCCGGCGGAGCCCCCGGGCGCTTGGAGGCTGCTCCAATCTGACGGAGGAAAGGCTTGACGTGGCGATCTGAAGGCGGCGCTTGGGAGCCGCCCAGCAGCGCCGCGACCGCGTGGTGCGCTGGCGCCGCGTAGCGCGCGGCGAACAGGTTGCGGAGTTCTTCCCAGGACGCCACCGCGGATCCTGGGAGGTTGAACAGCCAGACGCGCGGCTCGCCGGCGAGGGCCATGGGGAACCAGTTGGCCATGATCTTGTCGTCGCCTCCGGCTTCAAGGACGACCTTCTCGTATGCCAGCAGGAATGGCGCCGGATCTGCCGCGCCGTCGTAACGCGGCGGCATCTCTGGCTTGAACTTGGTCGGCCACTGCACTCACCGCAGGGCCGGAGCTAGGGCTCGGTACCCGGACTCCCAGCTGTCGGCGTTGGTCACAGAGGCGGATGGCGGCGCTCCTGCCATGGGAGCGAGGTACGGCGGAGCATGGTGCAGATTGGCAGAAGGAAGCTCCGGCGCACCCCCTACCTGGCGCGCGAAATGTCGGATGTGGGGTTCCGGCAAACCCTTAAGGTTTGAACACTGGGGTGCGCGCGAAGTCTTTCCCTCCTACCGATCTATGCTCAAGCTCGCTAAGATCTTGCGGACGTACTCGCCGAACTCACGACACAGAAGGAGACACAAGGTTTATACTGGTTCGGGCCACCGTTGTGGTGTAATACCCTACTCCAGTGTGGTGGTGGATGGATTGCCTCTTGGGCTGATGATGAACAATACAAGAGAAGAACGGCCTCCTGAGGTTGAGGTGTTCTTGTGGCTAGGCTCTCGATCGGATTGGATCAAGCTAAGATCAGATGCCTCTACTGTGGTGGCTAGCTCTACTTATATAGGCCCTGGTCCTCTTCCCAAATGTTGAGCGGGAAGGGAGCCAACAACGGCGGGAAAATTTGAAGGGGGACAGCTAGTACAAGCCATCCAGACAAAAGCGGTCTTCGCCTGCGAAAAGCACTGGGATGACGCCGTCTTGGGCTCCATGATGACCTCCACCTTGCCGTCCTCCTGGTCTTGGTCTTGTTGCACCAATATGGCAACCTTTGCCTGATGCCTCGATACTCTTCGTCTGCGCATGCCTCCTTAGCACCAAAGAGGAAATGGGACACTATGCCCGCCTGGCACCGTTCGTCATGGCTCACGCCACGAGTCCCTCGTGAGGTTTGCCCCGCCTTGATATCTCCGCTCCTCGTGAGCCTGCCTGGCTAGGCTACTTGCATCGTCCGCCTCGCGAGGCTTGGACCCTCGTGAAGGTCTTGGATGCCTTGTTGATGAAGATGGGATGTACGGCCCGCAGCGTAGCCACGCCATGCGCCGTAGGCAGGCAAGTCTGGGGACCCCCGTTCCCAGAACGCCGACAGAGACCTTCTCGCCCCATTGGAAGCAGAGCTGCATGGCGTAGTAGAGCTTGTCCTGGGTGGGCAAGATGAGTATGGCTCCAGCCACCATGCCCTGATGTGTGAAGTCACCGTCAAAGTACATGACCCAGCCGTCTAGTGCTTCGCTCCCTGGTGAGAGAGACCGACCCTCGCCCGCCTCGGGCCCTGGAGCGTCAGTCCACTCCGCCACAAAATCGGCGAGCGCGGCACCCTTGATGACCCTGGTAGTGCTGAACTCCGGCTGGAATGCCTGCAATTTGATGTTCCACTCGGCGACCCTCCCCACAGTGTTGGGGCTTTGGAGTTACCTCCCCAGCGGATAAGCTGAGACGACCTTGATGGGGTGTCCTTGGAAGTAGTGGTGCAGCTTGCGCGAGGCCACGAGAAGCGCAAGCAGAAGCTTTTGTGGCATGGGGTAGCGCACTCACAAGATCGCGCAAAGACTGCGGTCTTTGGCACACCGGGTGTACGATGAAGGCGGAAGTATTGATGGAGTTAGAGGCCTCCTGAGACTGGGACGCCTCCTGATGCCGGGGAACCTCAGGAGCTGGTTCACCTGTTGGGGCAACCGCAGCCTCAGGAGGTCTAGCGAAACCTGGCCATCTTCTGGCGCCACTGTGGCTTCAGGGGCGCCGTCTTGGTGCTGTGTATTCTCGGTCGGCTGCGCGACGCCGCGTGGCAGGCCCTTAGCCTGGCGCTCTGTAACGCTCGGATAATTATGCTACAGTAATCCTATGCTAACGATGCCATGTCATCACATTGTTGTTGCTAATCTTCATTTGGTCCAAATCACGATTCAAATTCAAAACTGAGTTTAAAGTCAAAATTTAAATTTGTCAAACCTGAAAACTAAAATGTTCAAAGTGTGGCAAACACTCCCTGGATATTTGTGATGTTGAAAACCATATTTTATAAAACTAAAAGTAAAATAAAATTAAAAGGGAAAAGAGAAACTTTTAAAAGTAAACAAAAGAACAAATGAAAATTAGCAAAGAAATAAGAAAAAGGGGATCCCCTGCCCCATTGGCCTTAGCCACCTGGGCGGCCCAACCCAACAACCCACCTCCCCTCGGTCGCTCTCCCCTTCCCAGTTCCCCCGACCGGGTCGCTACAGGGGCGAGCCCTAGCCGGACCACCTCGCCGGCGACGCCCCGGTGAGGGGATAAGGCAGACGTCGCAGTATCAGTCGAAGCTTTGTCAGACATCCAGTTCAGCATTGTGGGCCTGTCGGGCTAGTGCCATCCAGTATGAGGTGGTGCTCGTCCCGGCTCGTCGCACAACGACCCAGAGTGCAACAGGCAATGGGCCCAGACCCCGGAGTGCTTAGGATGTAGACCGGCGGGGACCTCTATGTTGAGCCTAGGTAGGGCTACGACATGTTGAACTTCCGAGGCCGGGCATTGACCCAGAAAAGTGTGTCCGGCCAGAGTAATCAAGCGTGTTGAAAAACGTCGTGCACCCCTGCAGGGAAGATTATCAATTAATAGGCGTGTCCACGGTAACAGACGTTCAGACTTATATCCTGATCTTTTACAACTAGAAATGGATACTTGAGATATGTGGCCCCGGGATTGCTTTCTCGCAGGGAGTCGAGGAAGATCTCTGGGCATTAATGCTACAACATGCTTGTTGAATTAAACTGCTATTCTTTACTCTTCTACATGCTGCAAGATGTTTGGAGCTGCTTGAAGATGCTAGTCTTTGATAGGCCACTCTATTCTGGCATTGTGCAGTTCAGTCCACTGATACAGCCCTATCATTTGATACCAATGCATACTTAGTATAGATCTGATGCTTGCGAGTACTTTGGATGAGTACTCATGGTTGCTTTGCTACCCCTTTCCCCCTTCCTTCTTCTTTCCGGTTGATCGAACCAGATGGTGGATCCCAGGAGCTAGATGCCACCCCGTCGCCTACTACTACATGGAGACCGCCGACGACCAGGAGTAGTTAGGAGGTCCCAGGCAGGAGGCCTTGCCTCTTCGATCGTGTTGCTTTTGTGCTAGCCTTCTTAAGACAGTCTTGTCTAACTTTATGTCTGTACGTAGATACTGTTGCTTCTGCTGACTCTTGTGTATCGAGCTATGTATTCGAGCCCTCGAGGCCCATGGCTTGTAATATGAAGCTTGTATTATTTCTATTTGTGTCTAGAGTTGTGTTGTGATATCTTCCCGTGAGTCCCTGATCTTGATCATACACATTTGCGTGTATGATTAGTGTACGATTGAATCGGGGGCGTCACAAGTTGGTATCAGAGTTGACTACCTGTAGGAACCCGCTTTCCAACTCCTTGGCCGAAGTTGAGTCTAGTCTTTGAAAAACTGATTTACTAACATGGCTGTGTGGCTTACGGGCCCACGTTGCCAATTGGGTGGTATTAGGATCTTTTATTCCTTGTCTATACTCTGGGACTCTGATCTCTCTTCTATTCGGGTTAAATAATTTTGCTAACTCTATCCTAGGTTCTCGTGATCACATCCATCCGGAGATTTGTATTACGCCTTTCTTGAACTGGGAGCCAGGATCTGCTTCACATTGTTCACGGGCCGCAGGATCCTTTTATCGAGGGCACCCTGCGTCGTCCCCTGCAGATTCCTCGCTCTAGTGGTTTTCTCTGACGTGGATGTAGCCTTTGATATGTTTCGTTGTTGTATCCTTCCATCGCGTGCCAGCGTGCCGCCTAGTATGTCTAGGGTGATTCTCTTGTCCGAACTCATACTAACGTGTAAATGGCTCTGTATATGTATATGTATGTCCTTAATGACTACTGCTTTGTACATACTGCGCCTTTGCTCATTGTTCAAGTTACATCATGAATGACTCCATACACCTGCTTCCACCCTTGTTAAACTGCTCCCGATGTTTCTAGCAGGATGGCTGACAATCCTCCACCTCCACCCTATATTGCCGCAATGATGCAGCAGTTTGAGCTGAATCGTCAGTTTATGACTGGAGTAATGGCTCAGTTTCCAAACCAGAATGCTCATCAACAACCTGCCCCAATAACACTGCCAGAATTTGTGCGCCTTAACCAGTCATTTTTCGCAACTCCACCAATCCTATGGATGCTGATGATTGGCTTCGTGACATCCTGTTTGAGATGGAGTCAGCTAATGTTGCCCCTGCCAGTTATGTCACCTTGCGACATTCCACTTGAAGGGTCCAGCTGCTCAATGGTAGGAAAGCCACAGGGGTATGCTGCCTGCAGAGACTGTAACCACTTGGCAGGAATTTCAGTTAGCCTTCCGTGCACGTCACGTTCCTCAAGGTCTGATGGACCAAAAGAAGGAGTTCCGCAAACTCTCATAGGACACAATGACTGTGGATGAATATCAGAGGAAATTCCTTGAATTATCCCACTATGTTGCGGATGACATCTGCACTGACGCTCGTCAGCAGGAGAAATTCCGTGAAGGACTGCGTCCCGATATAAAGCTCGCACTTGTTGCTCATGATTGCATAGACTTTGCGACGCTTGTCAGCCAAGCTTTCCAAACTGAAACTGGTCTGACTGAGTACCAGGAGTCGCTCAAGCGTGCTCGAGATGTTGGCTCATCCTCGAGTCAGCCTGCTCAGAAACGTCGAGTCTGGATCCCACACAATGTTCATCACCAACCTGCTCCAACACCAAGGCCATCTTATGTTGCACCTCATCTGCTTCCACCGCCGAGATAGCTAAAGATTCAGGGTGAACAATCCAATGTTGTAGATCCTCCTCATAATGATGGTTTATCCCGCAAGTGTGGACAGCCGAGAACTGCCGTCTTTGCCGGTACCGCCCGACAGAATCAAAAGGCATGAGCTCGTCAACCCAGAAACCCAAATGCCAAGCCGCCTGCACTTAGTCATGGTCATGTTAATCATGTAAAGGTTGAAGAAGCTCGACGAGACCACAAAATTGTAATGGGTACCCTTTTAGTGAATTCGGTCCCAACGTCTGTTCTTTTTTATTCGGGAGCATCGCATTCTTTCATTTCTGAAGTTGTCGGCGTTCTGGGAATGGGGGTCCCCAGACTTGCCTGCCTACGGCCCACAGCGTGGCTAAGCAGCAGGCCGTACGGCCCATCTTCATCAACAAGGCACCGAAGACCCTCGCGAGGGTCCAAGCCTCGCGAGGCGGACGACGCAAGACTTCCTCTGGAGTGGCCTAGCCAGGAAGGCTCACGAGGAGCGGAGATATCAAGGCGAGGCAAACCTCACGAGGCTCTCGTGACGTGAGCCATGACGAACGGCACCAGGCGGGTGCTAGGCGGGCGCCAGTGCATGCAGCGTCCTTATTTCCTCTTTGGTGCAAAGGAGGCCAGCGCAGGCGAAGAGTACCGAGGCATCAGGCAAAGGTTGCCATATTGGTGCAACGAGACCAAGACCAGGAGGACGGCAAGGCGGAGGTCATCGTGGAGCCCAAGACGGCGTCACCCCAGAGCTTTTCGCAGGCGAAGACCACTTTTGTCAGGATAGCTTGTACTAGCTGTCCCCCTTCAAATTTGCCCGCCGTTGTTGGCTCCCTTCCCGCTCGATATTTGGGAAGAGGACCAGGGCCTCTATAAATAGGACTAGCCACCACAGTAGGAGGCAACTGATCTCGAACTGGTTCATATCATCCTCAACTACACAAGCACAAGAACACCTCAACCTCAGGAGGCTGTTCTTCCCTTGTATTGTTCATCATCAGCCCAAGAGGCAATCCACCACCACCACACTGGAGTAGGGTATTACACCACAACGGTGTCCCGAACCAGTATAAACCTCGTGTCTTTCTGTGTTGCGAGTTCGTCGAGTTCATCCATGAGATCTTAGTGAGCTAGAGCGTAGATCGGTAGGAGGGAAAGACTTCGCATGCACCCCAGTGTTTGAACCTTAAGGGTTTGCTCGAACCCCACATCCGACATTTGGCGCACCAGGTAGGGGTGTGCCGGAGCTTCTTCTCCACTAACCAGCTCTCCGACGCTCCCTAGCCATGATGTCTGGCGATTCAAGGGCCAGCTTCGACCGCTGGGCAGCCTGGCCAGCCCGGCAGCGCCGCCTGCCCATGAAGGTCTCGACCCCGCACTCCAAACGGCACAGGCACCGCCAAACCCCGTCGGGCGTGGACAGCGCGGCCAGGCGTCATCCACCCTCACCCCGCGGCAAGTACGAGCCGTGGCAAGAGCGGAGAGTCATGCCACAGCAACGGCGCCACACTCACGGCCGGAGCAAGCAAACATGCGGGCGGCACTCACGGTGGCAAGGGAGCTGCTGCAATGCAGGCTGATGGAGAGCGGCCGGGATACGCTGCTGGAGCGTGTTGCCGAGCTGCTGGACGCAGCAGCGTCGGGAGCACCACCCTTCTGCTATCGACTTCCTCCCCAGGCCACTGCAGGGCCGCGCGGCGAACATCACCACATCCGCGCGCCATCAACTATGCTCGGGGGCTTCATCAACATCAGCACGGCCGACGGCGTAGGAGGCTCCAACTCCCCCATGTCGCCCTCGACAAGCACGGGCGCAAGCGTCGCCCCGCATGGTCCCAGCCGGATGCCGTATTGTCATCCCAGGACGCCATCATGGGCGGAGCAACATGGAGCGTGGGGCACCACGGCGAGGTGTTCGGGGTGACGGCCCGTAGTTTCACGTGCCCCGCATGATGGACCAAGGGTACGCACCAGAGGACGACCTCGGCTCATTCATTGGAGAAGATTGGGGAGAGGGGGATCTAGGAGCCGAAGCCTTCCAAGAACCAACGGAGAACCACAACGATCGTGCCGGCAACGGCAACTACAGGGTACTGCTAGTCTCTCAGGAACAGGCTTATGCTAACCATGGACTACAGATGAATCAGGTTGCAGCGTCGATCGACGACCCAGGCACGGCGACACCCGTTCCAACAAGGGAGACACACTGGGGGCCACCGAGAGGGAGCCAGGAGCAATGCCCCTCCCCACGGTGTGTGACGTCTGACGACACCCGGAGGTAGGCCCTCTGTCGGGGAGGCCTCGACAACCCTTCCCCCGGCAGAGGACCTGTGGTCGCCGTGGGAACCGTTGGCGTCCTCTTTCCCTCCTCTGTGTCGTCCTAGTGACCGGTCGGCTCAGAGGAGGTCGAGGGTGGCGCAAGGCGGGGCCCTCGTCTGGTGATATGAAGCAAGGCCGGTACCTGTGAAGAAGGCCCAAGGCTCGTGAAGCTCGCCGCCCGTGACACTCTCACGTAATAATGAGTTGGGGTTGTACACGCCCCGGAGTCTCAGGGGTGCCGGCCTTAGGCCCTAGGGCTCCCTCCCACGCCTAGTGGCAGCACTTAGCTCCGCGCTGGTGAGAAGACTTGAAGACCAGAAGACTAGACTAGGTGCCGAACGCGGCCTTTTGCTTTGGATATCTCTCTTTCTGTAGCTTTGCTTTCTGGATCTGGATTTGAGTTGAAGCTGAGTTTTATTGATGCGCGCGGGGGAGCCTTTTCTCGTTTGAGCAATTTCTTGCCTTCTGGATCTCGTTTTGTCTGGGACTCGTGTCCATCGCCTTTCCCTCACAAGCTCCTCGCGAGCGGGACTACGCGAAGCACGCGCAGGCCAAGCGCGCGCTAACACTGCAACTGGTGCACACCTCTCGTGGGGCCCCTTCCGACGGGGCGACGAGCTCCGCAAGGTTCTCAGGAACTCGACACATCGCAGCCCAGCTCAAAGCTGGCGCTGACTAAGGTAAACCAAGGCAGAAAACTCACATCAGGATTCACAAGTTCACGAGGGCACAAAACTCACATCGCATGGGAAAGTAAAAACCTGCAATTTGCTTACATGATACTACAAAAAAATACACTTCCGTGATGATACGTGTTTGTCACAGTAGGTCGCGTTTTTTGTCACGCATGTATATCCATGACGATTTTATGACAGAATCAAGATAGTCATACCTGTCGTCGAGAAGTGTTCCATGACATTACCAAAATTATCATCACGGAAGTGTCCACTTCCATGACGATAAATCGCGCGTCCACGTAAGTGCTTTCGTCAAGGGTGACCGACACGCGTGGTATCCACCGTAATGTAACGCCGTTAAGCTATCGGGTCGGGTTTTGGATCCGATAACCCGTTAACAGCCCCGACCAATGGGGATTTCCACGTGTAAAATCATCATTGGCTGAAGGAAACACGTGTCGGCTCATCATTGGGACAGATGTCATCCACTCATTGGACAGAAGGTGCCTATGGTACGTCGACACGTGGCACGGCCCAACAGTGGCCCATTCCTATGAAAAGGCCGGCCCATTTGACTTGGTCAAAAGCTGGCTGGCCGGCCCATGGAAAGCTTGTTAACGGCCTATTAGCATATAGCCCATTTACAGCCCGCTAACCCAAGGCCCGTTACGCCCTATGTGAATTAGGCCCAGTAGCGTCATCTGAGCCATCCAATATGATTCCAAATTTTCACTTCCGGCCCATGTATGGCCCATGACGCCTTTCGCCCATATGAGGCCCTTTGTAACTTTTTGGCCCATTAGCGCCCGTCTTTAAATCGGCCCGTAATGAACAGTGTATTACTTTACACCCATTAAAGGCCCGCGGTGAAACTGGCCCGTAATGAACAATGTAACACTTTATACCCATTAACGGGTCGTTATTCCGTTGGGCCGTTTCCAGCCCAAGTAAACTTTCGGCCTTCTGAGGGCCGATTTATTCTTGGGCTCATTTGCAAAGATTCGGTTACTTACGGCCCGTTATCGTTATTTTTCGCTTGTGGGCCAAATTCAGCCCGTCGTTACATACCGGCCCTTTTGTGGTTCGTTAGTCTGTTGGGCCATTTTCATAGCATCACCAAACACGGCCTATTAACGCCCGTTATGGTCAGCCCATAAAACGCATTTATTTCCATTATAGGGCCGCTTCACGGCCCATTAAAGGCACGCATAAGACCCATAAATGAGTCGGCGCCCATGGATCCTACGTGACGTAGAAGGCCGATGGATCCTACGAGACGTAGAAGGCCCATGGATCCTACGAGACGTAGAAGGCCCATGGATCCTACGAGACGTAGAAGGCCCATGGATCCTACAGCCCGTGAAGGGCCATGATCGGGCGAGTTGGCCCCCGTTTGAATGATATAGCATATTCAAAGAATTATCCTACTCAATACTATCACCTCTAAAAAGCATACACTATACAACAAAGAGATCAAGGCATAGAAAGGTAGAATAATCCTACACTATACAATAAAGAAATTACAGCCGATTATACCCATCGGGCATTATGGTTCGCACAGTGATAATAAAGCATACACAAACAACAAATTACATACACTGGGCAAATACAACTCATACATCATGGACGCGCATCAACTTAACTCCATTTGAACTATAATCTCTTCAGAAAATAGGATTGGCCAGATTCAGATAGCACAAATTTCAGTCTGGAAAATCTCCAATTCCTTCATGGTTACCTCGGTGTCTTGTTTCATTTTTTGGCTCCTGCATCTAATACCTGCATGTCCAGTCTCAACTTCTTGATTATACGTTGACAATCATGTACACGTTGTCTTGCCACCTCTAGTTGATGCTCGAGAACATCAGCGCATTCCAATTCCAATCCATAATCATTCTAGAACGGCCATGCCGCATCGCCGCATGATTTTTGTGTTGATGTCACTTCATCCTGAAATGTTTCTGTAAGTACACATGACTAGGGCAAAAATATAGTTACAACAGTGAAGCGAACAAGACACTATTTTGTACTACATGGCAAAACAGGACTAACAATAATGTTACATGTCACTTTAAAAAAAATGTTACACGTCATGAAGCATAAGCAGGTGATATTTTAAAAATTATAAAAAAGATAGTCTGTGCAGCCTGCATACAGAAATCCCTCTTAGCTCACCAGAGGAGCATGATGTTGGGGCCCAATCAAAAACACAGACAAGTTACAAATTTAGACAACACATTGCGTATAAGTAAGCAAGCAGTTGGCCATTCTGTACCTCAATTAAAGTCTTAGGGAGCATAATGAACAGCAGAGGGTTTCATACAAACATACTACATCAGGCAAAACTATGCAATCATTAGCGTAGTATAAACTAGATTGTGAGCCTCATGCAATAATAGTTGGTTAATAGACATCAAAGCTTCAGGCACACTTCGGTAGAGTAATTAAATGGTAAGGCCTTTAATTATGTCAACTAATAGTGATACAAGTCCCGAACATCAGGCATGATTATTTTGGCATCTCATTAACTGAGGACAAATAAAGCAATTGAAAAGAGAAAATTAACTATGCTTGAAACAAACAAGGAATTGAACTGTTGAGTTGCATACAGTGACTTACCTTAGCAGGTTGAAGAGGCTCAACAGATCTCCTACTTCTCTTGCAAGGCTCCTTCCTAACATCTTGTACTTGGAAATCCTCAATCTTATCTTCATTGCACCCTCCGCAAGGTGACACAAACTAGTTACTCATCTCCTTGGAAGATAAATATGCATACTTTCCAAATTGCGGAACACAAAAGGTTGAGATTATAACAAAACAACACCACATAATGAAACATGCCGCATCTCTTGCACTTGCACACAATGAAATGAGCATTTACTATGTCTGCACTATGTAAAAACTAGGCATACCTTCGAACTGGATCACCAGGTACTCCCTTGGAGAGCCTACTGTAGTGTACAGCCAAACCTTTATGTCACCTATGAGTTAGACAAGGCCCCACTACAGCAGCCCTTAGTGTTTAAATCGTTGACAAGCTCTGTTAGAGTGTTAGGTCAAGAACAACAAGTAATCAAAGCAAAATGTCCTAGTATGGCTGGCTGATGCAAACAAGCAATTGAACAGATGTGTGAGCAAATCTTACATATCAAGAAAATAAGCAAAGAAGGAGGCTTAAAGACCATCACTTGACTGACCAGATTTAAGGGGCATTTAAACATCATGTGCAACGTATGAACTAACATAAACATTGCATATTCCAGATTCTACAATGGAATGCACATGTATTAGGTTATGCCATGTATGATGATGCCTAAATGTACGAGATAGCGAGGCAGGAGTGATTCATCATTGCATGCACAATTGAATTGCAGGTTAAGGGCGATTCGATTCCGCCTTTTCGTGGCATATTGTCAAAATAAGCCATAAAATATGTAAAGAAGTCATTTTTGAGTTACGGGCTTGGGCTTAACTAATTTCGCTTTGGGGGGTGTTTTGGGTAGAACCTCACTAAAAATTGAAGGGAAGGGAATAGTGAAATGACTCTGTTGTCCGCCTATATTACACTCAAAATGCAATGCCGACGCCCGTGTCACACCCTGACCCTCAAGTAAAACAAACACGCAAGCATTCATTGCCCTGCCCGCTTGCATCTCCTCTCCCATTTCCCTCTACCTCGATCCCCGTCGGCACTAGGGTTCCTCCAGTGAGCCGTCACATCGGGTCCCATCGGCCTGGTCCTCGATGATGCTATGTCCAGCTAGGCTACATGGCCGCGGGTAGGGGCAAATCTCCTGGCTGCTCCTCCCTCTGGCGCCACCCTCATTCTCATGGTCTCCAAAGAATGCTCCACTTGTGGTTCGTCCAACGACTACTCCGTGGGCGCCAGACAACCACGGCCGATGCCACACTTTGGCGTAAGGCACCTTATTCCTCCTCCTCCCGGGCCATGGCCTTGAGGTGTTGTTGAAGGATGAGCTCATCCAACAAGTCGAGGATCTCCTCTGATTTTTTGCCAAATTTTCATTCGATCCACTATACGATGAATTGCTATGAGCTGCTTCGCCGCTGCTATATGATGCATTGCTATGAGCTGCTCCCCGCTGCTATATGATGAATTGCTATGAGCTGCTGCTGCTGCTGTATGATGAGTTGCTATGAGTCTTTGCCATCGCTATATGATGAATTGCTATGAGCTGCTTCGCTATATGATGAGTTGCTACAAGCTGCTTCGCTGCTGCTATATGATGAATTGCTATGAGCTGCTCCTGCTGCTGCAATATGATGAATTGTTATGAGCTGCTCCTGCTGCTGCTATATGATGAATTGCTATGAGCTGTCATTGGTATATGATGAATTGCGTATCGTCATTGATGTATGATGAGTTGCTATGAGCTGCTGCTGATATATGATGCTTTCAGGTGGTGCTGCTATATGATAATAACCAGCCACTTGGACCATCGAATTTTAATAAATAATTGTTCTTCATTTAAATGTGGGTCATGCGTTCTCCGTTTAAATTAGGCAATTGGATCTCTATGGAAAACATTGACCAAAGTAGATTGTGCCAAGTAGATGGTATCTTTGTATTTGCATTTTGAGCAAATAGTGATGGTCTGCTTTTCCTATCATATTAATTACTGCACTAGGTTCAATTTGTGATGTTTGCAAGTCAAATTAATTTCCATATGGGCAGCAAAATGAAAAATATATAATGCAATCTAGACTTTCCACTGATCATACCAAAGATAAGCTGAAAACGCAATGAAAAGAACTGGTTGGCTTATTACATGGAGCTTATATTCACAGGTGCTTATTTTCTTAGGATAACTCGTAATAACTGTTCCTAAGAAACTTGGCTAATAGAACTGACATACAAATAACATGTCACGATGATTGCAATGGAGGAGTGACGTACCATAGCACATTGTATAGGCTCACCGCTGCCTCTCCTTTTTTGTGATGTTCCATGAAATTGCCACATACATCTTGTACTTTTTCATTGTGTAACCCTATCTGCAAGTTGACACGGCTAATTTCAGACATCTCTACATGATACTACATTGCATATCCCTTGCGCATATTTAAACCACCAACTAACGATTGTGTGCGTACCATAAACTAGCCATGACTTTGTATGCTGGATTAGCAGGCACTCTAAGGGAGCCTAATGTAGTGCACTGGAATTCCTACATGCCACCTACGATTTTGTGTAAATGTACTCCCCCTGTTCTTAAATATATGTCTTTGTAGAGATTCTAGTATGGACCACATACAGATGTATATAGATGCATTTTCGAGTGTAGATTCACTCATTTTGCTCCGTATGTAGCCTATAGTGGAATCTCTAGAAAGACTTATATTTAGGAACGGAGGTACGAGGTAGTATCATGTATGACATCTACATATCTAATTTAGTAGCCAGTAGTAGAAATCATTGTTCCGCACAAAGGGATTACTGGTCGAAAATCCTAGCAAAGCACGCCGGGCAGTACGTAACAATACAAGAGAGAGAGGCGCGCTTACAAGATCATAGCAATGCCTCGATCAGGATCTTGGTTGGCCAAGCTGTTAGATCCGTAAGAAACATCGTCCTTGTAGTTTTTGCCACCGCATAACAGGTAACAGCGACCGGTTAGTATATTTGAAGTACATCGGGGAGGTGATGCTGGACGGGTTTAAAGGTGACAAGTACCTAGGCCGTGGCGGGTGCTTGGCATCTCTCCAGACGGTGGGAATCAGGTTAGAAAAACGTCTAGGGTGATGACGTTGTGCTGGCTGTCGGGGTCCGGTAAGGAGATCTAGAACCGTCGAGTAGGGTGTTTGTGGAGCGGCTTCGGTAGGGTGGACTACGATGTTGGTGAAGCGGATCTGTGGCCGTGGACGAGGGCGTAGGTGAAGCTGCTCCGGTGGTTGGGTTAAGGATGGTGTCGACGACGCGGATCTGTGGCCGTGGACGGGCGTCGGCTGCCAGTGGTTGGGTTAAGGATGGTGTCGATGATGCGGATCTGCGGCCGTGGACGGGGCGTCAGAAGTTGCTCTGGTGGTTGGGTTAAGGGTGGTGTCGACGATGCGGATCTGCAGCCGTGGACGGGGCGCCAAAAGCTGCTCCGGTAGGTTGGATGAGGGTGCGAGGAAGCGGATCTGAGGCCGTGAACTTGTGAGTTGGCAAAGCGGCCCCGGTAGGGTTGAGAATGGTATAGGTGAAGCTACTCCGGTAGGGTTGACAATGGTGTCGGCGAAGCGGCTCCGGTAGGGTTGAGGAAGGTGTCGGCGAAGAGGATCAGAGGCCGTCGACGGGGGCGTCGGTGGGGCGGCTCCGGGGGGTGTGGACGAAGCGTCTCCGGTGGGGAGTACGAATGAGCCGCTGCAGATGCGCGGCGGTTGATGAGAGTACCGGCGAAGCAGATCTGGCGCCGTGGAAAAGGCCGGCACTGAATAGGTTGTGGTAGAGTGGTGGATGAGCAGTCTACTTGTTTCTAGGGGAGGTGGGAGGGGTAGATGCGGCCGCAGAAGCAAATCCGGCGAGGTGGACGCCGCTGGCAGTGAATGGGCTATGGTACGCCGGTGGATGAGCAGTCTAGGGTTTCGAGAGGGGAGGGGAGAAAGGGCGATGAAGTACGGACGACGTGATGTAAGATGCTCTGTTGCTGTGGAGTTAGTCGTTTTTATGGAGGGGAGAGGAAATGGGGGTGCCGTGTAGTGGGGGGACCGGAAGTTACCAAAGCAGCCCCGATCTATCATGTAGACGAGGGCGGTATTGTAATCATGGTCTTCGTGCACCAAGGACAAAAGGGGATTTCGCATGCTAAAGACTAAGGTGGCGGAAATTTTAGAAGGAGGCGGAGATTTTGCCGCCCATGGATCGTTCATATCCAGTTTCAACTAATTTTGGACCGTGCTAGCGGGAAGGTCATGCTAGACTGTGTACACGGAGCACACGTCGTGATTAATAACCGTGTGAAGTCCACCCCAGAAAAAAGACAATAACTCGGGATGATGTGCCGATAACTTGGACGTTCACACGGGCGCGGCCAATCGTACGGGTGTAGTGGCGCTTTCACAAAAAAAGGGATCAAACACTCAGCCTATGTATTTCTCGTGTAAATAGATAATTTAGTGCCATTGGTTATTTACTTTAAACATAAGCATTGACGAGTTAGTGTAGAGGCGCACAAAAAGAAATGGATATTGTAGTTAGCTACTTAAAAGTGTTACCTCATATGATTACATAGCCTCCATTTCATAAATTATGCATCCATTGAATTCATATATGAATATTACATATATTACTTCAAAATAGAAACTTAAATCATCCAAGACTAATTAATTTGAATGCAAGAGTAACAATGGTGCATGTACATGATAGCTACATTGGTTGTTTGAAGAAACATCACTGTAACGTTGGCATGCACAACTGAAAAGGTTTATTTAAATAGAAAAAAAATGTGATATGTGAGTGTCCAATCTTTATAACGTTGAATCGATATTGTACCTTTGACCATGATACGAAGTAGATATTGACTTATGTTCAAGCAATGCACGTCCACGATCGCTAGATAGTGATACATGAATGAATTGTGCAATCTCTCTCACACGCATACATATCTCATTTCCCTGTGGGCATCGGAATCACACACGTGCACTTCGCGTATTTCTCTCCCTCCGTCTGGGTTAAATTCGTCTTTCTACCCCGTCCTACAAGTCTCTCACACAGAAACACACACGCTCTCTATGTCTAACACGCCCACCCCTTTAATTCCGCCCACCCACAGCTACTAATGTCTCAAAGTATAATAATGTCTCTCACACATATTCTATCTACCTATCCCTTAATATAGCTAGATATGTGTCACGCAAACTCCTTCTCCCTACTAGCAAGATGCCCATGCGTTGCACGGAACATCAAGATGCATTTGTATGAGAAGTTTATCTTGTGGGAGAAAAGGATGAACGAGGGAATGCCTTATTTGCAAATGCGGAGAGGGGTGTGGGTATCTTTTTGCAAAATTGCCATATTTTCCTTCCCGTCCGGATATAAATCGGATGGCCTATATTGCAGAAGGCAGGAACACCATCATCACCAACTCTGTTTTTTATAAGAGTAGAGATATGTGAGTGTCACTGCCCCCCCCCCACACACACACCCACACTTCCCAACACCGAAGGAGTAGGGTGACACCTCGATCTTGATACTAATCTATCGACTGGCTTCTCTCTCAAACATACACACACACACACTACCCGGCACCGAAGGAGTAGGGTGACACCTCGATCTTGATACTAATATATCGACTGGATTCTCTCTCAAACAAACACACACACACTACCCGCAATCAAGGAGTAGGGTGGCACATCGATCTTGATAATAATCTATCTACTCCTCTTTCAAACACACACACACACACACACACACGCTTAGTTGTGCCTTTGTGCCTACCAAGCACACTCTCGAGCACGTCTTTCTCTCCTCCCCCAACAATGACAGCAGAAGGTGACAACTCGATCTGATCACAACTCGATCCATCTTTCTTCTTGCCTTCAGAACCACCATCGCGGTCGCATCATCGTGGCCTTAATTCTTATTGTGGTGTTGCATTCTCGTTCCAGTCAATACCGACATGTGCAATCCCTTTGCTTAATTATATGCATCACTGTAACTAGTACTCCATCCGTCAATTTATAAGTTGTGCTTACCTTTTCCATCAACTTCGTGCAACGCGCGGGCATCTTGCTAGAAACACTAGAATATGTCTATATAATCTGTATGTGATAGTCCATTTGAAATCTCAAAAAAGACAAATATTTAGGTACGGAGGGAGTAATATATTAGGAGTATATCAAAACAATAGTGATTTCTTTCAAGTTTGTGAACAAATACTACTATTCTACTACTTTGGATCCGTCGCAACGCACGGACACATTGCTAGTAAAAGGAAAAGGCCTGCCGTGTTCGCGTCGCACCCCCACACGCCCGGGAATCGGGAGTACAACACGGCCCATCCGGCACGACACATAGCTTGGTGAAGGCGTGTTGCCTAGCATTTTCACTTTCATGTGGGACCGCCGTTGAGCAAACCGACACCCCGCCCGCCGCCAGGTTGGAAAACAGAAACAAGGGGAAGATCTAGTCAGAAAGTACGGAAGCCAAGAAATTTTGTGTCAGACGGGGCTCGTTCATAGAGTAGGAGCATTCCGTACTAGTACTACTCCTACTAGTACCAAGTTTGTACTCCTAATACTATATTACTAGTACTATGACTATACAACTAGTAGATACGTGCACGACACAACATCGTAGGAACAAAAAACAGGAAGATCTTGTTTTGGGTGATTTATCTTTTTTTTCAATCAACATAGTATGAATAATATGATGTGGGGCACCCATGAAGCTTATGTGGCTTGGTTGAATGGCTACGGAAGGTTAGAGAAAAATAAATAGATAATGTGTTTAGAGTGCACTCCACTAAATAGATATACTTTGGATCCATTGCAACGGACCGGCACATCTGTATCTATACCCCCTATATAGTGTGTGAAAAACTTTGAAAGTTGGTCGTTGGATGAAGCCAATCCGACGGTACAAAGATGGCAAATCCGAGCACTACTGGCCGTTGGATATCATCCACCAGATTCTGCCACATGTATAATCTAGAAGACTCCATGGTTTAACTTAATTCATGACTAACTTTGCCACAACTAAGCTTAGGCAAAGTTATTAGTTCTTCAAAATGAGAGCCACAAGTTGGCAAGCCTAATGGAATGTTGCCACATTTTTTGTGTGTATGTCATGTGGGGCCTTAGTGTGGCTTGCCTAAGGTGTGGCTTGAACAAAACACTCACCTAAGTTAATCAAACTTGCCTAACCTTACATTCCACCAGATTTTGCCACATGTTAGAATCCAGAAAACTCCACATGTAGAAGCATAATGCACAAACCACCAGAATCTCATGCGCGCAATGCACGTGTACCTTACTAGTACTAGTTGGTAGTAGTAAGAAACAAATTCCAGTTTTGGCACGAGCTCGTACTGCGGGAGCACCACAAGGCCTGCAGCAGGAGTTACATTTCCCACTCGAGGCCCACGGGACCGAACTTCAGTGGCTTAGTGCCCGGGCTATGAGTCAATGACATGCGGACCTTAAATGCGGCTGGCCCACATGTCATTCTCATGGTGGTGGCGTGGTTCGCGACTCACTGCTCGAGATGAACCGGCCCGATCTTTGGCGTGGCCGTGGCGAGGTGCCACAGCTGGGCGTCGGGGCATTACGAGGCGTAGATGGCCACACCGGCGGGTACTACCTGTAGTACATAAGTACTCCAGCTGAGGATTGATGCCCGGGACGAAATGTGTCACAGCCGCTGGATGAAAATTCGATGGTGCGGGAGTACGGATCGGAGCACAGCAGCGGAGCAGGCAAACCGCGTCGGGTGTGTCTGTGGTAGAAAGTTGATGGTCGCCGCAGTTCAGCTGGCCCGCATGTCATGCACACAAAGGCAGAGGAGCGGTGGGGCCGAGAGGGATGAGGGGCACGAACAATCCTACCGATACATCGACATGTGGGACCCATAAGCGTGGGTCCCACCTGTCAGCGAAGGAAAGGCAGGGCAAGGCAGTGATAGCCATGTAAGAGGATCCATGTCCACGTCGGGGGATGTCATGCCGTGGGTTGGAGCGGCGTCGTGGGAATCGCGTGTGGGTGTGGCAGTGGTAGAAACAATAAACGTGATGGTCGTCGTGGTTCAACTTCCATGGACAAGTTGTCGGTTCACGACACATGTATATCAAAACTAGAGTGTTTATATTTCAAGCACGTGAACAAGTATTATTCTACTAGTTTGGATCCATTGCAACGCACGGCCAGCACAGTGGTAGTAGTAGTGTCTATCTCTATCTCTAGAGGCCTTCCCTCGTTCATCCTTTTCTCTCACAAGATAAACTACTCATACAAATGCATCTTGATGTTACGTGGAACGCACGAGGATGTTTCCTTGGGGGTCTCTCCAGCGCGGCGTGGCCGTAGTTGCAAGTTGACGCCCCTTGAGATGCCGACGTTGAGGGGCACACGGATTTCCTCCGATGAGCAGGTAAGATGAGTTTGATCACATAGTAAATGCATTCTAAAGACTACTTCCGTGTCCATTTCCTAATTCTCCCCACCTTGCTGTTTCACAGGCTAGGCTCGGTCTTGAGTGGAGATTGGCTTGCATATGTACGGGAGGGTACCGACATCAATTTGCACAACATTTACAACGGTGACACTGCCTCAGAGAACCTTTGTCCAACATTGGGATCAGCCATGCAACGGGCCACCGCATGAATTGGTATGATGGAACCATGATGAGATTGAATAAGATAGCACGAACCTTGCACATGGCGGTCAAAGGCGGACCATGTTGTCTGCGGCCGATTTGTTGTCGTACGAGTAGGAAGACGCTGTGCTCCTTTCTAACTGCATCTTCGCGGTGACAAACCAGGGGACTTATTTTGTATGGGACACATCCTACGATATACTCCCTCTCTCCCAGTTTATTTTTTTGAATCTTTTCATTTTATAAGTTTCAAATTCAAATTTAGAGCTCCCCATCACATGTTGAGATTACAATGTCCATTAAATCGCTGCGTGCATGTATAGTAAAGAAACAAATCTAGAGTTTGGCACGAGTTCGTGCTGCGGGAGCACCACAAGCCCTGGCGCAAGAGTTACATTTCCCTCTCAGGACCGTCGGGACTGAGCTTCAGCGCCTTACTACACCTACCTTTGAGTCAATAACATGTGGACCCGATAGGTGACTGGTCCACATGTAATGCTCCCAAAGGCAGAGGGCAGTGGGGCCAAGAGGGGTGAGCCGCAGGTCGGGGGACGTGTGGTTTCATGGGTTCGAGCGGCGTCGTGGGAATCGCGGGTGGCTATGGTAGAAACTTGATGCTCGCCGCATTTTAGGTAGCCCACATGTCATGCACACAAAGGCAGAGGTGCGGTGCGGCCGAGAGGGGTGAGGCGCACGTCGGGGGGCGTGGTGCCGTGGGTTGGAGAGGCGTCGTGGGAATCGCGAGATGAAACATGATGGTCACCGTAATTGAACTTCCATGGACAAGCTGTCATGTCTACGGACACATGCACTGCATACCGATCACTGGAAGGAGTAGCAGAAAAAGTTGTATATGCGGATAAATAGTTCCTTATAGTCAAGCGGACCCACGCTACTACTTTGTACCAAAGACATGCACACCATCGAAATAGTCCATCTATATCAATATACACCGAGAGGGAATAATTTTTTTTACAAGAGAGGAAATAGTTCATCCATCCATAATGCCCTCCTGCTGGTGCAGCATTTTCTTCTTCTTCTTCTTCTTCTTCTTCTTCTTGTTCTCATTCTCTGTGGGAGACGGCTTCGCAACAGGCTCTTTGGACCTTGCAGCTATCTCAAAACTCACACGGGCATCGAGGGCAACATATTTTATCCGGCTTCGTCGTCAAGGGATAATTCTCCCATCCAGACGACCTTAATGCCACCGTCTCGTCACCCTTACAAGATTTGTACCGAGCACAAAATTTGCTATGTCGAATAGGGATGGTGTCTGTTTAGCACAATCTTCTACAGGAATTTTGATTCTGGTTTGTAGGTCAGTGATGCTTTTCAAATCAAGGTTATACGGCTCCAGCTTCTGTTTGTCCCCTTCGATGGCTGCCCACAGAAGTATACGTCCTCCCGAGACAAGAAATCGTGAAGCTCACCTGGTATGGAGGGCGAGTGTATGATGTGGTACACCAAAACATCATCTTCGAGGCACAGTTGAAGCACGGTGCCTTTGGATCTTCCTGTGGGCACGCCTCCGTGTACTCTGCGTCGAGACCGATGACCCTCGCCTCTACCTGTTTGAGGGAGTTGGATACATTGTTGATCCACTGTCGAACAACCCTTGGGTGGACGGTGACGGTGGCAACTATGCGCATCGAGCCTTCGACGAGGACATGTTGGACGCTAAAAACCTGCATCTCGATCTCTTTTGCCATTTGGAACCGCTGGAATGGAGGGCTATGGTTTGGAGAATTAGGATTAGATGGCTAGTCTAACTGAAGTAGTACATGATTATTTAAAGAGGTTAAAACAATGTGAATGTAGTGGGGTTTGGATGCAAATGAAGAAGAAGGGGAGGTGAAGAAGCCGAGGCGTATCGGTTCCCGATGGAGAAGTAAATGGTAGAAGTGGCGTGCAGGCAGTTGATTAGACGGCTAGGTAGACTAAACGAAAAGGCTATGCGGGTAGATCATGTACGTGCCCATCCTTCCTGATAGGTGGGACCTATGCAAACAGATAAAAAATGTGTCGTAGCTTTTTTTTTTGAGCGCGTGAGTGGGAGACACAACATTCTCTGGTTAAGGAATACTCCCTCCGTTTAGGTGAGTATAAGTCACCTTATGAAAATCAGGTTTCCCAAAACCTTTAGGCGTGGAGCATTAACTTCCTGCTCGATCCCCTCCCAGCCTCGTTAGCCAGCATTCTCTTCCTCTGCTGCCGCATTCTACCTTTCCATTTTCCTCTTCTCAAGTATGGAGCGATCTGCATGTCGTCCTTGATGCACAGGCGACCACTTTGCATGCATCGCGGCGGGCGTTGATTGGGCATGCACGAGAATTTGGTTCTGCTCGCAATATTGATGATACCCGAACGATGAAGTGAACAGGCATGCTAGCACGGGATACCTATTTCCGCTATACATTACTGGAGTACTCATGTTCCTACTACTACTACTAGTAGTAGTAGTAGTAGTAGTAGTACAACTGTGGTACACTTGATGGTAAAAATACTATTCATCCGGTCCTCACAGTGAAGTGACAACACCCTGCGCCTGACACTAGTCCAAAGGCGGCGTGTGTTCGGGTTACCAAAGTCAGCCTCACCACATGCACTATGCAGTCTGTCACCGCTGCCAGACAAGACATTGGCGCCTCACCTCGTCTCCCTCTCCGCTCCCATAGCACCACTCCATCTCCATCTCCTTCTCTGTCTCCGTCTCCGTCTCCATCTCACTGTGCCCCCGTGTACCTCGCCTCACTCGCCTCCCCGGTACCACTATTCCCTCGCTAGCCGCTCCAAAGACCGACATCCTTCTCCCCGTAAATCAAGCCCCCTTCCAAACTCCACCATGGCCGAACGCGAACCGCGCAACATCCATATGAGCCGCGATTGGAGCAATCTCCCCAGTGACATCCTCGACCTCTATTGTTCGTGTATGGATATGTTGACCGCCCTGCAGCTGCCTGCATGCTCGAGGGACATGCACACGGCCATCGTCGAAGCGAGGCCTAAGCTTTTCAAGACACGCTGCTTGCTGCTATCTGGTCTTGAGAGATTGGTTCACCATGATACAGAGGCGTGCATGATGCCCCTCGACTTCAATCCGATCTCCATTAGCCGAAACTTCTTTGCAGGTATGTAATGTGTCGCCGTACATCATTTCCCTCGACATCGATCCGATCACCATCGCCTCAAACTTCTTGGCAGGTATGTCTTTGGTCGGCATGAACTCCCACCGATGGCTGCCTTCAGAGAAGAAGGTAAAAAGTTGGTGCTCGTGAACTTCCAGACCTCCCATGAGATTATCCTTCCTCCGTTGGATTATATAGAGTATTACCATCACGGTCCAAGTCATCTAGATTACTACGTCAGTTGGACAGACCTTGTTTTGCAGAAGATTGTAATCTGCCAAGTGCCCACACGACATGCGAAATACGCAGACTTCAAGCTAATTGCCTTGTTCGACCACGGACTCGCCATCTTTACGCCGGTGCCTTCTTTAGCTGGAGACAACTCGGCTTGCAGTGGATCATCGTCAAAGCTGATACACACTTCTGTGATGCTATTGAGCACAATGGCATTATCTATGCGATCGACAAAGCAGATGGCACCACATATTGCTGGGACGGCATGTGTAAGTTGTTTCCATCTCATGTTAATGATGACGCCAGGACACTGTTTGAACTTTTTGTGATGATTGGCATATCCCTGTTTGAGCAGAATTTGAGTAGAACTATGGCAATATATTAGAGACGCCGTAAATTAGCTATATTTGGAATGAGTTAATTCATGCGATTGTGACCATGTCATTACAGCCAATTTGTACCCTGAATAATCAAATGGTTAGGAATATATGGATAGTATCCTTATTTTACAGTAATCTATATACTACTAATAAATATGAGTGTGTATCAATGGCCATGTTAGTTTCCTCATTTTCATGATGTAGAAACATGCACCACAATCGTTGGTTTCATCTAACCATACATTAGGGAAGTAAATGTGCATATGGAGAACTCTATATTTGGAAGTAGTGAAATCATGCAATGCTTACCATGTGTACATACCTATATTCGCCCTTCAAAGAATCAATGGCTAGAATAATATCCTCACAAAATTTTTGCCCACAGAACACGAGCATATAACAATGCATGGTCTGTTAGTTACCTTGAAGAATTTTTTGTGAGGACAGAACATGATTACATAACATGCATGACATGGTAGTTTCCTGTGAAGAATCGATTGCGAGATAACATGAGTATAACCATGCATGGCACTTCTATATTTTCGAACCCAGTATACATTTCCCTGTATTTTCCTCCCAGTTCCAACAGGGACATATCAATGCTGTTTCTTGCATTATCCTACTCATATTCTGAACAATGCTGATCTAAGATTAACAATGCCTGTCCTTTTTGATATGATGCAGTGTCCCTATAGTTACTGCCTTTGTAATCACACCACCTTTGCCAAAAACAGGGAAGCACAACTGGTTCCTCGCTCGATCGAACTGACGGCAAAAGATCGATGATCATTCGGACACATGATCCGGAAAAGTTATATTGCAAAAACCCCACTGTATACAAGCACCGTGTAATACGTGAGTATCCGGACAGTGGTTGTTACGTCTATGAGCATGATACCAGTTTGTTGGGGCCTTTAGGATTTTTTAGTTGGAGGCGGGTAAACAGCCTTGGTTCACACTCTCTGTTTCTCGGACTCAATTATCCGATTAACCAGGAGATCACCATTGGCAAGGACCTTGATGGCAGAGAGGCTCTGTTTGCTATGGAAAACAGTGTCTACACGGCGAGCCCTAGGAGTTCGGGAGCAAACTCCCCTGATTGTCAACGATATAGCCTACAGCCAAAAGAAGGTGAGAATGACAAAGGCATCCGGATTAACTTTGATCCTTGGATGTCTCAATTACGACAGGTAGTGATATGGTTAAAGCCTTCAGGTTGATAGGTAATTGGGCTGTTGCATCGAAAGGGTGGAGTACTAGTGTCTCCGGATCACTGGTCGCTGAAGCGGGGCTGCAAATTATGATGGTGTTGGATCATCTCTTCGAATGACTTTGTTGTCTTTACTGCTGGTTCTGGATGGGTAGTTCTTTATTTTGTTATGCATATTCCTTGTCATTTGGTCATCCTCGTCTATGTCACTCTTTCTATGTAATAGTTGCTTCATTTAGAATGTCATTCTAAATGCGGATCACGAGAGTCCTGTGGCGCTGAGATGGGTGCATTTTGGTGGTGTAGCAAGACTTCTTATGAACTATCATGTCTTGTTGTTTATGTCAGTAGTAGTCACTAGTTAGTGTTTGAATGTTGTATATATCGTTGTTTGAACTGTTTATTGTCTCGAACTCTTTGGTGGGCTAAATGAGGGCATCACCATTCTCCAAAGGTTGTTGAGTATATCTCCTTTTTTCAAGTTATATAATTTGAGCCCACTGTCTTTTCAATGATGTACACTTGTTTGGGCCAGTGAGGTGTCGTTGAATATGGGCCGAGTAGTAACGCAATGCCAAACAGGTCAATTACGACTCTCAGGCCGGGCTCTCAAAAGATCCTGAAAAAAAGGCCGGGCTCTCCAAAAAGAAAGAATAAGGACTCTTAGGCCGACATGTGGGCGCCACCGGTGTTTTCGATGCGCTTGCGCCCGAGGGCATATTGGCGGCGTGCTCGAAATTCATGCTACCTTTTCATCCCCGCTTCCGCCCTCCCCACCTCTGGAATCTCGATTCCTACTCCAGTTCCCCCAAATCCCCTCCTGTACTTCTTGTACTCAAGCGCACTATCATGTCGCCGGTCAACGCGGATCTCCGAGCCGGAGATCCTGAGGTCCGTCCTGCCTTCGGTCGCTGCGTGATGTCGCTCAATAGTGGCATGGCGGTGCTTGACGACCAGTTTGCCGGCAAAGTGCTGATGGTAACCATCAATGGCGACCGGCCTCCCGTCTTGCCAGACGACCTTGTCAAAGCTCTTGGCATTGCGCACAGCATCCAAATAAGTGACTTGCTCGTCGAAGTCTGTCCGCCACCGGCTGATTTCTTCGTCAGGTTCCGGACAACTTTCTACTGCAGTCGTGTGTTCGAATCTTCCCGGCGTTTGCTGTGATGGCACGCTGGTGAGCTTTGATCGCTGGCACCCAGGATGGGGCTCGGTGTCCTCTGAGCTTGAGTTTTTAACAAAGCTTACCTTCCACGGCATGCCTCGACGTGCTTGGAACAGCGAGTCCATGAACGAGCTTATCAATGACCTTGGAGGTGAGCTCGTAAGTATGTTTGTTCCTCCGCATACCGGGCTCTGGCGGTTATGGCATGGATGAAGAAGTCGCCCACCATACCGAAGGTGATTGGTGTTGAGATACCGTGCAGGAACCGGGTTGTACTATTAAATGCCGCCACCAAGGCCGCCGGACCATGTTAGGGATGTACCAGATCGAGTGTTCGTGCATGTCGAAGAAGTGGTCAATCCATCAATCGAAGTCCTGCCGCCGCCGGTGCTGGTCCGACGACGACGCCCATTACAGGAGTCAACGCCGACTTTCCCGTGTTGCTCGGAACGATGGATGGCACAGGGCCTACTCCATCGCTACGGGCGGAGGCCATCGCTTCTTTGGGAGAAGAGGCAGGGCTGGCTGCCTGGATGTGCTCTAATTCGAGGTAACAACTGAATCTTGTCAGATAGTACTAGTTAAATCCGAGCTATGGGTCTGAAGCACTGATATGCCAGTACATTTGATTGTGACCTGTTCTAATTTTGTACCTGGACTTTTTTTAGAAAGGGTTGTACGTCAAATTAATGTGCTAGCAGAACTTATTGTGTTGTCTGTCTGTTTTCTTTGCACAACATTCAAGATATTTCCCCATCATTTATAAAGACGATGAACCATTATGTACGACTTCGTTGGTTTCAACATAGCCCTTCCCGTAGCAATCCAATGCTTCCATCTTGATTGTGCCGCCTGTGTGAAATTTTTGTATGCAAGTTCAGTGTGCTATGATGTTCTATATGATTGTGTCAACTATATAAGTTTTTACTGAGCATCAGCAATGCATATGGCTGAAAGATGTATTTACGAGCATCGACCGATGGGTCTCTCTCTCTATCTCTCTCTCTCTCACACACACACACACACACACACAAACACACGCACACGTACAAGTGGGACCCGTTGAATTATTTGTTTGCTCGTGACAGCTTTTAATTAGGTTCCACTGTAATCTAACTTTTTTCTTAAGTTATTAATTGAGCTCAGTGACTTCAAAAAGTTATACATATGCCTAGTTTGGGCCTTTCCGGCGTCGCTGAATGTGGGCTGAGTAACCATGTTAGGTTGTACTGTACTACACGGGCCTTTTTTTTTCAACATCAGCAATGCAACTGGGCCGACAGTTGTACACAATATCCGGGTCAACTTGTTATCCGCTTCATTGGCTGCAAAGTTTCCTAGGAGGTATGCATTAGGCTTAACAAGAAAATGGACTTTAAGAAATAATAAATGGGATGTAATTATAATAACTGGGAAATTACTATGCACCAAACACGTAATTAGTTTGAAAAATATATTATTTTTGGAATTTGGAAATTATAATTTCATTACTTGTTGCGCGCGCAATATTTCGTTGGATTTTAACGTAATACAACTTTCTTTTGAAATTATATTAAACTGACTAGATATTTTGGATAAAAATATTTCGGATCCCATCAAAATGTGGGAAATTTTTTTGAATTCTGTTTTGAGCGGTTGTTTGAAATTATTAATCTTTGTCCTAGCTAGAAGTTGGGTTGTACTTTTAACAAACTGTAAATGGGCTGTAGTAAATTCCATTAGAATTAAAAAATGGGTTGTACATTCTTACAAATCGCAAATGGGCTATATGTTCTCTGCCAAATCCGAGTCGTGGGCCTACTAAGTTGATGCGTACCAAGGGCTTTATCAACTTAGTCAATATAAACAATTCTAGCTGCAGTGATCGTACGATGTCCATCCAACGGCTGTAGTGCTTCTTCAACCTCTGGTCTTCTTGCTCCAGCCGCCCAAAGCAGCACCATCATGTCGCGTGCTCCTGCCTCCCGTGGCCGGCTGTGATGCCGCGAAGGCCTCACCGCCGCGTACTACTCCCACCGCTGGCCAGGCCATCCCTCTACTCACCCACACCCCATGTTATTCTGCGGCGACGGTAGCCTCACACCGCAGCCGAACCAAGAACCTCAGATTCTCTCCACGCGGGCTTCCACTGCTGGGTCTTCCCCGGCTCCGCATCGTCCTCTTCCTAGGCCTCGCCGTCGTCCAGACCACCGCCCTGGTGCTCTCGGCGCGGCATGGTCAACGAGGCCAACGACCGACTTCCATCAGAAGAGTGCTATACGTGGAGAGGCTGACAGCTGGGTCCAGGTGGCCGCAAGGAAGTGCCTCCTTATTACGCGCAAAATAATTATTCCTCCACATGACAGCAGGGACCCACCAGACGGGCCACCTTATTTTGCAAAAAAAACGTTTCCCCCCTGACTGCTGGGACCCACTGGATGGGCTAGCGTATTTCGCGAAAAAAATGTTCCCCCAGCTGTCAGCTCGGACCCACTGGAAGTGCCTCCTTATTACGCACAAAAAATGAATACTCCCCCTGCTAGCTGGGACCAACCATGGTGGGAGGCTGACTTGTGGGCCTACTAAGTTGACTGGGACGGGGGCCTTTGTCAACTTTAGTCAATATGAACGATTCTAGCTCCAGTGACCGTATGATGTCCATCCACGGCCGTAGTGCTTCTTCAACCTCTGGTCTTCTTGCTCGGTTGCTCCAGCCGCCCAAAGCAGCGTCGGTCGTGTCGCATGCTCCTGCCTCCCATGGCCGGCTGTGCTGCCGCGGAGGCCTCATCGCCCCCTACTATTCCCACCGCTGGCCAGGCCCTGCGGTGACGGCAGCCTCACACCGCAGCCGAACCAGTGAACCCTCGTACTCCTCTCCGCGCGGGCTTCCACTGCCGCGTCTTCCCCAGCTCCCCGTCGTCCCCTTCCTAGGCCTCGCCGTCGTCCACCGCCCTGGTGCTCTCGGCGCGGCGTGGTCAACGTGGTCAAGGAACGACTTCCATCGGACGTGGACTGTACGTGGAGAGGCTAACACCGGGTCCACGGCCGCAGCAAGGAAGTGCCTCCTTATTACACGGAAAATAATGATTCCTCCAAATGATACCGACCCACCGGACGGCTCAGTATTTCGCGAAAAACATTTCCCGATCACCGGGACCCACCAGCTACATCTTCGCACGCAAGGAAATGCGTCCGCAAAAAACAAAACGATTCGCCCCCTGACCACTGGGACCCACCAGCGACACCTTCGCACGCAAGGAAGTGCGTCCGGACAAAAAAAACGATTCGCCCCCCTGACTGTTGGGACCCACCTTCTACATCGCACGCCAGGAAGTGCATCCGGGCAAAAAAAAAACGATTCGTCCCCCTGACTGCTGGGACCCACCAGCTACATCTTCGCACGCAAGGAAGTGCCTTACAGTCGGGACCCACCTGGTCGAAGCGTACATAGCGTTGTCATTCTGGTCGCGAACGTGTACGTACATATATACTGGTGGATGTAGAGGCGTGCACGTGTCGTAGTAGAGGCGCGCACGTAGCATGTACACATACGTACATCGGTGAGGGTGCAAGAAAGAAAATACGGCCACGTACGTACATATGGGTAGGGTCTTGAACGCCTACTCGCGCATACGTACGGCCAGGGCTCGTGTACATGGCTGGGTCGGAAAGGAGAAATAGCGTCGTCGGCGTGTTCATGGGGAGGCAACGGAATGCGTCGTGTTCATCGGGAGGCAACGGAATGCGTCGTGTTCATCGGGAGGCAACGAAACGCGTCGTGTTCATCGGGAGGCAACGGAATGCGTCGTGTTCATCGGGAGGCAACGGAACGCGTGGGAGCCAACCGGCTTGGACGGAACAGCGATGGAAACGAGGCTGGCGTCTTGCTAACGGAGGAAACGGACCTCCTACGTTCGGAACGGGTCCTGTTGATCGGGAGGGGTGTGGCGTACCGCAAAACGGAGGAAACGGACCTCCTACGGTCGAAACGGGGGTCCTGTTGATCGGGAGGGGTGTGGCGTACCGCAAAACGGACGAAACGGACCTCCTACGGTCGAAACGGGGGTCCTGTTGATCGGGAGGGGTGTGGCGTACCGCAAAACGGACCTCCTACGGTCGAAACGGGGGTCCTGTTCATCGGGAGGGGTGTGGCGTACCGCAAAAAGGGACTCCATGGGATATTGTTCATCTCCATCGTCGACCTCCTCCAGCCTCCACGGGCTACCATCGACCTCCTCCAGCCTCCACGGGCTCCTGTTCATCCAGTCTCCACCACGCGCTACTCCACCGGCTACTGTTCAACCACCCCTCCACGGGCACCCCTCCACTGTCTACTGTTCATCCAGCCTCCACACCACGGGGTCCTGTTCAACCGCCCCTCCACGGCCACCCCACCGTCTACTGTTCATCCAGCCCTCCACACCACGGGGTCCTGTTCATCCAGAGGAAACGCCACCTCTCACTGTTCATCCAACCCCCCCCCCCCACCCCCGCGCAGCGCTCACTGTTCATCCAATCGATCGGCTTCAGTTAATAGCAATAGCGAAGGAATCGCTCGTTCGGGTTCAGTTAACAGCCATCGACCGATCGCTCGGGTTCAGTAACGCGTAGCCTGCAGTGCAATCGCCCGGTTCAGTTAGAGCCCAACGCCTCGCTCGGGTTCAATTAGAGCCAACGCCTTGCACGTGTATGAGAGAAACACGCATCACTCGGCCCCCGACCTCCCACCGTAACCGGGAACACCCCGAAATTTTCCTCCCCCTCTCTTCTACCACGGTTTTTTCCGTCATGGACGGCCCAAAGAATGTCATGCAGCTGCGTCTCCGACCCGCCCAGGACAAAAAGCCCATTTTCTGTCATGATTTTTTGTCATAGAAGCAGGAGCCCACCACATCTATGATGATACCGGGTTTTGTCACAATTATCGTCATAGAAGTGTCATATGTATGACAGAAAAAAATTCGTTCGGCCCAAAATGTCACGGATGTGTCTTTTTTTGTAGTGTGAGGGGCTCCCCCTCTCAAAATGCTCTTACAAGTTTCCAAGGGCCACGCCCGAGTTTGTGCGCAGGAAGAAATGATAGGAGAACAAGGGATCAGCCAGAAATGTCGCTCGCTGCGTCACCCGCAGACGCGTCACTCGCGTCGTCGTCGTCTTCATCGGCATCATCGCTGCCATCGGCGATGCCCCCGTCGCCATCGTCGACCATGTCGCCTTCGTCTGCAACGACCACCACCGCGTCATCCTCCAAAGCGAAGGCCCTGACCAACGCGTCCACATTGTCCTCAACCCAGCGCGCTAGGTCCCCTGGACAGCCGTGGGTACGGGGGCGATGGTGGCGTCGAAGTAAAAGTTGGGGTCGGCATTCAGGAGGTGGCTAAAGACACGGGAGAAAGCACGCTCGAGCAGGCCACGCCCCATTTCCTCCACAAGCTGGCGAGCTAAGGCAGATCGAGCCTCCAGGCGCGTCACCACCTCGGTGAAGAAGGTCAGGTCGCTGGCATAATCATTTGAGTGAGGGGTCGGCGCCTCCACGTCGCAAATATGGCCTAGGGCGATATTGGCCCTGTTCCGGAGATCCTGAAACATAGGGGCATGCTCGCGCTCCAGCATTCGATGTTGGAGCACCTCCTCCGTGTTTTGCCTCGCGAAAGCCTCTGCGTCATCAACCTTCCTCCGGAGGGAAGGCAGCTCGGCGCGGGCGGAGGCCATGTCCGCCTGTGACGTGACCAGGGCGGCGTCCGTGGCTTCCGCGCGCCTCTCAACCTCGTCCAACCTGGACCTGAGGGCAGTGGCCCTGCCCTCATCCTCCACGCCTGCGAGCTTCAGCTTCTGGTCGTACCTACCCTCCAGGTCCGCACGAACCTCGGCCACCCGGCGGTTCACCTCCTCCTCAACTCCAGTCTCGCGAGCCCCGACGGCGTCTTCTGCTTGGGCAACTTGACGCTCCCTAGTCTCCAGTTGCTCGAGCTCGCGGCTACGCTCCATGGCCTCCAAGGCCAGCGCCTCCTCACGCTTCCGGACCTCCTCTTCCTCCGCGGGCATCCCCCTCAGCGACGCAAGAGCGGCCCTGCGCGTCTCCACCTGCTGCTCAAGAGACGCGCTCTAGGCTTGGAGTTCCCACGCGCGCTTCTCCGCAGCCTCGCGGCGGCGATCAGCCTCACGAGCCTCTTCCAAGGCTTGTGAGCGGGCTTCATGGGAAATCTTGAGAGACGCCTCGGCCTTCGCATTCTCAAGGTCACGCTGATAGCGGCCGAGGTTGATGGCCACCTTCAGCTTGCGCCGCTCCTTCGCCAACCGGAGACCTTCAGCCTCAAAACGTGAATCAACACTTGCGGACTCTTCACCAAGTCGGCTCATCACGTTCATCGCCTCCTGGAAGAGCTCATTGCGAACCATGCTCCGCCCGCGCTCAAGCTCGAACGCCCGGCCCTCTTCGTCCTCCACCTCGGGGGCTGCGGGCGGGGCGCCAAGCGGGGTGCCACCCCTCGGCAGGGGCTGGGGGCTGGCGCCGCACCCGACGCCAGCCCGTCCTCGCGAGAAGCCCAAGCCGGCTGGGGCTCGTTGTTCGAAGAGCAGCCGAAGATCGAAGCCAACAAGTTGCCGTCAAAGACCAGCGGAGGAGTCTTGGGCACACCTGCCAAGCTCCACGCCAGACCAAGGGGGAGGAGCGACGAGGCCGCAGGTTCAGCGCGCCAGGAAGGCAGGAGTGCCCCTTCAACCAACCCTGCTCCAGGGGCAACCAGCGGACTCGGAGCGCTCGAGGCCGGCGGAAGAGTTAAGGAAGAAGGAGGCCGTTTCTTAGGAGGCGCAGCCGCCTCCACGGAAGAAGCCTTGAAGAACTAATGTCAGGAGACGAAAAACAACACACAAGGAGCCACAGCGGTATGATACTTACACGTCAACGATGATGTACTTCCTCCGCTTCAGCGGTCCAAAGATGTTGCTGCCGCTGGGAGATCCTTTCCTCTTGCGGAGCTCCTCGAAGTCCACACAAAGACGACCGAAACGCTGGACATGACGGCCGGTGTGCAGCGGGGCCGAAGAAGAGCTCGGAAGAATATCTTCAGGGGTGCCCGGTCGCGGCAAATAGCCGGGCACCATTTCACCACGACCTCCAGAGGCTCCTGGAGCCTTGGCCTCGGGAGTCGCATGCAGCGTCTCCTCAGCAACCGGCGCCTCAGGAGGGGAGTGGCAGGCTCCTGAGGACGATGCCCCAGGATCACCACTCAGCACGTGCTCCTCGGCACTCGAGCCACCGACCTCCGCCGGAGCTCACCCACCTGCACCGTCACTTGGGGCGAGCTCAGCGTCAGGGGCAAGGAAGGGAACCACGATGACGGGGTTCTCATGAGGCCCCTCCAGGCCGTTCGGTCGTGGCCCCCATTCATCGAAGAGAGGCATGTTCTTCACAAAGTCATCCTTGTTCTTGCAAATGCAAAGAAACAGTTCTTCCTGTGCAGTTCGGCCGCGTAAAGACACCCGTCAGGACCTTGAGCATTGTTCGCCGCGTCCCGAGGAGGAGCCCGGACTCCTGAAACCTCATGTGGTCCTGGCTGCTAAGCAAGGTCCACATTGGGCGAAGCGACCCAGCGTTGGACGAATTCCTTCACCACCATCGGTGCAGTAATGCCGCGACATTTCAGCAACCTCAACCTGATCCATACGTGGGCAAGGCCGGGGCTCGCGAGCCGCTGATGGCTCCAGCCGAAGTTAGGAACAGCGGGCCCTGACGGAGCCTAAAGCAGAGGACTGAGCGCACCGGCATCGACGAACACCCATCGTATCCGGAATTTGCTCGTGGATGGAGGAAGCTCGAATTCGATCCCCTCGCCCGTCGTCGCAGCCACGGCCTGGAAGCTCACGCACCCCAAGCATTGATGAGGGTCGGCCAGATGCAATGAGAAGAAGTGACGGAGGAGGGCCACCGAAGGAGCGATGCCCACCATGGCTTCACACACGAAGGCGAAGACATCAAGAAGAGTCACAGACTGAGGGTTGAGATGCAGCATGTGGATCTGATAATGCTCAAGCACCGCATTGAAGAACGCAGAGAAGGGAGGAATCAGGCCAGCCCAGAGGGCATCTATGAAGATTGGGACCTCGGTGGCCGTCTGAGCCATGCGGGTACGAGATGCGGGCCAAGCCACCATCTCCCCCACTCATTGAAGCAAGAAGCAAGCATCGGGCGCACCTTGTCCATGGCCTCGTCATTGAGCACCCGAGACCGGCGGAGCGTCGGCGCAAAGGACGGAGGTGCAGCTTGCAGAGACAGAGGTATCTTCCCCTTCTCAGCTTGTTTCGGCGCCATGGCGATGAAGCAGGCGGAGCGCAAGTCAGATTGGAGAAGAGAAGCAGAGCCACAAGGAAGCAGGGGAATTGGGGAAGCAAGGCGCAGGAGGCGGAGGGATAACTATGTAGGCCGCAGGGGCCACATAACCAGGCGGATTCAAAGGCAGCGTGGGGAAGCGGAGACGCCCACGTCCAATCAACCACCATGCATCGACCGAGGCCACAGGATTTTGGGGCCCGCGGTGCTCCGAACTTGACCCTTGGCTTCGCCGCGAAGCCAAGCCCGAGCGCACCTTGGGCCCGGGGGCTACTGTCGGTGTTCTGGGAACGGGGGTCCCCAGACTTGCCTGCCTGCAGCCCACAGTGTGGCTAAGCAGCAGGCCGTATGGCCCATCTTCATCAACAAGGCACCCAAGACCATCGCGAGGGTCCAAGCCTCGCGAGGCGGACGACGCAAGACCTCCTCTGGAGTGGCCTAGCCAGGCAGGCTCACGAGGAGCGGAGATATCAAGGCGAGGCAAACCTCACGAGGCTCTCGTGACGTGAGCCATGACGAACAGCACCAGGCGGGTGCAAGGCGGGCGCCAGCGCGCGCAGTGTCCTTATTTCCTCTTTGGTGCTAAGGAGGCCAGCGCGGGCGAAGAGTACCTAGGCATCAGGCAAAGGTTGCCATATTGGTGCAACGAGACCAAGACCAGGAGGACGGCAAGGCGGAGGTCATCGTGGAGCCCAAGACGGCGTCACCCCAGAGTTTTTCGCCGGCGAAGACCACTTTTGTCAGGATAGCTTGTACTAGCCGTCCCCCTTCAAATTTGCACGTTGTTGTTGTCTCCCTTCCCGCTTGATATTTGGGAAGAGGGCCAGGGCCTCTATAAATAGGACTAGCCACCACAGTAGGATGCAACTGATCTCGAACTGGTTCAGATCATCCTCAACTACACAAGCACAAGAACACCTCAACCTGAGGAGGCTGTTCTTCCCTTGTACTGTTCATCATCAGCCCAAGAGGCAATCCACCACCACCACACTGGAGTAGGGTATTACACCACAACGGTGGCCCGAACCAGTATAAACCTCGTGTCTTTCTGTGTTGCGAGTTCGTCGAGTTCGTCCGTGAGATCTTAGCGAGCTAGAGCGTAGATCGGTAGGAGGGAAAGACTTCGCGCGCACCCTAGTGTTCGAACCTTAAGGGTTTGCCGGAACCCCACATCCGACAGAAGCATTTGCACACAAGCAAGAATTATCATTCGAAAACATGTACCCTCCGCAGGTGGTTAGCTCCCCAGGATCCAGGTGGGATACCTCGATGATAGCCCACAACAACCACATTGAAATTGGAGGTTAGTATTCACTGCTTCACTTATGGCCCTCAAGGTTTCTACCATAGATGTCATTCTGGGCATGAATTGGTTGGGTCCTCCACCAAACCCTGATCGACTGTACAGCTGAGGCAGCCCATCTCACTCATCCTTCTGGCCAGACTGTCCAATACTCAGCCCGAACAGCTCAGGATGCCGAGAGCCAGATATATGTTCTGAATGCATTGAATGCTTCATCTCTTGAGGGAATAGAGAACATTCCAGTCGTTCATGATTTCGAAGATGTCTTTCCAGAAGAACTTCCAGGAATACCCCCTGCTAGAGTTGTCGAATTCGTCATAGACTTGAAGCCGGGCACTACTCCTATTGCCAAGCGGACATACAAGATGCCGCCGCATGAACTCCTTGAGCTCAAGGAGGAAATCGACACTTCACTCCGTTAGGGTTTTATCCGTCCAAGTTCCTCTGCTTGGGGAGCACCTTCTATCTTTGTCAAGAAGAAGGATGGAACTAACCTTTGGTCCAAGATTACCAACCTATCAACCAGGCAACAATTCAGAACAAGTACCCGTTTCCCAGAATCATCGATCTGTATGATCAACTTGCTGGTTCCTCAGTATTCTCTAAACTTGATTTGAGGTTGGGTTACCACCAGATCCGGGTTCGTGAAGAAAATATTCCCAAGACTGCTTTCGTGACTCGCTATGGTTCATACGAGTACACTGTCATGTCTTTCGGCTTGACCAATGCTCCAGCAACATTCTCTCGTCTGATGAACTATATATTCATGGAATACCTTGACAAGTTCGTTGTGGTTCATCTGGATGATATCCTTGTGTACTCCAAGAACAAAGAAGAACATGCTGAACACCTTCGACTTGTTCTGGAAAAACTTCGAGAGCATCAACTATATGCTAAGTATTCCAAGTGTGAATTCTGGCTTCCCGAAGTGACCTACATTGGGCATGTCATCTCCAAGGATGGTATTGGTGTAAACCCCGAGCGAGTTCAGGCTATTCTTGATTGGACTCCTCTAAAGAATGTCAAACAAGTCAGAAGTTTTCTAGGACTCGCCAGCTATTTCCGTCGATTTGTTGAGAACTTCTCCAAGAACGCCAAGCCCCTGACTGGTCTGCTTCACAAAGGTGTCAAGTTTGATTGGACAGAAAAGTGTCAGGAAAGTTTCCAAGTACTCAAAGAGAAGCTGACTTCTGCCCCAGTGCTTGCTCCACCTGATACTAAGAAGGACTTCGTCATTTACTGCGACACTTCACGACAAGGATTAGGCTGTGTCCTAATGCAAGAGCGCAGAGTGATTGTGTATGCCTCTTGTCAATTGCGCTCTCATGAAGATAACTACCCAGTTCACGACCTCGAGCTTGCTGCAGTCATACATGCACTGAAATAGTGGTGACATTACCTTCTCGGTAATCATTGTGAGATCTTCACCGACCACCAAAGTCTGAAGTATCTGTTTACCCAGCCAGACCTGAACCTCCGTCAGCAGAGATGTATGGAGATGGTAGCAGATTTTGACTTGGGTATTTCCTATACACCAGGCAAGGCTAACGTAATGGCTGATGATACGTCTCCAACGTATCTATAATTTTTTATTGCTCCATGCTACTTTATCTATTGTTTTGGACTATAATGGGCTTTATTTTCCACTTTTATATTATTTTTGGGACTAACCTATTAACCGGAGGCCTAGCCTGCATTGCTTTTTTTGCCTTTTTCAAGATTTCAAGAAATGTAATATCAAACGGAGTCCAAACGGAATGAAATCTTCAAAATGTGATTTTCTCATCGATAAGACCCAGGAGACTTGGACCCTCCGTCAAGAAAGCCACGAGGCGGTCACGAGGTGGAGGAGCCCCCCTAGGGCGCCCCGCCTCGTGGGCCCTCAAGCTCCACCGACGCATCCTTCCTCCTATATATACCTCGCACTTCAAACGATCGTAGCAGAGCCAAAACCTAATTCCACCGCCGCAACTTCCTGTATCCATGAGATCCCATCTTGGGGCATGTTCCGGAGCTCCGCCGGAGGGGGCATCCTACTTTTCTCGGACGTGATGCCTATATACATGATCATACCTAGTTAACCTCATAACTATGCTCAATTCTGTCAATTGCTCAACAGTAATTTGTTCACCCACCATAGAATATTTATGCTCTTGAGAGAAGCCACTAGTGAAACCTATGGCCCCCGGGTCTATTCTCATCATATCAATCTTCATCACTTTTAATACTTGCTTTGTTTTACTTTGCCTTTTACTTTTCACTTTGCATCTTTATACCAAAAATACCAAAAATATTATCTCTATCAGATCTCACTCTCGTAAGTGACCGTGAAGGGATTGACAACCCCTAATCGCGTTGGTTGCGAGTAGCTATCATTTTGTGCAGGTACGAGGGACTTGCGCGTGGCCTCCTACTGGATTGATACCTTGGTCCTCAAAAACTGATGGAAATACTTACGCTACTGTGCTGCATCATCCTCTCCTCTTAGGGGAAAACCAACGCAAGCTCAAGACGTAGCAAGAAGGATTTCTGGCACCGTTGCTGGGGAGTCTACGCAAAAGTCAACATACCAAGTACCCGTCACAATCCGTATCTCTCACATTACATTATTTGCCATTTGCCTCGCGTTTTCCTCTCCCCCACTTCACCCTTTCCGTTTTATTCGCCCTCTCTTTCCCAATCTCCTCCTCTTTTTCCCTTTGCCTTTTGTTTGCTCGTGTCTTAGTTCGCTTGCTTGTCGTCATGTCAAATTCCTTATCCGCTCCTATGTCTCCCGAGTTTGAAGTTCTTCACTTCAAGCAAAGGCCAGGAGAAAACTTAAAAGATGCTTGGTATAGGATGATGGAATCTTATCATAAGTGTACCCTAGAGGTGAACTTTAGAATTATTCTTTGCAATTTTTATGTTGGGTTAAATATGACGCATAGACAACTCTTGGATTGCATTGCCAAGGGAAATTTCATTGAGATTGATCCTAGTATCGCGCATGAAATTATAGAGGGAATAGTGGGAACAATACCCCAAAAGGGAGGATCTCATCCTACCCAGGAAGAAACCCAAGTGTTTGAGAAGATTTGCGAAGTAACAATTTTTTTACAAAAGTCTCTTGAGCCTCTTAAAAGTGTTAGCGGAAATCTTCACCACATGAATATGTTGATTACTCTTTGTAATAAGCGGTTGGATTCTCTAGATCTAAAAATTTCCGAGTATGAAGGGAAGTGAGAAGAACCACCCAGATTCGAGCATGACTCCGCTAAAAAACTGAAAATTAATGGCAATACCTAGATCTATCCTTGCTTTTATGCCTAGCTAGGGGCGTTAAACGATAGCGCTTGTTGGGAGGCAACCCAATTTTATTTTTAGTTTTTTGTTTTTGTTCCTGTTTAGGAATAAATAATCCATCTAGCCTCTGCTTAGATGTGGTTTTATCTTTTAATGCCAAGTTAAACCTATTGGATCTTCTTGGATGATAGTTATTTGATCTTGCTGTAATTTCCAGAAACTTTGCGCTCAGTGCCCGAATTGTTAAAAATCACCAGAACGTGATAAAATACTGATTCCAATTGCTGCTGATCAATAAACAAATTTTCCAGGTCGTATAATTTTGGTAGAATTTTTTGAGTTCCAAAAGTTTGCGTTAGTTACAGATTACTACAGACTGTTCTGTTTTTGACAGATTCTGTTTTGCGTGTGTTGTTTGCTTATTTTGATGAATCTAGGGCTAGTAAAATAGTTTATAATCTATAGAGAAGTTGGAATACATTAGGTTTAACACCAATATAAATAAAGAATGAGTTCATTACAGTACCTTAAAGTAGTCTTTTGTTTTCTTTCTCTAACGGAGCTCACGAGATTTCTATTGAGTTTTGTGTTGTGAAGTTTTCAAGTTTTGGGTGAATTCTTTTGATGGATTATGGAACAAGGAGTGGCAAGAGCCTAAGCTTGGGGATGCCCATGGCACCCCTAGATAATCCAAGGACACCAAAAGTCAAAGCTTGGGGATTCCCGAAGGCATCCCCTCTTTCGTCTACTTCCATCGGTAATTTACTTGGAGCTATATTTTTATTCACCACATGATAAGTGTTTTGCTTGGAGTGTCTTGTATTATTTGCGTCTTTGCTTGTTAGTTTACCACAATCCCTTGCTGTACACACCTTTTGAGAGAGCCATACCTGAATTGAAATTTGATAGAATACTCTATGTGCTTCACTTATATCTTTTGAGCTTGATAGTTTGCTCATAGTGCTTCACTTATATCTTTTGAGCGTGATAATTTTTTCTCTAGTGCTTCACTTAGATCTTTTAGAGCACGGTGGTGGATTTATTTTAAAGAAACTTGATCTGTCATGCTTCACTTAGATTATTTTGAGAGTCGTTAATAGCATGGTAATTTGCTTAATGTTAATATACTTGGTATTCAAGATACGTGAAACTTTCTTTTGAGTGCGTTGAATACTAAGATAAGTTTGATGCTTGATAATTGTTTTGAGATATGGAGGTGATAATATCAAAGTCGTGCTAGTTGAGTAGTTGTGAATTTGAGAAATGCTTGTGTTGAAGTTAGCAAATCCCGTAGCATGCACATATGGTTAAAGTTGTGTAACAAATTTGAAACATGAAGTGTACCGGCTTGTGCATCCTTATGAGTGGCGGTCGGGGAATGACGATGGTCTTTTCCTACCAATCTATCCCCCTAGGAGCATGTGCGTAGTACTTGATTTTGATGACTTCTAAATTTTTGCAATAAGTATATGAGTTCTTTTGACTAATGTTGAGTCCATGGATTATACGCACTTTTACCTTTCCGCCTTTGCTAGCCTCTTGATGCCGTGCATTGCCCTTTCTCACCTTGAGAGTTGGTGTAAACTTCACGGTGCATCCAAACCCCGTGATATGATATGCTCTTTCACACATAAACCTCCTTATATCTTCCTCAAAACAGCCACCATACCTACCTATTATGGCATTTCCATAGCCATTCCGAGATATATTGCCATGCAACTTTCCACCGTTCCGTTCATCATCATCATGACATACTTTACTTTTGTCATATTGCCATTGCATGATCATGTAGTTGACATCGTATTTGTGGCAAAGCCACCATGCATTATTTTTCATACATGTCACTCTTGATTCATTGCACCATCCCGATACACCGCCGGAGGCATTCATATAGAGTCATACCTTGTTCTAGTTTCGAGTTGTAATCCTTATGTTGTAATCAATAGAAGTGTGATGATCATCATTATTAGAGCATTGCCCAAATAAAAAAAGGAGAAAGGCCAAAAAGAAAAAAAGAAAGGCCCAAAAAAAGGGCAATACTACTATCTCTTTTTCTACACTTGTGCTTCAAAGTAGCACCTTGTTCTTCATGTAGTGAGTCTCAAATATTGTGCTTCAAAGTAGCACCATGTTTTTCATATAGTGAGTCTCATAAGTTGTCTTTTACACTAGTGGGAATTTTTCATTATAGAACTTGGCTTGTATATTCCTACGATGGGCTTCCTCAAAATGCCCTAGGTCTTCATGAGCAAGCAAGTTGGATGCACACCCACTAGTTTTCTTTTGTTGAGCATTCATAGCTCTAGTGCATCCGTTGCATGGCAATCCCTACTCCTCATGTTGACATCAATTGATGGGCATCTCCATAGCCCGTTGATTATCCTTGTCAATGTGAGACTTTCTCCTTTTTTGTCTTCTCCACGCAATCCCCATCATCATATTCTATTCCACCCATAGTGCTATATCTATGGCTCACGCTCATGCATTGCATGAAGGTTGAAGAAGTTTGAGATTATTTAAGTATGAAACAATTGCTTGGCTTGTCATCGGGGGTATAGAAGTTGGGAACATCTTTGTGTGACGAAAATGAAGCATAGCCTAACTATATGATTTTGTAGGGATGAACTTTCTTTTGCCATGCTATTTTGAGAAGACATGATTACTTTGATTAGTATGCTTGAAGTATTATTATGTTTATGTCAATATGAACTTTTGTCTTGAATCTTTCGGATCTGAATATTCATACCATGATTAAGAAGATTTACATTGAAATTATGCCAAAGTATCACTCCTCATCAAAAATTCTCTTTTTATCATTTACCTACTCGAGGACGAAAGGTGAATTAAGCTTAGATGCCCGATACGTCTCCAACGTATCTATATTTTTTATTTTCTCCATTCTACTTTATCTATTGTTTTGGACTATAATGGGCTTTATTTTCCACTTTTATATTATTTTTGGGACTAACCTATTAACCGGAGGCCCAACCCAGAATTGTTGTTTTTTGCCTTTTTCAGTATTTCGAAGAAACAGAATATCAAACGGAGTCCAAACGGAATGAAATCTTCGGAAACGTGATTTTCTCATCTGATAAGACCCAGGAGACTTGGACCCTCCGTCAGGAAAGCCACGAGGAGGTCACGAGGGTGGAGGGCACCCCCCCTAGGGCGCGCCCCCCTACCTCATGGGCCCCTCGAAGCTCCACCGACGTACTCCTTCCTCCTATATATACCTACGTACCCCCAAACGATCAGAACAGGAGCCAAAAACCTAATTCCACCGCCGCAACTTCCTCAGATCCACGAGATCCCATCTTGGGGCCTGTTCCAGTTCACGGAGGGGCATCCACCATGGAGGGCTTCTACATCAACACCATAGCCCCTCCGATGAAGTGTGATTAGTTTACTTCAGACCTTTGGGTCCATAGCTAGTAGCTAGATGGCTTCTTCTCTCTTTTGGATCTCAATACAATGTTCTCCCCTCTCTCGTGGAGATCTATTCGATGTAATCTTCTTTTTGCGGTGTGTTTGTTGAGAACGATGAATTGTGGGTTTATGATCCAGCTTATCTATGAATAATATTTGAATCTTCTCTGAATTCTTTTATGTATGATTGAGTTATCTTTGCAAGTCTCTTCGAATTATCCGTTTGGTTTGGCCAACTAGATTGGTAGTTCTTGCAATGGGAGAATTGCATGGCTTTGGGTTCAATCTTGCGGTGTCCTTACCCAGTGACAGAAAAAGGGTTGCAAGGCACGTATTGTATTGTTGCCATCAAGGATAACAAGATGGGGTATTTATCATATTGCATGAATTTATTCCTCTACATCATGTCATCTTGCTTAAGGCGTTACTCTGTTTTTAACTTAATACTCTAGATGCATGCTTTGGATAGCGGTCGATGAGTGGAGTAATAGTAGTAGAATCTTGAGAATCGTTTCGATCTACTTGTCTCGGACGTGATGCCTATATACATGATCATACCTAGATAACCTCATAACTATGCTCAATTCATCAATTTCTCAACAGTAATTTGTTCACCCAATCGTAGAATATTTATGCTCTTGAGAGAAGCCACTAGTGAAACCTATGGCCCCGGTCTATTCTCATCATATCAATCTCCATCACTTTTAATACTTGCTTTGTTTTACTTTTCCTTTTACTTTTCACTTTGCATCTTTATACCAAAAATACCAAAATATTATCTCTATCAGATCTCACTCTCGTAAGTGACCGTGAAGGGATTGACAACCCCTAATCGCGTTGGTTGCGAGTAGCTATCGTTTTGTGCAGGTACGAGGGACTTGCGTGTGGCCTCCTACTGGATTGATACCTTGGTTCTCAAAAACTGCGGGAAATACTTACGCTACTGTGCTGCATCATCCTCTCCTCTTCGGGGAAAACCAACGCAAGCTCAAGACGTAGCAGCTGACGCTTTGAGCGGCAAGTCATATTGCAATCACCTCGAGGTTCGAAAAGTTCAGCCCTCGCTTGTTGAAGAATTCAGAAAGCTGAACCTCCATATTGTTCCTCCTGGTGCACTTGCACCCCTCCTCCAGAATTCCGCAAGATGAACCTTCGTGTTGTTTCCCAGGGCTCCCTCAATACCGTGGCTATCGAACCAGATCTCTTGGACTCCATCAAGAGAATTCAGGGATATGACTCTCAAGTTGAGAAGATTAAACGCTACCTCGCAGAAGGAAGGCCCCATTCTTCACTATTGATAATGATGGCGCTTTGTTCTTCAAAGGTCGCCTAGTGGTTCCTTCAAAAGACAACCTGGACATGACTAAGGAGGTTATGAAAGAAGCTCATGATACACCTTTGTCTATTCATCCCGGTAGCACCAAGATGTACCAAGACATTAAATCGAGAGATTCGGTGGTCAAATATGAAGCAAGACATTGCTCGCTATGTTCTTTGAATGTGACGCTTGTCATCGTATCAAAAGCGTAACATCAAAGACCTGCTGGAACTCTGCAACCTATCTCCATTCCTGAATGGAAATGGGACCATGTTGAAATGGACTTCGTCACTGGATTTCCCAAATCACAGAAAGGTAATGATGCTATTCTTGTCGTCATTGACCGACTTTCTAAAGTTGCACACTTTCTGGCCATCAAAGAAACGATCACTGCTAGTCAGCTGACAACTCTCTATATGTCCACAATTGTTTCACTTCACGGTATTCCGCTGGTAATCAGCTCAGACCGTGGCAGCTTATTCACTTCAAGATTCTAGGCAAGTTTTCAAGAAGCTATGGGAACTCATCTATCATTCAGCACCGCTTTTCACCCCCAGTCTCAGGGACAAGTTGAACGCATCAATCAAGTTCTCGAAGACATGCTTCGATCTTGTGTCATTTCCTTTGACAAGAAATGGGAGGAATCTCTACCGTATGCTGAGTTCTCCTACAACAATAGCTATCAAGCTAGTCTAAAGATGGCTCCCTTCGAAGTATTTTATGGACGAAAGTGCCGAACCCCTCTGAACTGGTCAGAAACTGGGGAACAACCACTCTTCGGTCCGGATATTATCCAACACGCCGAAGAACAAGTCCGCATTATCCGCGAGAATCTCAAGACTGCTCAGTCGCGTCAGAAAACTCAGTATGACCGTCATCACAGAGACATGGTCTATCAACCGGCGAAAAGGCTTATCTTCGAGTCACACCAATGAAGGGTGCACACCGCCATGGGATAAAGGGCAAGCTAGCTCCTCGCTATATTGGTCCATTCACTATTCTTGAAAGGCGTGGAAAAGTGGCATACCAGTTGGAACTACCATCGAACCTTTCTCAGGTTCACGATGTGTTCCACGTGTCACAACTCCGCCGCTGCTTCAAGGACCCAATCCGAGCAGTGGATCATGAAGTGCTCGAGTTGCAACAGGACCTTTCGTATAAAGAGCATCCGGTCCGCATTCTCGACCAAGCTGAACGCCGCACACGTCAGAAGGCGATCAAGTTCCTCAAGGTCCAGTGGTCGCATCACTCTGAAGACGAAGCCACTTGGGAACGCGAGGATCGCCTGCGTGATGAATACCCCGAACTGTTTCCTTCTACCTCCTAAATCTCGGGACAAGATTTCTTGTAGTGGAGGAGAATTGTAACGCCCGGATAATTATGCTACAGTAATCCCATGCTAACGATGCCATGTCATCACATTGCTGTTGCTAATCTTCATTTGGTCCAAATCACGATTCAAATTCAAAACTGAGTTTAAAGTCAAAATTCAAATTTGTCAAACCTGAAAACTAAAATGTTCAAAGTGTGACAAACACTCCCTGGATATTTGTGATGTTGAAAACCATATTTTATAAAACTAAAAGTAAAATAAAATTAAAAGGGAAAAGAGAAACTTTTAAAAGTAAACAAAAGAACAAATGAAAATTAGCAAAGAAATAAGAAAAAGGGGATCCCCCTGCCCCATTGGCCTTAGCCACCTGGGACGCCCAACCCAAAGCCCCCACCTCCCTCACCGCTCACCCCTTCCTGTTCCCCGACACGGTCGCTCTGAGGCAAGCCCAAATGGACCACCTCACGGGCGACGCCCGGCGAGGATAAGGCGACGCCCCCCCCCCCCCCCTCGGTCTCCTCGTCTCCCACTCACCCTCTCCTCCGCCCTCTCCCACCCATGCTCTCCCTCTTCCCCCCAGATCCACCGCACCGTAGCCGATGCCGCGGTGAACACCGGTGCCCATGCGCCTCCCCAAGCTCCCCGCGCTCTGCAAGTGTGTCAGCTAGGTGCGGCACCGTCCTCTTCTTCAACTCCGGCCTCTGGAACCAGCCGGGAGCGACCGCGTCCTCGGGAACGACCTCGACCACGCCTTCGCTCGCCAGAGCTGCGTCGAGCCGCTCCGTCACCCTCCTGCACTACTAAACTCTCGCCGGCCTTCTTGAGCCGCACGGTGATCGCACCATCCAGCCCCTCTCCCCTCTTGCCTCCTCATAAGCCGCAGCCCACCTCGCCATCACTGCCGCCCCTGGGCGCAGTTGTCGCGGCCGCGCCCATCGACACGCGTCTGCCCGCTGCCCGGCCGCACTTGCTGCTGCTCATGGCCGTGACCCGCTCTTCTCGCCCGTCTCTAGAAGCCCGCGCCTGCCGCCGTTACCCCGCGCACCCCGCGCCGCTCGCTGCTCCTCGCGGCAGACGCTCAAGACTGCCGCCGGCTTTGCCGCCGCTGCTTCCGTCGTCTTCGGCCGTCACTGGCCGCCACCTCGCCGCTGCAGTCCTCCCCCACCTGGCTGCACCGTCGCCTAGCGCGGCCCTGCATCGTCTCGCGCTCGACCGCGCCACCCCGCTGCCCGCTGCTACTCTGCTGAATCTACTGCTGCTGTTGAATGCTACTGTAGCAGTAGCTAGCTTTGCTACTACTACACTGACTACCCCTCTGTACTGCAGCAAAACAACAGCAAAACAAACTTTAATGTGGATAAAAATTATGTGGACAGAATGTACACTTGACAAACTTCATTTTACTCCACTGGACCAAATTCATTTGATGCATGGATTAAATCCTATGGAAATCACAAAATGCTATCTTCTGTTAACAGAAAGCAGAATTAACCCCTAGCATTGTGTGTTGCATGCTGTGTGCAGCTATGTGCTGTGTGTGTGCGCAGCGTGTGAGTTGAGTGTGTGGCCGCCCCTGTTAGTGCTAGTTTAGGTTAGTAGTAGTTAATTAGTAGTCTATGTACAGATGGCATGTGGCCCCACTAGTTTAACTTAGTTTAGACTAATTAAATTGCACCTATGACACTTAAATGTGGGCCACACCCTCCTCATTTGACCAGTCAATTTGAGTTGGTCAACTTGAATTATTATTAGTTCTAGGAAATTTTAGAAAATCTTCTAAACTTTAGAAAATCATATAAAATAATCCATAACCCCGATGAAAAAGTTTTGTACATGAAAGTTGCTCAGGATGACGAGACAAATCCGAATACGCTCTTCGTTCATCTGTCACATATCCCTAGCATAGCGAGCCTGCAACCGTCCCCCTCTGTTTCATCTGTCCGGAAAATGCCAAGCTCCTGATGAGATCTCTGTAGTGTAGCTATTCGCTCGTGGTCAACGAGGGTGGTTCCTCCTGCACCATTCCCGATACGGCTCTGTTGTGCAACACCTCAAGTGTGAACCTCGAGGGTGGTTCCTCCTACGTTCACCTTGATGATTACATCGAGTGGAATCCTCCGAGGGTGATTCCTTTGGTTTTCCCCCTTGATGTTTGAACACACGGTTACCTTGACTTTACTTGAGACCTTTGGGAAAGTCGGGCTCGCCCGGAGAGCACCCGCAAGATGGTTACGAGGCACGGCCGGGTAGGCAGGCCATCCCTAGTGGGCTGGGCTAGCGCTTGCCATATTTCCTCGAGACAGGGCGATGGGGTCACATTATCGTGAGTCTCTGCTCGTCTCCGCAAGCTAATAATACACTATGGTTTGGGTATTTGTTCTGAGTTGGCCTTTGTCCTTTACGCACTAACCACCACGCGAGAATAGTTATGGGCCTCAACGCCGCAAAGATCGTACCAAGCTTTGTCGACATCCATTTCAAAGATTGTGGGCATGTCGGGCCGCTGCCATCCAAAGATGAGGTGGTGCTCGTCTCCGGCTCGTCAAGACAACGACCGGAGTGCAATGGGCGATGGGCCCAGACCCCGGAGTGCTTAGGATGTAGACCGGCGGGGACCTCTCTGCTGAGCCTAGGTAGGGCTACGGCGTGTTGATCTTCCGAGGCCAAGCATTGACCCAGAAAAGTGTGTCCGGCCAGAGTAATCAAGCGTGTTGGAAAACGTGGTGCACCCCTGCAGGGAAGATTATCTATTAATAGCCGTGTCCATGGTAACGAACGTTCAGACTTGTATCCTGATCTTTTACAACTAGAAATGGATACTTGAGATATGTGGCCCCGGGATTGCTTTCTCGCAGGGAGTCGAGGAAGGATCTCTGGGCACTAATGCTACAGCATGCTTGTTAAATTAAACTGCCATTCTTTACTCTTCTACATGCTGCAAGATGCTTGGAGCTTCTTGAAGATGCTAGTCTTTGATAGGCCCCTCTATTCTGGCATTCTGCAGTTCAGTCCATAGATACAGCCCTTCCGTTTTATACCAATGCATACTTAATATAGATCTGATGCTTGCGAGTAATTTGGATGAGTACTCATGGTTGCTTTGCTACCCCTTTTCCCCCTTCCTTCTTCTTTCTGGTTGATGCAACCAGATGGTGGATCCCAGGAGCCAGATGCCACCCGAGCTATGTATTCGAGCCCTCGAGGCCCCTGGCTTGTAATATGAAGCTTGTATTATTTCTACAGATGACCAGTTGCGCCAAATGGCGCAGAGGCCCATTTGAAACCATGTACGCGTTGAAAATATTTGCATTTTTAGCAACCCCTTAGGGTACTAATTCAAACTAATTAAGATGAGAAATTACAGATAATTTATCTTTGAAAATATATACTTGAGCATGCATTTTTTTTGTTATATTATTCAGTCACCATAGATCCAAATGGCGCAAGGTTCAAATTCAAACCTGGAGTGTTTTGAGATAGTTTGCGTTTCTTTAATATTTTTTCATTTATAGAAATCATTTTGGTGCATGGTAAGAATCGGCTAAAAATGCGCCATTCGGACACCATTTTCAACCATTTATGCATACGAATCATGTGTGCTTTTAAAATACTTGCATTAGTTAACAACTTTAGGGCTAGAAGTTTAGCTCCTCTGTATATATAAAAAAATGAAGGAGTCTTCTATCCATTGGTTTTGTGTTATTTAGATCCATTTATATTTCAAACCAGGCCAATGGCGCAGAGTCCAATTTAAAACCATGAGAGCTTTGAAAAGTAATTGTATTTGTTAGTTACTTTAGGTTTGAGGAAGCACATACAGTACAAATTGTAACCCTTTTTATATGAAAATTTAAGAAAGACTTCTGTTTCAAAATACATAGTTGAGCATGGATAATTTGTTATGCTACAAAGATAATAACTGTTTGATAGTTGTCAGGGAGTAGGTCACCTACTATCAAATATGCCTGCCCTGTTCTCTTTCATTAGCCATGTCATTGTTCTAAGCACAATTACCTCTAGGAAGGAAATCAAAATCTTATTATGAATTTGTAACATCCGGGGTAAGTTACAAACCTGAGCAGTCACTCAAATTCAGTAGCAGTATAAATGATAGTAAATGTCAGAATCCTATGCGGATAACCTCTACTTGTTTTTTTTACAATTTAACACCTAGTTGTTTCATGAGGAACTTTTCAGTATAAACCAAAATATATGGGATCCTTTAAAATAAGAGGACATCCATTCAATTTGTACTGATGCGCACATTGTTGAGAAAATTGTACTGTATATTATTATCCTCTAATGAGCAAACATACACATGATGCTCACAGATTGTTTCTAATTTTGTGTTCTACTCAGATTGTGCCTTGATCAATCTACAACTTGCACATACCTTTGAGCAAACTATTCTGTAACTTTATCACTTTTCATAGAAGTAAAAAGATGATGATTTCAGAAACAAGGTATACTCATTGCTAGCTTCATTTAGAATGTGTGAAACCACCACATTCAGGTATATATTCAATTTTTTCTCAATCGATTCAGACAAAAGGCACACAACCAAGTCAACCACAAAGCTAATCCTTAATTCATATTACATCATACACACATAAAGTCAAGCACAAAGACATGCATTCAGCTATAAAATATCCAGAGATCCAAATTACATCCAACGCAACGTATCAGGCAAGATCAGACAGTCATGAGCAATGATGCTAGTAGTTTAGCTAAGGCAACACAAGTGAATAGAAGGAATCATATTTGAAATATGGTCCAAATGATGGGGACACAAAGCTGAACCTTTATCAATTACGAATGGAAGCAACCAAAAAAATGGTAACCAGATCGACCTGCCAATCTCTATGTAGTTTGTCTATATACCAATGGAAGGCACCATGCAATAAGAGACAATTAACACCCACACACACACATTCAACTGCAACTACCATGTTTACCAGTCGCTCCTTCATACAGCCCCAAGACCAGGTAGTTTCTGAATACAGAGAGAGGGCTTTGACCCTATCATACGTTCAAGTCCAACAACCTACCGGTTCATCTCTCGCCAGGCTGAGCAAGGCCTAGGAGGCTGCAATGCATACTGCACGACCCTCCTGCTGCCGCTCCCTCGCTGTCTGGATGGTGTGCGGGCATAGTACAGCGAGCCGCTGCTGTCGCCGGGCAGCCCAGAGAGACTTACAGCTGGCTGGTGACATGGTTCGGGCCTATCGTGATGCCGGCGATGATCAGGCGGACGTGGGGCTGGTCCTGCAGGCACATGATGTTGATCACCAACAGCTGGTTGAGTGCCAACGGCGGGTAGCTGCCGCGGAGCGCTGGGCGAGCCAGCCGGTGGAATTTCCTCTTGTCATGCATAAATGGTCTTGACTGCATAAGATGAACAGAAGGAAAGTGTTAATACGCCTACACAAATTGTACAGAAGCAAATTTGTTGTTACTTACTGAATTATGGCAATGTAGAGTTGATTGCCCATGTTAGCAAGCTCTGCTCTGGTTTAGGCCTCGACGCATCATAGCTTCTTCTCCTGGTGATCAGCTCCAACAGAAGAACACCAGACTGTAGATGTTGGATTTCATGGCAAGCTTACCACTATCAGGCCAAACAATTAGATCCATGCATTAAATCTTCAAAAGAATCTATAGATTGCAGATCAGATGCATTATGTATTCCGACAATCCATAACATGGGAGTTGTGCAGAAAACATGCAGCTCTGTAAAGCTTTCATGATCTTAAGAACCAGACTTTGTACTGCTAATTCATCAAATCCATATGCATGTGGGAACAATCATGCGTTTACTTACAATAAAAATTGCTCCAAATGACAAGCAACCAATGCACGGACAATAAAGCATAACATATTGCTAAGAATTCTGAACTGAGTACTATTTATCAAAACCATTTGCCATTAAATATATAGTTATCTCAAACATCTTGGAGGTGCATAACAGAAAACAAAGAACCACCTCTTTTATATTTGCAGGAAGCTATCTTATATGTTATTTATTCCATAAAGCCACGCACAAGTATTAAAAAATTCTAAAAGAGTAGAATGCTATTTCAATGCACACAAAGTCATATCTTGTATGAAATTGCGCCCAGATACAATTGGTGAACAATTTGATCCAGGTAAACAAGTAAAAGAAAAATGTAGCTTCGTATTTTTTAGGAAATATCAGCAATCTAGTTCTACTGAAGATTTGCAGCTTCCAAGATTAAAGAAATGATGCAATAAGCATCTTAGGAACCAAGAGGACTACATCAACATTAACACACTCTTGAATCATCAATCTGTTGTAGTATGCCAGAAAGAACTACATGAAGAAAATCAGTATTTTAACAAAAAGTAATTGAACATTCCGTTATCATTTTCATGGTACATTATATGCATTCTTCATCAGTATACTTGATCGAATTATGATGCTTTTCTTACAGGAAGTACCATGCAGAAGTTATCCTAGCAGCTTACATCATTGCTTCGCTTGGATCAGCTTCTCAATCTGCCTAACAATATGAGAAGAGAAAAACATCAAAGCATGTCCATTGTCAGCATTAGCCAGATTTACAAAAAGGAATTATACTCCTAGCTTGATACAGGTTAGCTTTTCCATCACTAGAGAATACTAAAACTAAATACAATTTCATGATCACAAAAGTATATTTATGTAGCAGCAACATATACCATAATAACTTCAATAATAAGATTGGTACCTAATCACATTACAGCTAATGGCAGCTATCCAGTGGCTTCATTAATAGGACTGGTACCTAATCACAACAGCAATTTGTGTTAGTAACAGCCCATGCAGAGTACTGGCAGCTAAACCTAATAAACATAAGTAATTTAAGATGACTACCTCTTTGAAGTCTGAGGCTAAATCTACATAAATAAATTACAGAAAAAACTATACTTCATGGGGTGGAGAACAAACCAAACCTACCAGAGAGTCCTTTCCAGCTGGATCTGGCATTGCTAGCCATCTGGGAGGCGCATCCATTGGCATAGGGTACCAGGACGACAGCTCCTGGCCGGTCCCGCTCCTCTGCCGAGATGAAGAGGGCATACTTTCCTCTGCTCCGTGGAAGCCATCGACGTGATGAACAACAAGTCGAAAAAGAACTGTAAAAGGAAGGAATCTAGGGGAAAATCAGCCCCAAATCAGATCAACAATGAAGAAATCCTCCATTGTTTTGCCCATGAATTAGAACAGGCAAGAGGGGAAATCAACAGAGAACAAATCACACGGGAGAGAGGAAAAAGGTAGTAGAGCCTACCTCGGTGTTGTGTATCATGGCGTCGAGCAAGAGCGGCTGGCTCCATTGAGGAGCCACCACTGGTGCCATGGCGTCAAAAGATCAGCAGTCGGGGATGAGATGAGGATACGCCACAAGACTTCCTCTTCCCCTTCCCGTGTGAGCTTCTTCTTTCACTCCCACGATTCACCTCTTCTCCTGCTCCCTCTCACTTGTTGCCCTCCATCTCCGGCGGATCCATGGCGCTGGAAGCTGGTGGGGCAAGGTGAGATGGTGGCAGTCTAGCAATCTTGTCGCTCAGCAAGGGCCGATCCATGACGCTGCCACAAATCAAGCGCCGCCGCCGTCGCCCTTCGCCTCGGTGCCCGCACGTCTCGGATCCGTTCAGGGATGAGCGGGGAAGGGGGCTGGATGAGATGTGGGAGGGGGGCGCGAGAGGATGGAGGAGGAGGGCAGCAGCGGGGTCCGGGGAAAAGGGTTGCGGGCGACTGCGGCGCTGTGGGGTTTGGTGTGGTGGTGACGAATGTGCAGTGCCTCCTGAGGCGCACAGGGATTGGATGCCCAAGACCTCACGCGCGCGACACTCTCACTGGCACGTGCGCAGTTCCCGCGCTCTGGACGCTCTATCTCGCACGTCGTGTGGTTCTCGCGCTCGCGTCAGCCACAGAGAGACAGATGACTGCTCACATACGACCACACAGACACACAACACTAGTTGACTTACACCGGTTCGAAAAAACCCACACGTAACAAGCCGAACTATAGAAGCAAAAGGGCCACAAGTCAGCCAAACGTGAAAGCAAATCAGAAGTAACATTTTTTACCACGCGGTCAACTGATCCAACGTCCAGCAGTGGCAGTCAAAGCCCATCCGATGGCCACGAACGCACCAATCCGGGGGAGCTTTGTGCAGGAGGGTCGGCTAGCATCCTTATAGGTTTAAATTTGTGTCTAGAGTTGTGTTGTGATATCTTTCCGTGAGTCCCTAATCTTGATCGTACACATTTGCGTGTATGATTAGTATACTATTGAATCGGGGGCATCACACGCTCCTCCCGGATGGCCACCAGCGCTACGCTGGCTGAGTGAGGCGTGGCGGCCAGGTAGAGCACCAAGGGCTGGAGGGGACGCGGTGCCACCATCACCGGTGGGCTGGTGAGGTATCTCTTGAGGTCTTGAAACGCCGCGTCGGCCTCCGGAGTCCACTCAAACGGGCCCTTCTTTTTCATCCGCTTGAAGAATGGGAGAGCGCGCTCTCCCATCTTGGAGATAAAGCGCCCTAGTGAAGTCATGCAGCCCGTGAGTTTTTGCATTTCTTTGAGAGTCTGTGGCGGGCTCATCTCTTCTATCGCTTTGACCTTCTCTAGGTTCGCCTCGATTCCCCTGTGTGACACAACGAAACCCAGCAACTTATCGGAGGGGACGCCGAACACGCATTTCTCCGGGTTGAGCCGCAAGTCCACCTTGCGCAGGCTGGCGAAAGTCTCCTCCAGATCCTGGATGAGGGTCCTTGCCTCCCGAGAGTTTACCACAATATCATCGCCTCAGCGTTCCTCCCGAGCTGCTGGCCTATAGCGATGTGCATCAGCCGCTGGAAGGTCGCCCCACCCTTACACGGCCTGAATGGCATGCAGGTGTAGCAGTACACCCCACACGGGGTCAAGAAGGCCTTCTTCTCAACGTCTTGCACCGCCATCTTAATCTAGTGATAGCCCGAGAAGGCATCCAGGAAACACAGCAGGTCGCACTCGGCGGTGGAGTCGACGATCTGATCAATGCGCGGAAGCGGGAACGGGTCTTGGGGCCAGGCCTTGTTGAGGTTGGTGAAGTCGACACACATGCGTTCCTTCCCGCTATTCTTGGGCACGACGACCAGGTTTGCCAACCACTCCGGGTATCGCACCTCGCGGATGACACCGGCTTCTTGCAGTTTGCGGGTATCCTGGACGATCAAGGATTGCTTCTCCGTGGAATGTCGTCGTGCCTTCTGCTTCACCAGGCGCACGTTAGGGCACACCCTCAGGTGATGCTCGATCACCCCCCTCGGGACCCCAACCAGCTGCGTGGGCTCCCAGGCGAATACCTCCTTATTCGTGCACGGGAAATTCACCAATGCCTTCTCTTGGTCTGGGGCGAGGTCGGCACCTATGGTGAAGGTGGCTCCTGAGGTCCCGTCCACGTCGACTGGTACCTGCTTCGTCTTAGCCCGATCTTGAGAGAACAACTGCCTCTTCTTCACCGGCACAGCCCCCTCGGCCCCAGGTGCTGTTTCGTCAGTCGGGCGTGCTGCTGCTATGGCCCTGAAGGCGAGCTTGAGGGCCGTCAGGGCCTCCTTGGTATCTCTAGCCACAGTGAGGACGCCGCTGCTCCCCGTCATCTTCATGAGGTTGTAAGCAGGATGAGTTGCCGCCATGAATTTGGCCAGGGCTGGGTACGCAAGGATGGCGTTGTACGGGAGGCCGATGCGAGCGATGTCAAAGTCGATAAGCTCGGTGCAGAAGTTGTCGCGGGTACCGAAGGTGACAGGGAGGCGGAACCCAGGAGAAGGGCTTGGTGGGACAGAGCTGGCCATGTGGCACGTGGAGCAAGCCGAAAGCTTCCACAGAGAGCATGTTGAGGCCAGCCCCGCCGTTGATGAGGGTCTTGGTAACCGCTACATTGCAGATGGTGGGTGTGCAGAGCATTGGGAGCGCGCTTGAGCCAGCGGTGGTCGCCAGATGGTCCCCTGAGTCGAAGGCGAGGTCGCCCTTGGGCACCTCCCATCCCGGAGGAGCTCCCTGCTGCACATGGGCGGCGCCCATTTGGCGGAATAACTGCTTGACATGGCGATCCGAGGGTGGCTCCTGCGAACCACCGAGGAGGGCTGCAACGGCAAGGGGCGCTGGCGCCGCGAAGCGCGCGATGAAGAGATCACGCAGCTCTTCCTAGGAGGCCACAGAGGATTCCGGCAGGTTGAGCAGCCAGGCGCGCGGCACGCCGGCGAGGGCCATGGGAAACAAGTTGGCCATGACCTTGTCATCGCCTCCGGCTTCCCGAATGGCCTCCTCGTACACCTGGAGGAAGGTTGCTGGATCCGCCGCGGCAACATAGCGAGGTGGAATCTTTGGCTTGAACTTGTGTGGCCACCCCACCCGTCGCAAGGCGGGGGTGAAGGCCCGGAGCCCCACGATGCCTCCGTGCACACTCGTCGGCCCGGCCGGAGGAGCTGCGCCCGCCACGAGGGCTTAACGGGGAAGCAAGGCGGGCAGAGAAACAAAGCGGACGGAGAGGTGAAGCTTCGACGCACCCCTACCTGGCGCTCCAAATGTCGGATTCGGGGTTCCGCAGACCCTTGAGAGGTTCGAACTCTAGGGTGCTGCTACCTCTTGAGCATGCGTTGGTTTTCCCTTGAAGAGGAAAGGGTGATGCAACAAAGTAGCGTAAGTATTTCCCTCAGTTTTTGAGAACCAGGGTATCAATCCAGTAGGAGACTACACGCAAATCGCCTAGTACCTGCACAAACAATCAAGAACCTTGCAACCAACGCGATAAAGGGGTTGTCAATCCCTTCACGGCCACTTGCAAAAGTGAGATCTGATAAAGATAATAAAATAAATATTTTTGGTGTTTTTGTTGTATAGATTGGAAAATAAAGATTGCGAAATAAACAGAGATAGAAATAGCTAGTTGACGATAAACTAATATGATGTAAAATTGACCCGAGGGCCATAGGTTTCACTAGTGGCTTTTCTCAAGATAGCATATATTACGGTGGGTGAACAAATTACTGCCGAGCAATTGATAGAAAATCGCACAGTTATGAGAATATATAGGCATGATCATGAACATAAGCATCACGTCTGTGTCAAGTAGACCGAAACGATTCTGCATCTACAACTATTACTCCACACATCGACCGCTATCCAGCATGCATCTAGAGTATTAAGTTCATAAGAACAGAGTAACGCATTAGGTAAGATGACATGATGTAGAGGGATAAACTCAAGCAATATGGTATAAACCCCATCTTTTTTATCCTCGATGGCAACAATACAATACGTGCCTTGCTGCCCTCATCACACCGGGAAAGGACATCGCAAGATTGAACCCAAAGCTAAGCACTTCTCCCATTGCAAGAAAGATCAATCTAGTAGGCCAAACCAAACTGATAATTCGAAGAGACTTGCAAATATATCAAATCGTGCATATAAGAATTCAGAGAAGAATCAAATATTGTTCATAGATAATCTTGATCATAAACCCACAATTCATCGGATCTCGGCAAACACACCGCAAAAAGTATTACATCGAATAGATCTCCAAGAAGATCGATGAGAACTTTGCATTGAGATCTAAAGAGAGAGAAGAAGCCATCTAGCTAATAACTATGGACCGAAGGTCTGTGGTAAACTACTCACACATCATCGGAGAGGCTATGGTGTTGGTGTAGAAGCCCTCCGTGATCGATTCCCCTTCCGGCGGAGCACCGGAAAAGGCCCCAAGATGGGATCTCACGGATACAGAAGGTTGCGGCGGTGGAAAAAGTGTTTCATGGCTCCCCTAGATGTTTTCAGGGTATGAGAGTATATATAGGCGAAATAAGTAGGTCGGTGGAGCTACGAGGGGCCCATGAGGGTGGGGGCGCGCCTACCCCCCTGGGCGCGCCCTCCTGCCTTGTGGCCGCCTCATTGCTTCCTTGACGTCCACTCCAAGTCTTCTGGATTGCGTTTGTTCCAAAAACGATCCTCGCAAAGGTTTCATTCCGTTTGGATTCCGTTTGATATTCCTTTTCTGCGAAACACTGAAATAGGCAAAAAAACAGCAATTTGCACTGGGCCTTCGGTTAATAGGTTAGTCCCAAAATAATATAAAAGAGCATAATAAAGCCCATTAAACATCCAAAACAGATAATATAATAGCATGGAACAATAAAAAATTATAGATACGGAGACTTATCAAGCATCCCCAAGCTTAATTCCTGCTCATCCTCGAGTAGGTAAATGATAAAACAGAATTTTTGATGTGGAATGCTACCTAAAATGATTTTCAATGTAATTCTCTTTATTGTGGCATGAATGTTTAGATCCAAAAGATCCTAGCCAATTTTCAATGTAATTCTCTCATAATTATTGCAAAAATCTATAAGTTATCAAAACTAAGCATTACGTGCATGCTCCTAGAGGGATAGATTAGTAGGAAAAGACCATTGCTCGTCCCCGACCGCCACTCATAAGGAAAGCAATCAAAGAACACCCCATGCTTCAAATTTGTCACACAACATTTACCATACGTGCATGCTACGGGAGTTGCCAACCTCAACACAAGTATTTCTCAGTTCCACAATTACCCAACTAGCATGACTCTAACATTACCACCTTTATATCTCAAAACAATTATCAAGTGTCAATTTTATCATAGTATTGAATGCACTCTATATGAAAGTTTTTATTATACCCATCTTGGATGTCTATCATATTAGGACTAATTTTATAGCCAAAGCAAATTACCATGTTGTTCTAAAAGATTATCAAAATAATAAAAGTGAAGCATGAGAGATCAATAATTTCTACAAAACAAAACCACCACCGTGCTCTAAAAAGGTATAAGTGAAGCACTAGAGCAAAATTATCTAGCTCAAAAGATATAAGTGAAGCACATAGAGTATTCTAATAAATTCCGATTCATGTGTGTCTCTCCCAAAAGGTGTGTACAACAAGGATGATTGTGGTAAACTAAAAAGCAAAGACTCAAATCATACAAGACACTCCAAGCAAAACACATATCATGTGGTGAATAAAAATATAGCCTCAAGTAAAGTTACCGATAGATTGAAGATTTAAAGAGGGATGCCTTCTGGGGCATCCCCAAGATTAGGCTTTTGGTTGTCCTTGAATTTTACCTTGGGGTGCCTTCGGCATCCCCAAGCTTAGACTCTTGCCACTCCTTATTCCAAAATCCATCAAATCTTTACCCAAAAACTTGAAAACTTCACAACACAAAACTCAACAGAAAATCTCATGAGCTCCGTTAGTATAAGAAAACAAATCACCACTTTAAGGTACTGTAATGAACTCATTATTTATTTATATTGGTGTTAAACCCATCAGTATTCCAACTTCTCTATGGTTCATACCCCTCGATACTAGCCATAGATTCATCAAAATAAGCAAACAACACACGAAAAACAGAATCATCAAAATGTAATAAATCAGTAGTAATCTGTATCAAACGCATACTTCTGTAACTCAGAAAAATCTGAAAAATAGGACGGCCGAGATAATTTTTTTATTGATCTACTGCAATTGGCATCAGTATTTTAGCACTTTTTGATGATTTTTAACGATTGTTTTCGTGAGCAGAAAGTTTCTGTCTTTTTCAGCAAGATCAGATAATTATCATCCAAGAAGATCCTATAGGTTTTACTTGGCACAAACACTGATTAAAACATAAAACCACATGTAACCAGAGGCTAGATGAATTATTTAATACTAAGCAGGAACAAAAGCAAGGAACAAAAATAAAATTGGGTTGCCTCCCAACAAGCACTATCGTTTAACGCCCCTAGCTAGGCATAAAAACAAGAATAGATCTAGGTATTGTCATCTTTGGTATTTATCTTTTTAATGGAGTTATGCTCGGATCCGGGAGGTTCCTTGTGTTTTCCTTCATGCTCGGAGATCTTTAGATCTAGAGCATCCAACCGCTTATTGCAAAGTGTAATCAATGTATTCATGCGGTTGAGATTCCCACCAACATTTTTAAGAGGTTCAATAGATTTTTTTTCAATTCGCATAATTTCTCTAAGGTTTGGGTTCCTTCTTGAGTAAGGTGAAGTCCCTATTGTGGGGGAAGTACTCCTACTATCCCCTCTATAATTTCATAAGCAATACTAGGATCAATTTCAATAAAATTCCCTTTGGCGGCAAAATCAAAGAGTTGTCTATGGGATATGGTTAGCCCAACATAAAAATTACGAAGTAAAATCTTGAAATCTCCCTCTGTAGTGCAACTATGATAAGATTCTACCATCCTATACCAAGCATCTTTTAAGTTTTCTCCTTGTCTTTGTTTGAAGTGGAGGACTTCAAAATCAGGAGACGAAGGAAGGGAGAAAGAGCTAGCCATGGAAGCGAAATAAACGATCTAACACACGGACACACACGAGGCAAGCGAAAAGAGGCGAACGAAAAAATGGCGAATAAAACGGCAAAGGTGAAGTGGGTGAGAGGAAAACGAGAGGTAAATGGCAAATAATGTAATGCGAAGGATAAGAGTTTGTGATGGGTACTTGGTATGTCTTGACTTGTGTGTAGATCTCCCCGACAACGGCGCCATAAATCCTTCTTGCTACCTCTTGAGCATGCGTTGGTTTTCCCTTGAAGAGGAAAGGGTGATGCAACAAAGTAGCGTAAGTATTTCCCTCAGTTTTTGAGAACCAAGGTATCAATCCAATAGGAGACTAAAAGCAAGTCGCCTAGTACCTGCACAAACAATCAAGAACCTTGCAACCAACGCGATAAAGGGGTTGCCAATCCCTTCACGACCACTTGCAAAAGTGAGATCTGATAAATATAATAAGATAAATATTTTTGGTGTTTTTGCTGTATAGATTGGAAAATAAAGATTGCGAAATAAACAGCGATAGAAATAGCTAGTTGATGATAAACTAATATGATGTAAAATAGACCCGGGGGCCATAGGTTTCACTAGTGGCTTCTCTCAAGATAGCATATATTACGGTGGGTGAACAAATTACTGCCAAGCAATTGATAGAAAATCGCATAGTTATGAGAATATATAGGCATGATCATGAACATAGGCATCACGTCTGTGTCAAGTAGACCGAAATGATTCTGCATCTACTACTATTACTCCACACATCGAGCGCTATCCAGCATGCATCTAGAGTATTAAGTTCATAAGAACAGAGTAACGCTTTAGGCAAGATGACATGATGTAGAGGGATAAACTCAAGCAATATGATGTAAACCCCATCTTTTTATCCTCGATGACAACAATACAATACGTGCCTTCCTGCCCCTGCTGTCACTGGGAAAGGACACCGCAAGATTGAACCCAAAGCTAAGCACTTCTCCCATTGCAAGAAAGATCAATCTAGTTGGCCAAACCAACTGATAATTCGAAGAGACTTGCAAAGATATCAAATCATGCATATAAGAATTCAGAGAAGAATCAAATATTGTTCATAGATAATATTGATCATAAACCCACAATTCATCGGAACTCGGCAAACACACCGCAAAAAGTATTACATCGAATAGATCTCCAAGAAGCTCGAGGAGAACTTTGCATTGAGATCCAAAGAGAGAGAAGAAGCCATCTAGCTAATAACTATGGACCCGAAGGTCTGTGGTAAACTACTCACACATCATCGGAGAGGCTATGGTGTTGATGTAGAAGCCCTCCGTGATCGATTCCCCCTCCGGCGGAGCGCCGGAAAAGGCCCCAAGATGGGATCTCACGGGTACAGAAGGTTGCGGCGGTGGAAAAAGTGTTTCGTGGCTCCCCTGGATGTTTTCAGGGTATAAGAGTATATATAGGTGAAAGAAGTAGGTCGGTGGAGCTACGAGAGTTTTGTTAGATATGAGTCTTGTCACATAAATCAAGCACATTATTTATAGGAGTCACAAAAAGTTTGAGGCCAAAAGGTGTTGTCTAACCATTTTTAGAAACTGAAAAGGCCAATTTTAAATGCTGCTGGACCACTAAATAATTTCCAGAGGCACTTTGGGAATCCAAAAGAGTTTGGTTCCAACATGACAAATATCCAGGGATTATTTTCCACACTTTGAACATTTTAGTTTACATGTTTGGCAAATTTGAATTTTTAACTTTGAATTTGAGTTTGAACATGAACAATGATTTGGATCAAGTGAGCATTTGCAATAGTAATGTGATGACATGGCACCATTAGAAGGGGTTTACTGTAGCTTAACATTGGGGGTGTTACAAATCTCCTCCACTACAAGAAATCTCGTCCCGAGATTTAAGTGCGGAAGTAAAGAGTAACTTCGGGAGAACTGACCCTTATAGGGTTAATTATCTGATGAACGATTCAGGGAATGAGGCAGAAGTACATCTCGAGTTGAAACTTAATAAAACATCGAGAGAATTAAAGTAGAAATGAGAATTTTCAAGTCGTAGGCAAATGTTCGATGCCTGAAACAGAGGGTGAGAGGGGCTCAGAGCAACGAAATAAATATCGCGTCTGACACCGGAATAGAATATGTGAGGGAAGGTGGCTCGTAAAATACATATGAAGCCAAGTGTAAATAAGACCTCAGAATCAAGGTTGTACAAGAGAGTCAGGTTTCGAACCTGTGGAACTATGGGTTATGGGCCCACCTTGTGTGTTCAGAGTAGGAAAAGCAGTGACATCTTGCACGGATATGATAGCAAGGCATGTCATAGCACTACTAGGAAAAACCCTAGTAGTAGCGCGGGTTTTGAGGATATCGACAGCACACCCGCTTCTGAATAAGGCGCCATGACTAACCATTAGTAGTAGCGCTGCATTCGCGCTACTACTATTGACTATATCGATGGCGCATTTCCTAATGCGCTACTATTAGTTAGTCAGAAGCGATTTCTGCTCCCCGCCATCGTTATATCTTCCACCATTTCCCATTCGGCTTCAAGAACTGCAATTTTCAGATACTAGTTCTACTAGATATCAATTTCATAAAGCATTATAGGTACTAGGTAGTACTCCCTCGGTTCCAAATTAGCCGTCGTGGTTTTAGTTCAAATTTGAACTAAAACCATGACGAGTAATTTGGAACCGAGGAAGTACTAGATTACAATTTCATATATACTCAACATGCATCATCAAGCAGTACAAGGTGACATCGACTACGATCATCATATTTACTTCTAGATGATATCGACGACGATCATCATATGTAGTTCTACATGATATCGACGACGATCATCATATGTAGTTCTAGATGATATAGCCACACATATGTAGTTCTAGATGATATCGACGACGATCGTCATCCTCAAGCCTGGGCGGTGGGTGTTCCTGATAGTAATTAGGATGGCCTGTCCAACACGAAGATTCTTGCTAACGAGGAATCTCTTCCACCCAACCGAGTTTAAGTGTGTGCGACCGTCTGTGTCCATGCGGTAAGTACGGTGGTGGCCGGAGCCCCTTGCGGTAAGGCGTAGTCCGGTGAGCCTTCTTCATCGTGCTCGATACCACAACTCATAGATAGGTTCTTTGGCAATTTCTGAATAAGAAAAACATATCAATTAATAAATAGCCTCACACATACTCTTGCAAATATATTTCTATTAAGTCTAGATTTCTACACTATCAAAAGACACAGTACTACGCATTTGTACTAATTAATCATGAATTCTACTAAGCATATCATTGGACTCTACACTAAGAATTTCATCGGATTCACTAAGCATATCATGGAAAATTTGCATTTGTAAGTATAACAATAAAGCATATACATATCATCAAATTACTACAGTCAGTACGTATAACATACCATTTCATGCCGATCGACCATGGTACTTGTCAGGCGGGTCACGAATGGTACCCTGACAAAGTCATCATGTGGCGGAATTATGTCCCATAGGTTTCACACCTCGTCCTCGCTCAGCCTCATTCTTTGAGCTACGATGGCTTCATGAAGTGGGTCCTCATTATCTTCATCATCTTCATCATCTGCATCATCTTTGTCATCTTCGTCATCTTCGTCATCTTCATCATCTTCGTCATCTTCATCATCTTCCACCAGGTTGAGATAAATGACAGCCAGCTTGGGTCTTTCTGCTCTGAAGGAGAAGCTGATCAACTCACCACCAAGAAGACGCATGCGCGGCGAGAAGCGGGCCCATCCATCTCCTCCAATCATGACATATTGCGTCCTTTCTCGACCTCCATAGTGTACGGCCCCCAGAGCCTCAAATGTCACAAAGGTCTCTCGTTAGCTTGTTGAATTTCAACCTCACATTGCATGGGACGATCTGTAAGAAAAGCAAAATGACACAATGCAAGAATGCCAACACTAAAAATAAAATAGTTGTTACATTTCATCTAATTTCTTACCGCCCCATGACGAAAACTTCGGTGGAAGTAGATGCCGAACAGCTTGCCGGTTGCAAAGGTCTTTGGCGCACCTTGACTTGCACAAATCGACATAGTGGTGGTGGTGGTGGCGCCATTTTCCTAAAGCAATATGAGCAAAGGATTAACGATTAGATGACAAGGTACCACCTACCAAAGCATTTCGATGGCACCTATTGCCTAAGATAATTGATTAAAAAACAAGTGGCAAATTTATCTAAATTGGCACCTACATTTTGCCAAAAAAATAACTTATTACAAAGAAAAGCATCTACCTATCCATGTACAGGAAAAATAACAATAAAATGGTGCATACTAAATCAACTAGCATACTAAATCCACTAGCATACTAAATCAACTAAATGACACAATGTTCCAAATCAACTAAATCAACTAGCCTACTAAATCAACTAGCCTACTAAATCAACTAAATGAAAATGTTCTAAATCAACTAAATCAACTAGCCTACTAAATCAACTGAATCATATCAACTAAATCAAAATGTTGCATATAAACTAGCCTACTAAATCACAATGTAGCGAGGAGGAGGGAGAAGGAGGGCGACTCGAGGAGGGAGTAGAGTATGACGGAGGAGGAAGGCGGAACGAGGAGGAGCTGGCGGCGAGTGGAGGGAGGACGGAGGAGGAAGGCCGAGCGAGGAGGGGTCGGCCAACAAGTAGTGGAGGGAGGACGGAGGAGGAGGCCGCACCGAGTCCAGCGAGGAGGATGAGGTGACGGCGCGCAGATCGGAGGAGGCGATGGGGAGGACCCGGCGACGCTGGGGTTGAGGGGAGATCGAGTGAGTGTGTGGATCTGTGGGTTATTGCGACTAGTTAACTTAGCAAAGCAGCGTTATTATAGAATGCGCTACTTCTACGTAATTCGTAGCAAGAAGCGCTTTGTATTAATCGCTACCGCCGCTTATAAACTGGCTCTCGCTGGCAACAAGGTGAATTTTAGCGAGTAACGTCTTTGAGTGTACGCGCATCGATAAACTTGTTTCAAAGAATGAAGTTTTGTCCGCTGCTGCCATCAAGCTACTTAGCAGCGCCTGATTTTAAAGCGCGCTGCTGGTAAGATTCTGTGTATAGGCTTTTGCCTAGTAGTGTAGGATATCCTGTCAGTTATGTTGGCATCAGCGTTGGTACCAAGGGCGAGGGACGAAGAGAACCATTTTCCTGCTCGTTGGAACGAGGCGGACCATTAGGCAAAGTTCTCGTCCATCGGCGGTTACCGGAATGTCATCAACAATAATAACAGGGTCACACTGATAGAGTTGTAGACCGAGGTGTTTTCATAGGAAGAGAATTCATATTGCTTAGGTCATATAGACCACAAGAAAGGTTAAACAGCCAATGGAAAGGAAAAAAGTGTTCCACACAAGAATTGGGAGTATATCCTTCCTAAAGAAAAATGGAGCATGATATACAAGATAGGACATTAAGTGCAAAAGCATTTAAATAAAGGGGCGAGCAAAGAATTAGGATGTTACCCATACAACGGTGTTTGGATAATAGATCAAGAAACATTTAGCATTTCTCTTCAGATGTTCGTGTTGATATTCGGAATACCACAGTCATGCTTTGAGATAGCACTGATATGGTGTTTTAATTAAGGATTGGGTCTGTAGATCATAAGAGACTCAAAGGAACATTTCCAAGATTATCTCGGAACATAAGGTATAACCAAACACAATCAGGTCTGTGTTGGCAGGAAGTCAAGGACATTGTCGATGGTAACACAATCATCGAGGGGCGAGGATGGTACTTCTCATCATGAATTTGATTGATATCCTGAAACAAGTCAGTATATTGATGGGGATCATGACAGATTTTGTCGAGGTACTATGAAGAGGCCATCGATCGGCGACGACATTAAGCAAAAGGAATGGTGAAGCGAAAGGTTATTGGAACCATGGATGCGACACAAACTCGAAATCAAGCTTGTTGTTTGAGGTGAAATGATCAGATGAGGAAGATCGACGTAAGCTTAGCTCGTCGTCGGAAGTTGTGCTCCGGGAAGAAGGACCGGGTAGCACAGTTAAAATTAGCTCGATGATGATATAGCCGATCAGGCTAGGAATGATGTGATGGAGTATCATTCCAATGAGAATTCACAAGAGGTAGTGCAATGACACAATATCCTCTAGATAACACTAGGTTGCAGAGGGTTCTCGAAAGAACGGGTAGCATTACGAACTATTTTGATAAACACATTAACAACTGGGGATGAACGAATCCTCGATAAGTATGAAGATTTACTCATAGGTGTTTTCAGGCGGAAAGGAACTGCAAGGTAGTAGGTTCGAAGAATTCTCGAATTAACGAAGAGTATTTCGGGGTATCTTGTACATACAGAAGTAACTGGCAATGAAAATATAAATGGCAAAGATGTATAGCTGTTCACGACGATCATCGGTAGTAGGGAACATGATGACATGCCATCTTCTGGAATGAGGGGGGGGGAGATCTTCGGGAGAAAGCGGTTACGAGAACCTAGTGTTAGAGTTAGCAAAATCTTTCACCCGAATAGAAGAGAGATCAGAGTCCCAGAGTATAGACGAGGAAAAAAAGATCCTAATACCACCCAATGGCAACGTGGGCCTGTAAGCCACACAGCCAAGTTAGTAAAACCGTTTTGTACGACTAGACTCAACTTCGGCCAAGGAGTTGGAAAAGGGGCTACCTATAGGCAGTCGGCTCTGATACCAACTTGTGACGCCCTCGGTTCAATTGTACACTAATCATACACGCAAATGTGTACGATCAAGATCATGGACTCACGGGAAGATATCGCAACACAACCCTAGACACAAATAAAATAATACAAGCTTTATATTACAAGCCATGGGCCTCGAGGGCTCAAATGCACAAGAGTCAGCGGAAGCAACAATATCTGAGTACAGACATAACTTGAACCGGGATGCCTTAAGAAGGCTAGCACAAAAGCAACACGACCGAAGAGGCAAGGCCTCCTGCTTGGGAGCCTCCTAACTACTCCTGGTCGTCGGCGGCCTGCACGTAGTAGCAGGCACCCTCGGTGTAGTAGTAGTCGTTGTCGACAGTGGCGTCTAGCTCCTGAGCTCCACCATCTGGTTGCGACATCCGAGAAGAATGGAAAAGGGGGAAAGGGGTAGCAAAGCAACCGTGAGTACTCATCCAAAGTACTCACAAGCAAGGATCTACACTACATATGCATCGGTGTCAATGAAATGGGTAGTATATGTGGACTAAACTGCAGAATGCCAGATGAGAAGGGGAAAGCCTAGCCTATCGAAGACTAGCATCTTCAAGTAGCTCCAAGCATCTTGCAGCATCAGAAGAGATAAGAGTGGCATAAAGTAAAGTAGTGGTAGTGTTATCAACATCGGCCAGAGATCCTTTCTCGACTCCCTACGAGAAAGCATCCCAGAGCCATACTATGCACTTCTCATCACAAGTATCCAGTTCTAGTTGTATCGATCGGGATACAACTCCGAGTGTCCATTACAGTAGGACAGGCTATCGATAGATGTTTTCTTCCCTGCAGGGGCGCACCAACTTACCCACCACGCTCGATTAACTCCGGCCGGACACACTTTCCCGGGTCATGCCCGACCTCGGTCAAACGATACGCCGCAACCCGACCTAGGCTTAATAGAGAGGTCAGCACGCCGAACTAAACCTATGCCCCCAGGGGTCATGGGCCATCGCCCCGGGAACTCCTGCACGTTGCGTGGGCGGCCGGTGAGCAGACCTAGCTACCTCCTTATAAAAGGCAGGAGCTTACCAGTCCAACCCGGCGCGCGCCGCTCAGTCGCTGACGTCTAATAAGCTTTGGCTGATGCATACGACGCAGAGCGCCCATACTATGCCCACGTGATGGTTAGTGCTATCAGGCCAGAGGCCCCTCAGATCAAATATCCAAATCGTAGTGGATCAGGAACGCGCGGTAACAAGCAGAGACACACGAAGATGTGACCCGTCGCCCGTCTCGAGGACTTGCGGCAAGGGCTAAGAATGCCCGCCACGCCTCGTAATTATCTCGCGGGCACCCTCCAGGTCACCCGACTCCTCATCACTGCAAATATGCTCGCTGGTACCCCTTAGGGCCGACCGTCTTTAGTAACATGGTTCGATGTAAAGTCATAGTAACCATAGTAACCGTGTGTCTAACACCAAGGAAAACACGAGGAATCACCCTTGATGGATTCCACTCGATTTAATCATCAAGGTGAACGTAAGAGGATCCACCATCGTGTTTCACACTTGAGGGGTTGCCTGCAGTCGTGTCGTAAGTGGTTAAGGTGGAATCACCCTCGATGACCACGACCGAATAGCTACACTACAGGGTTAACATCAGAAGTGCTGATGAGGTCTCACCCTCGGCACTCGATAGAAACCCATTAGTGTCGAGCAACTAAGGGGAAAGTGATGTGTGGTGCCGGGGCCTGGTCTTTGATCCCATTGATCGGGTCTTCGATGATGAAGCAGGGGCAACAAGGACAAGGTGGGGGTCACTGATGGATCACTAACCAACCTATACTAAGCAGTTTAGGATAAGCAGGTAGGTAACATTAAGCAGGTTACAAAAGCAGGCTATGCATCAGAATAGGTGCAAACAATTATAGTAGCAAAATCTAATGCAAGCATGAGAGAAAGGAAATGGGCAATATCGGGATGATCAAAGGGGGGCATGCCTGGAAGCTCTGCTGAAAAGGTAGAAGTGTCGTAGGTGATGTAGTCGATCACAGGGGCACCATCGGTCTTGGGGCCTACCGAAGAGAAGAGGGGGAAGAAACAGTAAATACAAAGCAAACAGAGGTACCACTAAGCATGACATGATGAAAGGCAGAACTAGGGTCGACCTAACGTAGTACTGCACGATATAGGTGAAGGGGGAATTCAACCGGAAATATTTTCCCGGTTCCGCACCTGTGTCAGACAAATGACCGGAGGGGGGATGTTCCATGTTCAGATAGTTAGAGGCATCTGATAGGTAAATGGGTTGCATATCCGGATTCTTCATATTTTTCTGAGAAACTTTCATGTAGAAAACATTTTCATCCGAGTTACGGTTTATTTTCTATGAATTTTCAAAGGTTTTAGACATATTCTAGAATTAATACTAATTCGAAAATAAAGATTAAATTGCTACGTGCACACACAAAGTGTACACAGCAAAGCAGCATAGAGGCTGACAGGTGGGGTCCTCTTGAGTGCCCAGTCAGCAGTCAACTGAGACTGTTGACTAGTCAAAGGGACCAGGGGATCCGCATGTCATTGATTGGGTTATCCCAGTCAGCAGTTTGACTGGTCGATGGGGCTAGTGGGACCATGTGTCATAGGTACACATTTTAACAGTGTTTTATTAGTTTAGTTAACTAGATGGGGTCCACCAGTCAGTTTCTATTGGTTAAAATATCTAGGTAATTATATTAATAGACCTAACTAATCAATAGGGGGTTACGAGGGCTAACTAGATAGTTAGTGGCCGGGCCCCAGCGGCAGAGGCACCAGCCAACCACGGTTGGGCTCGCGCGTGCGGTCGCTCATAGAGGAGCGCCGGCGGCTGATACGTCCATTTTTGCATCATGCTTTTATATCAATATTTATTGCATTATGGGTTGTTATTACACATTATGTTACAATACTTATGCCTATTCTCTATTATTTTACAAGGTTTACATAAGGAGGAGAATGCCTAATTGGAATTCTGGGCTGGAAAAGGAGCAAATATTAGAGACCTATTCTGCACAACTCCAAAAGTCCTGAAACTCCACGAAAGTTATTTTTGGAAATAATAAAAAATACTGGAAGAAGAATCCACGTCAGGGGGGCCTCCATCTGTCCACGAGGGTGGGGGGCGTGCCCCCCTTCCTCATGGGCCCCCTGTTGGCCCTCCGGTGCCCATCTTCTGCTATATGAAGTCTTTCATTCGAAGAAAAATCAGAAGCAAGCTTTCGGGACGAGACTCCGCCGCCACGAGGCGGAACCTTGGCGGAACCAATCTAGGGCTCCGTGAGGCTGTTCTGTCGGGGACACTTCCCTCAGGAGGAAATCATCGCCATCGTCATCACCAACGCTCCTCTCATCGGGAGAGGGCAATCTCCATCAACATCTTCACCAGCACCGTCTCCTCTCAAACCCTAGTTCATCTCTTGTATCCAATTCTTGTCTCTAAGTCTGGGATTGGTACCAGAGGTTGCTAGTAGTGTTGATTACTCCTTGTAGTTGATGCTAGTTGGTTTATTTGGTGGAAGATCATATGTTCAGATCCTATATGCATATTAATACCCCTCTGATTATGAACATGAATATGCTTTGTGAGTAGTTACGTTTGTTCCTGAGGACATGGGTGACGTCTCGCTATTAGTAGTCATGTGAATTTGGTATTCATTCGATATTTTGATGAGATGTATGATGTCCATCCTCTAGTGGTGTTATGTGAACATCGACTACATGACACTTCACCATTGTTTGGGCCTAGAGGAAGGCGTTGGGAAGTAATAAGTAGATGATGGGTTGCTAGAGTGACAGAAGCTTAAACCCTATTTTATGCGTTTAGCCGTGAGGGCTGATTTGGATCCATATGTTTCATGCTATGGTTAGGTTTACCTTAATACTTTTTTTGTAGTTGCGGATGCTTGCAATAGAGGTTAATCATAAGTGGGATTCTTGTTCAAGTAAGGGCAGCAACCAAGCACCGGTCCACCCACATATCAAATTATCAAAGTACCGAATGCGAATCATATGAACGTGATGAAAACTAGCTTGACGATAATTCCCATGTGTCCTCGGGAGCGCTTTTATCTATATAAGAGTTTATCCAGGCTTGTCCTTTGCTACAAAAAAGATTGGACCACCTTTCTGCACTTTATTTACTTTTGTTACTTGTTGCTCGTTACCAATTATCTTATCACAAAACTATGTGTTACCTATTATTTCAGTGCTTGAAGAGAATACCTTGCTGAAAACTGCTTATCATTTCCTTCTGCTCCTCGTTGGGTTCGACACTCTTACTTATCGAAAGGACTACGATAGATCCCCTATACTTGTGGGTCATCAAGACTCTTTTAGTGCCGCTGCGGGGAGTGAAGCTCCTTTGGTAGGTGGAATTTGGTAAGGAAAAATTTATATAGTGTGCTGAAATTTACTGTCACTTGTTACTATGGAAAGTAATCCTCTGAGGGGCTTGTTCGGGGTATCTTCACCCCGGCCAGTAGAGCAAAGAGTTGCTCGTCAACCTACTAAACCTACTGAAAATGAAAATGTTTACTTTGAAATTCCTTCGGGTATGTTAGAAAAACTGCTAGCTAATCCTTTTGCAGGAGAAGGAACAAAGCATCCTGATGAGCACTTAATATATGTGGATGAAGTTTGTGTATTAATTAAGCTTGCAGGTGTGCCCGATGATGTTATTAAGAGGAAGGTCTTCCCTCTATCTTTGAAGGGAGATGCATTGACATGGTATAGGCTATGTGATGATACGGGATCATGGAACTACAAACGATTGAAATTGGAATTTCATCAGAAGTTTTATCCTATGCACCTTGTTCATCGTGATCGCAATTATATATATAATTTTTGGCCTCGCGAAGGAGAAAGCATCGCTCAAGCTTGGGGGAGGCTTAAACCAATGTTATATTCATGTCCCAATCATGAGCTCTCAAGAGAAATGATTATTCAAAACTTTTATGCTCGGCTTTCTGATAACAATCGCACCATGCTCGATTCTTCTTGTGCTGGCTATTTTACTATGAAGACTATTGAATTCAAATGGGATTTATTGGAAAGAATTAAACGCAACTCTGAAGATTGGGATCTCGACGAAGGTAATGAGTCAGGTATGACACCTAAGTTTGATTGTCTTAAATCTTTTATGTATACCGATGTTTTTCGTAAATTTAGCACTAAATATGGCCTTGACTCTGAGATAGTAGCTTCTTTCTGTGAATCTTTTGCTGCTCACATTGATCTCCCTGAGGAGAAGTGGTTTAAATATCATCCTCCCATAGAAGTAAAAGTAGCTGCACCTATTAAAGTTGAAGAAAAGACTATCACTTATAATGATCCTATTGTTCCTACTACTTATGTTGAGAAACCACCTTTTCCTGTTAGGATAAAGGATCATACTAAAGCTTCAACTGTGGTTCATAAAAGCAATATTAGAACCTATACACCTCCTGAGCAGGTTAAAGTTGAACCTAATGTTGCTATTGTTAAAGACCTCTTGGCTGATAATATTGATGGGCATGTTATTTATTTCTGTGATGAAACTGCTAGAATTGCTAAACCTTGTGCTAAAGATAAACATAGACCTGTGGTAGGCATGCCTATTATTTCTATTAAAATAGGAGATCATTGTTATCATGGCTTATGTGATATGGGTGCTAGTGCTAGTGCTATACCTCATGACTTATACAAAGAAATTATGCATGATATTGCACCTGCTGAGATAGAAGATATTGATGTTACCATTAAGCTTGCCAATAGAGATACCATATCACCCATTGGAATTGTTAGAGATGTTGAAGTCTTGTGTGGGAAAACTAAATATCCTGCTAATTTTCTTGTTCTTGGTTCCCCACAAGATAGCTTTTGTCCCATTATATTTGGTAGACCCTTCTTGAACACCGTTAATGCTAGGATCGATTGCGAAAAGGATGTTGTTACTATTAGTCTAGGTGATATGTCTCATGAGTTTAGCTTTTCTGAATTTCGTAGACAACATCGTGAAGAAGAATTGCCTAGTAAAGATGAAATTATTGGTCTTGCTTCTATTGCCGTACCTCCTAGTGATCCTTTAGAACAATATTTGCTAGACCATGAAAATGATATGTTTATGAATGAAAGAAGAGAAATAGATGAAGTATTGTTTAAACAGGAACCCATCCTGAAACACAATTTACTGTTGAAATCCTAGGATCCACCTCCACCCAAGGGTGATCCTGTGTTTGAGCTTAAACCGTTACGATACTCTTAAATATGCTTATCTTGATGAGAAAAAGATATATCCTGTTATTATTAGTGCTAACCTTTGAGCATGAAGAAGAGAGATTATTGAAAACTACGAAGAAGCATCGTCTTTGCTATTGGATATACTCTTGATGATCTTAAGGGCATTAGCCCCACTCTATGCCAACACAAAATAAATTTGGAGAAAGATGCCAAACCAGTTTGTGATCATCAACGACGGCTGAGTCCTAAGATGAAAGAAGTGGTAAGAAAGGAAATACTAAAGCTCCTTGAGCCGGGTATAATTTATCCCGTTCTTTGATAATCGATTAGGTAAGTCATGTCCATTGTGTCCCTAAGAAGGGAGGTATTACTGTTGTTCCTAATGATAAAGATGAATTGATCCTGCAAAGAATTATTACAGGTTATAGGATGGTAATTGATTTCCGCAAACTAAATAAAGCTACTAAAAAGGATCATTACCCCTTACCTTTTTATCGATCAAATGCTAGAAATATTATCCAAACATACACATTTTTGCTTTCTAGATGGTTATGGTTTCTCTCAAATACCTGTGTCAGCCGATGATCAATCAAAGACCACTTTTACTTGCCCTTTTGGTACTTTTGCTTATAGACGTATGCCTTTTGGTTTATATAATGCACCTGCTACCTTTCAAAGATGCACGATGGCTATATTCTCTGACTTTTGTGAAAATATTTGTGAGGTTTTCATGGACGATTTCTCCGTTTATGGATCCTCTTTTGATGATTGCTTGAGCAACCTTGATCGAGTTTTGCGAGATGTGAAGAAACTAATCTTGTCTTGAATTGGGAAAAGTGCCACTTTATGGTTAATGAAGGTATTGTCTTGGGGCATAAAGTTTCTGAAAGACGTATTGAGGTTGATAAAGCCAAGGTTGATGCTATTGAAAAAATGCCATGTCCCGAGGACATCAAAGGTATAAGAAGTTTCATTGGTCACGCCGGTTTTTATAGGAGGTTCATTAAGGACTTCTCAAAAATTTCTCGGCCTCTGACTAATTTATTACAAAAGGATATACCATTTGTTTTTGATGATGATTGTGTAGAAGAATTTGAAATACTTAAGAAAGCATTGATCTCTGCACCTATTGTTCAGACACCTGATTGGAATTTACCTTTTGAAATTATGTGTGATGCCAGTGATTATGTTGTAGGTGCTGTTCTAAAGCAAAGAGTTGATAAGAAATTAAATGTTATTCAATATGCTAGTAAAACTCTAGACAATGCTCAGAGAAATTATGCTACTACTGAAAAAGAATTCTTAGCAGTTGTATTTTCTTGTGATAAGTTCAGACCTTATATTGTTGAATCTAAAGTAACTATTCACACAGATCATGCTGCTATTAAATATCTTATGGAAAAGAAAGATGCTAAACCTAGACTTATTAGATGGGTTCTCTTGATGCAAGAATTTGATTTGCATATTATTGATAGAACGGGAGCTGAGAACCCCGTTGTAGACAACTTGTCTAGGTTAGAGAATGTTCTTGATGACCCACTACCTATTGATGATAGCTTTCCTGATGAGCAACTAAATGTCATAAATACTTCTCGTACTACTCCATGGTATGCTGATTATGCTAATTATATTGTTGCTAAATTTATACCACCTAGTTTCACATACCAGCAAAAGAAAAAAAAATCTATGATTTGAGACATTACTTCTGGGATGACCCACATATTTATAAAGGAGGAGTAGATGGTGTTATTAGACGTTGTGTACCTGAGCATGAACAGGAACAGATCCTACGCAAGTGTCACTCCGAGGCTTATGGAGGACACCACGCTGGAGATAGAACTGCACATAAGGTATTGAAATCCGGTTTTTATTGGCCTACTCTCTTCAAGGATGCCCGTAAGTTTGTCTTATCTTGTGATGAATGTCAAAGAATTGGTAATATTAGTAGACGTCAAGAAATGCCTATGAACTATTCACTTGTTATTGAACCATTTGATGTTTGGGGCTTTGATTATATGGGACCTTTTCCTGCCTCTAATGGATATACACATATTTTAGTTGTTATTGATTACGTTACTAAAACTCCGCCTATGTTGTCTCAACATAGCCGGTCCCAAGCCCGGGTAAAGGAGGAGGGTCGTGATAGGCTTGGCGAGCCAACGTAAAAACTCAGCCACTCTTACGGAGATGAAACCCAAAAGATTTTTGTTGGGGCGTAACCCTCTCAGGGACGCGCCACATCAAAACCCGGGTGTGGTGGAAAATGGGCAAGGGCCGGGCCGTCACCCCCCAAGTGGCGCGCCATATCTTGATCCGGATACGGTGGCAAGTGAGTGAGGATCGGGTCGTCGCATCCTTAGTGGCGCTCTACATCGGCGCCCGGATGTAGTGGAAAATGAGCAAGGGTCTTCGCATTTGACTCGAAGAGTGCGAAGGGTAAGGAAGCTAGCCGAGCCTAGGAGGATTGCTTAGGTAGCTAGAACGTAGGGTCTCTGATAGGGAAGCTTCGGGAGCTAGTTGATGCAGCAGTGAGGAGAGGTGTTGATATCCTTTGCGTCCAAGAAACCAAATGGAGAGGACAGAAGGCAAAGGAGGTGGAGGATACCGGCTTCAAGCTGTGGTACACGGGGACGGCTGCAACAGAAATGGCGTAGGCATCTTGATCAACAAGAGCCTCATGTATGGAGTGGTAGACGCCAGAGACGTGGGGACCGGATTATCCAGTCAAGTCAGTAGTTGAGGACTTGGTTCTCAATGTTATCAGCGCGTATGCCCCGCAAGTAGGCCACAATGAGAACACCAAGAGGGAGTTCTGGGAAGGCTTGGAAGACATGGTTAGGAGTGTACCGATTGGTGCGAAGCTCTTCAAAGGAGGAGACCTCAATGGCCACGTGGGTACATCTAACACAGGTTTTGAAGGGGTGCATGGGGGCTTTGGCTATGGCATCAGGAATCAAGAAGGAGAAGATGTCTTAAGCTTTGCTCTAGCCTACAACATGATTGTAGCTAACACCCTCTTTAGAAAGAGAGAATCACATCTGGTGACTTTTAGTAGTGGCCAACACTCTAGCAGATTGATTTCATCCTCTCGAGAAGAGAAGATAGGCGGGCGTGCCTAGACCGTAAGGTGATACACGGGAGGCGTTGTACCTCAAAGATAAGTCGGTGGTTGCTGACTTCCGCATTCTGATTCGTGTCCAGCGGGATAAGAGTGCCAAGCTCGCTAGAACTAATAGGTGGAAGCTCAAGTGGGAGCTAGCTCAGGTGTACAAGGAGAGGCAAATTAAGGAGGGCCCTTGGGAGGAAGGAGGGCATGCGGACAATGTGTGGATGAAGATGGCGACTTGCATTCGTAAGGTGGCCTCGGAGGAGTTTGGAGTGTCCAGGGAAGGAGAAGCGAAGATAAGGATACCGGTGGTGGAATGATGATGTCCGTATAGGCGATTAAAGAGAAGAAAGATTGCTTCAGACGCCTATACCTGGATAGGAGTGCAGACAACATAGAGAAGTACAAGATGGCGAAGAAGGCTGCAAAGCAAGCTGTTGGTGAAGCAAGGGCTCGGGCATATGAGGACCTCTACCAACGGTTAGGCACGAAGGAAGGTGAAAGGGACATCTATAAGATGGCTAAGATCCGGGAGAGGAAGACGAGGGATATTGGCCAAGTCAAATGCATCAAGGACGGAGCAGGCCAACTCTTGGTGAAGGACGAAAAGATTAAGCATAGATGGCGGAGTACTTGACAAGCTGTTCAATGGGGAGAATGAGAGTTCTACCATTGAACTGGGCGACTCCTTTGATGAGACCGACATGCGTTTTGTGCGGCGCATCCAGGATTCTGAGGTGAAGGAGGCTTTAAAAAGGATGAAAGGAGGCGAGGCGATGGGCCCTGATTGTATCCCCATGGAGGTGTGGAAAGGTCTCGGGGACATAGCAATAGTATGGCTAACCAAGCTTTTCAACCTCATTTTTCTGGCAAACAAGATGCTAGAAGAATGGAGACGGAGTATATTAGTACCATTCAAGAACAAGGGGGATGTTCAGAGTTGTACTAATTACCGTGGAATTAAGCTGATGAGCCATACAATGAAGCTTTGGGAGAGAGTCATTGAGCACCGCTTAAGAAGAATGACAAGTGTGACCAAAAATCAGTTTGGTTTCATGCAGGAGGTCGACCATGGAAGCCATTTTCTTGGTACGACAACTTATGGAGAGATATAGGGAGCAAAAGAAGGACTTGGATATGGTGTTCATTGACTTGGAGAAGGCCTATGATAAGATACCGTGGAATGTCATGTGGTGGGCCTTGGAGAAACACAAAGTCCCAAAGAAAGTACATTACCCTCATCAAGGACATGTACAATAATGTTGTGACAAGTGTTCCAACAAATGATGTCGACACCGATGACTTCCCGATTAAGATAGGACTGCATCAGGGGTCAGCTTTGAGCCCTTATCTTTTTGCATTGGTGATGGATGAGGTCACAAGGGGTATACAAGGAGATATCCCATGGTGTATGCTCTTTGCGGATGATGTGGTACTAGTTGACGATAGTCGGACGGGGGTAAATAGGAAGTTAGAGTTATGGAGACAAACCTTGGAATCAAAAGGGTTTAGGCTTAGTAGAACTAAAACTGAGTACATGATGTGCGGTTTCAGTACTACTAGGTGTGAGGAGGAGGAGGTTAGCCTTGATGGCCAGGTGGTACCTCGGAAGGACATCTTTCAGTATTTGGGGTCAATGTTGCAGGAGGATGGGGGTATTGATGAAGATGTGAACCATCGAATCAAAGTCGGATGGATGAAGTGGTGCCAAGCTTCTGGAATTCTCTGTGACAAGAGAGTGCCACAAAAGCTAAAAGGCAAGTCCTACAGGACGGCGGTTCGACCCGCAATGTTGTATGGCGCGGAGTGTTGGCCGACTAAAAGGCGACATGTTCAACAGTTAGGTGTGGCGGAGATGCGTATGTTGAGATGGATGTGTGGCCACACGAGGAAGGATCGAGTCCGGAATGATGATATACGAGATAGAGTTGGGGTAGCACCAATTGAGGAGAAGCTTGTCCAACATCGTTTGAGATGGTTTGGGCATATTCAGTATGAGCCTCCGTAAGCTCCAAAGTGCATAGCGGACGGCTAAAGCGTGCGAAGAATGTCAAGAGAGGGCGGGGTCGACCGAATTTGACATGGGAGGAGTCCGTTAAGAGAGACCTGAAGGATTGGAGTATCGACAAAGAGCTATCTATGGACAGGGATGCGTGGAAGCTTGCTATCCATGTGCCAGAGCCATGAGTTGGTTGCGAGATCTGATGGGTTTCACCTCTAGCCTACCCGAACTTGTTTGGGACTAAAGGCTTTGTTGTTGTTGTTGTTGTTGTTGTTGTTGTTGTTGTTGTTGTTGTTGTTGTTGTTGTTGTTGTTGTTGTTGTTGTTGTTGATTGATTACGTTACTAAGTGGGTAGAAGCTATTCCAACTAGTAGTGCTGATCATAACACTTCTATTAAGATGCTTAAAGAAGTTATTTTTCCAAGGTTTGGATTCCCTAGATATTTAATGACTGATGGTGGTTCACATTTTATTCATGGTGCTTTTCGTAAAATGCTTGCTAAGTATGATGTTAATCATAGAATTGCATCTCCTTATCACCCATGCCTTGTGGTCAAGTAGAATTGAGTAATAGAGAGCTCAAATTAATTTTGCAAAAGACTGTTAATAGATCTAGAAAGAATTGGTCCAAGAAACTTGATGATGCATTATGGGCCTATAGAACTGCATACAAAAATCCTATGGGTATGTCTCCGTATAAAATGGTTTATGGAAAAGCATGTCACTTACCTCTCGAACTAGAACATAAGGCTTATTGGGCTATTAAAGAGCTCAACTATGATTTCAAACTTGCCGGTGAGAAGAGGTTATTTGACATTAGCTCACTTGATGAATGGAGAACCCATGCCTATGAAAATGCCAAATTGTTTAAAGAAAAAGTTAAAAGATGGCATGACAAAAGGATACGAAAGCGTGAGTTTAATGTAGGTGATTATGTATTACTATAAAACTCTCGTTTAAGATTTTTTGTAGGAAAACTTCTCTCCAAATGGGAAGGCCCTTATGTTATCGAGGAGGTCTATCGTTTCGGTGCCATAAAAATCAACAACTTCGAAGGCACAAATCCGAAGGTGGTGAACGGTCAAAGAATTAAACACTATATCTCAGGTAATCCTATAAATGTGGAAACTAATGTTGTTGAAACCGTAACCCCGGAGGAATACATAAGGGACACTTTCCGGAACGTTTCAGACTCCGAAAAGGAATAGGTATGTGGTACGGTAAGTAAACCGACTCCAAAAAAATTCTAATGGCAAATTTTCTCTGTTTTGGAATATTTAGAAAAATAGAAAAATAAGAAGCAGTCCGGGAAGGACACGAGGCCTCCACGAGGGTGGAGGGCGCGCCCTACCCCCCTGGGCGCGCCCCCCTACCTCGTGGGCACCTTGTGTGCTCTCCGGACTCCTTTTTCTTGCATGATACGTATTTTGGTCGGTAAAAATTCATTATATAATCTCCCGAAGGTTTTGACCACCGTATCACGCAAATATCTCCTGTCTTTGTTTCGAGCTGTCTTGCTGCATATTAGAGCAACATGTCATCCCAGGATTTGGAAGGAGAAAGTTATGTGGCTGATTACCTTGCAAATCCTAAGGTCTATGGGGATGTGGAGCATTGTGGTTGGACTACGGAAGAAGAGGAGGACTATGAACCCAAGAGAAAGGAGGAGTCGAGCTCAGATGAAGATGAAGTCCCATTACCTCAACCTGGGGACATGCATGTGGAGTTCAAAAAGTCAAGCCTCCCTGATAGAGCAAAGAAATTTAAGACCGAGTTTATCCCTTTTCGCCTCTTGCAGGAAAACAAGCGGGAATTATGCAAAAAGATATTAAGACTGGAGCAGGAGATTGATGACCCGAGGGATCAAAATTCTGTCCTCAAGCGCAAATTAAGGAAGAATCCTACGCCATCAACTAAATCATCATCTTCTTCACCAACAAAGAAGGAGACATAATCACATGGGTATGGGCACTCCCCTTGGCAACTGCCAAGCTTGGGGGAGGTGCCCCGATATCGTATCACAACCACATCTCCTTTGTTTACCGTTTTTCTTAGTTTGATCCTATTAAGTAGTATCTTGATCTAGTAGAATAAAGTTTTAGTATGATTTAGTTTTGAGTTTTGCCTTATGATCCCTCTATGTAATCGAGTCTGTGAGCTATATATAATAAAGATTAGTGTTGAGTCAAGGGCTTGATTATCTTGCTATGATCTTGAGTGAATAAAAGAAAAGAGAAAAGAATAAAAAGAAACAAAGCGATCATATTGATCTTATGGAGAGTAATGACTTCACATAGAAATAGTATGATGATTAAAAATTGTTGAGAGTTGGCAAACATAGCTTTGGTCATCGTTGCAATTAATAGGATGTAATAAAGAAAGAGAGGTTTCACATATAAATATACTATCTTAGACATCTTTTATGATTGGGAGCACTCATTAAAATATGACATGCTAAAGAGTTGATGTTGGACAAGGAAGACAACGTAATGGGTTATGTTTTCTTGTATCTGAGATAAATTATATTGTCATGGATCATCCAACATGTTGAGCTTGCCTTTCCCCCTCATGCTAGCCAAATTCTTTGCACCAAGTAGAGATACTACTTGTGCTTCCAATAACCCTTAAACCAGTTTTGCCATGAGAGTCAACCATATCTACCTATGGATTGAGTAAGATCCTTCAAGTAAGTTGTCATCGGTGCAAGCAATAAAAATTGCTCTCTAAATATGTATGATTGATTGGTGTGGAGGAAATAAGCTTTATACGATCTTGTGATGTGGAAGAAATAAAAGCGATGGACTGCATAATAAAGTTCTATATCACAAGTGGCAATACAAAGTGACGTTCTTTCGCATTAAGATTTTGTGCATCCAACCTTGAAAGCGCATGGCAACCTCTGCTTCCCTCTGCGAAGGGCCTATCTATTATTATTATCTTCTACCTTATGCAAGAGTCATGGTGATCTTCACCTTTCCTTTTTACATTTTATCCTTTGGCAAGCTGTGGTGTTGGAAAGATCCTGATATATATATCTAATTGGATGTGGGTTAGCATGAACTATTATTGTTGACATTACCCTTGAGGTAAAAGGTTGAGAGGCGAAACTATAAGCCCCTATCTTTCTCTGTGTCCGGTTAAAACTCCGTAACCACAAGTATTGCATGAGTGTTAGCAATTATGAAAGACTAAATGATAGTTGAGTATGTGGACTTGCTAGAAAGCTCTAACATAGACTCTTTCTGATGTTATGATAAATTGCAATTGCCTCAATGACTGAGATTATAGTTTGTTAGTTCTCATTAAAGTTTCTGATTCGTACTTTGCATTGTGAATAGATTATTACTTGAGCATAAGAAATCATATGACAATATTCATCTATGTTGCTGTTATGAGAATAATCATGATGCCCTCATGTCCGTATTTTATTTTATCGACACCTCTACCTCTAAACATGTGGACATATTTATCGTTATCGGCTTCCGCTTGAGGACAAGCGAGGTCTAAGCTTGGGGGAGTTGATACGTCCATTTTGCATCATGCTTTTATATCAATATTTATTGCATTATGGGCTATTATTACAAATTATGTTACAATACTTATGCCTATTCTCTCTTTTTTTACAAGGTTTACATAAGGAGGGAGAATGCCGGAACCGGAATTCTCAATGGAAAAGGAGCAAATATTAGAGACCTATTCTGCACAACTCCAAAAGTCCTGAAACTCCACGAAAGTTATTTTTGGAAATAATAAAAAATACTGGAAGAAGAATCCACGTCAGGGGGGCCTCCACCTGTCCACGAGGGTGGGGGCGCGCCCCCTGCCTCGTGGGCCCCCTGTTGGCCCTCCGGTGCCCATCTTCTGCTATATGAAGTCTTTCGCCCGAAGAAAAATCATAAGCAAGCTTTCGGGACGAGACTCCGCCGCAATGAGGCGGAACCTTGGCGGAACCAATCTAGGGCTCCGGCAGAGCTGTTCTGCCGGGGACACTTCCCTCCGGGAGGGGGAAATCATCGCCATCATCATCACCAACGTTCCTCTCATCGGGAGAGGGCAATCTCCATCAACATCTTCACTAGCACCATCTCCTCTCAAACCCTAGTTCATCTCTTATATCCAATTCTTGTCTCTAAGTCTGGGATTGGTACCTGTAGGTTGCTAGTAGTGTTGATTACTCCTTGTAGTTCATGCTAGTTGGTTTATTTGGTGGAAGATCATATGTTCAGATCCTATATGCATATTAATACCCCTCTGATTATGAACATGAATATGCTTTGTTAGTAGTTACGTTTGTTCCTGAGGACATGGGAGAAGTCTCCCTATTAGTAGTCATGTGAATTTGGTATTTGTTCGATATTTTGATGAGATGTATGTTGTCTATCCTCTAGTGGTGTTATGTGAACGTCGACTACATGACACTTCACCATTGTGTGTGAAGGAAATATGCCCTAGAGGCAATAATAAAGTTATTATTTATTTCCTTATATCATGGTATATGTTTATTATTCATGCTAGAATTGTATTAACCGGAAACATAGTACATGTGTGAATACATAGACAAACAGAGTGTCACTAGTATGCCTCGACTTGACTAGCTCGTTGATCAAAGATGGTTAAGTTTCCTAGCCATTGACATGGGTTGTCATTTGATTAACGAAATCACATCATTAGGAGAACGATGTGATTGACTTGACCCATTCCATTAGCTTAGCACTCGATCGTTTAGTATGTTGCTATTTCTTTCTTCATGACTTATACATGTTCCTATGACTATGAGATTATACAACTCCCGTTTACCGGAGGAACACTTTGTGTGCTACCAAACGTCACAACGTAACTGGGTGATTATAAAGGTGCTCTCTGTGTGTCTCCGAAGGTACTTGTTGGGTTGGCGTATTTCGAGATTAGGATTTGTCACTCTGATTGTCAGAGTGGTATCTCTAGGCCCTCTCGGTAATGCACATCACTTAAGCCTTGCAAGCATTGCAACTAATGAGTTAGTTGCGAGAAGATGTATTACGGAATGAGTAAATAGACTTGCCGGTAACGAGATTGAACTAGGTATTGAGATACTGACGATCGAATCTCGGGCAAGTAACATACCGATGACAAAGAGAACAACGTATGTTATTATGCGGTCTGACCGATAAAGATCTTCGTAGAATATGTGGGAGCCTATATGGGCATCCAGGTTCCTCTATTGGTTATTGACCGGAGACGTGTCTCGGTCATGTCTACATAGTTCTCAAACCCATAGGGTTCGCACGCTTAACGTTTCGATACAGTTATATTATGAGTTTGTATGTTTTGATGTACCGAAGGTTGTTCGGAGTCCCGGATGTGATCACGGACATGAAGAGGAGTCTCGAAATAGTCGAGACATGAAAATTGATATATTGGAAGCCTATGTTTGGATATCGGAAGTGTTCCGGGTGAAATCAGGATTTTACCGGATTACCGGGAGGTTACCGGAACCCCTCGGGGGCTTAATGGTCCATAGTGGGCCTTGTGGAGAAGAGGAGAGCCAGCCAGGGCAAGGCCGCGCGCCCCTCCCCCCTAGTCCGAATAGGACAAGGAGAGGGGGGCGGCGCCCCCCCTTTCCTTTCTCTTTCCCTCCTCTTTCCCCCTCCACTCCTAGTCCAACAAGGAAAAGGGGGAGTCCTACTCCCGGTAGGAGTAGGACTCCTCTGCCGCCTCTAGGCCGGCCGCACCTCCCCCTTGCTCCTTTATATACGGGGCAGGGGCACCCTAGAGACACAACAATTGATTGTTTGATCTTTTAGCCGCAGCGGTGCCCCCTCCACCATAGTCCACCTCGCATATCAGAGCGGTGCTTAGGCGAATCCTCGCGTCAAGAGAACATCATCGTCTGCCACCACGTCGTCTTGTGAAACTCTCCCTCAACACTCGGCCGGATCAGAGTTCGAGGGACGTCATCGGGCTGAATGTGTGCTGAACTCAGAGGTGCCGTGCGTTCGGTACTTGATCGGTCGGATCGTGAAGACGTACGACTACATCAACCGCGTTGTGCTAACGCTTCCGCTTTAGGTCTACGAGGGTACGTGGACAACACTCCCCTCTCGTTGCTATGCATCACTATGATCTTGCGTGTGCGTAGGATTTTTTTTTTGAAATTACTACGTTCCCAACAGTGGCATTCGGGCCTGGTTTTATGCGTAGATGTCATATGCACGAGTAGAACACAAGTGAGTTGTGGGCGATATAAGTCATACTTCTTACCAGCATGTCATACTTTGGTTCGGCAGTATTGTTGGATGAAGCGGCCCGGACCGACATTACGCGTACACTTACGCGAGCCTGGTTCTACCGACGTGCTTTGCACACAGGTGGCTGGCGGGTGTCAGTTTCTCCAAGTTTAGTTGAACCGAGTGTGGCTACGCCCGGTCCTTGCGAAGGTTAAAACATTACCAACTTGACAAACTATCGTTGTGGTTTTGATGCGTAGGTAAGAACGGTTCTTGCTAAGCCCGTAGCAGCCACGTAAAATTTGCAACAACAAAGTAGAGGACGTCTAACTTGTTTTTGCAGGGCATGTTGTCATGTGATATGGTCAAGACATGATGATAAATTTTATTGTATGAGATGATCATGTTTTGTAACCGAGTTATCGGCAATCGGCAGGAGCCATATGGTTGTCGCTTATTGTATGCAATGCAATCGCTCTGTAATGCTTTACTTTATCACTAAGCGGTAGCGATAGTCGAGAAGCATAAGATTGGCGAGACGACAACGATGCTACGATGGAGATCAAGGTGTCGCTACCGGTGACGATGGTGATCATGACGGTGCTTCGGAGATGGAGATCACAAGCACAAGATGATGATGGCCATATCATATCACTTATATTGATTGCATGTGATGTTTATCTTTTATGCATCTTATCTTGCTTTGATTGACGGTAGCATTATAAGATGATCCCTCACTAAATTATCAAAGTATAAGTTTTCTCCCTGAGTATGCACCATTGCGGAAGTTCTTCGTGCTGAGACACCACGTGATGATCGGGTGTGATAGGCTCTATGTTCAAATACAATGGGTGCAAAACAATTGCACACGCGGAGTACTCAGGTTAAACTTGACGAGCCTAGCATATAACAGATATGGCCTCGGAATACGGAGACCAAAAGGTCGAGCGTGAATCATATAGTAGATATGATCAACATAGTGATGTTCACCATTGAAACTACTCCATCTCATGTGATGATCGGACATGGAGTTCTTAAGTAATATGATTAATAATATGATTAATTGAACTTAAATTTATCATGAACTTAGTACCTGATAGTATCTTGCTTGTCTATGCTGATTGTAGATAGATGGCTTGTGTTGTTGTTCCGTTGAATTTTAATGCGTTCCTTGAGAAAGCAAAGTTGAAAGATGATGGTAGCAATTACACGGACTGGGTCCGTAACTTGAGGATTATCCTCATTGCTGCACAGAAGAGTTAGGTCATGGAAGCACCGCTAGGTGTACCACTAGCCAAAGAATCGCAGACATTGTGAATGCCCCGATACCACGTGTTGATGACTACTCGATAGTTCAGTGTGCCATGCTTTACGTCTTAGAACCGGGACTTCAACGACGTTTTGAACGTCATGGAGCATATGAGATGTTCCAGGAGTTGAAGTTAATATTTCAAAATAATGCCCGGATTGAGAGATATGAAGTCTCCAATAAGTTCTATAGCTGCAAGATGGAGGAGAATAGTTCTGTCAGTGAGCATATACTCAAGATGTCTGGGCACTGCAATAACTTGATTCAACTGGGAGTTAATCTTCCGGATGATAGAGTCATTGACAGAATTCTTCAATCACTGCCACCAAGCTACAAGAGCTTCGTGATGAACTATAAAATGCAAGGGATGGATAAGACAATTCCCGAGCTCTTCGCAATGCTAAAGGCTGCGGAGGTAGAAATCAAAAAGGAGCATCAAGTGTTGATGGTCAATAAGACCACCAGTTTCACGAAAAAGGGCAAAGGGAAGAAGAAGGGGAACTTCAAGAAGAACAACAAGCAAGTTGCTGCCCAAGAGAAGAAACCCAAGTCTGGACCTAAGCCTGAGACCGAGTGCTTCTACTGCAAGCGGTAGTCATCGGAAGCGAATCGCCCCAAGTATTTGGCGGATAAGAAGGATGGCAAGGTGAACAAAGGTATATGTGATATACATGTTGTTGATGTGTACCTTACTAATGCTCGTAGTAGCACCTCGGGTATTTGATATCGGTTACATTGCTAATATTTGCAACTCTAAACAGGGGCTACGGATTAAGCGAAGATTGGCTAAGGACGAGGTGACGATGCGCGTGGGAAATGGTTCCAAAGTCGATGTGATCGCGGTCGGAACGCTACCTCTACATCTACCTTCGGGATTAGTATTAGACCTAAATAATTGTTATTTGGTGCCAGCGTTGAGCGTGAACATTATATGTGGACCTTGTTTGATGCAAGATGGTTATTCATTTAAATCAGAGAATAATGGTTGTTCTATTTATATGAGTAATATCTTTTATGGTCATGCACCCTTGAAGAGTGGTCTATTTTTGTTGAATCTCGATAGTAGTGATACACATATTCATAATATTGAAGCCAAAAGATGCAGAGTTGATAATGATAGTGCAACTTATTTGTGGCAATCGCTGCTTAGGTCATATCGGTGTAAAGCGCATGAAGAAGCTCCATACTGATGGACTTTTGGAACCACTTGATTATGAATCACTTGGTACTTGCAAACCGTGCCTCATGGCAAGATGACTAAAACGCCGTTCTCCGAAACTATGGAGATAGCAACAGATTTGTTGGAAATCATACATACAGATGTATGTGGACCAATGAATGTTGAGGCTCGTGGTGGATATCGTTATTTTCTCACCTTCAGACGATTTGAGCAGATATGGGTATATCTACTTAATGGAACATAAGTCTGAAACATTTGAAAAGTTCAAAGAATTTTAGAATGAAGTTGAAAATCATCATAACAAGAAAATAAAGTTTCTATGATCTGATCGTGGAGGAGAATATTTGAGTTATGAGTTTGGTCTTCATTTGAAACAATGCGGAATAGTTTCACAACTCACGCCACCGGAACACCACAAAGATAATGGTGTGTCCGAACGTCGTAGTCGTACTTTACTAGATATGGTGCGATCTATGATGTCTCTTACTGATTTACCGCTATCGCTTTGGGGTTATGCTTTAGAGACGGCTGCATTCACGTTAAATAGGGCACCATCAAAATCCGTTGAGACGACGCCTTATGAACTGTGGTTTGGCAAGAAACCAAAGTTGTCGTTTCTGAAAGTTTGGGGCTGCGATGCTTATCTGAAAAAGCTTCAACCTGATAAGCTCGAACCCAAATTGGAGAAATGTGTCTTCATAGGATACCCAAAGGAGACTGTTGGGTACGACTTCTATCACAGATCCGAAGGCAAGACTTTTGTTGCTAAATTCGGAATCTTTCTGGAGAAGGAGTTTCTCTCGAAAGAAGTGAGTGGGAGGAAAGTAGAACTTGATGAGGTAACTATACCTGCTCCCCTATTGGAAAGTAGTTCATCGCAGAAACCAGTTTCTACGACACCTACACCAATTAGTGAGGAAGTTAATGATGATGATCATAGAACTTCAGATCAAGTTGTTACTGAACCTCGTAGGTCAACCAGAGTAAGATCCGCACCAGAGTGGTACGGTAATCATGTTCTGGAAGTTATGTTACTAGACCATGACGAACCTACGAACTATGAAGAAGCGATGGTGAGCCCAGATTCCGCGAAATGGCTTGAGGCCATGAAATCTGAGATGGGATCCATGTATGAGAACAAAGTGTGGACTTTGGTTGACTTGCCCGATGATCGGCAAGCAATTGAGAATAAATGGATCTTCGAGAAGAAGACTGACGTTGATGGTAATGTTACTGTCTATAAAGCTCGACTTGTTGCGAAAGGTTTTTGACAAGTTCAAGGGATTGACTACGATGAGACCTTCTCACCCGTAGCGATGCTTAAGTCTGTCTGAATCATGTTAGCAATTGCTGCATTTTATGATTATGAAATTTGGCAAATGGATGTCAAAACTGCATTCCTAAATGGATTTCAGAAAGAAGAGTTGTATATGATGCAACCGGAAGGTTTTGTCGATCCAAAGGGAGCTAACAAAGTGTGCAAGCTCCAGCGATCCATTTATGGACTGGTGCAAGCCTCTCAGAGTTGGAATAATCGCTTTGATAGTGTGATCAAAGCATTTGGTTTTGTACAAACTTTTGGAGAAGCCTGTATTTACAAGAAAGTGAGTGGGAGCTCAGAGCATTTACGATATTATATGTGGATGACATATTGTTGATTGGAAATGATATAGAATTTCTGGATAGCATAAAGGGATACTTGAATAAGAGTTTTTGAATGAAAGACCTCGGTGAAGCTGCTTATATATTGGGCATCAAGATCTATAGAGATAGATCAAGACGCTTAATTGGACTTTCACAAATCACATACCTTGACAAAGTTTTGAAGAAGTTCAAAATGGATCAAGCAAAGAAAGGGTTCTTGCCTGTGTTACAAGGTGTGAAGTTGAGTAAGACTAATTGCCCGACCACTGCAGAAGATAGGGAGAAAATGAAAGATGTTCCCTATGCTTCAACCATAGGCTCTATCATGTATGCAATCAGTGTACCGAGACCTGATGTGTGCCTTGCTATAAGTCTAGCAGGAGGTACCAAAGTAATCCAGAGTGGATCATCGGACAATGATCAAGAACATCCTGAAATACCTGAAACAGACTAAGGATATGTTTCTCATTTATGGAGGTGATAAAGAGCTCATCGTAAACGGTTACATTGATGCAAGCTTTGACACTGGTCCGGACGATTCTAAATCGCAAACCGGATACGTATTTACATTGAACGGTGGAGCTGTCAGTTGGTGCAGTTCTAAACAAAGCATCGTGGCGGGATCTACGTGTGAAGCGGAGTACATAGCTGCTTAGGAAGCAGCAAATGAAGGAGTCTGGATGAAGGAGTTCATATCCGATCTAGGTTTCATACCTAGTGCATTGGGTCCAATGAAAATCTTTTGTAACAATACTGGTGCAATTGCCTTGGCGAAGGAATCCAGATTTCACAAGAGAACCAAGCACATCAAGAGACGCTTCAATTCCATCTGGATTCACCGGTGGGAGACATAAAATTTGCAAGATACATACGGATCTGAATGTTGCGCACCGCTGACTAAGCCTCTTCCACGAGCAAAACATGATCAGCACCAAGGCTCCATGGGTGTTAGAATCATTACTGTGTAATCTAGATTATTGACTCTAGTGCAAGTGGGAGACTGAAGGAAATATTCCCTAGAGGCAATAATAAAGTTATTATTTATTTCCTTATATCATGATAAATGTTTATTATTCATGCTAGAATTGTATTTACCGGAAACATAATACATGTGTGAATACATAGACAAACAGAGTGTCACTAGTATGCCTCTACTTGACTAGCTCGTTGATCAAAGATGGTTAAGTTTCCTAGCCATTGACATGGGTTGTCATTTGATTAACGGGATCACATCATTAGGAGAATGATGTGATTGACTTGACCCATTCCATTAGCTTAGCACTCGATCGTTTAGTATGTTTCTATTGCTTTCTTCATGACTTATACATGTTCCTATGACTATGAGATTATGCAACTCCCGTTTACCGGAGGAACACTTTGTGTGCTACCAAACGTCACAAGTAACTGGGTGATTATAAAGGTGCTCTACAGGTGTCTCCGAAGGTACTTGTTGGGTTGCGTATTTCGAGATTAGGATTTGTCACTCCGATTGTCGGAGAGGTAGTTCTGGGCCCTCTCGGTAATGCACATCACTTAAGCCTTGCAAGCATTGCAACTAATGAGTTAGTTGCTAGATGATGTATTACGGAACGAGTAAAGAGACTTGCCGGTAACGAGATTGAACTAGGTATTGAGATACCGACGATCGAATCTCGGGCAAGTAACATACCGATGACAAAGGGAACAACGTATGTTGTTATGCGGTCTGACCGATAAAGATCTTCATAGAATATGTGGGAGCCAATATGAGCATCCAGGTTCCGCTATTGGCTATTGACCGGAGACATGTCTCGGTCATGTCTACATAGTTCTTGAACCCGTAGGGTCCGCACGCTTAACGTTTCGATGACAATTATATTATTAGTTTATATGTTTTGATGTACCGAAGGTTGTTCGGAGTCCCGGATGTGATCACGGACATGACGAGGAGTCTCGAAATGGTTGAGACATGAAGATTGATATATTGGAAGCCTATGTTTGGATATCGGAAGTGTTCCGGGTGAAATCGGGATTTTACCGGAGTACCGGGAGGTTATCGGAACCCCCCGGGGGCTTAACAGGCCATAGTGGGCCTTGTGGAGAAGAGGAGAGGCAGCCAGCGCGCCCCTCCCCCCTAGTCCGATAGGACAAGGAGAGGGGGGCGGCGCCCCCCCTTTCCTTCCTCTCTCCCTCCTCTTTCCCCCTCCACTCCTAGTCCAACAAGGAAAAGGGAGGGAGTCCTACTCCGTAGGAGTAGGACTCCTCTGGCGCCCCTCAAGGCCTGCCGCACCTCCCCCCTTGCTCCTTTATATACGGGGGCAGGGGCACCCTAGAGACGCAACAATTGATTGTTTGATCTTTTAGCCGTGTGCGGTGCCCCCCTCCACCATAGTCCACCTCGATAATACTGTAGCGGTGCTTAGGCGAAGCCCTGCGTCGGTAGAACATCATCGTCATCACCACGCCATCGTGCTTACGAAACTCTCCCTCAACACTCGGCTGGATCGGAGTTCGAGGGACGTCATCGGGCTGAACGTGTGCTGAACTCGGAGGTGTCATGCGTTTGGTACTTGATCGGTCAGATCGTGAAGACGTACGACTACATCAACCGCATTGTGCTAACGCTTCCGCTTTTGGTCTACGAGGGTACGTGGACAACACTCTCCCCTCTCGTTGTTATGCATCACCATGATCTTGCGTGTGCATAGGAATTTTTTTGAACTTACTACGTTCCCCAACAGTTTGGGCCTAGAGGAAGGCATTGGGAAGTAATAAGTAGATGATGGGTTGCTAGAGTGACAGAAGCTTAAACCCTAGTTTATGCGTTGCTTCGTAAGGGGCTGATTTGGATCCATATGTTTCATGCTATGGTTAAGTTTACCTTAATACTTTTGTTGTAGTTGCAGATGCTTGCAATAGATGTTAATCATAAGTGGGATGCTTGTTCAAGTAAGGGTAGCACCCAAGCACCGATCCACCCACATATCGAATTATCAAAGTACCGAACGTGAATCATATGAACATGATGAAAACTAGCTTGACGATAATTCCCATGTGTCCTCGGGAGCGCTTTTCTCTATATAAGAGTTTGTCCAGGCTTGTCCTTTGCTACAACAGGATTGGGCCACCTTGCTGCACTTTATTTACTTTTGTTACTTGTTGCGCGTTACCAATTATCTTATCACAAAACTATCTCATACCTATTATTTCAAAGGTTTGCAGAGAATACCTTGCTGAAAACTGCTTATCATTTCCTTCGCTCCTCGTTGGGTTCGACACTCTTACTTGAAGGACTACGAAAGATCCCCTACACTTGTGGGTCACCCGCGGCCCGCTCGCCGGGGGGGGGGGGGAAGCATGGCACGACCCCGGACTTGGCAGCCAACGGCGAGGCACGCGGGCGCGGGCTGGACGCGGCAGGCACAGGGCAGCGGCGACGCTGGGTCAGCGAGCGGCGGGCGCTAGGTGGCGGCGGGGCTGGGTAGAGCAGCAGCTGCAGAAGGAGAGGCGCAGCAAGGGGAGGCGCGGTCGCGCGCGCGAGGTGCCGCAGGGGGGTGCGACCAGGGGCCGTGGCGAGCGAGCCCGGGGCGCATCAATGTAGACGCAGCGGCAGGGGCGCGGGAGCGGAGCTCTGGATGCGACGGCGACGAGCGCGGGACGATGCTTGCGGTGCTAGTGCTAGACGACGCGGGCGAGCTCTATGAAAGGTAGGGGAGGGGCGTAAGCTCACAGGGAAGCTTGGGGAGGTCTAGGTGAAGACGATGATGCAGCGACGGCGACGGATCGATGCAGTGGATGATGGTGGACGAAGTTGAAGAAGATGGACGAAGGCGACGGTGTGTGGCCGATCTCACTCGATCCAGGGACGTAGTCGAAGATGACGGACACGACGGAGCTCCGGGACATCCTAGCGGGGCTTGGGGAGCATGGTGGCCGCGGGATCAACGATGGAGCGACGTTGATGGTGCTCGAGTGTGAGTGGGAAAGCAAGCAACGACACAAGGGAGGAAGAAGTGGCGGCTAGGGTTCGACCAGGGAAGAGAGGGCGGGCTTGGTGGTTGCCCTTGTAGCCATCGGGGAGGCGGGGGTTGGCCGCCACGCACGGCAAGGCCGACGGATGGGCGCCACGATCCCCTGTCTCCCTGTAGCAGGTGGAAGGAGAGGGGAGGTGGGCTGGGCCAGCCACTTGGCTAGTTAGGCGAAAGTGGCCAGTAGAATAGGCCCTTCTCCTTTTATTTATATTTTATTTAGTATTTTCAATTTTAGCTACTATTTTCTATTTAATTGTAAGACTAAATGAGTTTTGTTAGATATGAGACTTGTCACATAAATCAAGCACATTATTTATAGGAGTCACAAAAAGTTTGAGGCCAAAAGGAGTTGTCTAACCATTTTTAGAAATTGAAAAGGCCAATTTTAAATGTTGTTGGACCACTAAATAATTTCCAGAGGCACTTTGGGAATCCAAAAGAGTTTGGTTCCAACATGACAAATATCCAGGGATTATTTTCCACACTTTGAACATTTTAGTTTACATGTTTGGCAAATTTGAATTTTTTACTTTGAATTTGAGTTTGAACATGAATAGTGATTTGGATCAAGTGATGATTAGCAACAGTAATGTGATGACGTGGCACCATTAGAAGGGGTTTACTGTAGCTTAACATTGGGGGTGTTACACATGAGGGTGGGGGCGCGCCTACCCCCTGGGCGCGCCCTCCTGCCTGCTCGTGGCCGCCTCGTTGCTTCCTTGACGTCCACTCCAAGTCTCCTGGATTGCGTTTGTTTCAAAAACAATCCTCGCGAAGGTTTCAGTCCATTTGGATTCCGTTTGATATTCCCTTTCTGCAAAACACTGAAATAGACAAAAAAACAACAATTTGCACTGGGCCTTCGGTCAATAGGTTAGTCCCAAAAATAATATAAATGAGCATAATAAAGCCCATTAAACATCCAAAACAGATAATATAATAGCATGGAAGAATCAAAAATTATAGATACGTTGGAGACGCATCAGGTGCACACGAAGAACACTCTCTCCCCAGCCTGTCTGCTCAACGATCCCACGGCCTAACTCGACGAACCCAAAGAGCAAGAGACACGGGGATTTATCCTGGTTCTTGCCACCTTGCGGTGTAATACCCTACTCCAGCTTTTGTGGTGGATTGCCTCATGGGGCTGAGGATGAACTAATATAATGGTAGAACAGCCTCGGGAGGTGAGGTGTTCTTGAGCTCGATGAGCTGGTGAGGTGGTTCGGGTGGAATGGATCCGTCCCAAGATGCGTCCCTATGGTGCTGGCTAAGTCCTATTTGTAGTGGCCTTGGTCCTCTTCCCAAATGTAGGCGGGAAGGGATCCCACAACGACCAAATTTGAAGGGAGACAACTAGTACAAGCTATCCTGACAAAAGTAGTCTTCGCCTGCGAAAGGCTCTGGTGGTGACGCTGCAGTGGGCTCCACGATGACCTCCGTCCTACCGTCCTGGCGGTCTTGGTCTTGTTACACCGGAATTGAAACCTTTGCCTGATTCCTCGGGACTCCGCGCCCGCACTTGCCTCCTTAGCACCAAAGAGTAAACGGGTACACTGCGCCCGCTGGCGCTCGCCTGGCCTCGGTTGTCATGGCTCACGTCATGTGAACCTCGCAAGGTGCACCTTGCATAGATATCTCCGCTCCTCGGGAGCCAACCTAGTGAGTCCGTCCCGAGCGAGTTCTTGGTGTCGTCCGCCTCGCGAGGCTTGACCCCTCGCGAGGGTCTTGAGCTGTTGCTGCTGAAGCTGGTCCGTACCGGGCCGTTGACGGAGCCACGCCATGGGCCGCAGGCACGCAAGTCTGGGTACCCCTGTTCCCAGGACGCCGACAACTTGTGCGTCCAAAAACCCTTAAACCCAAATCTTATTTTCAAGTGTCCACCATACCTACCTAGGGATTGAGCAAGATCCCTCAAGTAAGTTGTCATCGGTGAAAAAGGGCAATAAAAATTGCTTCTAAATGTGTAAGATCATTTAGTGTAAGAGAAAATTGAACGCTGCACGAACTTGTGATGGTGAAGAATAAAAGCGACAGACTGCATAATAAAGGTCGCTATCACAAGGGGCAATGCAATGTGACGTTCTTTTGCACTAAGGGCTTGAGCATACAAACAAATAAGAGCATGGCAACCTCTGCTTCCCTCTGCGAAGGGCCTATCTTTTACTTTTATGTATTTACTTTTATGCAAAGATTCAAAGTTTTCCTTCTATTCCTTTTTTATTTTTCTCCTTTGGCAAGCATCATGTGGTGAGGAAATATCTAGGCACATATGTATAGTTGAATATAGATAGCATGAGTCATTATTGTTGACATCACCCTTGAGGTGAATATGTTGGGTGGCTAAACTATAAGCCCCTATCTTTCTATGTGTCTGGTTGAAACGTTTTTCTCATGTGTACGCGGTGAGTGTTAGCAATCATAGAAGACTATATGATGGTTGAGTATATGGACTTGCCTAAAGGCTTCAATACCTGACCCTTCCTGAAAAGATGATGAATTGTAGTTGCAAAGTTGACTGAGAACATAGTTTGTTGGTTTCTAATAGAGTTTTTGCTTTATGCTTCGATTGTGTGATGAACTGTTACTTATTCATGAGAAGTATATGATAAAAGTTCTATGACAAAAGTATTATGTTTAAATTTGTTGATGTTATAATAATCAACATGATGCTTCTATGTCCATATTTTGTTTTTTTATCGACACCTCTCTCTCAAAGCATGTGGACATGTTTTTCGATTTCGGCTTTCGCTTGAGGACAAGCGAGGTCTAAGCTTGGGGGAGTTGATACGTCCATTTTGCATCATGTTTTCTTACTGTTATTTATAATGTTTTATCCATAATAATGCTTTTGGAGTAATTCTAATGCCTTTTCTCTCATAATTTGCAAGGAATACACAAAGAGGGAGAATTCCGGCAGCTGGAAATCTGGACCTGGAAAAGCTACGTCAGGCTACCTATTCTGCACAACTCCAAACAAGCTGAAACTTCACGGAGAATATGAAATATTTGAGGAATATTGGAGAAAATAACTACCAGAGGGGGCCCACCAGGTGGGCTAAACCCACCTGGGCACGCCAGGCAGCCCAGGCGTGCCCTGGTGGGTTGTGCTCACCCAGGCCCACCTCCGGTGCCCATCTTCTGGTATATAGGTCATTTTGACCTAGAAAAAATAGGGGGAGGATTTTCAGGATGGAGCGCCGCCCGTCATGAGGCAGTAACTTGGGCAGGAGCACTTTTGCCCTCCCGTGAGCGATTCCACTGGGAACCTCCCCGAAGGTGGAAATCATCGTCATCATCATCACCAAAAACTCTCCCATCTTGGGGAGGGCAATCTCCATCAATATCTTCAACAACACCATCTCATCTCAAACCCTCGTTCATCTCTTGTGTTCAATCTTGTTACCGAAACTATAGATTGGTGCTTATGGAGGACTAGTAGTGTTGATTACATCTTGTAGTTGATTACTATATGGTTTATTTTGTGGAAGATCATATGTTCAGATCCATTATGCTATTTAATACCCCTCTGATCATGAGCATGATTATCATTTGTGAGTAGTTACTTTTGTAGTTGAGGTCACGGGAGAAATCATGTTGCAAGTAATCATGTGAACTTGATATGTGTTCGATATTTTGATAGTATGTATGTTGTGATTCCCTTAGTGGTGTCATGTGAACGTCAACTACATGACACTTCACCATATTTGGGCCTAAGGGAATGCATTGTGGAGTAGAAATTAGATGATGGGTTGCGTAGAGTGATGTAAGCTTAAACCCCAGTTTATGCTCTATTCCGTAAGGGACCGATTGGATCCAAAAGTTTAATGCTATGTTTAGAATTTATTCTTAATACTTTTCTCGTAGTTGCGGATGCTTATGGGAGGGTTAATCATAAGTAGGAGGATTGTTCAAGTAAGAATAGCACCTAAGCACTGGTCCACCCACATATCAAATTATCAAAGTAGCGAACACAAATTAAACCAACATGATGAAAGTGACTAGATGAAATTCCCGTGTACCCTCAAGAACGCTTTGCTTATCATAAGAGACCGTTTTGGCCTGTCCTCTTCGTCAAAAGGATTGGGCTACCTTGCTGCACTTTTGTTACTACTAACGCTACTTGCTCATTACAAATTATCTTTCTATCAAACTACTCCGCTACTTACAATTTCAGCACTTGCACACATTACCTTATTAAAAACCACTTGTCATTTCCTTCTGCTCCTCGTTGGGTTCGACACTCTTACTTATTGAAAAGAGATACAATTGATCCCCTATACTTGTGGGTCATCAGGGCTCCCCTTTATATAATAGGAAGACTCCCCAGGTTTACAACAAAGTCCGGGCCGTAATAACAACCCGTATCCTATTCTAATTCTTATTGCCTTGCTTCCCAAGACAAGTACTTCCGTATGAGCTTTTTGATCGAGTTGGCCCACCTTCTTCAGTTTAATCTGGCCCAGGCCAGGTTACTTCATGGGTTCAACCCGTTTCCTGGTTGTCTCCTTGACTAGTTGAGCAATACGACCCACAATGCCTTCAGGCCTGAGTCGGGTCATGGTTAGGGGAAATATCCCCAACACCACCAGCAATTCTTGACACTCTAAACTGAGATGAATATGATGGATGTGCATACAGGGAAAGATGTATGGAAGTAGAGAATGCAACACTCAGCTTACTCCTCCATGAGAATGTATAAAGCATTAGTAGGTCCCTACTAGACTCACAACTTATTCAAGCAGCTCTGGAAATGCTTTGCTCAACTCAGGCACAAGATTTTCTTCTGGTTGCTTCTTTATGATAGAATCAACACCGGGAAATATGCTGAGTAGGAGATATTTTTTAGAGGAAAGGCATACGCCCGACTTTATAAATAAAGCCACCACACAGAGTACGAGGAGACATAGCGAAGCAACAGTTAGAAGGATAGCACACACACAAGGCCTACTACCAAACGAAAAGTTCACACCAAACAAGCGGCACGCTAGCCATCACAAAAGCATAGCTAGGGCACGCAGGCCAACAACCTACCCCTATAGCGCAAGGAAAATCAACCAGAGTTCAACCGCCATCATCACGATGAGGTAGAGAAATAGCAGGCACCCACACTTTGCCAATCAGTCCATCCAGTGCATCCCGGTATTTGGGTTTAATCAATAATCTCCACTGTTGTAAGAAGATAGACATTTTGAACAAGAAGTCAGCAGGTTTGTTAGGGTAAATTCTTTCAATAGTGAACTTGTTCCTAGTAGTCCAGAGAGCCCAACACAACGCTCTGAAACCAACCCAAGATAGCCGCCCAGATTGGCCCTGGAGCTTAGAAGAGATCAATGGCAACTTGGTGAAGGAGTTAGGGGCCCAAGAGACATTAATCCATGAACGGATGCAACACCAGGCCAGCTTGGCCAAGACGCACCCAAAGAACACGTGATTACTATCCTCCAGATCATTGCAAAGAGCACATCGATCAGAGCCAGGCCCGTTATACTTGCAGATATGATCCGCAGTGGGGAGGCGGCCTCTAATAGCCTGCCACAAAAAATCTTAATCTTGGGAGGCACTCTAGCCTTCCAAACTCGCTTAAAATTAGAAGTGGGAGTCCCCGAGATAACTCTAGAGTATAAGGATTTGACAGAAAACCTCCCCAAGGAAGAATGGGGCCACGATGCAGTGTCCTCCTCCTCCGAGAGCGCGGAGAAAACGACAGTGAGACGATGCCAGTCATTTAACTCTTCAGGAGAGAGGGATCTCCTGAGGCCCAAGTCCCCATTATTATTAGGGAGCTCAGATATTGAGATCTTAGCAGAGGAGTAAGAGAAAAGAACAGGAAAGGAATTGGCCAAAGTTTCATCCCCATACCACCAGTCCAACCAAAAACACGTAGACACACCGTTACCCACCACAAATTTGACATGTTGCCGGAACACCTCTCTCACCTTCAGTAAACGTCGCCAAATTTTGGAGCCAGTGGAAGTCGGGGCAAAGAGAGGGCTACAGTTAGGGAAATATTTCGCTTTCAATATGGAATACCATAAAGAACCAGGCCCAGATGTCATGATCTTCCACCACCATTTGATAACTAGGCATTTGTTCATAACCACCATATTCAAAATCCCCAACCCCCCAAGGTTCTTCAGCCTACAGATCACTTTCCATTTAACTAGTCTGTACTTACGCTTGTTGTCCATGACATTCCAATAAAAGGCACCCCTGTGCTTGTCGAAACCCGCATGAGTGCAAAGAGACAAAAGATAGAAACCCATAGTGAACATAGGAAGAGAAGATAAGCAAGCGTTGGTCAAACAGACCTTCCCCGCGTAAGTATTATATCTACCGCGCCACGACATTACCCTATTGCCCACCTTGGTAACGAGAGGAGAAAACTCATTGGCACAAAGCCTCCAAGGTGCAATTGGAAGTCCCATGTACTTAAATGGGAAGGAGCCAAGGTTGTAGTTAAGTGCCTGAGATACCCGAAGGGCCTCCACCTCAGGCACCCCAGTAACAATAACCTCACATTTAGAAAAATTAATTTTAAGCCCTGACAAGGCCTCGAAACAAAGAAGGAGGACCAGCCTCATTGAGCTGTACCATAATGATTGTATCGTTAGCGTATTTGTAAGTGCATCCAGTACCACCCCTAGTTGGTTTTGGAGTATTGACGACAAACATGGTTGAGGGACTAATGTGTTTGAGAGAATGCAGGATAAATGAGGTAGTAGTCCCTCATTGGTTCGGTTTACCTACCAGAGATGACACCTAAAAATGTATGAAGAGATTTAAGACAATGGTGGTTCATGAAGACAATCACTTTGAAGATAATGACGTGTGAAGGCATTCACTTGAAGACTATGGAGTGCGAAGACATAGTTTCTTTTGTAGTTTCCTTTGTCTTCTCTATTGAGTCATAGGAACCACCGAACTGTTAAGTGGGGTCCAAGCGAACGAAGTCAGATGACTGATGTGATGCTCAACCAAAATCCTGTCTTCGAGCAAAGAGAATGAGAGCAAATCTTATCCTTTTCTTGTAGCCCAAGCCAAGCTGCCGTGTGTGTTTGAAATCCGACCGTTGGACACGTGTCGGTTCCTTAGTGACCCAGGGCCATTTCAGACATATCATGTCGTGTTGCCTCCAGCCTATAAATAGCCCACCCCCTACAACATAAATTGGTGGCTACTTAGAGTTAGTACACGGCTTTTGTTGTTTGAGAGCAACTCACCTCCAAAGCCGTTGAGAGAGAGATCCTTGCGAGACAAAGCCCAAAACACCCAGAGCCAAAGAGTGTTAGTCATCACTGAAGTCTTTTTGTCCGCTTGAACTGAAGACTTGTTACACTTGAGGATTGTGCATCCTCCAGCCGGTTAGGTGTCACATTCTGACGATCCAAGACTCATTGTGGATCGCCAGTGAATGGAGTCTGTGAAGGTTTGGAAGTCTACCTTGAAGACTTACCAGAATGATTGGACGAGGACTGGGTGTCCTTAGCTCAAGGAGAATAAGGTGAAGACACAGTCTTCTGAGTTCAATCTCAGCCTCCCTAACCAGACATACAATTGTCACAACAACTGGAACTGGTCTACCAAATCCATGTCTTCACCAAGCTATTGGTTCTATATATCCCCTTCCTTATTTACACATTCAGTTTGTATTCGTGAAGTCATTACTTGCTTGCTTGATCTGTTTGAATTCACTATGCGAAGACTATTACCTGTTTGGCTTCATACTGTCTTCCATTCCGATCCGTACTACCTAGCTGCTATTAGTCTTCGTGAAGTCACTATATTGCTTACTTGACTATGGCATGTCTAGTGTAGTTCATCTTCTGCTGCATATCATATAGGTGCAAATTGATTGTATGTCTTCAAAGACCTCGTGTTTTGAAGACATTCATAAAAATCGCCTATTCACCCCCCTCTAGTCGATAACTAGCACTTTCAATTGGTATCAGACCAATGTGCTCCCTTTTCTGTGTGATTCAGTTTAACCACCTGGATAGCTATGTCGACTGCAGGGATAATCAAGGTCTCCGTTGTGTGCCAAGTCTTCCATGGCACTGATTACCCCTACTTGAAGAACAAGATGTGTATGCATCTTGAAGCCATTGACATCGACCTCTGGTATGTCGTCAGGACAGGTGTTCCCAAGGTCGGTGAAGGTGTCATTGTCGGTGTCAAAACCGGTGGATCTCGGGTAGGGGGTCCCGATCTGTTCATCTAGGCTGATGGTAACAGGAAGCAAAGGACACAATGTTTACCCAGGTTCGGGCCCTCTCGATGGAGGTAAAACCCTACTTCCTGCTTGATTAATATTGACGATAGGAGTAGTACAAGAATAGATCTACCACGAGATCGTAGAGGCTAAACCCTAAGAGCTAGCCTATGATGGTATGATTGTAATTGTGATCGGCCTTCTAGGACCAACCCTCCGGTTTATATAGACACCGAGAGGGCTAGGGTTTACATGGAGTCGGTTACAAGGAAGGAAATATAATATCCGGATCGCCAAGCTTGCCTTCCACGCCAAGGAGAGTCCCATCCGGACACGGGACGGAGTCTTGAGTCTTGTATCTTCACGCTTCAATAGTCCGGACAATGTATATAGTCCACCGTCCGGATACCACCTAATCCAGGACTCCCTCAGTCATCGCTGCTGATGTCAAGAGGTTCGCGCAACTGGACTCGACTGCCAAGAACATCATCTGTGGTCATCTGACCAAAGGACAGTATGGTCGTGTGAGTGCTCTAGAAACTGTGAAGCTAGTCTGGGACTAGCTGTCCATAGTCAACGAAGGCGTCTCAACTCAGAGAGACTCAAGGATTGATGTTCTTTGCAATCTCTTCAATCGCTTCAAGAGAAACGACAATGAGAATGTCCACCTCATGTTTCATCGCTTCATCAATATCACCAGTGAGCTTCGCGCACTTGGCGCCACTGAGATCACCAAACATGAAATTGGCCCATCCGGATCGCCAAGCTTGCCTTCCACGCCAAGGAGAGTCCCATCCGGACACATGACGGAGTCTTGAGTCTTGTATCTTCACGCTTCAATAGTCCGGACGATGTATATAGTCCGGCTGTCCTGATACCCCCTAATCCAGGACTCCCTCAGTAGCCCCTGAACCAGGCTTCAATGACGAGAGTCTGGCGCGCAGTCTTGTCTTCGGCATTGCAGGGCGGGTTCCATCTCCGAATACTCCAAAGTAATTATCGAACACTTAGACCGTGTCCGGATCAACGAGGTGATTCTCACATACCATCGCAGGGAACATAGTATAAATCCGATCTGCTGGCAATCTCCGTGCCTTTGCATCATGGCCCGGTCCAACACGAACCGGCGTTTCTCGCCCCACCTCGACTCACGTTGCGAGGCGGTTTTATTGGCACGTCCTGCCAAAGCAGAGATCGTGTTCCTCTTATTACGGGATCTTCCATCAATATGGGCGTCATGTAACCCTCACGACCGTTGGTATGACTCCGTGTGTTTTAGATAAGCCTCAAGCGGTCACGCCGAGGACTCTTGATATTCACCCTCTTTATAAAGGGGTCGAGGCCTATGCCTCTTTTCCACCTCCCTCGCGCCTTCTTGCACCTCGAGTTCTAACACCCGAGACCTAAGCTCCCACGCCCTAGATCCTCCAATATGTACGGATCCAACCCTCAAGGCCGGTGGGTGGCCTCCTCGATCCAAGAGGAGGACATTGTGAGGCTTAGGGATGTCGGATATCTGACCGCCGACATCCAGCACAGGCTTCCTGCTCCAGGGTAGGTCATCCCTACACCATAGCCCAATGAGAGAGTCGTGTTTGTTCCTCACTTCCTCCATGGCTTGGGCCTCACCTCGATCCCTTTGTGAGGGGGCTCATGTTCTATTACGGGTTGGATTTTCATGATCTAGCTCCATCGCTATCCTCCATATCTCGCTGCTCATCATTGTGTGTGAGGCTTTTCTCCACGTCACTCCACACTTCGGCTTATGGCTCAAGACCTTTAATGTGAAGCCGAAGATGATCGAGGGGCGACATGCGGAGTGCGGAGGTGCCATAATAAGCAGGAACGCCAATGCCCCATGGCCAGAGGGTTCTTTCCCAGAAGTATCCGATGTATGGCAACGGAGGTGGTTTTATGTTACGGCTCCCAGAGGCACAAAGTGGGTAGCCGCCCCCGAGTTCCGCTCGGGCTCTCGCACAATCGGGCGTCTTGGACCGACGTAGGACGGAATTGGGGGCCCGCTGGTGATGTACCAGTATTGCAGAACCGCATCCGGGAGCTTCTTGAGAGGGACATTAACCTTGTTAGCATAATTCAAGTGATGTTAATCCGACGGATGTTGTTGCCAACGCCGCCTCTCCGGATGTGGGAGTTCAATCCAGAGGGTCCGCGGACTGTTAAGCACTTCTTCGGCCTGAAGCTCAAAGGGATGTGTAAATTATTCTTCGGACCTCAAGTAGAGTGTCCGGACACCACCAGGATGCGGGCCTAAGCTGCAATCGCCTAGATACCCAAGTAAGAAACCTTGATACCGGACACTTTGTTTTATATTGGTCATAGTCGTTATTCTGAAAATCATCCGTGGCCAGGAATGGCTCAGTAAGGCGGAGAGGATCAGGTGTCCGGCGCCACTTCCCGAGGGCTCGCCTAATCCCACCATTGCCAAGATGCTTGACCGGGTGCTCGGCAAAATGCCCTCAGGGAAAGACAAGGGGAAGAACGAAGAAACCGAACTTCACACGCCAAGATCCGAACTGGGAATTGTTACCTCCCCTAAGGAGGATAGTCGGAAAGGGGAGGCTAAAGCCTCCTCCCCGCGCGGGAAGAAAAGGGCTGCCTCCAAAGACTTGGAGACGGAGATGCCCAAACCAGGGAAAAAGGTATCACCAGGGGGCTCTGCCACGACGGGCACCCTCACCGAGCTGTAAGTTAATCGTTAATTCGAAGGTACTGCGTTTCTCCGAGATCAATAACCAAGATTCGTCTTTTGCAGTCCGGCTAGCAGCTCTTCTCAACAGAGTTCGTCTTCGGGGGATCTTCCTCCGGAGATGATGGAGAGCGAGACCCCACCCACCTCTCCGCCTCATGAAGCGGGCGACACCGAGGTGGCGCCACGGAGGAGTCCGGATCTGCCGAAGCCGGAAGCCAATACGTCACCGCCCCGAGCCCGAGCGCTTGGCTCCCACGAAGCGATAAGAAGGGTCCGTCACAGTTCGATGTCCGGCCGGACATACTGACAAGCCTTCTGGAGCGAGTTGCACTCTCAGAGGAGCACCGTTCATTAATGAGCGAAGTGCTCAAGAAGATTTCATCTGCCACAAGCGGTTTGAATGAAGCATTTACGAGCCTGCTCAGAGGCTTTGAGGTATGTAGTGAAAAATACACTATTGTTTGGCTGTGAGGCACGCGCTAGGTGTGCTCCATATGGATAGTAGCTCCTGAGACTTCGTTGTTCGCCCTAGGCGGCAAACGGGGATCATATAGTAATGATTGTGCCGTGCATATGCGCAGTATCTAAGGGTCCCAAGAACCGACCACTCCATTGAAGTTGCCGAGCTAAGGAGGCGGATCGGATCTATTGATGCCGATATCACGCCGGTGAACAAGCGGCTGGACGATTCACAAGGTATGTGCTCTACTCTCCTTATTATGTTGTATAGGAAAATGAGAGACGAGCATAATATTAATGCAATATGCCTGGACTGCAGATGGTGCTGCTGTCGTGGAAGCCCTAAGGGCGGAACTTGCCCAGGCCAAGGAGCAAGCTCGGGTTAGCAGTGCAGCTGCCCTAAAGGCGGCCGAAGAATTGAGAGCCTAACAGGCTGCTCATCGTCGAAGCGAGGAAAAGATAGCCGAAATGGCTGTGGAGTAGAAAAACGCCGCCGAACGGTATGAACTCCTTGAAAAGGAGAATAAGGCTAATTCGGATGACCTGAACAAGGCACTTAATGCCACCAAGGAGATGCGGACTGAGGTCAGGGGTGTGCGAGAGGAGCTTGAACAGGCCAGTAAAATCGCGGCTGGGGGCTCCTACTTACTGCGGACGAAGTTTTTGGATCCGAAGTATGCTCCCCTGGGTGGACGCTGGAGTCCTGCAGATGCGTATGCAGACTTGGCGAAGAGTGCCGCTGATGCAGCCAAGTTTTTTGAGGATCAAGATGATAAAGAAGTGGAGAAGCTTTTCTGGTCGCAATTCAATGCTCTCGCGCGTCCGCTGCCGTTAAGTGAGAAGATGGCTGCTGTGGTGGAGCTTCACAGGTTGTCCGGGCTTGCAATGCGGTCTGTAATAGACCATCTTTGGCCAAGGGGGCCTAAGCCGGACAGTTACTTTGGTTTGGCGCAGCAGTTCCTTGGGGCCGTGCCTCAGATCGATGCCATGAGGAGGTCGGCGTGCATAGAGGGTGCACGAATGGCTCTTGCCCAAGTTAAAGCATATTGGACAGATATGGAGGCCACTGCTAGAAGCGACCTTAATCAAGGGAGGATGATCTGGCCGAGCACTATTTGGGGTAGGTAACAGAAGGTGCCCGCTTAATAGAGGCGCAGTGCGCGAAGAATGTCTTATTCGAGTGACAGATCGAACCATTGTAAAAACAATATTATTTTGGTTGTAAGGCTATATTTATACTTTTTGCCGATATTATTTTTGTGTCTCGTGTGCGGGCGTTTATATATATATATATATATATATATATATGTGTGTGTGTGTGTGTGTGTGTGTGTGTGTGTGTGTGTGTGTGCGATCCGAAAGTTAGCAGTCGTCGGCTTCAGCCCCCACGCATACAATGCGGGGCTGTTCGCGAAAAATATGCATAATCACTCTTGATCCAACGTCTTGGTCCATTAAGGAGGTGATCGCACGTCGAACTAGGCAATCGGACTATATAGCTGTAACACCTTCGCTTAGCCATGGGAGTCTAACGGTGGGGCTACTATGTAGCCCCTGGTACTTTCGCGTGCATCCGAATACGGGCGCGGGTGTACATGACCGGGAAACTGTCCTTCGTTAATGCGGAGGGATCCTAAAGATTCTGATAAGTCTTCGAGTGGTTGAACAGTCTCTCCACGTATCATAACAGTCAGTTTTCGGCTTTCTCTACTGAGGTGCTCATCCGGAATAACCAGGGCACAATCACAGTAGTTCTCCTTTGACCGACTTAGCCAATAAGAACGGAACGTAAGGCGGCAAACCCAGGAGCCGGGAAAACCCAACATTTGACCAAAGACATGATTCGGAGCTGATGCATATAAGGCCAAACTCGTGACGCCGAACACTCCCGAAGGTATTTGGACTTTGTAACAGAAATGGGCTGAAGAATGCCCTTTCATTATAAACCCTGTATTTCCAGGTATGTGCGTTAATCTGTCGTGGCGAAATGCCAATAACGGATGTATCCTCTGTGGGTGTGGTACCCATGGGATGTGTGAACAACAAGAGGCAATATAAAAGGTTTACACAGGGGCTTAATCTAAAAAGAAACCTTTGAGCGGAGCCCTGCTGCACATCTGCGCCTTTTTCTCTGTTGTGCCGTTTCCTGGAAGGGTATCGCACGCATTGTGTCTGTAAAAAGGAAAAACTCGTTTAGGAGAGCACAACGTAAGTATGCCATGGATAGTAAAAGTGTAAGACGTTGGCCTGCAATAAGGTTGAGCCAAGTGTGGGGCTATATTAAATATTTATAGGACCTAGTGTCCTTTTTGGGATTACATATACGGCGCCCTGGTTCATTTTATCCAGGCTTCCGGACTCGTCTAACCGTGTCTGTGGTCTTGACGACCAGTCATGCTTTTTGGTATCGGAGGCCGCTTAGAGTTCGGTCGCTAGAGTCGTCGCGTGTTCCTCTGCGCGTGAAGAGCGCTCTGTGTTTCCGTTAATGGTGATGACGCCACATGGACCGGGCATCTTGAGTGTAAGGTAGGCATAGTGCGGTATTGCATTGAAGCGGACAAAGGCCGCTCTTCCAAGCAATGCGTGATAGCTGCTTTGGAAGGGTGTGATGGTGAAGAGTAGTTCTTCGCTTCTGGAGTTCCCTAGGGAACCGAATGTTACCTCCAGTACGACGGAGCCCCTGCCGTAGGCTTCAACGCCCGGTATTACCCCTTCAAAGGTGGTGTTGCTTTGGCTGATTCTGGATGGGTCTATCCCCATTCTGCGGACAATGTCCTGGTATATTAAATTGAGACTACTGCCGCCGTCCATAAGTACGTGGGTGAGATGGTATCCATCGATTATTGGGTCAAGCACCAAGGCCTCTGATCCTCCGTGCCGAATACTAGTTAGGCGGTCTGTGTGATCGAAGGTGATCGGACAAGCCATCCAGTAGTTAGGTGTGGATACGATGGGCTCTATAGCGTACGCGTCTTTGAGCGCGCGTTCGTGCCTTCTCGTGGATGTGTGAGTCGCGTGGATCATGTTTAATGTTTTAACCTCTGGTGGGAATGTTTTCTGTCTGCCAGTGTTCGGCTGACGAGGTTCATCCTCGTCTTCACTTGGTGTTTCCCTTGTGTTCGGCATTTAATTTGCCGGCCTGCTTGAAGACCCAAAGACTCTTCAGGCGTGTGGTTCGCAGCTTGTCGGGGTGCCATGAATTTGGCACAGCTTCGCCCGTAACTCGCTCGCATCGGACGGTCCCTCTTTACTGCCTTTAAGTGGCTTCTTTTGCTGATCGGGTCGAGAGCCCCTGAATCCGGCGTTTACCGTTGTGTTGCCGGGCTCTCTTCCTTGTTTTGGCATTTGTTTTTATTACGCCGTGGCTTCCCGTTGCCATCCCTTATTTCGGATGTGCTGGGATCGCTGGTGCCTTTACGGGCCAGCCAGCTGTCTTCACCCGCACAAAAGCGGGTCATAAGGCTTGTTAAGGCTGCCATCGTCCTTGGCTTTTCTTGGCCGAGGTGTCTGGCGAGCCACTCATCGCGGATGCTATGTTCGAATGTTGTTAAGGCTTCACATCCGGACAATCGACAATTTGATTCTTCTTAGTGAGGAATCTGTTCCAAAGCTTGCGGGCGGATTCTCCGGGCTGTTGGATTATGTGACTTAAATCGTCCGCATCCGGAGGCCGGACGTAAGTCCCTTGAAAATTGGCCCTGAAAGCGTCCTCAAGTTCCTCCCAACTCACGATTGAATTTTCGGGGAGGCTTTTCAACCAGTGTCGAGCTGGTCCCTTCAACTTGAGGGGAAGGTATTTGATGGCGTGGAGGTCGTCCCCACGAGCCATGTGAATATGCAGGATAAAATCCTCGATCCGCACTTCGGGTCTCGCTGTTCCGTCGTATGCCTCTATGTTCATAGGTTTGAAGCCTTGTGGAAATTCATGGTCCAGTACTTCTTCGGTGAAGCACAGGGGGTGGGCAGCCCCTCTGTATCTGGACGTGTTGTGGCATGCCGTCGGCTGTTGCTATGTTCGGTGCGTATTCCGAACTGGTATTTGGTTGGTATGATCGTTTTGATGACCATAGTCCCTCACCGGGGTGTGTCCTTTAGATCCGTAGATGGGCCTGGACGCACCGGCTTTCTTATCCAGGTGCTCGCGCAAATCGTGCGCGGCGTCGGTAGCCGCTCTGTTGCGGTTATGAAGCGGTACGTCTGGCCTCCTGGTCGTGTTATTCTTTGGTGGAACGGCCTCGTCGTCGAATTCTGGCAGTAGCTTACGTTTTGGATATCTCTTTGTATGGCGATCGTCGCCATATCTTTCTTCAGTGTCTAGCACTTTATTCCATCTATGGTTGAGCGTTTCCTGTGCGGCTTTTAGCCGTTGCTTCTGCTTCTTTAGACTTCTTGCGGTGGCCATAAGCTTTCTGTGGAGGTTATCTCGTTCCATGCATGTTTCCAGGATGATGAATGCGTCGTCATCCGGACTTTGTTCTTGTCCTGGGGCAGTTTGATGAACTCGTCCCTCGGGATCATTGTGATCGGGCGTCCACTCCAAACTGTGTTTGGCAAGACTCGCTCGCCCCGCTCCATCGCCGGGTCCAGTATGGTCATTGTTGCCTTGGAGTTGGTAGGGTGTCGATCCTTCCGCGCTCCTGCCGCTATTTTTACCGTTGCTGGACTTTGAGCGGCGCTCGCGCTGTCGTTTTGGCTTTTGCCCGGGGTTTTATCTTCCGGATTGTCGCCGCTGCCCTCCTTGGGCGTGTCCACCATGTATATATCGTGTGACGAGGTAGCAGTCCAGTGCCCCAGAGATTCTGAATTTTCTCCTGCATCGTCGTCCATCCCGTCGATGCCTTCGGAGTCGAAGTCAAGCACGTTGGTTAAATCATCAAACGTGGCAATGAAGTGGGTGGTGCGTGGGCAACGAATTCCTTCGTCGCCTGCTTTCCACTCGGGCCAGACATAGTTCGGCCAAGAGCCTCCTGACAGAGAGAGAGACTTTAATGAGTTCAGCATGTCGCCAAAGAGCGAGTGCTGGAAGATATCCGCAGCGGTAAACTCCATTATCGGAGCCCAACCAGGCTCGGCGGGCTCGGGAGTGTGCGGACTGGAACCTACAACCGGACACGAGTCCGGGGGTCCAGAGTCACAGGCTTCCTCATAAGTGAGGCATGTGTTCGGCTTCACCGTCGATGAGTGTACGGCCTGCGGGGCGGGGTCCATCCCTCCGTCCTTAGGCCATGTAGCCTGCTACGGATTTAGGTCCGGGGCTTCTGCAGGGGTGATATCCCGAGCATTGTCCGATAGCAGGTCTAAGCCGTGCTCGCTGTGGATCGGCCCGGTTTCCCGGCATAGGCCCGAATCCGTCAAGATCAAGTCTCCGTGAATGTGCGTCGTGTAGTTCAGGTTTCAACCTGATCCGTGGCTGGGGCGAGCTGTCGATCTGCTTCCAGATGGCTGTTTAATTAGCTCAAGAAGCCGGTTACCAACACAAAGATCTGTCCGGGGAGAAAAGTTTCACCCTAGACCGTGTCGTTGACGATGATCGAAGGAGCCATAGAGCCTTACAGCGACGACACAGAGGAACTCTGAATGAAAGCACCAATGTCGGTGTCAAAACCGGCGGATCTCGGGTAGGGGGTCCCGATATGTGCGTCTAGGATGATGGTAACAGGAAGCAAGGGACACAATGTTTACGCAGGTTCGGGCCCTCTCGATGGAGGTAAAACCCTACTTCTTACTTGATTAATATTGACGATAGGAGTAGTACAAGAGTAGATCTACCACGAGATCGTAGAGGCTAAACCCTAAGAGCTAGCCTATGATGGTATGATTGTAATTGTGATCGGCTTCTAAGGACCAACCCCTCCGGTTTATATAGACACCGGAGAGGGCTAGGGTTTACATGGAGTCGGTTACAAGGAAGGAAATATAATATCCGGATCGCCAAGCTTGCCTTCCACGCCAAGGAGAGTCCCATCCGGACACGAGACGGAGTCTTGAGTCTTGTATCTTCACGCTTCAATAGTCCGGACAATGTATATAGTCCAGCTGTCCGGATACCACCTAATCCAGGACTCCCTCAGTCATCGCTGCTGATGTCAAGAGGTTCGCGCGACTGGACTCGACTGCCAAGAACATCATCTGTGGTCATCTGACCAAAGGGCAGTATGGTCGTGTGAGTGCTCTAGAAACTGCGAAGCTAGTCTGGGACTAGCTGCCCAAAGTCAACGAAGGCGTCTCAACTTAGAGAGACTCAAGGATTGATGTTCTTTGCAATCACTTCAACCGCTTCAAGAGAAACGATAATGCGAATGTCCAGCTCATGTTCCATCGCTTCATCGATATCACCAATGAGCTTCGCGCACTTGGGCCACTGAGATCACCAAACATGAAATTGTGAAGAAGCTCCTGAGATCACTTGACAGCTCATTTGACACTTTGGCCCAGATGATTCAAGAACGCCCTGACTTCAAAGATCTCGATCTATCTGACATACTTGAGATGCTCAACACACATGAGTTCCAGCTATCTGAGAAGAGATATATCTATGGCCCCAACTATGGCCGATCCCGAGATTTGAAGGCAAAAGTTGTTTCCACATCTGAAGAAGAATCTGACTGCAGTTCTGGTGATCCTGAAGACATTAGCAAAGAGCTAGCAATACTCATGAGGAAGTTCCAAAAGTTCTCCAAGAAGAATCGCTTCGGAAAGTCTTCAAGATCCAGCTCAAGAAATGATGAGGCTTCCTCTCGTGACTACAAGAAGAGAGCATGCCACAAATGCAAGAAGCCGGGCCACTACATATCTGAATGTTCTCAATGGGACAAGGAATCTAAGAAGAAGAAGAAGAGCAAGGAATATGATTCGGACGACAAGAAGAAGAAGAAATCTTCAAAGTCTTCATCAAAGTCTTCGTCTCACAAGAAGAGCTCATCTGGCAAGGCTCGTGCATTCATTGGCAAGGAGATGGATTCAGAGGAGGTGTCTGCTTCTGAGGAGGCGTAGGTGGAATCTGAGGAGGAGTCTGATTCAAGCGTGGAAAGCCTGGCTCTAGCTTCGGCATTCGTCACCAAGTCCATCTTCAACACTGAAGTCAATGGTCACATCGCTGACGTTGAAGCCCATGATGAGGATGACTCTGCTCTGACCTATTGCTTCATGGCACGAGGTGCCAAGGTAAACTCATGCGATGCTTACTTTCAAACCTCCAGTGAAGATGACTCTGAGTGTGAATCCAAACCTAGCTATAAGACACTTGCTAAAATTGCAACTGAACAACAAACTGCTATGGAACATATTCAAAAGATGCTAGACTAAAGTGATGACCTGTTGGACGAGGAAATGAATCAAACTCAGTCCTTAATCGAAGACATCAAAAATCTTCGTGTTAAGTACGAGGAACTTGAAAGTCATCATGAAACCCTCTCAGCCACTCATGAGAAGCTTTCCTACGATTATCTTCAAAGGAAGCAAGATCTCGAGAAACTGAGAGCATCTCATGAAGATCTTCAAAAGGATAATGATTCACTACTCGCACAACAGATCAATTGCACTCAAGAAGACTTTGTGCCACCATGTTTAAAATGTCTTGAGCGTGATAATGTTGTCTCTGTTGCTGAATGTTCTATTGCTTCTGATATTGCAATATCTTCAACTGCTGATGTGCTAACTAACCCCTCTTTTGAGGACACCACTACTATTGTTGATGAGAATGCTAGATTGAAGACATTGCTTGAGGCTGGCATGTACAAAAGCCTCAAAGGGCATCAAACACTATATGATGTCCTCAAGAAACAAATTCTGAACCGAAACCTAGGAAAGAGGGTGTTGGGTTCGAGAGGAAAATAAATGTTGATGGTTCTTACTGGAAGCCTGATCAGTACCCCAAAACCACATGGGTTGCTGCAAAGGGCCCTTAAGTGGACCAATCCACCTTATCTGGCTTCACTTGTGCTAATCCCATTATCATTGATGAGTCTTTTGACACCAATTATAAGTTGTTTAAGAATCATAGTGGTGAAGTGTTTGCTAGGTTTATTGGTACTAACTGCAGGAATGGGCCACCTTTGAAGAAGATCTGGGTGTCCAAAAGTTGTCTTGAGAAGCTTCCCGTGAATGTCATCATGACACCACCAAGGAAGAAGACAAACCCCAGACCAAAGGCTTCATATGGCCCAAAGGCTTCATACAGACAGAGGACCTCACAAGGTCACCCTAACGCCAATGTTTTGCAAGGAAATTACCAGACTCATGAATATGAGTGTGTTTCTTCTAGCCGCTATGTCCTCAAAACAAGGAACTTTTCTGCATATTCTTTTAAGTACTATTCACCTCCGGCGAAATTATTTTCTAGGGATCCAAAGCCAAAGTTCCCAGATGTTGCACTTATACTTATTTCTTCTAAGCCACCCCTGAAGATGTAGGTGGTTAAGAAGAATTAACTTCTCTTGCAGGGAAAGGTCTCCAGCCGGAAATCAAAGACTTCTGACGACAATGTTGGGGACCTAAAACATCTTTTGGGATGCAAGATAAAATGCCAAAATGGTCTTACCATGTATTTCACCCAAGGGTTTCTTGACGAGCATCCTATCTTACCAAACAAGAACCTTAACTTTGATAGTATGCTTGTTCGCTACATGTTTGTGCTTCACAATACTCTTGGTGAAGCCTATCCCGCTAACTGCACTGTAGGGCATGACTCCGAAAGCTACTGAGTGGATAATGGATAGTGGATGCACTGACCACATGACCGGTGATCGAAGTCTTCTCATGGATTCAACCCTACGTCCATCCACTAAAAGCCACATCACGTTCACTAACACTGGTAAAAGCAAGGTATTGGGCCTAGGTAGAGTTTCTATCTCAAAGGATCAACACATGGATAAAGTGATGCTTGTTGAATCCTTTGGCTACAACTTAATGTCTGTCTCAATGCTTTGTGACCTAAACATGATTGTGATATTTGTAAAATATCGTTGCCTTGTGCTTATGGAATCTGAAAAATCTCTAGTCTTCAAAGGATATCGAAGAGGTGGTCTGTATATGGCAGATTTCTTTGCAGGACCACAGCTTGCCGTATGTCTTCTAGCAAAAGCTTCAGAGTGTTGGCTTTGGCATCGAAGGCTAGGACATGCAGGAATGAGGAACTTGCACACTCTCGTGAAGAAGAAGCATATCATTGGCATCAAGGGCGTCAAGTTCAAGAAAGATCATCTATGTGGTGCTTGTGAAACCGGGAAGATGACTAGGGCCAATCATCCCTTGAAGACAATCATGACTACTTCACGCCTCTTTGAGCTGCTTCACATGGACTTATTTGGCCCTGCTCACTACTCTACCCTTACTACCACTGCACATCTCCATGGCTTCATTGTTGTTGATGATTACTCGAGATACACCTGGGTGGACATAATTCTCTATAAGACTAAAGTGCAGGATGTCTTCAGACACTTCGCCAATCGTGCCATGACCATATATGGCATCAAGATCAAGCACATCAGGAGTGACAATGGCACAGAATTCAAGAACACTGGCCTCGACACTTATCTTGATACATTGGGCATCACACATGATATCTCTGCTCCATACACACCTCAGCAGAATGGCATCGTGGAGCGCAAGAACAGAACCCTCATTGAGATGGCACGTACGATGCTTGATGAGTACAAGACTCCAAGAAAGTTCTGGCCTGAAGCCATTGATACTGCTTGCCACATCATCAACATAGTTTATCTTCATAAGTTCTTCAAGAAGACATCCTATGAACTCCTGACTGGTAAGAAGCCAAACGTCAACTATTTCAAAGTCTTTGGTGCCAGGTGCTAGATCAAGGATCCACATCACACTTCAAAATTTGCATCAAAAGCACATGAAGGCTTTATGCTTGGTTACAGAAAGGATTCGCACACCTACAGAGTCTTCAACCTCTTTCACTATAAAGTGTTTGAAACTGTAGATGTGTGGTTCGATGAGACTAGCGGCTCGCAAAGAGAGCACCTTCCAAATGTGCTAGATGAAGCTTCTCCTAGTGAATCTATCAAGCTAATGGGTACTGGAGAAATCATACCCACCGAGGGATAGGCTGAAGAGGAAATCATCATTTCAGCACCTAATCAACATGAAGACAATGCTCAGTCTGAAGACAATGTGGAAGCCAAAGATAGCAACCAACAAGAGCAAAGTCTTCGCCCAGCTCATCCTCGCGTGGCCAATGAAGTTCAGATTGAGAAGATCATCGATAGTATCACTGCACCTGGTCCTCTCATTCGATCAAGAGCAATACAACTAGCAAACTTCCGTGGGAACTTTGCATTTGTCTCTATGTCTGAACCCAAGAAAGTTAATGAAGCCTTCATGGAATCTGAATGGATTGAAGCTATGCAAGAAGAGCTTCAACAATTTGAGTTGAACAATGTTTGAGAGCTAGTCAAATGTCTTGATCCTTGCAAGCACAATATTATTGGCACCAAATGGATCTATTGCAACAAGCAAGATGAGCATGGTCAAGTTGTCAGAAACAAAGCTCGTCTCGTTGCCCAAGGTTACACACAAGTGGAAGGGATTGACTTCGATGAAACCTTTGCTCTTGTGGCTAGGCTTGAAGCCATTCGTATACTGCTAGCCTATGTTAACCACAACAACATTCTTCTGTACCAAATGGATGTGAAGAGTCCTTCCTCAACGAAAAATTGAAGAAGAAGTATATGTAGCTCAACCTCCTGGTTTTGAAGATCCAAAGCGTCCTAATATAGTCTACAAACTCAACAAGGCATTGTATGGCCTCAAACAAGCTCCTCGCGCTTGGCATGACACACTCAAAGACTTCCTAAAGAGAAAAGGCTTCAAACCTGGTTCTCTAGATCCTACTCTTTCACGAAGACATATGATGGAGAGCTGTTTGTATGCCAAATCTATGTGGATGATATTATCTTCGGCTGCACAAATAAGAGATACAGTGATGAGTTTGGGCATATGATGCAAGAGCAATATAAAATGTCCATGATGGGAGAGCTGAAATTCTTTCTTGGTCTTCAAGTCTGTCAACAGAGAAATGGCATCTTCATATCACAAGAAAAATACCTCAAAGATTGCCTGAAGAAGTTTGGAATGCAAGACTGCAAAGGGTACACGACGACAATGCCAACCAAAGGCCAATTAGGCCCCGACCACAATGGTAAAGAGTTCGATCAAAAGGTATACCGCTCCATGATTGGTTCTTTATTGTACTTATGTGCATCTAGGCCAGATATAATGCTTAGCATTTGCATGTGTGCCCGATTCCAAGCGTCACCAAAGGAATCGCATCACCTCACGGTGAAGAGAATACTTCGATATTTGGCTCACACCCCAACACTAGGATTATGGTATCCAAAGGGCTCAAAATTTGAACTAGTTGGGTTCTCAGATGCTGATTATGCTGGTGACAAGTTTGATCCCAAGTCCACATCAGGCACATGTCACTTTCTTGGACAATATCTTGTCTGTTGGTCTTCAAAGAAGCAGAATTGCATATCACTCTCCACTGCTAAATCTGAATACATTGTTGCTGGATCTTGCCGTGCTCAGCTTCTCTGGATGAAGCAAACCCTCAAGGTTTATGGCATCAACATGAAGCATGTGCCCCTCTACTGCGACAATGAAATCACCATCAAGATTGCTAACAATTCAGTTCAGCACTCGAAGACAAAGCACATTCAGATCCGTCATCACTTTCTCAGAGATCATGTTATGAAGGAAGACATTGATATCATTCACATCAACACTAGAGAGCAATTGGCAGATATCTTCACCAAGCCCTTGGATGAGAAAAGGTTTTGCAAGCCGCGGTGTGAGCTAAATATCTTAGAATCCTTGAATTTCCCGTGAATGGACACACATCCTAACTCTTATGCATATTGATGACTTAGGTGTGCAACACAGGAAGTAATGTATATCTTCAATTCATGAAGACTTACCCTCTCAGTGTGAATACATTAATGTGGAATTTGACTTCGGAGTGCCACGATAATTGTGCGACGTGTCTGGGTCTAATATTTCCTCTACGGTGGGTAATGCCACCACCAACCTTTCTTGAAGATTTTCGTTTGGCGTCATGATTGCATTATCTTCATAATTGGTTTGTCTTCAACATTGGTTTATCGTCAAGGTTTATCTTCTCAATGTTGTTTTGGTCTTCACTGATATATACATATATGTGTTTTGTCCTCTACAAAATTCACTCATAGCTCTATCTTCAAGTTGCCATTTTCTTCGCTAAGTGAATGTGATCGGACCCTGACCCCTTCTGTGCTTGTCCCCCAAATTCTCTCCGTCTCTTCATATGCATTCTATTGACACCTGTCGAATGTATTCACTATGTCCTTGTCAGCTGAAGATACACAGACACACAATTAAAAATGGTTTTAATGTTCCTATGCTTTTTGCCTCAATGCTGGAGAAGCCGAAATGACCACCCGACAAACTAGGCGCGTGTGGGGTCGTGGCTCAACCTTCAATAAGTTGCATGTCTGCCACGTGTCCGTCAAATGTGAACCGCCAAGGGCACCTGCGTAATTGCACTGTGCCGCCCCTTCTCCTTATAAATACTTCTACCCTCGTGGTCATTATCTCTTCTCCCCTCGTCGTCTCGCTCAAACCCTAGCGCCGCCACTAGCATCCGTCGTCGCCAGAGATGAAGCGCATCGCTGCCGCGACCTCCCTGACGTCGTCTTCGCGACAACCGCGGAGTTCTTTATTCCGCCGCCGCTGTAGGTGTCTTCCACCGCCAAGTTAGGGCGCGGGAGATTGGACTGCTTGGCCTCTCTACTTCTCGTCTAGCAGTTCGTCGAGCGGTAAATAAGAACTCACTTTTTACCGTTTATTTTATCCTTGAACTATCCAAATTTTCCAAAACTTGTTTATACACTTCCAAATCTGGATCCTTCCTTTTATGAATCTCATACCATGCAAGTATGTTCACTTATACTTCACAATTAGTTAGATTCCTCACTTGTACTTGTTCATGAATTCGTACAAATCTGGAACCAACTCGCACCGATAAGTGAATGTCTTCGCACTATGAGGTCAATGTCTTCAAACTGATTTATCTTCAAAACCTTCCGAGAATGCATATGACCTCTTCCCCTTCCCTCGCATCTCTAATGCTGTCACAGGTACATGTCCGTGGGAGAATCCCTTGGTTCTCATAGTCTGCATTCATTTGCAGAGTTCTTACAACATCACATTGAATCACCTGAAGCCAGCTCTTGTTTGACAAGTAGATTGAAGCCAAACACAGTTGTGAAGCCCTTCATTCTGAATCCAATGGCTGGTGGAAAATCTACAAAGAAGGGTGGCAGGCAGCGTCGGGACAACACTGCTTTGGATCTGCCACCAGATCTCTATGAGCAATACAAGTCTGACCTAGAGGAAACCTATGGTGAACGCAAAACTCGAGTCCAATGGATTCGAAGATATTGGGCAGAGGAATGGTTTCAGTATCACTTTGTTACACGTGCGTATGCTAAGAAGAATGCTGTGAGGCCACCATGGGCCGACATTGTGTACCGAAAGCTCCACCCCAAGAAGAAATGTAACATCCCAAATTTTCAATTTGGAATGTTATACATAGATCATCATTTGCATATCATAATTTTATTGCATTTTGGCTTGATCCTAGAAATTTCACGCAACTCAAGGACCCACGGAGAGAGTTGGAGATTTCGTTATTTTCATATTTGAGTCTTCTCAAATTTTGAAAATAGGATCATTTGATTTTATTTATTTTATCTTCAATTATTTCTATAATAGAAATATGAGAGAGGGAATAAAATGACTTTCCCAAAATAAAGAAATATTGAAGGTTTAATAAAAAATCAAATAAGATTTTTATTTTGATTTTATCGCTATTTTATTTGAATTTAGGAAAAATGTGCGTTTTTCAAAATTGCATTTAGGCCCCAAATAAATGTTCATCTTGTCCGGCTTGATTTTAGAAGTCGGGGAAAATTATTTCAGGATTTTTTTGGAGTCCGTTTAGTATTTCTTTCGTTTGTTTTTTGCGCGAAAGTTATTTTAAAAAAAGTCCGAACCGACCTTGGGCCGGTTTCGGCCAGGACTCCTCTGGCCGGGGGTCTTTAAATAGCGCCACCCCGGGCCGCCTCAGCCCACCCGAGCCGCCGCCCGTGCCCCAAACCCTAGCCACCCGCGCCGCCAAGTCTTGCCCGCCACGAGCGCCCGCCTTCGCGACGCCGAGGTTGACCCGCCATTGGTTTTTTTAGAAAAACCGTTCGGTTTTTCCGTCGGTTTTTTAGAACCGTTTTTTTATTAGATCGGTTTTTTTGGTTTAGGTTAATTAGCGAGTGTTCGCTCGTTCGTTTGTTTTAACGAACACGTTCATTGTTTAGATCCAGATAACGAACGTTCGTTCGTTAATCTGTTCGTCGTTTTTTTTTCTCGGATTTATTCCACGATTTTTCTGATCGCGATTTCTGATCCGATTTTCGATCTAGTATAACTTTTCGCTCGTTTATCGGAATCAGGCGATTCAAGCACCTAGAGTTTCGTCTCGAAAACCTCTTTCCGAATAATCAACTCAAACAAGTTTTTGCTTTTGAAAAATTTGACTTAGGACCAGATTAGTAAACGAAGCTTGTTTCTTTCGCCGTTTGACTTTCGTTGCTTCGTTCGATTTGATTCTTTTTGCAAACCGGAGTTCTTAAGTTGAACTTTCTGGTTAGATCTTTTATTTGAGTTTTACCTGTGCATTAGATGAGTACTTATTGTATGCCTGTTTGTTTGCGATAGAGTACCCGGAGTGCGCTGCTTGCTAATTTGAATCTCTAGGTTTCACGGATTATCAGCAAGGCAAGTAACACTTTGATCATATCCCTTTCATACCCAGTTTTTATGCATTAGATCAATCCTCAAACATTGCATGATTAGGATCTAATTAAATTGTGGGTTTTGGGAAAGTAGATGAGGTAGTACCTATTACCTGTTTTATTATCAAACCCTTGGGAGTTACTTCTACGTTTGCTCTTTATGCCATGCTATGCTAGTAGACGTGGATTGGGTGAGTGTATCCATGACAGATGTGAGATTGTTAATTAATGGTTTATTTAAGGTGGCAACTTAAACACACATCTGGGTGGATTGAGGTACTTGGGTATTCCAGGATTGCCTGTTTCTTTTTGGACCGCCACCCAGGCTCAAAGGGATCATGAGACTATTCATGCTAGAAACTTCAGTGTGCAGCCACAAGCTACTATGGGCTCTAGCATAGTTGACTAAGTCATGCGAACTCTTACAGTGGTAGACTAGCAGATGTAGGGGATGTAGGTTGGTACTGTCTACCTGTTCGTAAGGTGCTAGCACTTCTGAAAGACTATGTCTCGGTCATTCGTTTCTCAAACACCATGTAGTGCGAGAATCCGAACGGAGGAGATCGAGTCTTGTGGGGAAAAGTGCGCAAACCTCTGCAGAGTGTATCAAACTAATCATGGTTAGCCGTGTCCCCGGTTATGGACATTTTGAGTATCTAGTACTTGGATTATCATTGTTAATATTGTTGGGTTTTAATGATGTTACTTAACTGGGATTGAGAATGCTGTCAACCATTCTCAATGTTTAACAACCACCATGATAGTTAAATAAAATTTATTCCTTTTGTAGTAGGGAAAAATTGGCTTTACGCAAAACTGTAACCATAGAGCTTTCCACCAGCCATATATGCATGTAGTATAGCATTACTCTTTCAAATACTCTCTATGTGTTACATTGCGGCATATTCCATGTCTTGACCCGTTTCGAGCTGCAACGTTCATGTTGCGAGACTTTTCGCATTTACAGTAAGGTGCTTTTAGGTCGTGGTTCTATACTCAGTGATGCCGTTGGAGTTGATGGACTCGCTTATCTTCCAAGCCTTCCGCTGTTATCGTTATTAGATGGCCTTAAGCCATACTTATTGTAATAAGTTCTCTCTTGAGACATTTCGATGTAATAAGTGTGTGATTGCTACTCTGTTATAAATCCTTCAAGTACTGTGCGTGTCAGCGTTACTGATCCAGGGATGACACTAATGCACAGAGGTCAAACTATTTGAGGTCTGGTCGCTACACGAAAGCTGATGTCATTGCCAAAGGCTTCTATCCTTGCATGGTCACAGGACCTCAGCCTTAAGATGCCGACCCATCGAGTCTCCTATAGTGTCGAGAAGATGAACTGTTTGAACAGAACCTCCAGTTTGCAAAGGCTTTAGTAGTCCAGGACAAGAAGGACCTGGGTATTGACTTCAACCCTGGTCCAGCAGCTCCAAGCCAGATGGCAGTCATGAAGCTAATCAGAATATTATTGGTCCCTTCAATAGCTTTGATGGACTTCTCTCCCACATCGCTGCACAAAGGGCCGCTATTGAAGAAGCTACTGGTGAAGAGGAACATGAGGATGCTCCAAAGGCCCCGAAGCCAAAGAAAAAGTCTAAGGCTTCAAAATCTTCTGCTCCTCCAAAAGCTTCAAGAGTGAAGCCATTGCAATTTGCACCTCCCCGGATCCGATTAATGCGATGCGAGGACATGTCTTGCGTCTCCAAGAAGTCCAAGAAGCCCAAGAAGATTTCTGGGCATGACCTCACTCCAGCTAGCATTCCGCGCAATGAAGAGAATACTATAGATCTATCAGTGATGAAGATATCCCTGATGATGCTCTGGAAATGCTTATCGATAGCAAACATGAGGCCGAAATCTTCAAAGATTTACCTCTCTTTGATGCTGATATTCTCAACAATTTCATCAATGAATGGTTTGAAGATACTACTCTCACCATTGATGATCTGCAGCTACCCATTGACATCAATGTCACATTTCACGGCTGCATAGCCAAGGAACTTGCTATTGCTCGAGAAAATTATTGAGTGAAGAACAAAGTTGATCATGAGAAGGCTCTGCTCAAGAAGCATATGGCCAAGCTTAGTGTCATTGATGTTCAGAACTTCAAGCAAATGATGACTGACCTCAAGGCTGAGTTCTAGAAGAAACGTGATGAAGCCAAAGGCTCTCGTGAGCGTATGAAGTACTATGCCGAGAAATGCATACAAGCTCACAATGAGGATATGAAGAGAAAGGCCCTTGGGCATCCTGGCATTGACCCTCATATGGCCGCCAAGAAGCCGAAGAAAATTGCTGCTGCTGAACCCGAAGCCCCAAGGCAGGAAAGACCAAGCATTGTCTTCCCTGCCAGTATGACTGGCTCGAAGCCAAAGATCCCTTCAGCAGCTTCTGCGCAGAAGAAGACTAAGTCGGCCGAGGTCGGTTAAGAAGAGGAAGCATCATGATGCTTCTGATGCTGCTTCCTCCAAGAAGAAGCTAAAGACATAGTCTTCAAAGTCTTCTCGCAAAGAACGTGCTGCTCCCCAAGAACCATTGCTCGTTGAGCCTATTTCGATGGCACCACCAGCTTCCACCAATCGTGAGCGTCGTCTCACCCTGCATAAGCCTGCTATCACATAGGCTCATGAGTTTGAAGATATTCCAAATGCTGACCCCATCGCAGCTGAAGACATTGGTCACGAAGACAATGTTGAAGATGATGTAGTACTTCCTCAGATCATGCTCAACCCGGTATCATCGCCTGATCCTATGAGCAATGAACAGTTAAGAATTGGCGGTCCCACGACGCCAATCACACAAGATGCATTCTAGGAAGAGCAACACCCCAACTCCTTGTTGCACGAAGTTATTCCTCGCACTCCACCAGCTCAAGTCACCACTCCAGTGATTGAGACTCCTCATGACACACCAGATGACATGGAGAAGACTACTCCCTTACTACAGGTGTCGCCATCTTTTTGAAGGCTTCGTAGAGGCCCTAGGCCCTCGGTCTCCATGTCAAGCATCCCTGAAGAGGATATGCATACCACCAGCTCAGTATCACGTCAAGTGTTTCCTGAAGCCATCCCTTTACTAGCTGCTCATGAGTCTGAAGCCAAAGAGGCTGAAGATATTTTGGCTACATCAGCCGATGACAAGGAAGAAGAAGATCGTGACGTTATTCCCCCTACCATTGATCCAGTTGTTCAAGAAGAAGTGATTGTGCCAGACCCCCCAATCCCTGAAGCCACTGAAGTTGAGGCAAACACGGCTGCCACCACCACCACTGATGAAGCCAATGACGTTGTCATGGCTGAGGATAATGTGCAGCCTGAAGTCAATGATGCCATGGAAGACAATGCACAACCATCCACCTCGGATGTGGCTGTTCCTCCCCCTTGTGCCTCACACCATGGAACGCGCTTTCTATCATGGTGAGCTTGTTACTGTCCGGTGGCCAATCTTGACACCACCCACTGGTCCTGGTCCCCAATATGACTATCATGTGGAGCAAAGGCCTCAGACACAGAAGCCAAAGCCCAGGCTGCCAAGGCTTCCAAGTGTTGTCACTACACAAGGCTCATTCAGTGTACTCAGCTTCAGAGAGTGATACGTCTCCAACGTATCTATAATTTTTGATTGCTCCATGCTACTTTATCTACTGTTTTAGGCAATATTGGGCTTCATTTATCACTTTTATATTACTTTTGGGACTAACCTATTAACCGGAGGCCCAGCCCAGATTTGTTGTTTTATGCCTATTTCAGTGTTTCGAAGAAAAGGAATATCAAACGTAGTCAAAACGGAACGAAATCAACTGGAGAAGTTATTTTTGGAAGGAAACCCACCTGATGGATTTGGACTCCACGCCAGAACATACGGGAGGTGCTCACAAGGGTGGGGTGCGCGCCCACCCCCCTGGGCGCGCCCCCCTGCCTCGTGGGGCCCCCGTAGCTCCACCGACGTACTCCTTTCACCCAAATATGCCTCACGCACCTAAAACTTCCGTAACAGAAGATAGATCGGGAGTTCACGCCGCAAGCCTCGAGCCACCAAAACCAATCGGGACCCCTTTCCGCACCGCCAGAGGGGATCCATCTCCAGTGGCCATCTTCATCATCCCGACGCTCTCCATGACGAGGAGGGAGTAGTTCACCCTCGCTGAGGGTATGTACCAGTAGCTATGTGTTTGATCTCTCTCTCTCGTGTTCTCTCTCGTGTTCCTCTATGGCACGATCTTGATGTATCCTGAGCTTTGCTATTGTAGTTGGATCTTATGATGTTTCTCCCCCTCTACTCTCTTGTGATGAATTGAGTTTCCCCTTTGAAGTTATCTTATCAGATTGAGTCTTTTATGAACACTTGATGTATGTCTTGCCGTGATTATCTATGGTGACAATGGGATATCATGTGCCACTTGAAGTATGTTTTGGTGATCAACTTGCGGGTTTCGTGACATTGGGAACCTATGCATAGGGGTTGGCACACGTTCTTGATTCTCCAAAGAGAAACTTTGGGGCACTCTTTGAAGTACTTTTATGTTGGTTGGATAAATCTGAGATTGTGTAATGCATATCGTATAATCATGCCCACGGATACTTGAGGTGACAATGGAGTATCTAGGTGACATTAGGGTTTTGGTTGATTTGTGTCTTAAGGTGTTATTCTAGTACGAACTCTTTTATAGATTGATCCGAAAGAATAACTTTGAGGTGGTTTCGTACCCTACCATAATCTCTACGTTTGTTCTCCGCTATTAGTGGCTTGAGTGACTCTTTGTTGCATGTTGAAGGCTTGTTATATGATCTATCTATGTTATTATTGTTGAGAGAACTTACACTAGTGAAAGTATGAACCCTAGGCCTTGTTTCCTATCATTTGCAATACCGTTTACGCTCACTTTTACCACTTGTTACCTTGCTGTTTTTATATTTTCAGATTACAAAAACCTATATCTACCATCCATATTGCACTTGTATCACCATCTCTTGAACTAGTGCACCTATACAATTTACCATTGTATTGGGTGTGTTGGGGACACAAGAGACTCTTTGTTATTTGGTTGCAGGGTTGTTTGAGAGAGACCATCTTCCTCCTATGCCTCTTGCGGATTGATAAACCTTAGGTCATCCACTTGAGGGAAATTTGCTACTGTCCTACAAACCTGTGCACTTGCAGGCCCAACAAAGTCTACAAGAAAATGGTTGTGTAGTAGACATCAAGCTCTTTTCTGGCGCCGTTGCCGGGGAGGCTAGGTAAGTGAAGGTATATCTTTAGGTCTTGCAATCGAATATTTTTGTTTCTTGTTTTAGCACTAGTCTAGTTTACAAAATAAAACTACCAAAAAATGGAATTGAGTTTGTCTCATACGCTTCATCTTTTAGTTATCTTTCGTGAGTATGATGGAAAAGAAAATTGTGCCAAAGTGTTAGAAGAAGAATTACATAGAATGCTTGGCATGAAATATGTGAATGATGAGCATGATTTCAATGTTGTTAGTATGAATTCCTTGAATATCCATGATGCTAATGATATGCAAAGCCATAAACTTGGGGAAGCTATGTTTGATGAAGATGATATTTTTTGTCCCCCAAGCTTTGATGAGCAAATATACTATGATGAAAGCATGCCTCCTATCTATGATGATTATTGTGATGACACATATGCTTTAAAGAGTAATGATAACCATGAAACTTGTCATCTTGATCTTAATTTTCAATCATATGATAGTTATTTTGTTGAGTTTGCTCCCACTACTATTCATGAGAAGAATTTTGCTTATGTGGAGAGTAGTAAAATTTCTATGCAAGTAGATCATGAAAAGAATGCTTTAGGTGCTGGTTATATTGTTAAATTTATTCATGATGCTACTGAAAATTATTATGAGGGGGAACATATGCTTGTAGGAATTGCAATAATATCAAGTTTCCTCTCTATGTGCTTAAATTTTTGAAGTTATGCTTGTTTTGCCTTCCTATGCTAGTTGATTATTGTTCCCATAAGTTGTTTTCTCACAAAATCCCTATGCATAGGAAGTGGGTTAGGCTTAAATGTGCTAGTCATATTCTTCATGATGCTCTCTTTATGTTTCAATTCTTATCTTTTATGTGAGCATCATTGCAATCATAATGCCTAGCTAGGGGCGTTAAACGATAGCGCTTGTTGGGAGGCAACCCAATTTTATTTTAGTTTCTTGCTTTTTGGTTCTGTTTAGGAATAAGTAATCCATCTAGCTTCTGGTTAGATGTGTTTTCATGTTTTAATTAGTGTTTGTGCCAAGTAGAACCTTTGGGAAGACTTGGGTGAAGTCTTTATGATCATGCTGTAAAAAACAGAAACTTTAGTGCTCACGAGATTAGCTTTAACTTTTTACTCGAGAGTGCTATTTAGTTGATTATTTTTGCAGATGATTACTAGACAAATTCCTCAGGTCCACCAAGTTATTTTAGAATTTTTTGAGTTACAGAAGTTTGCGTTAGTTACAGATTACTACAGACTGTTCTGTTTTTGACAGATTCTGTTTTCATTGTGTTGTTTGCTTATTTTGATGAATCTATGGCTAGTAAAATAGTTTATAATCCATAGATAAGTTGGAATACAGTAGGTTTAACACCAATATAAATCAAGAATGAGTTCATTACAGTACCTTAAAGTAGTCTTTTGTTTTCTTTCGCTAACGGAGCTCACGAGTTTTCTGTTAAATTTTGTGTTGTGAAGTTTTCAAGTTTTGGGTAAAGATTCGATGGACTATGGAATAAGGAGTGGCAAGAGCCTGATCTTGGGGATTCCCAAGGCACCCCAAGGTAATATTCAAGAATAACCAAGAGCCTAAGCTTGGGGATGCCCCGGAAGGCATCCCCTCTTTCGTCTTCGTTCATCGGTAACTTTACTTGGAGCTATATTTTTATTCACCACATGATATGTGTTTTGCTTGGAGTGTCATTTTGTTTTGTTTTGTTTTCTGTTAGTTAGAATAGTGTTTTGCACCTTTAGTTTCAATAAAAAAGTCAAGGATAGCCTTTGCCATGCTTATTTTGCAAGTATGCATGTTGCTGTTTGAAAACAGAAAGTTTATCGCTGTTGCAAAAATTCCCTAGAAAAGTCATAGCATGATATAATGTTGAAACGTTTTGCATATAAAGGTCTGATAAATTTACTACAGTGTGAATTTTAGTTCATAATTTTTGGAGTTATGGAATTATGATGAATCTTGCATTCTTTACAGACTGTACTGTTTTGGCAGATTGATGTTATGTTTGCATTGTTTGCATATGTTTGCTTGTTTAATGATTCTATTTGAGGATAGGAGTATTAAATATGCAGAGGAATTTAGTATGAAATGTTGAATAATAATGTTAGTGATTTGTTACAGTAGGAAATGATAAGGTTTTGCATTGGTTTATACTAACCTATCTCACGAGTTCTTGTTAAGTTTGTTGTGAATGAAGCTTTTGATAAAAAGAGAAACCATGATATGAGAGGAATTAAGGAGACACAAAAGTTCAAGCTTGGGGATGCCCAAGGCACCCCAAGATAACATTTCAAGAAGTCTCAAGCATCTAAGCTCGGGGATGCCCCGGTAGGCATCCCACCTTTCTTCTTCAACAACTATCGGTTAGTATCGGTTGAGCCTAAGTTTTTGCTTCTTCACATGAGTTGTGCTATCCTTGCAATGTCATATTATTTTGTTTTGCTTGCTGTTTGGATACAATACCAAGATCTTAAATTATTAAATGGGAGAATCTTCACATAGTTGCATAATTATTCGACTACTCATTGATCTTCACTTATATCTTTCGGAGTAGTTTGTCATTTGCTCTAGTGCATCACTTATATCTTTTAGAGCACTGGTGGTTTTATTTTGTAGAAATAGATGAACTCTCATGCTTCACTTATATTATTTTGAGAGTCTTAAGTAGCATGGTAATTTGCTTAAATAATCATAATATGCTAAGCATACAAGATTTGTAATAATTCTTATGAGTGTGCTGAATACTAAGAAAAGATTGATACTTGATAATTGTTTTGAGATATGGAGGTAGTGATATTAAAGTCATGCTAGTTGAGTAGTTGTGAATTTGAGAAATACTTGTGTTAAAGTTTGCAAGTCCCGTAGCATGCACGTATGGTTAAAGTTGTGTAACAAATTTGAAACATGAAGTGTACCTGGCTTGTGCATCCTTATGAGTGGCGGTCGGGGATGAGCGCTGGTCTTTTCCTACCAATCTATCCCCCTAGGAGCATGCGCGTAGTACTTGATTTTTGATGACTTCTAAACTTTTGCAATAAGTATATGAGTTCTTTTGACTAATGTTGAGTCCATGTATTATACGCACTTTTATCTTTCCGCCATTGCTAGCCTCTTGATTGCAGTGCATTGCCCTTTCTCACCTTGAGTGTTGGTGCAAACTTCGCCGGTGCATCCAAACCCCGTGATATGATACGCTCTATCACACATAAACCTCCTTATATCTTCCTCAAAACAACCACCATACCTACCTATTATGGCATTTCCGTAGCCATTCCGAGATATATTGCCATGCAACTTTCCACCGTTCCGTTCATCATCATTATGACATACATTACTTTTGTCATATTGCCATTGCATGATCATGTAGTTGACATCGTATTTGTGGCAAAGCCACCATGCATTATTTTTCATACATGTCACTCTTGATTCATTGCACCATCCCGGCACACCGCCGGAGGCATTCATATAGTCATATCTTGTTCGAGTTTCGAGTTGTAATCCGTATGTTGTAATCAATAGAAGTGTGATGATCATCATTATTAGAGCCTTGCCCAAAAAAAGAGAAAGGCCAAAAAAAGGCCCAAAAAAAAGAGAAAGGCCAAAAAGAAAAAAAAGTCCCAAAAAAATAAGATAATAAATAAATAAAGGGCAATGCTACTATCTCTTTCCCACACTTGTGCTTCAAAGTAGCACCTTGCTCTTCATGTTGTGAGTCTCATATATTGTGCTTCAAAGTAGCACCAAGTTTTTCATATAGTGAGTCTCATAAGTTGTCTTTTTTCATACTAGTGGGAATTTTTCATTATAGAACTTGGCTTGTATATTCCTCGATGGGCTTCCTCAAATGCCCTAGGTCTTCATGAGCAAGCAAGTTGGATGCACACCCACTAGTTTTCTTTTGTTGAGCATTCTTAGCTCTAGTGCATCCGTTGCATGGCAATCCCTACTCCTCATGTTGACATCAATTGATGGGCATCTCCATAGCCCGCTGATTAGCCTCGTCAATGTGAGACTTTCTCCTTTTTGTCTTCTCCACACAATCCCCATCGTCATATTCTATTCCACCCATAGTGCTATATCCATGGCTCACGCTCATGTATTGCGTGAAGGTTGAAAAAGTTTGAGATTATTTAAGTATGAAACAATTGCTTGGCTTGTCATCGGGGGTGTAGAAGTTGGGAACATCATTGTGTGATGAAAATAAAGCATAGCCTAACTATATGATTTTGTAGGGATGAACTTTCTTTTGCCATGCTATTTTGAGAAGACATGATTACTTTGATTAGTATGCTTGAAGTATTATTATTTTTATGTCAATATGAACTTTTGTCTTGAACCTTTTGGATCTGAATATTCATATCACGAGTGAGAAGAATTACATTGAAATTATGCCAAAGTATCACTCCGCATCAAAAATTCTTTTTTATCATTTACCTACTCGAGGACGGCGTGAATTAAGCTTGGGGATGCTTGATACGTCTCCAACGTATCTATAATTTTTGATTGCTCCATGCTACTTTATCTACTGTTTTAGGCAATATTGGGCATTATTTTCCATTTTATATTACTTTTGGGACTAACCTATTAACCGGAGGCCCAGCCCAGATTTGTTGTTTTATGCCTATTTCAGTGTTTCGAGGAAAAGGAATATCAGACGGAGTCAAAATGGAACGAAATCAACTGGAGAAGTTATTTTTGGAAGGAAACCCACCTGATGGACTTGGACCCCACGTCAGAAGATACGGGAGGTGCTCACGAGGGTGGGGGCGCGCCCACCCCCTGGGCGCGCCCCCCTGCCTCGTGGGGCCCCCGTAGCTCCACCGACGTACTCCTTTCACCCATATATGCCTCGTGCCTAAAACTTCTAGAACAGAAGATAGATCGGAGTTCCGCCGCGCAAGCCTCCAGAGCCACCAAAACCAATCGGGACCCCTTTCCCACTGCACGGAGGGATCCATCTCCGTGGCCATCTTCATCATCCCGGCGCTCTCCATGACGAGGAGGGAGTAGTTCACCCTCGGGGCTGAGGGTATGTACCAGTAGCTATGTGTTTGATCTCCCTCTCTCGTGTTCTCTCTCGTCTTCCTCTATGGCACGATCTTGATGTATCCCGAGCTTTGCTATTGTAGTTGGATCTTATGATGTTTCTCCCCCTCTACTCTCTTGTGATGAATTGAGTTTCCCCTTTGAAGTTATCTTATCGGATTGAGTATTTTATGAACACTTGATGTATGTCTTGCCATGATTATCTGTGGTGACAATGGGATATCATGTGCCACTTGATGTATGTTTTGGTGATCAACTTGCGGGTTTCGTGACATTGGGAACCTATGCATAGGGGTTGGCACACGTTCTTGATTCTCCAGTAGAAACTTTGGGGCACTCTTTGAAGTACTTTTATGTTGGTTGGATAAATCTGAGATTGTGTGATGCATATCGTATAATCATGCCCACGGATACTTGAGGTGATAATGGAGTATCTAAGTGACATTAGGGTTTTGGTTGATTTGTGTCTTAAGGTGTTATTCTAGTACGAACTCTTTTATAGATTGATCCGAAAGAATAACTTTGAGGTGGTTTCGTACCCTACCGTAATCTCTACGTTTGTTCTTCGCTATTAGTGGCTTCGGAGTGACTCTTTGTTGCATGTTGAGAGCTTGTTATATGATCTATCTATGTTATTATTGTTGAGAGAACTTACACTAGTGAAAGTATGAACCCTAGGCCTTGTTTCCTATCATTGCAATACCGTCACTTTTACCACTTATTACCTTGTTGTTTTTATATTTTTAGATTACAAAAACCTATATCTACCATCCATATTGCACTTGTATCACTATCTCTTCGCCGAACTAGTGCACCTATACAATTTACCATTGTATTGGGTGTGTTGGGGACACAAGAGACTCTTTGTTATTTGGTTGCAGGGTTGTTTGAGAGAGACCATCTTCCTCCTATGCCTCTCGCGGATTGATAAACCTTAGGTCATCCACTTGAGGGAAATTTGCTACTGTCCTACAAACCTGTGCACTTGCAGGCCCAACGACGTCTACAAGAAGAAGGTTGTGTAGTAGACATCAGAGAGCACAACACTTTCTTTCACAAGGCAAAGAACCCTTACAAGAAGTCAAAGATCTCATCTGACAGGTTCTTGAGCCACCAGCAAAGGAGCTACTGTTCATGCATTCTCTACAATCAAGACCGGATTTTTCCCCACAAGCGTCTTGACTGTGATGCCATTGCTGGGCTGCAATGCTTTAAAAAAGCCCTTGGCTGCTTCCGTGAAGTTGGTCTGCTCCCATTTGTAAATGCGACAAGAACCTTTGGAATGAAGAGCTTCTTATGCAATTCTATGCCACTCTACACATATCAGGCTACAACAGGGATCCGAAGACATGGGTCCTTGAGTGGATGTCAGGGGGATGTCCATCATGAAGCTAAAGCTCAAGATATCATCGAGCTCACTTCCCTGCCCACTCCTGGTGATCTGTATGAGCCAGGTTATCAGCGCCATGTGCAAGAACTGCAGAGTGTCTTCCAGAAGCCTGAGCCCAATACGAGTCAAATGCTCAGCATGATGAAGCCTTTTGCCAATTGATGCTAAATACCCCAAGGAGTTCCATGTCAAGGACCTCGAGTACCTGCCCCACACCATATATCACATTCTGAGGCATACTCCGTGGCCTATCAAAGGGCATTCTCCTGACGCCAAGCTTGAAGGCACTATGAAGACATTGGTCTTCTACATCATCAATGGCATCAGGTTTAATACTCAAGACTTCTTCATCTGACAGTTGGCAGCTTCAGGCATTGATCTATTTGGCCTCAAGTTTTATGCTCCATGGGATGCGGCTGATTAAGCTTCACTCAACCATCAACTATCAAGCTTCAGCGCGCAACCATGTTGTATTATTGCCTGAAGTGGACATGTCTCATGAAGCTATTTATCATGAGCCTGCCAAGGAGCCTATACGTGAAGACAATGACGCCTTTCAAAGCTTCACTCAACCTATTGAAGGCGTTCATGTAACTAATCCTCCTGCACATGCTGGTCCTCTTGCTGGTCAGCTTCGTCTGCCGCATCGTGCCAACACTGATGCAACAGCCAGCACGGTAGCTCATAGGCCTCAAAAGCGTGCTCGTGTCCTAAATGACAGAGAGCTTCTTGTATCATTTCATCAAAAGCAGGATAGGCATCATGACTGGCTGAAACGCCAGATGCAGAGTCTTCACGTTGATGTCAATCATATTCACAACCTTGCTACCAAGAACTCTTTTGTTGCACATGAAGCCTGGCAGCGTTCCTGGAAGAGCCTCACAATGCTATGTTCTGAAGACGATCTTCAAGCAGATGGCTTCAATGAGCGCTTCAAGTTTGACTCCAGGCCTCCACAATCAGCAAGTTTGCGTCCAACTCCTTCCCTTGAAGATTCAGAGTAATCATCTTCGGCTCCAACTGTTGTTGCGAGAGTCATTGATGAAGAGGACGACGCCACTTCACCAGTGATGGCTTCACTGCACCACGATTCTGCATCAGGCCCCTCTGCAACGCCCAACTCCAACATCGACCCTGCTACCCCATCATCTTCACCACTTGGAATGAGTAGCCACTCTATGTCTTCAAACCTTTTTGGTCATTACTGTCAAAAGCGGGAGAAGCATATGCGTTGATAGTCTTCAAGCGGGTCCATATGTGTTGGGTGCTTAATTTTTTTGCTAAGTTTTTACAACTCTCATTCTTGAACTGTTGGCTTTTGAGTTGTAACACTTAAACTTGATGGCCGTCTGCCACTTTTGCTGCTACCGTATGATGCAATGATAAATCCTGCATGAAATCATTCTGTAGACGCCATTTCTTATTATCCATTTAATTATCTTCATTACTTTTGTGCATGCATGATGAATTGTCTTCATGTGTTGAAGAAGATCTCCACAAAGCAAAACCTGCCATGTGCATTTGCATTCAAAGGCAAAACATTTATATGCACATCTTCAGGGGGAGCCTCTTTCAACCTATGAAGCCAATGCCCATGTACTTTAAGTTTCACATACTTTTATCCTCGTTGAAAACTTCAACCAGTTTGTCATCAATCACCAAAAGGGGGAGATTGTAAGTGCATCTAGTGCCACCCCTAGTTGGTTTTGGAGTATTGACGACAAACATGGTTGAGGGACTAATGTGTTTGTGAGAATTGCAGGATAACACAGGTAGTAGTCCCTCATTGATTCGGTTTACCTACCAGAGATGACCCCTAAAAATGTATGAAGACATTGAAGACAACTGTGGTTCGTGAAGACATTCACTTCGAAGATAATGACGTGTGAAGACATTCACTTTAAGACTATGGAGTGCGAGACATAGTTTATTTCGTAGTTTCCTTTTTCTTCTTTCTTGAGTCATAGGAACCATAGAACTGTTAAGTGGGGTCCAAACGAACGAAGTCAAATGACTGATGTGATGCTCAACCAAAATCCTATGTCTTCGAGCGAAGACAATGAGAGCAAATCTTATCCAGAGTTGGATAAGTCAGCTTTGCTTTTAGCCCAAGCCAAGCAGCCGCGTCTGTTCGAAATCCGACCGTTGGACACGTGTCGGTTCCTTAGTGACCCATGGTCATTTCAGACATATCATGCCGGGTTGCCTCCAGGCTATAAATTGTTGGGGAACGTAGCAGAAATCAAAAAATTCTACGCATCACCAAGATCAATCTATGGAGTTATCTAGCAACGAGGGGAAAAGGAGTGCATCTACATACCCTTGTAGATCGCGAGCAGAAGCGTTCAAGAGAATGGGGTTGATGGAGTCGTACTCGTCGTGATCCAAATCATCGATGACCGAGCGTCGAATGGACGTCACCTCTGCATTCAACACACGTACGGTTGGGGAAGACATCTCCTCCTTCTTGATCCAGCAAGGGGGAAGGAGAGGTTGATGGAGATCCAGCAGCACGACGGCGTGGTGGTGGATGCACCAGGGATCTCGGCAAGGCTTCGCCAAGCTCTACGGAGAGGAGGAGGTGTTGGAGAGGGAGAGGGAGGCGCCAGGGGCTAGGGTGCGGCTACCCTCCCTCCCCCCCACTATATATAGGGCCCCTGGGGGGGCGCCGGCCCCTAGGAGATGGGATCTCCAAGGGGGGCTTTGGCCCAGGGGTGGCTTGCCCCCAAGCCAAGGGGCGCCCCACCCCTAGGGTTTCCTGCCCTAGGCGCAGGGGAGGCCAAGAGGCGTACCAGCCCACCGAGGCTGGTTCCTCCCACTTCAGCCCATGGGGCCCTCCGGGATAGGTGGCCCCACCCGGTGGACTCCCGGGACCCTTCCGGTGGTCCCGGTACAATACCGGTGACCCCCGAAACTTTCTCGATGGTCGAAACTTGACTTCCTATATATAAATCTTTACCTCCGGACAATTCCGGAACTCCTCGTGACGTCCGGGATCTCATCCAGGACTCTGAACAACTTTCGGGTTACTGCATACTAATATCTCTACAACCCTAGCGTCACTGAACCTTAAGTGTGTAGACCCTACGGGTTCGGGAGACATGCAGACATGACCGAGACGACTCTCCGGTCAATAACCAACAGCGGGATCTGGATACCCATGTTGGCTCCCACATACTCCTCGATGATCTCATCGGATGAACCCACGATGTCGAGGATTCAATCAATCCCATATTCAATTCCCTTTGTCAATCGATGCGTTACTTGCAGAGACTTCGATCGTCGGTATCCCAATACCTCGTTCAATCTCGTTACATGCAAGTCACTTTACTGCATCTGTAATGCATGATCCCGTGACCGGACACTTGGTCACATTGAGCTCATTATGATGATGCATTACCGAGTGGGCCCAGAGATACCTCTCCGTCATACGGAGTGACAAACCCGATGTCGATTCGTGCCAACCCAACAGACACTTTCGGAGATACCCGTAGTGCACCTTTATAGCCACCCAGTTATGTTGTGACGTTTGGCACACCCAAAGCACTCCTACGGTATCCGGGAGTTGCACAATCTCATGGTCTAAGGAAATGATACTTGACATTTGGAAAAGCTCTAGCAAACGAACTACGATCTTTGTGCTATGCTTAGGATTGGGTCTTGTCCATCACATCATTCTCCTAATGATGTGATCCCGTTATCAATGAAATCCAATGTCCATAGTCAGGAAACCATGACTATCTGTTGATCAACGAGCTAGTCAACTAGAGGCTCACTAGGGACATGTTGTGGTCTATGTATTCACACATGTATTACGATTTCCGGAAAAAAGAATTATAGCATGAATAATAGACAATTATCATGAACAAAGAAATATAATAATAACCATTTTATTATTGCCTCTAGGGCATATTTCCAACAGTCTCCCACTTGCACTAGAGTCACTAATCTAGTTACATTGTGATGAATCGAACACCCATAGAGTTCTGGTGTTGATCATGTTTTGCTCTAGGGAGAGGTTTAGTCAACGGATCTGCTACATTTAGGTCTGTATGTACTTTACAAATATCTATGTCTCCATCTTGAACATTTTCACGAATGGAGTTGAAGCGACGCTTGGTGTGCCTGGTCTTCTTGTGAAACCTAGGCTCCTTGGCAAGGGCAATAGCTCCAGTGTTGTCACAGAAGAGAGTGACCGACCCCGACGCATTGGGTATGACTCCTAGGTCGGTGATGAACTCCTTCACCCAGATTGCTTCATGCGCTGCCTCCGAGGCTGCCATATACTCCGCTTCACATGTAGATCCCGCCACGACACTTTGCTTGCAACTGCACCAGCTTACTGCCCCACCATTCAAAATAAACACGTATCCGGTTTGTGACTTAGAGTCATCCAGATCTGTGTCGAAGCTAGCGTCGACGTAACCCCTTCTGACGAGCTATTCGTCACCTCCATACACGAAACATGTCCTTAGTCCTTTTCAGGTACTTCAGGATAATCTTGACCGTTGTCCACTGTTCCATGCCGGGATTACTTTGGTACCTTCCTACCAAACTTACGGCAAGGCTTACATCAGGTCTGGTACACAGCATGGCATACATAATAGACCCTATGGCCGAGGCATAGGGGACGACGCTGATCTTTTCTCTATCTTCTGCCGTGGTCGGGCATTGAGCCGTGCTCAATCACACACCTTGCAATACAGGCAAGAACCCCTTCTTGGACTGATCCATATTGAACTTCTTCAATATCTTGTCAAGGTATGTACTTTGTGAAAGACCAATGAGGCGTCTCGATCTATCTCTATAGATCTTGATGCCTAATATATAAGCAGCTTCACCAAGGTCCTTCATTGAAAAACACTTGTTCAAGTAGGCCTTTATGCTTTCCAAGAATTCTGTATCATTTCCCATCAACGAGATGTCATCCACATATAATATGAGAAATGCTACAGAGCTCCCACTCACTTTCTTGTAAACACAGGCTTCTCCATAAGTCTGTAAACTAAACGCTTTGATCATCTCATCAAATCGAATGTTCCAACTCCGAGATGCTTGCACCAGCCCATAGATTGAGCGTTGGAGCTTGCACACCTTGTTAGCATTCTCTGGATCGACAAAACCTTCCGGCTGCATCATATACAATTCTTCCTTAAGAAAGCCGTTAAGGAATGCCGTTTTGACGTCCATTTGCCATATCTCATAGTCATAGAATGCGGCAATTGCTAACATGATTCGGACTGACTTCAGCTTCGCTATGGGTGAGAAAGTCTCATCGTAGTCAACCCCTTGAATTTGTCGATAACCCTTAGCGACAAGTCGAGCCTTATAGATGGTCACATTACCATCCGCGTCTGTCTTCTTATTAAAGATCCATTTATTTTCTATGGCTGCCGATCATCGGGAAAGTCTGTCAAAGTCCATACTTCGTTTTCATACATGGATCCTATCTCGGATTTCATGGCTTCTAGCCATTTGTCGGAATCTGGGCCCGCCATCGCTTCTTCATAGTTCGAAGGTTCACCGTTGTCTAACAACATGATTTCCAAGACAGGGTTGCCGTACCACTCTGGCGCGGAACGTGTCCTTGTGGACCTACGAAGTTCAGTAGGAGCTTGATCCGAAGTACCTTGATCATCATCATTAAGCTCCTCTCTAGTCGGTGAAGGCACCACAGGAACATCTTCCTGACCTGCACTACTTACCATTTCAAGAGGTAGTACCTCATCAAGCTCTACTTTCCTCCCACTTACTTCTTTCGAGAGAAACTCTTTCTCCAGAAAGGACCCGTTCTTGGCAACAAAGATCTTGCCTTCGGATCTGAGGTAGAAGGTATACCCAATGGTTTCCTTAGGGTATCCTATGAAGACGCATTTTTCCGACTTGGGTTCGAGCTTTTCAGGTTGAAGTTTCTTGACATAAGCATCGCATCCCCAAACTTTTAGAAATGACAGCTTAGGTTTCTTCCCAAACCATAATTCATACGGTGTCGTCTCAACGGATTTCGGACGGAGCCCTATTTAAAGTGAATGCGGCTGTCTCTAGAGCGTATCCCCAAAATGATAGCGGTAAATCGGTGAGTGACATCATGGATCGCACCATATCCAATAGAGTGCGACATTCTGACGTTCGGACACACCGTTCTATTACCGAGGTGTTCCAGTGGCGTGAGTTGTGAAACGATTCCACATTTCCTTAAGTGCGAACCAAATTCGTGACTTAAGTATTCTCCCCCACGGTCTGATCATAAGAACTTTATTTTCCTGTCACGTTGATTCTCAACCTCACTCTGAAATTCCTTGAACTTTTCAAAGGTCTCAGACTTGTGTTTCATTAAGTAGACATACCCATATCTACTCAAGTCATCAGTGAGAGTGAGAACGTAACGATAGCCACCGCGAGCCTCAACACTCATTGGACCGCACACATCAGTATGTATGATTTCCAATAAGTTGGTTGCTTGCTCCATTGTTCCGGAGAACGGAGTCTTGGTCATTTTGCCCATAAGGCATGGTTCGCATGTGTCAAATGATTCATAATCGAGAGACTCTAAAAGTCCATCAACATGGAGCTTCTTCATGCGCTTGACACCAATGTGACCAAGGCGGCAATGCCACAAGTATGTGGGACTATCGTTATCAACTTTACATCTTTTGGTATTCACACTATGAATATGTGTAACATTACGCTCGAGATTCATTAAGAATAAACCATTCACCGGTGAGCATGACCATAAAACATATCTCTCATATAAATAGAACAACCATTATTCTCGGATTTAAATGAGTAGCCATCTCGAATTAAACGAGATCCTGATACAATGTTCATGCTCAAAGCTGGCACTAAATAACAATTATTGAGGTTTAAACTCATCCCGTAGGTAAATGTAGAGGTATCGTGCCGACGGCGATCACATCGACCTTGGAACCATTCCCGACGCGCATCGTCACCTCGTCCTTCGCCAGCCTCCGCTTATTCCGCAGCTCCTGCTTTGAGTTACAAATATGAGCAACGACACCGTATCAAATACCTGGGAGCTACTACAGTCTTGGTAAGGTACACATCAATTACATGTATATCACATATACCTTTAGTGTTGCCGGCCTTCTTGTCCGCTAAGTATTTGGGGCGGTTCCACTTCGATGACCACTTCCCTTGCAATAAAAGCACTCGAGGCTCGTGCTTGGGTCCATTCTTTGGCTTCTTCCCAAGAATCGGCTTACGGGCGCGGCAACTCCCTTGCCGTCCTTCTTGAAGTTCTTCTTACCCTTGCCTTTCTTAAACTTAGTGGTTTTATTCACCATCAACACTTGATGTTCCTTTTTGATCTCCACCTCCGCTGATTTCAACATTAAATATACCTCAGGAATGGTCTTTTCCATCCCCTGCATATTTAAGTTCATCACAAAGCTCTTGTAGCTCGGTGGAAGCGACTGAAGGATCATGTCAATGACCACGTCATCCGGGAGGTTAACTCCTAGCTGAGTCAAGCGGTTGTGCAACCCAGACATTTTGAGTATGTGCTCACTGACAGAACTATTTTCCTCCATCTTACAGCGAAGAACTTGTCGGAGACTTCATATCTCTCGACCCGAGCATGAGCTTGGAAAACCATTTTCAGCTCTTCGAACATCTCATATGCTCCGTGTTGCTCAAAACGCTTTTGGAGCCCCGGTTCTAAGCTGTAAAGCATGACGCACTGAACGAGGGAGTAATCATCAGCACGAGACTGCCAAGCGTTCATAACGTCTTGTTCTCTGGGATGGGTGCTTCACCTAGCGGTGCTTCTAGGACATAATCTTTCTTGGCAGCTATGAGGATGATCCTCGTGTTCCGGACCCGATCCAGATAGTTGCTGCCATCATCTTTCAACTTTGTTTTCTCTAGGAACGCGTTGAAGCTGAGGGCAACATTAGCGTGGGCCATTTGATCTACAAGACATATTGTAAAGATTTTAGACTAAGTTCATGATAATTAAGTTCATCTAATCAAATTATTCAATGAACTCCCACTCAGATTGACATCCCTCTAGTCATCTAAGTGAAACATGATCCGAGTCGACTAGGCCGTGTCCGATCATCACGTGAGACGGACTACTCAACGTCGGTGAACATCTTCATGTTGATCGTATCTTCTATACGACTCATGCTCGACCTTTCGGTCTTCCGTGTTCCGAGGCCATGTATGTACATGCTAGGCTCGTCAAGTCAACCTAAGTGTATTGCGTGTGTAAATCTGGCTTACAACCGTTGTATTCGAACGTTAGAATCTATCACACCCGATCATCACGTGGTGCTTGAAACAACGAACCTTCATAGCGGTGCACAGTTAGGGGGAACACTTTCTTGAAATTATTATAAGGGATCATCTTATTTACTACCGTCGTACTAAGCAAGTAAGAAGCAAAACATGATAAACATCACATGCAATCAATAGTGACATGATATGACCAATATCATATTGCTCCTTTGATCTCCATCTTCGGGGCGCCATGATCATCTTCGTCACCGGCATGACACCATGATCTCCATCATCATGATCTCCATCATCATGTCTTCATGAAGTTGTCACGCCAACGATTACTTCTACTTCTATGGCTAACGCGTTTAGCAATAAAGTAAAGTAATTTACATGGCGTTACTCAATGACACGCAGGTCATACAAAAAATAAAGATAACTCCTATGGCTCTTGCCGGTTGTCATACTCATCGACATGCAAGTCGTGATTACTATTACAAGAACATGATCATCTCATACATCACATATATCATTCATCACATCCTTTGGCCATATCACATCACAAAGCACTTGCTGCAAAAACAAGTTAGACGTCCTCTAATTGTTGTTGCATGTTTATACGTGGCTGTTATAGGTTTCTAGCAAGAACGTTTCTTACCTACGTAAACCACAACGTGATATGCCAATTTCTATTTACCCTTCATAAGGACCCTTTTCATCGAATCCGCTCCAACTAAAGTGGGAGAGACAGACACCCGCTAGCCACCTTATGCAACTAGTGCATGCCAGTCGGTGGAACCTGTCTCACGTAAGCGTACGTGTAAGGTCGATCCGGGCCGCTTCATCCCACGATGCCGCCGAAGCAAGATAAGACTAGTAGTGGCAAGAAAATTGACAACATCTACGCCCACAACTACTTTGTGTTCTACTCGTGCATAGTAACTACGCATAGACCTAGCTCATGATGCCACTGTTGGGGAACGTAGCAGAAATCAAAAAATTTCTACGCATCACCAAGATCAATCTATGGAGTTATCTAGCAACGAGGGGAAAAGGAGTGCATCTACATACCCTTGTAGATCGCGAGCGGAAGCGTTCAAGAGAACGGGGTTGATGGAGTCGTACTCGTCGTGATCCAAATCACCGATGACCGAGTGCCGAACGGATGGCACCTCCGCGTTCAACACACGTACGGTTGGGGAAGACGTCTCCTCCTTCTTGATCCAGCAAGGGGGAAGGAGAGGTTGATGGAGATCCAGCAGCACGACGGCGTGGTGGTGGATGCAGCCGGGATCTCGGCAGGGCTTCGCCAAGCTCTACGGAGAGGAGGAGGTGTTGGAGAGGGAGAGGGAGGCGCCCAGGCTAGGTGCGGCTGCCCTCCCTCCCCCACTATATATAGGGCCCCTGAGGCGCCGGCCCCTAGGAGATGGGATCTCCAAGGGCGGTGGCCAAGGGTGGCTTGCCCCCCAAGCCAAGGGGGGGGGTCCACCCCTAGGGTTTCCTGCCCTAGGCACAGGGGGAGGCCCAAGGGGGGCGCACCAGCCCACCAGGGGCTGGTTCCCCTCCCCACTTCAGCCCATGGGGCCCTCCGGGATAGGTGGCCCCACCAGGTGGACCCCCGGGACCCTTCCGGTGGTCCCGGTACAATACCGGTGACCCCCGAAACTTTCCCGATGGCCGAAACTTGACTTCCTATATATAAATCTTTACCTCCGGACCATTCCGGAACTCCTCGTGACGTCCGGGATCTCATCCGGGACTCTGAACAACTTTCGGGTTACTGCATACTAATATCTCTACAACCCTAGCGTCACCGAACCTTAAGTGTGTAGACCCTACGGGTTCGGGAGACATGCAGACATGACCGAGACGACTCTCCGGTCAATAACCAACAGCGGGATCTGGATACCCATGTTGGCTCCCACATACTCCTCGATGATCTCATCGAATGAACCACGATGTCGAGGATTCAATCAATCCCGTATTCAATTCCCTTTGTCAATCGGTATGTTACTTGCCCGAGACTCGATCGTCGGTATCCCAATACCTCGTTCAATCTCGTTACCGGCAAGTCACTTTACTCGCATCAGTAATGCATGATCCCGTGACGAGACACTTGGTCACATTGAGCTCATTATGATGATGCATTACCGAGTGGGCCCAGAGATACCTCTCCGTCATGCGGAGTGATAAATCCGATCTCGATTCGTACAACCCAATGCAGACACTTTCGGAGATACCCGTAGTGCACCTTTATAGCCACCCGATTACGTTGTGACGTTTGGCACACCCAAAGCACTCCTACGGTATCCGAGAGTTGCACAATCTCATGGTCTAAGGAAATGATACTTGACATTTGGAAAAGCTCTAGCAAAACGAACTACACGATCTTTGTGCTATGCTCGGGATTGGGTCTTGTCCATCACATCATTCTCCTAATGATGTGATCCCGTTATCAATGACATCCAATGTCCATAGTCAGGAAACCATGACTATCTGTTGATCAACGAGCTAGTCAACTAGAGGCTCACTAGGGACATATTGTGGTCTATGTATTCACACATGTATTACGATTTTCGGATAACACAATTATAGCATGAATAATAGACAATTATCATGAACAAAGAAATATAATAATAACCATTTTATTATTGCCTCTAGGGCATATTTCCAACATAAATAGCCCACCCCCTACTCCATAAATTGGTGGCTGCTCAGAGTTAGTACACGGCTTTTGTCGTTTGAGAGCAACTCACCTCCGAAGCCCTTGAGAGAGAGATCCTTGCGAGGACAAAGCCCAAAACACCCAGAGCCAAAGATTAGGCATCACTGAAGTCTTCCTGTCCGCGTGACCTGAAGACTTGTTACACTTGAGGACTGTGCATCCTCCAGCCGGTTAGGCATCACGTTCTGAGAATCCAAGAGTCATTGTGGATCGCCAGTGAACGGAGTCTGTGAAGGTTTAGAAGTCTACCTTGAAGACTTACCAGAGTGATTGGGCGAGGACTAGGTGTCCTTAGCTCAAGGGGAATAAGGTGAAGACACAGTCTTCTGAGTTCAATCTCAGCCTCCCGAACCAGACGTACAGTTGTCACAGCAACTGGAACTGGTCTACCAAATCCCTGTCTTCACCTAGTTACTGGTTCTATCCACTTCCTTCTTTACACATTCAGTTTGTCTTCGTGAAGTCATTGCTTGCTTGCTGATCTGTTTGACTTCACTGTGCGAAGACTATTACCTGTTTGGCTTCATACTGTCTTCCATTCCAATCCGTACTACCTAGCTGCTATTAGTCTTCGTGCTTTCACTATATTGCTTACTTGACTATGGCATGTCTAGTGTAGTTCATCTTCCGCTGCATATCATATAGGTGCAAATTGATTGTTTGTCTTCAAAGACCTCGTGTTTTGAAGACACTCATAAAAATTGCCTATTCACCCCCCTCTAGTCGATAACTAGCAGTTTCAGTATTGTAAGTGAGAGACATCCTCGGGAATCAAATGGGACACCACAGGGGAAATATGACCAGCTTCAGCCGCCCTAGACATAATGCAAGAGAAAGCATCGGCGACAAAATTGAACAAAAGAGGGGAAGCAGGGTTTCCTTGCCGCAAGCCCCTACCATTGGCAAAGTAATTACTTATGGCACCGTTGACGGACACAGCGGTGTGACCACCTGAGACCAGCTGTATAACACGATGGCTGAGCAGGAGATCTATGCACATCGATGACTATAATTGTGCTCTCTGTAATGAAAAGAAAGAAGAAACTCTCGTGCTCTTTTTCTGGGTCTGTACATTTGCTGGGGAGTGCTGGAACTTGATTTTTCACAACAAGAAACGGGGCATCTCTTGCTATGATGAAAACTGCAACTCTCTCTCAACTGTACCTAAAGACTGCCATGGAGATCATAATTATTGGTTGTTGGTGGATCTGGTCAGTCATGAATGATAAGATCTTCAGACATGCAGTTCCTCACACCCTGAATTGGAAGTTCTATTCAAGAAGGGACTCATTGCTTTACCTGCAGGGCGAAGCCAGCAAAGTCACAAAAGCTACAGGTCTGGATAGATAATAATCTATAATATACAGTATTTATCATGTTCTACGGTCCAAGGTAAAAAAAAACAATGACAAATTATGCGTGCGTTGCATGACAGTTCTGTTGGGGGCATTTTGAATTCCCAGCGACGCATCAACACATCGCAGGATTAAACCCTTGTTTGAGTAGCAAGGGAGTATGTCAACGGGCTAAACCTGATCGTTCTTAGTACCCAGGGCTGCTTCATCCTATCCAGTGCCTAGTGGCTGAGCGTTGCTGGGTTTTAAACTCTCTGGATTTCATTGGGGGAATACCACAATCTGTGCACTACAACTGCAAATTGGTAATCGTAGATACTTCTTTGCCGTTCATTTTCTATCATGTTACAAAATTTCAACAGCATATTAGGTTCAAACATGAAAAACAATAAAAATGAATACTTCATTATGGTTCTGTTGAGAGGCATAGAAGTTGGTAGCTAACACACACTCAGTGACCGGGAGAAAAAAATATTGTGTAGTACAATTAGGGTAATGATAACTGGCGAACGTCAGCTGGGAGGGAATGTCAAACGAACATATTTTTCTCTTCACCTTTACTTGGTAGGAGATGGCAAATCATGCCTTTTTTGCCTCAAATTGTTTCTTCTTTCCAGAAAATGACACGTGTTTCTAAAGAAATTGCCAACTCCATATAACTAAACTTGTCATTTAAAAGTTTACAAATGCAAATCCCTTCCAACGAACGTTCGTCAGATATTACGGTCCTACAGTTAATACTTTTGTAAACTTTTCTTACCATATTTATGGTTCTGCTAAATCTAAGTCTGTCTGACATTTTACCCCTGCCCTGATATCTCCTCGTTAAGATTCACGCGTGGCTGTGAGAAATGGAGACTAGATCATACAGCTATTGGAGGTAGGAAACCTTCCCTGTCAAAAAAAAAAAAAGAAAACTGCTTCGATGGAGCGCCGTAATATTTTCTGAAACTACCGGATATGTTCTCCGAACTGAGCAGGGGATTCACATTTGAGGCTTAATTCTACCAAAGTCAGAAGATGTTAGGAACTGGACATAGTCATACGTACGCTTTGGTCTCAGAAAAAGGCACGAAAACGAAGATCCTGCACCCCACCACGTACACAGAAACACCCGAGAAACAAAGGAAGAGCGGGACTGTACTGTTCATCTTCAAGGTTGCTGGATCCCAAATGAACCAAAGAACAATTCTTCACAAGTATTCATATCCCTATGCAGTATAAACTATGCGAGCACGTCAGCAGCAGTGCGTGCGGCCGCTGGACCCTGACTGCTTGACGCCGCCGAGCATCTGTGTCACCATCCCGATCCCGTTCTGCAACCACTGGCCGTCGTCCCCCACGAACGGCCTAGCCGCGGCGGCGAGCACACTGGAGATCTGTATCACGAGCAAGAGCAGCAACACCACCTTGGCCCTGTTCGCCGTCGCTGCCATTATCGTCGACTAGGAAAGATCGCCCCGGTCAAGAGAAAGACTGAACCCAACAGAGACACGGGATGGAGTGCCCTGTCTGTTTTCGAGCTTGAAGTTCGCTTTTGTGCTTGTATGCAGCAATGTCTGGCTGAGGAACTGAGGTTACTTTGGAATGGATTGGAGGAAGCTCGCTGAGCTCGTCCGTATATATACATGCATGCAGAGCGGCGTGGCGTGCGGCTGTCTGTGTGTCCAGTGCCCTCGGTAAACGATTCAAACGTACGTGGAGAATGGAGAATTCGTGCAAGACTCGTTCATGGTCTCTCCAACACGCCGGTCTGAATCGATCAGCGCACGATCATGCTACACCCCGGCTCTTGAACCGTTCCAGCTTGTTCGACAAGTAGAACCGTATATATTACTACGTACTAGCAGGCTAGGCTAGCAGCAAAGGAAGAGTCGCAGAAACCTGCACTAACGTAAAGGAATGCGTGCTTTTGAATTCTGAATTCGTTCGGGTCAAACGCAAGAACACGAATATTATTTGTTCAACGAGAAGCTGAAATTCCTCGTGTTGGTGTACATGGGTTGGTCCTGGTCGTGAAAGGGGGGAGGCAGGGAAAACTTGCATACAGACACGCATCGTCCTTGTTAATGTCGCCAACATGAACAATGAACAATCTATCGCGTTCACTGTCGTACTACTACTGCTACTTAGTCAAGAAATACTGTGGCTCCGGTGGACCAAAAGGAGTAGTATTATAGAGTTCGAGTCAGAAAGGATTTATCTGTTGGTAGCTCTTGCCATGCATGGGCGGGTCGAGGTAAACGAACTGATGTCTTGTCCATGAGAAAGATTGACCGTACAGTGTTGACGTTATCAAAGACCAGGACTACTCGTCGGTTGCTTTAGGTAAATCAACGGTGTCGAAAGGTCAAAGGGCCGGAACCTGTCCAACACGAAAAATACGAGGTGGGGTTGGGAGATCGGAAGCAGTGACCCATTCTACACGGTCGCGCAAAGCAACACACGTATGCGCATGCATGTGTGTGCACCTACTACCTACGTGCACCTACCCCCCTCTCACCTCTATATAAACCGAGACCCACCATGCAAATCAACCCATCTCCATTCAGCAGAAACAAACCAAACCAAACCAAAGCAAGCTCTCACAAGCCCTGCTGAACCTCGGAACCTGAAGCTACGAAACACCAAACAAGGCAAATCTTTTCTCCCCCTAGCTAGATCAAAACCTGCTGTCTCCCGTCTGCACAGCAACAACAGTGATGGCGGCGACGGCCATGGCGTTGATGAGGATGGTGCTGCTGGTGCTCTTGGTGCAGATGCTCAACGTCATGGCCGTCTCGGCGAGGACGTTGAAGGGGGACGCCTGGCTCACGGACGGCATCGGGATGGTGATGGAGATGCTCGGCGACCTGAAATCAGGTTCCAGCCCTCCCACGCACTGCTGCTAATCGAACCGATCAAGCAGACAGTTTTTCTTCGGTTAGAAGATGTAAAGATGCGAGGCTCTCTTTTCCTTTTCTTTTGCCTCTTTGCTGTAGAGGGGTATAGATAGATAGGATCATTCTTTCGTTGTAGAGATCAAACTGGCCATTCAACAAAGGTCTAACTGTAACAATGTTATTTGAGCACAAAATATGTTCATTCTTCCAAGCAAATCGGTGGCAGCGTATATGGATTGTCTCTGGTCATAAATGGTTCGACCGATTTCAAAGAATGGCTTTTGCGTCCCCACAACAACAACAAAATAGTTTTTGCGAGTTATTACTCTTTTTTATTTACGGAAATGATAAATCCCGTTCGGATTTTAAGCATGGCAACCCGAACATTTCTCATGTCAATTTTAGTTCACGCGAAATTGGTAAACATGGCAATTTTCTGACAAAAAACGGACTCGGACAAAGTTGTCATGTTTTTTTTAACACAGTATAGACGCAAGCGCTCATATAAACACGCATACACTCACCCCCTATGAACACACGCACGCACACTCTACCCCTATGAACACCTCCGAAAGACTGAGCCGGCATATCATCTTGAAATTTACAAAGTCATCATAGGCACCCCGCGTCAACTAAAGTTGCATGAAAAAACGTTCGAGATGGCATGCTTAAAATCTGAACGTTTAAGATTTATCGGGGTCTTTTTTTATGTCTACTTTCTTTCAGAGAACATCGCGTTTTGAATATTTATGAATTTTATTTAGTTAAAAAGAGAAATACGAACAAATATAGACTCAAATGATCATACACGAAATACTTTTACGAGTCTAAAAACCGACCACAAAATTTGACCCCTGCGGCTGCGGGGCCGGTTGTTGGTCTCATATACTCCTATGTGGAACCGAGACTGCTGACCAATTAAACTCGAGCTGCCGAAGCTGGTGTGGTCAAATTAACGCACAAGTTGGAACACGTCCGGGGACCGGGAGAAGCCGCTGCACGCTGCATGGTAGGTGTAGCACGTAAAAGGCTGGTCCGAACGGGAGATTTCTACACGGTCGGCCGGTGGGTCGGGGTCTTGTGTTGGGCAGCGGTGCAGCCAGAGGAAACAGCGCGCGACACCTGCCGCTCCACTGTCGGTTCTTCACGCCTTTCTTCTGCTTTTTTTTTTACGTAGCCTTTCTTTTGCTTGATGGCGGCTCACACTTGTCACCGAGTCTGGGGTCTGGATTCACCAGCGTCCTTCATGTCATGTTCCCTCCCCGACAAACTTCACGCACCGACGGAATCGTTCATGGTGCTCGTTTTCTCATGCACCGTACATTTTCGACCGATACCAATGGTGATTTTGTAGGTTAACCCATCCACAGAGAGAGAGAGAGAGCACGCTTGTAGTTGCAACTGTTGCTCCGCCAAGAAATATATGGAGTAGTATTCTTACTGTAGGAGGGTTCTGACTTCTGAGTCAAATCCATGCTATAGTTTGTTGCATATACCGCTGAAGAAAGTGTTGAAGGCAATGCAACTCTTGATGTATTAATCGGGTGCACAGCGCAGGTATATAAGTACAAGGGGAGTCCTTAGCCTCATCTATATAAAGAAACTAGAGGCGGGGCCGGTAGGAGATTATCCTAACCATATACATGCACAAAATATGTTCAACAACCCCCCCCCCCCCCCGCCCCGCAGTCGATACGTCACCGGTGACGCATAGACTGGACCGGAACTCCTCAAATGTAGGCGTAGGTAACCCCTTGGTCATAACATCGGCAAACTGCTGAGCGGTGGGAACATGAAGAACACGGACGCGTCCAAGAGCCACCTGCTCTCGCATGAAGTGAATGTCGAGCTCAATGTGCTTCGTGCGACGATGATGAACGGGGTTGGTGGAGAGGTAGACTGCAGAGACATTGTCACAGTAGACAATGGTGGCCTTCGAGACATCAAGGAGCAACTCCTGGAGAAGCTGCCGGATCCACGAGCACTCGGCAACGACATTAGCCATAGCACGATACTCAGCCTCGGCACTGGATCGGGATACCGTGGGTTGTCGTTTAGACGACCACGAGATGAGCGAGGGACCCAGGTAGACGCAGTAGTCTGAAGTGGAGCGTCGTGTGTCCGGACAGCCAGCCCAATCGGCGTCACTGTAGGCAACAAGGTCGGTCGAGGACGAGGCCGTCAACGTAACACCCAAAACCATGGTGCCGCGGATGTACCGAAGAATCCGCTTCACCAGGTTCCAGTGGGTGTCGCGAGGGGCGTGCATGTGGAGACACACCTGCTGGACGGCATACTGCAGGTCCGACCGAGTGAGCGTCAAGTACTGGAGAGCCCCGACGATGGAGCGATAAAACGCCGCATCCGGCGTGGGCGAGCCGTCGAGTGGAGAGACCTTAGCCTTCGTGTCGATAGGCGTGGGGACAGGCTTACAGTTAAGCATGCCTGCCCGCTCAAGAAGGTCCTGAGCATACTATTGCTGGTGAAGGAAGAACCCATCGGCGCGTCGTACCACCTCAATGCCGAGGAAGTAGTGCAACGCGCCGAGGTCCTTAATGGCGAACTCGGCGCTGAGGCGAGCAGTATGCTGACGAAGGATCTCGGGCGAGGAAGCCGTCAGGATGATGTCGTCGAGGTAGAGGAGCAGGTAAGCAGTCGCTTGACCCTGATGGTAGACAAACAGCGAGGCGTCGGAGCGAGTAGCTCGAAACCCAAGCTGCTGCAGGAAGGCGGCGATGCGCTGGTACCAAGCTCGAGGGGCCTGCTTCAACCTGTATAAGGAGCGGGAGAGCAGGCACACGTGGTCCGGACGAGCCGCATCGACAAAGCCGATTGGGCCGACAAAAACCTGCTCCGAGAGATGGCCATGCAAGAACGCGTTCGACACATCCATCTGATGCACCGGCCAGGCGCGAGAGACCGCGAGCTGAAGAACCGCGCGAATCGTGCCCGGTTTGACAACCGGAGCAAAGGTGTCGATGAAGTCGACTCCAGCGCGCTGACGGAACCGGCGGACCACCCAACGAGCCTTGTAGCGCTTGAGAGACTCGTCAGGACGAGTCTTGTGCCGGAAGACCCACTTGCCGGTGATGACGTTGGCATGGGGGGGTCACGGGACGAGCTGCCAGGTGCGGTTACGCAACAGCGCGTCGAACTCCTCCTACATCGCAGCGAGCTAACGGGGATCGCGAAGCGCGGCTCGAGCTGACGATGGGAGAGGCGACAGTGCGGATGTCGAGGCAGCCAGGAGGTGCTCATCCGCGGAATAGCGCGTGCTGGGGCGGCGAATAACTGCGCGAGCACGGGTGTCCATGCGGGTGGCCGGGGCGGCCGGAGGGGCCAGCGGCAGCCGGCGAGATCGGCGGGGCCGGCGGTGCCGGCGGTGAGGCCAGCGACGCCGGCGGTGAGGAATCAACCGGGGGCGAGGTTGAAGAAGAGCCCATCGGAATCACCGGGGATGCCGTCGAGGAGCCGGGGTCAGGCGCATGGGATGCACTCGCTAGCCGGGCTACGGACTCAACAGGAGTCGAGGGCGTCGTGGCCGCTGGCGAAGACGCAGCCGGGCCGGCTAGAGAGCCTGGTGCGGCCGGTGAAGGCAGAGGGTCCAGCGCCGCGGACCCAGACGAGGGCCCAGGCGCTGCGGGGGCGGCAAAGCTGGGAGGAGGCCCATGCGCGGCAGGGGGGCCGAAGCCGGGAGGGGGCCCAAGCGCGAGTGAGCGGCCACCACGAGCGGTGTCGGTGGGCCCAGGTGATGATGGTGAGTCAGCCGGCGGCGGTACCTGGTGAAAAGGAAAATACCTCTCGTCAAAATAAACGTGCCGTGAAATGAAGACTCGGTGGGAGACCAGATCGTAGCAACGGTAGTCTTTGGTGGGTATCCGAGGCCACGGAGCGAGGTGCGAGTTTATGAGGAGTAGTGGAGGCAATGCTAGGATAACAAAGACACCCAAAAACACGAAGGTCGTCATAGGAGGGGGGCTACCAAAGAGAAGATGGTGTGGTGTAAAGTTCCCACGAGCACGACTCGGACGAATGTTAATAAGTAGAGAGGTTGTGGCGAGGGCGTCCGGCCAAAACCGGGGTGGAACGATAGCGTGGAAGAGAAGGGTACGCATACAATCATTGAGGGTGCGAAGGATCTGTTCGGCACGACCATTCTGTTGGGAGGTATACGGGAAAGTGAGACGAAGAATCGTGCCATGTGTGGCAAGAAGGGTACAAACACCGACGTTGTCGAACTCCTTCCCGTTGTCAGTCTGCAATGCATGAATGGGATGCCCAAACTACGTAGCGACACAGAAGTAAAAAATAGTGAGAACGGAGAGTGCATCGGATTTTCTCCGCAACGGGAAGGTCCACATGTAGTGCGAAAAATCATCAAGTATGACAAGATAGTATAAAAAACCTGTATTACTGGCAATAGGAGATGTCCATAAGTCACTATGAATCAACTCAAATGGATACGACACCACCGATGAGGACGCACTAAACGAAAGACGGACATGCTTGCCGAGGCGACAAGCATGACAAGTATGATCATCGGTTTTATTACACGTGAATGAAAAAGTCCAAAGAATATGACGAAGGGTGGCGGAGTTCGGATGTCCCAGTCGAGCATGCCAAAGGTCCATCGTGACGGAGAGAGCGACCGGAGTGGAGGCGGAGGTGTCGGTGGAGTGAACCAGGTAGAGGCCGTCCGGGCTGTCACATCGGTGGAGTACCATCCGGGTATGGGCGTCCTTGACAAAGAAACCCACTTCATCATATTCAACAGTTATAGGATTTTCACGTGTAAAAGAACGAATGGAAACAAAATTTGTGACTAAATCAGGTGAAACTAAGACATTAGACATATGTATAGGCATGGAGTTAGACGGAAAAGAATCATGACCGACATGAGTAATGGGAAGGGAGGATCCATCCCCAACAGTGATACGACATGCGGTAGAAACTGGATATGCGGAGTTGAGGTTACCGGGGTTGGAGGTCATGTGAGCTGTAGCCCCAGTGTCCATATACCAGTCACTGCCTCCGGTGTATGTGTTGGGTGTAGGAGCGTGCTACCTCTTGAGCACTGCGTTGGTTTTCCCTTGAAGAGGAAAGGGTGATGCAGCAAAGTAGCGTAAGTATTTCTCTCAGTTTTTTAGAATCAAGGTATCAATCCAGTAGGAGGCTACGCGTGAGTCCCTCGCACCTACACAAAACAAATAAATCCTCGCAACCAACGCGATAAGGGTTGTCAATCCCTTCACGTTCACTTACGAGAGTGAGATCTGATAGATATGATAGGATAATATTTTTGGTATTTTTGTGATAAAGATGCAAAGTAAAATAAAAGCAAAGTAAAAAGAAAAGGAAATAACTAAGTGTTGAAGATTAATATGATTAAGATAGACTCGGGGGCCATAGGTTTCACTAGTGGCTTCTCTAAAGAGCATAAGTATTTTACGGTGGGAGAAAGAATTCATTGAGCAATTGGCAGAATTGAGCATAGTTATGAGAATATCTAGGTATGATCATGTATATGGGCATCACGTCCAAGACAAGTAGACCGACTCCTGCGCATCTACTACTATTACTCCACTCATCGACCGCTATCCAAAGATGCATCTAGAGTGTTAAGTTCATGAAAACAGAGTAACGCCTTAAGCAAGATGACATGATGTAGAGGGATAAATTCATGCAATATGATAAAAACCCCATCTTGTTATCCTCGATGGAAACAATACAATACGTGCCTTGATGCCCCTACTGTCACTACGAAAGGACACCGCAAGATTGAACCCAAAGCTAAGCACTTCTCCCATTGCAAGAAAGATCAATCTAGTAGGCCAAACCAAACTGATAATTCGAAGAGACTTGCAAAGATAACCAATCATACATAAAAGAATTCAGAGAATATTCAAATGTTGTTCATAGATAAACTTGATCATAAACCCACAATTCATCGGTCTCAACAAACACACCGCAGAAGAAGATTACATCGAATAGATCTCCACGAGAGAGGGGGAGAACATTGTATTGAGATCCAAAAAGAGAGAGGAATCCATCTAGCTAATAACTATGGACCCGAAGGTCTGAGGTAAACTACTCACACTTCATCGGAGAGGCTATGGTGTTGATGAAGAAGCCCTCTGTGATGGATGCCCCCTCCGGTGGAGCTCCGGAACAGGCCCCAAGATGGGATCTCGTGCGTACAGAAGGTTGCGGCGGTGGAATTAGGTTTTTGGCTCCGTATCTGATCATTTGGGGGTACGTAGGTATATATAGGAGGAAGGAGTACGTCGGTGGAGCAACAGGGGGCCCACGAGGGTGGAGGGCGCGCCCCCTACCTCGTGGCCTCCTCCTTTGTTTCTTGACGTAGGGTCCAAGTCTCCTGGATCTTGTTCGTTCCAAAAATCACGTTCCCGAAGGTTTCATTCCGTTTGGACTCCGTTAGATATTCTTTTTCCGTGAAACTCTAAAATAGGCAAAAACAACATTTCGGGTTGGGCCTCCAGCTAATAGGTTAGTCCCAAAAATAATATAAAAGTGAATAATAAAGCCCAATAATGTCCAAAACAGTAGATAATATAGCATGGAGCAATCAAAAAATTATAGATACGTGGAGACGTATCAAGCATCCCCAAGCTTAATTCATGCTCGTCCTCGAGTAGGTAAATGATAAAAACAGAATTTTTGATGCGGAGTGATACTAGGCATAATTTCAATGTAATTCTTCTTAATTGTGGTATGAATATTCATATCCGAAAGATTCAAGATAAAAGTTCATATTGACATAAAAATAATAATACTTCAAGCATACTAACTAAGCAATTATGTCCTCTCAAAATAACATGGACACAGAAAGTTCATCCCTACAAAATCATATAGTTTAGTCATGCTCCATTTTCGTCACACAAGAATGCTCTCATCATGCACAACCCCGATGACAAGCCAAGCAATTGTTGCATACTTTAGTAATCTCAAACCTATAAACTTTCACGCAATATATGAGCACGATCCATGGACATAGCACTATGGGTGGAATAGAATATGATGATAGGGTTATGTGGAGAAGACAAAAAGGGAGAAAGTCTCACATCAACGAGGCTAATCAATGAGCTATGGAGATGCCCATCGATTGATGTTAATGCAAGGAGTAGGGATTGCCATGCAACGGATGCACTAGAGCTATAAATGTATGAAAGCTCAACAAAAGAAACTAAGTGGGTGTGCATCCAACTTGCTTGCTCACGAAGACCTAGGGCACTTGAGGAGGCCCATTGTTGAATATACAAGCCAAGTTCTATAATGAAAAATTCCCACTAGTATATAAAAGTGACAAAACGAGAGACTCTATATCATGAAGATTATGGTGCTACTTTGAAGCACAAGTGTGGTAAAGGATAGTAACATTGTCCCATTGTCCCTTCTCTCTTTTTCTCTCATTTTTTTGGGCCTTCTCTTTTTTTTATGGCCTTTCTCTCTCTTTTTTTATTCCTCACTTGGGACAATGCTCTAGAAAATGATGATCATCACACTTCTATTTATTTACAACTCAATGATTACAATTCAATACTAGAACAAAGTATGACTCTATATGAATGCCTCCGGTAGTGTACCGGGATATGCAATGACCCAAGAGTGACATGTATGAAATAATTATGAACGGTGGCTTTGCCACAAATACTATGTCAACTACATGATCATGCTAAGCAATATGACAATGATGAACGTGTCATGATAAACGGAATGGTGGAAAGTTGCATGACAATATATCTCGGAATGGCTACGGAAATGCCATAATAGGTAGGTATGGTGGCGGTTTTGAGGAAGATATAAGGAGGTTTATGTGTGAAAGAGCATATCATATCACGGGGTTTGGATGCACCGGCGAAATTTGCACCAACTCTCAATGTGAGAAAGGGCAATGCACGGTACCGAAGAGGCTAGAAATGATGGAAGGGTGAGAGTGCGTATAATCCATGGACTCAACATTAGTCATAAAGAACTCACATACTTATTGCAAAAATCTACAAGTCATCAAAAACCAAGCACTACGCATGCTCCTAGGGGGACAGATTGGTAGGAAAAGACCATCGCCCGTCCCCGACCGCCACTCATAAGGAGGACAATCAAAGAACACCTCATGTTTCAAATTTGTTACATAACGTTTACCATACGTGCATGCTACGGGACTTGCAAACTTCAACACAAGCATTTCTCAAATTCACAACTACTCAACTAGCACGACTTTGATATTATTACCTCCACATGTCAAAACAACCATCAAGCATCAAACTTCTCTTAGTATTCAAAACACTCATAAGAAAGTTTTTTACTAATCTTGAATACCTAGCATATTAGGATTATTTAAGCAAATTACCATGCTATTTAAGACTCTCAAAATAATCTAAGTGAAGCATGAGAGATCAATAGTTTCTATAAAACAAATCCACCACCGTGCTCTAAAAGATATAAGTGAAATACTAGAGCAAAACTATATAACTCAAAAGATATATGTGAAGCACAAAGAGTATTCTAATAATTTCTAAATCATGTATGGCTCTCTCAAAAGGTGTGTACAGCAAGGATGATTGTGGTAAACTAAAAGCAAAGACTCAAATCATACAAGACGCTCCAAGCAAAACACACATCATGTGGTGAATAAAAATATAGCTCCAAGTAAAGTTACCGATGGAAGTAGACGAAAGAGGGGATGCCTTCCGGGGCATCCCCAAGCTTTGGCTTTATGGTGTCCATAAATTATCTTGGGGGTGCCATGGGCATCCCCAAGCTTAGGCTCTTGCCACTCCTTGTTCCATAATCCATCAAATCTTTCACCCAAAACTTGAAAACTTCACAACACAAAACTTAACAGAAAATATCGTGAGCTCCGTTAGCGAAAGAAAACAAAAGACCACTTCAAGGTACTGTAATGAAATCATTCTTTATTTATATTTGTGTTAAACCTACTGTATTCCAACTTCTCTATGGTTTATAAACTATTTTACTAGCCATAGATTCATCAAAATAAGCAAACAACACACGAGAAACAGAATCTGTCAAAAACAGAACAGTCCGTAGTAATCTGTAACTAACGCAAACTTCTGGAACTCCAAAAAATCAGCCAAAATAAGACGACATAGGCAATTTGTTTATTGATCAGCCGCAATTAGAATCAGTATTTTATCACGTTCTGGTGATTTTAAACAATTATTTTCGTGAACAGAAAGTTTCTGTAAATTTTTGCAAGTTCAAATAACTATCATCCAAGAAGATCCTATAGATTTAACTTGGCACAAACACTAACTAAAACATAAAAACACATCTAACCAGAGGCTAGAACAAATGTTTATTCCTAAACATAAGAAAAAAAGGAAAAAAAAACTAAAAATAAAGTTGGGTTGCCTCCCAACAAGCGCTATTGTTTAACGCCCTTAGCTAGGCATAAAAACAAGGATAGATCTAGGTATTGCCATCTTTGGTAGGCAATCCAAAAGTGGCTCTCGTGATAGATTCATATGGTAGTTTTATTTTCTTCCTAGGAAAGTGTTCCATGCCTTTCTTTAATGGAAATTGGAATCTAATATTCCCTTCCTTCGTATCGATAATTGCACCAATCGTTCTAAGAAAAGGTCTACCAAGAATAATAGGACATGAAGGATTGCAATCTATATCAAGAACGATAAAATCTACGGGCACATAATTTCTATTTGCAACAATAAGAACATCATTAATTCTTCCCACAGGTTTCTTAATAGTGAAATCCGCAAGGTGCATATTTAGAGAGCAATCATCAAAATCACGAAAATCTAGCAAATCGCACAAAGTTTTGGGAATAGTGGAAACACTAGCACCCAAATCACATAAAGCATAGAACTCATGATCCTTAATCTTAATTTTAATAGTTGGTTCCCACTCATCATAAAGTTTTCTAGGGATAGAAACTTCCAACTCAAGCTTTTCTTCATAAGATTGCATCAAGGCATCAACGATATGTTTGGTATAAGCTTTATTTTGACTATAAGCATGAGGAGAATTTAGCACGGATTGCAACAAGGAAATACAATCTATCAAAGAGCAATTTTCATAATTAAATTCCTTGAAATCCAAAAAATAGTGGGTTTATCAACATCTAACGTTTTGATTTCTTAAATCCCACTTTTATCAATTTTAGCATCGAGATCTAAAAACTCCGAATTTTTGGAATGCCTTCTAGGTAAAGGTGGATCATATTCAGTCCCATCATTATCAAGATTCATATTGCAAAACAAAGATTTAATAGGGGACACATCAATAACTTTTAGATCTTCATCTTTATTTTCATATAAATTTGAAGAACACGCTTTCATAAAGCAATCTTTCTTAGCACGCATCCTAGCGGTTCTTTCTTTGCACTCATCAATGGAAATTCTCATGGCTTTGAGAGACTCATTGATATCATGCTTAGGAGGAATAGATCTAAGCTTTAAAGAATCAACATCAAGAGAAATTCTATCAACGTTCCTAGGCAATTCGTCAACTTTAAGCAATTTCTCTTCAAGCAAAGCATTAAAATTATTTTGCGAATTCATAAATTCCTTAACACTAGTCTCAAATTCAGAGGGCTCTTATTAAAATTTCCATAAGAATTGTTGTAGGAATTACCATAATTATTAGAGGAATTGCTAGGATAAGGCCAAGGATTAAAGTTTCCTCTATACGCGTTGTTACCTAAATTATTCCTACCAATAAAATTCACATCCATAGATTCATTATTATTCTCAATCAAAGTAGACAAAGGCATATCATTAGGATCAGAAGAAACACTCTTAGTAGCAAATAATTTCATAAGTTCATCCATCTTTCCACTCAAAACATTAATTTCTTCTATTGCATGCACTTTTTTATTAGTAGGTCTTTCAAAGGTGCCATTCGAATAATTAACCATAATATTATCTAGGAGTTTAGTAGCTTCTCCTAAAGTGATTTCCATAAAAGTGCCTCCAGCGGTGAATCTAAAAAGATTTCAAGAAGCAAAATTCAATCCGGCATATAAATTTTGTATTATCATCCATAAATTAAAACCACGCGTAGGGAATTTACTTATCATTAATTTCATCCTCTCCCAAGCTTGTGCAACATGTTCTTGATCAAGTTGCTTAAAATTCATAATATCGTTTCTAAGAGAGATGATCTTAGCGGGAGGAAAATACTTAGAGATAAAAGCATCTTTGCACTTATTCCATGAATCAATACTATTTTTAGGAAAAGACGAAAACCAAGCTTTAGCACGATCTCTAAGCGAAAAAGGAAATAGCTTCAATTTAACAATATCATCATCAACATCTTTCTTCTTTTTCATATCACACAAATCAACAAAGCTATTTATATGAGTAGCGGCATCTTCACTAGGAAGGCCGGCGAATTGATCTTTCATGACAAGATTCAACAAAGCAGCATTGATTTCACAAGATTCAATATCGGTAAGTGGAGCAATCAGAGTGCTAAGGAAATCATTATTGTTCGTATTGGTAAAGTCACATAATTTGGTATTATCTTGAGCCATCGTGACAAACAAGCAATCCAACACACGAGCAAACAAAAAGCAAGCGAAAAAGAGGCAAATGAAAAAGAGAGGGCGAATAAAACGGCAAGGGTGAAGTGGGGGAGAGGAAAATGAGAGGCAAATGGCAAATAATGTAATGCGGGAGATAAGTGATTGTGATGGGTACTTGGTATGTTGACTTTTATGAGACCTCCCGACAACGGCGCCGTAAATCCTTTTTGCTACCTCTTAAGCCGCTGTTGGTTTTCCCTTGAAGAGGAAAGGGTGATGCAGCAAAGTAGCGTAAGTATTTCCCTTAGTTTTTGAGAACCAAGGTATCAATCCAGTAGGAGGCTACGCGCGAGTCCCTCGCACCTACACAAAACAAATAAATCCTCGCAACCAACGCGATAAGGGGTTGTCAATCCCTTCACAGTCACTTATGAGAGTGAGATCTGATAGATATGATAGGATAATATTTTTGGTAATTTTGTGATAAAGATGCAAAGTAAAATAAAAGCAAAGGAAATAACTAAGTGTTGAAAGATTAATATGATGAAGGTAGACCCGGGGGCCATAGGTTTCACTAGTGTATTCTCTCAAGAGCATACGTATTTTACGGTGGGTGAACGAATTACTGTTGGGCAATTGACAGAATTAAGCATAGTTATGAGAATATCTAGGTATGATCATGTATATAGGCATCACGTCCAAGACAAGTAGACCGACTCACCTGCATCTACTACTATTACTCCACTCATCGACCGCTATCCAGCATGCATCTAGTGTATTAAGTTCATGAAAATAGAGTAACGCCTTAAGCAAGATGACATGATGTAGAGGGATAAATTCATGCAATACGATAAAGACCCCATCTTGTTATCCTCGATGGCAACAATACAATACGTGCCTTGCTGCCCCTCACATCGGGAAAGGACACCGCAAGATTGAACCCAAAGCTAAGCACTTCTCCCATTGCAAGAAAGATCAATCTAGTAGGCCAAACCAAACTGATAATTCGAAGAGACTTGCAAAGATAACCAATCATACATAAAAGAATTCAGAGAAGATTCAAATATTGTTCATAGATTAACTTGATCATAAACCCACAATTCATCGGTCTCAACAAACACACTGCAAAAGAAGATTACATCGAATAGATGTCGACGAGAGAGGGGGAGAATATTGTATTAAGATCCAAAAAGAGAGAGGAAGCCATCTAGCTAATAACTATGGACCCCTAAGGTCTGAGGTAAACTACTCACACTTCATCGGAGAGGCTATGGTGTTGATGTAGAAGCCCTCCGTGATGGATGCCCCCTCTGGCGGAGCTCCGGAACAGGCCCCAAGATGGGATCTCGTGGGCATGTAAGGTTTGGCGGTGGAATTAGGTCTCTGGCTCCGTGATTCCGATCGCTTTGGGGAATGAGGTATATACGGGAGGAAGGAGTACGTCGGTGGAGCAACAGGGGGCCCACGAGGGTGGAGGGCGCGCCCTGGGGGGTAGGCGCGCCCCCTACCTCGTGGCCTCCTCCTTTGTTTCTTGACGTAGGGTCCAAGTCTCCAGGATCTTGTTCGTTCCAAAAATCACGTTCGCGAAGGTTTCAATCCGTTTGGACTCCATTTGATATTCTTTTTTTGCGAAACTCTGAAATAGGCAAAAAAACAGCAATTCTGGGCTAGGCCTCCGGTTAATAGGTTAGTTCCAAAAATAATATAAAAGTGAATAATAAAGCCCAATAATGTCCAAAACAGTAGATAATATAGCATGGAGCAATCACTTCATCGGAGAGGCTATGGTGTTGATGTAGAAGCCCTCCCTGATGGATGCCCCCTCCAGCGGAGCTCCGGAACAGGCCCCAAGATGGGATCTCGTGGGTACAGAAGGTTGCGGCGATGGAATTAGGTTTTTGGCTCCGTATCTGATCGTTTGGGGGTACGTAGGTATATATAGGAGGAAGGAGTACGTCGGTGGAGCAACAGCGGGCCCACGAGGGTGGAGGGCGCGCCCCCTACCTCGTGGCCTCCTTTGTTTCTTGACATAGGGTCCAAGTCTCCTGGATCTTGTTCGTTCCAAAAATCACGTTCCCGAAGGTTTCATTCCATTTGGACTCCGTTTGATATTCTTTTTCTGCGAAACTCTGTAATAGGCAAAAAACAACAATTTTGGGCTGGGCCTCCGGTTAATAGTTAGTCCCAAAAATAATATAAAAGTGAATAATAAAGCCCAATAATGTCCAAAACAGTAGATAATATAGCACGGAGTAATAAAAAATTATAGATACGTTGGAGACGTATCAGAGCGGAGTGGAGCGCCGCGAGGAGGGCCGGATCCAGGGTGCCGGCGGGAGAGCGGCGACCGCGGCAGGGGGCGCGGCGGGGTAGCCACCGGGCGTGGTGTACGTGGGCGCGGCGGCGGGGTACCCGCCGGGCGGCGACATCGCTCGATGAGCGCCGCGGGGCCGAGGATGCCGGCCGGGACGGGGCCCGCGGCACGGCATAATGTACGCGTGGACCACCCCGGTCCAGGGTTGCGGCCGCCCAGGCCGGGCAGGCTGCTTGCGGCGGTGGTGCCCCCTCGCCCGTCGGCTCCTGCTTCTTCTTGCCGCGCGCCGCCGCAACGACGATCGGCGGGCGGCGGTGGACCGGCCGGGCGCCGGAAAGTAGGAGGTTCGCTGGCGGCGGTGGAAGCCGCGGTGGCGGCGGAGCCGTGGGTGGCACGACGCGAGAGGTACCCGTGGCGAGCGACGTGTGCGTGGCCCGGGACTTCACCATCTTCATCCTCCTCTCCTTCAAGCGAAGATAGGCCACAACCCTAGGAAAGGCCGGGTCCGGAAGAAACGTGAGGTTGGAGGCCGCGTTGCTGAATTCCTCGCTCAGGCCGGCGGTGAGCGTGCTAAAGAGGAGCTCGTCGGAGACCTTCTCCCCGAGGTCGCGAAGCTCGTCAGCAAGTTTCTTAAGGCGCATACAATAGTCGTCGATAGACGAGTCATGTTGATGGCAGCCAAAAATTCCTGCTGAAGGAACATGCGGCGCTGGAGGGCGTTGTCGAGGAAGAGCCTGTTCAGCTTCGCCCACACCGTCTGCACGTCATCAGTGTCGCACACAATGGTGTGGAAGATGTCCTTGGAGATGGTTTGGTACAACCAGCGGGTGATGGTGGCGTCGATGGTCATCCAGGCGTCGTCCGTGAACATGAGGTCGGTGCCGACGGAGCCATCAATGTGATCGATGAGGTGGTACTCGCGGAAGACGAGGGAGAAATAGGTTTTCCAGGCGTAGTAGGTGGAGTTGGTGTAGTCGAGGATGACGGGCACGCGGGCGAAGATGTCAAGATCGCGAACGAGTTCCACCGGAGGAGGAGCCGGACCGTCGAAGGGGTTTGAGGGGATGGACATGGAGGAGCGGGGAGAGGCCATCGGGAGGGTTCGGTGGTGCGGCGCGGCGACCGAAGGGGCGGCGGCGTGGGCGGGTTGGGGCGGTGGCGGCTCGGGTGGGTGGCGATCGGGAAGGGATGAGGCTCGGGTGGTGGCGACCGGGAAAGGAGGAGAGGTGGTGATCGGGGAGGGGTGGGAAGGAGGCCTTGGTGCAGGAAGCGGCGGCGGCGCGGGGAAGTGGCGGCGGTGACAGCGGGGGGCTGCGGCGGCGGCGCGGCTAGGGTAGGAGCGGAAGCTAGGTTAGAAATGGGAAAGAAATTGATACCATGTTGAAGTCAATGCAACTCTCAATATGTTGATCGGGTGCACAGCGCATGTATATAAGTATAAGGGAGCCCTCAGCCTCATGTATATAAAGAAATTAGAGGCGAAGCCGGTAAAAGATTATCCTAACCATATACATGCACAAAATATATTCAACAGAAAGCACGACCGACGTCAAGGTATGAATGACGAATCAGTCGATCTGTATTTTTTTTCGTCGCAAGCCCATCTGTCTACGGTGGATAATATATGCCGCCCACAGGCGGCAAATAGGCCTGGCTTCGCCGGCAGTTGAGCCAGCCCAGTTCGCTGCTGCGTTTTTGTTTTCCTTTGTTTTTTCTGTTGCTTTTTCTTTTTCGGTGTTTTCCTTCTGGTTCTTTTACAGACATCTTTTTTCCAGTTACGTATGTTTGATCTTTTCTTTCTTATTTTTTATTACTATACATGGAGAATATTTTTATATATGGTGAACATTTTTATATAGGCAATATATTTGTAATATATATTACTTTAAAAATGAACATAGAACAGTTTTTAGTATACACTGAATAGTTTATTAATATACAATGAACTTTTTGCAATATATATTGAAAATTTCTTAATACATGGTGATATTTTTAAATAAACATTGAACATTTTTAAATACATGGTCAATATTTTTAATATATGATGATCATTTTTTTTGCGAGATGATGAACATATTTTTAACATGCATTAAGATTTTTTATCAACTCATACTGAAATATTTCGATTTTTCTAATATGATTTTAAATATTTACCTCCTTGAAAAACATCCGGAATTCTTTTTGGCTGGGCTGACTGGAAAAAGAAACATCAGGGATCTTTGGTCCCCTGCCATATTGGCAGGGTGGGGGCGGGGGGCTTGCATCTTCAAGACTTTTAAGTTCTTCGACAACGTCCAGTGATCTTCGTATTTTATGAGAACAAAAGTACTCTCGTTCTTTCGGAGATTCCATGAGGCCAGAGAGTTTTTTGTCCCCGCAGATCCGATTTATTCGGATCTGATGAGTTTATGTTGGTGTGTCTAGCTTTTTCTGTTGGTTTACTTCTTTGTGGAAGTGAAATCTTTCATCGACACCATGGTGAAGATATCGTGATTCAGCGGCCCGCATTTCTAGGGGATCATCCTCAGCCCAAGTACGTTCATCGATCAAGGCTTCCCATCTTTTGGATGGGCGACTCGAGGCGCTTTCAAAAATCATTATTGGTAAAGTTCGAACGGGTGAAAGAGGGATAACATCATTGCTCCAGTCCAGTTGCAGCCTCTTTAATAAAGTCTTTAGAGTATTTCTTCTAGCAGAGATTGATACCGCGAAGAAGGTGTTTTCAAGAGATTTCGTTGTAATTCTTAGTTTTAAATGTTACTTTGCATAGCTTTGGATCTTAGATTCAAATCAGTGTAGTAATTGTTATGAGTATGTATAAATTATAGGTGTTTTCTAAAAAAGTGTCATATAGGAGGTCTCTAGATCTATGTTGTACAATGTGAAGTCACTAATTAAGGGTTCCTTTGCAAAGGTTACTCCCACCTTCTTAGGTTGCCACAAGTGACGCACAATAAGTGACGCACTGAATGCAAGTGCGCCACTTGTCGCAACCTGGGATTATTTTTTGATGGATTTGTTTATTTAAAACGTTTTATCTCTTAAACCTGCGTGCAAATGATGAACTATTTTCCTCGTTGGATTTTTTGCATCGAGATCTCCGAAATAGATCCCATGTTAATAGATTTCAGTGGAATTTTATCCAGGAAATAACCAAAAAAACAAGAAAAAAAACCTAGCCGGAAGCACCGTTTCCCCCCGTTTTCCCTCTTTTTGTGCCTATCATGGAAGGTGCCTCGACGCGGAGCAAATCTGTGCCTCTCACAAAAGAAAAAAACATGTTTTTTTCTTTCCATGAGGCACAACTATGCCTCTCGGGTAATCAAACTTGTGGCTCTACGGGAAGCATATCTATGACTCTCACGGAAAATAAAAATGCGTTTTCCCCTTTTTTTGAGAGGCACGGTAAAATTGTGTCTCTCGTGGAAAAAGAAATTCTCCGAGAGGCAGCACTACTAGGAAAAGGGCTATAGATGAAATGGACACTAATGGCGCACCAGACATATGGTGCGCCACTAGTATATACTAATGGCGCACCATGTGCTGGTGCGCCATTAATTCCCCCGAATGCCCCCCCCTTGTGGACCGCCTTTTCAGTTTTAAAAAAAATAAAAGAAAATGATGAAAATGTCAAAAAAATAAAAGAAAAGAAGTTCCCATGTGATATGTGGTGTAGTTGTTGGGAAAATTTACAAATATGAATTTCGACTTCATTTGCAAAATCTCTCGGGAATTTGTAAAATGGGCATAACTTTTGCATACGAACTCGGATTAAAAAGTTTTCTATATGAAAAATCATCTACTCGTAAAGTTACATCCGAATTTAACCGGGGTAACACCGTTAAACATTTTCAAAATCCTCAAAAACCTAACAGAAAAAAAGTTATGAGGATTTTAAGATCTGGAGGCAAAAAAATTCAAAAAAATTCTAACTTACTAGTGGCGCACCGTTTGCTAGGTGCGCCACTAGTAACAGAAAACAAAATTAGTTTCGATTTTTTTTCGAGATTTTTTTTTCAAAATATGATACGTAATATGGACGGAAGTTTGAAATATTTTTTCAAAATTTCATCACACTCATGAACATGAACAAAGTCCTAAACATCAACTAGGTTTAATAGGATTGATATGCTAGATATATCAACAAGTGCCTGTGAAGTGAGCTGGTGCTGGGGTTGGATAGAACTCGGAAGTTAATTGTGCTTGGGCTGGAGTAGTGTGAGGATGGGTGCCCGTTGGGCTGGAGTAGTGTGAGGATGGGTGCCCGTTCGGGAAGTTTAACCACGGAGTGCGATTTGACTTGAGATTAAGCATATTGACCCGAGATTAAGCCATAGTGACCCGAGATTAAGAAGAAAAAACGAAAAAAAATTGATTTTTTTAAAAAAAGAATTAAAAAGAATTTGAAAAAAAATTATTACTAATGGCGCACTTCTAGGCGTACTAATGGCGCACTACAGGTGCACCATTAGTATCTGGTATACTAATGGCGCACCAGTGGTGCGCCATTAGTAAAAAATGCTAGTGGCGTGGTACTAGTGGCGCACCTGTAGTGCGCCATTAGTAGGCAAAACTGGTGTGCCACTAGTAGGCCTTTTCCTAGTAGTGTGCAGAGAGCGCAGTTGTGCCTCTCGCGAAAGAAAAAAGAACGTGTTTTTCATTCAGAGAAGGCACAATTGTGTCTCTCGCGAAAGAACAGAAATGCGTTTTCTCGCGCAATTTTTTTTTAATTTTTTGGGTCCAAAACCTAAGAAAAATTGGGTAAAACCCGAAAAACCATAAAAAGTGCAGAGAGAGCGCTGAGCATGCAACACGTGATGGCAGCTGAGAGCGTGCTCTCAGTCCATCAAAAATGGCCCTTGCAGGCTCCTGCAAGGGGTAACCCTTGGTTAGTTGCTCCTTTTTTTACATGATAATACATGTCTCATTGCGTCGCCATCTCTGCTGCTGAAGCGAAGGCGATGAATATCCCAAAACCTAAGCTACTAATGGCTAAAATGATCCACACGCGTGAATACGGCGACCCCATCAACATTGACGATTGCTCTCTGTATACTGCCTTTCAGTCAGTGTTTATAGTACCAAGTACACAAAAAAAGCACAAGGCGCACTCGCGCATGGGCTCGGCTCAGTACAATCGCTCACCGCCATCTTTTTCCTTCTCGTATTTGCTACAATTGGTCCACTTTTCTAAGAAAAAAATCGGCCTTCCATAAATAGATTGACTGGTTTAATTTAATTTTTGAAAACTTGGTGAAATCATCAAATGGTCCTGAATTTTACAAAATAAAATTGTGAATTTTAAAGAACTTGAACAGGGTCACAAATTCAAATGTTCACAAATTTGAAAAGATTCCATGGATTTTCACAGATTAAAAAAAACTTTCACATATGTGAAAAAGTCCGTGGGTTTGGAAAAAAGGTTCAAGTTTTTTTGAAGTTCACGCATTTGAAAAAAGTACATGAATTTTAGAAAAGTTCACGAATTTGAAAAAAAATCGCAGGTGCTAGCACTCTTACCCTACCCAGTCGTTTGCTCTTACTGCACAATAACCTTAAGTTTTTCTCCAAATCTGCTGGTTTGTTTGCTAACTTTCTTCAATCCTTATCTCTTTATACTAGTTGACCCGTTGCGCCAAATGGCGCAGAGACCTGCTGAAGACATGCTGTCGATGAAAATAGTTTCATGCTGCAAGAACCTTCAACTAAATCATGCTATTTTTTAAACATGTTTACATGTGTTAAACCATGCTATATTGAAAACATGTTTAGCATGTTGTGTAATCCGAGTTTGAAAAAAAAGTGTATGACATGTATAGACCAGCTAAGGAAGCTTTTTAAGGATGTATTTTTTTAGCAGTGTTTGTACCAAACTTTTATTTTTCATGTGCATGAAAAAGAACCTCTTTGTGTTGTGCATATGTAGGCATAGGTATTTGAAATGCCCATATGCTACCTAGCCCAGTCCACGAAGAAAGCTATGTGTGGCCTGTCAATAGTAGAATATGAAGCGACAGGGACTGAATCCATCAAACTTGTTTATCCCCTTTTCCTCCTCGGTTCCTTAGTTGGGCGAGATAAGCATTCCTAGAGAGGCGTACTCAACTGGTGAAATTTCTCCTTTCCTTCGATTTCAGATTTCTCTGCAGGCATGGATTTAGTTCTCGTTTATCCGGATCTTGCATTTCTCCTCTTTATTTCTCTGCATGCATGGATTTAGTTCTCATTTATTCAGATTTTTACATTTCTCATATCTTTTTTTAGGCATCGTAGATCATGTGTTGTAATTCTCTCCTAAAACATTTATGGATGTATACGTATGCAAATAAATCCTTGTAGTTATTTCTGTTGCGCCAAATGACGCAGAGAACCATTGAATTCATATTCACATTGAAAATATAACCTACTTTAGTTATTTTAGTTGTGTACAAGCACATATGATAACAAATTTAACCCTTCTTTTTGCAAATAAAATCAATCCTCTTTAATAAAGAAATAATGGAGGTTTGTTGTCTACAATGAGATGTACCTACAGATTTTAATTTGGTAGTATAGAATCTCATTGAAGATCATGCTATGTTGAAAATATGTGTATTTTTGAGTAATCTCCCATTGCGCAAAATGACACAGAGACCCACTAAACACCATTTGTGCTCTGACATAAAAATCCATTTATCAGTAGCACTATTTGTCTACTACATGCTTCATAAAAGTGTTTTATTTGTTTATAAAATGTATATGATTGCAGTCCTTTGATAACCTGATACAACATGTAAGTACCATCTACCACTGACATGAGAAGTTAAGTAAAATACTGCTGTTACTTTGAAAATAACCTCAGGCTCAACTCACACATGTCATTAGTTGAGCTCATTGAGACTGAATTTCCTAACTGACCAATTACATTATCTCCACACTTCTGCTTCTATTCTTTCAACATGGACTGTTTACATGTGGCACACACTGTTTGCGCTTTTTAAATAAGCTAGCATGTGAAAAGTAGCGGCACCAGTACAGTAGAAAAGGCCATCTAGTTACTGAACTGGCTGTGCATGTACAAAGCACATAAACACTGAATGTTCAACACCACAGACGCTCCAAACATTTTCTCTTCTTCTGCCTCCAATGCGCCCTGATCGATCGCTTTATCAAGATAGATACTGCACCCAAGAACTACTGCCACAACCCAATCCATCATGAGACACACTGAACACCATGTGTGGTTTGAAAAAAATTCCATTTATCATTAGATTTATTTTGAGCAAGCAAGGTAACTATTTCTAACCTCTCCGTATAAGAAAATTGAACGGAGGCTTATATCAGGGTAACCGAATTTTACAAAAAGGTGTTGTATGTGCTGGATTTCTGATGATTTAGGTATTGGAAGACCTGAACAGGCAAGCATAGTATTGCAAGTAAGAAAATGTGAAACATTGCTAATAACGTGCCTCATCTACCAGTAAGGGCTTTATTTTATACCAAAGTTTTAAGCAGCTACAATTTACAATCCAAACCTATGACTGCACTCAAAGCCCATGATAGACATCAAGAAAGAAGGGGGGGAGAAGGATGAGAGAAACTTGCCTTGACATCAACCATCCCTCCATGGGAGTGCCGCTTCGAGCTCCTCCTGTGCACACCATCTTCAGCCGTGAGGACCTCCCCTTTGCTCCAATCCATGACGCTGCAGCTCCTTGTCCCTAATCACACCAAAAATGATTCAGTATTGCCATAACTGAATCTATCAGAAAAATGAACCAATGTTTGGTAGTACTCCTAAGTTGGAGTAATCATGTAAGAACATGCTTGAGCTCTTGCAATGGAACCTAGAGTTAATTACCTTAATACCAAAGTAAGCTGGGCCTTCCATTTTTTAATTTTGCTCTACAAATTTCATATACAAAAATATACAATCATCAAAATGTAACAGAGCCGTAGTTCCACAAGCAAATAAAGCATTGAAACTATAAGGCCTTACAAACTAAGTAAGTACAATTCAAATGTAAATATGAAATGGTGTCGCAGAAATTAACAAAGCGAACTACAGGTCAGTACCAAACACTGTCTTTTAGTTCTATGATGATCACATTATTAACAAAGACTGGACAAACAACATTCTGAGAAACTCTACTGGCACAACCAGCAAGCCATACACACGGTGATCAGCCTCTGCAATAGAAACACATGGTGCCCGCACGCCTCGGTTTGTACATGAAAACATATGAAACATTAAAAAGCAGAGAAGCAAGATCTGTAGTGTTCCCATCAACCATTGAAAGATTCAATTAGGAATGAATTAGTTACTTTTACACACAGTAAAGAATGAAAGCTTAAAAAGCCATCAAAACATATTCAGTCAAATCAGCAGCAATCTGAAATTACAACTACCATGATATTTTTAGAAACCAATCTTGCAAACAAAGTAGGATAATTACCACAATCTTCTAGGAATTCATGGTCCCACCTAGCTAGTCTCAACAAACGCCAAAAGTTGGTGATCCCATAAATGTATTAAGTGATTGTCTTAAAGTTTGGACCAGACTCACACAATTATCCCTGCAAAAATTGGACAGACTGAAATTACTAATACTTTGTACTTGCACAAAACAGAAAGGTATATAGTCAGAAAGTAGTCAAGTAAAAACCCTCTCCATCCCAACCACTTCATTGCAATATTAAATTGAGACAGATTCCCTAGCCAAATTTATAACGGTAATACATAGTTCAGAGATTGAATGATATCCCTAATAGTAAACTGAACTATAGAAGGTGCTACAACTAGCCATCTTTGCTGTAACAACACGGCGATATTCCTAAGAAACTATCATCTGCGTTGGTACTTTCTCAGGTTTAGGATATCCATTCCTTACATGGCAATGCAACCCAACATGATATCCTTTATGCTTATGGTTAATACTAAAGATTTAGTAAAATAAAGTATCAACAGAAATAGGGTCAGTACTAAATTGTTAATCTACTTATCTGCAATCCATCTTCAGAGAACACTCTACACGATGGTCATAACTTCTATATATTAATTCCTCTATACTTCCATTTTGTAAGATGATCTGCGAAAGTATTATATGTACTCGTTAGAAAAATACTCATGAAAATACACTGTTCCAAAAATGGAACAATAAATTTGACACAAACTTGATGACAGTCTGAAGCTAAACTCCTACCGTGAGGCCATATATGCATTTTGTTATGGAATGGTCTGAATCAGAATTCGCTGCCAGGAAAGAAACCTGCACAATCAGGATTATACACTAAGAGGAAGGACTAAATTAAAAATGCAGTCAAATAAAAATATTAACACAAAAAGGTCAATCAGTACCAAGAAAAGGGGTCGGCAAAAGATGTAGATCCAAACTGAACTGAATTTTGGGGCTAAATGACACGAACACATCTATTTAACTATTGCACCGATTCAAGTTGAAAACGGAAGGGTGGCTCATTAAATAATCAATGCAGGAAACTACTATCACAGTATATGGAAAACCATCACCAGGGTCCATATGTATTATTGGTTGGACTATACAAAATGTGAAATATGGTCTTGTCTATTGTGATTCAACGACTGGGATTCTAACCATTGTGTGGGATCAATGATACAATTTTGGAGCATACAGGGCATGAACATCTCATTCATGTGATATCATAAGTATTCTCATTTCTGCAACCTACGTATAGCCAGCAAACGGAAGCAGGCTCATCTAACAAGAAAATAAATATGAACTTCTTTCAGGCAGAAATATACCTAAAAGAAGAAATCTCATACATACAAGATTTTGAAATGTAGCAGCACCAGTGTTAGAAGGGTGGAGGGAGATAGGTTGATCTGTAAGGTCAGAATTAGACAGATGGGTGAATCATAGAAATTACAAGCTAAATATTCTGGGCCTAATGAGTCCTTCAAACGAATATTCTCCTCCCTGATAAGGAATAACAATCTGCACACTTCAGAAGAAATCTAGATGAGGGAACCAAGAAAAGCTTCAAATGTGTGCATTCATGGAAAAAGAAGAAATCACACATGCAGGTTGAAGGAGGAGCTCAAGTGGACCTGGTGCTTCACCGTAGTCGAGGGCACGACATCCCCTGATGCACTCACGAGAGGGATTACTGGATTCGAAGAGAAGAGGAGGCGGCAGCCACTGAACTCACCACCAATCATTGATAGTTACTGGAAGAGAAGAGAAGAAGAGGGATTACTGGAATAATTTTTAGAGACTGCAATGAGCTACAGCTAAAGTAACATTATTATCACAAGTCATTGATAGTTTTCTAATCACAAAGAAGAACATGATGGTTGGATCAATGTCGATGGAATAATTTCAAGTTGCAAGAGAGATGTAGACCGGAGAGATGTGCCCCAATGATGCTGACACCAATCTGTAGCATGCGAGCTCTTGTGTCTAGGTAGGCGAGCACCCGCAGGTTGGGAGCACAAGCGATCCTAAGCCCCACCACAAATTCCCCAGATAACCGGGTGCAGTACTGATTGTTCACAAATTCTGCAGTATAGAGTTAATATGTAGTATATCGAGAGTATGATCAAACAGAAACATTATTCACAAGAAAAGGAAAGAGTGTCCAGCATTGCAAATAAAAGATAGACCAGACAGAAAATCAAAAGCTTGTAGACATAAACACAAATAGTTAGTACCCAGACCTTCGGATCAGAAATGACTTAGATTTATTTTTTCCTTAGATTGCAAGGAGCATATCATTAGATTACTTAGTACTTCTCATAAAAAAGGTCCAAGTGCAAGTACTCACAGGCCTGCAGGCAACTGATAGTGTCTCCAGTTGTACCCCTCGGTGAATCCGGACATTGGGTAGGTTGTTGATGGACGCCCTAGGCATATGCCGTTGGTGCCCTCGATCTCGAAGAGTCCACTGCATTCACCCGGCCATCAATATTTTGCATCAAATATCAGAGAATCCTATAAATACATATATCAGGAAGTTCTTCTAATAGTATAGTAACATAATCCAATAATTAATATATTGACAACACTATTGCTTGAAGGGTCCAATCAGAAGCTCGTAATTATTTTAGTCTGCCAGGCAATCTCTATGTACTACAATCTTCAAGCATGTTCTGTAACCAACTTATTCACTGATAATGAGAAGGAAGAACTATATGAGTAGCTGAGGAGGGCAGCGAGTAGGATGGCTTGTATACACTGAAATCCAATCTTGTTAAGTGATGGAATATGCAGCATACATGTCCCTGAAGCTGCAATGCCAATGATCTGTTGTGATACAGTTCCTGAAATTTATGATATGATATAAAATCATTTTGAGTAGTAGGCAACCACACCATAACTGAATCAATCAGCAAGCAAAAGTCACACTCCAATTTTGAAGGCATAAAATCCGAGCTCTGAGGCTGAACTTATTTAGAAACTTAATAACTAAACTATATATGTGAGCTAGTAACCTCTCCCATACACTGAATAGGAAATACTTCTAGTAAAAGGAGACAACAAGACAACCAATATGCCCAAGTACCAGAGAAAGAAATAACCCAAATACACTGCAAAAGATGAGGAAAAACTACAGAAAAAAAGAAAAAAGAATGATGACCTTAACAGATTAGAGGGAAGACAGAAGCAGTCCCAAATTATTTATACTTTCTGAGTTGAATTACTCCTTCCAAAGCAAATGGCCAAGATGGCTGTAGGAAGGAACACCCAAAACATGACAAGAAAAGGGCCAAGCTAGCTGTAAGAAGGAGCTCACGGGCAAGATGCAACCAGAAGTGTACAGGGAGTCCGGCGGCTTATTTTCATCTCCTCCCGTGCTGCTTCTCGATGGTTTGCCTCCTCCCATGAGGGTGCCCAACGGAATTGGCCGGTCAGAATTTGCTATTCAATCATTTCTCTTCTTCTCTGTAGTTCTAATTGAATATGGCACAATGATTTATCCACTATTTTAATCTTATACTGGAGTCTAAACATACAGGGAGCGTTTCATTTACATTCACCTTTGATTCTCCATATATTGATGCGTTCTTCAATAAAATAAACGATTTGGCTTTTTTATCATTATGGTTTGTGATTACATGACTATAGAAATGACAAGTAACTTTTATATCAATTTCCATGATTTTAATCGCCTTGTGGCGCAGTGGCAATGTTTCATGACTACCGCTCTAGCATTGAACCGATGCAAGTTAATTGATATTATTTTGGAAAAATAGCTAGATAACATCTTATGGTTAGAAAAATAATATCCAAGTGGATATGTCGTCTTTGCAATAGCATAGTGAAACAAGAGCATGAAAAAAACTAAATAAGAATACGGTGTAGAGAGTATATTATATAACGTATTACTCTTGGGCATGTATATAACATTAAATCTGGAGCATTAGACCTTTGCCAGGTGACTTCCATCTAAACACAAAGATATGCAAATTTAGAAGTACCATAAGAATAATGACTATTTAGAAGTACCAGAATAATAATGGCCCCATATACCATAAAAGCAAATAGATGTGATGATTTATTGTTTATTGGCTGATTATCTACTTTTCAGCAGTTTCAGTGTGAATTGTCAGCAAAACAGAGATGAACTCTGCTGCTATGTATCCTCCTGCACCAGCTCCTGTACCCCACCGCACTGAATTGCTCCATCCAATAGTTTCATTTGACTTGTGCCTACATTCAAAGCTGCAGTGATCTTTTTCATTGGCTCCAGCACCCCAATCTAAAGTAAACAATAATTTACTGCAATGGACAGGGAAATGATTAATTACAGGAGCAAAATTATGGACGAAAAAGCACACAATTAACAATCAACCATATAGAGTGATGGATCCAGTAATGTTATGTGTCAAGCAAACAAGTGATCACTAACAATATTTTGCTCAAGTTGTGGAGTTTCCAGCTCTTAAATTCAAAAACTCACATCCTGCGCGATCGTGCGACTCCTTTCGCCCAGTCCCACAGCCGCTGCAGCAGCACTCTGCCTCCGTCCTCCTGTGCTCCACCATGAGCGCCTCCTCCTCCGGTCCTCGCCCCAGCTTCTTCCTTCTTGGCCGGCAGCCGCTGCTCACTCTCTCCCCCTCTCCATGACTCCTTCAGCTGCTACCGCATCTGATCCTCGCCCTCACCTGCTTGATACGCTGCATCACCCAAAACATGGCAAGAAAAGGGCCAAGCTGGCTGTAAGAAGAAGGAGCTCACGGGCAAGATGCAACCAGAAGTGAACAGGGAGTCCGGCGGCTTCTTTATCTCCTCCCGTGCTGCTCCTCGATGGTTCGCCTCCTCCCATGACGGCGCCCGATGGAATTGGCCGGTCAGCATCGGCGGCAGATTCAAGCCGTCTTCCTCGCTGGCTCTGTCTTCCCCATCTTTCTCGGTGTTGACCACTCAGGTAACTCCATAGAAGAGGAGATGGAGAATCAAAGGGGAGAAGGAGGGCCACGGTGGTGGTCGAGAGCAGGAGAGGAGGAGAGATGTGAATGTCTCGCACCGGCCGGAGACCCTCTCCTGTCCGTCGTCGCACCTCCCTCTCCTCTTTCCTCTCGCTTTCTCCCTCCTCTCTTGCTTTCTGTCTCCTGCAGGGACCGGTCCATGGCGAATCAAGCGTCCCCGCCATCGCCTTTTGCCGGAGATGCCCGCCGCCGCCGCCTGTAACATTCCAAATTTTCAATTTGAAATGTTATACATTAGATCATCAATGCATATCATATTTTATCTGCTTTTGGTTTTGATCCTAGAAATTCTACGCAACTCAAGGACCCACGGAGAGAGTTGGAGATTTCGTTATTTTCATATTTGAGTTTTCTCAAATTTTGAAAATAGGATCATTTGATTTTATTTATTTTATCTTCAATTATTTCAATTATCAAAATATGAGAGAGGGAATAAAATGACTTTCCCAAAATAAAGGAATATTGAAGATTTAATAAAAAATCAAATAAGTTTTTATTTTGGAGTTTTTCGCCATTTTATTTGAATTTAGAAAAAAATATGCGTTTTTCAAAATTGCATTTAGGCTCCAAATAAATGTTCATCTTGTACGGCTTAATTTTAGAAGCCGGGGAAAATTTATTTCAGGATTTTTGAAGTCCTTTTAGTACTTCTTTGATTTGTTTTTCTACGCGTTATTATTAAAAAAACGCGAACCGCCTATGGGCCGGTTCCGGCCAGGACTCCTCTCGCCGGGGGGCTTTAAATAGCGCCACACCGGGCCGCCCCAGCCCAAGTCCCGCCGCCCAGCCCACTCCGCCCGCCAAACCCTAACCCTAGCCCATGCCGCCGCCATGGCCGCCGATCCCGCTACCGACCCGTCGCCGGACCCGTCGCCGTCGCGGACCCGCCGCCCTCGCGGACCCGCCCGAGGTAGCGCCCGCCGGCGGTTTTCTTTAGAAAACCGCCAGATTTTTTTAATAGCCGCGGTTTATTTATTTAATGTTAGTTTCATTTTTTAGATCGGTTTATTTTCGGTTCGGTTAAATAGCGAGCGTTCGCTCGTTCGTTCGTTTTAATGAACGTGTTCATCGTTTAGACCCAGTTAACGAACGTTCGTTTGTTAAGCTGTTCGTCGTTTTTCCTTTTCTCGGATTTATTCCGCGATTTTTCTGATCGCGATTTTTCTGATCGCGATTGCTGATCCGATTTTCGTTCTAGTATAACTTTTTGCTCGTTTATCGGAATCAGGCGATTCAAGCGCCTGGAGTTTCGTCTCGAAACCATTTATCCGTTTAACCAACTTAAACAAGTTTTTGCTCTTGTAAAATCTGAATTAGATCCAGATTAGTGAAACGAAGCTGTTTTCCTTCGTCGTTTGACTTTCGTTGCTTCGTTTGATTTGATTCTTTTTGCAAACCGGAGTTCTTAAGTTGAAATTTCTGGTTAGATCTTTTATTTGGAGTTTTACCTGTGCATTAGTTGAGTACTTATTTTGTGTTTGTTTTTTTGCGATAGAGTATCCGGAGTGCGCCGCTTGCTACTTTGAATCTCTAGGTTTCACGGATCATCAGCAAGGCAAGTAACACTTTGATCATATCCCTTTTCATACCCAGTTTTTATGCATTAGATCAATCCTCAAACATTGCATGATTAGGATCTAATTAAATTGTGGGTTTTGGGAAGTAGATGAGGTAGTACCTATTACCTGCTTCATTATCAAACCCTTGGGAGTTACTTCTACGTTTGCTTATTATGCCATGCTATGCTAGTAGACGTGGATTGGGTGAGTGTATCCATGACAGTTGTGAGATTGTTAATTAATGGTTTATCTAAGGTGGCAACTTAAACACACATCTGGGTGGATTAAGGTACCTGAGTATTCCAGGATTGCATGTTTCTTTTTGGACCGCCACCCAGGCTCAAAGGGATCATGAGATTATTCATGCTAGAAACTTCCGTGTGCAGCCGCAAGCTACTATGGGCTCTAGCATAGTTGACTAAGTCGTGCGAACTCTTACAAAGTGGTAGACTTGCGGATGTATGGGATGTAGGTTGGTACGGTCTACCCATTCGTAAGGTGCTAGCGCTTCTGAAAGACTATGTCTCGGTCATCCGTTTCTCAAACACCATGTAGTGCGAGAATCTTAACGGAGGAGATCGAGTCTTGTGGGGAAAAGTGCACAAACCTCTGCAGAGTGTACAATCTAATCATGGTTAGCCGTGTCCCCGGTTATGGACATCTTGAGTATCTAGTACTTGGATATCATGTGAATCTCATCATGTTACTTTAATTAATATTGTTGGGTTTTAAGGATGATGCTTAATTGGGATTGAGAATGTCATCAACCATTCTCAATGTTTAACAACCACCATGATAGTTAAATAAAATTTATTCCTTTGATGTAGGGAAAAAGCTGGCTTTTACTATAAGCTGTAACCATAGAGCTTTCCACCAGCCATATATGCATGTAGTATAGCTTATTTCTCTCATTACTCTCTATGTGTTACATTGCTAGCATATTCCATGTGCTGACCCGTTTTCGGGCTGCAACATTCATGTTGCAGACTTTTCAGACGACGAGTAAGGTGCCTTAGGTCGTGGTCCTATACTCAGTGATGCCGTTGGAGTTGATGGACTCGCTATTTTTCCAAGCCTTCTGCTGTTATCGTTATTAGATGGCCTTAAGCCATGTTTATTGTAATAAGTTCTCCTTTGGAGACATTCGATGTAATAAGTGTGTGATTGTTACTCTGTTATAAATCCTTCAAGTACCGTGTGGTGTCAGCATTACTGATCCAGGGATGACACCTGAGCATAGAGATCAGACTGTTTGAGGTCTGGTTGCTACAAAGATGGTATCAGAGCACACGCTGACTGTAGGACACGGCCACTAAGCTAAAGCCCTAGATCACTACTCTTTCTCCTCATTTCTGACTCCTCATCTTTTCTATTCTTTTAGGATGGCGGATGCAAGGAGCAAGTTCACACAACCGGATGAAGATACACCCTTTGGATGTCACTTGAAGGAAGTCACTAGATACCGAACATCGGAGTACCAAGCTTCACCGGACCTACAACGCCACATTACCCGAAGAGGAGCGGATGATTCAAGTTCAAGTTCCAGGAAGGACATTTGCACCAGTCACGGAGCCCATAGAGTTTTCCTTTGATGCACCAACTTGGAGACTAGGAAAGAGTATGACAGCCCACATCGCCATGGGACGTATTGGAGAAGTTTACCATAACGATCTCAAGAATACTATCTACCAGATTTGTGGGCGCCGAGATGAGCAATGGGAGATAATCAGCACCAGGAGGGACAGATCAATCACATCTTACATCCAGGAATTAAACCAGCACATCCGACGCCAGGAGAACCAGATATGCGCAGGTATGGAGGATCTGCAGAAGGCTATGACCAAGATCAAGGATCTAGAGGAAGAACTCAAGGCTACACGTGAAGACTACATGGAGGAGATCGTCGCTCTAGTGAGACAGAACGGCGACCTTAAGGAGAAGATTGAAGTAATCATGGGACGTTCAGCACCCAAAAGAGAAGATGACGAATCCACTTGCCCGGATAACTATATCATCATCGACGACACCGACTCGGATCCCGATGATAGTGATGATGACTATATTGATGAAGCTGGAGCAGATATCATGGAGTCTTCATCGGAGCAGTTTTTCTAGTAGACTACCATAACAGTAGTAGTATTCCACCATGTACATACTATAGTCCACGCACTTTTGCGATAGTTCTAGACCGTTTGTATGCCCTTGTTTGATTGAATGAAGTGATTTTGTGTGCATTTGTATCATGTGCATTTGGGTAGTGTTTTCTCTTTAGACCTCATTCTATTCTTAACTCTCGTCTTTTCTAAAAACCCTCAGATGCCTCCGAGACGTGACAATGGATTTGCTTTCCCACCGGAGCTCACTCAGTTGATCCGGCAGCAGAATGCGTTGATGCAGTTGCTAGTCCAGAACCAGAACAACAACAACAACAACAACAACAACAACAACAACAACAACAACCCACCTCCACCGCCACCTGTTGATCATTTGACTCGTTTCTTGAGGCTAAATCCGCCGGTGTTTTCTAGTAGCACCGAGCCGATTGTTGCATTTAACGGTAGCTCCGCAAGGTTGGAAGGAGCTAACCACTTGTGATGCACCGATGCGGAAAGAGTGCGTTTTGCCGCACATCGCCGATGGACCCGCAACATCATGGTGGGAAAATTACACAGCCATGCACCCCATTGACACGATCACATGGGATCGCTTTGAGCAAGCTTTCCGTCGCCCACGTTTCAAAGCAGGAGCTATGGCCATGAAGAAGCGTGAGTTTATAACTTACGCCAAGGAGGACACACAGAGGCCAAGATGTGGAGGATTTTAGTAAGCTAGCACGTTATGCCCGGATGACGCGTTGCTCTGACGCAACTAAGCGGGAGAAGTTTCTAGAAGGACCGAACGATGAGTCGAGCATGCAGTTGATGGTAGCCACTTTTAATAACTACCAGGAGTTGGTAGATCATGCTCTTATGATTGAAGGGAAGCGGCAGATAGACAATCGCAAGAGGAAGTATGGACAGGGGAAGTACAACTCTGGAGCTTAGCAGAAGCTACGCTTTACCCCGAAGCCGGGAGGATAATTTCAGCATACCCACGGAGGAGGTAGCTCGCACAATCATAATGGCACAAAGAATGGAAACGGGAATGAAGGAAGCAATGGACAAAACCGCACCAACCCGTCAACCCCAGCCAAGAGAGACCCGAGCCAAGTCACTTGTTTTAAGTGCCAGAAGACTGGGCATTATGCAAATGAATGTCCTGAAGCCCAAAATGGCAATGGCAATGGAAGCTCGGGGAAGAAGCCGAACCCTTTCAACAGGGGACAGGTGAACTACGTTACCGTGGAGGAGGTTGAAGCTCACCGGATGCAGTAATAGGTAAGTTTTTGGTTAAGACATTTACTGCAGTTGTTCTTTTTGATACTGGTGCATCACATTCATACATATCAAGGGGATTTGTGGATAAGTATAATTTGCCAACCCAAGCCCTTAGGTCACCCATGCTAGTAACCTCACCCGGAGCAGAATATTTGGCGAATATGTGGTGTGATCGACTACCATTAAGGATTGGAAACTACGTATTCCCCTCGGACCTAATAGTTTTGGAATCGCAAGGATTGGATGTGATATCAGGCATGGATTGGTTATCAAAGTACGGGGGGGGGGGCATTGATTGCGCCAGTAAGTTGATTTTGCTTACCACCCCAGAAGGAAGGAGAATTAAGTATGTATCACGACATGAGCCGAGGAGGGCACATGTAAATTCCTTATCAGGAGTTGTGCAGGAGGAAGTACTAGTGGTGAAGGATTACCCGGACGTATTTCCAGAAGAGTTGCCAGGCATGCCACCGGACTGAGACATTGAGTTCCTGATTGAACTATTGCCAGGCACTGGGCCGATATCTAAGAGACCGTATAGGATGCCCGCACAAGATTTGGAATAAATTAAGAAGCAGATTAAGGAGTTACTGGATAAAGGTTTTATTCGCCCAAGTTCTTCGCCTTGGGGATCGCCAGTACTTCTAGTGGAGAAGAAGGATGGATCATTAAGAATGATTGTTGATTACCGAGGATTAAATGAAGTGACCATTAAGAACAAATACCCGTTGCCGATGATCAACGACTTGTTTGACCAATTGCAAGGAGCTAAGGTATTTTCCAAGATCGATTTGCGATCGGGATACCGTCAGTTGAAGATTCGAGAGAAGGATATACCCAAGACGACTTTTACCACCAGGTACGGGCTGTATGAGTATACGGTTATGTCATTTGGATTGACTAACGCACCTGCCTATTTTATGAACATGATGAACAAGGTGTTTATGGAATTTTTGGATAAGTTCGTCGTAGTGTTCATTGATGATATTTTGGTCTACTCAAAGAATGAAGAAGAGCATAACGAGCATTTGCGTTTAGTACTCGAGAAGCTCAGAGAACATCAGTTATATGCCAAGTTCAGCAAATGTGAGTTTTGGTTGAAGGAAGTTGGATTTCTCGGACATGTTATATCCGGAGAAGGTATAGCGATGAGACCCCACTAAAGCTGCCATCGTGACAAGCTGGGAAGCACCAACGACGATTGGAGAGATCCGAGTTTTCTTGGACTGGCCGGATACTACCGGAGATTCATTGAGAATTTCTCGAAGATTGCGAAGCCTATGACGGAGTTGTTGAAGAAGGACACTAAGTTCAATTGGACCGAGGAATGTGAGGCTAGTTTCCAAGAGTTGAAGGAACGTTTGGTTACCTCACCAGTGTTAATTCTGCCAGATCAAAGCAAGGATTACGAGGTGTATTGCGACGCTTCACGTCGAGGACTTGGAGCAGTGCTTATGCAAGAGGGAAGGGTTGTTTCGTATGCTTCACGACAACTTAAGCCTCATGAGTTAAATTATGCTACTCATGATTTAGAGTTAGCAGTCGTAGTGCACGCACTGAAAACATGGAGACATTTTCTTATTGGAAACCACTTTGAGGTGTACACGGATCACAAGAGTTTGAAGTACATCTTCACGCAGAAGGAGTTAAATCTCAGGCAGAGGAGATGGTTGGAGCTCATTAAGGATTACGATATGAGATTGCATTATCACCCCGGAAAGGCTAACGTAGTAGCAGATGCGTTGAGCCGCAAGAGCCATTCCAACACACTAATGACCGGAGGTTTACCAAAAGAATTAGCCGAGGAATTTCGAGAGCTATGTTTGGAAATAGTTCCGAGAGGCTATGTAGCAGCATTGGAAATACAGTCTACTTTGATGGATAAGATTAGAGAAGCTCAGAAGACGGATAAGAGATTGCCTCTATTAAAGAGAAAATGAGCACGATACCTTATGGTTTGAGGACCGCGTTTATGTGCCAAGTGATCGGGAGATCAGGAAGTTGATTTTGCAAGAGGCCCATGATTTGCCGTATTCGATCCACCCAGGAAATACCAAGATGTATTTGGATTTGAAGAATAATTTCTGGTGGACCGGAATGAAGAATGATATTGCTGAGTATGTAGCAGTTTGTGATGTATGTCAGAGAGTGAAGGCATAACATCAGAAGCCAGCAGGATTGTTACAGCCATGGCCAATATCCGAATGGAAGTGGGAAAAATTAGGCATGGATTTCATCACGGGATTGCCCAGGACTCGTTCAGGCTATGACTCGATTTGGGTTGTAGTCGATCGTTTGACGAAGGTAGCTCATTCCATTCCAAAGGAAGACTACCTACTGGCGGTGCCAAATTGGCTAAGATATACATGACCAGAATCGTATGTCTGCATGGAGTTTTGAGGAGTATCGTATCAGATAGAGGAACCCAATTCACCTCAAAGTTTTGGAAACAGTTGCACGAAACCTTGGGAACCAGACTAGAGTTTAGCACAACTTTTCATCCCCAGACAGATGGACAAACCGAAAGAGTCAACCAGATTTTGGAGGATATGCTAGAGCGTGTGCATTGGATTATGGATCAAGTTGGGATGACAACTTGCCGTATGCGGAGTTTTCTTATAACAACAGCTACCAAACCAGTTTGAAGATGGCCCCTTTCGAAGCCTTGTATGGAAGGAGGTGCAGAACCCCGATGTTGTGGGATGAAGTTGGAGACCGCCAGTTGTTTGGACCGATTTGATTAAGGAGTCTGAACGGAAAGTGAAGTTGATTCGCGATAGGCTCAAGGTAGCCCAGTCTAGGCAGAAGAGCTATGTGGATTCAAAACGCAAGGAGACAGTATACGAAGTCGGAGACAGAGTTTATCTTCGAGTATCTCCGCTATGAGGAGTCAAAAGTTTTGGAGTTAAAGGAAAGTTAGCGCCATGTTTTGTAGGACCATATCGTGTTTTGGAACGTATGGGAGAAGTGGCCTACAAGTTGTAATTGCCCGAAGGAATTGTCAGGAGTTCATGATGTATTCCACGTTTCCCAGTTGAAGAAGTGCCATGCGGAGATGGCTGATATACCACTAAGAGATACAAAGGCCATTGGAAGCGATTCGGTTGGATAACGATTTGACCTATGAGGAGAAACCAGTTAAGATTCTCGAGTTTGCCGGCCGAGTTACCCGCAAAGAAGGTTATCAAGTTTTGCAAAGTTCAAGGAGCCACCACACCGAGGATGAAGCCACACGGGAGCGAGAGGAAGATTTGCTAAAGGACCACCTCACCTATTTTCTAGCCAACCCGAATCTCGAGGGCGAGATTCATCTTAAGGGGGGTAGGTTTGTAACATCCCAAATTTTCAATTTGGAATGTTATACATTAGATCATCAATGCATATCATATTTTATTTGCTTTTGGTTTTGATCCTCTTTGTAACGACCATACCTCAAACAGTCTGATCTCTATGCTCAGGTGTCATCCCTAGATCAGTAATGCTGACACCACACAGTACTTGAAGGATTTATAACAGAGTAACAATCACACACTTATTACATCGAATGTCTCCAAAGGAGAACTTATTACAATAAACATGGCTTAAGGCCATCTAATAACGATAACAACGGAAGGCTTGGAAGAATAGCGAGTCCATCAACTCCAACGGCATCATTGAGTATAGGACCACGACCTAAGGCACCTTACTCATCGTCTAAAAAGTTTGCAACATGAACGTTGCAGCCTGAAAACGGGTCAGCACATGGAATATGTTGGCAATGTAACACACAGAGAGTAATGAAAGAAATAAGCTATACTACATGCATATATGGCTGGTGGAAAGCTCTATGGTTACAGTTTTATGTAAAGCAGCCGCTTTTTTCCCTACATCAAAGGAATAAATTTTATTTAACTATCATGGTGGTTGTTAAACATTGAGAATGGTTGTGACATTCTCAATCCCAATTAAGCATCATCATTAAAACCCAACATTATTAATTAAAGTAACATGATGAGATTCACATGATATCCAAGTACTAGATACTCAAGATGTCCATAACCGGGGACACGGCTAACCATGATTAGATTGTACACTCTGCAGAGGTTTGTGCACTTTTCCCCACAAGACTCGATCTCCTCCGTTAAGATTCTCGCACTACATGGTGTTTGAGAAACGGATGACCGAGACATAGTCTTTCAGAAGCGCTAGCACCTTACGAATGGGTAGACCGTACCAACCTACATCCCCTACATCTGCTAGTCTACCACTGTAAGAGTTCGCACGACTTAGTCAACTATTCTAGCATGAATAATCTCATGATCCCTTTGATCCTGGGTGGCGGTCCAAAAAGAAACAGGCAATCCTGGAATACCCAGGTACCTCAATCCACCCAGAAGTGTGTTTATGTTGCCACCTTAGATAAACCATTAATTAACAATCTCACAACTGTCATGGATACACTCACCCAATCCACGTCTACTAGCATAGCATGGCATAATAAGCAAACGTAGAAGTAACTCCCAAGGGTTTGATAATGAAACAGGTAATAGGTACTACCTCATCTACTTCCCAAAACCCACAATTTAATTAGATCCTAATCATGCAATGTTTGAGGATTGATCTAATGCATAAAAACTGGGTATGAAAAGGGATATGATCAAAGTGTTACTTGCCTTGCTGATGATTCGTGAAACCTAGAGATTCAAAGTAGCAAGCGGCGCACTCCGGGTACTCTATCGCAAACAAACAAACACACAATAAGTACTCAACTAATGCACAGGTAAAACTCCAAATAAAAGATCTAACCAGAAAGTTCAACTTAAGAACTCCGGTTTGCAAAAAGAATCAAATCAAACGAAGCAACGAAAGTCAAACGACGAAGGAAAACAGCTTCGTTTCACTAATCTGGATCTAATTCAGATTTTACAAGAGCAAAAACTTGTTTAAGTTGGTTAAACGGATAGAGGGTTTCGAGACGAAACTCCAGGCGCTTGAATCGCCTGATTCCGATAAACGAGCGAAAAGTTATACTAGAACGAAAATCGGATCAGCAATCGCGATCAGAAAAATCGCGGAATAAATCCGAGAAAAGGAAAAACGACGAACAGCTTAACAAACGAACGTTCGTTAACTGGGTCTAAGCGATGAACACGTTCGTTAAGATGAACGAACGAGCGAACGCTCGCTATTTAACCGAACCAAAAATAAACCGATCTAAAAAAACAAAACTAAAATAAATAAATAAATAAACCGCGGCTATTAAAAAACCGGGCGCTTTTCTAAAGAAAACCGCCGGCGACGGCGGCTACCTCGGCGGCGGGTCCGGCGAGGGCGGCGGGATCCGGACGGGCGAGGTCAAGGGCGGCGCGAGGTCGGGCGGCGCGGCGCGGCGGCGGGCTAGGGTTAGGGTTTACAGGCGGCGACGTGAGGCGGGTCATGCCCGGGTGGCGCTATTTAAAGCCCCCCGGCCAGAGGAGTCCTGGCCGGAACCGGCCCATAGGCGGTTCGCATTTTTTCTTTTTTTTTTAAAATAATAACGCGCATAAAAACAAATAAAATAAATACTAAACGGACTCCAAAAAGCCCGAAATGAAATTTCCCCGGCTTCTAAAATCAAGCCGGACAAGATGAACATTTATTTGGGGCCTAAATACAATTTTGACAAACACATACTTTTTCTAAATTCAAATAAAATGGCGAAAAACTCCAAAATAAAAACTTATTTGATTTTATTATTAAATCCTCAATATTTATTTATTTTGGGAAAGTCATTTTATTTCCTCTCTCATATTTTTGTAATAGAAATAATTGATGATAAAATAATTAAAATCAAATGATCTTATTCTCAAAATTTGAGAAAACTCAAATATGAAAATAACGAAATCCCCAACTCTCTTCGTGGGTCCTTGAGTTGCGTAGTATTTCTAGGATCAAAACCAAAAGCAAATAAAATATGATATGCATTGATGATCTAATGTATAACATTCCAAATTGAAAATTTGGGATGTTACACCGCCGTTGCCAAAGATGCCCGCCGCCACGCCCGCACGCCTCGGATCCGGCCGGATCCCCTACTCTTCCACCCAGCGAGAAGACCCGATGAGGGAGGAGGGAGTGGTGATGCGCTGCGCTGTGGGGGTCGCGGGGAAAGAGAGCTAGGTTTGTGCTGTGGGGGCCTAAGCGAGGCGCACGAGGCGAGTAGGGAAAGGGCAGTTTCACCCAGTAAAGTTTCACCTAGCCAATCGAAAGGGACCCCGAGCCCACCAGTCATGGACCTCAAAACTCAACCGCGAGGTAAAATCAAGGGTAAGGATCTGACGGACCTGGCTTCTCGGTTGACCAGACTCAACGCGATCAAACGGCCAGGAACATCCTGATTCGGGGGAGCTCCGAGGAGGAGGGTCGGCTAGGCTTCTTTTATGTTTAAATACTCCTCGAGGGCTATCTCTCTTTGTACAGTAACCAAATCAATTTATCCTAGATGCAAACAAAGTTTGTGTGGAGAGGCAAGAGCTTGAGGGTCATGGTGCGATCATGGGATGAGAGGCAAACCTCCTCTCACGAGGAGGAGGATCACATCATTGAATCATGAATGTGAAGATCCATCGTCCAGAGAAGAACACCCCGAGGAAAGTGTCACGAAGGAAAAATAAGTAGAAGATGAGGCCAACAAAGACTTGGTATTCCTATCACATCAATCAAAGTTCTAACTACCGTCTTTATTTTGTTCAGGACACTCCAACTGTTATGGATGGTTGCACCATCCATGATTCGTAGGAGGAAACAAACCAGAAGAATCCCAAGAGGCGCAACACAATGAGGTGGTTCACCGTGGGTCCCCGGCCATATCTCCGTCCAGCCACCAAGAAAGATATGTGGAAGACTTTTTTTTAGAGAACGTCGGACTTTATTGATCAAGCAACAAAATTACATAGAGTCTCCCGGATGCAATCCGGAGCAGAATGGAAAATACACAGACTAGACGAGTCTAAACTTGATCTAGCTAATACATGAGCTAAAACATTGTACCGCCGACGAACATCTTTGAAAAGCCACGTAAGAAAGGCCATTAGCCAAGTCTTTGACATCAGCAAGAATTGATCCCACCGAACGATCCCTGGCAGGGACATCAATCGTTGCACCACAGAGAGGCAATCCGTGTTGAAGATAATATCATCAAAGCCCACCTCCCGAACAAGATGGACCGCTCGCCGGAGAGCTAAGGCTTTAGCCAATTCAGGAGAAAGAGCTCCCACCACCGGTTCAGAACACGCAGCCACACAAGAGCCCTCATGGTTGAGCACCACCACCCCCATACTAGATTTCTGCCTCTCCTCAGACACAGCAGCATCAGAGAAGGCTACACGGTTCCCTCGCGGCGGAGACCAAAGATGGTCCAAGACGAGGTCTCACGCTGGTGACAGGAGCACGCTTGTAGAGGTGTTGGAATATCAAGTCAATATAGGCCTTGGCCTTGGCAGTATGCGTCTCGGCGCAGTGCCACCGATTCATTCCTTGCTTCGTTCCTAGCCTCCCAAATATGCCATATAGCGGCAGTGACGATCGTTGCTTCCCTGGTCGTAAAGCAGGACAAGAACTCGAAAAGCCACCGCTTGGGCAAGGAGAAGGACGACCGACCCAAATTTTGATGCGTAAAGAATCCTTAAGAGCATCGCAAACCGCGCGAGCATGGGGGCGTAACAACAAGGCGTCCTCCACGCTCTCAAAGCCGAGCATGTAAGCGACAATACGACTGGCCGGGACATGACGCCTTGTCAGAAGTTGTTCCTGGACGGAAGATACCATGAGCCAAACGCCACAGGATGATCTTCATCTTGTTGGGCACTTTGACACGCCATAAGGATTTCCACAGCTTTTCCTCCTCCGGCCAATTCGAGCCTTGACCCAAGCCATTCTTGCTCCTCGCACCCAGGAAGCTGCCTGTTCTCGCCATATTGTAAGCAGACTTGACCGTGTACACACCAAACTTTGTAAAAGGCCAGCGAGCAAAATCATTACCACCATTTCGGTTGATCAGTATTTGCAAAATCTCATCCGCCACTCTAGCAGGGAAGAAAGCATGGACAGATTCAGCGTCCCAAACCCCACTCTCCTCCTGAATTAGGCAATGGACAAGGGCCGAGGCCGGAATGGGCGACAGTGGGCTGCAGATACTCCGGGCGAAGACGGGATCCAATGGCGAACATGATTTTTGTGTCCCGCCCTTGCCAATGCCCCATTGAACCCCTTCAAGAGGTCCCGCCATGAATGATACCGCGCCAAGTCATCAAGCGAGGCGAGGCATGAAGCGTTCGAAATTTGCATTCGGATAATATCTGCCTTCGAACTCGGGCACACAATCTAATCAGGTTCGTTGAGAAGCCTCCAACCCTGTTTACCTAGTAGTGCCTGATTGAACAAGGCCATATCACGAAACCCCATGCCCCCGAGGGATTTCGGGGTCGACAGCCACGACCAAGATCGCCAGTGCATTTTCTTTTTACCATCCTCTCTGCCCCACCACTGATCGGAGATAATCTGCCTGAACTTTTCACATGTGGCAACCGGAAGTCGGAAGCACCTCGAAACAAAGGTTGGAATGGCCTGTGTGATTGACTTCAACAGAGTCTCATTCCTAGCCCTTGACAACGGCCGATCAGACCACCCAAAAAGATTCTGCCAGGCTCTATCGGTCAAGAATTTAAAGGTGCTAGTGGGAGAGTTACGAACCTCCATGGGCATGCCCAGATAAGAATCGTTGAAAGACTCATTGAAAATCCCAAGTTGGTTCTTAACTCTATTCTTGACATCCTCCGGGCAGTGCATCCGAAGAATAAGGACGATTTCTCCTTGTTGATGGCCTGACCCGAACCCTCACAAAACGGAGTTAAGACTGACTCCAATGAGTCCACACTACGTTGGTTGCTCTTAGCAAAGAAGATGCTATCGTCCGCAAATAGGAGGTGTGAGATAGGAGGGCCTTGCCGGCCGTTTTTGATTCCTTGTAGCTCGCCACAACACTCCTTCTGGAATAGCAGACTAGACAAACCTTCAGTGCATAAGAGAAACAAGTAGGGACTAACTGGGTCTCCTTGACGGATACCTCGGGAGGGAACCACCGGATCAGTGAGCTCACCGTTGACTTTGACAAGATACCGACATTGGTGACACATCTCATAACAGTATCAATCCACGCAGGAGCAAAACCCAACTTAGCCAAACAGGCATGAAGGTAGCTCCACTCCACCCAATCATAAGCTTTCATCATGTCGATCTTGAGCGCAAAGAAAGGTTGCTTCAGCCACTGCCTTCTGATCGTATGCAAGCACTCATAAGCAATCAGGGTGTTGTCAGTGATCAATCTGCCCGGTACAAAGGTACTCTGGTACTCTGAAACCACAACCGGCAGTAGCACCTTCAAACGGTTGGCCAAGACCTTGGAAGCAATCTTATAAAGCACGTTGCAAAGGCTGATTGGACGGAAATTCTTCAAGTGTTTGGGTCTCGTGGTCTTGGGGATTAAAACAGTAACTGAGTCACAAAAACCCTCAGGAATAGGACGCCCTTCAAGAAAACCCCGCACAGCCTGACAAATATCCTCCCCAAGAAAATTCCAATGTGTTTGATAGAAGAGTGCTGGAAAACCGTCAGGGCCCGGAGCCTTCATGGGACCCATCTGAAACAAAGCTGTTTTGATCTCATCGTTAGAGTACGGTTTACAGAGAGCCTCATTCATCTCCGGGGTAACCTTGGGAGTAATAGCATCTAAGATCCCATCCGCAGCTTGGCAAGGCTTGGAAGTGAACAATTTATCATAGAAGCTTTGAACCAAGCCCTTGATCTCCCCCTGAGAGCTGGAGCAAGAACCATCTTCATGGATCAGTGACTGAATCCTGTTCGCTCTCCTGCGGGCAGTCGCCCTAGCATCAAAAAAATCCATGTTGCGATCGCCAGCTTGAAGCCAATCAATGCGGGACCATTGACGAGCCATAATTTCCTCACATTCAAAAAGCTCACACAGTTGCCCCTCGATCGAACGTTCCTCAGCCAGGAGAGTCGGGGAGGGCGGTGAAGACCTGATAGAAGCTAGGCGTCGCTCCAACTTCCCAATTCTCCTCCTGATACATCCAAAGGCCTCCTTGCTCCAGGAGCGTAGAGAACCCGCAACATGTTTCAGAGTAGACCAAGTTGATTCCAAGGATGGGCAGCCCGCCCTCACATCCGACCAAGCTTGCTCGACAGTTCCCTTGTAATCATCAGCCCTCACCCACATAGCCTCAAATTTAAAACCTTGCTGAACAGGAGCGGCCCGATTCTGACGAGAGTTGTTGTCCAGCGAAATCAGCACAGGGTAATGGTCGGATGAAGTAGCAATAAGATTCTCCACAGCACATACATCAAACAAGCTTGTGAACGCACCATTGGCAACGGCCCGGTCCAGCCGACACTTGACATGACAATCCGGGTCCTGCTTGTTACACCAAGTAAACCTCGGTCCAGAATAGCCCAAATCTGTTAGACCACAGTCCAGCAAACAATCTCTAAAAGCCTGAATCTGAGACTCTGACCGATCCCTCGGACCACAATGTTCATCTTGAGCAACAACCTCGTTGAAATCACCACAGCATAGCCACGGCCCCTCCCATAGGGGCTGCAAGCGTCGCAGGAGCTCCCAAAATTGAGGTCTATCCTCCCTTCGGGGCTCCCCATAAACAAAAGAAGCACGCCACACCGGACCCTCACTTAGCTTGACATGAGCATCAATGCAACGTTTGTTAGCTGCTTTAACCGTCACATCCGCAGTAGACGTCCAGAACAAAGCCAGACCACCACTGAGCCCCTCACTGCTAACAGCGTAGCAGCCAGAGAAACCCAGTGACCACATAAAGTTCCTCACACGAGACTCCCTCATCTTTGTTTCAGAAAGAAAGAGGAGGGAGGGTCGGTAAAGCTTCACTAGCCAGCGAAGCTCGCCAACTGTCGAGTCCGACCCCAAGCCTCGATAGTTCCAGCAGATGATACTCATTGCGTCTGGCGGGGCTGCGCCGCAGCCTCCGCCGGATCCGCCGATCGACAATCTGAGGTCCGTTGCTTCTTATTAGAGTCAAGCTCTGTGTCATGATCCTCAATCTGACTCACCACAGGTCCACCCAGAACTGGAACCAAAGCAATCTGAGGCCTTTCCTGATTTCCTCTTCTGACCAGCAGCAATCGACTTTTTCCTCGAGGCCGTGAACAGTTCTCGGCTAGGACCACTGGCCCGCCCTCGATCGCGCCCCCGAGGAGAGCGCCCATGGCCACGAGCAGCCCCACCATGTTTGACAGGCGACGAAACCTCACCTTCAGCAGCCACAAAACCCTTCGGGGCAGAAGAGTTGCCATGTTCAGGAGCCATAGTTTGAGAGTTGCCGAAAGCGCGATCCCCCGCACCGGTAGATGAAGACGAGGTCGCACTAGATCTCGAGCCCCCTGATCTCCGCTGATGTTCATCATTGACACATAGCCTCTTAGCAGCATAGGGCAGATCACCGTTCTCATCCCGCACACCCGGAGTAGGACACATCACCGAGGAGTGACCTAGGATACCACAGGAAAAGCAGACAAACGGCAACCTCTCATACATCACCGAGAAAGTTTCAATGCTCTTCAACTTGAGGGAAGTCACCGTGATAAAGCGGACGATCGACACATGCACATTGATCTCGGTCCTCACTCTCATGAAGCCACCCCAACATCGACCATCACTATCTGAATCCACGCTCAAGATCCGACCAATCGGTTTGGCAAACTCCCGACCCAGCTTGGCCTTCATAAGCCTTGGCGGCAGATTCATAATTCAAGCCCAGTTTGCAAGACTATCAAACTGAACCTGCAGGGGCTGAATATTCTGATCAAACACTTTCAGGAGAACCGTGTGCTTGCCGACCATCCATGGTGAGCCCGCGATCACCCTGTCCCTATCAGCCTGAGTACCAAATTCTGCCACAGAAACATTATTCCCCGAGGGATGGAACAATAAGACTTTCGGATTACCCCACGCCGGCCGCATCGCTGACGTGATCGTCTGGAGATGAAGAGAATTGGGGGACAGCACCTTCCCCACAAGGGCACAATCTGGGGCTACCAGATCCACCTCGTCCTCATCATCAAGGATCACCGGTTGTGCCTCCACCGCCGTGAGACGAAGCTGCTCCATCAGATCTTCAACTCGATCAGCGGATGGCGCACCACCACCCGAGTGTGACGCCCCATCACTCTCCGTCTCCTTTCGTTTGCCGCGCAGCGTCAAGGCAGGCGAATCGCCGCTGCCGCCATGCGCATTAGAAGAGCCCAAACTGGCATCAGGCCTCACCCCGTCGCGCTCCCCCATCATCGAGAGCCGAAGCACCTCAACCAGTTCCTGCCAAGGGTGGGTAGCGGTCCAAAGAGCGCCCCTGGATCACCCCGAACAACAACCAGATGAGGAAACACCAAATCCCGGATGAGGCGGAAGATATTGGAGAGATAGGGAAGGAAGAATTGGATCTGGGATGATGGATCACAAATCCATACGTTGATCTCGCCCTAGGAACCACCCATCGCCCGAGGGTTTCGGGAGCCCTAGCAAGCGGTTCAGATATGTGGAAGACTTATTTTGTTTGTACGTTTAATAATTTGAAACCTTTGAGTTCCTTTTGAGCAAAGAGGAGCATTTTCTCCTATGATTAGTGGATATATACAATAATACTTTTCATTGCATTCTTGAGATAGCCATATTTGGTGCGAGATTAGTTTGAACGTTATTGTATCTTCACCACGAGATAGTTATAAGTCTTCCACATAATAGGTGTGGATTGACTAGTCGAAGTTAAAATCTACATGTGATAAGTTATATTTAAAAGTAGTTTATGGCCATTTTTCCAATAAAAGTAAATTAATAGAGGAAGTAGCAGGAAAGGAAAATTCTCCAAGTATCAAAAAGTAATTGTTAATTCTGAACCACATTTTTCATTTATCCCAATCAAACATGCTCACCTTACATGTCACAAATTAAAACAATAAACGATTGTGACATGGTCAAGTAGGCATGTTTTCCGAGACAACCTGAAAAAGATAAAGAAAATAACCTGAAACAAATCAAACATCCATATGCTTCAAAAGGTAACGAGAGGCCATCACGACTTGCTTGGATGAAGCAAAGAAAAACTAGCATGGAGTTGTCATGCCTCCGCTAATGAATCAATCACTTAAGGGGGGTGCCTTCATTATTCTCTCATAGGTGACGATACAATAGACTTGGATGCTATCGTGTATCTTACATGATCTGCAATAAACTCATTCATTTGCGTTTATCAATTCATGAACTAAGATGATCTTGTTCTTTCAAAAGTCATGGTATTTTCTCGAGGAAGAGAAAATTTTTAATCTTTGGGGAGTTGATGAGTCAAAAAATGCATCATATTTTACTTCTAATTTGTGTCGTAGATGTAGGATTCGATGGAACCTTATAGTGTCCCCGCACTTTTTATTGATTTTTACCAGGATTCTTAAAATGGAGGAGTTCTTGAGGCAAATGAAAGAGATCATGAGATATGGTTTGAGAATCACATTGATTTATGTGATAAAAACATACCATAGAAGGCACAAGTAAAGATGGGAGAAAACCAGCTACTACTGGGATTCTAGGAGAGAAGACGACATCTACACGAGGACACGTGCTCGTACCAGCCGCCGCCGCCACTACCTGTTGAATGTTTTGACCCGGACCTTCGGATCAGAAAAAGGCATAGAGATATCAAAAACTTTGCTAGACTCAAGTACCCTAGCCTCCGGAAGGGATCCAGAGGGGGAATCGATAGAAGGGCTCTGTGACATCATTGTCTTGATCAAGAGGACTACAACATCAACCATCTCCACCATCATCATCCCACTTTCATCTCTCTGTAATACAAAAAACCCTAGTGGGTCCATTCTTGTATTGCTTTGATCATTCATCTATGTTTATCATGATTTACCTTTCGATGTGATGTCTGCATGTCCAAGTAGGCCCCCTAGTTCTCAGGGATATGGAGAAACCCTAGTATGTGTAGGTGTCGAACGCTGATAGGATGTTGCATCATTTTTGTGTGTTTATTTTAATAATCTTCTTGATGTTGGGTGAAGTCGACCACTCAATATTTGCCTTTTTGGACAAAAGGTTATTACTATTGGTTGCTTTGTGGAGTTATTGTGGTGATACAAGCTACTTTCCTCCTTCCCTGATCATTTGATAGGTGATAACCCACAAGTATAGGGGATCAATTGTAGCCTCTTTCGATAAGTAAGAGTGTCGAACCCAACGAGGATCTAAAGAACAAATATTCCCTCAAGTTCTATCAACCACCGATACAACTCTACGCACGCTTGACGTTCGCTTTACCCAGAACAAGTATGAAAATAGAAGTACTTTGTAGGTGTTTTTGGATAGGTTTGCAAGAATATAAAGAGCACGTAAACAAAAAGTAGGGGCTGTTTAGATAAAGACACAACTAAATTAGTTTTAGTAAAGAGCTTTTTGTCACGAGAAAGTTATTTGTCCCTAGGCAATCGATAACTAGACCGGTAATCATTATTGCAATTTTATTTGATGGAGAGTGAAAGTGCGTTATATCGACTAGAGGGGGGGTGAATAGGCGATTTTTATGAATTCTTCACTGAGGAATTTGCCGATGAGGAAATTCCTTAGCGAAAAACTACTTGCAGCGGAATAAGTACTCAGAAGTAAGCATGATGGAATACAGACATGGTCATCATGATGAAATGAAGACAAGCACAGAGTACAGAAAGCGTAATCACAGGATAACACAGGATGAAGACAAACAGACTGAAGAAATTGAACTGAGGAAACTAAGAAAGTCTTCAGTCAAAGTCTTCAAACACAGATATGATGAAGCACTTATCACAGTAGTGAGGAAATGAAAGAGTTGAGGAAATAGAACCAGTAAGGTTGGTGAAGACAATGATTTGCTAGACCAGTTCCAACTGTTGTCTCAGTTGTACGTCTGGTTGGATCGGCTGAGTATTTTAACTTGAGGACACACCATCCCGGACACCCAGTCCTGAGCACGCAGCTCTGGACACCAAGTCCTCACCGTATTCTCCTTAAACTAAGGTCACACAGACCTCATCCAATCACTCATGGTAAGTCTTCAGGCGACTTACAAACCTTCACAAACTCGGTCACTCGGCGATCCACAATTTCCTCTTGGATGCTCTAGACCATGACGCCTAACCGTCTGGAAGAAGCACAGTCTTCAAAGGTAACAAGCGTCGGGATCCACGCAGGATCAATCTCTTCAGTGATGCTCAATCACTTTGGGTTTGTAGGTGTTTTGGTTTGGGTTTTCCTCACTTGATAATTTTCACTCAAAGTCCTCGGAGGATGGGATGCTCTCAAATGACAAGTGTCAGTTTCTCTCGGAGCAGCCAACCAGCTAGTGGTTGTAGGGGGCGGCTATTTATAGCCTAGGGAGCAGCCCGACATGATAAGACATAAATTCGCTTCAATGATATGACCGTTAGGTAGATAAGATATTTTGGGACAGTCAAGAAGACAGCGAATCGGAAGTTTGAGTTCAAATTCCTCGGGGCTATCATGTTCCTCATCGTAGGCAATCCGCCCGGCGAATTCCTAACTCCTCGGTCAGAACAAATTCCTCGTGACCGGAAGAACTTCGTCTACATTCTTGAAGAAATTGACTGAATCAATGAGATTTCCAATGGCTTCACTCGAAGGGATTGGTAGGTGTAGGATTTTGAGTCGAGCATCACATGGAAATTTTTCCTTAGTATTTCCTCGACCCCCTTTAACAGTACGGTGTTTCCTATGTTTCAAGAAAGAGAAAACGAAACTACGAAAACAAAAGTCTTCACGCTTCATGTTCCTCAAATAAATACCAAGTCTTCAAGGTCACACCAATTTCTTCACTTTCAAAGTCTTCAGAATACCAAAGTCTTCAGTTGAAGAACTTCATTTTTAGGGGTCGACTTGCACTGTAAATATCAAACTCCTCATAGACTTATAGACCTGTATACACTCATAAACGCATTAGACCCTTAACCTATAAGTCTTCAATACACCAAAATCACTAAGGGGCACTAGATGCACTTACGATCTCCCCCTTTTTGGTGATTAATGACAATATAGGTTATGTTTTCAACGGGGATAAACATATGAAGTGTAAATACGATATTGAGGAATTTGATTGCAAGATATAGAAGAACTCCCACGAAGATGTGCATAGTGAGGAATTTGCTTTTGAGGCAATGCACATTTGAAGAGTTGAATCATGGAGATCTCCCCCTATATCTTGTAATTCATACACGCATTTGACATATAGTATGAAGAATTTGAAATGCATGATGAAATATGGTTGCTGTTGTAATTCAGCATGCACGCAATAATTTTAACGAGGAATAAGCATGCAGAAGAACACATCAAAAGTATCAGAGCACCATCGGGTTTAAGATTACAACTCGATCCAATAAAATTTCAGAAGAGCGAGAGTTGTAACTTAGCAAAAAAACGCCCCATATAATGGACCCGCTTGAAGACTAACTCAAATTTCTCCCCCTTTGTCATCGAATGACCAAAAGGATCGAAACTAAGGACTAACGCCCCTGAAGAATATCAAGTTGATGGAGGAGCGCCTTGTCGTCGAAGTCGTGTGTCGTAGTAGGGCCTGCCGCAGTGTCGTCCAAGTCTTCATTTTCATCAGTGTCGCGCGATGAAGAATAAGAGCTGGCCACCAAGGAAGGAACCTTGACCTTCTTGTATTTCTTCGGAGGAGGTGCAAACCAGTCAAATTCTTCCCTCGGACCCATTTTCTTCAGATCTTCTTCGTTGTAGACATGAGACAGAATAGCCCAGGTACGGGTGAAGGTTTCTTGGAGGTAGTACTGATTTTTCTTCACTGCATTATGGGTTGAGGTCATGTTGTGAAGAATTGAACCAAACTGGCGCTTGACCCATTTATGATTGCGATCAACCTTCTGATGAAGACTGAGGAGAAGCTCACGATCAGTCATCACCCCGGGTGATATGGCTTGAGGATTTTGCTTGGCAGAGTTGTTGGCGGCAGAGTCATGTGTGGCAGAGTCATCATTGGTTGAATAGGATGCAGCCTTGCGAAATTGACCATCCAATGGACGAATGCCTTCATCTATCACAACAGTTTGCCTTGACTTTATCATCAGCTGAGGAAAATGTCCGTTTGAGGACTTCAATTGAAGGCAAGTAGCTGCAAGAGTATCAGCCTTGTAATTGAGTGAAGACCTTGTCCTGATGAATCTCATAATCCATGGTGCATAAGGCTTCAGCTCAAATGGTGACATAGCAATATTTGCCAGAGTCCTCATGAAGAAATCATGGAAGTTGACGGGAACGCCATGAATGATATTGAAAAGCATATTCTTCATGATGCCAACGACTTCTTCATCATTTGAGTCGTGGCCTTTGACGGGACTCATTGTCTTCGTCAGAATGCGATAGACAGTCCGAGGCACATACAGTAAGTCCTTGACGAGGAATTTGGTTTGAGGGGCATGCCCTGGCTTGAAAGGCTTCATCAGCACTTGCATGTAATGATTTGTAAGCTCAAGTTCACTGTAGACGCAACGATCACCGTCAAGGGGAGGACTGAGTGGGAGGGCACGAAGCAATTCAGTTTCTGGTGCCTTGTAGTGAGTATTTTCTGACATCCAGTCCAGCACCCATGAGTTCACATCTTCAGAATCTCCTATGATGTGCAGTGTTGCATAGAACTGAAGAATTTGTTCTTCGTTCCAATCACATATGTCAGTGCAGAAATTCAACAATCCAGGCTGAGGAATTTCTGGTTCCTCTTCAGTGGCAGTCTGCGTGTTCAAAGGATCAGCAACAACAATTTCTTCAGCACTAGTGTCTGGAATTTCTTGATGCACAGACGACGTGGGATGAGTTTCTTTAGAGCCCATTTGAATAGTTGGTGCAGGGGACTGAGGTATTTGTTGTAGTGGGGTGAAGAGTGGAGAATTGGAGTGGTGACTTTCCCAAAAGTCATCATTCATCACTGGCATAGTGCATCCAATATCCACGTTTTCATTGTCAATTTCTTCAACGCCAGCCTCTTCAGCTGTGAACTGAGGCATAGGCGAGGAAACAACTGGTGTTGAAGGGATTTTATCCACTTCAATTTCTTCATCAATCTGCTCTGATGAAGCAGCAGAATGATTTTCTTCATCAGATCCGTTAGGGATCACATATTCTTCACCAAAAGGAACAAGGTCCTTTGATGGCAGGGTTGAGATCGGAATAGCATCCATGGGATTTTCAAACGAGCTGGTCATAGGCTTCATTTTCTTCGGGGCTGAAGAATCTGAAGCAGCTGATGCTTTCCTTTTCTTCATAGCAGCTTGCACTGCAGCCTTGGTCTTCTTCACATCTGATGCAGATGGAAGGATAGGAGTTGGTGTAGGCGCAGGAGGAGCTGAGGAATCTGGTTGATTTGCTTCAGGCGCAACTGATGCAGTTGCCCTGACTTCTTCATTTTCTTCAGGCGCACCACTAGTGGATGCACTGGCAATTACTTCAGCGGCTGGAATGCAGTCATCAGCCCTGGAACTAGCATTTTCTTCAGCAGTCTGAAAGTCATCAGTGGTGCAGGCATGTTCTTCAGTTTGCTGAGCAGAAGCTTCATCCTGAGGAATTTCCTATTGCGTTGGAGCTGCAACATTGGAGGTAAATTTCTCAGTCAGTTTAACAAACCTGACTTTTGCTCCTTGCCAATCAGCATAGTAGGCGTTGAAGTTGTCGCTGAGAGCTTTGATTTCAGACTGAATTTTGATGAGTTCATCAGTTGTCATTTTGACAACGTTTTTCCTCAGGAACTTCTCTTTCCTGAACTGAGCCTTCTTGATCTGCCTGGCCTTCTCAAATTTCCATTTTTCTTCAGAGATGAAAAAGGGTCACCATGTGACTTTGTCCAGGAGTCAAATGGAAATCAGGCATAGGAGTGTCTGGATCCTTATGCCAAAGATCAATATAATCGAGGATCAACTTAGGATCCAATAGCAGTGGCACATTGGTGCCTTTGGCTCTAGCGGCCCTGACTTGTCTGCATCTCGATGATTTACGCAAGTTCATCATCATCGCCTTCATCGCCGATGGCACTTAGAAGGCAACCTGTTTCTTCTTAGGACTTGGCCGAGGACCTCGTCCAGCCGTTGCCTTTGTCTTCAGCAGAGTGGGGCCTGATGAAGAATTTGGTGCAGCTGAGGAACTCGCTGAGACACCAGAAGCAATAGAGATGCCTGCAGTCCTTTGGCACATGGCCAAATGCACAGGTGCTGAGGACTTTGCCGGAGCAGCTGAGGACTTTGTAGGAGGAGCTGAGGATTTTGGAGGAGCAGGAGCAGCATGAGGAACTGGCCGAGAGGGCTTTGAAGATTCTGGCCTCAGGGCATTGCTGAGGAACTAGGCCGTGAGGGCACTGTTGGTGAAGCACTTGGCTTGTGCGCGGGCTTCTTTGCCATTGATTTCCTAGGCTTGACAGAGGCCTCGGTGGCAGCTGAAAGCAGAGTCTTCATTGAATTTCCTCACTGCTTCTTTGGCTTGTCTAGCCAACGTGGCTTGGCGCTTGGCCCATTCTTCAGGAAAATCCTCACCATGCTTGATGCTGGTGGGGTCAGCTACTTGGCCAGGTGCCAATGGAGCTCTTGGACATGGAGGATTAAGTGCGAATTTCTTCATATACTTTGGAGTAACATACCTGTACTCCCTCCATTCTCTTGCCCATCTCCTTTCAATCCTCTGTATGCGCACCTTGCGCGAATTTTTGTCCTCCTTGCCAAATTTGGCCTCATCAGGAGTGCAGTATCCAGCATAGATGTCCTCAGGGATTTCAAAAGCAGTCATGACCTCAGGCTTCTTTCCTCCCTTCTGTGGTCTTTTGTCACCCATTTTCTTCAGCTGAGGAATATGAACGACTGAAGTTTCTGAAGAGGTGTGCAACTTTTCTTCGAGGAATGCTGCAAATGAGTTAAGTTGATGAGAACCTAGTGATTCAAAGAATGACATGAGTACCTGTGAGCAGTATAGTTGCGAGGAATTTGGAGAGGTCATATGCGTTCTCGTAACGCTTTTAAAAAGAACAAGTTTGAGGAATTTGACCAGATGAGTCTTGAAGAATTTCACTAAGCGTTCTTTGTCTTAGGTTCCAGAGTTTTATAGATCGAGGATCCACACAATTGAGGAATCTTGAAGAAAAAAGATGCTTAGAAAATGAATCAAGTACAGATGACATGTGAGGTGTTTAGTGTGTGAGGATTTGAAGAATAAAACACCTTTGAGGATTTTGCAGAGAAAATTTGAATCAAAGAGGGCAGTAAAAGTAACTTTTAATTACCCTGGACTAAGAACATGACGAACTGTGAGGTGGAGAGGTGAAGTTGGTCAGTGCAGATCTTCCACGCCCTAACTTGGCGGAGGAAGACAGCTACGGCGGCGGAGTGAAGATTTCCAGCCGGGCCTTGAAATCTGATAATGACGAGGTCGAGGCGGTGAAGCTCTTCCTCACCGGCGATGATGGAGTAGCGGCGGCGCTAGGGTTTGAGAAGCTCGAGCAGGAGAGAGAGATCGAGCGGAGTAAAGGAAGTGAGGAAGGGGTGAGGGGGTATTTATAGTCGCAGTGAAAAACTGTTCGCCCGAGGATTTAGGACGAACGTGCCCCTGACCCTTCTCATTCGCATGACATGTGTCACCCACGTACTGAAAAGTGGAGATCGTGTTAGATCGTGGGTGAATAGATAAGTCTATCGTTGGATGCGGAACGGTTTGAGCGGCAAAGCCGAAAATTTCGGACAAGATAAGTTTAAAAGTTTCATTCGCAAATTCTTCAGCTGACAAGGACACAGTGAAGACTTTGAACGAGTTTCAAATAGAACGCACATGAAGAATTTGTGAATAGATTGGGTTGAGTATAGCATAGAGGGGGAAGGGTCCGATCACATTCACTTAGCAGAAAATGCAACTTGAAGAAATAGCCATAAGTGAATGCTGTAGAGGACATAAACCCATATATATATCTAGCCAATGAAGAAAAACAACGGAAACAGTGAAGATTTTGCAAAGATGAAGAATTTGAACAACTGAGGAATTTCAAAAACTGAGGAAAAACTCAAATTGAAGATTTTCAACTTTGGTGGTGGCGTGACCCACCGTATAGAATGATGATTTCAGACACCGCTGCATACAATTGTCGTAGGGTTCTGAGAATCAAATTCTTCATTAATTTCTTCACACTTAGAGTGTTATTCTTCATTGATTTGAAGAAAAACGTTTCTTCATGTGTTGCACATCTAAGTCATTCATTTTTCATAAGTGTTAGGATGAGTGTCCTTTTCAAAGAACATTCGAAGACTCTAAGATATTTAGCTCACACCGCAACTTGCTAAATCTCTTCTCATCCAAGGGCTTTATGAAGATATCGGCTAGCTGTTCTTCAGTCTTCACATGCTCAATAGAAATGTCGTCCTTCAACACATGATCACGAAGAAAATGATGACGAATCTGAATGTGCTTTGTCTTCGAGTGCTGAACTGGGTTGTGAGAAATCTTGATGGCACTCTCATTGTCACGATGAGAGGCACATTCTTCACGTTGATGCCATAATCCTTGAGAGTTTGCTTCATCCACGGAATTGAGCACAAAGAAGAACCAGCAGCAATGTACTCATCTTCCACGATGACAAAGTGTAATACGCAGTTCTGTTTCTTCGAGGACCAATGACCAAAGATCGTCCGAGGAAATGAAAAGTACCAGATGTTGACTTGCGGTCCACACGATCACCAAAGATAGTCAGAGTCAGAATATCCAATGAGATCAAAAGCAGAGCCCTTGGGGTACCATAATCCTAGTGTTGGTGTGTGAGCTAGATATTGAAGAATATGCTTCACAGCCTTATGGTGTGATTCCTTCGGTGTAGCTTGAAATCGGGCACACATGCAAACACTAAGCACTATATCTGGCCTAGATGCACATAATTACAATAAAGAACCAATCATGGAGCGGTATACCTTGTGATCAAGTCAATACCATTTTCATCGATTGCATAGATGGCCATTTGTGGGCATAGGAATTTTGACGCCTTTGCAATCTTGCATGCCGAATTTCCTTAGAACATCCTTGAGGTATTTATCCTGAGATATGAATATGACATTGCGCTGTTGACGAATTTGAAGACCTAAGAAGAATTTCAACTCTCCCATCAAAGACATTTGATATTCTTCACTCATCATATAGGCAAATTCATCACTATAACGTTGGTCAAGACAACAAAGATAATATCATCAACGATATTTGACACACAAATAATTCACCATCATAAGATTTAGTAAAGAGAGTAGGGTCGAGTGAACCGGTGTGAAGCCATTCTTCATGAGGAATTCCTTCAAAGTGTCATACCACGCCCGAGGGCCTGCTTGAGGCCATAGAGGGCCTTGTTGAGTTTGAAGACTTTGTCAGGATTCTTTGGATATTCAAAGCCTGGGGGTTGAGCAACATATACTTCTTCCTCAAGCTTACCATTGAGGAATGCACTTTTCACATCCATTTGATATAAAGTGATATCATGATGGTTAGCATAAACAAGTAATATGCGAATAGCCTCAAGTCTTACAACAGGTGCAAAATTTTCATCAAAATCAATTCCTTCAACCTGTGTGTAGCCTTGAGCTACAAGTCGTGCCTTATTCCTCACCACAAGGCCATTTTCATCTTGCTTGTTGCGGTAGATCCACTTTGTGCCAATGATATTATGCTTGCGAGGATCTGGACGCGTTTGACCCGGTTCCTCGACGTTATTGAGCTCGAATCGATGTAATTCTTCTTGCATGGCCTGAATCCACTCGGGCTCCGTAAATGCTTCATCTACCTTAGTGGGATCTGTGATAGAGACAAAAGCATAGTGCCCATGAAGTTAGATAAATGTGAAGCTTTTGAGCGTGTGAGAGGACCTGGTGCTTCAATGTCATCGATGATCTTTTCAACTTGCACTTCTTTTTGCAACGCGAGGATGAGCTGGTTGTCGCCGAGGAATTTGATCGGCATTTTCTTCAAAGACCATTTTCTTCAAAGCATTCTCTTGAGTGCATTAGCTCGACGTTCTTCACGTTCGAATGAATTCTTCAAAGAGATTCTTCAAGATGGGAATGACATCCTCAGTCGCCTTGAACTTGATAGAATCCTCAGGTGCTGGTTCATCTATCACAGAGGGTAGCTGCTCTCTTTGCGAGCCATTAGTTTCATCGAACCACACATCTGTAGTTTCAACAATCTTGTGAAGAACATTGTTGAAGACTCTGTAGGTGTGTGAGTCCTTTCCGTAACCAAGCATAAAACCTTCATGTGCTTTCGGTGCAAATTTAGCATTGTGATGAGAATCTCTAATCCAACTTTTAGCACCGAAGACTTGAAATAACTCACATTCGGTTTCTTGTCAGTGAGGAGTTCATAGGCAGTCTTCTTGAAGAATTTGTGAAGATATACCCTGTTGATGATGTGGTACGCAGTGTAAATTGCCTCAATCCAGAAGTGACGAGGCGTCTTGTACTCATCAAGCATAGTGCAAGCCATCTCAACAAGAGTTCTGTTCTTGCGCTCCACGACGCCATTTTGCTGAGGAGTATAAGGAGCAGATAACTCATGAGTAATACCAAGTTCATCAAGATAGTCATCAAGACCGAATTCTTGAACTCAGTTCCATTGTCACTCTGATGTGCTTGATCTTCACACCAAAGTTGGTTGAAGCCCTCGAGGAAAATCGTTTGAAGACTTCCTGCACTTCATGTTTGAAAGTAACAATGTGTACCCATGTGTAACGAGAGTAATCATCAACAATAACAAAGCCATATAGAGATGCATCATTAGTGATTGATGAGTAATGATTAGGACCAAAGAGGTCCATGTGAAGAAATCCGAATGGTCGAGTAGTGGTCATGATAGTCTTCGCTGGATGCTTGGCCTTGGTCATTTTTCCAGCTTCACAGGCTCCACACAAGTGATCCTTGAGGAATTTGACATTCTCAATGCCAATGACATGCTTCTTCTTCGCAAGCGCAGCAGATTCCTCATGCCCGCATGACCAAGTCGTCGATGCCATAGCCAGCCTTCCGAAGCTTTTGCAAGTAGGCACACGATCGGGTTGCGGTCCTGTAGAAAAATCAACAATATACAAGTCTCCTCTCCTAAAGCCTTCAAGACTTTGGAATTGTCGACTTCCATAACCACAACACAATCGATACTTGCCAAAGACAACAACCATATCAAGATCACAAAGCATTGAGAGACATAAGGTTGTATCCTAAGGACTCAACAAGCATGACTTTGTCCATGTGTCGATCCTTTGTGATCGCAACCTTACCTAGACCCAATACACCGACTTTTGCCTTTGTCGTGAAGATGATATGCTTCAGATGCGATGGTGATAAGGGAGCATCCATCAATAGATTCTTGTCACCAGTCATGTGATTTGTACATCCACTATTGAGGACCCACTCAGTGGCTTTGGGTTGATCATCCTGCAGATGAATTAGTGCAACTTACGAACTCATATACTTCATCAGTGAAGAATATGATATCAAATTCATCAGATGAATTTCATCAAGCAAAGAAACAGATATAGCAAGATGAGGACGTGTGAAATTAAAGTTCATTTCTTCATGATTAGCCTGCGTCCTATCAGGCATTTTTGTCAGGCCCCCAGCAAATTCTTCAGACGTTAAAGAACGTCTGGAGACCTGACCCTGCAGAAGATATTAGTTCTTTTTCTTCACCACCCACATCTGAAGGGGTGGCAAAGAGTTCATCACTCTGCGAGCTCCATATGAGAATGGCGGCAAAGAAGCCAGACTATTTCATTTTGCATAAGAGGGGTTAGGGTAAGCATATGAATAAGCAGAGAAATTCTTCGAGGACTTATGAACATAATGGTTTGAAGAATAATGCACATATTCATAGCCCTTAGCTCTACCCTGCAAAACAGAGTTGTTAGCACGATGATATTCATATGAGGACTTTGATCCTTTTGAGGAATTTGATCCGTATGAGGAATTTGGTCAGTATGAGGACTTGGATCCATATGAAGAATTTTGTCCATATGAAGAATTTGATATGGGGTTCCTATTCTTCACAGGTGGTGTCATGAGGACATTCACCTGAAGACTTTCAAGGCACCTTTTGGGAACCCAGATTTTCTTCATAGGGGAACCGTTCCTGCAGTTAGTGCCAACATATCTAGCAAATGCTTCACCATTCTGATTTTTGAACAGCTTATAGTTGGAGTCAAATGACTCATCAGAAGAATGAGGAGATTCACATGTAAAGCCAGATAAGTTAGATGGATCAACTGGTGGTCCCTTTGCAGCAACCCATGAGGTTTTGGGGAGTCGCTCGGGCTTCCAATATGTACCATCAAGATTGAGTTTCCTCTCAAAGGCAATACCCTCTTTCATAGGGTTCCTGTTGAGGATCTGTTTTTTAAGCACATCACAAAGAGTCTGATGACCTTTGAGGCTTTTGTACATGCCTGTCTTGTACAATTCCTTCAGCCTGCATTGTCAAGGATACTAGCAATGTCCTCGGATGAGGAATTAGTGATAGCAAGAGGCAGGTGAATAATTTGTAACAATTGAAGCATTTGAACATTCAGGTGAAGAATTAGCAGATTCATGTTCAATGCACTTTAAGCATGGAGGAACAAATTCTTCTTGAGCCGCGCTGATTTGTTGAGCAAGCAATGAATCGCGCTCCTTCTGTAGATCTTCATAACTCACTCTTAGTTTCTCAAGATCTTGCTTTCTTTGAAGAAATTCATAATAGAGCTTCTCATGATCAGATAAGAGAGTGTTATGATGACCTTCAAGGCTGTCAAACCTAGACTGAAGTCTCTGAAGATTTTCAGTCAAGGCTTTAGTGCGCTCCATTTCTTCACCCAACATATCATCACTTTTGTCTAGCATGTTTTGAACCTTTTCAAAAGCCCTTTGTTGTTTTGCAGCAATCTTAGCAAGTTTAGAGTAGCTGGGCTTGAGGTTTTCATCAAATTCATTCTCACTAGATTCAGAGGAGGTATATTTGATTACCTTGGCACCCTTTGCCATGAAGCAATAGGTGGGAGCGTAGTCATCATTATCTTCATCAGCCTTGTTGGTGAGGACATTTTCTTCAGAGTTGAAGATAGACTTGCTGACGAATGCAGTAGCGCGAGCCAAGCTCGCCACACCAGACTCGGACGCCTCAGATGCCTCATCTTCCTCATGTTCCTCAGATTCAGCCTCAGAGTCCATTTCCTTGCCAACGAATGCCCGAGCCTTCTTGGAGCTGCTCTTCTTGTGAGATGAAGACTTCGAGGATTTTGATGATGAAGATTTTGATGATTTCTTCTTCTTCTTCTTAGCGTCATCAGAACTGTAATCCTTGTATTTCTTCTTCTTTAATTCCTTTTCCCACTGAGGACAATCTTGTATATAGTGACCAGGTTTCTTGCATTGTTGGCATAGCCTTCTCTTGTAGTCACTAGATGAGGAATCACTGTTCCTTGAGGATTTTCCAAAGCGGCCACGTCTTGAGAATTTTTGGAACTTCTTCATGAGCAGTGCTAGCTCCTGGCTCAATTCTTCAGGATCACCAAGGCTGCTACCAGAATCTCCACATTCAGATTCAGACACTGCCTTGACCTTCAGGGCACGTGATTTGCCATAGCTCGAACCATAAAGATATCTCTTTTCAGCAAGCTGGAATTCATGAGTATTTAGCCTCTCGAGGATATCAGCGGGATCAAGTGACTTGTAATCAGCACGTTCTTGTATCATCAATGCCAGAGTATCAAATGAGGAATCAAGCGATCTCAACAATTTCTTCACCACCTCATGGTCGGTGATATCAGTGGCACCAAGCGCTTGAAGCTCATTTGAGATGTCAGTGAGGCGATCGAAGGTTTGTTGAAAATTTTCATTGTCGAGTCTTTTGAAGCGGTTGAAGAGATTGCGAAGAACATCAACTCGAGAGTCATGCTGAGTTGAGACTCCTTCATTTACTTTGGACATCCTATCCCAGATAAGCTTAGCAGTTTCCAAAGCACTCACTCTTCCATACTGTCCTTTGCTCAGATGGCCACATATGATATTCTTCGCTTGAGAATCGAGTTGCTTGAATCTCTTCACATCGGTAGCATTTAGTGAGGGTGAGACAGAGGGAACACCATTTTCCACAACATACCAGAGATCATTATCAATTGCCTCAAGATGCATTCGCATCTTATTCTTCCAGTAGGGGTAGTCTGTCCCATCGAAAGTAGGACAACCAACAGAGACCTTGATCATTACCTGTGGTCGACATAACTAAAACTCCAGGTGGTTAAACCAAAATCACACAGAACAAGGGAGTACCTTGCTCTGATACCAATTGAAAGTGCGTTATATCGACTAGAGGGGGGGTGAATAGGCGATTTTTATGAATTCTTCAATGAGGAATTTGCCGATGAGGAAATTCCTTAGTGAAGAACTACTTGCAAAGGAATAAGTACTCGAAGTAAGCATGACGGAATGCGCACATGGTCATCATGATGAAATGAAGACAAGCACAGAGTACGTAAAGCGTAATCACAGGATAACACAAGATGAAGACAAAGCAGATCAAGAAATTGAACTGAGGAAATTAAGAAAGTCTTCAGTCAAAGTCTTCAAACACAGATATGATGAAGCACTTATCACAGTAATGAGGAAACGAAAGACTTGAGGAAATAGAACCAGTAAGGTTGGTGAAGACAATGATTTGGTAGACCAGTTCCAACTGCTGTCTCAGTTGTACGTCTGGTTGGAGCGGCTGAGTATTTAAACTTGAGGATACACAGTCCCGGACACCCAGTCATGAGCACGCAGCTCTGGACACCAAGTCCTCACCGTATTCTCCTTGAACTAAGGTCACACAGACCTCGTCCAATCACTTGGGGTAAGTCTTCAGGCGACTTCCAAACCTTCACAAACTCGGTCACTCGGTGATCCACAATTTCCTCTTGGATGCTCTAGACCATGACGCCTAACTGTCTGGAAGAAGCACAATCTTCAAAGGTAACAAGTGTCGGATCCACGCAGATCAATCTCTTCAAAGGATGCTCAATCACTTTGGGTTTGTAGGTGTTTGGGTTTGGGTTTTCCTCACTTGATGATTTTCACTCAATGTCCTCGGAGGATGGGATGCTCTCAAATGACAAGTGTCAGTTTCTCTCGGAGCAGCCAACCAGCTAGTGGTTGTAGGGGGCGGCTATTTAAAGCCTAGGGAGCAGCCCGACATGATAAGACATAAATTCCCTTCAATGATATGACCGTTCGGTAGATAAGATATTTTGGGACAGCTGGCGCGCAGCACAGCACCGGTCGGAAGTTTGAGGTTCAAATTCCTCAGGGCTATCATGTTCCTCATCGTAGGCAATCCGCCTTTGGCGAATTCCTAACTCCTCGGTCGAGAACAAATTCTCGTGACCGGAAGAACTTCGTCTCTATTATCAAGAAATTGACTGAATCAGTATGAGATTTCCAATGGCTTCACTCGAAGGGATTGGTAGGTGTAGGATTTTGAGTTGAGCATCACATGGAAATTTTTCCTTAGTATTTCCTCGACCCCCTTTAACAGTACGGTGTTTCCCATGACTCAAGAAAGAGAAAACTAAACTACGAAAACAAAAGTCGTCACGCTTCATGTTCCTCAAATGAATACCAAGTCTTCAAGGTTACACCAATTTCTTCACTTTCAAAGTCTTCAGAAAGTCTTCAGAATACCAAAGTCTTCAATTGAAGAACTTCATTTTTAGGGGTCGACATTCACTGTAAATATCGAACTCCTCATAGACTTATAGACATGTGTACACTCATAAATGCATTAGACCCTTAACATATAAGTCTTCAATACACCAAAATCACTAAGGGGCACTAGATGCACTTACAGAGAGGCATAAGCTAAAATACTTTCTCTACTTGGATCATATGCACTTATGATTGGAACTCTAGCAAGCATCCGCAACTACTAAAGAGCATTAAGGTAAAACCCAACCATAGCATTAAAGTATCAAGTCCTCTTTATTCCCATACGCAAACAACCTACTTACTCGGGTCTGTCCTTCTGTCACTCACGCCACCTACCATAAGCAAATCATGAACATATTGCAAACCCTACAGTGAGGATCCCTCACGCTATGCCGACACGGAGAGCACCATAGGACAGCACCAATAATAAAACATGCAACTCAAACCAATCTTGATCATCAAATAACCCATAGGATAAACGGATCTACTCAAACATCATAAGATAGCCATACATCATTGGGAAATAATATATAGCGTTGAGCACCATGTTTAAGTAGAGATTACAGCGGGTTAGAGAGAGGTTACACCGCTGCACAGAGGGGGGAAGAGTTGGTGATGATGGTGGTGAAGTTGTTGGTGAAGATTGCGGTGATGATGATGGCCCCATGTGGCACTCCTGTGCCACCGGAAGCAAGGGGGAGAGAGCCCCCCTTCTTCTTCTTCTTCCTTGACCTTCTCCCAAGATGGGAGAAGGTTTTCCCCTCTTGTCCTTGGTCTCCATTGCAAGTAGTATCAGCAAGCACATGCATATTATATCTATCAAAATCATCATGTGCAATGGTAAAAGGCAACCCATTAATATAATCCTTAATAAGGGTAAACTTCTTCGATATAGTGTAGTTTGGAGAATTCAAAAAGATAATAGGACTATCATGTGTGGGTGCAATAGCAACAATTTCATGTTTAATATAAGGAACTATAGCAAGTTCATCTCCATAAGCATAATTCATATTGTCATCTTGGCCACAAGCATAGCAAGCATCATCAAAAAGGGATATTTCAAGAGAATCAATGGGATCATAACAATCATCATAGCAATCATCCTTCGGTAAGAACGAGGGGAAATTAAACAATGTATGAGTTGAAGAGTTACTCTCATTAGAAGGTGGGAACAGGTAGCTTATCCGCTCTTCCTCCTTTTGTTCTTCGCTCTCCTCATCATCTTTTTCATCCAATGAGCTCACAGTTTCATCGATTTCTTCTTCCATAGACTCCTGCAAAATATTAGTCTCTTCTTGGACAGCAGAGACTTTCTCAATAAATGCCTCAATATCAGAATTGAATTCATTATGGGCATAGCAATATATAAGGATAGCTAAATTTTCAGGTCTATAAACAACATCATAAAGATTTTCAAACTCTTTGAACATATATTCAATTTCATAAGCACCCATAAAAGCATCAAATTCTTATATTTATTCCACATTCATAGTAATCATATATACCTCTAGCATAAGAAGCCAAGGTTTCATTATCATTAAATTTGCATGAAAAGGGAAGGTGTGGAGCCTTCATCCTAGAGCAACAAGCATAATCATATATCAAGCATACTTGCCGAGCATACCACTTCAACATATAAATTTGATCCCATAATAGTTTCCCTTTTTGAGTTAAGCGATAATCCCTAAAGTATTCACGTTGATCCAATGTGTCTCCTATTACATAGTTGAATGGGGTTTTCTCGGGATTATTAAAGTAGTACATAATATCTTTCACATAATGATCATCGAGGATTTTAGGAGGTTCCCCATCTCCATGAGTAGCAAGTACACCTAATCTTTTTGGTATTTCGTGTTCCATATCCATAACTAAAGGTAAAGAACAACTAAGAACATCAAATAAAAATTACTTAGTGATAAAGCAAACAAGACCACGCGAGAATATTCACCCCACGCTATGGCTCCCTGGCAACGGCACCAGAAAAAGGTCTTGATAACCCACAAGTATAGGGGATCAATTGTAGCCTCTTTCGATAAGCAAGAGTGTCAAACCCAACGAGGAGCTAAAGGTAGAACAAATATTCCCTCAAGTTCTATCGACCACCGATACAACTCTACGCACGCTTGACGTTCGCTTTAGCCAGAACAAGTATGAAACTAGAAGTACTTTGTAGTTGTTTTTGGATAGGTTTGCAAGAATATAAAGAGCACGTAAATAAAAAGTAGGTGCTGTTTAGATAAAGACACAACTAAATTAGTTTTAGTAAAGAGCTTTTTGTCACAAGAAAGTTATTTGTCCCTAGGCAATCAATAACTAGACCAGTAATCATTATTGCAATTTTATTTGAGGGAGAGGCATAAGCTAACATACTTTCTCTACTTGGATCATATGCACTTATGATTGGAACTCTAGCAAGCATCCGCAACTACTAAAGATCATTAAGGTAAAACCCAACCATAGCATTAAAGTATCAAGTCCCCTTTATTCCCATACGCAATCAACCTACTTACTCGGGTATGTGCTTCTGTCACTCACGCCACCCACCATAAGCAAATCATGAACATATTGCAAACCCTACAGCGGGGATCCCTCACGCTTGCGCGACACGTTGAGCACCATAGGACAGCACCAATAATAAAACATGCTACTCAAACCAATCTTGATCATCAAATAACCCATAGGAGAAAACGGATCTACTCAAACATCATAAGATAGCCATACATCATTGGGAAATAATATATAGTGTTGAGGACCATGTTTAAGTAGAAATTACAGCGGGTAAGAGAGAGGTTACACTGCTGCACAGAGGGGGGAAGAGTTGGTGATGAAGTTGTTGGTGAAGATTGCGGTGATGATGATGGCCCCCGGTGGGACTCCGGTGCCACCGGAAGCAAGGGGGAGAGAGCCCCCCTCCTTCTTCTTCTTCCTTGACCTCCTCCCTAGATGGGAGAAGGGTTTCCCCACTAGTCCTTGGTCTCCATTGCAAGTGGGAGCATCAAACACATGCGTATTATAGCTATCAAAATGATCATGTGCAACGGTAAAAGGCAACCCATCAATATAATCCTTAATAAGGGTAAACTTCTCCTATATTGTGAAGCTGGGAGAATTCAAAAAGATAATAGGACTATCATGCGTGGGTGCAATAGCAACAATTTCAAGTTTAAAATAAGGAACTATAGCAAGTTCATCTCCATAAGCATAATTCATATTGGCATCTTGGCCACAAGCATAGCAAGCATCATCAAAAAGGGATATTTCAAGAGAATCAACTGGATCATAACAATCATCATAGCAATCATCCTTCGGTAAGCACGAAGGGAAATTGAACAATGTATGAGTTGAAGAGTTACTCTCATTAGAAGGTGGGAACGGTAGCTAATCCGCTCTTCCTCCTTTTGTTCTTCGCTCTCCTCATCATCTTTTTCATCCAATGAGCTCACAGTTTCATCGATTTCTTCTTCCATAGACTCCTGCAAAATATTAGTCTCTTCTTGGACATCATTGACTTTCTCAATAAATGCATCAATATCAGAATTGAATTCATAATGGGCATATCAATATTTAAGGATAGCTAAATTTTTAGGTCTATAAACAACATCATAAAGATTTTCAAACTCTTTGAACATAAATTCAATCTCATAAGCACCAATAAAAGCAACAAATTCTTCTACTTATTCCACATTCATAGTAATCATATATACCTCTAGCATAAGAAGCCAAGGTTTCATTATCATTAAATTTGCATTAAAAGGGAAGGTGTGGAGCCTTCATCCTATAGCAACAAGCATAATCATATCTCAAGCATACTTGCGAGCATACCTGTCGGTGTCAAAACCAGCGGATCTCGGGTAGGGGGTTCCGAACTGTGCGTCTAGGCGGATGGTAACAGGAGACAAAGGACACGATGTTTTTACCCAGGTTCGGGCCCTCTCGATGGAGGTAATACCCTACTCCTGCTTGATTAATATTGATGATATGGGTAGTACAAGAGTAGATCTACCACGAGGTCAAGGAGGCTAAACCCTAGAAGCTAGCCTATGGTATGATTGTTGTTCGTCCTACGGACTAAAACCCTCCGGTTTATATAGACACCGGATAGGTTAGGGTTACACGCAGTCGGTTACAATGGTAGGAGATCTACATATCCGTATCGCCAAGCTTGCCTTCCACGCCAAGGAAAGTCCCATCCGGACACGGGACGAAGTCTTCAATCTTGTATCTTCATAGTCTTGGAGTCCGCCATGACGATAGTCCGGCTATCCGGACACCCCTAGTCCGGACTCCTCGGTAGCCCTCGAACCAGGCTTCAATGACGATGAGTCCGGCGCGTTGATTGTCTTCGGCATTGCAAGGCGGGTTCCTCCTCCGAATACTTCATAGAAGGTTATGAACACAAGGATAGTGTCCGCTCGCAAAACAAGTTCCACATAACACCGTGAGAGAGAATAATTTTTGCACAGATCTGGCTGGCGTATTCAGCGGCGCGACATCACACCACGGCCAGGCCTTTATATGAATCGATTTTTACCGTTCCACCGTGGCGCGTTTAGCGAGGCGGGTTTCCTTTGGCACGTCTTATCAAAGCATAGATCGTGCCCCCTTATTCTGGGATTCTCATCAATACGGACGTGGGTAACCCATCCGCGCCATTGATTATGGCGCTTGGGAGATAAGCGAGTTTTACCAGGCTGGTGGGGGACGCATAGCTTCGTCCGTCCATATAAGGGGATAAGGACCCACCTTTTCACCCTCGCCTTCTTCCTCCTTTGCTTCTCCATTTCCAAGACTCGAGCTCCAGCGCCCAAGTCTGCATACCCCACCTCAACCTTCTCCAACCATGTCAGGAGCGGGAGGCAGGTGGATGGCCTCCTCCGTTATGGAGGGGCACATCACAAGACTGCGGGAGGCCGGATACTTGTCCGGCGACATCGCGCACAGGCTGCCTGATGCGGGGCAGCTCATTCCAATCCCCGGGCCCCATGAGAGGGTGGTCTTCCTCCCCCACTTCCTCCGCGGCCTAGGTTTTCCACTTCACCCATTTGTCCGGGGGCTCATGTTCTACAACGGCCTGGACTTCCACGACCTGGCCCCGAATTTCGTCCTCAACATCTCGGCATTTATCGTCGTGTGCGAGGCCTTCCTCTGCATCCAGCCCCACTTCGGCTTATGGCTGAAGATCTTCAACGTCCGCCGAAGGTAGTGGGCGGCCGTCAGCCGAGTGCAGAGGCGCCATGGTTGGCAAGATGGCCAAAGTCCAATGGCTCGAGGCGCCTTCGTGGAGACAATAAAGGGGTGGCACTTTTCGGGGTGGTTCTACATCACCGAGCCACGCGACCCGAATGGGTGGCGGCCCAATTTAGATCTGGCATCCCCACACGGCTCTCGTCATGGAAAGAGACGGGCTCGACGTGGGGGAATTCGGAAGAGCTATCCGGACTCCAAACATGCGTCTGAAACCTGATGGACAAGAATCTCAGGCTTGTCGACGTAATCCAGGTGATGCTCATCCGCCGGATTCTCCCCTGCCAACAACGGGCCTTCAATTTGTGGGAGTTCGATCCGCATGACACGAACCTTGAGCCGGCTCTTCGACCACGGCATTTAAGACGCCTGGAAGGTGCTGTTCAAGGGCGCCGAAGCCCCCGCATCCGCTAACAAAGATCGCGAATACAACTCGTGGCGTCAAGCCGGCGAGGTAAGTACCCTTTACGGGACTATTTTTTCATAGATTGACTCTAGGCGGGATCTAAAACTCCCTAATCTTTGACAGGACTGGCTGAAGACGTCCGGACAGATTAACTATCCGGCTACTTTTCCGGAAGACCCGGAGGACGCCCGATTGACGAGGCTGCTGGCTCCGGCACCCCATGTGGTGCCGGAGAAGAAGGCCAAGAAGGAGGCCACGGTAACTCGAAGGAGCTCCCGACGCCAGGTGCTGTTAGATTCTGAAGCAGAATCTTCTCCTGAAAACGAGGAGGAAGAAGAAGAAGCTCCTCCCCCAACGGGGGAGGAGAAGAAAAGGAAGGCCGCCCCAATTGGGGTGGACGGAGGGTCCAAGAAGGGAAGAACCCTTCCTCCGGACTTCTCCACCAACGTCGACGACGACGAGGAGGATTGGCCTACAAGGGCCAAGCCCCTAGCGAGATCGTAAGTGTCCGGATAACCATGGCTTTTTATTATTGCAGAGTGTTCTCTAATGTCGAACAACCGTGCAGCCCGCCCAAGGGCGAGTTCGCCGATTCATCGAGCGGGTCCCTGGGCTCGTCGGAGATGGAGAGTACCTCGCTTCCGACCGCCTCCTCGCCTCACGCTGCGGATGACGCCGCGGTGGGGCCCCAATAGGGGCTTGGTCAAGAGGAGGTGGCGCAAGAGGTGCCACAAGGCAACCTCCCGGACTCAGCGCTGAGGGGCAAGACCCAGGGGCTCTAGGCCCGACCCTCGTCCGGACTCCATGCCGGAACCATCAGCGGTTCCGAAGTCCGGCCAGCGGATCCTTCGCAAGAAGGGTAAGACGCCGGTGTCCTCCGTCCAACCGGAGGCACCAGATAGCTTACTGGAGGCGCTTAACAGCGCTTCCATCAAGGAGGAGCACCGCACTGTGATGAGTGCGGTGATCCGGACAGTTCAGTCCGCCAAGAGCGGATCGACCAAGCTGTACCAGCCTTCTAACGGGCTTTGAGGTAAGTTTAGAATATGTAAAATATTACCGCATAGACATTAGCCCTGAAGCTTAGTTCGGTGTTAGGAAAGAAAAGCCGGACTAAGGATCTAAAAAGATATACGCAGGAGTCTAACATAAGTATGTCAATATGGGAATGCAGCTCTGGCTTGACCTCTGCCCGCCTTGGCGGGAGGTCAATGCATTGAAGCGGAACCTCGGCGGTCCGAGAAAGAGCTCGGACAAGCCAAGAAGCAGCTCGAGGACAAGGAAGGTAAGTAATACCTTATTAAAGAAATACCTTATAGAAAAGGTTTTGGTTGCAAAAATAACAGGAATAACTTGGAGTGCTGCAGGGGCCACAAACGAGGTGGCGACCACAGGAAGCGGTGTCCGTGGGTCGAAAACAAAGCGGGCCATGAACGCACTGAAGCGAGAGAAGGGGAGGCGCAGCTGGCCAAAAGAGCGGCAAGAGCTCCAAGCTCTCGTGGAAAAACACGAGAGTTTGGAGCGTGACTCAAAGACTCGAGAGTCCGAGGCTCGCCTCGGCTCTTGAGAGTGCCAAAGCTGCTAAGGCCGAGGCCCAAAAGCCCTCCAAGAAATTGAGTCTTTAAAGAAGATAGCGGCGGGTAAGGCATTCTTTATGCAAAGCAAGCATGTGAAAGTGAATTACCTATTACTTACCCGGATTCGAGCTCTCCAGAGCATTCGCAGATTTGCCCGTGGTGTGTCCGATGTCACGCATTCTACCGCGCCAAGGAGGGAGCTCGACAGAAAAGGTGTTCTCTCGATATCTTTGAGGCCGAACATTCAGTGCCCGAGCGACCAGCTGAATCAGCTGGTCGAGCTCCACAAGGTCGCCGAACAGGCCATGAAGGGCCTTATAAGCGGCTGTGGCCATTGGAGGCCATGCCCGGAGCTACTTCGGCTTGGTGCAGCGGTGGTGGATGCCTGTCCGGCTTGAAGTCATCAAGCGCTCCGTCTGCATTGAAGGTGTCCGTCGGGCCCTTGCCCGTGCTAAAGTGCACTGGGGCAAGCTGGATGCGGAGAGGCTTGTGACGGACGGGCCACCGAAGGGCCATGAGCATCGCACGCCCGAAATGTACGATGAGGGCCTCCTGAAGGGTGCTCGCCGAATAGCGGATGAGTGCTCCAAAGATGTAATTTTTGAATAAACTCGCATTTGTTACCCTGTACGCTGAAAACTTGTTCATATGCGCTAAGCAACGCCTATTAATTTAAAATATTACCTTCTATGCGGCCGTTTATCAAATTTGAGAGATGGCAAGTCGTTGGCTTCAGCCCCCATGCCACGAGTCTTTGGGGTGTTCGGGATAAACTTGAGCACTCTTGTTCCCATTCTTGGGTTCCATCTAGGGAGGCGCTCAACACAACGAACAAGCCAACCGGACTTATAATGCTTGAACACTCTCACTTAGCCATAGAATTCTATAATTTCAAATTTCGGCGAAGCCCCTAGTATTCGGAAGACCGAGTTCGGGGTGCTATCCACGCCTTGGCTGGACAATTCCGGTTCCTCGCTCTAAGCGGCATAAGTCTTTAGGGACCCGAAAAAACCTCTCGAACAGCGACCGGCTCTCGCCCTATCATGACGGTCAGTTTTAGCTTTCTCCATTGAGGTGCTCGACCCAGCTCAACTGGGGCACAATCGCAGTGGTTCTCCCTGTGCTACCTTAGCCGATATAACGGAACGTAAGGTACCAAAACACGGGAGCCGGGCAAATCCAACTATTGACCCAAGACATGATTCGGAGCCGATTCATATAATGCTATAAGTTCGGGGTGCCGCACTTGTGAAAGTGTTCGGACTTATCACACCATAATTTTGGGATACTTAAGCCCCTGGTGTATTGGCCGTGCCAAAGTGTACGGTTGTAACATGTCGTGAAATGAACATATGTATAGATAAAGGAATAGAGCAATAATAAGCAAAAGCTATGTATTGTTTATTCAAAAAGGTACTGCAATGAAAGCAGAATGATACAAATAGTGCGGTAAGCAAGGGATGGGACTATCTAACATGTCCCCCTCCAGGGGTAAGCTGCGGGATGGTATGTAAAACAGGTATAATGCTCGTAATAGAGACCACCTGAACACTTCGACGTGGCTTACTGTTTCCCTGGCTGTTGCATCGTGAGTTCAGCGATTCTAGTGCCGGACAGGACTTCTGGAAGACGGAGTCCTGAAAGTAAAAAAAAGGAAGAAAAAGGAAAAAAGGAAAAGAATGACACAATCGGGGCCCACAGTGCGGTCGAGCCGCATTCTTGGCGTGCCGTGGTCTTGCCCCTCCCCATATGCCCATGGTATCTCCAGAGCGTAATTATGTACACGTAACACTAGCTTCGCAACTTCGCGAGGGCTGGGGTTGGGGCCGGATTGCTACGCGTGCTTGAATCGTGCCAGGCGGTCTTGTTGTAGGTTACTCCGGGCGTGCTTGACAGTGTCCGGACGTTTAATGGCCGGACTCGAGAGTTGCTGTGAGAGGCTGCTTTGTACCTCCGCCGCGAGGGCTGCCGTGTGCTCCTCCGTTCGAAGAGAGCGTTCGGTGTTTCCATTGACCGCGATTACTCCTCGAGGGCCTGGCATCTTAAGCTTGAGGTATGCGTAGTGCGGCACCGCATTGAACTTTGCAAATGCGGTTCGTCCGAGCAGTGCATGATAGCCGCTGCGGAATGGGACGATGTCGAAGATTAACTCTTCGCTTCGGAAGTTATCCGGGGATCCGAAGACCACTTCGAGTGTAACCGAGCCCGTACAACTGGCCTCTACACCCGTTATGACACCTTTAAAGGTTGTCTTTGTAGGTTTAATCCTTGAGGGGTCTATGCCCATTTTGCGCCTTGTATCACGATAAAGCGAGTTCAGGCTGCCGCCGTCCATCAGGACTCTGGTTAGGTGAAATCCGTCGATAATTGGGTCAAGAACCAATGCGCCGAAAAAGCCGTGACGGATGCTAGTGGGGTGGTCCCTTCGATCGAAGGTGATCGGACAGGAAGACCATGGGTTGAACTTCGGGGCGACTGGCTCCATCGCGTATACGTCCCTTAGTGCACGCTTTCGCTCCCTTTCGGGTATATGGGTTGCGTATATCATGTTCACCATCCGCACTTGCATGGGAAAAGCCTTATGTCCTCTATTGTTCGGCGGCCGGGGCTCTTCCTCGTCGTCGCTATGCAGCCCCTTGTCATTGAGCTCGGCACTTAACTTGCCTGCTTGCTTGAACACCCAACAGTCCCTGTTGGTGTGATTGGCTGGTTTTTCGGGGTGCCATGTATCCGCACAAGCGATCGAGTATTCGGTCCAAGTTGGACGGGCCCTGGGTATTTCTTTTGAATGGCTTCTTCCGCTGACCGGGTTTAGAGCCTCTGAATCCGGCATTGACGGCCGTATCTTCAGTGTTATCACCGTTAATGCGGCGCTTGTTCTTGTTGCGATGCGACCTGCCATTGCTGTCCTTGGTATCCGAACTATCAGGATGTTTGGCCAAGTTGTTGCTTCGAGCTAGCCAGCTGTCCTCTCCCACACAAAAGCGCGTCATGAGTGTTGTGAGGGCTGCCATGGATTTTGGCTTTTCCTGTCCTAGGTGCCGGGCAAGCCACTCATTGCGGATGTTATGTTTGAAGGCTGCAAGGGCCTCTGCATCCGGACAGTCAACGATTTGATTTTTCTTTGTTAGGAACCATGTCTAGAATTGTCGGCGATTCTTACGGCTGCTGGATTATGTGGCTAAGGTCATCGGCGTCTGGTGGTCGTGCACATATGTGCCTGGAAGTTATCGAGGAATGCGGCTTCCGTGTCCTCCCAACAACCAATTGATTCTGGCGGCAAGTCGTTGAGCCAATCTTGAGCTGGTCCTTTAAGCTTGAGTGGGAGGTATTTGATGGCATGTAGATCATCACCGTGGGCCATGTGGATATGGAGGAGATAGTCCTCGATCCGGACCGCAGGATCTGTGGTACCATCGTATGATTCGATGTTTACTGGGTTTGAAGCCCTCGAGGATTTGATGATCCATTACTTCATCATGAAGCATAGTGGGTGTCTTGGCGCCTCTGATTGGGCTATATCACGGCGTAGCTCATATGAGCTTTGCCTCATCGTGTTCGGCCCGGCCGGGTTTGCTTTGTATCCGCGCGACGGTAATCATCCCACGTCGTTACGCCCACGCGATCCGTAGATCGATCTTGTATGTTTTGCCTTATCGTCCAATATATCTACGCAAGTCTGGCGCGTTTTCCGTGCCTTGGTACTTTTTGAGCGTCGGGGTGTGGCTTGAGCGGAGGGCCGAGAGGCTTCTGTCGCTGACCACGGGTGGCCGGTCTGCCATGTCGTCTTGGCCGGTGACTTGGGTGCTTCCTCCTCGATCGAGGCAATGGCCTGCGTTTGGGGTAGCTTTTGGAGGCGTTCGAGTTCATATTCTTGGCTGCAAGGACTTGGTCCATCATCGACTAGCAGATCTGGTCAGCTCTAAGATGTTGCCGCTTTTCTTGAGGCTGCTTGCCGTGGCTATAAGCCCTGCGTTTGAAACGCAGCTCTGTTCGGCGGGATCCTCGAGCCACGACAAATTCGTAAATCGTCGAGGCTTGCTTTATCTTCGGAGGGAGGCGCATAATTATCGTCCTTGACCTCTCTTTCTGCCGCACTGTCGTGCGAACTTGCTTCTCCCTCCTCCTGCGCTGAGTCCTGCTAGAGGGGGTTCTCTTCGCACCTTTGTCCGGTGTTATTATCTCCGTGCGGAATCACCGTTTTATTGTGGCGGGATTTAGAGCTTCGCCCGGCGACGTCGGCGCTTCAAATTGTTTCTTGGAGGGTCATCCTCCGTTGTTCCATCGCCGTTCCCATCTTTTGGGATGTCCACCATGTATATGTCATATGATGAGGTGGCCTTCCGATTGCCTGTAGGCGCTGGGTCTTGGTAAATCTCGGCGTCGTCGTCCATACCGTCGGCGTCTTGAGTCGAAGTCGAGCATGTCGGTTAAATCATCGGCAGTGGCTACAAAGTGGGTGGTGGGTGGGCGTTGAATTTCATCGTCCGTATGCCAACCTTCCCGTCCATGATCCGCCGGGGCTCTCCGGATAAAGAGAGAGACTTTAGCGAATTCAGAATGTCGCCAAAGGACGAGTCTTTGAAAGATGTCCGCGTCGTGAACTCCATAACGGGCGCCAATCGGATTCGATTGGCAAGGGCGCGAGGGTTGGTCCGGAGAGGAGTCCGGCACCACAGTCGAGGTCTTCGCATAAAGGGCGGGGATGGAGTTCGGCTCAATCGCCGTAGAGATTGTAGCCCCAGGCGGTGTCCAACCACTCGTCCTCGATCGGGGAATCCGGCTCGGATTAAGGGTCGGGCCGGATCTTTGATGCGGCCTCGAGGCCTTTGTTAAATTTGCAGAGCAAGATCATGCCCATCGAGACAGTGTGGCGCGCTTGGCTGCGGCTCGAATCCGTCGAAGATCAAGTCTCCGCGGATATCGTCCGTATAGTTCAAACTTCCAAATCTGACCTGATGGCCAGGGGCGTAGCTTTCGATCTGCTCCAGATGGCCAAGCGAATTGGCCCGCAATGCAAAGCCGCCGAATACGAAGATCTGTCCGGGGAGAAAAGTCTCACCCTGGATCGCGTCGTTGTTGATGATTAAAGGAGCCATCGGGCTATCGGTGTCGACACAGAGGAACTCTCAATGAAAGCACCAATGTCGGTGTCAAAACCGGCGGATCTCGGGTAGGGGGTCCCGACCTGTGCGTCTAGGCGGATGGTAACAGGAGACAAGGGACACGATGTTTTTACCCAGGTTCGGGCCCTCTCAATGGAGGTAATACCCTACTCCTACTTGATTAATATTGATGATATGGGTAGTACAAGAGTAGATCTACCACGAGATCAAGGAGGCTAAACCCTAGAAGCTAGCCTATGGTATGATTGTTGTTAGATCCTACGGACTAAAACCCTCCGGTTTATATAGACACTGGATAGGTTAGGGTTACACAGAGTCGGTTACAATGGTAGGATATCTACATATCCGTATCGCCAAGCTTGCCTTCCACGCCAAGGAAAGTCCCATCCGGACACGGGACGAAGTCTTCAATCTTGTATCTTCATAGTCTTGGAGTCCGGCCGTGACGATAGTCCGGCTATCCGGACACCCCCTAGTCCGAGACTCCCTCAATACCACTTCAACATATAAATTTGATCCCATAATAGTTTCCCTTTTTGAGTTAAGCGATAATCCCTAAAGTATTCACGTTGATCCAATGTGTCTCCCATTACATAGTTGAATGGGGTTTTCTTGGGATTATTAAAGTAGTACATAATATCTTTCACATAATGATCATCGAGGGTTTTAGGAGGTTCCGTATCTCCATGACTAGCAAGTACACCTAATTTTTTTGGTATTTCGTGTTCTATATCCATAACTAAAGATAAAGAACAACTAAGAATAGTAAATAAAAATTACTTAGTGATAAAGCAAACAAGCACACACGAGAATATTCACCCCACGCTATGGCTCCCCGGCAACGCGCCAGAAAAAGGTCTTGAAAACCCACAAGTATGGTGGATCAATAGTAGCTTCTATAGATAAGTAAGATTGTCGAACCCAACGAGGAGCTAAAGGTAGAACAAATATTCCCTCAAGTTCTATCGACCACCGATACAACTCTCACATGACGCTTGACGTTCGCTTTACCCACAACAAGTATGAAACTAGAAGTACTTTGTAGGTGTTTTTGGATAGGTTTGCAAGAATATAAAGAACACGTAAATAAAAAGTAGGGGCTGTTTAGATAAAGACACAACTAAATTAGTTTTAGTAAAGAGATTTTTGTCACGAGAAAGTTATTTGTCCCTAGGCAATCAATAACTAGACCGGTAATCATTATTGCAATTTTATTTGAGGGAGAGGCATAAGCTAACATAGTTTCTCTACTTGGATCATATGCACTTATGATTGGAACTCTAGCATGCATCCGCAACTACTAAAGATCATTAAGGTAAAACCCAACCATAGCATTAAAGTATCAAGTCCTCTTTATTCCCATACGCAGACGACCTACTTACTCGGGTCTGTGCTTCTGTCACTCACGCCACCCACCATAAGCAAATCATTAACATATTGCAAACCCTACATCGGGGATCCCTCACGCTTGTGCGGCACGGATAGCACCATAGGACAGCACCAATAATAAAACATGCAATTCAAACCAATCTTGATCATCAAATAACCCATAGGACAAAACGGATCTACTCAAACATCATAAGATAGCCATACATCATTGGGAAATAATATATAGCGTTGAGCACCATGTTTAAGTAGAGATTACAACGGGTAAGAGAGAGGTTACACCGCTGCACAGAGGGGGGAAGAGTTGGTGATGATGGTGGTGAAGTTGTTGGTGAAGATTGCGGTGATGATGATGGCCCCCGCTTGCACTCTGGTGCCACCGGAAGCAAGGGGGAGAGAGCGCCCCTCCTTCTTCTTCTTCCTTGACCTCCCCCTAGATGGGAGAAGGGTTTCCCCTCTAGTCCTTCGTCTCCATTGCAAGTAGGAGCAGCAAGCACACGCATATTATATCTATCAAAATCATCATGTGCAACGGTAAAAGGCAACCCATCAATATAATCCTTAATAAGGGTAAACTTCTCCGATATAGTGTAGTTGGGAGAATTCAAAAAGATAATAGGACTATCATGCGTGGGTGCAATAGCAACAATTTCATGTTTAACATAAGGAACTATAGCAAGTTCATCTCCATAAGCATAATTCATATTGGCATCTTGGCCACAAGCATAGAAAGCATCATCAAAAAGGGATATTTCAAGAGAATCAATGGGATCATAACAATCATCATAGCAATCATCCTTCGGTAAGAACGAAGGGAAATTATACAATGTATGAGTTGAAGAGTTATCTCATTAGAAGGTGGGAACGGGTAGCTAATCCGCTCTTCCTCCTTTTGTTCTTCGCACTCCTCATCATCTTTTTCATCCAATGAGCTCACAGTTTCATCGATTTCTTCTTCCATAGACTCCTGCAAAATATTAGTCTCTTCTTGGACAGCAGAGACTTTCTCAATAAATGCATCAATATCAGAATTGAATTCATAATGGGCATAGCAATATTTAAGAATAGCTAAATTTTCAGGTCTATAAACAACATCATAAAGATTTTCAAACTCTTTGAACATGGATTCAATTTCATAAGCACCCATAAAAGCAACAAATTCTTCTATTTGTTCCACATTCATAGTAATCATATATACCTCTAGCATAAGAAGCCAAGGTTTCATTATCATTAAATTTGCATGAAAAGGGAAGGTGTGGAGCTTTCATCCTAGAGCAACAAGTATAATCATATATCAAGCATACTTGCCGAGCATACCACTTCAACATATAAACCCATAATAGTTTCCCTTTTTGAGTTAAGCGATAATCCCTAAAGTATTCACGTTGATCCAATGTGTCTCCCATTACATAGTTGAATGGGGTTTTCTCGGGATTATTAAAGTAGTACATAATATCTTTCACATAATGATCATCGAGGGTTTTAGGAGGTTCCCCATCTCCATGAGTAGCAAGTACACCTAATTTTTTTGGTATTTCGTGTTCCATATCCATTACTAAAGATAAAGAACAACTAAGAACAGCAAATAAAAATTACTTAGTGATAAAGCAAACAAGCACACACGAGAATATTCACCCCACGCTATGGCTCCCCGGCAACGGTGCCAGAAAAAAGTCTTGATAACCCACAATTATAGGGGATCAATTGTAGCCTCTTTCGATAAGCAAGAGTGTCGAACCCAACGAGGAGCTAAAGGTAGAACAAGTATTCCCTCAAGTTCTATCGACCACCGATACAACTCTACGCACGCTTGACGTTCGCTTTACCCAGAACAAGTATGAAACTAGAAGTACTTTGTAGGTGTTTTTGGATAGGTTTGCAAGAATATAAAGAGCACGTAAATAAAAAGTAGGGGCTGTTTAGATAAAGACACAACTAAATTAGTTTTAGTAAAGAGCTTTTTGTCACGAGAAAGTTATTTGTCCCTAGGCAATCGATAACTAGACCGGTAATCATTATTGCAATTTTATTTGAGGGAGAGGCATAAGCTAACATACTTTCTCTACTTGGATCATATGCACTTATGATTGGAACTCTAGCAAGCATCCGCAACTACTAAAGATCATTAAGGTAAAACCCAACCATAGCATTAAAGTATCAAGTCCTCTTTATTCCCATACGCAAACAACCTACTTACTCGGGGCTGTGCTTCTGTCACTCACGCCACCCACCATAAGCAAACCATGAACATATTGCAAACCCTACAACGGGGATCCCTCACGCTTGCGCGACACGGAGAGCACCATAGGACAGCACCAAATAAAACATGCAACTCAAACCAATCTTGATCATCAAATAACCCATAGGACAAAACAGATCTACTCAAACATCATAAGATAGCCATACATCATTGGGAAATAATATATAGCGTTGAGCACCATGTTTAAGTAGAGGTTACAACGGGTAAGAGAGAGGTTACACCGCTGCAGAGAGGGGGAAAGATTTGGTGATGATGATGGTGAAGTTGTTGGTGAAGATTGCGGTGATGATGATGGCCCCCGGTGCCACTCCGGTGCCACCGGAAGCAAGGGGGAGAGATCCCCCCTCCTTCTTCTTCCTTGACCTCCTCCCTAGATGGGAGCAGGGTTTCCTCCGTCCTTGGTCTCCATGGCACGGGAGGGCGAGAGCCCTTCGAGATTGGATATGTCTCTCTCTCTCTCTCTGTTTGTGCGTTCTATATGCTTCTGCCCTTTCACTGTGTATTATATATAGATATATATATATATATATATATATATATATATATATATGGAGATCCGTAACTTCGATTGGACTGAAATCTTTGCCGTGATTTTTTCCTAAAAATTAGCTTTCTTGCGGCCGAAGAAGGGCATCAACCGCCTTACGGGTGGCCCACGAGGGTCAGGGGCGCGCCCAGGGGGTCAGGCGCGCCGCCCTACCTCGTGGCCACCTCGGGCACCGTCTCGCGTTGATTATTCTTTTGGAATTTTCCAAATATTCCAAAAATATTCTTCGTCCGTTTTTAGACCATTTGGATTCCGTTTGATATGGGGTTTCTACGAAACATAAAACATGCAACAAACAGGAACTGGCACTGGGCACTGCATCAATATCTTAGTCCCAAAAATAATATAAAAAATTGCCAAAAGGTATATGAAGTTGTATAATATTGGCATGGAACAATAAAAAATTATAGATACGATGGAGACGTATCAATAGGGGATTAACGAAGACCACATGTAGCTGAGTCCACGGGGATATCCTTAATCACCGTTGCTCAAACCTGAATATGGGAAGAAATGGTGGTGGCATATGTGATACATGGTTGTTGCATGTATGCATGTATCTCTACTTAGCTCCATGTAGGTTAGAGATCCGAACCTAGAACTCTTAGATATATACCAATGGGGAATCCTGATTCTTTGGGAACACATTCGCCCTATTGATTTCAAAACTCTTCACCACTCTCTCTTGCATTTATTTCACTCTTCCACTTTTATTTACTTGTTGCCACCATTCAACCGCAATAGTTTAACCTTTGTATCGGACCTTTATTATCTTGCAGGCACTCCCTAATAGTTCATTTCAGGGAACAAATACCACGTCATGTGCTTCATGAGGGATCGATACTCTTACTTTGAAAAGACTACAACTAAACTCTGTGCACTTGCAAACTATCGCCACCCATTGTCAGGTACGTCACGCATAGTGGTACTGAAGACGATGTGGAGTTTCTGGCATTTGTGCACTGAGATTAGGCACGACAAGGACCCTCCGCCTACGAAAGCATCGCGTAGATTTCTACATGGCTACATCTCCTAGCCACTTTGTAGCCAACAACAAACCTCAGGTGGACATGTCCAATGGGAAGACGATGGTCCTGAGTGATCCAGCTTATCACACGGCAGCCGCTGCCGGTCCCAGGGAAATCAAGGGCCATGACGAGGGAGCTGCCTTTCGAGCGTTGGAAGCCCCCACATGATGGCTAGCTCAAGTTAAATGTTGATGGAGCATTTTCTGAGCAGTATCAGAACGGTGGCGCTGGTATGGTGCTTCAAAACAATGCCGGACAAAATAATTTTCCTTCATGCCGACACTTTTTCACATGCAATAATGCATTGGCGGCCGAGCTGAAAGCTTGTCGAGAGGGAGTTGCACTTGCGCTGGAGTGGACCTCATTATCGTTTATTCTATAAACGGGCTACATGGAAGCGGTGGGGATGCTGAACCGGGAGACTACAAATAGGACTCGTGATGCTTGCCTTGTTCAGTAGATCAAGTCATTCTTCGGGAGTGAGAGGGAGGTGGCAGTGAAAGCGATCAAGCGTATGGGAAATTGTGTTAGCCATGAACTAGCCGGGATGAGGTTCATGTTAAAACCATAGCCTTGTTGCGGTCTGGCCCGGATGAGGTTGTAAAATATGTGAACTGGATCGCTCTATCTAGGTTAAGGGCTACTTTGATTCGAAAAAAATCTATAGGAATTTTTTGGAAGATTTAAATCGTCAGAATTTTTTTCAACATCGGTCCTTTGATTCATTCAATCCGATCTCACAGAATTTTTTTTTATGAAATCTTTTGGACTACTTTTCATAGGAAATCTATCATCCATTTCAACCTATTCTATAGTTTTTTTTATGGCATCAAACGCTCCTTGCTTTTTCTTTTTTGCGGGTGATCAAACACTCACTAATCATATAGGATTCGAATGGGAATGCCACTCCAGCCCTATACTTTTATATTTCTGCATTTTCAGAATCCTGCGAATCAAAAAGGCGCTAAATAATGAAAAACCCTTTCCCTGGGAAAAAAAAGAGCGCCGTCTGGGGTCGCACTGCGTGAGACCTTGAGCATGCCAAACACGCCGATTTGGATGGCTCGGCTGTACCAACATCCCGGCCCGGCTCGGCTCGGCTTGTAGTACTGTAGATGAGGCCAGGTTTGGCGGTGTCTACTTTGTGCTGGCGCGACCATGTGTCCAGGTCCCCACGTCATCGAACATGGACAGCCTCCGTCCCGCGTGCCATGCCATATGACAGACCCGGATTCCCGCGAGAAGTCACTTGCATTGCATCTCATACGTACTACTACACCTTAGATTCGTGCTCATCTCTAGCTAGCTAGTGGCGCTGTACTGTACTCCGTGCACGCTCCACCGGGATAAAACACAAAAGCACGGCACATACGCGTGCATGTGCATCGGGTTCGGGGTACCAACAAGGATAAACAAGACCTGATGCACCATTCCATAAGAATTCAGATCAGAGAGGCCGGCGCCAGCGTCGATCGAAGACTGCTGCAGCGCATGCGCGAGCGATGGGGCGCCGGGACGGCGCATGTGAGCACGCCGCAGCTGCTCGATCGTGCGCACGCGTGCAGATGCGGCGCGCCACGTGAGCCCCCGTGCGCGCGCGCGACGGCCGGCTGCAGCGTCATGTGCGGCGGCCGTGGATGCGTGGCGTGGCTGGCCGTCGCCATTGCCGATGTCCGCGCACATGGCGCCACGCACGCGTGTGCCTGTGCCGCGAGACCGGGTCAAACGTGGCTGCGCTGCACGAGGCGGGGACGGGATCGAGCCCGAGCGAAACATGGGAGGAAGCATCCTCGCGTTTCTATCCTCCCGCGCCCACGTCCTTCTGACCTGTCTTGCAACTTGGCATGCATACACTCATGGATGGTTCCATGCATGCTTGCAAGTGCAGCTCGATGTCTAACAAGTTAATGCAAGCTTGGAGATGCTAATCAAGGTTCTCTCCAAAACCTTGCCGGGATCCACCGCCCAAATTCCTCCAAAACCTGTTAATTCGGTTTTGTTTTTGCATGGAACCTGTTAGTGCGCTTAACAAAAGCCCGAAGTGGGGACACAGTGAGCTTTGGCGCCTTGCTGGGGCTCGATGTTTAGTGGGTAGTAACTTAGACTAGTCTATACATATGTTACTAGTCTATGTTATTATCATCATAGTGAGTAGTAACATAAGTGTAGTGTCATGAAAGCCTTCATTTATTATGTTGTAAACTCATTTTGCATTGGGGTGCGTTAGGTTACGGTAACATATTAGGCTGATCACAATGGGCAGGAACTTAGAAGTAACATCACACACTCCAATGCAACTTTGCTTAGGCTAGTCATAATGGGGAGTAACTTAGACTAGTAACATGCATATGTTACTAGCCTATGTTACTACCTCCATAGTGGGTAATAACATGGTTGTGGTGTCATGCAAGCCTTCATTTATTTAGGCATAGACTCATCTTGTCTCAGGTTGGGCTATGTTATGGTAACATATTATCTTACTCGAAACCTCTCTTTCCTCATTAATTGATTGCCACATAAGCAAATTCATCTTGATATGTGTTATGTTACTAGCTAAGTTACTCCCACTATGACTAGCCTTATGTGGCACATATTTAATGAAGAGAGAGCTGCTTGTGGTAACTAGCTAAGTTACCGGAACATCACACACTCCAAAAAACAATGAGTCTATGACCTAATAAATACATCGTTGCATGACACTACATACATGTTCCTACCTACTATGAAGGTAGTAATATAGTCTATGGAAGTGTGTAGGTTACTAGCTTATGTTCCTGCCCATTGTGACCAGCCTTATGTTACCACAAGCACCTCTCTCCTCGTTAACTCCATGCCATATAAGCATATATATTTTGGGGTGCGTTATGTTACTATCTAAGTTACTCCCACTATGGCTAGCCTTAGAGCATCTACATCAGTGATAGCCAAATCCGGTCTCTCAAACGCCCGAGAACACGTCCGGAAGCGTCTACATCTCATATTTGTCACTATGCATCTGCGTATCACATATCTGGCGTTTTATATCCATACTACACATGCAATGTTGATCCACCCTACGTGATTAAATAACGGACAATAAAAATCGGCTGCAAAGAAACACAAGATCGGCTGCAAACGGATATTAACAAACTTCGTCACATCCAAAAGATAATAGTTCGTCACCGGACAAGTTCTTAAACTTCTACAACTAAAAATGGTATAAACATTGAGGAGGTAGGGCGGAATCACTACTTCCTCGGTGGGCCTTTGCCCTTCCGGGCGCCGGCAACTGTAGGCGTCCACGGCTGGTGGAGGGTCTTGGTTGTCCGACGAGGAGGTGCAGCTGTCGCCGTCATCGGAGTTGGAGTCGGAGAGGACGATGAGCCCCTTTGATGCGGAGCATCCCTCGTTCATCCCCATGGACGTGTCTACATCTTCCTCAACACCACTTGGGCCCATGACAAGAGCTAGAGCCAAGGCTATCGAAGATAAGGTGAACTCGCTCCTTTCCGAACTTCCTCTCTCTACTCACGAGACTTGCCTACTACCTCATATGGACACTTTGTGTGTGATCAGTACACGGAGGAAAGCCATGGTGCATCTACATCCATTGGACAAGGAGACGAAGCTACCAACCGCAAAGGAGAAGAAAAAGAGCTACCGGAGAAAACTCCAGCCACCGGACGACCGGTAGGGACCGGACGTCCGACGCCTGAAGCCCCAGCAAGCGGGCGTCCGGCCCGGACCGGACGACCGGCCACACTCTCACAGCGAGCGGACGTCCGGCCTCCAGCGGATGACCGGACCCTGAAGACCCGAGCCGAATCTGCGGAAGACCGGTGCCAACGGACGACCGGCGACCGGACGATCGGAAATCATCGGACGTCCGGTGCCCCTGGACCCGAGCCAAATCTGCTGAAGTATGAAGAAACCGGACGTCCGGCGCCTCCTTCATAGAACTGATCCAGCGGACGTCCGACGACTCCGAACGTCCGGTCCCTCCTGAGCCACCGGACGGCCCCGGCCCCACGACGTCCGGTACTGTCTAACGCCGCGATTTGGCCGAAGCCCATGTACCCCCTTCACTTCGCCCCCTTTTGCACTAAGACTATAAATAGAACCCCTCCTCCTCCTAGCTAGGGTAGCTTTGGTTTAGCTCATGTTTGTGTGAGAGCCTTGCTCATCCACTTGGTTACTTCTCCTCGGAGCTCAGGACCTCTCGAGAAGATCCCCCAAGCGGATTCAAGACCCCCTTCTAGGGTGGACCCCATCAAGACCTCCTCTCGGAGAAGAACGGCTACTCGTGTATCCTTACCTTTGTTGATCTTGAATCTCGTGCCACCTTATGTGATCGGTGATCTAGCACTTGTGTGATTGGTCTCTTGTTGGTTTAGTGATTTCTCTCTCGTTTCCTCCGTGTTTCCCTCTTGTTCTTCCGCGTGTTCTTCGTGATTCCCCGTAGGATCCGCTTCAACGTGAAAGATCATCCACGTAGGGTTCCGCCCTACAACATCTTGGTACCATGAGCCACGTTGATCACGTTCTTGGAGCCCCTACACCGTGTTTTCTAGCTTGATTTTGTTGTTTTCGTCCTAAATTCAAAAATCCCCACCAAAAATAGCCCCAATTTTTTTTTGTGATTTGTTTGTGAGTTGAGATTTTGTTGGATTTGGTCCATGGATTTGTGTTGCTACATGTGGATCTAGCTTTCCCCACCCTCCCCACCCTTTTCCTTCCACCAAACCACTCGATTTCGACCTCACCATCCCCTTCCACCCCGAAACCGAGCAGTTCTTCCCGTGCCCGAAAATCACCCAGGCACCGGACGACCGGCAGTTACCGGACGTCCGACGACCGGACGACCGCAAAAACCGGACGTCCGTTCAACTCTGACGAAACTGAATTTTCAGTTCGCCACCACCACAACCCACCTCCCACCATATCTCCCAAACCCACATACACCAAAATCTTCCACGATACTTCCGATGACGATTTTGACACACATTTGGTCCTTGAGATTTTGAGTTGTGGTTTCCCGAATCATATTGTGTTTTCGCTATCTAGGTACGGTTCGAATTCATCATCACCACCGCTCATCTACATCGACTAGTCATCATCGCATGGACGGTAACTTCGACGACATCTTTGTCATACCTTGCAATTGCATTGATAACCCACATTGCCTCATTTTGCGTCACTTACCCATCGAGACTAGCCATTGAGTATTGCTGGCAACGTGACTTGTGCACATTTAGTGATCACACTCCATAGCATACATACCATACCATAGTGGTGCATATCTTGGGATCCACTTGTATGTCACAAGGTTGTCATAGCATACACAATTGCTATCTTGGTTCGTGAAGTTTTGCATGAGAAAAGAGCTCAAAAGAGAAAGAGCCAATCAAGCTTTTAAGCAAAGATGGAAAGATAAGCAAAGAGCTTATGAGCAAGAACCATAGCATCATACTACATTAAGATTGTCATATTGGATCATCTTGGATCATTGCACCGAAATACCATACATATAGCATAATTGGGATAGAGATAGTTGCATTTTTGCCTAGTAGGTTGTGCACAAGTTTGCGTATCCGCATATTATGCAATCGTGCTAGCGTCTCTCTAGTATTGTGCAACAAGAGCATCTTTTGTAGTTTCCACATTTTGGCTCACTTTTGGTTTGCACAATCCCACTTATCTATTTGCGTGTGTGTTTCCGTGTTCCTATGCTTGCTTGGTCTACTTGTTGCATTTGCAAATTTGTGAACCTTTTCCAACATTATTGACGCCACTTACAATTGCATCAAATTTTGTGCCACCATCCTCACCAAGCTCCACCATAAGCTTTTATTTGTGTAGGTGTGAGAACCGACAAGGATTGGTACCAATAGTGCTATTTCATTGTCCGCATTTGAGTGAACTTGATTCATCTTCAACATCGGTCAAAGGTACATTGGTATAAGTTCTTTTCCGTTCTACCACTCACATTTTTGCTTGGAATGATGGATAGGCCAAGTACCTCTACCAACCCACTCTTCATCGAAAGCAAGACGACGACATGTCATCATACGTCACCAAGAGCCACCTCTTTGGTGCACAACGAAGCGTTGCACCAAGAACAACAAGCAATGAGCGACCGCATCGACAACCTTGCCACCGACTTGCGACTCTCCGAGCAACGTGCAAGGGACTACTTCGACAACAAGTTCGACGCTCACAAGCAAGAGAATGATGCAAGAATGGGACGAGATACGCGCCTTGATGAGAAGCCGACATCATTCTACTTCTTCATCATCAAGACGGAGCCGCTCGAGTCGACACTCCGACGACACCTTCTACGACTCAAGTACACCTACTTCGAACACTCTTCGTTGTGCCACTCGTCAAGACCGTCATGCATCTCGCAACCCGCTACATGACAAGCATTCACAAGAGCAAGTTGATGATCAAGTTCCTCGTCCTCCATCAAACCAAGAGGCTTTTGCTCAAGCTCAAGAACGACAATGTCTTCGTCACCAACATGAGGAAGAACGAGCGCGTCTTCACCAAAACGAACAAGACGCCAAGGCTCAACGTCTTCAACAACAACAACGTGAGGCGCAAGCTCTTGAGGCGCAACGTGCCCTTCAAGAATCAAGTAGAGCCTTCGCCAACCGTAATCGCGAACGGCGCAATCAAGAGGAAGCCCTTCGAGAAGAAATCCAAGAGAGGAACTACCAACCTCATGTACAACGTCAAGTTCCTCAAGCCCCTCCACAAGCTCGTCAAGCTCCACCCCAACCTCAAGCTCAACAAGGGCAAGTTGATCATGGCCTTCCTCCACACCAAGAGCAACATGATGACGATTACAATCCTCGTCAAGGACGTCATCATCAACATCGCCAACAACACAATGAAGAGCAACGCTACGGCAAGCTAAAATTCACCAATGCCCAAGTTCAATGGAAGCAATGACCCTGAAGACTACCTCTCATGGGCATTGAAGGTTGACAAAATCTTCCGGTTGCACAACTACGATGAAGCGAAGAAAATCGCTATGGCATCACTTGAGTTCCAAGACTATGTGCTCATATGGTGGGAACAAATCATTGAGCGACGACAAGCAAGAGGTGAACCTCCAATCACCACTTGGGCTCAAATGAAGGATGTCATGCGAGCACGTTTTGTGCCAACCTACTACAACCGCGACCTCTTCAAGAAACTCCAACTACTCAAGCAAGGAACAAAGAGTGTTGAAGAATATTACAAGGAAATGGAGATAGCCATGATTCGAGCCAATGTCAAAGAAGATGATGAGCAAACAATGGCACGTTTCTTGAATGGACTTAATCATCCTATCAAGAAGATCGCCGACTTCCAACCATATTCCAACCTCATTGAGCTCGTACATCAAGCTACCAAGGCCGAACGTCAAGTGCAAGATGACTTCAAATGCGCTAAGTACTCATCCAAGACCCTCGGCTTCTCCAACACCCAAGCTTCAACGACTACTCCAACATCTACTTCACCAAGCTTTCTTCAAGAAAGCGACGACAAGTCAAGTTACAAGAAGACTTCGCAAGTTCAAGTCGTCCTCCTCCTACTACAAGCAACCTCAAGCTGCGTGCTTCATCCTCTACTCCGACCGATGAGACCATCAAGACAAGCTCCTTCAAGTGTTTCACTTGCGGCGGCCGAGGCCACAAGTCATCTGAATGCACCAACAAGCGCACCATGATCCTCAAAGACGATGGCACATATGACTCAATGAGTGAAGAGGAGATGGAAGCTCTTGAGCAAGTGGCCATGCAACGGCAAGTGAACTAGGATGAAGATGATCAAGTCTTTTGTGATGAGGATTCGAGCCCCGCTCTCGTTGTCTCCAAGGTCTTGACTCTTCAACATCAACAAGAAGAAGACCAACGATGCCACATCTTCCACACAAAAGCCGGCATCAATGGACGGTCCATCAAGGTCATCATCGATGGAGGTAGTTGCCACAACTTGGCAAGTGAAGAACTATGCTCCAAGCTCCAATTGGTAAAGAAGAAGCACCCGCACCCTTACAAGGTTCAATGGCTAAGTGACTCCGGCACTATACGAGTTGAGCATACGGTCCTAGTCTCTTTCAAAATTGGTGCATACGAAGACACTTTGGAGTGTGATGTGGTCCCAATGACCGTTTGCCACCTACTTCTTGGTCGACCATGGCAATTCGACCGTGGTGTCAAAAACAATGGGCGTAACAATCACTATAACTTCAAGATGAAAGGGAAAGAATATGTGCTACGACCTATGTCTCCTAGTCAAGTGATAGCCGACAAACAAGCCACCAACCATAGAGACAAGAGTGAGAAAGTGATACAACAAAAAGTGAGTGAGAGCCACAAACCAAACTTGAGCGCCTCTTCACCTAGAGAAAAACCTCATCCTATTTGCCACCAAAAGTGAGATGAGAGAAGTGTGTGAGAACCCATCTACCGTGATGCACTTTGTCCTTGTGTGCAAGGATGGAGAACCAAAACTAACACCATTCACGAGCTACCTTTGGTGTTTCAATCTCTTTGCAGGAATTCCAAGATGTTTTCCCCGATGAGCTACCTCCGGGTCTACCTCCTCTTCGAGGCATTGAGCATCGAATCGACCTCATCCCGGGCGCCTCTACCAAACAAAGCTCCATACCGAGTCAATCCCGAAGAAACCAAGGAGATTCAACAGCAAGTACAACAACTCATCGACAACGGCCATGTACGTGAAAGCCTAAGCCCTTGTGCCGTTCCCGTTATTCTTGTGCCTAAGCTCGATGGAAGTTTCCGCTTGTGTTCCGATTGTAGACCTATCAATGCTATTACCGTTCGATATAGGCATCCCATTCCTCGCTTAGATGATATGCTTGATGAACTTAGTGGAGCCAACTTTTTCTCAAAAATTGACCTTAAAAGTGGCTATTACCAAATCCGCATACAAGAGGGTGATGAATGGAAAACTGCTTTCAAAACCAAATTTGGTTTATATGAGTGGTTAGTGATGCCTATGGGTCTTTCGGAAGCTCCCGGTACTTTTGTGCGTCTTATGCATCATGTGCTTCGTCCTTATATTGGAGTCTTTGTTGTGGTTTACTTTGATGATATTCTTGTGTTTAGCAAAACAATGAAAGAGCACATCAATCATGTAAAATCTGTGTTGCAAACCCTTCGCAAGGAAAGCCTTTATGCAAACTTGAAAAAATGCACTTTTGGAGTTGACAAAGTGGTTTTCTTGGGTTTTGTAGTATCCTCAAAGGGTGTCCATGTTGATGAATCTAAAATTGAAGCAATTAAAACTTGGACCCAACCCACCAATTTGCAACAAGTGCGAAGTTTTCTTGGTCTTGCGGGTTTTTATCGTCGCTTTGTGAAAGATTTTAGCACAATTGCCGCTCCTTTGCATGCCTTGAGTAAGAAGAATACTCCCTTTGTTTGGGGAACTTTGCAATCAACCGCTTTCGATGAGCTCAAGTCTTTGCTTACTCATGCTCCGATTCTTGCTTTGCCCAATTTTGACAAAACTTTTGAGGTTCATTGTGATGCAAGTGGTACCTGAATTGGCGGAGTTTTGATGCAAGAAAAACGAGCCATTGCTTATTTTAGTGAAAAACTCTCCGGTGCTCAACTTAATTATCCCATCTATGACAAATAATTGTATGCTTTAGTGCGTGTGCTACATGTTTGGGAACATTACCTTAGACCTCATGAGTTTGTCATCCATATCGATCATGAAACGCTTAAGTACCTCAAAGGGCAAACTAAATTAAACAAGCGTCATGCAAAATGGAGTGAATTCATTGAATCTTTTCCTTATGTGATCAAGTACATTAAGGGTAAAGAAAATGTAGTTGCCGACGCTTTCACGCAGATGCATGCTTGTCACTCAACTTGAGTTGAATGTTATTGGTTTTGAGCATATAAAAGACTTGTATGAGCATGATCCATCTTTTGCTTCTCCTTATGCTAAGTGTTTGACGCATATGTCTTGGGAACAATATTACATCAAGGATGGTTATCTTATGAGAGCTAACAAACTTTGCATTCCAAAGTCTTCTCTTCGTTTGCTCCTTTTGCAAGAGGCTCATGGAGGCGGACTCATGGGACACTTTGGACGCGACAAGACATTCGCCACGCTCTCCAACAACTACTTTTGGCCCAAGATGTTCTGCGATGTCTCACGCTTCACCACCCGATGCTATACATGTCGCAAAGCTAAGTCTAAAGCTCAATCTCATGGTCTTTACATGCCTCTTCCTATTCCCTACCAACCATGGGAAGACATTAGTATGGATTTTGTACTTGGTTTGCCTAGGACTCAAAATGGCAAGGATTCCGTGTTTGTTGTTGTGGATAGATTCTCTAAGATGGCACATTTCATTCCTTGCAACAAGATAGACGATGCTTCACATGTTGCAAATCTCTTTTGTAGGGAAATCTTGCGACTCCATGGCGTACCAAAGACAATCGTCTCCGATCGTGACGTCAAGTTCTTGAGTTACTTTTGGAAGACTCTATGCGCCAAGCTCGGAATCAAGCTCTTATTCTCCTCGGCATACCATCCTCAAACCGACGGCCAAACGGAGGTGACGAACCGCACACTATCCACTCTACTTCCTGTCTTGATCAAGAAGAACATCAAGGAGTGGGAAGCATGTCTACCCATCGCCGAGTACGCCTACAATCGTGCAAGACATTCAACTACCGGCAAGTCCCCTTTCGAGGTCGTCTACGGTTTCAACCCGTTGTCCCCATTGGACATTCTACCACTTCCTCTCCAAGAGCGCACCAACATGGATGCGAGTGCACGAGCAAGCTACATCAAGAAGATGCACGAAGAAACAAGGCACACCATTGAGCGCCAAGTACAACGTCAAGCAACCAAGCTCAACGCCAACAAGCAACCCATCGTCTTCAACATTGGTGATCTAGTGTGGCTACACCTTCGCAAGGACCGCTTCCCCAAAGAACGCAAGTCCAAGCTTCTCCCTCGAGCCGATGGACCTTTCAAGGTGATAGCACGCTACAACGACAACGCCTACAAGATCGACATACCTCGAGACAAGTACAATGTGAACGACATCTTCAACGTCAAGGACCTTGCGCCATACCATGGAGATGAAGATCTTGATCCGAGGTCGGATCCTTCCCAAGGGGAGATGATGCGGAGCATCCCTCGTTCATCCCCATGGGCGTGTCTACATCTTCCTCAACACCACTTGGGCCCATGACAAGAGCTAGAGCCAAGGCTATCGAAGATAAGGTGAACTTCGCTCCTTTCCGAACTTCCTCTCTCTACTCACGAGACTTGCCTACTACCTCATATGGACACTTTGTGTGTGATCAGGTACCTGGAGGAAAGCCATGGTGCATCTACATCCATTGGACAAGGAGACGAAGCTACCAACCGCAAAGGAGAAGAAGAAGAGCTACCGGAGAAAACTCCAGCCACCGGACGACCGGTAGGGACCGGACGTCCGGCGCCTGAAGCCCCAGCAAGCGGACGTCCGGCCCGGACCGGACGACCGGCCACACTCTCACAGCGAGCGGACGTCCGGCCTCCAGCGGACGACGGACCTCAAGACCCGAGCTGAATCTGCGGAAGACCGGTGCCAGCAGACGACCCGGCGACCGGACGACCGGAAATCATCGGACGTCCGGTGCCCCTGGACCCGAGCCAAATCAGTGGAAGTATGAAGAAACCGGACGTCCGGCGCCTCCTTCATAGAACTGATCCAGCGGACGTCCGACGACTCCGGACGTCCGGTCCCTCCTGAGCCACCGGACGACCGGCCCCCAGTGGACGTCCGGTACCTGTCTGCGCACAGTTTCGGGCCGAAGCCCATGTACCCCCTTCACTTCGCCCCCTTTTCACTAAGACTATAAATAGAACCCCTCCTCCTCCTAGCTAGGGTAGCTTTGGTTTAGCTCATGTTTGTGTGAGAGCCTTGCTCATCCACTTGGTTACTTCTCCTCGGAGCTCAGGACCTCTATAGAGAAGATCCCCCAAGCGGATTCAAGACCCCCTTCTAGGGTGGACCCCATCAAGACCTCCTCTCGGAGAAGAACGGCTACTCGTGTATCCTTACCTTTGTTGATCTTGAATCTCGTGCCACCTTATGTGATCGGTGATCTAGCACTTGTGTGATTGGTCTCTTGTTGGTTTAGTGATTTCTCTCTCGTTTCCTCCGTGTTTCCCTCTTGTTCTTCCGCGTGTTCTTCGTGATTCCCCGTAGGATCCGCTCCAACGTGAAAGATCATCCACGTAGGGTTCCGCCCTACAACACCCTTCATCCGACGGACCGCCCTGTCCTGCTCCCGCTTCAACTTGGTGACTCGAGGCTTCTCCGCCGCTACCTCCTTTGACTCGCGCTCCGACTGCTCAATAGCAAGCCGGAGCGCCTTGGCGTTCTTCCGTCGGAGGCGGCGAGCGTCTGTCTCCGCCGTCATGAGGGATCGGTAGTAGACCCATGTGAGGAGACGTGTGTCCTCGTCGGGGTCCGCCCCCGTCCCGCGGCGGCGGCGAACGGACTGCTCTGCAGCGACCCTCTCCCGTGCACACTGTCTCTTGCGCGCATGGTGCGCGCCTCCGACTCCAGAGTGCGAGTGCGGGCCAGCGGCGCGGGCACAAGCACCCAACGCTGGAAGCGTGGAGGAGCGGCCGGCGGGTAGGAGAGGGCGCGGGGCCGGCGCAGACGGTGCTGTCCTGTTGTCGCTGCGCGCGGGCCGGGAGGGTCCAGCTCCGGTGTCTGTGTTGCGTCGGCGCGGGAGCTGCGGCGACGCTCCAGATCCGGAGCTGCCGCCGGTCTCCACCTTGGACTGCTCCAGCGCAATGCAGAGGGCCATCTCCTCCTCTTAGTTGAGCTTGGAGCCGGAGTCGCTGCCAGAGCTGCCCATCGTAGTGGATGGAATCGAAATCGGAGAGGGAGAGGAGTGGACGGAGTGAGAGATAGGAAGAGGGTGAGCCAGGGTTTGGAGCGAGGCGTCCGGATTGGAGTTTTTTTGTGGGTCGATGGTGAGCCGGGCCTGTCAGGCGGACGGGCCCAAGCCACCCCATTTTCACCCTATATTTGGGCTGGATATAAAGGGTGCTGATCAGCCCGGATATTTGTCCGCAGTTTGAGGGACCCGATTGAGTCACTTTTTTTGACCGGTCAGTGACTGAACGGTGTGTCCAGTCATTTGAGACGGATATGAGAAACCCGATTGTATACGCTCTTAGAGACCTCTCTGGGACCCACCCAGGCTGAGAGACTTTAGCTCACCGCCCTGTTTCTCTGTTTCTCTTATCCACGGTGATCTTTTGATTACTCGCATTGTTTTCCTGCCACTCTTCTGTTTAATATGTGATGAAAGGCTGGATCTCTAAAAAAGTGAATCTACGTGGAGGAGAAAAATCGGAACGCCACCTGACTACAAAACAAAGGCTGTACAGTAGTAAAGACCATTCATGCAGGCGTTTCTCTTAAAATTTGTTAGAGCATCTGTTTTTTTTTGCGGGAACACTTGTATATTACTCAAGTAATAATGTCTTTACAATCATCAAGGAAAATACCCAAGACTTCGTTTGGACCAGACCCCAATCAGGTCATAGTTTGCCCCTCAACTCGAGCAAATCTAGCTAAACTATCACTAGCTTTATTCTGGTCTCTCACGACATGAGTAATACAAGTTTGTCTAAGGCACATAAGATGCCTTATTTCATTCACCAAAGCAGCATAAATTGATCGGTCAACTCCAGCCGAAGTTACCATGGCCACTGCCAAGCTTGAATCCGTCTCGACAACAACGGGCAATTCGGATCTTTGAACCGTTAGAGATAATCCTTCCATGATTGCCCCTAGTTCCGCTTCAACCGCGTCTCTGCAAGAAAATAACGCTCTGCATGCCGAAAAGATGATCCACCCAGTAGAGTTTCGCACGATCATGCCAGCCCCGGCATTGTCAGAATCAACAAAAGAGTCATCTGTATTCAGTTTTATCCAACCCTCAACAGGAGGCATCCACTTACATACAGAATTCTAACAGGCTCTTTAAAAAGGGATTGCTAAGTCTCGGTCAATGAGACTTAACCAAATCTCAGTCAATACTATATTAGTAGAATCTTACTTTGAGATCCGTACAAATTTTTTCTTTCAGTTATTTTTCTTTCTTATATGTTATATCACTTGACATAGATTTGGTTAAGTCTCAGTCGACTGAGACCTAGACATACCCCTTTAAAAACATGCGAACCGTAAAAATCCGATGACTATACGGATTTGGCTGTTTTTCGGGCTAGACCAGAGCCCGCATAGTTGTCCCGGCCCGTAAATCTTTTACGGTGGCCCGGAAGCCTCCCATGGTTGTATAACTACGGGTCCGCGGCCACGATACGGGTCGAAACCCTATCCCCCGATGTCGCCATTCCCCATTCCCCCCCTCTGATTTCTCGCCGCCGGTGACCTAAATCCACCGCCCCCGCCCACCGATCTGTGACGATGTGGGGCGGGATGTGGAGCTCCGGTCAGCGCAGTGGCCACGAAGACCCGGAGCGCAAGCGTTGCGTCGCCGCCGACGCGGCACGGAAGTGCTCGACCCGACGATACACCAACCACGGGCTCGAGGTGTCGGCGTCCCTCCTCCGCAGCGAGACGAAGGAGTATGACCGCCGCCATGCACGGTGCTTCAACGCGGGGAGCTGTTCCGGCCCGGGAGCTCTTCGGGCGCGCCGCTGCTTCCGGTGAAGAGCGAGCGCGGCGAGCTTCCGCCGCTCCGCACTATCAAGAGGCTCGAGGCGTCGCCACTCCGCATTGTGAAGACGGAATCGGGGGAGGAGCGCCCGCGCGGTCGCGGTGTCATTGGCCCGGAGGACTACCTCATCAGGCCCGACGCGGGCGCCTTTGAAGCGGCGCTCGCCGAGCGCACTGCACGCGAACAGGAGGAGGAGGACGCGTTTCGCCGGCGGGACGAGGAGATCAATGCACTCCTCTACAAGCAGGCGCTCACCGCCGTGCGCGAGTTCGACGCAGGAGGTGTTCCGGCACGGGAGCTCTTTGAGCGCGTCGCTTCTTCCCGTGAAGAGTGAGCGCGGAGAGCTTCCGCCGCTCCGCACCGTCAAAGGGCTCGAGGCGCCGCCACTCCGCATCGTGAAGACGGGGCCGGGGGAGGAGCGCCCACGCGGCCGCGGCGTCATTGGCCCGGAGGACTACCTCGTCGGGCCCAACGCGGACGCCTTTGAAGTGGCGCTCGCCGAGCGCACTGCGCGCGAGTAGAAGGAGGAGGACGCATGCCGTCGGCGGGACGAGGAGATCAGTGAGCTCCTCTACGAGCAGGCGCTCACCGCCGCGTGCGAGTTCGACGCCAAGCAAGCGGGGTGGCGCCGCGAAGCCGAGGAACAAGAGAAGATGTACATCGATCTTGTCTCCGCAATGACAACGAGAGAGCGCCGCCGCCGCCGCACCCAGAGAGCTCTGGCGAGCTCCGTTTTTAGCTAGTTTAGGGTAGGGCGGCATCGCTATGTAAAATATCTTCAAAATGTAGCGATGATCAAACTATGTATGTAGTTCTGTGTTCTTCATTTCGTTCGGGAATGCTTTTTTTCTTTCAAAATTTACGGTTTTAATTGAGGGCTTTGTTCGGTCACAGCCGATTTTGCCCCTTAAACCTCTAATTTCTTGACCCTTATCCGTGATATAAGGAGCGCTGATATACGGGGTCTGCTAGAGATGCCCTTAGGCGTGACCGGAAATTATAAGGTAGTAGTAGAGGCGAGATGGGGTCAAGATAAGATATTGGCGTTTTCTGGCTGGCTCCAGACATGTTTCACATTGTCGACGATGCTGACCCACCGGCCGGGAAATAAAAAGTAGACCTAGAGCTTTTCATAACCATTGCATAACTCTTCAGAATTTTCTCCAGAATGCATGTGCATATGCGTTTCGTTGGAAGCACGTGTAGCTAGCTATAGCTAAGAAGGCCCAAGTATTGGAAGCACAAGAAGACACGCAAAATAAACAAGCAAAACCTGGTAAAAGAAATTAGAAAAGGAGGAATCACCCCAACCTCTGCATCTGGAAAATGCATGCGGCCATATTATTTATTATTCACAAAGACCTTACAAAGAAATACAAAAGTAAGCTCGAGGCCATCATCTAGATGACATCTGTCGTTACTTCTATCCTCTTGATAAAGGGGTGCCGAATGTCCGGGCCAAATACCAAACAGACATCACACAAAAGCCTACATCTAACACTCCGGTCCGGCGCACTCACAGTGAGTACCACACGCACACGCTGCAAAGGGCCGCCACCTCTGTCTTCCCTCGATCCATCCTCAAAGCATGTACTGACGCATCGACCTTTTCAAGCCTCTCTACCATCGACGCCACCACGACGCCAGAAGAAGCAATCCGCTGGTCACTCGAGCTCGAGTGCCTCTCCAAGAATGCCGCCCCCAAGGGGGTAACGACACATGAATGCCGCCGTCATCCAATCAGCTGATTTAGGGTTTCCCCTGGATGTATTGGGTGGGGTTGGGATCTTCACCTCGATGATGCCTTCATGAAGGAAACGATAATAAGGGCATCGTCATCACCGGCTCCGGTCAACGACTGAAGACCAAGTTTTCACCCGGATCCGTCCCAAGAAATCCACCGCTTTCAAAGCTCCGACCAACCTATTCACTGTCTCGACCGCTTTCAAAGCCCCAGATCTAGCCGCCTAGATCCGGCGACCAACCGCAACAGCGATGCCACCGTAGGAGCCCTGGCGCACCGGCCACTGTCTGAGTGCGCCACCACTGGAGCCTGGGAGGAGGGCTCTCACCCCACCTCGCCAAGCCGCGAGAGCCGCCGAGATGATCCCGCACGCTCATCACCGTCTCTGATCTAAACTAATCCGCGGCAAAACCACGAGATCGGCGATGCAGATCCACCTTGGATAGGGACAGCACCATGCCATGCCGCCGCGGGAAGCCCGAGCTTCACCCGCCGCCACCTTCCAGGGCCGCCGCCGCCGATAGGCCGAGCCGCCGGCCACCGCGACCAAGGCCGCCATTACCCCGCGAGCCCATCGAACGGCCGGCGCCACCATATCTTCCTTGGAGCCTAGCAGCCCCCGCCCAGCACCACCCCGCCGCCTTGCGCAGTCGCCTAGACGTGCCGACGCGGCGCAGATTGGGAAAGAGCGCCCCGGCGCCATGGGTGACCCGCCTCACCTGATCTGGCGCGGGAGGGAAGAGAGCCTCCGCCGCCGCCATCAGCCGCCTGGGGCTTCGCCCGGCGACCTCCTCTAGCGGCGGCGGAGGGGAGGGAGAGGATGGACGTGTCCGGCGGCGGGGGCTAGGGTTTCCACCCGAGCCACCCTAGCGAGAGGGCGACGCGGGCCAAAAGAATCCTCAGGGCATGATAAGTACGAATGTACCGTAATGAAAATTAGGAGTACAAGAAGATCGATCAAAACTGTTGGTTCTTGTCTCGACTACAGACGATTTGCTTACGTACATATAACTTGAAACAAACGGTGACCTGTGAGGCTATGAGCGATCTTGTTATACATGCAGCCGACAAAAACAAGGCTTTTCTCGTTCCCTAGCTAGATAGTTCATTAGATAGTTCATCAGTTATGGTGCAGCATCGCGAGACCCTGCATGCCGGTGCTTCGAACCGAGAAGGCACAGGCGCAGCTTGGCTGCAGGTCCATACCATCCTTCATAGCTTCCACCACCGCGGGGGGAGCAATGACGGCGGACGAGCTCGCGGTGTCGTGGAGATCGTCGTCGTCGTCGAAGACACCATGGCGACGCGTCGCCGGCTCATCCTGCCGTTGGACGACGGCCCTCCTCTTCTTCCTACTCCTCATCTCGCCCGAACTAGAAGACCTTGTGGAGATGAAGGAACGGAAGGCAGAGAGGCTCGCGCTGCGACGACTGCCACCCCAGCCGGAGTGGCATTGGTCGCCGCCGAAGGCCGACCGACGCTGCTGTGAAGGCATGCTGATCTGACCTCGCACTTGCAGCAGCTCCTCCTCTTCGCCGCGCAGGTGCGGCGGCAGGCCGGAGGACGCGTCGGAGACCATGGAGTCCTCCTCCTCGTCGGAGTATTCCGCCTGCGGCAGCATCTGCCTCAGGACGTCGCCGGGCTGCACGTATGGCAGCGTGCGACGTTGCTGCTGGCCTGACCCGGAATGCTCCAGGTACAGGGTCCAGCCGGACTGGCAGCCACTGCTGCACTGCGAGCTCTCCTCGTCGGCGGAGGCTCCGTCTTCTCTCCCCGGCATGGTGTGTGTGATGAGAGCAGAATCAGATCGGCTTCTCCTTTTCTCTGGCTAAGCTAAGCAGTGGCGCTTGCGACGATGCTGTGTGTTCGCTCGCTTGTTGCAGTACTCAGTAGCTGGCCAGTAGAGTGTATATGAGGAGAGTGGAGTGGGGATCTCGAGGCGAGTGGAAACACTTGTTTTATATCAGGCGCAGCTGAGCTGGGCAACCCATTCCCTTCTTGGTTCCTGTCGACGGACAAGGGCACATGTGGATGGGCGTGGGAGGAATGCACGGTAACGAGCCGTGCACGTGCGCGGACACCACGACGACTGGGGGACATCTCGGCTTGGATCCAAACTTGGGGCTTCGCTTGGTTCTGGCTTCCAAGCCGACCCACATAACCCGTATTTTTTGAAAATAAGGTATAAAAGGCTTGCCATTTTCATTGGTCGAGAAAAGAGTTAAAATTGCTCTGTTTTCTTTGCGTGAAAAATTGCTCTGTTAATTGACGGAAAATCGGGCTAAACCAATACAATCCAACCCATACGACTGTTAGCGCCCCTGACCAGCATACCCCACCTGCCATCTCATCATCAAGGCCCAGGCGTGCCCCCAGGCCCAACCCACGCTACGTTGGCCCAGAACGGAGGAACCCGTGGCCCAAGAGCAAGGGTGTACTTAAGCTGGCGCCTGGGGCTGGCTAGGGCATTCAGAGGATCACGGCGGACGGCTCCTGGCGGCTGCCAACTCCCGATCCCCTTTCCTCTTCCTCCCCGCTAGAACCCAAGCTACCTCCGATTCGTGTAATCGCTACTAAATCCTGTATCTGTGAGTGAGATTGCCACCAATATTCGAGATACAACTGTGTCCCTTACACTTGGTATCAGAGCCACCACCACCCTCCCCGCCACGCGTTCTGGCTCACTTCATCGAGACGCGCTGACTCCGTCAAGCGCGCCTGCAACTGGAGCACATGGATCCGGCCATCAAATCCTACCTCGACAAGCTATCGGTCACGATGGAGGCCAACACGACGGCTCTGACAGCGGTCAGCTCCTGCTTCGACGATTTGGCGTCGTGGCGGCCCGATCTGGAGAAGCGCGTCGCCGATCTGGGCGAGGCGGTGACTGCGCTTCAACAAGAGCGTCCCGGCTCCACCAACGGCGAGGGTACACAGGCGCCGGCACCAACGGCGCCACCGCCAGCGACTCGCGCCACCACAACTCGTGTCGTTGAAGGCGTGACGGACGCAACCCACGGGTCCATTGACCACGGCGAGTTCCATCTGCAACGGGGGTCGGCGACGGTGTCATTCCAAACACCGCCGCCACTCCCGACCAACGGTCAGCTCGAAATCCCGTCCCCATGTTCTCTTCCATCACCTTTTGCACACGCTAGTCAGATGCTAGAAGGACTGGGACAGGCGCACCCATCCATCGCATTCCCTCAGTTCTAAGGAGAAAATCCAAATCTCTGGAGAACCATGTGTGAACAATACTTTACCATGTTTGGCATCCACGAATCCTTCTGGGTTCCGATGGCGGCGCTGAATTTTTCAGGCTTGGCTGCCATTTGGCTGCAGTCCATACAAAAGAAACTGGGATCATTTGCTTGGGAGTCATTTGCTGCCTTACTATGCACTAGATTTGGGAGGGATAGACACCATAACCTGATCCGTCAGTTCTATACCATTAAGCAAACTTCCTCGGTAGCGGATTTTATTGAGAAATTAGAGCTTATTACAAATCATTTGAGTTCTTATTCAGATTCGATTCACCCCTACTATTTCCTTACTCGTTTTGTGGCTAAGGTCGGGCATCCGCGCGGTGGTCATGGTGTAGCGACCGCCGGACTTGGACACAGCTTGTTCCCTGGCCCTGCTCTAGGAAGAGGTGGCTGACGGAGCAGGCGTGGAGTCGTCGCGGCTGTTCCACTACCAGCCCCGGCCTCCAGAGGTGAATGTGCGTCCTCCCGCGGCGTTGCCACTTCCCCCGCCACCCGGTCGCCCACCACCGCAAGCTGGGGCGACCAATCGGCGTGGCACCGATGCTGCTCGAGCCGAAGCAGCAAAGTTCAAGACTCTGCGCGACTACAGAAGAGCACGGGGGCTATGTTTCAAGTGTGGCGAGCGCTGGGGTCATGACCACACCTGCCCTACATCAGTCCAACTCCATGTAGTTGAAGAACTCTTGGAGCTGTTCGGCATCGACACAGCCACCGATCAACAAAGTGTGCCAGCAGGTGAGCAGGGGTGTCATCTAAAGCATTTCAACTCCGTGCTTGGATTCAAGGCCGTGAAGTACTGATGCTCGTCGACTCCGGAAGCACAACTTCATTCATCAACAAAAGCTTTGCAGAGGGTATGGCAGGCATCCAGCCCTTGTTGAAGGCACACAAGGTGCGCGTGGCTGACAGAGGAGAGCTCATCTGCTCTGCCAGTGTGCCAAATTGCACGTGGTGCTCACAAGGGCATCAGTTCAGCACCGATCTGAAGGTGCTGGACCTAGGCGTCTACGACGTCATTCTAGGCATGGATTGGCTCGAGGAGCACAGTCCAATTACAGTCGACTGGCGTGCCAAGCTCATCGCTATTCCATCGCCAAGCGGTGTCATCAACCTCCACGGCCACGACAACTCGTCGTCCACTTGTGTCGTCATCAACGCGCTGCAACTTCAGAGCCTGTGCAGCAAGGGTGCTATCACTCACATGGCCCTGATACATGAGATTGCGCCAGAAGGGGACACCAGCTCACCACCTCCAGCCTGCATACAGCAAGTTCTGGATGAGTTCGATGACGTTTTCAAGGAGCCAGTGGGTCTACCTCCGCGGCGTGAGTGCGATCATCGCATTCCGCTCATCCCTGGAGCTCAGCCATTCAACATCAGACCTTCTCATCACAAGCCGGACCACAAAGACGAGATCGAGAGGCAAGTGGCAGAACTCCTCCGCACAGGCGTCATTCAACGTAGCAACAGTCCTTTTTCTTCCCCAGGTATTCTCGTCAAGAAGGAGGATGGAACGTGGCGACTTTGTATCGACTACCGACAGCTCAACGCCATCACATGTCTCAGCAAGTACCCAGTTCCGGTGATTGAAGAGCTCCTAGATGAACTGCACGGTGTGGCATGGTTCTCCAAACTGGATCTGCGCGCTGGTTACCATCAGATTCGTCTCGCCGAGGGGGAGGAGTTCAATACGACGTTTCAGACGCACTCCGGGCATTATGAATTCAGGGTGGTATCCTTTGGTTTGATGGGAGGACCACCCACTCTACTTCCGATTCGTGTAATCGCTACTAAATCATGTATCTGTGAGTGAGATTGCCACCAATATTCGAGATACAACTGTGTCCCTTACAACGACATGGGCATCACCGGCCAACATGGAACACAGAGCTGCAAAGAAGAAAGACATCTGCCGAGGAGTCACAAGCATCATCGTCGTCATCGGTAGCCTGGAACAAGCGACTCCGACTTCACCGTAGAGTCCATCATCGAAGCCAACCTGCAAATGGCTACACAAAAGCCATGACGGCACATGCCAATAGGTGGCCACACGCGCGAGCAACCGACAGCTCCGACTTTAAAAATGAGCTTCACATGGGAAATATGTAGGACTTGCGCTAACCGTGCCCTCGCAAACGACCATCGACTGACTATCATTGTCACCACCTGAAGACGCTTCACCGCAGCTCCGGCTTCAAAGCAACCAAACAACCCACGAAAGAGCACCTCAGACACGCCGGAAAGAACCGATTACCAAAGTCAACGACGCAACCATAGCTCTTCTCGATGCCATCGTCGTCATCGCCAAAACAGAAATCAGCGCCCCGCCTCAGCAAACCACGCAGCCAAGATGTCGTCATCCACCAGTTTCCCAGTAGTAGCCGGCTCCGAGACGGTGCCCCCAACGAGGAGAAAAACGTGAAAATTCCTCCATAGCCCGACCCAGCGGATCTGAGGTTTCCCTCCAGAGCCAAAGCGGTGGTGAGAAGCAGCACACCTCCATGATGACGCTTCTACGAAAAGGCTGTGATGCCCACGCATGTCCCCGTCGCCAGCTCCGATGAAGATCGGAACAAGGATTTCTCCCAAAGACGTCGTGATCACCTGCCGCTCCCCATGGATCACCACACATGCCGACTCCTACCTCACTCTATCTGCGAGATCCCACCATCCACTGTTCCCAGAAAACGCACCACCCCCTGGTCATAGCCGCCGTCCACCACCGCGACCACCACTACTGCAACAACCAATGCCGCATTGCGAGCAGCAACACCCAGAACGGAGAACCAGCATGCACCAGATCCAGATGGAAGCCGCTTGAGCTAAGTAGCGAAGTATACGTGTGTGCCCTCCATCTTTAGCACACCATGCACCCTGGAGACGTCATAATCGCCATGCCTTGCAAGTAACCGCGCCTAACATGCGCCAGCCGCCGTCACGCCAGACCTTCGATCCGCGCCCCACGCGCACATTAGGAGATGAGCACCGCCGCGCACACACTGCCACACACGCCATCCACGTCCAGGCCACGCCAAGTGCTCGGACCGGGGTTGCCGTCCCGGCGCCTTGATGAGGAACGTTGCACGAAAATAAAAAAATTTCCTACGAACACCCAAGATCAAATTTAGGAGATGTATAGCAACCAAAGGGGAGTGTGTCTACATACCCTTGTAGACCGAAAGTGGAAGTGTATATAATGCGGTTGATCAAGTCGTACTCTTCACGATCCAATCCGATCTAGCGCCGAACGGACGGCACCTCCGCGTTCAGCACACGTGCGGCTCGATGACGTCTCCTCTTTCTTGATCCAGCAAGCAAGCGAGGAGAAGTAGATGGGATCTCAACTAGCACGACAACGTGGTGGATGTGGTGGTGGTGCAATCCCGGCAGGGCTTCACCACTGCCGAAACCAATCTGAGGAGAAAACGGAGTTTTGGGAGAGGTAGGGCTGCCGCCGGGGCGTGGGATTTGGTGTGCCTAGACCCTCCCTCTCCCCAACTATTTATAGGAGGCAAGGGGAGGATTGGGGCGCAGCCTTGGCCCCTCCTCCAAGGGAGGGGGCGCCGACCTAGGGAGGAGTCCTCCCTTCCCAAGGCACCTAGGGCGGTGCCTTCCCCCCTTAGGACTCTTCCCCTCTTCCTTGTTCTAGGCGCATGGGCCTCTTGGGGGTGGTGCCCTGGCCCATGTAGGCCATGGCACCTCCCCTATATCCCATGAGCCCCCCCCCCCTGGGGCAGGTGGACCCCGGACCCCTTTCGGCACTCCTGGTACAATACCGATAATGCCCGAAACTTTTCTGGCGACCAAAATAGGATTTCCTATATATGAATCTTTACCTCCGGACCATTCCGGAGCTCCTCGTCCTGTCTAGGATCTCATCCGGGATTCCGAACAACATTCTATTACAAATGCACATATCCTAATACTACTCTGGCGTCATCGAACATTAAGCGTGCGGACCCTACGGGTTCGAGAATCATGTAGACATGACCGAGACACCTCTCCGTTCAATAACCAATAGCGGGACCTGGATGCCCATATTGGTTCCTACATATTCCACAAAGATCTTTATCGGTTGAACCATGATGTCAAGGATTCAGTCAATCCCGTATGCAATTCCCTTTGTCCGGTGATATGTTACTTGCCCGAGATTCGATCGTTGTCGGGGGGATAGACCATGGGTAGCCTCATCCACACCCCTTAGCATTTCAAGGCATTGGGGCTAGCCCAGCCCCTGGAGCCTAGCGACCAGGCGACCGGCTTCCAGAAGACGGCGCCCCTCTAGAAGGCGGTCAAAACCACGGGTCGGCTCCCATAAGACGGCGCGTTCCTAGAAGACAGCTTGGGGAGCAGGCCGGCCTGCCCTTCCCCTCGGAGTCTGCACTCAACCTCTACGACAAGACGGGGCGTGGCTACAAGACCACTTACTGCCCCGAATCCCAAAGGAGTGTGGCTACAGTGCGAGCTGACCAAGCGGCCACCTACCTGCCAGGCGCAGGACTGTAGCCATGCGACTCATGACATGGCCCTCGTCAACAAGGGCCATGCTACTGCAAAGGAAAATTAGTACGGCTCGCAGGCGGCGGGCCCTACGTGTCTGCGGGCTCCCAAAGGACGGCGCATTCCTGGAAGGAGGCTTCGAGGGCGGGCCGGCCTCCAGCAGGCGGCCCTCCCCTCCCCTCGAAGTCCGCACTCACCTACTTTGACGAGACGGAGTGTGGCTACAGTGTAACTGACCAAGCGGCCACCAACCCGCCTGATGATGGGACTATAGCCATATGACTCCTGACGCGGCCTCCGTCCTCAAGTACAAAGCTACAGCAAAAGGCAATCAGCATGGCCCGCTGGCGGTGGGCCCTACCTGTCGGCCAGATTCTCAGCAGCCGGCGGGGCCCTCCAAAGGCGGGCCCCAGCAGCCGGCGGAGAACCCAACGACCCTAGACTCTGACGTCTGGGTCCTACACCCGACTGTATTACCATTGTACCCCTGGGGGGTTGACCTATAAAACCCCCCAGGGCTCACCCATGCAAAGGGTTCAGCCCTCATCCCACGCACACACACCATAGCTAGGAGAAGCAAGGTAGCAGCTTTTCCCTTCTTCCTCCTCTAGCAACACAGCTCAAGGAGCAACCTTGTAACCGTTTGATCATAGTCATCCTAGTAGGAGTAGGGGTGTTATCTCTCCGGAGATCCCCCAACCTGGGTAGGTCTCGTGTGCCTTCGAGCTCGTGCTCACTCTCGCTTTTGGAACCCGACGACGTCCTCATGGCTCCACCCAATGATAAGCCACCCACTGGCATCTGACGTGAGATTTCCACGACAGTTGGCGCCCACCGTGGGGCCATCCGCGGCGGCATCGGCCGGAGTTGTGCTCCGGACGGGAACCATCCTCCCCTCTGGCGAGCGCTTCGCGTCTGGTTTGATCAGCCAGCCCGATGCGTTCGTCTGCGCATGCACCAGCGCATTGCTTGACAAGGGGGCCGTCTGCCCCGCGAGCTGCCTCGTCGACCTCTTCGGCAAGCCCAGCCTCTCCGACGCAGCCACTGCCGATGTGGAGGGCATCTGCTCCGTCGACTGCCTCACCGAGCTCTTCGAGAAGCTCACCATCTCCGATGCAGCCGCCACCGACGAGTTCCCTGGTGACGTGTTGGACATTGACGACCCGCTCCCTCCTGTCGCCTGCGACGCCTCTGCCGACGCGCTCGACGGCGGCATCATCGTGGAGGTGATGGTCACCGGCCACAACCAGGACTCCAGCCGGGCCGCCTAGGACCCATTTACGAGTGGCAATGCAGAGCCTGGCCACTCCTGTCGTTGCCAACGCCGATGGGGCGGCACTAGAGGCAATCCGTGTCAAGATCCTTGACAGTGCCAACAAGATGGCGGTCATGAAGCGCCGCGCTGAGGCCAGCCAGCGCAAGATTGACCGCATTGCGGGCGGCACGCCTGCTGTAGGCGAGCCCAGCCGAGCCGGCGCCATCCGACAATGCGGCGCGGCCATAACCAAAGATGTTGGGAGTCGAGCGCCGATCATTTACACCCCAAAGTGCGTAACTCCGCGCGCCCTAGCAGCGACAGAAGAGCTCGAGCACCTGGAGTGCGACGAGCGGCGCAGCCAGATGGAGCACCTCCAGGAGCTCCTCAACGTTGTGAACACGCAACAAGACGCATGCAACCGCACGGTGGCAGCCGGCAAGCAAGCCGAAAACCATCCCCCGCCGTGAGCATGGAGCGACCTCCCAGTCCCCAAGCAGCGTCGGCCGCGGCCAGCGGAACCCGGAGCCGGCTGCCAGCCGCAGCCAGCACACTCGCCAGACGGTTGTTCACGACCGAAAAGTTCCTCCAATGGCGGAGGACCGGCGCCGACCGGCGCCAGCACGATGAGCATCCGCCTCCCCCTCGCAGGGAGGGCTAGCGCCTCTTGCGCCGGTAGACCATCCAACTCTGGGGGGAGGGACTAGGCCCCTGTGAAGGAGTCGGTGAGAATTATGCTCGCCATCGGATCGAGCGGCTCGCTCGGTCCCTGGTAGTTGAAGAGGAGTACACAGTCAGCCCGGCCTGCTTTGGCCCCCCCATCTGCGATGAGCCCTTCCCCAATGGGTTATCGCTCCCTCGAGATACTCCCAAGTACACCGGCGCCGTGAAGCCGGAGGACTGGCTGACCGACTATGCCATGGCAGTCAGCATTGCGAACAACAACAAGCGTGTTACTGTGAAGTATGTTCCGCTCATGCTCCAGGGCACGGCCCGGACATGGATGAACAACCTCAAACCCAACAGCATCAACAGCTGGTTGGACTTCAACGACGTCTTCGTCCGCAACTTCACCAGCACCTACAAGCGCCCCCCAAGCCTTGCTAGCTCTCCATGTGCGTTCAGAGTCTGAATGAGTCCACCCGCGACTACCTGACGCGCTGGCCGAGCTGCACAACTCCTGCGAAGGGGTGCACGAGGTGCATGCCATCGATTACTTCACCGTCGGGTGCAAAGAGGGCACCCTGCTCAAGCACAAGCTTCTGTGCAACGAGTCGGCTACCTTGGACGAGCTCTTGGTCGTGGCGGACAAGTACGCCACGGCCGACTCCTCCATGAAGTCGGAGATCCGGGTTGACGTGTCCGGGAAGGTGCTCCCGTCGGCTCCTCAAACGTCGGCTGGTGACTCCAACCGGCGCCAACAGCCGAACGACAACAAGCGTAAGGCCCAATAGCTGCCTTCGAACAACCGGCAAGTGGCCACTGTCAAGGATCAGCAGCCGGCCGGACAGCTCGGCCCCAAGCGTCAGCGAGGCGACAAGGGTGCCTGGCAGCCTGCCTTCTCCTACGAGCAGACCCTCAATGCCCCGTGCAAGTTCCACAGCGGCGCGTAGCCGTCCAACCATACCACCCGCCAGTGCAACTGGCTCGCCCGAATCGCCAAGGGTGAAGCCTTGCCGGCTCCTCCAGCCGGCCCGGTGGCTCCGACTCCTCAGCAGCCAGCGGCCCTCCCAGTCGGCATGCTCCAAGATGACTTCCCCGACGTGAACGCCACCTACATCGTCTTCACTAGTGAAGCCAACGACAAGCACAGTCGGCGCCAACAACACCGCGTGGTGAATGCTGTCGCTTCAGAGGTCCCCCAATTTATGGACTGGTCCGAGAGACCCATCACCTGGAGCCATGATGACCATCCATCTGTGATGCCTTCGTCGGGTGCTTATGCAATGGTGCTGGACTCCACCTTCTCAACGGAGAGGCGGGCTTGCCGCTTCTCTCGGATCCTGATAGACGGCGGTAACAGCATCAACATCCTCTACCGCGACACCATGGAGAAGCCGGGCATCAAAGAGAAGCAACTCCAGCCCAGCCGAACTGTGTTCCATGGCATCATCCCTGGGCTTTCCTGCTCTCCAATCGGCAAAATCAAGATTGATACCCTGTTCGGCGACAAGACCCACTTATGCCGCGAGCCAATCTAGTTCGAGGTGGTTGACTTGGACAGCCCCTACCACGCGCTCTTGGGCCGGCCTGCACTGGCCAAATTCATGGCAGTGCCGCATTATGCCTACCTGAAGACGAAGATGCCGGGTCCCAAGGGCATCATCACCATTGTCGTCGACTACCAGAAGTCGCTCACGTGCGCCGTTGCCAGCTCCCGGCTGGCCGAGTCCCTCGTCATCGCCGAAGAGAAGCGTCTTCTTGACCGGGCTGTGGCCATGTCCAGTGAGCAGCCGACCATACCGTCTGACCCCAAGGACGCTGAGGTCGGGGCCTCCTTCCAGCCGGCCAAGGAAACTAAGAAGATCGTCTTGGACCCGGCGCACCCGAAGAAGTACGCTGTCATAGGTTCCAACCTTGACAGCAAATAGGAAAGCAAGCTCATCGACTTCCTCCCTGAGAATCGGGACATCTTCACATGGTCCCCAAAGGACATGCCGGGTGTTCCAAGGGAGTACACCGAGCACAAGATGCATGTGAGATCGGACGCAAAACCGGTCAAGGAACCCCTCCGCCGCCTATCAGAAGAGAAGAGAAGGATCGTTGGTGAAGAAATCGCCCGACTTCTGGCAGCGTCTTCATCATGGAAGTATTCTGCCCGGACTGGCAACCCAGTCCTCGTTTTGAAGAAAAACAACAAGTGGCGCATGTGTATCGACTACACTAGCCTCAACAAAGCCTTCCCCAAGGACCCTTTTGCCTTGCACCGGATTGATCAGGTGATCGACTCCACAGCCGGCTGCAAGCTGCTGTCCTTCCTAGACGCCTACTCCGGCTACTACTAGATCAATCTGGACCCGGCCGACCAACTGAAGACCTCCTTCGTCACCCTTTTCGGTGCCTTCTGCTACATCACCATGACGTTTGACTTGAGGAATGCCGACGCCACCTTTCAGCGTTGTATGCAGAAGTGCCTCCTGAAGCAACTCGTCAGAAATGCCCACATCTATGTGGACGACATTGTGGTGAAGACGGAGAAGCACGACACCCTTTTGGAAGATCTCAAGGAGACCTTCGCCAACCTGCGCCGCTTTCAGATCAAGCTCAACTCGGAGAAGTGTGTCTTCGGAGTACCAGCCGACCAGCTCCTTGGTTTCCTTGTTTCTGAGCGTGGGATCGAGTCCAACTCCATGAAGATCAAGGCCATTGAGAGGATGAATAAGGCGACCTGGCTACGGGACGTCCAGAAGTTCACCGGGTGCCTAGCCTCTCTTAACCAGTTCATCAGCCGGTTGGGCGAGAAGGCCCTCCCACTGTACTAGTTGATGAAGAAGACCACATGCTTCGAGTGGACCGACCAGGCAGATGAGGCCTTCCTCCAGCTCAAGCGGATGTTGTCCACGGCGCCTGTTCTGGCTGCTCCGGCTGCCAAAGAGTCCATGTTCCTCTACATCGCCTCTACCAGTCGGGTATTCAGCACCGTGATCGTGGTCGAGCGCCCGGAAGCCGGCAAAGCTCAGCCAGTCCAGAGGCATGTCTATTACCTGAGTGAGGTATTGTCCGCCTCCAAGCAGAACGACCCCCACTACCAGAAGATGTGCTACGACGTGTACTTCACCGCCAAGAAGCTGAAGCAATACTTCCAGGAGCACACTGTCGGTGTCAAAATAGGCGGATCTCGAGTAGGGGGTCCCGAACTGTGCATCTAGGCGGATGGTAACAGGAGACAAGGGACACGATGTTTTTACCCAGGTTCGGGCCCTCTCGATGGAGGTAAAACCCTACTCCCCGCTTGATTAATATTGATGATATGGGTAGTACAAGAGTAGATCTACCACGAGATCGTAGGCTAAACCCTAGAAGCTAGCCTATGGTATGATTGTTGTTCGTCCCTCTGGACTAAAACCCTCCGGTTTATATAGACACGGAGAGGGTTAGGGTTACATAGAGTCGGTTACAAATGGGAGGAGATCTACATATCCGTATCGCCAAGATTGCCTTCCACGCCAAGGAAAGTCCCATCCGGACACGGGACGAAATCTTCAATCTTGTATCTTCATAGTCCAAGAGTCCGGCCAAAGGTCATAGTCCGGCCATCCGGACACCCCCTAATCTAGGACTCCCTCAGTAGCCCCTGAACCAGGTTTCAATGACGACGAGTCCGGCGTGCAGATTGTCTTCGGCATTGCAAGGCGGGTTCCTCCTCTGAATTCTTCATAGAATATTTTGAACACAAGGATAGTGTCCGGCTCTGCAAAATAATATCCACATACCACCGTAGAGAGAATAATATTTACACAAATCCAATCTGCCGACGTATTCCGCAGCGTGACATCACACCACGGCCAAGCCTTTATTCAAATCGTTTTTTTACTGTCCCACCTCAGCGCACTTAGCGAGGCGGTTTCCTTGGCACGTCTTGTTGAAGCAGAGATCGTGTCCCCTTATTCCGGGATTCTCATCAATACGGGCGTGGGTAACCCAACCGTGCCATTAATTTTAGGCGCTTGGGAGATAACCGAGTTTTACCAGGCTGGTGGGGGCACATAGCTTCGTCCGCCCATATAAGGGGATAAGGATCCACCTTTTCCATCTACGCCGTCTTCATCCTTTGCTTATCCATTTTCGCGCACTCGAGCTCTAGCACCCAAGTCCGCACTTCCCACCTCAACCTTCTCCAGCCATGTACGGAGCGGGAGGCAAGTGGATGGTCTCCTCCGTCACGGAGGGACACATCAAGAAGCTGAGGAAGGCCGGATACTTGTCCAATGACATCGCGCACCGGCTCCCCGACAAGGGGCAACTCATCCCCACCCCCAGGCCCCATGAGAGGGTGGTGTTCCTCACCCACTTCCTCCGCTGATTAGCCTTTCCACTTCACCCATTTGTCCGGGGGCTCATGTTCTACTACGGCCTGGATTTCCATGATCTGGCCCCGAACTTCATCCTCAACATCTCGGCGTTTATCGTCGTGTGTGAGGCCTTCCTCCGCATCAAGCCCCACTTCGGCTTATGGCTGAAGACCTTCAATGTCAAGCCGAAGGTAGTGGGCGGCCAGCAAGCGGAGTGCGGAGGCACCATGGCGGGCAAAATGCCCAATGTTACATGGCTCGAGGGCTCCTTTGTGGAGACCATAAAGGGGTGGCAATCGGGGTGGTTCTACATCACCGAGCCACGTGACCCTGAATGGGCAGTGGCCCCCGAGTTCCGATCTGGCATCCCCACACGGGTCACCTCCTGGAAAGAGAAGGGCCTGTCGTGGGGTAATTCGGAAGAGCGGACCAGACTCCAAACATGCGTCCAAGACCTGGTGCACAAAGAGGTTAAACTCGTCAACGTAGTCCAGGCCATGCTCATCCGCCGGATCCTCCCGTGCCAACGACGGGCTTTTAACTTGTGGAAGTTCAACCCCGCCCAGCATCAAACTCTGACCAGGCTCTTTGACACCACGCACGAGGATTCCTGGAAGGTGCTATTCAAGGGCGCCGAGGCCCCCCCTCCCATCACCGAGGATCACGGATTTCGCGCCAAGCGCCAAGCCAGCGTAGTAAGCTTATTTTACCCTTTATGGGATACTTGTTTCTCATAGTTTGACTCTATGCGGGATCTAAGCTCCCGTTCCTTTGACAGGAATGGCAGAAGAAGACCGGACAGATCGACTGCCCGGCTCCTTCGCCCGAAAACCCGGCGGGCGCCCGCTTGACAGGGCTGGTGGTTCCGGCACCTTACGTGGTGCCGGAGAAGAAGGCCAAGAAGAAGGCCACGGGAACTCGAAAGAGTTCCCGGCGCCCGGTGGTGCCGGATTCATCGTCCGATGACTCCGAGGCGCACTCCTCCTCCGAAGACGAGGATGAGGAAGAAGAAGCCTCTCCCCCTCCAGCGGGGGGAGGAATGAAAAGGAAGGCCGCCCCAACGGGGGGGGGGGGGGGCGGAGGGTCCAAGAAGGGAAGGATTCTTCCTCTGGACTACTCCACCAACGCCGACGACGGCGAAGAGGAGTGGCCATCCAGGGCCAAGCCCCTGGCAAGATCGTAAGTATCCGGATACCTGAATAACTCATGGTGTTCCTTTATTGCACAGTACCTTCTAACGCCGAATATAATCATGCAGTCCGCCCAAGGCCGGGCTCGACGCTTCATCGAGCGGTTCCCTGGGTTCGTCGGATGTGAACAGTACTTCACTTCTGGCCGCCTCCTCTCCTCGCGCTAGGGATGATGCTGAGGTGGCGTCCCAAAAGGGGCCAAGCCAGGAGGGGGTGGTCCTGGAGGAGCCGCAAGGAGACCTCCTGGACTCCAGGCGCAAAGGGGATAGAACCCCAAAGGGCTCTAAGTCCGGCCCTAGGCCGGACACCGCACCGGAACCTCCAACGGTTCCGGCATCCGGCAGGCGGCCCCCTACTAAGAAGGGCAAGCCTTCGGCGCCGGTGACCTCTGTCCAACCGGAGGCACCAGATAATCTGCTGGAGGTGCTTAACGGCGCCTCCATCGACGAGGAGCACCGCACTATCATGAGTGTGGTGATCAAGAAGGTTCAGTCCGCCAAGAGCGGGCTGAGCAAAGCATGTGCCAGCCTTCTAACAGGATTTGAGGTATGTATTTAAGATATGTAAAAATATTACCGCATAGACAGTAGCCCCTGATGCTTAGTTTGGTGTTCGGAAAGAAAAGCCGAACTGAGGATCAAAAAGATATACGCAGGAGTCTAACATAAGTATGTCAATATGGGAATGCAGGCTGTGTCTTGACCTCTCCCGACCGATCATGGAGGTCAATGCATTGAAGCAGAGCCTCGAGTGGTCCGAGAACGAGCTCGGCCTTGCCAAGAAGCAGCTCGAGGACAAGGAAGGTAAGTAACACCTTATGTAAGTATATAAAAAAGATGTGGTTGCAAAAAATGACAGGACCAACGTGAGTATTGCAGGGGCCACAACCGAGGTGGCGACCCTGAAGGAAGCGCTGTCCAAGGCCGAAAACAATGCGGCCGTGGAGCGCTCCGGGCGAGAGAAGCAGGAGGCGCGGGTGGCGGAGGTGCAGCGAGAGCTCTAGGCTCTCGTGGAAAAACACGAGAGTTTGGAGCTTGACTCAAAGACTCGAGAGTCCAAGCTCGCCTCGGCGCTTGAGAGCGCCAAATCTGCCAAGCCCGAAGCCCGAAAAGCCTTCCAGGAAATTAAGGCGATGAAAAATATAGCGGTGGGTAAGGCATTCTTTATGCAAAGCAAGCACGTGAAAGTGAATTACTTGTTACTTACCCGAGTCCGGAGCTCTCCAGGAGCATTCACAGATCTTCCCCGGAGTGTGTCTGACGCTGCCGCATTCTACCGAGCCAAAGACGGGAGCTCAACGGAGAAGGTGTTCTGGTCTCAGTATCTTTGAGGCCGGACACCTGCTGTTTTTGAGCGACCAAGCAGCTGGTCGAACTCCATAAGGTGGCCGAACAGGCCATGAAGGGTCTCGTAGTCCGGCTGTGGCACAGGGAAGCCATGCACAGGAGCTACTTCGGGCTGGTAAGGCGGCTGGAGGATGCCTGTCCAAGGCTTGAAGTCATCAAGCGCTCCGTATGCATGGAAGGTGCCCGTAGGGCCCTTGCCCGTGCTAAAGTGCACTGGGGCAAGATGGACGTTGAAAAGCTTGTGACGGACGGACCGCCGCCGGGCAAGGAGCATCGCAAGCCCGAAATGTATTATGAGGGCGTCCTGAAGGGTGCCTGCCGTATAGCGGATGAGTGCTCCAAAGATGTAATTTTTGAGTAAACTCGCATTTGTGATCATGTACGCTGAAAACTTGTTCATATGCGCTAAGCAACGCTTTTGAATTTAAAATATTACCTTCTGTGCGGCCGTTTATTAAATTTGAGAGATGGCGAGTCGTCGGCTTCTGCCCCCATGCCACGAGTGCTGGGGTGTTCGGGATAAACTTAAGCCCTCCTTTTCCCATTATTGGGTCCTTCAAGGGAGGCGCACAACACAACGAACAAGGCAATCGGACTATAATGCTTGAACACTCTCACTTAGCCATAGAATTCTATAATTTTAAATTTTGGCGAAGCCCCTAGTATTCGTAAGACCGAGTTCGGGGCGCTATCCACGCCTAGGCCGGACAAAGCCGACTCCTCGCTCTAAGCGGCATAAGTCTTTGGGGACTCGAAAACCTCTGAACAGCGACCAAATCTCGCCCTATCATGACGGTCAGTTTTAGCTTTCTCCACTGAGGTGCTTAGCCCAGCTCAACCGGGGCACAGTCGCAGTGGTTCTCCCAGTGCTACCTTAGCCGATATAACGGAACGTAAGGTACCAAAACATGGGAGCCGGGCAAACCCAACTATTGACCCAAGACATGATTCGGAGCCGATGCATGTAATGTTATAAGTTCGGGGTGCCGCACTTGTGAAAGTGTTCGGACTAATCACACCGTATTTTGGGGTACTTAAGCCCCTGGTGTATTTGGCCGTACCAAAGTGTACGGGTGCAACATGTCATTAATGAACATATACAGATAAAAAAAGGAATGCAATAATAGACAAAAGCTATGCATTATTTATTTGAAAAGGCTGCGGTAAAAGAAGAACGATACAAATAGTGCGATAAGCAAGAGATGGGACTATTTGACATGTCCCCCTCCAGGGGCGAGCTGCCGAATGATATGTGAAACAAGTATATTGCTCGTTATAGAGACCACCTGGACACTCGACGTAGCTTTCAACTTCCCTGGCTGTTGCATCATGTGTTCGGCGGTTATACTGCCGGACAGGCCTTCCGGAAAGTGGAGTCCTGAAAGTAAGAAAAACAAGAATGACAAAATCGGGAGCCCCTGGTGCGGTTGAGCCGCATTTTGGGCATGACGTGGTCGTGCCCCTCCCCCTATGCCCATGGTATTTCCAGAGCATAGCTATGTACGCGTAATACTAGTTTCGCAATTTCGCGAGGGCTAGGGTTGGGGCCGCATTGCTACGCGTGCTCGGAACGTGCCAGGCGTTCTTGTTGTAGGTTACTCCGGGCGCGCTTGACGGTGTCCGGACGTTTAATGGCCGGACTGAAGAATTGCCTTGAGAGGCTGCTTTGTACTTCCGCCGCGAGGGCCGCCGTGTGCTCCTCCGTTCGGAGAGAGCGTTCGGTGTTTCCATTAACCGTAATGACTCCTTGAGGGCCTGGCATCTTGAGCTTGAGGTATGCGTAGTGCGGCACCGCATTGAACTTTGCAAATGTGGTTCGTCCGAAGCGATCGCGTGATAGCCACTGCGGAACGGGACTATGTCAAAGATTAACTCCTCGCTTCAGAAATTATCCGGGGATCCGAAGACCACTTCAAGTGTAACTGAGCATGTACAGTTGGCTTCTACACCTGGTATGATGCCTTTAAAGGTCGTCTTTGCGGGTTTGATCCTTGAGGGATCTATGCCCATTTTTACCTTTGTATCTCGATAAAGCAGGTTCAGTCTTTGCCGCCGTCCATCGGGACTCTAGTGAGGTGAAATCCGTCAATGATTGGGTCTAGAACCAATGCGGCAAATCCGCCATGGCGGATGCTAGTGGGTGGTCCTTCGATCAAAAGTGATCGGGCAGGAGGACCATGGGTTGAACTTTGGGGCGATGGCTCCAACGCATATACATCCCTGAGTGCACGCTTCCGCTCCCTTTTGGGTATGTTGGTTGCGTATATCATGTTCACCGTCCGCACTTGTGGGGGGAAGCCCTTCTGTCCCCTATTGTTCGGCGGCCGGGGCTCCTCCTCGTCATCTCTATGCAGCCCCTTGTCATTGTTTTCGGCGTTTAACTTGCCTGCCTGCTTGAACACCCAACAATCCCTGTTGGTGTGGTTGGCTGGTTTTTCGGGGGTGCCGTGTATCCGCACGGCGATCGAGTATTAGGTCCAAATTGGATGGGCACGAGTATTTCTTTTGAATGGCTTTTTCCGCTGACCGGGTTTAGAGCCTCTGAATCCGGCATTAACTGTCGTATCCTCGGCATTGTCGCCCGTTAATGCGGCGCTTTTTGCTTGTTGCGACGCGACACCTTAATCTTGTCCTTGGTATCCGAATTACCAGGGCTCTTGGTCATGTTATTACTACGAGCTAGCCAGCTGTCTTCTCCCGCGCAAAAGCGGGTCATGAGTGTCGTGAGGGCTGCCATGGATTTCGGCTTGTCTTGTCCTAGGTGCCGGGCAAGCCACTCGTCACGGATGTTATGCTTGAAGGCTGCAAGGGCCTCTGCGTCCGGACAGTCGACTATTTGATTTTTCTTTGTTAGGAACCGTGTCCAATTGTCGGCCGATTCTCTGGCTGCTGAATTATGTGGCTTAGGTCATCGGCGTCTGGTGGTCGCACATAGGTGCCCTGGAAGTTGTCGAGGAATGCGGCTTCCAGGTCCTCCCAACAACCAATTGATTCTGCTGGCAAGCTGTTAAGCTAATGCCGAGCTGGTCCTTTAAGCTTGAGTGGAAGGTATTTGATGGCGTGTAGATCATCGCCGCGGGCCATGTGGATATGAAGGAGATAATCCTCGATCCATACCGCCAGATCTGTTGTGCCATCGTATGATTTGATGTTTACGGGTTTGAAACCCTCGGGGATTTGATGATCCATTACTTCATCTGTGAAGCATAGTGGGTGTGCGGCGCCTCTGTATTGGGCTATATCACGACGTAGCTCAAATGAGCTTTGTCTACTGTGTTCGGCCCGGCCGGATTTACCATATCCGGCATGACGGTTATCGTCACGTGTCGTGGGGCGCCCACGCGATCCGTAGATCGATCTTGTTTGCCTTGCCTTGTCCTCCAATATATCTCGCAGGTCTGGCGCATTTCCCCGTGCCTTGGTATTCTTTGAGCGACGCCCGGGTGCTGCTTGAGTGGAGGGCCGAGAGGCCTCTCTGTCGCGGCCATGAGGTGGCCGGTCGGCCGCATCATGCGCTGGTGATGTAGGTCTAGGTGCTTCCTCCTCTAAACGGGGTAGCAGCCTGCATTTTGGGTAGCTCTTGGAGGGGCGTTCGAGTTCGTACTCTTTGGCCGCAAGGACATCAGTCCATATGTCGGCTAGCAAGTCTTGGTCAGCTCTAAGCTGTTGCTGTTTTTTCTTGAGGCTGCTTGCCGTGGCCATAAGCCTGCGTTTGAAACGCTCTTGTTCGACGGGATCCTCAGGCACGACAAATTAAATTAAATCGTCGAGGCTTGCCTCGTCTTCGGAGGGAGGCATGTAATTATCGTCCTCTACCTCTCTGTCTGCCGCTCTCTCATGAGGGCTGGCTTCTCCATCCTCTTTTGCTGAATCCTGCTGCAGGGGGTTGTGTTCGGCACTGTCCGGGGTGTGATTATCTCCCGTGCCGGAATCGTCGTTTTTGCTGTGGCGGGATTTAGAGCGGCGCCGCTGACGCCGGCGCTTAGGCTGTTTCTTGGAGGGGTCATCCTCTGTTGTTCCATCGCCGTTCCCTTCTTTTGGGGTGTCCACCATGTATATGTCATATGACGAGGTGGCCTTCCAGTGCCCTGTAGGCGCTGGTTCTTGGTCGTCTCCTGCATCGGCGTCCATACCGTCGATGTCATCAGAGTCGAAGTCGAGCATGTCGGTTAAATCATCGACGGCGGCTACGAAGTGGGTGGTGGGTGGGCTTTGAATTCCTTTGTCATCCGCACCCCAACCTTGTTGACCATAGTCCGGCCAGGGCTCTCCTGATAAAGAGAGATACTTTAGTGAATTCAGAACATCGCCGAAAGGCGAGTGCTGAAAGATGTCCGCGGCGGCGAACTCCATGATTGGCGCCCAATCGGATTCGATTGGCAGGGGCGCGGAAGGTTCGGAGTCTGAAGAGGAGTCCGGCACCTTGGAGTCACAAGCTTCACAAAGGACAGGTGTAGTGTTCAGCTCGATCACCGTAGAGATTGGAGCCCCCGAGGCAGCGTCCAGCCACCCGTCCTCGATTGGCGCAGTCGGCTCCGAGCTAAGGGTCGGAGCGGACACTGGTGCGGCCTCCAGGACACTGTTCAGCGGCAGAGCTAGATCATGCACGCCGTCGTGACAAAGGCGCGCGCTTTGGGTGTGGCTCGTACCCATCGAAGATCAAGTCTCTGCGGACGTCGGCCGTGTAGTTCAAACTTCCAAATCTGACCTGACGGCCAGGGGCGTAGCTCTCGATCTGCTCCAGATGGCCAAGCGAATTGGCCCGCAGTGCAGAGCCGCCGAATACGAAGATCTGTCCGGGGAGAAAAGTCTCACCCTGGACCGCATCGATGTTGATGATCGGAGGAGCCATCGGGCCTAAAGATGACGACACAGAGGAACTCTCAATGAAAGCACCAATGTCGGTGTCAAAACCGGCGGATCTCGGGTAGGGGGTCCCGAACTGCGTCTAGGCGGATGGTAACAGGAGACAGGGGACACGATGTTTTTACCCAAGTTCGGGCCCTCTCGATGGAGGTAAAACCCTACTCCTGCTTGATTAATATTGATGATATGGGTAGTACAAGAGTAGATATACCATGAGATCAGAGAGGCTAAACCCTAGAAGCTAGCCTATGGTATGATTGTTGTTTGTCCTACGGACTAAAACCCTCCGATTTATATAGACACCGGAGAGGGTTAGGGTTACATAGAGTCGGTTACAAATGGGAGGAGATCTACATATCTGTATCGCCAAGCTTGCCTTCCACGCCAAGGAAAGTCCCATCCGAACACGGGACGAAGCCTTCAATCTTGTATCTTCATAGTCCAGGAGTCCGGCCAAAGGTCATAGTCCGGCCGTCCGGACCCCCCCCCTAATCCAGGACTCCCTCACACACCATCACGGTCGTCTGCACTGCCGCCCTTGCCGAGATCATGGGAAACAGAGATGCCTCAGGCCGGGTGGCGAATTGGGCCGTCGAGCTGGCTTCCCACACCATCCTCTACCAGCCCCACACCGCCATCAAGTCCCAAGCACTTGTCGACTGGGCCGAGACCCAGTACTTGCCGCCTGCACCGGATTCCACTAATTGGCGGATGCACTTTGATGGCTCGATGATGCACGCCGGTTTGGGAGCCGACATCGTCCTCACCTCTCCCAAAGGCGACAAAGATCAAGTACACGTTGTAGATCCACTTTGCTGCCTCCAACAACGTGTCTGAGTATGAGGCACTCGTCCACGGGCTCCGGCTTGCCAAGGAGATCGGCATCTGCCAGATTCTATGCTACGGCGACTCGGACTTAGTGGTCCAACAGTCTTCTGGTGACTGGGACGCCACCATGGCAAGCTAGCGCTTCCTCGTCTAGCAGAACAACAGACACTTCGACGGGTGCGAGTTCCTCCATGTGCCACGGGCCGACAAAGAAGCAACCGACGCCCTGGCACGGATTGGCTCTATCCGGCAGGACATTCCAGCCGGCGTCTCCTCATGTGCCTGCGCAAGCCGTCTATCAAGCCTTCGCCAGAATCAGAAATCATCTTCATGTCGACTAATCCTAGAGCAGACGGATCTGGCTCGGGGACTTCAGCAGTCAGCCCGGGGACTTCTGCGGGTGGCCCGGGGGCTGCAGCACCTGAACCCGCCCGGGGACTGCTGCAGTCGGCCCGGGGATTTCAACGGCGCAGCAAGCAGCAGCCGGCTCCCACCCGCCGCCTCCCAACCCGGCCACCCTGGTGCAGGTTGCTGTCATGACGGTGGTAGAAGCTATGTCTTAGGCGCATCCTATCCTCAACTTTCTGGTGAGCCGAGAGCTACCAGCCGACGAAATCTTGGCCCGCTAGGTGCAACGCCGGGCGGCCGCATACACAATCGTCAATAGAGAGCTCGTTAGGCGCAGCACGACTGGCGTTTTCCGGCGCTCCGTCGAGCCGGAGAAGGGCATAGCAATCCTCAGGGATATTCATCAAGGCGAATGTGGCCACCATGCCGCCTCCAGAGCCCTCTTTGCCAAAGCCTTCCGCCATGGTTTCTTCTTGCTGACTGCTTTGGACGACGCCAAGGAGTTGGTCCACAAGTGCAAGGGGTGTCAGCGCTTCAGGTCCAAGTAGCACCTACCGGCTTCTGCACTCAAGACCATCCCCATCACCTGGTTGTTTGCCGTATGGGGATTGGACATGGTGGGACCACTCAAGACAGCATGCGGCGGCATGACCCATCTGCTGGTTGCCGTTGACAAGTTCATAAAGTGGATTGAGGGGAGACCAATCAAGAAGCTGAATGGTCCAACTGCCGTCACATTCATCGCGGATATCACTGTTCGGTACGGCATCCCACACAGCATCGTCACCGACAACGGCACGAACTTCGCCAAAGGTGCCTTGGCCCGTTTCTACGCGACGCAGGGCATCCGACTGGACCTCGCGTCTGTGGCCCATCCGCACTCAAACGACCAAGTGGAGCGAGCAAACGGCCTCATCCTGTCCGGCATCAAGCCTCGGATGGTCGAGCCACTGGAACGCTTGGCCGGCTGCTGGATTGAGGAGCTGTCGGCCGTCCTTTGAGTCTCTAGACTATGCCGAATGGATCAACCGGCTTCACACCCTTCTTCCTCGTGTACGGGGACGAGGCTGTCATCCCAACTGACATCGAGTTTGACTCGCACCGCGTCACCATGTACACAGAGGCGGAAGCCAAGGAGGCGCAGGAAGACAGCGTCGACTTACTTGAAGAGGCCCGGCTGCTAGCACTCAGCCGGTCCGCCATCTACTAGCAGAGTCTACGCCACTACCATAACAAGAAGATCAAGCCGCGTGCTTTCCGCGAGGGCGACCTTGTGCTCCAGCTGATCCAGCGAACAACCGGCCAGCACAAGCTCTCGACTCCTTGGGAGGGGCCCTTCATCATCAGCAAGGCCCTGGGCAACGACTCCTACTACCGCATCGACACACAAAAGCCCAGGGCACGCAAGAGGGACAATGTCGGCGAAGAGTCGGAGCGCCCGTGGAATTTGAACCTTCTCCGCCCATTTTACAGTTGATGCAGTGTATGTACCACGCTACCTTTTGTACTAAGCAAAGACAACAGGTCCCCCGAGGCGTACTCGGGGGCTACCTTCTTATCTATATGATAAGCTTCGCCTATGAACGATTTTTTATTCTTTCTCCCTGTCCGGGTCTGGTTAGCCGGCCCGGGGGCTCGCCGCCTTGACCTAAGTTGGCACCACCCGAAATAGGCTAAGTAGTGTGCCGACGCCAAAGCCCTCTCTTCGTTCCAGCCATAGCTCACAGCGCGACTGTCCGGCTGGCAAGAGCTAAATGCCGGAAACGTTGTCCACACGAAAAACGACTAAGGAAAAACGCCAATGCAGGCCAAGCCGGCTCCTTGCCTCACCCATCCGGCTTCTCGCTCGACTACATATGCTTTAGGTGGCTGAAGTAACTTGCCTATTCTAAACGACCAACTCCCTGACCCGGCCACAGACCGCAGCGCGGCTGTCCGGCTGGCAGGGTGGCGCCAGAGAAATGCGGCAAAAGAAAAAGCCAACAAGAGCAAAGGCAAAACTGAGCTAGAACCCGGCAAAGCACACAAGCATGTGAAAATAAAATTATTTACATTGCAAAAGGCCCAAGGCCGGCATTCATCAGAGTTTAGAAATACAACCCCAGTGGGTGGAACTGCGTAGGACTAACAATGTCCTTCAGCACAAGACAGAAAGAATTTAAAAGGAAGAAGGCCGCCTAGGCCGAAGGCGCCGCGGGCTGCTTGGACATGTCGGCGGTCGCTGAGGCATCTGCTAGTGGGGCTTCCGGCTGGCGGGTCTCGGTCTGGTCGGCGGCGGCCGGCGTGGTCTCCCGTGAGTCGCTAGCTGAAGCCGGATCGGGCTGAGTCCGGCAGGTCACTCTGCCATCTGGTGCGACGTCATCGCCTTCCTCGTCCTCGCTCTCCTCCGTGCATTTGTCGCTGCAGACGATCTCCTCCACCGGGTCCTCCCCCTCGTCTGGGTTCAGCCCAAAGTAGGATGGCGGCACCTCAGCACCGTCCTCCGCCCGCTCCGGGACGAAGATGCCAACATCAGCATAGTCGGCAAGGGCTGCCGCGCGTTTGGTGATCGCCTCGCGCTTCGCCTCCAACTGTGGCGCTGCCTCCTGGCTAAAGGTAGCCAGCTGAGCCAATCTCACGCCTGGGTACCATGCCTTCATGAATTCCAGCGCCGCCCTGGCGCCTGCCCGCGGCGCCCTTCCAGGCGTCAAGCTGCTCGGCCGCCACCTCCAACCAGTCGGCAGTTCGGCTGGGAGTCCGGGGCACCTGTACACCCGGCCAGAGCCCTTCCAAGACATGGGTGTCGTGGTTCTAAGTGTTACATTAGAATGGGGGGTAGGTATGGAGAGGCAAGATACTAGCTATGGAGTAGTTGGTACGCACGAGTTTACGAGTTTAGGCCCTTCTCGGAGGAAGTAACATCCCTACGTCTCGGAGCCCGGAGGCGGTCGACTGGATTATATGCGTATGAATTACAGGGGTGCGAACCCTTCTACCGTGGAGGGGTGGTTTATATAGAGTGCGCCAGACCCCACCCAGCCCACGTAGCGGAGGGTTTAAGGTACATTAAGGCTAGGCGTTCTTTGTAACGCTTACATAAAGTGTCATCATGACCATAAAGACTACTTAACTACAGATCGTTTGGACACCGAGTGGCTCTTGGACTCCTGGTGGTCGAGTGGGTCTTCATGGTCGAGTGTCTTTGAATCTGTCGAGTGGAAACCTCCCAGGTCGATTGGTAGGCAATTTATTCTAAGGATGCCCTTGGGGAGGGTATCTTGGACAGGTCCATGAGCCTACCCTAGGTACATGACTTCATCATTAGCCCCCGAATGGATCGAGGTTTGAGTGAGGAAGGAGTTGATAATCTTTCCGACCTGCTTTTTGGCCATGAGTGTGCTTTACCCTGGATCAGTGACCTTTCAGTGATGGTGTCAAGTTTTCTTTCAGTCGCCTTGATCCATTCCCTACATCTGTCGAGTGAACTTTTATGAACTTGGAGATTTCCGAGCGATGGATCGAAGGAAATCTGCCGTTTGACAAGTTGCTCTGCTGTTAGCGGATTTAGTGGGATCCGAATTTTGGGAAGCGCGCGAAGCGGAGAAGGCCGCGGCACTCGGATGGATAAGGCAAGGACGCCTCGATCTCCACGCCACCTTTTTCGCCACGTATCGCGCGCGCGACTGTTGCGGGATTTGACAGGATTGCCCGGGCCTACCAGTCAGCCACTCGGAAGCGACTTCATATAAGGCGCCGGGCGGGGGTATTTTGAACAGTGCGCCCTCATTTTCCCCTCCTCCGTCCTCAGATTCATACGCCGCGCCCGTAACTTGCTCAGCGCTGCTGCCCCGCTCCTGCCCCGTCGGTGACAATGGTGAAGGAGAAGACGGCGGCCTTGGAGCGGGCGAAGAAGGCGATGGCGAAGGCGAAGGGGAGAGCGCCCAGTCGGGGCGGATCCTCATCACGGTCCAGCCTGCCGCAAGGTTGGGTCCAGGGAGATTGGATCCGCTCGACCATCACCCAGAAAGACCTCAACGACCTGTCCAACGAGGGATTGATCCCCACGGTCGCCAAGGCTTCCGGGGACAGAGTGGCAGCCGCAGCCTCAAGAGGGTGAGTGCATCCTCTTAGCCACCCATGTGGATCGCAGATTTTCTCTTCCGCCGAATCTTTTCTTTCGGGGTTTTCTGAACTTCTTTGGAGCACAACTCCATCACTTTACACCCAACTCCATTGCCTATCTCGCCGCTTTCGTGTCTTTGTGCGAAAACTTCTTGGGTTGTCGACCACATTGGGGCCTCTTCAAACACATATTCACTTGTCACTCTCAGACGGTGAAAAAGGCTAGTCCGAATGACGAAAGAACCCAAGTAATCCAGATGTGTGGGGGTCTTGGGGTCCAGATGAGGGGTAAAAGTGCCTTTCCAACCATGATTCTTCCCGATTCAGTCAGAGGGTGGCAGTCGACCTGGTTCTACTGCCAAGACCGACGGCCTTGAGCGATCGGGACTCCTCCTTTCTCCATGGATCGAGTGAACAAGACATCCTCTCTGAAGGTGCTTCCGGAGGAGAAGGCCTGTGTTAAGTTGTTGATGGAGCGTGTAGTCCAGCTCATTCGCGACGGAGTGACCGGCATGGATCTTCCGAGGTTTTCCTTCGACAAGCGCATTCGGGCGGCTCCAATACCGGGTCACCCGATGTGGATGTACTGCACCGAGGACACCACCCGGTCCACCTGCAGGAGGTCGACGACGCCACATTGGAGAGGTGGATGACTGCCATCACAGGGAACAAGGATAACCCTCGCGGGGCTAGGAGGATCCCACCACTCGACCAATCTTACGAACCAGACCAGGTATGACCACTTTTCTCCGACTGTGATCCTGTTGCATTTGCTCTGTTCTGCTGCAAATCGATCGACTGACTTTCGTCTTGTTTTGTTGTCTTCCAGGTCACCACTGAGATGTACTCGATGCCCAACGGGGCGCAAGAACCAGTCGAAGAAGAAGAAGGAAGCGGAGGCGAAAGCCAGGAGGAATGGGAGTCTGAGGAAAACGACAGCTCTGATGAAGAGGAGGAGGAGGAGGAGGAAGAGGAGGGAGACGTGGATCCACCCCACTCGGAAAGGTGATCCAAGCTGACGCATGATCCAGTGGTCGAGCGTGGTAAGGCTATCGCACCCATCGGGCGGTCGACGAAGCGCACTCGGACGACTTCTCTAGTGCCGACTGAGAAACCGCCAAAGCAACCCCGAGCAACGTCATCAAAGCCGGCGAAGGCCTTGCCCAAGATGAGGATGGTCATTCCCACCATTTCCGGGTAATCAGCAGAACTTGTGTTTTCCTGCCTATCATGAGTGCACTTTTGGTCGACTCGTTTTGACTGATCAATTGACTTCTGAAATCTGCGGTCTTTGCCACCTCCGAGACCTCGGCTAAGCACGAGGATCAGGAAATGGAAGATGCCGCCACCTCCAACCTTGGTATGATCTCTGCCGGTTTAAACTACGGTCGATTGGATTTTTGTTGTTACCTTTGAATCTTACTTGTAGTTCCACCTCATGTCATTGATCTCCCTGATGACGACGATGAAACACCGCTGAGGAAGAGGAAGGACAAAAAGGTGCCTGCTGGCAAGGCTACTCCAGTTGTATCACTACGAGACGCTAGTTCACGAGGGAGGCGACACCACTCAGACTTACTGTGTCCTTTGTCGTGCCAGCGACGAGTGTCCGCCTTCGTCGATCGGCTGACCCGCCATCCCTTTTGCCACACACCACGTCCGGAAGACCAAGTGAGTGCTGCCAAGGAGGCCATACGCCAGGCAGGGATCATGATGGAGCAAGTGAAGGTGGTCCGGGAGGCCAGCCAGGCGGCTTATGATGCAAGCTCGGCTCTTCAGAGCAATGTCGAAGTAAGTTGCTTGTTCTGTTATGATATGCTACCTGAAATTTCTTCTTTCTGAAGATTTCCATATCTGCATATGTACACCCACTGGGTGGGTGTGTTGATTGAATTTTTGAACTGGTGGGGGCACGCTGAGTGCACCCACTGGGTGTAGTCCCCGAGACTATGGTGGATCATGGGCGATCGACTATAGTCTTTATACTTTGAACTTCTTCACTCGGTCTGGTCCGTCCATGTCGAATGGATCTTTGGAACTGGTGGGGGCACGCTGAGTGCACCCACTAGGTGTAGTTCTCGAGACTATGGTGGACTGCGGGCAGTCGACTATAGTCTAAGAACTTCTTCTTCGTTTTTCTTTTTTTTACCCAGCTGACTGCTGACAGTTACCTATGTTTTTAGGACCATAACCTTTTTGCCTCTTTTGGTCGACTAGTCGAACCGAATTGGTAAAACCAGTGGGGGCACGCTGAGTGCACCCACTGGGTGTAGTCCCCGAGACTACTGTCGAATGTTTTGATTCGACTGTAGTCTTAGAAATGCTACGATTTTTCTTTAGTCACTCGGAAGTGACCTGTCTTTGATGTTTTGTCGATTGACTCTTCGCAGAAATGTTGCGAGCTCGTGGCCCGCTATACCGAATTGGAGAACAAGCAGATCCAGCTCAACCTTGACTTGAAGCTTGCTTAGGAGAACTTGCAAAAGGCGAGAGACGAAGCAAAAGGTATGGCTGGTGAGAACTTGACGACTGTCTTTGTCTTTCTACCCATTCTCAACTCTGGACTTATTGTTATTTTGCGATAAACTGGAGGAGGCTCTGAAGAAGAAAGACCACGACCTTGTAGAGGCACAGAAGGCGGCTTTGGAGAAAACAAAGCTCGCGGAAGAGAAACTGGCCTTAGTCGGAAAACTCGAAGAGGAGAATACCAACCTGAACGCTGCTCTCGACGCGGCCAACAAGGAGGCTAGTCGACTGAAGAATGACAAAGTTGCTCTGACTGACAAGGTTGGCTAACTGGCGGGGAGGAGGAACAATCTGGAGGTTTATCTGGGAGGGCTTGCCAAGAAGCTATTCCTCATGCTTGAAGGTAAATCCTTTTATCCGACTGACTGGTCAACATCGACTCACCATAGAACCATTAGCTTGAACTTGAGTCGTATTTGCAGAATTCTGTCAGAACTTCAAAGAAGAGACCAGTCGAGTGGAGACAAGCCTGGACCCCATCAACTCTCCCGTGAAGGATGAAGCCGCTATGAACGTGCTCCGACTGAAGTCTCGCATCGCTGGTGTGGTGGACTATCTCGCTCGACTGAAATTTGCGGTGTCACGGATCGACTCAACCCTCTGGCCGGACCAGACGCCTGTAATGACCTTGAGTCCTTAATGACTCGATCGAATGAGGTTCCAAGTCGAGTGCAAGAATGGAAAAAGTCTTCTGCCAGGTGCGGCCGATGTTGCTCGTCTACGGTTCGTGTCCACCGCAAGGAAGCGCTGGAGGAAAAGTGGCGGCCCTCGAGTTGCCAACACCAAGAAGTATGATTTCCAATCTTTCATGGAAACTTTCATCGCCGCTGCCACCCGGATCGCCGATGGGATCGACCTTGACCAGTTTGTGGCTCCTTCCGGTCCTCCACCTGAGGAGTAAAAAAGTTTTATGCTCTACCTTAAATTTGCCTCGAATGCCGAAAGTGATTTTTGTAACCGATAAACCTTAGCGGGCTTGAGGCTCTGGGTACTTCGCATCCTTAGGATGCTATCCGAACTTTACTTATCGTCAGAATATGCTTTTGTTTGCCTTCGAGTGAACTTTGCTCTTCACTCGGATTATGCTTCAATGTTTGAGATGCAGCTCTGAGGTGGATCCAGTCGACCTACACTTTGTGGCTCTTGTAGGTGCAGGAGAAGGAAGCAGTCGACATGTACCTCGTTGTCCTTACGGATCGGGATGGAGCGCATGTTGTACTTGTGGCGCAGCTCCAAAGGAGAAGGTAGCAGTCGACCTGCACCTCGTCGTCCTTGCGGATCGGTATGTTTTCAAACTTAGGCGAGTCCTGGACTGCAGCTAAGCCCCCGAGTGGGAGGTTTGCTCTCCACTCGGTAGGATTTTTCAAACTTAGGCGAGCATCGATCGCAGCTAAGCCCCGAGTGGGAGGTTTGCTCTCCACTGCAGGATTTTTCAAACTTAGGCGTAGTCTTGGATCAGCAGCTAAGCCCCGAGTGGGAGGTTTGCTCTCCACTCGGTAGGATTTTTCAAAACTTAGGCGAGTAGCACGGATTGCAGCTAAGCCCCCGAGTGGGAGGTTTGCTCTCCACTCTGTGAGGATTTTTAAACTTAGGCTAGTACTGGATCATAGCTTAAGCCCCCGAGTGGGAGGTTTGCTCTCCACTCGGTAGGATTTTTCAAACATAGGCGAGTACTGGACTGCAGCTAAGCCCCCGAGTGGGAGGTTTGCTCTCCACTCAGTAGGATTTTTCAAACTTAGGTGAGTACTTGGACTGTAGCTAAGCCCCCGAGTGGGAGGTTTGCTCTCCACTCGGTTGAATTTTTCAAACTTAGGCGAGTACTGGACTGCGGCTAAGCCTCCAAGGAGGATTTTTGTGTCATAGCTTTGAAGGGGAAGGCAACAGTCGACCTGTACCTCGTCGTCCTTGCAAAGTGCACATTGTATTAAATACTTAGGCGAGTACTTGGACTGCAGCTAAGCCCCCGAGTGGGAGTTTGGCTCACCACTCGGTAGGATTTTAAACACTTAGGCGAGTACTTGGACTGCAGCTAAGCCCCCGAGTGGGAGACTGGCTCACCACTCGGTAGGATTTTAAACACTTAGGCGAGTACTTGGACTGTAGCTAAGCCTCCGAGTGGGAGGCTGGCTCACCACTCGGTAGGATTTTGAATACTTAGGCGAAACGGATTCAAGGCTAAACCCCGAGTGAGAGGCTGGCTCGCCACTCGGTAAGGATATTTTACAAACTTAGGCGAAAGCGGATTCGCAGCTAAGTCACCCGCTCGAGGGGTGATTTTAACAAAAAGTAATAACAATCCTTTGGGAAAATTATAATCTTCTTGATTTAGATAGACAAACTACAGAGGTACTTTTATTACATCTCACCCGAGTGAGCTCTTAAGTGTAAAAGGGGCGGAGCAGCTCCGCATTCCATGCCCGAGGCTCATCGATCTGGCGTTCGACGTTGTAAAGATGGTAAGCCCCATTGTGAAGAACTCTGGTGACGATGAAGGGACCTTCCCAAGTGGGAGCGAGATTTTGTGGTTTCTGTTGATCCACTCGGAGGACCGAGATCTCCTTCCCGAAAGGCTCGGCTCTTCACATTTCTGGCGTGGAATCGACGCAAGTCCTGCTGATAGATGGTCGAGCGGATCAGGGCCATCTCTCTCTCCTCTTCAAGGAGGTCGACTGCATCTTGACGGGCTTGCTCTGCTTCAGCTTCAGAGTAGAGTTCGACTCGGGGGGCATTGTGAAGCAGGTCACTCGGCAGAACTGCTTCAGCTCCATAGACCATAAAGAATGGGGTTCGCCCAGTCGAACGATTAGGAGTGGTCCTCAATCCCCAAAGAACCGACGGAAGTTCATCAACCCACGCTCCTGCTGCATGCTTGAGATCACGCATCAGTAGAGGTTTCAGTCCTTTGAGAATTAGACCATTTGCTCGTTCAGCTTGTCCATTCGAGTGGGGGTGAGCGACTGAAGCATAGTCGACTCGCGTGCCCTGAGAGGCGATAGGCTTTGAACTTCTCGGAATCAAAATTTGACCCATTGTCCGTGATGATGCTGTGTGGAACTGCATATCTGAATATCAATTCTCTGACAAAACTGACAGCAGTGCACGCATCAAGGTTCTTGATAGGTTTAGCTTTGATCCACTTTGTTAACTTGTCGACTGCCACAAGCAAATGAGTGAAACCACTCCTGCTAGATCTCGGTGGTCCAATCATATCCAACCCCCAAACAGCGAAAGGCCAGACGAGTGGAATGGTCTTCAATCTTTGAAAGCGGGCTTGTGTGACATATTGGAGTAGAACCGACATCCTTCACATTTGTTGACTATTTCCTTTGCCATTTCATTTGCCTTTGGCCAGTAAAATCCCGCTCGGTATGCTTTAGCCACGATGGTCCGAGAGGACGCATGGTGACCACAGGTCCCCGAGTGGATATCGTCAAGGATTATCTGACCTTCTTCTGGCGTTATGCCCTTCTGGCTGACTCCAGTCACGCTTTCTCTGAATAATTGTCCCCTGATCACAGTAAAGGCCTTGGATCGACGGACGATCTGTCTAGACTCTTCTTCATTCTCCGGGAGCTCTTTCCTCAGGATGTATGCTGTGATTATGCAGGTCTTATCCCGGTCGGGAGTGATGACCACGACTTCCATGACTAGGTCGACCACCGTTGGGACCTCAACTTCAGTCGGATCAGTGGCACTTTTTGGCTGTGGAGCTTCTTCAGCGAAAGGATCTTCTTGAATCGACGGTGTGCGGATGTGCTCCAAAAACACATCACTGGGAATGGCTTCCCTCTTGGACCCTATTTTCGCCAAATCATCAGCAGCTTGATTTTTTAGTCGGGGTATGTGATGGAGCTCTAACCCCTCAACTTCTTTTCTAGCTTCCTCATCATTACAAGAGCTAGTCATGGCGGACTTGACGTCCGCTCCTTCATCACCTGATTAACCACCGGATCTGAGTCGCCATAGACCATGAGGCTGACCAGACGCCCAGTGAAATGGCCATCGCAACCCATAGAACAATGCTTCGTATTACGCTTCATTGTTGGAAGAATCAAAGTGAATCTGGAGCACATATCGAGCTTATCTCCTCGGGGAAACCAATACTACCCCAACACGGAACCATTCATCATCTTGGAACCATCAAAGAATATAGTCCAGATGCTCGAGTGAACTTGAGTGATGGCATTGTTCAATCCACTTTCGGCGATGAAATCTGCTATTGCTTGGGACTTTATGGCTTTCTTTGTCTCAAACTTGATATCAAGGGAAGAAGTACAATCGCCCATTTCGCCACTTTCGACCGATTCGTCTACTGTTGTGCGAGAATCTCTCGATAACGGGCATCACGACAACCTGTAATGGAATGATCGAGAAGTAGTGAGCAACCTTCTTGGCGGTCATATAAATCCCATACACAAGCTTCGATAATGAGGGTATCTTTGCTTCGACGGGTTAACACTTGAGAAGATAATATCTTTGGTATTTGAACTTTGAAGGCTTTTCCTTCCTCTTCCCGCCGACCGTAAGTAATCTGCATCTTGACGACTTATCCTGTGGCTGCAATGTAAAGCAGCAACGGCTCTTTGCTGATTGGGGCAGCAAGCACCGGCTGGGTGGAGAGTAGAGCTTTGAGCTCCGCAAACGCTGCATCAGCTTCAGGAGTCCACTCGAACTTGTCTGACTTCTTCATCGACCGGTAAAGAGGCGCGCCTTTTCACCGAGGCGAGATGAATCGACTTAAAGCGGCCAAGCATCCAAAGAAGCTTACGGACATCGTGCACACGCGCAGGCGTTTCATTCGGAGAATAGTGCCAACTTTTTACGGGTTAGCATCTATTCCTCGTTCGTAAAGCGAAAACCGAGTAACTTTCCACCAGGAACTCCGAATGTGCACTTTGATGGATTAAGCTTGATATCATACCTCCTGAGATTGGCAAATGTTTCAGCAAGGTCAGTCAACAGGTCGGAACCTTTTCGTGCCTTAACCACAATGTCATCCATGTATTGTTCCACATTCCAACTAATTTGAGTGAGTAAACACTTCTGAATCATCCTCATGAACATGGCTCCGGCACTCTTGAGGCCGAATGGCATGGTGACATAACAGAAGCACCCGAATGGAGTGATGAAAGTTGTTTTGATATCGTCGGGTCCATACAGACGGATCTGATGGTACCCGGAATATGCGTCTAAAAAAGACAACCGCTCACATCCCGCAGTCGAGTCGACTATTTGGTCGATGCGCGGGAGAGGAAAATGATCTTTCGGGCAAGCCCGATTGATATGTTTGAAGTCGATGCACATGCGCAGTGAATTGTCCTACTTAAGGACCATGACCACATTGGCGAGCCACTCGGAGTGGTAAATTTCTCGGATAAACTCTGCTGCTAAGAGCCGAGCCACCTCCTCGCCTATGGCCTTTCTCTTCTGGACGGCGGATCGTCGAAGATGTTCTTTGATAGGTTTGACTTTTGAGTCGACTCGCAGACGGTGCTCAACCAGCTCCCTGGGAACACCTGGCATGCCAGCAGGCTTCCATGCAAAGATGTCCCAGTTCTCATGGAGGAACTGGACGAGCGCTTCTTCCTATTTGGAGTCAAGTGTTGTCGAGATGTTGGTCGGAGCAGCATTGGGGTCAGTCAGGTGAATATGAACCTGCTTCTTCTCACCGGACGTCTGAAATGCCGACTCCGTAGCGGGCTTCTTGGCTCGCAACAAATCACTCGGATCTGCAGTCTTCTGATATTCTTGCAATTCTACAACTGCCATCTGAGCATCAGCAATCTTAGAGCCTTTCTGGAAACACTCTTCCGCTTTATTCCGATTGCCAATGACAGTGATCACACCCTTGGGGCTGGGCATCTTCAGCTTGAGGTACACATAACATGGTCGGGCCATGAAACGGGCATACGCCGCCTTCCCGAGAATAGTGTGATAAGCGCCTGAAATCCACGACCTCAAAAGGTCAACTTTTCTTTCTTGAAATGCTTCGAATCACCAAAAACCACATCAAGAGCAATTTGACCGAGTGACTCAGCCTTCTTTCCAGGAATGACTCCGTGGAAACTCATGTTACTGGTGCTGAGTCTGGACATCAGAATGCCCATCCCTTTCAACGTCTCTGCATACAAGATGTTCAGGCCACTGCCGCCATCCATCAAAACTTTGGTCAGTCGAGTGCCTTCGGCGACTGGGTCGACCACCAATGCTTGCCTCCCAGGGGTGGCAATGTGTGTCGGATGATCGGACTGGTCGAATGTGATGGCGGTATGGGACCATTTCAGATAATTGGGCGTCGTCGGAGCGACCATGTTCACTTCTCGGTTGATAACTTTCAATCGACTTTTGCTTTCAACGTCAGCAAAAATCATCAAGGTGGAATTGACCTGGGGGTATCCACCATCACTATCTTCTTTGTCCTCAACTTTATCCGACCCTTTTCCTTATCCTTGGGTTGCTTCCCTTGGAACTGCTGAATCAAGAGCCGACATTGTCGAGTGGTATGCTTTGGGTAAATGATTTTACCCTCTTCATCTTTCTTCGTGTGAATGTGACATGGCAAGGCCAACACATCATTGCCATCTTGGTCTTTCACATTCTTGGGGTTCCACGGACCCTTGGGTTTCCCCTTAAACTTTCCTGGGGTCACAGCCAAGGCTTCTCCGGGAGCGGCTGGCTCGGCTTTGCGCTTCTGCTTCCGACTGGAATTTCCTCCACGGCTTCATTAGCGGCTGACTTGTACTTACCACTCGGAGCCGATCCTCTTCTTCACCATTAGCATACTTGGTGGCAATCTCCATCATCCGACCACAGGGTCATATCTCCTGTCCGACCAATTTCAAACTCAACTCTCTGTTCTTGACACCTTCCTTGAAAGCACAGACCGCTCGTGATCGACACATTCTCAACTGTGTGGTGCAAGGTTATCCATCTCTGGATGTAATCTCTCAAAGTTTCATTCGACTTACGCACACACACGATCGCAGCTCACAATCCTGCTTGGTCGCTTGCAAGTCCCTTCAAATGTCTGACAAACACTCGGGCCAGATCTTCCCAAGTGTAACATCATTGCTGGTGCTAACTGATTCAACCATGCTCGCCGAACCCTCCAACATAAGGGGAAAATGCTTCATAGCTACCTCATCGTTGCCGCCGCCAATCTGAACAGCCACTCGGTAGTCCTCAAGCCAAGTGTCGACTTGGACTCACCGGTGAACTTATCGACTCCGATCGCCAACCTGCAGCTTGGGAGGAATCATCGTGGCTCGATGGCCCTGCTAAAACACTCGCCCCGAGACATGGTCTCTCTGTTCTTTGGAGGGAACATCTCTGTCATGACCTTCTCGGTGAGCTCTGTTCTGTCGACCAAGCCTTGAACGATGATGGATCTTGCATCAAAGCTCGCTCTCTGGGTCGACTGAACCCTTCGCCCAAAGACTGCTCAAGGCGTCTGTCATCTTGTTGCCGAGGAGCGTATGATCCACCCCTTGGGGGAGGGGTGGGCACTCGACGTTGATCATTGCGATCGAATCGGTGTTCATACGGCTCGTGATTCATGTACTGATCATCACGCCGGCTGATGAAGTCATGTACCTAGGGTAGGGTCATAGACCTGCCCAAAGGTACCCTCCCCAAGGACACTCGCGAAAGAAGCTGCCTTCCAGTCGACCTGGTAGGCTTCCACTCGACAGAATCAGAGACACTCGACCAAGAAGGCTCACTCGACCATCGTGTGCTCGAGGATTCACTCAGTATCCAAAAGGTCTGTAATTAAGTAGTCTTTATGGTCATGATGACACTTTATGTCCGACGTTACCGGTAACACCAGGTCTTAACGCATTTTAAACCCTCTCACGTGGGCTAGCCGAGGTCCCTGGCGCACTCTATATAAGCCACCCCCCTCCACAGTGAAGGGTTCGCACCGTAACACATACGCATATAATCCAATGACCGCCTCCTGCTCCGAGACGTAGGGCTGTTACTTCCTCCGAGAAGGGCCTGAACTCGTAAATCCCTTGCGTATACAACTACTCCATAGCTAGGATCTTGCCTCTCCATTCCTACCCCCATTCTACTGTCAGACTTAGAACCACGACAGTTGGCGCCCCAAGTGGGGCAGGTGTTCTAGCGATTTGTTGGAGAAGTTGGGATTCTTTCGATCTCCTACATCATGGTTTCAGGTCGAGTTCTGGTCGAGGGCCGCGAGATCCGTCTCGGTGCGCTCACGTTCGTCGCCGACGACTCCGCTTGGCTTCAGGAGGCTCCACTCGACGTGGACGCGCTCCCCGTCCGTGGAGCGACGCACTTTCGCGCGTGTGTCCGCGGCGTCCTCCTGCGGCAACCGTCGACCCAGTATGGGTCGGCTCTCGCCGTCCTCGCCCTCAGCCTCCCGCCGCGCAAGCGTTCCGGGCTGCTCGAGGCTTCAGCGGTGGGTGAGGCATGCGGTGGCTCGCCACCGGCCACCCCCAAGTTGCGGCGATCGAGCCCGACGAATCTCTCTACGGCTGTTCGACTGTCGGTGGCTCCGCAGAGATCGCGTCCGAAAAGGAGCATAGCGATGACCAGCGGCAGAGGTTCTGATGGTCGATGGACCATGCAGTCCCCCCGGATTCCCCCGCACCAACGGAGGTGACGGTGGAGGCGATCTGGAGCAAGCCCATGAAGAGTACCTGCCCGAGCCCCTCACTTCGCTTCAGAGGGAGGAGCTTCGTCGTCGGAACATGGATGCGCTTCACACTCCTATCGTTGGAGAAACCCCCGAGGCTCGTGGCTTGGAGGATGCGCGCTTGGCCAACCTGGCTGAGCGCACTAAACTGGAGAACCTTCAGCGAGTACTCGACGAGCGCACGCAACCAAGGGTTCCAGAATCCAGTCGACGTCAGCTCTTCCAGCCACCAACTCAGGTATATCGAACTCCGATTCAGAATTTAGCAGCTGCCGCCCGTATAGCAGAGTCAATTCAGCCTTCCCACGGGCGGGTAGAGGTTTGCTACAAATCGTAGATCTGCTCCGGGCGGCAGGAGACCAAAACTCGGCCAGATTCACGATCATGAACAGGATTCACAGCCGATCCGTCGCTGCAAATTCAGTCCAGTCGGCCGATAGTCCGAGATCGCCCCCGAGGCGTGAGGAACGTGGGGGCCGGCGTGATGATCAGTACAAGAGCCGCGAGCAATATGAGCACCGATTTGATCGCAATGATCGACGTCGAGTGCCCACTCCTCCCCCAAGGGGTGGATCATACGCTCCTCGACAAAGAGATTTACGTGCACGCCAACACAGTGTTGGGCGAAGAGTTCCAGTCGACCCCAGGGAACCAGGCTTTGATGCGAGATCTATTATCGTTCAAGGTTTGGTTGACAGGAACAGATCTCACCGAGAAGGCCATGACATAGATGTTCCCTCCAGCAGCAGAGTTCATGTCTCAGGGCCAGAGTGTTTCAGCAGAGCCATCAGAGCCGCGGTGATTCCTCCCAACTTCAGGTTGGCGGATCGGAGTCGATAAGTTCATCGTGAATCCAAGCCTGACACTTGGCTTGAAGATTACCGAGTGGCTGTTCAGATCAGCGGCGGCAACGATGAGGTGGCCATGAAGCATTTGCCTCTTATGTTGGAGGGTTCAGCCAGAGCATGGTTGAATCAGTTAGCACCCATCAGTATTTACACTTGGGAAGATCTTGCCCGAGTGTTTGTCAAGACATTTGAAGGGACTTGCAAGCGATCAGCAGGGTTGACGGAGTTGCAGTTGTGTGTGCAGAAGTCGAGTGAAACTTTGAGAGATTATATCGAGAGGTGGATCATTTTGCACCACACAGTTGAGTATGTACCTGATCACCAGGCAGTCTGTGCCTTCAAAGAAGGTTTCAAGAACAGAGAGTTGAGTTTGAAATTCGGTCGAACCGGAGATATGACCCTGAGTCGGATGATGGAGATTGCCACCAAGTATGCAAATGGTGAAGAAGAGGATCGGCTCCGGAGTGGTAAATACAAATCAACCGCTAATGAGGCCGGCGGAGGAAATTCCAGTCGGAAGCAGAAGCGCAAAGCCGAGCCAGCTGCTCCCGGAGAGGCCTTGGATGTGACCCCAGGAAAGTTCAAGGGGAAACCCAAGGGTCCTTGGAACCCCAAGGAGGTGAAAGACCAGGATGGAAATGACGTGTTGGATTTGCCATGTCACATTCACACGAAGAAAGATGAAGAGGGTAAACTCATTTACCCGAAACATACCACTCGATAGTGTCGGCTCTTGATTCAGCAGTTCCAAGGGAAACAACCCAAGGATAAGGATAAGGAGACAGACAAAGTTGAGGACAAAGATGACAGCGATGATGGATATCCCCAGTTCAATTCCACCATGATGATTTTCTTGGCGCCGAAAGCAAAAGTCGATTGAAGGTTATCAATCGAAGTGAACATGGTCGCTCGGCGACGCCCAACTATCTGAAATGGTCCCAGACCGCCATCACATTCGACCAGTCCGATCACCCGACGCACATTGCCACCCCTGGGAGGCAAGCGTTGGTGGTCGACGCAGTCGTCGAAGGCACTCGACTGACCAAAGTTCTAATGGATGGTGGTAGTGGCTTGAACATATTGTACGCAGAGACGTTGAAAGGGATGGGCATTCTGATGTCCAGACTCGATCAAGAATATGAGCTTCCACGGAGTCATTCACGGAAAGAAGGCTGAGTCACTCGGCCAAATTGCTCTTGATGTAGTTTTTGGTGATTCGAAGCATTTCCGGAAAGAAAAGTTGACCTTTGAGGTCGTGGATTTCCAGAGCGCTTATCACGCTATTCTGGGAAGACCAGCATATGCACGTTTCATGGCCCGACCATGTTACGTGTATCTTAAACTGAAGACGCCTGGCCCCAAGGGTGTGATCACTGTTACGGGCAATCGGAAGAAGGCGGAAGAGTGCTTCCGTAAGGGCTCTAAGATTGCCGATGCTCGGTTGGCGATGGTAGAGTTACACGAGTATCGTAAAACTGCAGATCCGAAGTGATTTGTTGCGAGCTAAGAAGCCCGCCATGTAGTCAGCATTCCAGTCGTCCGGTGAGACGAAACAGGTTCACATTCACCCGACTGATCCCAATGCTGCTCCGACAAACATCTCAACAACACTCGACTCAAAATAGGAAGAAGCACTCATCCAGTTCCTCCGTGAGAACTAGGACAACTTTTCATGGAAGCCTGCTGACATGCCGGCTGTTCCCAGGGGGCTGGCTGAGCACCGCCTACGAGTCGACCCAAAAGTCAAACCGGTTAAAGAACATCTTCGACGGTCCGCCGTCCAGAAGAGAAAGGCCATTGGTGAAGAGGTGGCTCGGCTCTTAGCGGCAGAGTTCATCCGAGAGATCTACCACTCCGAGTGGCTCGCCAATGTCGCCATGGTCCCCAAGAAGGACAAGTCATTGCGCATGTGCATCAATTTCAAGCATATCAATCGGGCCTGCCCGAAAGATCATTTCCCTCTTCCTCGCATTGACCAAATAGTCGACTCAACTGCGGGATGTGAGAGGTTGTCCTTTTTAGACGCCTATTCCGGGTACCATCAGATCCGTCTGTATGGAACCGATGAGACCAAAACATCGTTCATCACTCCATTCGGGTGCTTCTGTTATGTCACCATGCCATTCGGTCTCAAGAATGCCGGAGCCACATTCATGAGGATGATTCAGAAGTGTTTGCTCACTCAAATCAGTCAGGATGTGGAAGCGTATATGGATGATATAGTGGTCAAGTCACAAAAGGGTTCCGACCTGTTGACTGACCTTGCTGAAACATTTGCCAATCTCAGGAGGTACGATATCAAGCTTAACCCATCAAAGTGCACATTTTGAGTTCCTGGCGGAAAGTTACTCGGTTTTCTCGTTTTTGAGCGAGGAATCGATGCTAACCCCGAAAAGGTTGGCACTATACTCTGAATGAAGCACCCTGTGCGTGTGCACGATGTCCGTGCTTACCGATGCTTGGCCGCTTTAAGTCGATTCATCTCTCGCCTCGGTGAAAAGGCATTGCCTCTTTACCGATCGATGAAGAAGTCGGACAAGTTCGAGTGGACTCCGTGAAGTCGATGTAGCTGCTTGCAGAGCTAAAAGCTCTGCTCTCCACCCAGCCGGTGCTTGCTGCTCCTATCAGCAAAGAGCCTTTGTTGCTTTACATTGCAACCACTGGACAAGTCGCCAGTACCGTACTTACGGTCGAGCGGGAAGAAGAAGGAAAAACCTTCAGAGTTCAACGCCCAGTTTATTATCTTTTCAAGTGTCAATTCCATCAAAGCAAAGATACCCTCACTATCGTAAGCTTGTTTATGGGATTTATATGACCACAAAGAAGGTTGCTCATTATTTCTCCGATCATTCCATTACGCTGCCGCCGACGCCCCATTGTCGGAAATTCTTCATAACAGAGATGCAACTGGTCGAGTGGCTAAATGGGCGATTGAACTCCTTCCCCTTGATATCAAATTTGAGGCAAAGAAAGCCATCAAGTCCCAAGCAATAGCAGACTTCCTCGCCGAGTGGACTGAACAGCAGCTTCCGACTCAAGTTCACTCGAAGCACTGGACTATGTTTTTCGGTGGTTCCAAGATGCTGAATGGTTCTGGTGCGGGGGTTGTATTGGTTTCCCCCAAGGAGATAATCTCAAATATGTTCTCCAGATTCACTTTGATTCTTCCAACAATGAAGCAGAATATGAAGCACTCCTGTATGGGTTGCGTATGGCCATTTCACTCGGCGTCCGTCGCCTTATGGTCTACGGCGACTCGGATCCGTTGTTAATCAAGTGATGAAGGAGTGGGATGTCGAAGCCCAGCTATGACAAAGTTACTGTAATGCACTGAGAAAGCTGGAGAAGAAATTTGAGGGGTTAGAGCTTCATCATATACCCCGACTGAAAAATCAAACTGTGGATGATTTGGCGAAGATAGGGTCCAAGAGGGAAGCCATTCCTAGTAATGTATTTTTGGAGCACATTCATGCACCATCAGTGCAGGAGGATCCTTTCATAGAAGAAGCCCCGCAGCAAAAGAGTGCCAATGATCCGATTGAAGTTGAGGTCCTAGCCGTGGTCGACCTGATTATGGAAGTTGTGGTCATCACTCCCGATCGACAAAGGCCGTACATCGCATATATCCTAAGGAAAGAGCTCCCAGAGAATGAAGAAGAAGCTCGACAGATCGTCCGTCGATCCAAGGCCTTTACAGTGATCAAGGGACAGTTGTACAGAGAAAGCGCGACTGGAGTCGGCCAGAAGTGTATCACGCCAGAAGAAGGTCAGATAATTCTTGAGGATATCCACTCGGTGACCTGTGGACATCATGAGTACTCTCGTACAATTGTGGCTAAAGCATAACGAGAGGGATTTTACTGGCCGAAAGCAAATGAAATGGCAAAAGAAATAGTCGACAAGTGTGAAGGGTGTCAGTTCTATTCTAACATGTCACACAAGCCCGCCTCAGCCTTGAAGACCATTCCACTCGTCTGGCCCTTCGCTGTTTGGGGATTAGACATGATTGGACCGCTGAGAACTGGCAGAAGCGGCTTCACTCATTTGCTAGTAGCAGTCGACAAGTTTACCAAGTGAATCGATGTCAAGCCCATCAAGAACCTCGATGCATGCACTGCTATCGCTTCATCGAGAGTTGATATTCAGATATGGAGTTCCGCATAGCATCATCACCGACAATGGGTCAAACTTTGATAATGACAAGTTCAAAGCCTTCACGCCTCCCTGTGGCACGCTGGTCGACTATGCTTCAGCTTGCTCATCCTCGGTCGAATGGACAAGCGAGAGCGTGCAAAGGGCCTCATTCTCAAAGGGCTGAAACCACGGCTGATGTGTGATCTCAAGCACGCAGCAGAGCTTGGGTCGACGAACTTCCATCAGCTCCGGGATTGAGGACCACTCCTAATCGGTCGATCGAGAACTCCATTCTTCCCGGTCTATGGAGCTGAAGCAGTTCTCATTGAGTGACCTGCTTCACAATGCGCCTCGAGTCGAACTATACTCAAGAAGAAGCGGAACAAGCCCGGCAAGATGAAGTCGACCTCTTGGAAGAGGAGAGGGAGATGGCCCTGATCCGCTCGACTATCTATCAACAAGACTTGCGCCGATTCCATGCCAGAAATGTGAAGAGTCGAGCCTTCCAAGAGGGAGATTTGGTCCTCCGAGTGGATCAACAGGAACCACAGAAGCTCGCACCCACTTGGGAAGGTCCCTTCATCGTCACGAGAGTTCTCCACAATGGAGCATATCATCTCTACAATGTTGATCGCCAGATTGACGAGCCTCGAGCTTGGAATGCGGAGCTGCTCCGCCCCTTTTATACTTAAATACTCACTCGGTTGAGATGTAATAAAAGTACTTTTGTAGTTCGTTTATCTAAGACAAGAATGTTATAATTTTCCCAGTGATTGTTATTACTTTTTGTTGAAATTTCCCCCAGTGGATGGCTTAGCTGCGAATCCGGTTCGCCTAGGTTAGTAAAAAAAAATCCTTTCCGAGTGGAGAGCCAGTCTCCCACTCGGGGGCTTAGCTGTGAATCCGCTTCGCCTAAGTATTCAAAATCCTACCGAGTGGTGAGCCAGCCTCCCACTCGGGGGCTTAGCTGCAGTCCAAGTACTCGCCTAAGTATTCAAAATCCTACCGAGTGGTGAGCCAGCCTCCCACTCGGGGGCTTAGCTGCAGTCCAAGTACTCGCCTAAGTATTCAAAATCCTACCAAGTCGTGAGCCAGCCTCCCACTCGGGGGCTTAGCTGCAGTCCAAGTACTCGCCTAAGTATTCAAAATCCTACCGAGTGGAGAGCCAGCCTCCCACTCGGGGGCTTAGCTGCAGTCCAAGTACTCGCCTAAGTATTCAAAATCCTACCGAGTGGAGAGCCAGCCTCCCACTCGGGGACTTAGCTGCAGTCCAAGTACTCGCCTAAGTATTCAAAATCCTATCGAGTGGAGAGCAAACCTCGCACTCGGGGGTTTAGCTGCAGTCCAAGTACTCGCCTAAGTATTCAAAATCCTTCCGGGTGGTGAGCAAACCTCCCACTCGGGGGCTTAGCTGCAGCCCAGTGCTCGCCTAAGTAATAGAAATCCTACCGAGTGGAGAGCAAACCTCCCACTCGGGGGCTTAGCTGCAGCCCAGTGCTCGCCTAAGTAATAGAAATCCTACCGAGTGGAGAGCAAACCTCCCACTCGGGGGCTTAGTTGCAGCCCAGTGCTCGCCTAAGTAATAAAAACCCTACCGAGTGGAGAGCAAACCTCCCACTCGGGGGCTTAGCTGCAGCCCAGTGCTCGCCTAAGTATTCAAAATCCCACCGAGTGGAGAGCAAACCTCCCACTCGGGGCTTAGCTGCAGCCCAAGCTCGCCTAAGTGATAAAAATCCTACCGAGTGGAGAGCACACCTCCCGCTCGGAGGCTTAGCTCCAGTCCAGTACTCGCCTAAGTAAGGAATTCATCCCAATCCGCAAGGACGACGAGGTACAGGTCGACTGCTACCTTCTCCTTCGGAGCTACGCCACAAGTACAACGTGCGGTCCATCCCAATCCGCAAGAACGACGAGGTCAGTCGTAGTCTGTGCTCCGTCTCTACCTGCAAGATAGATGAAGTACAAGTCGACTGGAGTTTCACCTCAAGGATACTACTTACAACAATGAAATATATTCTGAATGAAGAGCAAAGTTCTCTCGAAGGCAAATAAAGCATGTTCAAGGATAGATCAAGTTCGGATAAACGCCCCACGGATCCGAAAGTGCTCAGTGTTAAGCCTGTTAAAGTTTGTCGGTTACAAAAACCACTCGGCATTCCGAGGCAAATTTAAGGTGGGACTTAGAAGTTTTTTACACCTCCGGTGGAGGACTGGAAGGTGCAACAAACTGGTCGAGGTCGATTCCATCGGCAATACGGGTAGCAGTAGCGATGAAGGTCTCCATGAAAGATCGGAAGTCGTACTTTCTGGTGTTGGCAACCTTGAGGGACGCCGCTTTTCCTCTTATGCGTTTCCTCGCAGCGGGACACGAACCGAGACAGAGCAACATCAAGACCACACCGCGTAAGACTTTTTCCATTCTTGCACTCAACTTGGAATCTGATTCAGTCGAGTCATTAAGGATTCAAGGTCATTCTGAAGCGTCTGCTCTGGCCAGAGAGTTGAGTCGATCCGCGACACCGCAACTTTCAGTCGAGCAAGATAATGCACCACGCTAGCAACGCGAGACTCCAGTCTGAGCACATTCATAGCAGCTTCGTCCTTCACAGGAGAGTTGATGGGGTCCAGGCTGGTTTCCACTGACCGTTTCTTCTTCAAGTTTTGATGCATTCTGAAAACACAGCTCAGACTCAAAACAACAATCATGCGATGAGCCGGCGATAGCAAGACAGTCGGATAAAAGAGATTACCTTCAAGCATGAGGAACAACTTCTTGGCGAGCCCTCCAAGATAAACCTCCAGGTCATTTCGCTTCCCCGCCAGTTGGCCAGCCTTGTCAGACAGAGCAATCTTGTCATTCTTCAGTCGACTAACTTCCTTGTTGGCCGCGTCAAGAGCGGTTTTCAGCTTGGCATTTTCATCTTCAAGTTTGCCGACTGAGGCAAGTTTCTCTTCAGCGAGCTTTGTTTTCTCCAAAGCCGCCTTTCATCGTGCTCTCTGCAAGGTCAAGGTCCTTCTTCTTCAGAGTCTCCTCCAGTTTATCTGCAAAGCAACAATGAGAACAGAGTTGAGAATGAACAGAAAAACAAAGACAGACGTCAAGTTCTCACCAGCCATACCTTTTGCTTCATCATTCGCCTTCTGCAAATTCTCCTGAGCAAGCTTCAAGTCGAGGTTGAGCTAGATCTGTTTGTTCTCTAACTCAGTATAGCGAGCCACGAGCTCGCAAGATTTCTACAAAGAGTCAATCAACAAAAGACATCAAAGACAGATCACTTCTGAGTGACTACGGAAAAATCGTAGCATTTCTAAGACTACAACCGAATCAAAACATTCGACAGTAGTCTCGGGGACTACACCCAGCGGGTGCACTCAGTGTGCCCCCACTAGTTTTACCAATTTGGTTCGACCAGTCGACCAAAAGAGGCAAAAAGGTTATGATTCTAAAACCATGGCTAATTGTCGCCGTCAACCGCGGTAAAAAACAGTTCTTTAGACTATAGCCGATCGCCTCATGTCCACCATAGTCTCGGGACTACACCAAAGGGTGCACTCAGCGTGCCCCCACCGGGTTTTACGGTTGCCCATTCGACTTGGTCCGACCAGGCCGAGTGAAGAAGTTCAAAGTGTAAAGACTATAGTCGATCGCACGCAGTCCACCATAGTCTCGGGACTACACCTGGGTGCACTCAGCGTTCCCCACCGGTTTTACGGTTCCATTCGACTTGGTCCGACCAGCCGAGTGAAGAAGTTCAGTGTAAAGACTATAGTCGATCGCACGCAGTCCACCATAGTCTCGGGGACTACACCCGGTGGGTGCACTCGGCGTGCCCCACAAAAACTCAATCGACACACCCACCCAAAGGTGTACAGATATGGAAATCTTCGTAAAGAAGCGCTTTGTGTAGCATATCCTAACAGAGCAAGCAACGATCGACTTACTTGGACATTGCTCTCGAGAGCTGAACTAGCATCATAGGTCACCGGCTGGCCTCTCGGACTGCCTTCACTTGCTCCATCATGATCCCTGCACATGAGTAGCCTCCTTAGCAGCACTCACTTGGTCTTCCGGGACGTGGTGTGTAGCAAAAGGGGATGGTGGATCACCAATCGACGAAGTGGGTCGGGCACTTGTCAGCGGTACAGCAAAAGACACAGAAGCCCGAGCGGTGTTGCCTCCCTCGAGAACCAGCGTCTCAGGTATCGTCACAACTGGAGCAGCCTTGCCAGAGCACCCTCTTGTTCTTCCTCTTCCTCAACGGGCGCTTCCTCATCATCATCGGGAGATCAATGACATGAGGTGGAACTACAAGAAAGATTCAAAAAGTAAACACGGAAATCCAATCGACTAAAAGCGAAACCGCAGAGATCATACCAAGGTTGGAGGTGACGGCATCTTCCATTTCCTGATCTTCATGCTTGGCTGAGGTCTCGGAGGTAGCAAAGACCTGCAGATTTCAAGAATCGGCTGATCACCATCAAGTCGACCAAAAGTACACTCATGTTGAATAGGGAAATACAAGTTCTGCTGATTACTCGGAGATGGTGGGAATGACCATCCACATCTTGGGCAGGGCCTTCGCCGGCTTCGACGACGTTGCTCGAGGTTGCTTCGGCGGTTTCTCAGTCGGCGTAGGGGAAGTTGTCCGAGATCGCTTTGTCGACTGCCCAATGGGCACAACAGCTTTACCGCGCTCGGCCGCCGAGTCATGCGTCAACTTGGACCTTCTTTCCGAGCGGGGAGGATCGACGTCTTCCTCCTCTTCCTCCTCTTCCTCCTCTTCACCAGAGCTGTCGTCCCCCTCATCCTCCTCGCCGTTGGACTCCCATTCCTCCTGGCTTTCATCTCCGCTTCCTTCTCCTTCTTTGACTGGTTCCTGCGCCCCGTTGGGCATCGAGTACATCTCAGTGGTGGCCTAGAAGACAACAAAACAAGGCAAAAGTCAGTCGACGAATTTGCATCAAAACAGAATGAATGCAGCAGAATCATAGTCGGAGATAAGTGGTTATACCTTGTCTGGATCGTAAGAATGGTCGAGTGGGGGAATCCTCCTAGCTCCGCGAGAATTATCTTCGTTTCCTGTGATGGCAGTCATCCACTTCTCCAGCGTGGCGTCATCGACCTCCTCTGGATGGACCCGAGTGGTATCATCCGCATGCGAGTACATCCACATCGGATGGCCTCGGTATTGGAGTGGCTGAATACGCCGCCGAGGAAAACTTCCGTAAGATCCATGCCGGTCACCCCGTCATGAATGAGCTGGACTACGCGTTCCATCAACAATTTTACTTGGGCCTTCTCCTCTGGTAGCACCTTCGGGAAGATGGCTTGTTCACTCGACTCATGGAGAAAGGAGGGAGTTCAATGACCGCCCGGCTGTCGGCTGGTCTTGGCAAGAGAACCAGGTCGATCGCCACCCTCTAACCGAAGTCGGGAGAGTCATAGCCGAAAAGCGCTCTTCCCCTCATCCGGACCCCGAGTCCCCACACATCTGGATTACTTGGGTTCTCTCGTCATTCGGGTTCGCTTTCTTCACCGTCTCGAGAGCGACAAGTGAATATATGCTTGAAGAGGCCCCAGTGCGGCCGACAACCCAAGAAGTTTTCGCACAACGACACGAAAGCAGCAAGATAGACAATGGAGTTGGGAGTGAAATGATGGAGTTGCGCTCCAAAAAAGTTCAGAAACCCCCGGAAGAAAGGATTCGGCGGCAGAGAAAATCCCCGATCTACGTGAGTGGCTAGGAGAACGCACTCACCCTCTTCAAAGCCGCGGCTGCCACTCTGTTCCGGAAGCCTCATTGACCCATGGAGGATCAGTCCCTCGTTGGCCAGATCGTTGAGGTCCTTCTCGGTGATGGTCGAGCGGATCCAATCTCCCTGGACCCAACCTTGCGGCAGTTTGGACCGCGAAGAAGATCCGCCCCGACTGGGCGCTCTCCCCTTCGCCTTCACCGCCGCCTTCTTCACCCGCTCCAAGGCTGCGGTCTGCTCCTTCACCATGGTCGCCGGCGAAGCAGGTACTGAACTGCGACGCTGAGCAGGCTAAGGGCGCAGCAAAAGGATTTGGAGGCGGAGGGAGGGGAAGATTGGGGTCACACTGTTCAAAATACCCCGTCCGATGCCTTATATGAGGCCGCTTCTGAGTGGCTGACTGGTAGGCTCAGGCAATCCTGTCAAATCCCGCAACAGGCACGCGCGTGATACGTGGCGAAAAAGGCGGCACGAAGATCGAGGCATCATCGCCTTATCCCATCCGAGTGCTGCAGTTTTCTCCGCTTCGCGCGCTTCCCAAAATTCAGATCCCCCGAATCCGCTAACCGTGGAGCAACCTGTCAGACAGCAGATTTCCTCCGATCCGTCAGCCGAAATCCTCAAGTTCACAAAGTTCACTCGACAAATGTGAAGAATGGATCAAGGCGACTGAAAGAGAAGTTGACGCCATCACTAAAAGGTCGTTGATCCAGAGTAAGACACACTCGCAACACAAAGAACGGGTCGGAAAGATTATCAACTCCTTCCTCACTCAAACCTCGATCCATTCAGGGGCTAATGATGAAGTCATGTACCTAGGGTAGGGTCATAGACCTGCCCAAAGGTACCCTCCCCAAGGACACTCGCGAAAGAAGCTGCCTTCCAGTCGACCTGGTAGGCTTCCACTCGACAGAATCAGAGACACTCGACCAAGAAGGCTCACTCGACCATCAGGTGCTCAGGATTCACTCTGTATCCAAACGGTCTGTAATTAAGTAGTCTTTATGGTCATGATGACACTTTATGTCCGACGTTACCAGTAACGCCAGGTCTTAACGTACCTTAAACCCTCTGCTACGTGGGCTGGCTGGGGTCCTGGCGCACTCTATATAAGCCACCCCCCTCCACAGGCAGAAGGGTTCGCACCTCAGAAACATACGCATATAATCCAGTCGACCGCCTCCGGGCTCCGAGACGTAGGGCTGTTACTTCCTCCGAGAAGGGCCTGAACTTGTAAATCCCTTGCGTATACAACTACTCCATAACTAGGATCTTGCCTCTCCATTCCTACCCCCATTCTACTGTCAGACTTAGAACCACGACACCGGCCTCCATGTTCCTCACGCCTCGGGGGCGATCTTGGACTATGGGCCGACTGGACTGAATTCGCAGCGACGGATCTGCTGTGAATCCTGTTCGCGGATCGTGGATACGACCGAAGTTTGATCTCCTGCTGCCCGGAGTAAATCTACGATCTATTGCAAACCTCTACCCGCCTCCATTTGGGAAGGCTGGATTGATTCTGCTATACGGGCTGCAGCTGGTAAATTCTGAATCGGAGTTCGATATACCTGAGTTGGTTGTGGAAAGAGCTGACGTCGACTGGATTCTGGAACCCGTGGTCGCGTGCGCTCATCGAGAACTCGCTAGAGGTTCTCCAGTCGAGTGCGCTTAGCCAAGTTGGCCAAACGCGCATCCTCCAAGGCACGAGCCTCGGGGGTTTCTCCAACGATTGGAGTGTGAAGCGCATCCATGTTTCGGCGGCGAAGTTCCTCCCTCTGCAGCGAAGTGAGGGGCTCGGGTTGGTACTCTTCGTGATCTTGCGCCGGATCACATCCACCGTCGCCTCCGTCGGTGCGGGGGTATCTAGGAGGACTGCGTGGTCCGTCGACCATCAGAACCTCTGCTGCCGGATCGCTGCTATCGCTTTTCGGATGCGATCTCTGCGAGCCAGTCGACAGATCGAACAGGCCATAGAGAGATTCATCGGGCTCGATTGTCGCAACTTGGGAAGTGGCCGACTGGCGAGCCACCGCTTGTCTCACCCACCGCTGAAGCCTTGACCGACCGGAGCGCTTGCACCGGCGGGAGACTGGGAGTGAGGACGACACAAGAACCGACCCATACTGGGTCGACGGTGGCCGCAAGAGGACGCCGCGGACGCGCGCGCGAAAGTGCGTTGCCCCGCGGACGAGGAGTGCGTCGACGTCGAAAGGAGCCTCCTGAAGCCAAGCGGAGTCGTCGGCGATGAACGTGATCGCACCGAGACGGATCTCGCGGCCCTCGACCAAAACTCCACCTGAAACCATGATGTAGGAGATCGAAAGAATCCCAACTTCTCCAACAAATCGCTAGAACACCGGCCCCACGGTGGGCGCCAACTGTCGTGGTTCAAAGTCCCAGACAAGAGAATGGGGGTAGGTATGGAGAGGCAAGGTACTAGCTATGGAGTAGTTGGTACGCACGAAGTTCTGAGTTCGCCCTTCTCGGAGGAAGTAACAGCCCTACGTCTCGGAGCCCGGAGGCGGTCGACTGGATTATATGCGTATGAATTACAGGGGTGCGAACCCTTCTACCTGTGGAGGGGTTGGTTTATATAGAGTGCGCCAGGACCCCAGCCAGCCCATGTAGCGGAGGGTTTAAGGTACATTAAGGCTAGGCGTTACTGGTAATGCCTTACATAAAGTGTCATCATGACCATAAAGACTACTTAACTACAGATCGTTTGGACACCGAGTGGCTCTTGGACTCCTGGTGGTCGAGTGGGTCTTCATGGTCGAGTGTCTTTGAATCTGTCGAGTGGAAACCTCCCAGGTCGACTGGTAGGCAATTTATTCTAAGGATGCCCTTGGGGAGGGTATCTTGGACAAGTCCATGACCCTACCCTAGGTATATGACTTCATCAATGGGACCCGACGCGCTGAAATCGGCGGAGCAGCCGGCGGACCGGCACAAGGCGTTGATGGACGGCTAGGAACTGCTCGCCCAGAGACCAAGGCCGGCCCGACACAATCTTCTCGCCCACTCGCCTTCTCTGCTCGCGTCGTGCTTCGATCGCTTTGTTGATGGCGCCGGCGTGGTCAGGGAAGTACTCTGCGTAAGAAGAAAACAAAGGAATGAGAGGTCAGCTTCCAGCGATAGCTGGCGTCTCCAAGAAAGAGATAAAAGTTACCTTCGAGCATGCCCTCGATCACCTCATAGCCCTCCGACAGGCACTTCTCCCTCTCGGCCCAGCCCGAGCGATGAGTCTTGAACTCGGCCTTGAGGAGCTCCTCCCCATCCTTCAGCTTAGGAACCTGGTCCGCATGTCGGGTCGCCTAGTCCGCCAGCTCCTTCTCAAGCCGGTTGCGCTCCGCGGCCGCCTGGCTGCGCTCTGCTACCTCTTGAGCACTGCGTTGGTTTTCCCTTGAAGAGGAAAGGGTGATGCAGCAAAGTAGCGTAAGTATTTCCCTCAATTTTTGAGAACCAAGGTATCAATCCAGTAGGAGGCTACGCGCGAGTCCCTCGTACCTACACAAAACAAATAAATCCTCGCAACCAATGCAATAAGGGGTTGTCAATCCCTTCACGGTCACTTACGAGAGTGAGATCTAATAGATATCATAGGATAATATTTTTGGTATTTTTGTGATAGAGATGCAAAGTAAAATAAAAGCAAAATAAAAAGCAAAGGAAATAACTAAGAGTTGGAAGATTAATATGATGAAGATAGACCCAGGGGCCATAGGTTTCACTAGTGGCTTCTCTCAAGAGCATAATATTTTACGGTGGGTGAACGAATTATTGTTGAGCAATTGACAGAGTTGAGCATAGTTATGAAAATATCTAGGTATCATCATGTATATAGGAATCACGTCCGAGACAAGTAGACCGACTCCTGCCTGCATCTACTACTATTACTCCACAAATCGACCGCTATCCAACATGCATCTAGAGTATTAAGTTCATGAAAAAAGAGTAACACCTTAAGCAAGATGACATGATGTAGAAGGATAAATTCATGCAATATGATAAAAACCCCATCTTGTTATCCTCGATGGCAACAATACAATACGTGCCTTGCTAACCCAACTGTCACTAGGAAAGGACACCACAAGATTGAACCCAAAGCTAAGCACTTCTCCCATTGCAAGAAAGATCAATCTAGTAGGCCAAACCAAACTGATAATTCGAAGAGACTTGCAAAGATAACCAATCATACATAAAAGAATTCAGAGAAGATTCAAATATTGTACATAGATAAACTTGATCATAAACCCACAATTCAACAGTCTCAACAAACACACCGCAAAAAGAAGGTTACATCAAATAGATCTCCACGAGAGAGGGGGAGAACATTGTATTGAGATCCAAAAAGAGAGAGGAAGCCATTTAGCTACTAACTATGGACCCAAAGGTCTGAGATAAACTACTCACACTTCATCGGAGAGGCTATGGTGTTGATGTAGAAGCCCTCCGTGATGGATGCCCCCTCCGGCGGAGCTCCGGAACAGGCCCCAAGATGGGATCTCGTGGGTACAGAAGGTTGCGGTGGTGGAATTAGGTTTTTGGCTCCGTATCTGATAGTTTGGGGGTACGTAGGTATATATAGGAGGAAGGAGTACGTCGGTGGAGCAACAGGGGGCCCACGAGGGTGGAGGGCGCGCCCCCCTACCTCGTGGCCTCCTGGAAGCTTCTCTTACGTAGGGTCCAAGTCTCCTGGATCTTGTTCGTTCCAAAAATCACGTTCCCGAAGGTTTCATTCCGTTTGGACTCCGTTTGATATTCTTTTTCTGCGAAACTCTGAAATAGGCAAAAAACAGCAATTCTGGGCTGGGCTCGGTTAATAGGTTAGTCCCAAAAATAATATAAAAGTGAATAATAAATCCCAATAATGTCCAAAACAGTAGATAATATAGCATGGAGCAATCAAAAATTATAGATACGTTGGAGACGTATCAAGCATCCCCAAGGTTAATTCCTGCTCGTCCTCGAGTAGGTAAATGATAAAAACAGAATTTTTGATGCGGAGTGCTACTAGGAATAATTTCAATGTAATTCTTCTTAATTGTGGTATGAATATTCAGATCCGAAAGATTCAAGATAAAAGTTCATATTGACATAAAAATAATAATACTTCAAGCATACTAACTAAGCAATTATGTCCTCTCAAAATAACATGGGCAAAGAAAGTTCATCCCTACAAAATCATATAGTTTAGTCATGCTCCATTTTCGTCACACAAGAATGCTCTCATCATGCGCAACCCCGATGACAAGCCAAGCAATTTTTTCATACTTTAGTAATCTCAAACTTATAAACTTACACGCAATACATGAGCGTGAGCCATGGACATAGCACTATGGGTGGAATAGAATATGATGATGGGGGTTATGTGGAGAAGACAAAAAATGAGAAAGTCTCACATCAACGAGGCTAATCAATGAGCTATGGAGATGCCCATCGATTGATGTTAATGCAAGCAGTAGGGATTGCCATGCAACGGATGCACTAGAGCTATAAATGTATGAAAGCTCAACAAAAGAAACTAAGTGGGTGTGCATCCAACTTGCTTGCTCACGAAGACCTAGGGCACTTGAGGAGGCCCATTGTTGGAATATACAAGCCAAGTCTATAATGAAACATTCCCACTAGTATATGAAAGTGACAAAGAAGAGACTCTCTATCATGAAGATTATGGTGCTACTTTGAAGCACAAGTTTGGTAAAGGATAGTAACATTGTCCCTTCTCTCTTTTTTCTCAATTTTTTTGGGCCTTCTCTTTTTTATGGCCTTTCTCTCTTTTTTTATTCCTCACTTGGGACAATGCTCTAGAAAATGATGATCATCACACTTCTATTTATTTACAACTCAATGACTCTATATGAATGCCTCCGGCGGTGTACCGGGATATGCAATGAACCAAGAGTGACATGTATGAAAGAATTATGAATGGTGGGTTTGCCACAAATACTATGTCGACTACATGATCATGCTAAGCAATATGACAATGATGAACATGTGATGATAAATGGAATGGTGGAAAGTTGCATGGCAATATATCTCGGAATGGCTAAGGAAATGCCATAATAGGTAGGTATGGTGCCTGTTTTGAGGAAGATATAGGGAGGTTTATGTGTGAAAGAGCGTATCATATAACGGGGTTTGGATGCACCGACGAAGTTTGCACCAACTCTCAATGTGAGAAAGGGCAATGCACGGTATCGAAGAGGCTAGCAATGATGGAAGGGTGAGAGTGCGTATAATCCATGGACTCAACATTAGTCATAACGAACTTACATACTTATTGCAAAAATCTACAAGTCATCAAAAACCAAGCACTACGCGCATGCTCCTAGGGGGATAGATTGGTAGGAAAAGACCATCGCCGTCCCGACCGCCACTCATAAGGAGGACAATCAAAGAACACCTCATGTTCCAAATTTGTTACATAACGTTTACCATACGTGCATGCTACGGGACTTGCAAACTTCAACACAAGCATTTCTCAAATTCACAACTACTCAACTAGGACGACTTTGATATTATTACCTCCATATCTCAAAACAATCATCAAGCATCAAACTTCTCTTAGTATTCAACACACTCATAAGAAAGTTTTTACTATTCTTGAATACCTAGCATATTTGGATTATTTAAGGAAATTACCATGCTATTTAAGACTCTCAAAATAATCTAATTGAAGCATGAGAGATCAATAGTTTCTATAAAACAAATCCACCACCGTGCTCTAAAAGATATAAGTGAAGTACTAGAGCAAAACTATATAACTCAAAAGATATAAGTGAAGCACATAGAGTGTCCTAATAATTTCCAAATCACGTGTATCTCTCTCAAAAGGTGTGTAAAGCAAGGATGATTATGGTAAACTAAAAATCAAAGACTCAAATCATACAAGACGCTCCAAGCAAAACACATATCATGTGGTGAATAACAATATAGCTCCAAGTAAAGTTACCGATGGAAGTAGATGAAAGAGGGGATGCCTTCCGGGGCATCCCCAAGCTTTGGCTTTTTGGTGTCCTTAGATTATCTTGGGGGTGCCATGGGCATCCCCAAGCTTAAGCTCTTGCCACTCCTTGTTCCATAATCCATCAAATCTTTTACCCAAAACTTGAGAACTTCACAACACAAAAGTCAACAGAAAATCTCGTGGGCTCCGTTAGCGAAAGAAAACAAAAGACCACTTCAAGGTACTGTAATGAACTCGTTATTTAGTTATATTGGTGTTAAACCTACTGTATTACAACTTCTCTATGGTTTATAAACTATTTTACTAGGCACAGATTCATCAAAATAAGCAAACAACACACGAAAAACAGAATCTGTCAAAAACAGAACAGTCTGTAGTAATCTGTAACTAACGCAAACTTCTGGAACTCCAAAAAATCATCCAAAATAGGAAGATCTAGACAATATGTTTATTGATCAGCAGCAATTGTAATCAGTATTTTATCACGTCCTGGTGATTTTTAACAATTATTTTTGTGAACAGAAAGTTTCTGGAAATTTCTGCAAGATCAAATAACTACCATCCAAGAAGATCCTATAGGTTTAACTTGGCACAAACACTAATTAAAACATAAAAACACATCTAACCAGAGGATAGAACAAATATTTATTCCTAAACAGAAGCAAAAAGCAAAAAACTAAAAATAAAATTGGGTTGCCTCCCAACAAGCGCTATCGTTTAACGCCCCTAGCTAGGCATAAAAGCAAGGATAGATCTGGGTATTGCCATCTTTGGTAGGCAATCCATAAGTGGCTCTCATGATAGATTCATATGGTAAATTTATTTTCTTCCTAGGGAAGTGTTCCATGTCTTTATTTAATGGAAATTGGAATCTAATATTCCCTTCCTTCATATCAATAATTGCATCAATCGTTCTAAGGAAAGGTCGACCAAGAATAATAGGACATGAAGGATTGCAATCTATATCAAGAACGATAAAATCTACGGGTACATAGTTCCTATTTGAAAAAATAATAACATCATTAATTCTTCCCATAGGTTTCTTAATAGTGGGATCCACAAGGTGCAAGTTTAGAGAGCAATCATCAAAATCACGGAAATCTAGCAAATCGCACAAAATTTTGGGAATAGTGGAAACACTAGCACCCAAATCACATAAAGCATAAAAATCATGATCCTTAATATTAATTTTAATAGTTGGTTCCCACTCATCATAAAGTTTTCTAGGGATAGAAACTTCCAACTCAAGCTTCTCGTCATAAGATTGCATCAAGGCATCAACGATATGTTTGGTAAAAGCTTTAGTTTGACTATAAGCATGAGGAGAACTTAGCACGGATTGCAACAAGGAAATACAATCAATCAAAGAGCAATTTTCATAATTAATTTCCTTGAAATCCAAAATAGTGGGTTTATCAACATCTAAGGTTTTGATTTCTTTAATCCCACTTTTATCAAATTTAGCATCAAGATCTAAAAACTTTGAATTTTTGGAACGCCTTCTATGTAAAGGTGGATCATATTCAGTCCCATCATTATCAAGATTCATATTGCAAAACAAAGATTTAATAGGGGACACATCAATAACTTTTATATCTTCATCTTTATTTTCATAGAAATTTGAAGAACACGCTTTCATAAAGCAATCTTTCTTAGCACGCATCCTAGCGGTTATTTCTTTGCACTCATCAGTGGAAATTCTCATGGCTTTGAGAGACTCATTGATATCATGCTTAGAAGGAATAGATCTAAGCTTTAAAGAATCAACATCAAGAGAAATTCTATCAACGTTCCTAGCCAATTCATCAACTTTAAGCAATTTCTCCTGAAGCAAAGCATTGAAATTCTTTTGCGAATTCATAAACTCTTTAACACTAGTCTCTAATTCAGAGGGCATCTTATTAAAATTTCCATAAGAGTTATTGTAGGAATTACCATAATTATTGGAGGAATTGCTAGGATAAGGCCTAGGATTAAAGTTTCCTCTATACGCGTTGTTACCAAAATTATTCCTACCAACAAAATTCACATCCATAGATTCATTATTATTATCAATCAAAGTAGACAAAGGCATATCATTAGGATCAGAAGAAACACTCTTAGTAGCAAATAATTTCATAAGTTCATCCATCTTTCCACTCAAAACATTAATTTCTTCTATCGCATGCACTTTTTTATTAGTAGATCTTTCAGTGTGCCATTGAGAATAATTAAACATAATATTATCTAGGAGTATGGTAGCTTCTCCTAAAGTGATTTCCATAAAAGTGCCTCCCTCGGCCGAATCTAAAAGATTCCTAGAAGCAAAATTCAATCTGGCATAAATTTTTTGTATGATCATCCACAAGTTCAAACCATGAGTAGGGCAATTACGTATCATTAATTTCATCCTCTCCCAAGCTTGTGCAACATGTTCATGATCAAGTTGCTTAAAATTCATAATATCGTTTCTAAGAGAGATGATCTTAGCGGGAGGAAAATACTTAGAGATAAAAGCATCTTTGCACTTATTCCAGGAATCAATACTATTTTTAGGCAAAGTCGAAAACCAAGCTTTAGCACGATCTCTAAGCGAAAAAGCAAATAGCTTCAACTTAACAATATTATTGTCAACATCTTTCTTCTTTTGCATATCACACAAATCAACGAAGCTATTTAGATGAGTAGCGGCATCTTCACTAGGAAGGCCGGCGAATTGATCTTTCATGACAAGATTCAATAAAGCAGCATTGATTTCATAAGATTCAATATTGGTAAGAGGAGAAATCGGGGTGCTAAGGAAATCATTATTGTTGTTATTGGTAAAGTCACATAATTTGGTATTATCTTGAGCCATCGTGACAAACAAACAATCCAACACACGAGCAAACAAAAAGCGGGCAAAAAGAGGCAAATGGAAAAGAGAGGGCGAATAAAACGGCAAGGGTGAAGTGGGGGAGAGGAAAACAAGAGGCAAATGGCAAATAATGTAATGCGGGAGATAAGGGTTTGTGATGGCTACTTGGTATGTTGACTTTTGCATAGACCTCCCCGGCAACGGCGCCGGAAATCCTTCTTGCTACCTCTTGAGCATTCCATTTGTTTTCCCTTGAAGAGGAAAGGGTGATGCAACAAAGTAGCGTAAGTATTTCCCTCTACGCGTGAGTCCCTCGTACCTACACAAAACAAATAAATCCTTGCAACCAACATGATAAGGGGTTGTCAATCCGTTCAGGTCACTTACGAGAGTGAGATCTGATAGATATGATAGGATAATATTTTTGGTATTTTTGTGATAGAGATGCAAAGTAAAATAAAATCAAAGGGAATAACTAAGTGTTGGAAGATTAATATGATGAAGATAGACCCGGGGGCCATAGGTTTCACTAGTGGCTTCTCTCAAGAGCATAAGTACTTTATGGTGGGTGAACGAATTACTGTTGAGCAATTGACAGAATTGAGCATAGTTATGAGAATATCTAGGTATGATCATGTATATAGGCATCACGTACGAGACAAGTAGACCGACTCCTGCCTGCATCTACTACTATTACTCCACTCATCGACCGCTATCCAGCATGCATCTAGAGTATTAAGTTCACGAAAACAGAGTAACGCCTTAAGCAAGATGACATGATGTAGAGGGATAAATTCATGCAATATGATAAAAACCCCATCTTGTTATCCTCGATGGCAACAATACAATACGTGCCTTGCTACCCCTAATGTCACTGGGAAAGGACACCGCAAGATTGAACCCAAAGCTAAGCACTTCTCCCATTGCAAGAAATATCAATCTAGTAGGCCAAACCAAACTGATAATTCGAAGAGACTTGCAAAGATAACCAATCATACATAAAAGAATTCAGAGAAGATTCAAATATTGTTCATAAATAAACTTGATCATAAACCCACAATTCATCGATCTCAACAAACACACCGCAAAAAGAAGATTACATCGAATAGATCTCCACGAGAGAGGGGGAGAACATTGTATTGAGATCCAAAAAGAGAGAGGAAGCCATCTAGCTACTAACTATGGACCCGAAGGTCTGAGGTAAACTACTCACACTTCATCGGAGAGGCTATGGTGTTGATGTAGAAGCCCACCGTGATGGATGCCCCCTCCGGCGGAGCTCCGGAACAGGCCCCGAGATAGGATCTCGTGGGTACAGAAGGTTGCGGCGGTGGAATTAGGTTTTTGGCTACGTTTCTGATCGTTTGGGGGTACGTAGGTATATATAGGAGGAAGGAGTACATCGGTGGAGCAATAGGGGGCCCACGAGGGTGGAGGGCGCGCCCTGGGAGGTTGGCGCGCCCCCTACCTCGTGGCCTCCTGGAAGCTTCTCTTACGTAGGGTCCAAGTCTCCTGGATCTTGTTCGTTCCAAAAATCACGTTCCCGAAGGTTTCATTCCGTTTGGACTCCGTTTGATATTTTGTTTCTGCGAAACTCTGAAATAGGGAAAAAAACAACAATTCTAGGCTGGGCCTCCGGTTAATAGGTTAGTCCCAAAAATAATATAAAAGTGAATAATAAAGCCCAATAATGTCCAAAACAGTAGATAATATAGCATGGAGCAATAAAAAATTATAGATACGTTGGAGACGTATCACGCTCCAGCTCCTTGGCCTGAAGCTGGCTCTCGAGCTCATGCGCGCGGCTCCGAAGCTGGGCGGCGGCCTCTGCGAAAACAAGGAAGAATCGTCAGCATCGACAAAGACAAGAAGTCGCCGGAAGATCCGACCTGAATCTCGGGGGTTACACCCAATGGGTGCGCTTGCGCCCCCCACTGAAAGATGGCCTACGTACCACTGCTCTTGTTCAACTCAGCAGTCCGGTTGGCGAGCCGCTGGTTCTAGGAGTTGAAGGCGGCCGCACACAGGTTGTGGTAGTCCTGCAGCAAGAACAACACTTCAGCATTCGAAAACATGCCTTGAAGTTCCAACCCGCCTGCTCAGCAGCCGGCTTGGAACTCAGGGGCTACACCCAATGGGTGCGCTGGTGCGCCCCCACTAAAGTCCGCAAAAATAAAAAGCAAGATTGAGAACATACCCGGGCAGATGTCTGCATCCCCACAATCTCGCTCCTCGCCTTCAGGAGGGTGGCGCCTGATACGTCTCCAATGTATCTATAATTTTTTATTGTTCCATGCTGTTATATTATCAATCTTGGATGTTTTATAACCATTTTATAGTCATTTTATATCATTTTTGGTACTAACATATTACCATAGTGCCAAGTGCCAGTTGCTGTTTTCTGCATGTTTTTTACATCGCAGGAAATCAATATCTGACGGAGTCCAAATGCAATGAAACTTTACGGAGATTTTTTTGGACCAGAAAGAACATAATGGGCCTTGGTTGTGCCTGGGGGTGTCCCGAGGAGGGCATGATAACCCACAAGTATAGGGGATCGCAACATTTTCCGAGAGTAGAGTATTCAACACAAATTTATAGATTCAGCACAAGGGGAGCCAAAGAATATTTGAAGGTATTAGCAGTTGAGTTGTCAATTCAACCACACCTGGAGATTAATTATCTGCAGGAAAGTGATCAGTAGCAGAGTAGTTTGATAGTTTTGACAATAGTGACAACAGCAACGGTAACAGGAACAGTAATAGCAGTAATTTGTTGCAAGTGTAAAAGTGATGATAGCAGTAGTAACTTAACAGAAACAATATAGGATAAATTCGTAGGAATTGGATCGGTGACTTGTTGGATGATATTCATCATGTAACAGTTATAACCTAGGGCGATACGGCACTAGCTCCAGTTCATCGATATAATGTAGGCATGTATTCCGTAAATAGTCATACGTGCTTTATTAAAACAACTTGCATGACATCTTTTGTCCTACCCTCCCGTGGCAGCGGGGTCCATATTGGAAACTAAGGGATATTAAGGCCTCCTTTTAATAGAGAACGGAACAAAGCATTAACACATAGTGAATACATGAACTCCTCAAACCACGGTCATCACCGAGTGGGCCCGGTTGTTGTCACTCCGGGGTTGCCAGATCATAACACGTAGTAGGTGACTATAACTTGCAAGATCGGATCTAAAACATGGATATAATAATGAATTCATAAACGGTTCAGATCTGCGTTCATGGCACCCGGGCCCAAAGTGACAAGCATTAAGCATAGCAAAGTCATAGCAACATCAATCTAAGAACGTAATGGATACTAGGGATCAGGCCCTAACAAAACTAACTCGATTACATGATGAATCTCATCCAACTCCTCACCGACCAAAGAGCCTACGAAGGAATTACTCACTCCGTGGGGGAGCATCATGGAATTGGCGATGGAGATTGGTTGGTGATGACGAAGAACGAATATCCCCCTCTCCGGAGCCCCAAACGTACTCCAGATCTGCTCTCCCGAGGAAGAACAGGGCTTGGCAGCAGCTCCGCCTCGTGAAACGCGATAATTCTTTCTTCCTGAATTTTCTGGAAATATGTGAATTTATAGTATCAGGGGGGTCGTCAGCGGGGCCACCAGGTGGGTACAACCCACCTAGGCGCGCCAGGAGAGGGTTGCGCGCCCTGGTGGGTTGTGCCCAGCCAGGGGCCCCTCTCTTGTGGTTGTTGGCTCCAAAAATCCTCTTTTATTCCATAAAAAATCCTCGCAAAGTTTCGTTTCATTCCGAGAACTTTTATTTCTGCACAAAAACAACACCATGGTAGTTCTGCTTGAAAACAAATACGATTCGGGGTTAGTTTCATTCAAATCATGCAAATTAGAGTCCAAAACAAGAGAAAAAGCGTGAGAAAAAGTAGATATGTTGGAGACGTATCAACTCCCCCAAGCTTAAACCTTTGCTTGTGCTCAAGCAATTCAGTTGATAAACTGAAAGTGAGAAAGAAAAACTTCTACGAACTCTTTTGCTCTTGTTTGTTTAAATAAGCTTAAACAGCACCCAGGTTTTCAGCCAACATTATAACTAAACATGTCAACAATAACATTTAAAGATTATATTAACTCATATCAATGACATAATCAGCTAGCGAGCGATAATAAGAGATCTCAAACAGCAACACGTTGTCAAAACAACCATGATATAATATGACAATAGTGGTATCTTGCTAGCCCTTTCTGAGACCGCAAAACATAAATGCAGAGCACCTCCAAAGTTCAAGCAGCGACTAAACATTGTAATTCATGGTAGAAAAGATCCAGTCATGATGCACCAAACATTAGCTATACATTATGCATAAATCATGACAGCTGTGCTCTACTCGGTTTCTGGCGCTTGTTTTAGAAGGTGATGACACAACATAAAAGTAAATAGAAATTCCCTACGCAGAGGGAAGTCGTGATTTGCAGAGGTGCCAGAGCTCAATTTTTAAAACAGAGGTAAATGATATTTTGAGACATGCACCCTTCTCATTCACTTCACGACCATCAGTTATCAACTTCTTCCATGCTAAGCACGCTAGTGGCTGTTCCCAAGCGATAAAAGTAAAGGTTTTGACTCCATTGGGAGTTTTTGTTTGATTATTTAAGAGATGAACTCTTTTTCATGATTGCAGTTTGGGACTGGGCATCCCTATTACCGCCCATTTTCTCGTGCGATGGCGAGTGAATAAACACTCGACCTGAGAATAACCCGCTTAGCACGGAAGATATCGACCACCTCCTGTCGTTCCATGAACGATCCAGACACACAAAAATGATAATTTTAGAAGTTTTTAGAGGTGGCACATGCAAATTTACTTAGGACGGCAGGGTAATACCATATATAGGTAGGTATGGTGGACTCATTTGGAATAGCTTTGGGTTCAAGGTTTTTGATGTACAAGCAGAATTCCCACTTAGTACGGGAGAAGGCTAGCAATTAAGATCGAGAAGCGGCTAGCTAGAGAGCAACAACGATCATAACCAGGCATTATGCATAAGTAACATTGGACACTAGCATGAGTAGGATATGAACACCATGAACATAAATATTATAGAGGCTATGTTGGTTTTGATTCAACTACATGCATGAACATGTGCCAAGTCAAGCCACTCAAACATTCAGAGGAGGATACCATATCATCATACTACATCACAATCATTTTAACGCTATGTTGATATCCAAGATAAATCATTATCCACTCCTAGCTACTTATGCATGGCATGAGAAACTATAATCTCTAATTGTCATTGCAAACATGTTTAATCATAATGGGCTGAAGCTTGGATACTAGGTTAATTGACACAAACAGAGCAAGTCGAGTTCATACCAGTTTCTCTTTGCCACAGCCAGCTCATCGAATATCGTCATTATTGCCTTTCACTTATACGACCGAACGATATGAAAATAATAATAGTGCAAGAGTGCCATGGATTAAGCTGGAATCTGCAAAACATTTTATTCAACAGGAGAAGACAAGGTAAAATGGGCTCTTTATTAGTTCAACAATTATTCATACGAGAGCCACTCAACATTTTCATCGTGGTCTTCTCCTCAGTAGGACTCGTATAAAAAAGAATAGAAATTCAGAGAAACACACTGAAATATTTTTGGAGTTTTTGGTTTTCTTGAACAAGCAAATAAAAGGGAAAAGCAAAAACGAGAAAAACTATTTACACGGGAAAGCTCCCAACAAGCAAAAGAAGAACAAGGAAATCTTTTTGGGTTTTCTTTTTAATGCTGCTACTAAGCATGCATAGAAAGTAAATTACTACAACTATTTTTTTGGTTTTTCTAAAGTTTTTCAAACACACAAGAAGAAAGCAAGAAAATAAATGTAAGCATGGATAATACAGTGAAAAAGTGTGAACATTGACAAATAGAATGACATGAGTGAACATGAATATAATGTCGGGGATAAACACGTACTCCCCCAAGCTTAGGCTTTTGTCCTAACTTGGTAGTCGATCAGTAGCCTAGAGGGTAGTAGTCCATGGTAGCACACCGAGGCTCTCGGTGCGGATGCCTCAGCACGCCATGCCGCCAAGACTGTTGCATTGTGAGCTCGGGCCTCGCTCTCAAGAACGCAATATCTTTCCTTGCTATTATAATCAAAGAGAGCAGGCACAGGCAAATATGTTTCCACAACATGTGATTGGTTAAACAACAGATTATAAGTGAAGTTATCATCCCTTCCCTTGAGAATCTTATGCTCTTTTAAGGCATCAAAGTCTAAATAACAAGTGGGTAGGATAGGATCAAAAGGCAAAGGTGAAACACCCAGCCCTCGTGCTAGACGTGTGGCATAAATTCCACCATAGAACCAGCCACATTTGGCGTTATGCTGAAGTCTACGTGCAACAATCGCTCCAAGGTTATAATTCCTTTCACCAGTGAGAGCGGTGTGAATGAGGCTCAAGTCTGGCGCACAAAGTATGCTACAGTCTTGTTTGCCTACTATGCATTTCCCATTAAATAATGCAAAGTACCGAATTGTGGGAAAGTGAATGCTCTTTATTCTTCCTTGTCCCACTCCTCTATTTTCACCGTAGCAAAGGCTAGTCAAGAAGGACTCATACTCAGCCTTTGGTGCCTCATCAAGCGAACCCCAAAATGGAAGTTTGCAATGGTAAGAAAAGTTCTCTTGTGGAATAGTAAATGGATTACCATAAGCATAAACGACACCCTAGACTCACGTGAAAAATATTTAAATCCTTTGACAAATGATTCAGTGAGAGGATGGCGTTGTTCACACTTATCTGAAAGGTAGGGACCGAGACTGGCATTGTGAACATATTGCTAAATTCCTCCTTAATTCCCACGCGCACCATATATTCATCGCAAGGCCATAAGCATGTTTTGGTGGCGGCATCTCGCGTGGAACTTTCACTTGGTTCAACATAAGACTGGCGAGCAAAACTGTCACTAGAGGATGCCCCCGAGGATCGTCTCCTCGAAGAACTCCTTCCAAATAGGTTCATCATGTCCGCATAAAATTTTCTGAAAATAAATTTTTTGGGGTGACAAAAATTTGTCAACAAAACTTTACAAAATTGATAGCAACTACTCATAGGGATACATAGAGGCCATAACAAGCATTCAAACTTCTTAGAACACTAAGAATTCAACATGCAAGCACATCTACAGCAGCACCAAGAGTAGCTATTTATTCAAAGTATAAACCACTAAAACAAAAACTAATCGGACAAGTGGTGGATTCACATACCAAGCAACAATCCCCCGAAGCAGTTTCAGAAACGGAGCTTCGAGCAAAGACATCGAAATCCACGGGTTTGAGCTCAAGAGCACGGGAGAGAGAGTAAGACGGATTTTTTTTCTGGAGGTGAGTGATGATGTGGGCTAAAGTGATAAGTGAGGGGGCCCACGTGGGGACCACAACCCACTGTATGCGTTCCTCTGGCGCACCTGTGGGTTATGCCCACCTGGTGCACCTCCCTCTGGTATTATTTGCACCAAAAATTCTTAAATATTCGGAAAAAATTCGTATAAAATTTTCAGGGCATTCTGAGAACTTTTATTTTTGGGTCATTTTTTATTGCACGGGAATTTCAAAATACAGACAAAACATGGCATTTTATTTTATTTAACTATTAAAAACAGAAAATAAAAAGTAGGGACAGAAAGTAGTGCTTACTAAATTCATCAACTTCATACCGCTAAAAAATGATTCATTAATAAGGTTGATCAGGTCTTATTAACAACCACTTTCGATTAGCATGAAACCAAAGAACTTTCGTAAATCACTAAGTTACCTCAATGGGGATATGCATCTCCCCAACAATAAGCATTTCATATTTCTTTTTGACATTAGGTCACTACTGCAGGATGCTGCTAACGCGACACTACAATAAGAGACCCCTCGACGAAACTGTGTGCGATGCCATAATCGCAAATGGTGGTGTAAAAAAACCATCAAAAAAGGTGCAAAACTTTGTGATGGCGGAGCCATCAAACACGGTTCAGATTTTAGTTACGTGTGCGATCCAGGGCATATGGTTCAGTTCAATTAACTGTTTGCGATGAGGAGGAACAAGAGAAATGGGCAGCCAGATGAAGGTGTGTGCGATATATAGCATACGGTTCACTCGGATGAACTGGTTGTGATTAGGCAACACAAAAGAAACGGTCAGCCAGATGAAGGTGTGTGTGATATACGACATGCGGTTCACTCGGATGAACTGTTTGCGTTGAGACAAGAGAACAGAAATGGTTCAACTTAACAAGACGTGTGTGTTGTGTGATGGGATTGCATACAGAACAACAACATACACACACACACACAAACACACACACACACACACACACACACACACACACACACACACACTTATAAGGACATGCTTGCATAACCAAATTAAACATCCACTTACATAGGTGGCTACTACAACCATGGCATTTTCACACACCAAAGTAAACTATTACATGCATAATTACATAGGTGGCTACTACACACATGACATTTCCACACACCCATAAAGTAAACTATATATTACATGCATGATTAACTAGCATAAACGATCATCTGATCATCATCTACTTCTTGTGACGCTTGCTCAGCTTGTGGCTCGATTTGGGCTCGTCGATTAGGGTAACGAGGCACTTCCTCATGTCAACGATCCGCCTGTGCATCTCGTAGCATGTGTACACGCTCTTGTCCACGAACCTAAGGTGAGATTCATCCAGTTGCCGCATCCAGGCCCTGTGCTAGAATAGGGGGCTTGTTCTCTGGGCATCCTGCTTCATCTTTTCGTAGTAGGGGTCGACGATGGCCGAGGCGAGTTCGACCAGGGAGTCCTTCTTCGTGCTGCCCCAGACCCTGTAGTGGTCACGGATTTCAACAAGGTTCTTGCAGGCCAAGCCCGTAACACTGAGCGCGTTTACATCGTCTTTGGTTTCCACCGTAGTGAACTTGTAGTCGGTGCTGTTGACAAACCTGTTGAAACGGTCGCAAGGCTCTGTGGCCATGCAGTAGTGGTAGATGCAGTAGTGGTATTTGAAAACTTCCAATAGTGATTGTCAGAGATTTTTCAATAACACTAATACCATTCACTTGGAATTGTTTCTTCGAAAAGTGCACCATATGCTCATTACCATTAATATGAAAACTGACCTTGCTTTTATTGCAATCAATAACAGCCCCTGCAGTATTCAAGAAGGGTCTACCAAGGATAATTGACATGTTGTCATCCTCGGGCATCTCAAGTATAACAATTCAGTCAAAATAGTAACATTAGCAACAACAACAGGCACATCCTCACAAATACCGATAGGTATGGCAGTTGATTTGTCAGCCATTTGCAAAGATATTTTAGTAGGTGTGAGTTTATTCAAGTCAAGTCTTTTATACAAAGAGAAAGGCATAACACTAACACCAGCTCCTAAATCACACAAAGCAGTTTTCACATAATTCGTTTTGATAGAGCAAGGTATAGTTGGTATACCCGGATCTCCAAGTTTTTTAGGTACTCCATCTTTGAAAGTGTAATTGGCAAGCATAGTGGAGATTTCAGCTTCCAGTATTTTTCTCTTATTAGTGATGATGTATTTCATATACTTTGCATAAGGAGGCATTTTCAAGATATCAGTCAAGCGAGTACGTAAAAAGACTGGCCTCAGCATTTCAGCAAAGCGTTCAAATTCTTCATCATCATTCCTTTTAGTTGACTTGGGTGGAAAAGGCATAGGTTTTTGAACCCACAGTTCTCTTTCTTTACCGTGTTTCCTAGCCACAAAGTCTCTTTTATCATATCTTTTATTTTTAGGTTGTGGGTTATCAAGATCAACATGTGGTTCTATCTCAACATCATTATCTAGTTCTTTTTCATTGTTTGGTTGAGCATCTTCATGAACATCAGCATTATCTTTTTCATTATCACTAGGTGGATGTTCATTACCAGACTGAGTATTAGCATCAGAGATAGAAGTTTCATTCTCATTATCAGGAGGTTTCTCTATTTCAGGTTCACTAGAAGCATGCAAAGTCCTATCATTTTTCTTCTTCTTTTTCTTTCTAGAAGGACTAGGTGCACTAGTGTTGTTTCTTTGTGAGTCTTGTTCAATTCTTTTTGGGTGTCCCTCAGGATAAAGTGGTTCCTAAGTCATTTTACCTCCTCTAGTTGCAACTCTAACAAAGAAAGTCATGTATATTGTGATTCATTTCATCAAGTAATTCTCTTTGTGATTTAGCAAATTGTTCTAACTGGGTTTGAACCATAGAAGCATTTTCCCAACACCTCTAACATTATTTGAGACTCTAAATAACAAGTCACTTAAGCGAGCAATAATATTAGAGTTGTGTTTCAATTGTTTCGTAACATTTGCATTGAAGTGATCTTGTTTTCTAATATAGTTTTCAAATTCATAAAGGCATTGGCTAGGATGCATATTCTGAGGATTATCATTTTCATTGAATTTCATAAGAGAATTTACCTCTACCACCTTAGGCAGTGGTGGTGTATTAAGCCCATGTATTTCTTCAATAGGAGGTAAAATTTTAATATCCTCAGCTTTAATACCTTTTTCCTTCATAGATTTCTTTCCCTCTTGCATATCTTTAGGACTGAGATATTATACCCCTCTTCTTTGGAGTGGGTTTAGGCGGTGGTTCAGGAAGAGTCCAATCATCATAATTTTTCAGTATGTTATTCAATAATTCTTCAGCTTGAGCAATAGTCCGTTCCCTGAAAACACAACCAGCACAACTATCCAGGAAGTCCCTAGAAGCATCGGTTAGTCCATTATAGAAGATATCAAGTATTTCATTTTTCTTAAGAGGATGATCAGCAAAGCATTAAGTAATCGCAAAGCCTCCCCAAGCTTGTGGGAGACTCTCTTCTTTAGTTTGCACAAAGTTAAATATTTCCTGCAAGGCAGCTTGTTTCTTATGAGCACGAAAATATTTTTTAGAGAAGTAATAAATCATATCCTGGGGACTACGCACACAACCAGGAGTAAGAGTATTGGACCAAGCTTTAGCATCACCTTTTAATGAGAAAGGAAATAATTTGAGAATGAAGTAATAGCGGGTTTTCTCATCATGAGTAAAAAGAGTGGCTATATCATTCAACTTAGTAAGATGTGCCACAACAGTCTAAGTTTCATAACCATGGAAAGGATCAGATTCAACCAAAGTAATTAACTCTGTGTAGACAGAGAATTCATAATCCTTGTCATCAATAAAGATAGGTGAAGTAGCAAACTTAGAATCACATTTCAGTCTAGCATTCAGAGATTTTTCCTTATACTTGCATAATAATTCTCTAGATCATCTCTATCATTGCAAGCAAGAATATCTCTAGTTGTTTCTTCACTCATAACATAACCTTCCGGTACCTTAGGCAATTCATATCTAAGAAGGTTAGTTCTAGCAGGTGTTTCAGGAGTTTCAGTTTCAAGCTCATCATCATGTTCAACAACATCATGTTGTATTACTCTAGCAATTTGTTCATCAAGAAAATCACCAAGTGGCACATCATCGTTATCAAGCAAGGTACTAACATCATCATAAGCATCATTCATAGCAGAGGTAGCATCATCAATAACTTGCGACATATTAGAATTGATAGCATGTGGTGGTGTTGCAAGTTTACTCATAACAGAAGGTGAATCTAAAGCAGAACTAGATGGCAGTTCCTTACCTCCCCTCGTCTTTGAGGGAAATATCTTAGTCTTTGGATCCTTCAGATTCTTCATAGTGATAATATGGTAATAATCCCAAGGGACTCAACAAATATGGCTATGCGTCCCCGGCAACGGCGCCAGAAAAAGGTCTTCATAACCCACAAGTATAGGGGATCACAACAGTTTTTGAGGGTAGAGTATTCAACCCAAATTTATAGATTCGACACAAGGGGAGCCAAAGAATATTTGAAGGTATTAGTAGCTGAGTTGTCAATTCAACCACACCTGGAGATTAATTATCTGCAGCAAAGTGATCAGTAGCAAAGTAGTTTGATAGTTTTGATAATAGTGACAGCAGCAACGGTAATAGGAACAGTAATAGCGGTAATTTTTAGCAAGTGTAACAGTGATGATAGCAGTAGTAACTTAACAGAAACAATATAGGATAAATTCGTAGGCATTGGATCGGTGACTTGTTGGATGATATTCATCATGTAACAATTATAACCTAGGGCGATACGGCACTAGCTCCTGTTCATCGATATAATGTACACTACTGCAGGATGCTGCTAACGCGACACTACGATCAGAGACCCTTCGACGAAACTGTGTGCGATGCCATAATCGCAAATGGTGGTGTAAAAAAACCGTCAAAAAGGTGCAAAACGTTTGTGATGGCGGAGCCATCAAACACGGTTCATATTTTAGTTGCGTGTGCGATGCAGGGCATACGGTTCAGTTCAATTAACTGTTTGCAATGAGGAGGAACAAAAGAAACGGGCAGCCAGATGGAGGTGTGTGCGATATACAGCATACGGTTCACTCGAATGAACTGTTTGTGATTAGGCAACACAAAAGAAACGATCAGCCAGATGAAGGTGTGTGCGGTATACGGGATGCGGTTCACTCGGATGAACTGTTTGCGTTGAGACATGAGAACAGAAACGGTTCAACTAACAAGATGTGTGTGATACGCGGCAAACAGGTATGTAATCAGAAAGTGTGTGAAGACCGATAATAACACATGCGGTTGCTGCTAATAAGACGTGTGTGTTGTGCGATGGGATTGCATATAGAACAACAACATATATATATATATATGTAATATATATATATATATATATGTATATATATATACATACATACACACTTATCAGGACATGCATTTGTATTTTATTAGTCAAAATCCTACTTATAAACCAGGACGGGGGTATAGGGGGTAATTAAATTGCAAACATTTCTTTTGTATTAACCGTATGTGTATGTGTCCTTTCGTCCTCCTCTCGCATGTGTTGTCACCCTGCTGCCGCAGACGGCTTACAGCGCAAGCTTGCGCAGTGCGCGGGGGCATTCTTTTGGCCAAACGGTGGCGCCAATTAATCGTCGGTGAGCCCGTTCCCGCGCAAGCTTCCCACCCGACTCGGTGAAAACCCCCAAAATCCCAATGCTTACCGGCCTACTATAAAAACCCTCACGGCCGGTGAGTCTTGCGTCACATTTTCCCCTCCCTCCCTGTAGCTTATCCCGTCTGCTTCTCCCACCATTGCCAATGGCACCGGTCCGTCGTTGTCGCTCAGCCACTCCGCCGTCATCAGAGGACAGCTCCAGCTGGGAGGCTACACCATGGTGGCAGCGCAGTCCCTGGTGTAGTGTAGTGCACGTGGCGTCCCTGTTGGGTGTGCGTGGAACACCCACCACACGCTCCGTCGTTGCTGCCCGTCGGCAGTTGTTGCCGCTCGCCATTGCCGCCACACCAACTTCAAAAGCCAGGGCCATCTCCCGCTCCGCCGTCACGGCCCGAAGGCGGGAGGTGGCCGTCGTGGCCTCCAGCCCACTGCCGGCCACTGTGGACATCACCCGCTCCGCCACCGTGGCCCGAAGGCGGGAGGTGGTGGTCGTGGCCGCCACCCCATCGTCGGCCACCGTGGCCGCCAGCCTACCGTCGACCGCCGGGATCATCACCCGCTCCGCCACCGCCGCCCGAAGGAGGGAGGCAGAGGTGGAGGCCCACACGTGCGTCAGCGACCTTGCGCGCTACATCTAGTTCCTGCGGGAGGCGGAGGAGCACCTCGTCGAGCACGCAAAGAGCCTTACAGCAGCCGTGGCTGCATCACATGTCGACGTAGAGGCGAGGAATCTGGAGATCTACGAGCAGTCCGGCCGCTTCGAGAGGGATCGTCTGGAGCGGCAGTGGGCGTTCGAGCTGGCGAGCATCGCTGAACGTGCAAAAGCGGCAGACACCGTATTACATTTCTCCGGCTCGTCGGTAGGCTCCTCCTCCTCTGCCTATCACTGAGCGCGCTCGGCAAAGGAGAGGCTGCCGGAAGTAGCACAAAGCCCCTCCGTGGTAGTAGTAGTATTTAGGGGCTATTTTGTTCAGTTCATTTGACTATTGATGTGTAGTCGGACTGTACAATGTACTTAAAATTACCTAGTATATATAGTTGAACTAGCTATTTCAGTACGTGGTTGGCAACAATTGGGGAAAAGTTTGGTCGGTTCAGCTGTCGAGTTGAACTGTTTGTATAAATTAAGAACGACTGCTTAATCTATGAATGAAATCTATGCTTAATTACTGAATTTTAGTTGCAAAAATTAGATAGTGCTAGTGATTTGTAGCTCCATATTTTGACAAATCGCAGTGTTACAAGGATTGAAAAATGACAACGTTACTAGATCAACAAATGTAAATCTTTCCAATTTGATAAATGGCAACATACCCAATATGACAGATGCAAATCTCACCCAATTGTTTGTACGTGGTTGCACACGGGTCATCCAAAACAACCGTTTGCATTGAAGGGATGCACAAATCCTGCGATGCTCTCACTTTGCATACGGGTGTTCTATCTTAAACGTTTGCGACCAAGAGCTGCACAAATCCTGCTCGGCACATTTTCTCTTAGCTTCCTGGGAAGCTGTCGGTTTGCATACGAGTGTTCTAACTAAAACATTTGCGATGAGTGTTTTATATTTAAAAACAAAATTAAAATGTAGCTTGGGCGTCATTAATGGAGAGGATGCGAGCAAGGCGGGTGGCCATGGAAGTCAAAGGGCTCGCTTCCCGGCGAGCCTATGCGGCGTACAGCTCGCACGCTTCCTGTTGAGCCTCCGCATTGGAGTACAGCTTGCACGCCTTCCGTTTAGTCAAGCACTCAAGCACCTGTCTGCATGGCACCTCCTAGCCATTAAAAGAGTGAGGCGTGGCGTCACGTGAATGGTTAACAGAACGCACACAATTTAAATTATACAAAACGTTTGAGATGTTACAGTGGCAGCTATTTGTTTTGAAATGCCTTTGTTGGCTGTTATTCGAGTGCGCCTTCTCTCAAAATGGACACGAAAAATACCACATCATGTCGGGTGCCATTCCGTTATAGCATGCCAAGTTTCATTAATTTCAGACATGTTTTGGATTTACTAGAATTTAAAAACAAAGTATCTCAATGTTTTGCCGGCAATCAACAGTGCCCTGGTGTTTGAAATTCATTCCCGTTTCTTGCATGGGACCTAAGCATGCCCCAAAGGAGACATATTTGATTGTTAACCAATTTATATGCACTGGAGCTTGTGCATGTAGTTCAAATTTGAATTATACACATGAAATGCCTAGAAAACCCAGTTAATGTACAAAAATGTCCAAACGAACCCCGAAAAATTCCAAAAGTAAACACAACACTCATGTTGTTCTATGTTGACACTAGAAAATTTTTGAAAGCAATAAGAGGCAACGGATATCGTTTTGTCCCCAAACATGGCAGGTTCCCTACCGAAACCATCACACTTGTTGTGAGAAGCTAAGGTTTGTGAGAAGCTTATACCCAAACCTGCCCCAAATGGGACAAAATTTTTACCACGACATGTTGATGCTGCTCCATGATAGCATGCCAAGTTTCATTAATTTCAGACGAGTTTTGGATTTACTAGAATTTAAAAGCCATGTATCTCAATGTTTGCGGCCGAGTGACAGTGGCAGGGTGTTTGAAATTCATTCTCATTTCTTGCATGGGACCTAAGCATGCAACCAAGGACACATATTTGATTTTTCAACCAATTTATATGCAATGGAGAATGTGCAAGTAGTTCAAATTTGAATTATGCGCATAAAATGCCTGGAAAACCCAGTTAATGTATAAAAATGTCCAAACGAACCCCAAAATATTCCAAAATTGAACACAACACTCCTGTTGTTCTATGTTGACACTCGAAATTTTTTGAAAGCAATAAGAGGCAACGGATATCGTTTCGTCCCCAAAGGTGGCACGTTCCCTACCGAAACCATCACGCTTATTGTGAGAAGCTCTGGTTTGTGAGAAGCTTATACCCAAACCTGCCCCAAATGAGACAAAATTTCTACCACGACATGTTGATGCCGCTCCATGATAGCATGCCAAGTCTCATGAATTTCAGACGAGTTTTGGATTTACTAGAATTTAATAACCAGGTATCGCAATGTTTGCGGACGAGTGACGGTGGCAAGGTGTTTGAAATTCATTCCCATTTCTTGTATGGGAGCTAAGCATGCAACCAAGGACACATATTTGATTTTTCAACCAGTTTATATGCACTGGAGAATGTGCATGTAGTTCAAATTTGAATTATGCGCATAAAATGCCTGGGAAACCCTTAATGTATAAAAATGTCCAAACGAACCACGAAAAATTCCAAAATTGAACATAACACTCCTGTTGTTCTATGTTGACACTCGAATTTTTTGAAAGCAATCAGAGACAACGGATATCGCTTTCCCCCCAAAGGTGGCATCGCTCTCACCGAAACCATCACGCTTGTTGTGAGAAGCTCTGGTTTGTGAGAAGCTTATACCCAAACTCGCCCCAAATGGGATAAATTTTTTACCATGGCATGTTGACGCCGGTCCATGATAGCATGCCAAGTTTCATGAATTTCAGACAAGTTTTGGATTTACTAGAATTTAAAAGACATTTATCTCAATGTTTGCGGCCTAGTGACGGTGGGAGGGTGTTTGAAATTCATTCCCATTTCTTGCATGGGACCTAAGCATGCACCGAAGGACACATATTTGATTTTTCAACCAATTTATACGCACTTGAGCATGTGCATGTAGTTCAATTTTGAATTATGCACATAAATGCATTGAAAATTCACTTAATGCATAAAAATGTCCAAACGAACCCCGAAAAATCACAAAAAATAACAACACTCATGTTGTTCTATGTTGACACGAGAAATTTTTTGGAAGCAATAAGAGGCAACAAATATCGTTTCGTCCCCAAAGGTGGGGTGTTCCCCACCGAAACCATCATGCTTGTGACGCCCCCGATTCAATCATACACTAATCATGCACGCAAACGTGTACGATCAAGATCAGGGACTCACGAGAAGATATCACAACACAACTCTAAAAATAAAATAAGTCATACAAGCATCATAATACAAGCCAGGGGCCACGAGGGCTCGAATACAAGTGCTCGATCATAGACGAAGTCGTGGAAGCAACAATATCTGAGTACAGACATAAGTTAAACAAGTTTGCCTTAAGAAGGCTAGCACAACTGGGATACAGATCGAAAGAGGCGCATGCCTCCTGCCTGGGATCCTCCTAAACTACTCCTGGTCATCGTCAGCGGCCTGCACGTAGTATTAGGAACCTCCGGTGTAGTAGGAGTCGCCGTCGACGGTGGCGTCTGGCTCCTGGGCTTTAAACTCTGGTTGCGACAACCAGAAAGAAATGAAAAGGGGGAAAAGGGGGAAGAAAGCAACCGTGAGTACTCATCCAAAGTACTCGCAAGCAAGGATCTACACTACATATGCATGGGTATATGTGTAAAGGGGCAATATTGGTGGACTGAACTGCAGAATGCATGAATAAGAGGGGGATAGCTAGTCCTGTCAAAGACTACGCTTCTGGCAGCCTCCGTCTTGCAGCATGTAGAAGAGAGTAGATTGGAGTCCTCCAAGTAGCATCGTATATCATACTCCTACGTAGCGATCCTCTCCTCGTAGCCCTGTTAGAGAGCGACCACCGAGGTTTATCTGGCACTTGGAAGGGTGTTTTTTATTAAGTATCCGGTTCTAGTTGTCATAAGGTCAAGGTACAACTCCAAGTCGTCTCACATCGAACATCACGGCTATTCAATAGATAAACTTCCTGCAGGGGTGCACCACATAACCCAACACGCTTGATCCCATTTGGCCGGACACACTTTCCTGGGTCATGCCCGGCCGCGGAAGATCAACACGTCGCAGCCTCACCTAGGCCAACAGAGAGGTCAGCACGCCGGTCTAAACCTAAGCGCACAGGGGTCTGGGCCCATCGCCCTTAGCACACCTGCACATTGCGTGGGCGGCCAGAAGCATACCTAGCAACCTCCATTACAAAGGAAGTCACGTTACGCGGTCCAATCTGGCGCGCGCCACTCAGTCGCTGACGTCACGAAGGCTTCGGCTGATACCACGATGCCGAGTGCCCATATCTTTCCCACGTAGTTGGTTAGTGCGTATAGACCAAATGGCCAGACTCAGATCAAATACCAAGATCTCGTTAAGCATTTTAATGATGTAACCGCGGACACCGACCAGGGCCAGGCCCACCTCTCACCTAGGCGGTCTCAACCTGCCTTGTCGCTCCGCCACAAAGATCCAGACAGAGAGCCGTTGGGACAATGGTCCTCTTAGCCCCCAATCCGTGAATCACTAGCGGGTGCTCCACGAGCCGACCCGACTTTAGTCACCACATGTATCATGTATAAAGTATATAGTATATACCCGTGATCACCTCCCGAGTGATGACGGCCCGATAGTATAGCATGGCGCATGACAAGAATGTAGGGCCACCGATGGAATACTAGCATCCTATACTAAGCATTTAGGATTGCGTAAAGGTAACAACAATAGTAGCAAGGACAGGCTATGCATCAGGATAGGATAAACGAAAAGCAGTAACATGCTACACTACTCTAATGCAAGCAGTATAGAGAAGAGTAGGCGATATCTAGTGATCAAAGGGGGGGCTTGCCTGGTTGCTCTGGCAAGTAGGACGGGTCGTCAACGATGTAGCAGATCACAGGGGTATCGGCAACGGTCTCGGAGCCTACCGGAAAGAAGTAACGGAGGGGGAACACAATAAATAACAGAGCAATCAAATGTAACACAAAGCAAGACACGACAATACGTTGTGCTAGGGGTGACGTAACGCAGGGATATGTGATACCGGCGAAGGGGGGAAACATCCGGGAAAGTATCCCCGGGTGTTTCGCGTTTTCGGACAGATGAACCGGAGGGGAAATTTTGCATGTTTGCTATGCTAGGGACGCGTGGTAGACGAACAGGCTACGTATCTCGATTCGTCTCATCGTTCTGAGCAACTTTCATGTAACAAGTATTTTCATCTGAGTTACGGATTATTTTATATGATTTTTATAAGTTTAAATGATTTTCTAAATTTCCAGGATTTACTTTAATTCGAAAATAAAAGGGAAATTGCTAAATGTACCCAGCCCTGTGTACACAGCAGTTTACACAGGGGCTGACATGTGGGCCAGGGGGACCCAGTTGACCAGTCAATGTTTGACTGGTCAACAGCGGGTGGGGCCCCCGTGTCATTGATGGATTAGGCTAATCAGGGTTTAATTAAGTTAACTAGTGATTAGGTTATTCTAATCAGGATTAATTAAGTTAATTAATTAATTAATTAATATTTTTGTTTAGTATTTTTAATTCTTTTTCTTCTCTTCTTTTTTTAAATAAAAAGTTCCAGGGGTGGGGCCCCGTTGTCAATGGCCCAAAGGGGCCAAACGGGCGCTGGCAAAATGTGTGCGGGCACCAGCCCGCTCGCTTGCTGGGGCGTGCGGGGGCCCGAGCGAAGGCCGAGCCTGGGCGGCAACACGCACGGCAGCCCGAGGTGGGGCTGGCGACAGGGAGGCGGAGGCCGAGCAGGACGGACCCGAACGGCACCGCGGGGGAAGTGGCGAGCGACGAGGAGGTTTTAGCGCTGCAAGATGCGATCGCGGCGCTGCAGAGCCGGGAAGCTTCGGGCGGTGGCGGGCGCCGTGGTTGCGCTGTGAGTGTTGCCGGACGCGACGACGGTGCTAGTGCGGGACGTGGAGGCGCGGTGGTCGCGGGTAGAAACGGCCGGGCGCGACCGGTGCGACGAGGGGGAGCCGGGTCGGCAGTTGCAGCAGGAGAGCAGCGACACAACGGCGGCCAGGGGCACCGCAACTGTGCGCGGGCGCGTCGCACACGAGGACAGGGGAAGGAGGAGGAGAGGGGGGAGGCCCGGGGCCTCACCGGGGTTCGCAGGGTCAAGGGCAGCGGGGCTCGCGGAGGACGACGGGGACGACGGTGTCGACAGAGTGGACGGCGACGATGGAGTCCGGCAAGGAGGAGGATGGGGATGATACACAGTGGGGAGGAGACGAGGTTGAGGCGACGTTGGCAATGGCGGAGCGGTCCGGCGAGGTGCGGCTCCGGCGTCAGCGTCGTGCGGCGGGAGCGCGTTGGGCTCGGGCACGACCGTGGTTCCATTCCCCCGATCCCGATCTGGATCGGGGAGGAGGAGGCGAACGTGGGGGGAAGTGGGGCGACGAGGGGGTTAGGGTTAGTGGGTGTGAGGGGATAAGGGAGTGGGGTGGGTCGGTAATTTGGGCGATGGGCTGGCTTTGGTGTCACTTTGGGCAGTTGGCCCATTGGGGGGGCGTCCCTTTTCTTTTGTTTTGTTTTTTCTTTTTATTTATTTTACTTTTTCTGTTTTAGTTTTGTTTCCTACTATTTTAGTTTTGGTAAAATACACGTAGCATCTAAATTAGTATTTGAACTTAGTCCATAGTCACAAAAAGTATAGTCCTCAAATAAATTAGTTTGACATTTTATTAATTACAAAAGGGTATGTAAATAATTGTTTTTACTGCTATTTTATTCATCTTATAGTATTTAAACATTTTATAAAGGTGTGGTTTCTCCACCATAATTACCTATGTAATATTTGGTTCACTCCGAACATTTTAGTTTTAATATTTAAAAAATATATTGTTTGCCTGATTTTGAATTTGAATTTGAATCGGTTTCGAACTAACTCGAGATTAGCAACTATAATCGAGGTGACGTGGCATCATTAGCAGAGGATCACTGTAGCTTAATTACCCAGGCGTCATAGTTGTGAGAAGCTCTGGTTTGTGAGAAGCTTATACCCAAACCTGCCCCAAATGGGACAAAAAATTTACCACGACATGTTGATGCCGCTCCATGATAGCATGTCAAGTTTCATTAATTTCAGACGAGTTTTGGATTTACTAGAATTTAAAAACCAGGTATCTCAATGTTTGCGGCCGACTGACGGTGGTTGGGTGTTTGACATTCATTCTCATTTCTTGCATGGGACCTAAGCATGCAACCAAGGACACATATTTGATTTTTCAACCAGTTTATATGCACTGGAGCATGTGCCTGTAGTTCAAATTTGAATTATGCACCTGAAATGCCTACAAAACCAAATTAATGTATAAAAACGTCCAAACGAACCCTGAATAATTCCAATTTTTTTGGAAGACACACACATAGTTGCATGTTCACTCCAAATAAAAGGTCTAGCAATTCAAACACCGTCTGTTTCCGCTCTGACCCCATTTTGTAATTCAAATCAAGATGAAAAATCAAGTAGATAGCACACAGTTTATTATCAGCAACAGTGTGAGATGCAGCACAAAATATCCTGGAGCATCGTCGGTGTATAGTACGCCTATGGCTTACGCGAGAAGGTGCGTCGGCTACAGTCCACAACCGACGTCTCAAGCACACTAGCTCACTCCCCAAGTATCATTTCACTATTCAATCATCGCCGGTAAAAGATGGGGACGTGGACCCGCGTCGTGAGGGCAACTTCGGTGGCCCACTCCGGCAAGAGCGTGGCCGCAGCCGCCAGGCGCGTGCTAACAAGCTTCGTGAGGGCGACCGCAATCTGCGTCCGGGCGGCCAAGGCAACCCAAATGGCCGTTGTTGCTTCTCACGCGGGGGCAGCAGCATCTGCCTCGGGGATAGCAGCTGGCGAGAGCGGCACATCAGTTGTCCGTTCCACAGCAGTGGCCTTAGCCCTGATGGAGGCCGCCCGCCACCATGTCGAGGCCGTCCACACCCAACTCGTGGCGCTCACCGCACAAATCAAAGGAAGCTTCTCCGACAACGGTCGACAACCCACGACCGAAGAGGTGGCAATCACCGAGAGAGTTCGAACAACCATCCGTTCCTGCGCGGCATACCTTGCCACGACAGAGCCCGCCAAAGCCCAGATCGCAGCCGCCCACGCCCTGCTCGTGGCGGACTATTCCAAAGATATGGCTGGCGCGGATGGGGAGATGCTTGCCGAGTATGGTGTGGTGGATGCCATGGAGCTCCTTCCCCTGGAGACCGCCGGGCGTGAGCTGGACATGGAGGCGGCGGCGGAGATCGACGAGCACCAGCTGTAGTAGTACTCTTTGTTTTGTTTAGTTAAGAGCACCGGTCTTTAATTTGTTAGAGTAATGTTTAGGTCAGCTAGCTCTGTTTAATTGTTGAACTAGCTCGATTTAGAAGTGTGGGTGTGTTGTAGTCTCCTTTGTGTACCCAAATTATGCAATGACGTAGATGACCACTGTAACCATGGAAATTCGAACCAAAACTTTTGATGTTCAAACTCATCACACGCGGGTGAAGCTATCTGAATCGTTTGTGATGTCCACATATCGTACACAGTTCTGAATAAGGGACCGTGTCTCATGACACTTTGTGCGCCAGTTTTTTGGCTGAAGCGATTCCAAATTTTCGGCTTCCGCTGAAATATCTACCTCCCCGCCCCCTCCTCCTTACCAAAATCCACATTTCCCCCTCATTCCGCCTTCCTTTCCAAGTTGAAACCTTCACTCCTTGCTTGCAGCGCCACCTCCTCGTTGGTGACCCTCCTTCACGGTGCTCGGCCTCGTCTATCAAGGCAGGTAATCTACGCCCGACCCCCATCCTCCTCCTCCTTCCACATCACATATGCCCCGACCGCCGGCGCGAGCGCGACACCTTCCACCCAAATCACCGACCCCTCCACCAAATAAGCGCGGGCCTAAGCCATGGTGCATGCAGTATAGCCAGGATCTCAAGGAGCATTTGGCAGCGAAGAAGCAAATCGCGGCAAGACGCTGGCCGAGGTCGCGATGGCTGCCATTCGTGTCGACCCCAGATCTTGGAGGAGCACCTTGCCATTTTCTAGCTATGCCGGTTAAGCATGCTCGGTTTACCCGCTATGCGTGTCTTGCTCTCGCTTTCCTTCACAAATTCTAGTGAATTGTGCTATCTAATTTTATCATGCAATCTGTTGCTCTAGTGTATATGTTCTATATGTCGCGGCAAAGTGTGGTGCTCACTTATTAACTGTTTTGTTAATTAGTTGTTGTCTTCAGTTAACTGTTTGGTTCAATTCTGCAAATGTGATGTTCAATTCTTCAGGCTGCAGTTTTGTATGTCTTCCATGTGAGAAATAAATTGAATTTATCTTTACAAAATACTTGAGAAACGAATACAATTGCTATATTTCCAAGTTGTCAAGCATGCTTGGTTTGGTTATACATTGTGCAATGTGGTGCCCAGTTAACGTTTGGTTCATTTGTGTTGTGTTGTTTAGTTAAATGTTTGGTTCAATTCTGCAATGCGATGTTCAATAGTTGTGGGTGCATTCTGTTATTGTATACCATGTGAGGAATTGAATTTGGATGTAGTAAATACATGAGAAAAAAATACAATTGCTACACTTGGTTGTAGTTAACTGTTTGGTTAACTGCCTGATCTTCTATTAGGAGTATGTTATATTGTGCAATGTGGTGCTCAGTTAATGTTTGGTTCATTTGTTGTGGTGTTTAGCTAACTGCTTGGTTCAATTCTACACTACGATGTCCAATTGTCGTGGGTAGAATTTTGTATTGTTGTGCATGTGAGGAATAAATCGAATTTGGCTGCACTTAATACATGAGAAACATATACAAGTGCTATATTTCCTAGTTCTTAATCATGCTTGGTTTGGATAAATGGGTTTTCCATGTGGCTTGAATTAATCTGATGAATCTGCAATGTGGTTATTTTTCATCAACATATTTTACTGATATCATGCGAACCCTTACTTAACTTGATGACTAACTACCTTATATGTGTTGCAGGGAAACAATGGGAAGCACTGAGGTTTACAATCGAGGTTAGCACGTGCATGGTCCGTCGTCTAATAGCACATTATTGTGCAATTGCAGGAACCATTCTAATATTTAGGTTTTTAACAATTTGGTCTTGCACATGTAGGTCCTGGGTCGGAGGTTTTGACCCACTGCTCAATTCTTTTTGCATATGGGGAAATGAGTTGTCCATGAATATCGGTCAAGTCAAGAAACTTCGTAAAGATTGTTAGGATAAAGAAATTAGCGACAAAAAACAACAAGATCTTTGTCTGCACAATGAAGAAGACATCAGTTCACTACAGGATGGTACTAACTATTATACCTTGCCTTTTTTATTCCTTTGCCCCATTTCCAATATAGAGAAGATATTTATGCACATCCTTGTTTTCAAGCCTTTCCAAAGCAGTTCAATGATGATTACCTCTCAAACCACCTGTATGGTCAGGAGGCGAGGAAGTTATTCATACAACACCCATGGTTCAATATTGAAGTGTTTCTGAAGAGGACGGAGGATGGACGGTCAATCATCCATGTGCACCGCCTAAAGTTACAAAGACCTTCAACATCAATGAAGGCTCAATATTCGCCTTCTGCTTCAGCAATTTTCCAGATGAGATACATCTGTCGATGTACCGTCTATGATGCTAATTTCAAAAGGTTATAGATGTTGCATGTGAAACTTGGTCCTAGTGTAGTTCTGTAATGAGGTAGCTGAGTGCTGAAGTTATATGATGTTGTATTCTGATGTATTTCAATTATGAAAATGAAATATATTGTGTGCTTAATATGAAATGTCAATTAGAATAATAAATGGACTATGAATAATTGGATAATTAGCCTGCTAATGGCGAATTAGCCTGCTAATTGAGTTTTGCTATTGCAAACGGTTGTTGAAAAAATACCGTGGGCGATGACCTCAGGCAACACACACAGTTTCTAGGAATAAACCGTGTTGGATCAATGAACAATCACACACAACTTTCTCTTGAAAACTTTTTGCGTTAGGCCACCTTGCGCAAACGTTTACCACATAAAAACTATGTGATGGATAGCCTTTGCCACACAGTTTCTTCTACAGACCGTGTGTGATACATTCAATAACGCAAACGATTTAACGGGAAAAATTGTGTGTGATGTACCTGTGACAGAAACGTTTTCCATGGAGCGGCTGTGTGGATTGTACATTGATACGTCTCCGTCGTATCTACTTTTCCAAACACTTTTGCCCTTGTTTTGGACTCTAACTTGCATGATTTGAATGGAACTAACCTAGATTGCCATGGTGTTATTTATGTGCAGAAACAAAAGTTCTCTCGGAATGACCTGAAACTCCACAGAGATTATTTTCGGAAATAATAAAAAATACTGGCGAAAGAATCAAGGCCAGGGGCCCCACACCCTTTCCACAAGGGTGGGGGGCGCGCCTGCCCCCCTGGACGCGCCCCCTGCCTCGTGGGTCCCTTGGAGCTCCACCGACCTCAACTCCAACTCTATATATTCGTGTTCGGGGAGAAAAAAATCAGAGAGAAGGATTCATCGTGTTTTATGATACGGAGCCGCCGCCAAGCCCTAAACTCTCTCGGGAGGGCTGATCTGGAGTCCGTTCGGGGCTCCGGAGAGGGGAATCCATCGCCGTCGTCATCATCAACCATCCTCCATCACCAATTTCATGATGCTCACCGCCGTGCGTGAGTAATTCCATCGTGAGGCTTGTTGGACGGTGATGGGTTGGATGAGATTTATCATGTAATCGAGTTAGTTTTGTTAGGGTTTGATCCCTAGTATCCACTATGTTCTGAGATTGATGTTGCTATGACTTTGCTATGCTTAATGCTTGTCACTAGGGCCCGAGTGCTATGATTTCAGATTTGAACCTATTATTTTTTCATGAATATATGTGAGTTCTTGATCCTATCTTGCAAGTCTATAGTCACCTACTATGTGTTATGATCCGCAACCCCAAGTGACAATAATCGGGACCACTCTGGTGATGACCGCAGTTTGAGGAGTTCATGTATTCACTATGTGTTAATGATTTGGTCCGGTACTCTATTAAAAGGAGGCCTTAATATCCCTTAGTTTCCCCTAGGACCCCGCAGCCACGAGAGGGTAGGACAAAAGATGTCATGCAAGTTCTTTTCCATAAGCACGTATGACTATATTCGGAATACATGCCTACATTACATTGATGAATTTGAGCTAGTTCTGTGTCGCCCTATGTTATGATTGTTACATGATGAACCACATCCAGCATAATTATCTATCACCAATCCAATGCCTACAAGCTTTTCACATATTGTTCTTCGCTTATTTACTTTTCCGTTGCTACTATTACAATCACTACAAAACCCAAAAATATTACTTTGTTACCGTTACCGTTACTTCCATATTACTTTGCTACTAAACACTTTGTTGCAGATACTAAGTTATCCAGGTGTGGTTGAATTGACAACTCAACTGCTAATACTTGAGAATATTCTTTGCCTCCCCTTGTGTCGAATCAATAAATTTGGGTTGCATACTCTACCCTCGAAAACTGTTGCGATCCCCTATACTTGTGGGTTATCCAGACTATTTTCTCAAGCGCCATGTCGGGAGCATAGCTCTATTCTTTGAGTCACTTGGGATTTATATCTGCTGGTCACTATGAAGAACCTGAAAGACGCGAAAACAAAAATTTATCCCTCAACTACGAGGGGAGGTAAGGAACTGCCATCTAACTCTGCACTTGATTCACCTTCTGTTTTGAGTAAGCTTGCGACACCTAAACCTGCTTCTGCTATAAATTCTGATATGTCACATGTTATTGATGATGCCACTCCTGCTATGCATGATACTTATGGAGAAAGTACTTCTATGCTTGATACTACTGTGCCACTTGGTGAATTTCTTGATGAACAACTTGCTAGGGCTAGAGAGAATGAAATTATTGAAACAGATAATATTGATGAAAGTGATGATGAAGACTCTCCCAATAAATATGAATTGCCTGTTGTGCCTGAGGGCTATGTTATGGATGAAGAAACTGCTAGAGACTTTCTTGCTTGCAATGATAGAAGTGATCTTAAGAAATTATTAGCTAAGCTTAAACAAAAAACTCTGAATGCTAGAATGAAATATGATCCTGCTTATGCTACTTCACCTATCTTTGTTACAGATAAGGATTATGAATTCTTGGTTGATCCTGATATAATTACTTTGGTTGAATCCGATCCTTTTTATGGTTATGAATCTGAAACTGTTGTGGCACATCCTACTAAATTAAATGATATAGCCACCCTTTTCACTAATGATGAGAGAACTCACTACTTTTATATCCTTAAAATATTTCCATTCTCATTAAAGGGTGATGCTAAGATATTGTTTAATTCTCTTGATCCTGGTTGTGTGCGTAGTCCCCAGGATATGATTTATTACTTCTCTGCTAAATATTTCCCTGCTCATAAGAAACAAGCTGCTTTAAGGGAAATATATAATTTTGTGCAAATTGAAGAAGAGAGTCTCCCACAAGCTTGGGGGAGGCTTCTCCAATTACTTAATGCTTTGCCTGATCATCCTCTTAAGAAAAATGAAATACTTGATATCTTTTATAATGGACTAATCGATGCTTCCAGAGACCACCTGGATAGTTGTGCTGGTTCTGTTTTCAGGGAAAGAACACCAGATGAAGCTGAAATTCTATTGAATAATATGTTGACTAATGAAAATAATTGCACACTTCCTGAGCCCACTCCTAAGCCAAATCCGAAGAAAAGGAGTGTTCTATTTCTCAGTCCTGAAGATATGCAAGAGGCAAAGAAATCTATGAAAGAAAAAGGTATTAAAGTTGAAGATGTCAAGAATTTACCTCCTATTGAAGAAATACATGGTCTTAATTTACCGCCTGTCGAAGAAATACATAATTTTAATCCATCACCTATTGAATAAATACATGGTCTTGACAACCCGACACATGTAGTAAAGGTAAATTCTCTTTATAGATATGATAAAGCTGAAATCCCTCCTACCAAGTTTGCTAGCCAATGTTTGGATGAGTTTGATAACTTTATGATTAAGCAAGAAGATTTTAATGCTTATTTTGGTAGACAATTAAAACAAAATGCTTATATGATTGAACACTTGGATGATTATGTGTCTAGAGTTAAAGGTGAACTTAAACTCATTAGTAAACATGCTTCTATGGTTACCACTCAAGTAGAACAAGTACTTAAAGCTCAGAATGATTGGCTCAACGAATTGAATAATAAGAATAATGACTATGCTGTTAGAGTGGCTACTAGAACTGGTAAAATGACTCAGGAACCTCTGTATCCTGAAGGCCATCCTAAGAGAATTGAGCAGGATTCTCAGAGAAATAATATTGATGCACCTAGTCCTTCTAAAAAGAAGAAAAAGAAAAATGATAGGACTTTGCATGCTTCTAGTGAACCTATTGTTGACACACCTGAGAATCCCAATGATATTTCTATTTCTGATGCTGAAACACAATCTGTTAATGAACATGAACCTAGTGATAATATTAATAATGATGTTCATGATGATGCTCAACCTAGCAATGATAATGATGTAGAAATTGAACCTGTTGTTGATCTTGATAACCCACAATCAAAGAATCAACATTATGATAAGAGAGATTTTGTTGCTAGGAAGCACGGTAAAGAAAGAGAACCATGGGTTCAGAAACCCATGCCTTTTCCTCCTAAGCCATCCAAGAAAAAGGATGATGAGGATTTTGAGCACTTTGCTGAAATGATTAGACCTATCTTTTTGCGTATGCGATTAACTGATATACTCAAAATGAATCCTTATGCTAAATACATGAAAGAAATTGTTACAAATAAAAGAAAGATACCGGAAGCTGAAATTTCCACCATGCTTGCTAATTACACTTTCAAGGCTGGAATACCAAAGAAACTTGGAGATCCAGGAGTACCCACTATACCATGCTCCATTAAAAGAAATTATGTTAGAACTGCCTTATGTGATCTTGGAGCCGGTGTTAGTGTTATGCCTCTCTCTTTATATCATAGACTTGACTTGAATAAGTTGACACCTACTGAAATATCTTTGCAGATGGCCGATAAATCAACTGCTATACCTGTCGGTATTTGTGAGGACGTGCCTGTTGTGGTTGCAAACGTCACTATTTTAACGGACTTTGTTATTCTTGATATTCCCGAGGACGATAGTATGTATATTATTCTTGGGAGACCCTTTTTGAATACTGCAGGGGCTGTTATTGATTGCAACAAAGGCAATGTCACTTTTCATGTCAATGGTAATGAGCATACGGTACACTTTCTGAGGAAACAACCTCAAGTCCACAGTATCAATTCTATTGGAAAAATTTCAACTATTACTATTGGAGGTTTTGAATTTACTCTTCCTACTGTCAAAAAGAGATATGGTATTCTTATTGTTGGGGATGTGCATATCCCCTTTGAGGTAACATAGTGTTATTCGAAATTTCTCCGGTTCCATGTTATTCGGAATGAGTTTGTTAACAAGACTTGATCCCCTTTTGATGAGCATGAGATGGATGAAGTTAGAAGGCGCAACCTTCTGTAACCTCCTTTTACTTTCTGTTATTTAGATTAAGTAAAGCAAGAATAGTATATTCTATCAGTTTTCTGATTTATCCTTGCAATAAAAAATGCCTAGCTAGGGGCGTTAAACAATAGCGCTTGTTGAGAGGCAACCCAATTTTATTTTTGTTCCTTGATTTTGCTCCTGTTTAGTAATAAATATTTCATCTAGCCTCTAGTTAGATGTGGTTTTATGTTTAATTTAGTGTTTGTGCTAAGAAAAACCTATAGGATCTTCTTGGGTGATAATTATTTGATCTTGCTGAAAATGACAGAAACTTTCTGCTCAGGAAAACAATTGTTAAAAGTCACCAGAAAGTGATAAAATACTGATTCCAATTGCAGTGGATCAATAATCAAATTATATCGGTCTTCCTATTTTGGTAGATTTTTCTGAGTTAGAGAAGTTTGCGTTTGGTACTGATTACTACAGAGTGTTCTGTTATTGACAGATTCTGTTTTTCGTGTGTTGTTTGCTTATTTTGATGAATCTATGGCTAGTATCGGGGGGTATGAACCATGGAGAAGTTGGAATACAGTAGGTTTAACACCAATATAAATGAAGAATGAGTTCATTACAGTACCTTGAAGTGATGGTTTATTTTCTCATACTAACGGAGCTCATAAGATTTTCTGTTGAAGTTTTGTGTTGTGAAGTTTTCAAGTCCTTGGGTAAAGATTTGATAGATTTTGGAATAAGGAGTGGCAAGAGCCTCAGCTTGGGGATGCCGAGGCACCCTAAGGTAAAATTCAAGGACAACCAAAATCCTAAGCTTGGGGGAGTATGTATTTCTCACCGACATTACATTCATGTTCACACACTCATTGCTAGTTGTCGGTGCTCATACTTTTTCACTGTAATATCCATGCTAGTTTATTCTCCTTTTTATGCTTTCTTCTTGTGTGTTCGAAAAACTTCAAGAAAAACCAAAAAAATTAGTAGTAGATTTTAGCTAGTTTACTTTTCTTGCTGTAGTAGTAATAAGTAAAAAGAAAACCCAAAAATATTTCATGTTCTTCTTTTGCTTGTTGGGAGCTTTCCCGTGTACATAGTTTTATTTCTTTTCTTTTCTTTGGGGGTCGATAGGAGAAGACCATAATGAAAATGTTGAAGTGGCTCTTATATGCTTTATTGTTGATTTAACCAAGAGCCCGTATTGCCTTGTCTTCTCCTGTTTATTGAATGCCTGCAGATTCCAGCTTAGTCCGATGCACGTGCACGATTATTATTATACACATCGTTCGGTCGTGCAAATGAAAGGCAATTATGACGATATATGATGGACTGACTGAGATGAGAGAAGCTGGTATGAACTCGACCTCTCTTGTTTTTGTAAATATGATTAGTTCATCGTTCCTGATTCAGCCTATGAATAAACATGTTTGCAATTACAATTAGAGATTATAGTTACTTATGCCATGCTTAATTAGCTAGGAGTTTATAATGGTTTACCTTGCGTGCCAAGATGCTATTAAAATGGTTGTGATGTGGTATGATGGGGTGGTATCCTCCTTTGAATGATTTAGGTGACTCGACTTGGCACATGTTCACACATGTAGTTGAAACAAATCAACGTAGCCTTCACGATATTTATGTTCATGGTGGATTAAATCCTACTCATGCTTGCACTCCATGTTTATTAATTTTAATGCATGTTCATGACTGTTGTCGCTCTCTAGTTGGTCGCTTCCCAGTCTTTTGCTAGCCTTCACTTGTTCTAAGCGGGAATACTGCTTGTGCATCCAATTCCTTAAACCCCAAAGTTATGCCATATGAGTCCACTATACCCTCCTATATGCGGTATCTACCTGCCGTTCCAAGTAAATTTGTATGTGCCAAACTCTAAACCTTCAAATGAAATTCTGTTTTGTATGCTCTAAAAGCTCATGTATCAACTAGGGTTGTCCGTATCTTCCATGTTAGGCGGGTTATTCTCAAGAGGAGTGGACTCCGCTCCTCACTCACGAGAAAATGGCTGGTCACCGGGATGCCCAGTCCCATGCTTTATGCAAACCAAATCAAAATAATTGCAAACAAAACTCCCCGGGACTGTTGTTAGTTGGAGGCACTCGTTGTTTCGAGCAAGCCATGGATTGATGCTTGTTGGTGGAGGGGGAGTATAAACTTTACCATTCTGTTTGGGAACCGCCTATAATGTGTGTAGCATGGAAGATATCGCCATCTCTTGGTTGTTATGTTGACAATGAAAGTATGCCGCTCAAAAAATTACTTATCTCTATTTCAAAACCAAGCTCTGGCACCTCTACAAATCCGTGCTTCCCTCTGCGAAGGGCCTATCTATTTACTTTTATGTTGAGTCATCACCCTCTTATTAAAAAGCACCAGCTGGAGAGTACTGTTGTCATTTGCATTCATTACTATTAATTTATATTGAGTATGACTATGAATGGATCTCTTTTACCATGAATTACAATGTTTATTCAGTCCTTGATCTTTAAAGGTGCTCTGCATTTATGTTTTGCGGTCTCAGAAAGGGCTAGTGAGATACCATCTTGTTATATCATATCATGATTGTTTTGAGAAAGTGTTGTCATCCGAGATTTATTATTATTGCTCACTAGTTGATTATGCCATTGACATGAGCAAACATGAGACCTAAGTGTTATTATGAATATGGTTAGTCATGATCTTTGCTGAAAAGTTGAATGCTGGCTTTACATATTTACAACAACAAGAGCAAACAGAGTTTGTAAAAGTTTTTCTTTATCACTTTCAGTTTATCAACTGAATTGCTTGAGGACAAGCAAAGGTTTAAGCTTGGGGGAGTTGATACTTCTCCGTCCTATCTACTTTTCCAAACACTTTTGCCCTTGTTTTGGACTCTAACTTGCATGATTTGAATGGAACTAACCCGGACTGACGCTGTTTTCAGCAGAATTGCCATGGTGTTATTTATGTGCAGAAACGAAAGTTCTCGGAATGACCTGAAACTTCACGGAGATTATTTTTGGAAATAATAAAAATATCGGCAAAGAATCAAGGCCAGGGGCCCACACCTTTCCATGAGGGTGGGCGCCGCCTGGTGCGCTCCCTGCCTTGTGGGCCCCCTAGAGCTCCACCGACCTCAACTCCAACTCTATATATTCGTGTTCGGGGAGAAAAAAATCAGAGAGAAGGATTCATCGCATTTTACGATATGGAGCCGCCGCCAAGCCCTAAACTCTCTCGTGAGGGCTGATCTGGAGTCCGTTCGGGGCTCCGGAGAGGGGAATCCATCGCCGTCGTCATCATCAACCATCCTCCATCACCAATTTCATGATGCTCACCGCCGTGCGTGAGTAATTCCATCGTAGGCTTGTTGGACGGTGATGGGTTGGATGAGATTTATCATGTAATCGAGTTAGTTTTGTTAGGGTTTAGTCCCTAGTATCCACTATGTTATGAGATTGATGATGCTATGACTGTGCTATGCTTAATGCTTGTCACTAGGGCCCGAGTGCCATGATTTCAGATCTGAACCTATTATGTTTTCATGAATATATGTGAGTTCTTGATCCTATCTTGCAAGTATATAGTCACCTACTATGTGTTATGATCCGGCAACCCCAAAGTGACAATAATCGGGACCACTCCCGGTGATGACCGTAGTTTGAGTAGTTCATGTATTCACTATGTGTTAATGCTTTGGTCCGGTACTCTATTAAAAGGAGGCCTTAATATCCCTTAGTTTTCGCTAGGACCCCGCTGCCACGGGAGGGTAGGACAAAAGATGTCATGCAAGTTCTTTTCCATAAGCACGTATGACTATATTCGGAATACATGCCTACATTACATTGATAAATTGGAGCTAGTTCTGTGTCACCCTATGTTATGATTGTTACATGATGAACTGCATCCGGCATAATTCTCCATCACCGATCCAATGCCTACGAGCTTTTCACATATTGTTCTTCGCTTATTTACTTTTCCGTTCCTACTGTTACAATCACTACAAAACCCAAAAATATTACTTTGCTACCGTTACCGTTACTTCCATATTACTTTGCTACTAAATACTTTGCTGCAGATACTAAGTTATCGAGGTGTGGTTGAATTGACAACTCAACTGCTAATACTTGAGAATATTTTTTGGCTCCCCTTGTGTCGAATAAATAAATTTTGGTTGAATACTCTACCCTCGAAAACTGTTGCGATCCCCTATACTTGTGGGTTATCATACATACGAACGGAAACGTTTAGCGGGGACTGACTATATGGGATGTACTTGCGACCGGAAACAATTTCGCCGTATAATTGTATTTTTTAACTCTACTGTACGTATTTCCGTATTTGAGCGCTCGCCGGTCGCACACGACCTCTTGCCGAGCGTGTGTGCCAGGAGGGCATATCCCCGACGGTTTCTGGGTCGTGTGGGAAGGACCCCACTATCGCCCACACTCACTTGGCAACGGTTCCAAAGGCCGTCGCGGAAAGGGCTTAAAAACCGTTTGTTTAGGAGCTCGTTATACTAGTGGTAGGCATGTATACCGTAAATAGTCATACGTGCTTTATTAGAAGAACTTGCATGACATCTTTTGTCCTACGCTCCCGTGGTAGCGGGGTCCATATTGGAAACTAAGGGATATTAAGGACTAATAGAGAACCTGAACAAAGCATTAACACATAGTTAATACATGAACTCCTCAAACTACGGTCATCACCGGGAGTGGGCCCGGATGTTGTCACTCCGGGGTTGCCGGATCAGAACACATAGTAGGTGACTATAACTTGCAAGATCGGATCTAAAACATGGATATAATAATGAATTCATAAACGGTTCAGATCTGAGTTCATGGCACCCGGGCCCAAAGTGACAAGCATTAAGCATAGCAAAGTCATAGCAACATCAATCTAAGAACATAATGGATACTAGGGATCAGGCCCTAACAAAACTAACTCGATTACATGATGAATCTCATCCAACTCCTCGCCGACCAGCGAGCCTACGAAGGAATTACTCACTCCCGATGGGGAGCATCATGGAATTGGCGATGGAGATTGGTTGGTGATGACGAAGAACGAAGATCCCCCTCTCCGGAGCCCCAAACGGACGCCAGATCTGCCCTCCCGAGGAAGAGCAGGGCTTGGCGACAACTCCATCTCGTGAAATGTGATAATTCTTTCTTCCTAATTCTTTTCTGGAAATATGTGAATTTATAGTATCAGGGGGGTCGTCAGCGGGGCCACCAGGTGGGTACAACCCACCCGGGCGTGCCAGGAGAGGGGGTGTCGGGGTCAAAACCGGCGGATCTCGGGTAGGGGGTCCCGAACTGTGCGTCTAGGCGGATGGTAACAGGAGACGAGGGACACGATGTTTTACCTGTGTTCAGCCCTCTCGATGGAGGTAAAACCCTACTCCCGCTTGATTAATATTGATGATATGGGTAGTACAAGAGTAGATCTACCACGAGATCGAGAGGCTAAACCCTAGAAGCTAGCCTATGGTATGATTGTTGTTCGTCCCACGGACTAAAACCCTCCGGTTTATATAGACACCAAGAGGGTTAGGGTTACATAGAGTCGGTTACAATGGTAGGAAATCAAAATAAACGGATCGCCAAGCTTGACTTACATGCAAAGGAAAGTCCCATACCGACACGGGACGAAGTCTTCAATCTTTTATATTAATAGTCTAGGAGTCCGCCAAAGGCTATAGTTCGCCATACGGACACCCCTAATCTAGGACTCGCCAAGAGCTCTCTGAACTAGGCTTCAATGACGACGAGTCTGGCGCACATATTGTCTTCGGCATTGCAAGTCGGGTTCCTCCTCCGAATACTTCATAGAAGATTTTGAACACAAGGATAGTGTCAGGCTCTGCAAAATTAGTTCCACATACCACCGTAGAGAAAATACTATTTACACAAACTCAATCTGCTGACGTATTCCACAGCGTGACATCACACCATGGCCAAGCCTTTATTCGAATCGTTTTCACTGTCCCACCTCAGCCCGTTTAGCGAGGCGGTTTCCTTGGCACGTCTTGTCAAAGTAGAGATCGTGTCCCCTTATTCTGGGATTCTCATCAATACGGGCGTAGAACCCAACCGCGCCATTGATTACGGCGCTTGGGAGATAAGCGAGTTTTATCAGGCCGGTGGGGACGCATAGCTTTGTCCGTCCATATAAGGGGATAAGGATCCACTTTTCCACACACGCCTTCTTCCTCCTTTGCTCATCCATTTCCGCGCACTCGAGCTCTAGCGCCCAAGTCCGCACATCCCACCTCAACCTTCTCCAACTATGTCCGGAGCGGGAGGCAAGTGGATGGCCTCCTCCGTCACGGAGGGGCACATCAAAAAGCTGCGGAAGGCGGATACTTGTCCGACGACATCGCAGATCGGCTCCCCGACAAGGGCAGCTCATCCCCACCCCTAGGCTCCATGAGAGGATGGTGTTCCTCCCCACTTCCTCCGCGGACTAGGGTTTCCACTTCACCCATTTGTCCGGGGCTCATGTTCTACTACGGCCTAGATTTCCACGATCCGCCCCGAATTTCATCCTCAACATCTCGGCGTTCATCGTCAGGTGCGAGGCCTTCCTCTGCATCCAGCCCCACTTCGGCTTATGGCTGAAGACCTTCAATGTCAAGCCGAAGGTAGTGGGCGGCCGCCAAGCAAAGTGCGGAGGTGCCATGGTGGGCAAGATGGCCAACGTCCTATGGCTCGAGGGATCCTTCGTGGAGACCATAAAGGGGTTGCAATCGGGGTGGTTCTATATCACCGAGCCGCACGACTCCAAATGGGCAGCGCCCCCAATTCGATCTGGCTTCCCTACACGGCTCACCTCATGGAAAGAGACGGGCCTGACGTGGGGTAATTCGGAAGAGCTGATCGGACTCCAAACCTGCGTCCGAAACCTGGTGGACAAGAAGCTCAAGCTTGTCAACGTTGTCCAGGTTACGCTCATCCGCCGGATCCTCCCATGCCAGCAACGGGCCTTCAACTTGTGGGAGTTTGATCCAGCACAACACCGAACCTTGAGCCGGCTCTTCGACACTACGCATTTAAGATGCCCGGAAGGTGCCGTTCAAGGGCGCCGAGGCTCCCGCATCCGCCATCAAGATCGCGGATTCAGCTCATGACATCAAGCCAGCGAGGTAAGCTATTTTACCCTTTACGGGACTCTTTTTCATAGTTTGACTCTATGCGGGATCTAAAACTCCCTCACCTTTGACAGATCGCGTAAGACATCCGGACAGGTTGACTATCCGGCTCCCTTGCCAGAAGACCCAGCGGACACCCGATTGACGGGGCTGCTGGTTCCGGCACCTTACATGGTGCCGGAGAAGAAGGCCACGGGAACTCGAAGGAGTTCCCGGCGCCAGGTGTTGTCGGACTCATCGTCCGATGACTCCGAGGCGGACTCCTCCCGCGAAGACGAGGAGGAGGAAAAAGAGGCCTCTCCCCCAGCGGGGGGAGAGAAGAAAAGGAAGGCCGCCCCAATTGGGGAGGCCGGAGGGTCCAAGATGGGAAGGACCCTTCCTCCAGACTACGCCACCAACATCGACGACGGCGAAGAGGGGTGGCCACCGAGGGCCAAGCCCCTGGCGAAATCGTAAGTGTCCGGACACGAGAATAACTCATGGCATTCCATTTGTCGCACAACATCTTCTAACGCCGAATGTAACCATGTAGCCCGCCCAAGGACGGGCTCGACGCTTCGTCGAGCGGCTCCCTGGATTCGTCGGATGTGAATAGCGCCTCAATTCCGACCGCCTCATCTCCTCCCGCCGCGGATGACACCGAGGTGGAGTCCCAAAAGGGGACCATCCAGGAGGAGGTGGCGCTGGAGGCGCCGCAAGGCGACCACCCGAACACCGCGCGCAAAGGGGATAAAACCCCAAAGGGCTTTGGCACGGCCCTGTCGGACTCCGTCATCGAACCTTCAAGGGTTCCGAGTCCGGCAGCGACCCCTTCGTAAGAAGGGCAAGATCGCAACGCCGGTGACCTCCGGCCCAACCAGAGGCACCGGATAATTTGATGGAGGCGCTTAACGGCGCTTCCATCGACGAGGAGCACCGCATCGTTATGAGTGTGGTGATCCAGAAAGTTCAATCCGCTAAGAGCGGGCTGATCAAGTTCGCGACCTTCTAACAGGCTTTGAGGTATGTATTTAAGATATGTAAAAATATTACCGCATAGACAGTAGTCCCTAATGCTCAGTTTGGTGTTCGGAAATAAAAAGCCGAACTGAGGATCTAAAAGATATACGCAGGAGTCTAACATAAGGATGTCAATATGGGAATGCAGGCTGCGCCGACCTCTGACCGACTGTGGAGGTTGATGCATTGAAGCAGAGCCTCGAGCGGTCCAAGAACGAGCTCGGCCTTGCCAGAAAGCAGCTTGAGGTAAAGGAAGGTAAGTAATACCTTATGGGAGTATTTAAAAGGTTTGGTTGCAAAAAATGACAGGAATAACGTGTATATTGCAGGGGCCACGAACGAGGTGGCGACCCTGAAGGAAGCGGTGTCCAAGGCCGAAAGCAATGCGGCCGCGGAGTGCACCGAGCGAGAGAAGCAGGAGGCGCGAGTGGCGGAGGTGCGGCAAGAGCTCCAAGCTCTCGTGGAAAAAACATGAGAGTTTGGAACGTGACTCAAAGACTCGAGAGTCCGAGCTCGCCTCGGCCCTTGAGAGCGCTAAAGCCGCTAAGGCCGAAGCCCAAAAAGCCCTCCAGGAAATTGAGGCGATAAAGAAGATAGCAGCGGGTAAGGCATTCTTTATGCAAAGCCAGCATGTGAAAGTGAATTATCTGTTACTTACCCGAATCCGGAGCTCTCCAGGAGCATTCGCAGATCTGCCTCAAGCAGGTGTCCGATCCGCATTCTACCGACCCGGGGAGGGGAGCTCGACGTAGAAGGTTTTCTGGTCTCAGTATGCTGAGGCCGGACACCCGGTGCCCTTGAGCGACCAGCTGAAGCAGCTGGTCGAGCTCCATAAGGTGTCCGAACAGTCCATGAAGGGCCTCATAGTTCGGCTGTGGCCTAAGGAACCATGCTTGGGAGCTACTTCGGGCTGGTGAGGCGGCTGGTGGACGCCTGTCCATGGGTTGAAGTCGTCAAGCGCTCCGTCTGCATTGAAGGTGCCCGTAGGGCCCTTGCCCGTGCTAAAGGTGCCTTTGAGGCAGGATGAATGACGAGAAGCTTGTGACGGACGGACCACCACCGGGCAAGGAGCATCGCAAGCCTGAAATGTATTATGAGGGCGTCCTGAAGGGTGCCCGCCTTATAGCGGGTGAATGCTCCAAAGATGTAACTTTTGAGTAGACTCGCATTTGTTATCTTGTACGCCGAAAAGTTGTTCATATGCGCTAAGCAACACTTTTGAATTTAAAATATTACCTTCTGTGCGGCCGTGTATTAAATTTGAGAGATGGCGAGTCGTCGGCTTCAAATTTCATGCCACGAGTCTTTGGGGTGTTCGGGGTAAACTTGAGCGCTCTTGTTCCCATACTTGGGTCCTTCGAGGGAGGCGCTCAACGCAATGAACAAGGCAACCGGACTATAATGCTTGAACACTCTCACTTGCCATAGAATTCTATAATTTTAAATTTCGGCGAAGCCCCTGGTATTCGGAAGACCGATTTCGGGGCGCTATCCACACCTAGGCCGGACAATGCCGACTCCTCGCTCTAAGCGGCATAAGTCTTTGGGGACTCGAAAACCTCTCGAACAGCGACCGGATCTCGCCCTATCATGACGGTCAGTTTTAGCTTTCTCCACTGAGGTGCTTAACCCAGCTCAACCAGGGCACAATCGCAGTGGTTCTCCCAAACTACCTTAGCCGATATAACGGAACATAAGGTACCAAAACATGGGAGCCGGGCAAACCCAACTATTGACCCAAGACATCATTCGAGGCCGATGCATATAATGCTATAAGTTCGGGGTGCCGCACTTGTGAAAGTGTTCGGACTTATCACACCATATTGTGGGGTACTTAAGCCCCTGGTGTATTGCCCGTACCAAAGTGTACGGTTGCACAATGTCATAACTGAACATATATATATATATATATATATATATATATATACATATATATATATAGAAAGGGAATTCAATAATAGGTAGAAGCTATGTATTGTTTATTCAAAAGGGCTGCAGTAAGAGCAGAACGATACAAATAGTGCGATAAGCAAGGGACGGGACTTTTTAACATGTCCCCTCCAGGTAAGTTATGGATGGTATGTAAAACAGGTATACTGCTCGTAATAGAGACCACTTGGACACTCGACGTAGCTTTCTGCTTCCCTGGTTGTTGCATCGTGTGTTCGGCGATTCTACTGCCGGACAGGGCTTCGTGAGAACGGAGTCCTAAAAGTAAAAAGGAAAGAAGAACATAAAAGAATGACACAATAGGGAGCCCCTGGTGCGGTTGAGCCGAATTCTGGGCGTGCCATGGTCGTGCCCCTCCCCCTATGCCCATGGTATTTCCAGAGCGTAATTATGTACGCGTAGTACTGTTTTCGCAATTTCTCGAGGGCTGGGGTTTGGGACGCATTGCTATGCGTGCTCGGAACGTGCCAGGCGGTCTTGTTGTATGTTACTCCAGGCGTGCTTGACGGTGTCCGGACGTTTAATAGCCAGACTCGAGAATTGCCTTAAGAGGCTGCTTTGTACTTCCGCCGCGAGGGCCGCCGTATGCTCCTCCGTTCGGAGAGAGCGTTCGGTGTTTCCATTGACCGTAATGACTCCTCGGGGACCTGGCATCTTGAGCTTGAGATATGAAAAGCGGCACCACATTGAACTTTGCAAATGCGGTTTATCCGGGCGGGCGTATTAGCCGCCGCGAACGGGACTATGTCGAAGATTAACTCCTCGCTCGAAGTTATCCGGGATCCAAGACCACTTCAAGTGTAACCGAGCCTGCATAGCTTGGCCTCTACACTGGTATGACGCCTTTAAAGGTCGTCTTCGTGGGTTTAATCCTTGATGGGTCTATGCCCATTTTGCACACCGTGTCCCGATAAAGCAGGTTCAAAGGCTGCCGCCGTCCATTAGGACTCTAGTGAGGTGAAATCCACAATGATTGGGTCTAGGACCAATCGCGCGAATCCGCCATGGCGGATGCTAGTGGGTGGTCCTTCGATCAAAAGTGATCGGGCAGGAAGACCACGGGTTGAACTTTGGGGCAACTGGCTCCATCGCATATACGCCCCTTAGTGCATGCTTCCGCCCCTTTTGGGTATGTGGGTTGCGTATATCATGTTCACTGGCCCACACTTGTGGGGAAGCCCTTCTGTCCTCTATTGTTCGGGCGTCGGGCTCCTCCTCGTCATCGCTATGCCGCCTTTGTCATTGTTTTCGCATTTAACTTGCTGCTGCTTGAACACCCAACAATCCTCGCTGGTGTGGTTGGCTGGTTTTTCGGGGTGCCGTGTATCCGCACGAGCGATCGAGTATTCGGGTCCAAATTGGACGGGCCCGGAGTATTTCTTTTAAATGGCTTTTTCCATCGACCAGGTTTAGAGCCTCTGAATCCGGCATTGACCGCCAGATCCTCGGCATTATCGCCGCACGCGGCGCTTGTGCTTGTTGCGACGCGACCTGCCATTGCTGTCCTTGGTATCCGAATTACCAAGGCTCTTGGTCATGTTGTTACTACGAGCTAGCCAGCTGTCCTCTCCCGCGCAAAAGTGGGTCATGAGTGATGTGAGGGCTGCCATGGATTTCGGCTTTTCCTGTCCTAGGTGCCGGGCAAGCCACTCGTCATGGATGTTGTGTTTGAAGGCTGCAAGGGCCTCTGCATCCGGACAGTCAACGATTTGATTTTTCTTGGTTAGGAACCGTGTCCAGAATTGTCTGGCCGATTCCTCTCGCTGCTGAATTATGTGGCTTAGGTCATCGACGTCTGGTGGTCGCACATATGTGCCCTGGAAATTGTCGAGGAATGCGGCTTCCGTGTCTTCCCAACAACCAATTGACTGCTGGCAAGTTGTTAAGCCAATGCCGGGCTGGTCCTTTAAGCTTGAGTGGGAGGTATTTGATGGCGTGAAGATCATCACCGCGGGCCATGTGGATGTGAAGGAGATAGTCCTCGATCCAAACCGCGGGATCTATTGTGCCATCGTATGATTCAATATTTACGGGTTTGAAACCCTCAGGGATTTGATGATCCATCACTTCATCTGTGAAGCATAGTGGGTGTGCGACACCTCTGTATTGGGCTATATCACGACGGAGCTCAAATGAGCTTTGTCTACTGTGTTCGGCCCAGCCGGAGTTGCCATATCCGGCGCGACGGTTATCGTCACGTGTCGTGGGGCGCCCACGCGATCTGTAGATCGTTCTTGTTTGCCTTGCCTTGTCCTCCAATATATCTCGCAGGTCTGGGGCATTTCCCCATGCCTTGGTATTTTTTGAGCGGCGCCGGGGTGCGGCTTGAGTTGAGGGCCGAGAGGCCTGTCTGTGCGGCCACGAGGTGGCCGGTTAGCCGTATCATGCGCTAGTGATGTAGGTTTGGGTGCTTCCTCCTCTAATCGGGGTAGCAGCCTGCATCTTGGGTAGCTCTTGGAGGGGCGCTCGAGTTCATACTCTTCGGCCGCAAGGACTTCAGTCCATCTGCCAGCTAGCAAGTCTTGGTCAGCTCTAAGCTGTTGCTAATTTTTATTGAGGCTGCTTGTCGTGGCCATAAGCCTGCGTTCGAAACGCTCTTGTTTGACGGGATCCTCGGGCATGACGAATTGGTCGTCGTCGAGGCTTGCCTCATCTTCGGAGGGAGGCATGTAATTATCGTCCTCTACCTCTCTTTCTGCCGCTCTCTCATGAGGGCTGGCTTCTCCATCCTCCTGCGTTGAATCCTGCTGGAGGGGGTTGTCTTCGCACCGTCTGGGTGTTATTGTCTCCGTGCGGAATCACCGCTTTTGCCGTGGCGGGATTTAGAGCGGCGCTACCGACGCCGGGCGCTTAGGCTGTTTCTTGGAGGGGTCATCCTCCGCTGTTCCATCGCCATTCCCATCTTTTGGGATGTCCACCATGTATATGTCGTATGACGAGGTGGCCTTCCAAAGGCCCTCGTGGGCGCTGGTTCTTGGTCGCCTCTCGCATCGTCGTCCATGTCGCCGATGTCTTGAGTCAAGTCGAGCATGTCGGTTAAATCATCTACAAGTGGCTCTGAAGTGGGTGGTGGGTGGGCTTTGAATTTCTTCGTCGTCCGCATCCCAACCTTCCCGACCATAATCCGCCAGGCTCTCCTGATAAAGAGAGAGACTTCAGTGAGTTTAGGATGTCGCCAAAGGGCGAGTGCTGAAAGATGTCCGCTGCAGTGAATTCCATGATCGGCGCCCAACCGGATTCGATTGGCGGGGGCGCGGAAGGCTCAGAGTCCGGAGAGGAGTCCGGCACCTTGGAGTCACGAGCTTCACAAAGGACGGGGTAGGTGTATGGCTCATTCGCCGTAGAGATCGCAGCCCCCGAGGCGGTGTCCAGCCACCCATCCTCGATCGGCGCAGTCGGCTCCGAGCTAAGGGTCGGAGCGACACCGTGCGGCCTCCGTGACACCGCTCGACGGCAGAGCTAGATCATGCCCCTCGTGATAAAGGCGGGCGTGCTTGGCTGTGGCTCGAACCCGTCAAGATCAAGTCTCTGCGGACGTCGGCCGTAGTTCAAACTTCCAAATCGACCGGTGGCTGTGGGCGTAGCTTTCAATCTGCTCCGGATGGCCTGCGAATTGGCCCGCAGTGCAAAGCCGCCGAATACGAAGATCTGTCCGGGAGAAAAGTCTCACCACAGGAGCGCATCGTTGTTGATGATCGGAGGAGCCATCGGGCCTAAAGATGACGCATACGTAGGAAGTCTCAATGAAAGCACCAATGTCGGTGTCAAAACCGGCGGATCTCGGGTAGGGGTCCCGAACTGCGTCTAGGCGGATGGTAATAGGAGACAAGGGACATGGTGTTTTTACCCAGGTTCGGGCCCTCTCGATGGAGGTAAAACCCTACTCCTACTTGATTAATATTGATGATATGGGTAGTACAAGAGTAGATCTACCACGAGATCGTGAGAGGCTAAACCCTAGAAGCTAGCCTATGGTATGATTGTTATTCGTCCTACGGACTAAAACCCTCCGGTTTATATAGACACCAAAGAGGGTTAGGGTTACACAGAGTCGGTTACAATGGTAGGAAATCTACATATCCGTATCGCCAAGCTTGCCTTCCACACCAAGGAAAGTCCCATCCGGACACGGGACGAAGTCTTCAATCTTGTATCTTCATAGTCCAGGAGTCCGGCCAAAGGCTATAGTCCGGCTATCCGGACACCCCCTAATCCAGGACTCCCTCAGGGGGCTTGCCCTGGTGGGTTGTTCCCAGCCAGGGGCCCCTCTCTGGTGGTTGTTGGCTCCAAAAATCCTCTTTTATTCCAAAAAAATCCTTGCAAAGTTTCGTTTCATTCCGAGAACTTCTATTTCTGCACAAAAACAACACCATGGTAGCTCTGCTGAAAACAGCGTCAGTCCAGGGTTAGTTTCATTCAAATCATGCATATTAGAGTCCAAAACAAGAGGAGAAGCATGAGAAAAAGTAGATACGTTGGAGACATATCACGGCACAACTCACCAGGGCGCACCAGGAGGCCCAGGCATGCCCTGGTGGGTTGTGCCCACCTAGGGTGCTCCCCGGACCGCCTCTTTACTCTATAAAAACCCCAATATTCCCAAAACCCTAGGGAAGTCGACGAAATATTGATCCAGCCGCCGCAGAGTCTAGAACCACCAGATCCAATCTAGACACCGTCCGGATGGGGTTCACCACCTCCATTGGTGCCTCTCCGATGATGCGTGAGCAGTTCTTTGTAGACCTTCGGGTCCGTAGTTAGTAGCTAGATGGCTTCCTCTCTCTCGCTGAATTCTCAATACAATGGTCTCTTGGAGATCCATATGATGTAACTCTTTTTGTGGGGTGTTTGTTGGGATCTGATGAACTTTGAGTTTATGATGAGTTATATCATTTTATATCCATGAAAGTATTTGAGTTTCTTTGATCTCTTTTATGCATGATCTCTTATAGCCTCGTATTTCTTCTCCGATATTTGGGTTTTGTTTGGCCAACTTGATCTATTTATCTTGCAATGGGAAGAGGTGCTTTGTAGTGGGTTCGATCTTACAATGCTTGATCCCAGTGATAGAAGGGGAACCGACACTTATGTATCGTTGCTACTAAGGATAAAACGATGGGGTCTATCTCTACATTTATAGATCTTGTCTACATCATGTCATCGTTCTTATTGCATTACTCCGTTTCTCCATGAACTTAATACACTAGATGCATGCTGGATAGCGGTCGATGTGTGGAGTAATAGTAGTAGATGGAGGCAGGAGTCGGTCTACTAATCTTGGACGTGATGCCTATATAATGATCATTATGCGGATATCGTCATGATTATTTGAAGTTCTATCAATTTCCCAACAATAATTTGTTCACCCACCGTTTGCTATTTTTCTCGAGAGAAGCCACTAGTGAAATCTACGGCCCCCGGGTTCCTTTCTCATATATTTGCCTTTGCGATCTACTTTTCTTTTGCCTTTATTTTCAGATCTATTAAACCAAAAATACAAAAATACTTTGCTGCACTTTATTTTATTTGCGATCTATCTATTCAATCTTTTACAACTTTCTCCCATCCACGGACCGTTTCTGGCGCCGTTACCCGAAAGGGACTGACAACCCCTTTAACACGTCGGGTTGCGAGGTGTTGCTATTTTTGTGTAGGGGATGTTTACGTTGTATTGCTTGGTTCTCCTACTGGTTCGATAACCTTGGTTTCATTTCTGAGGGAAATACCTAGCGCCGTTGTGCTGCATCATCCCTTCCTCTTTGGGGAAATACCGAAATAGCTTCAAGCGACATCAAAAGGAATTTCTGGCGCTGTTGCCAGGGAGGATCTTCAACATATACCAAGTTCCTAATCACAAATCTCATCTCCTCGCAATATACATTATTTGGCATTTGCCTCTCATTTTCCTCTCCCCCACTTCACAAAAATTTGCCATTTTATTCGCCTCTCTTTTTCCGTTCGCCGTTTTCTTGCCGGATCTGTTTTTGAGTGCAATCTTATTGTGAAGTCATCATGACTCAAGAGAACACCAAGTTTTGTGACTTATCAAATACCAACAACAATGATTTTATTGGCACTCCGATTGCTCCTCCCGCCACTAGTGCCGAGTCTTGTGATATTAACACTGCTTTGCTGAATCTTGTTATGAAAGATCAATTTTCCGGTACTCCTAATGAGGATGTTGCGTCCCATCTTAATACCTTCGTGGAATTATGCGATATGCAAAAGAAAAAAGATGTGTACAATGATGTGGTTAAGATGAAATTATTTCCGTTTTCTTTGCGTGATTCTGCAAAACTTTGGTTCTCTTCTTTGCCTCGCAATAGTATCGATTCTTGGAATAAGTGTAAAGATGCTTTTATCACTAAGTATTTTTCGCCTGCAAAAAATATTTCCCTTAGAACCCATATCATAAATTTCAAGCAACTTGAACATGAGCATGTTGCACAATCTTGGGAAAGGATGAAAATGATGCTAAGGAATTGCCCAACTCAAGGGTTGAATCTTTGGATGATCATACAAATTTGTATGCGGGGTTGAATTTTGATTCTCGTAATATTTTAGATTCCGCTGTGGGTGGTACTTTTATGGAAATTACTTTGGGTCAAGCCACCAAATTGCTTGATAATATCATGGAAAATTATTCACAATGGCATACCGAAAGGGCTCCTACTAGTAAAAAAGTTAATTCGGTTGAAGAAATTTCTTCTTTGATTGAAAAAGTTGATGCTCTTATGAAAATGGTTGCTAGTAAAAGTGCTCCTATTGATTTTAATGATATGCCTTTTGAAAGTGCGTTATATCGACTAGAGGGGGGGGGTGAATAGGCAATTTTTATGAATTTTTCAATGAGGAATTTGCCGGTGAGGAAATTCCTAAGTGAAGAACTACTTGCAGCGGAATAAGTAATCAGAAGTAAGCATAAGAGAATGCGGACATGGTCATCATGATGAAATGAAGACAATCAAAGAGTACAGAAAGTGTAAACACAGGATAGCACAAGATGAAGACAAACAGATCAAGAAATTAAACCGAGGAAATTGAGAAAGTCTTCAACAAAGTCTTCAAACACAGATATGAACGAACACTCAACACAGAATGAGGAAATGAAAGAGTTGAGGAAATAGAACCAGTTAGGTTGGTGAAGACAATGATTTGGTAGACCAGTTCCAACCGCTTTCTCAAGGGTATGTCCGGTTGGAGCGGCTGAGTATTTAAACTCGAGGACACACAGTCTCGGACACCCAGTCGCCGAGCACGCAGCTTAGGACACCAAGTCCTCACCGTATTCTCCTTGAACTAAGGTCACACAGACCTCGTCCAATCACTCGTGGTAAGTCTTCACGCGACTTCCAAACCTTCACAGACTTGGTCACTCGGTGATCCACAATTCCTCTTGGATGCTCTAAACCATGACGCCTAACCGTCTGGAAGAAGCACAGTCTTCAAAGGTAACAAGCGTCGGATCCACGGAGGATCAATCTCTTCAGTTATGCTCAGTCACTTTGGGTTTGTAGGGGTTTGGTTTTTGGGTTTTTCCTCACTCGATGATTTTCGCACAAAGTCCTCGGAGGATGGGTTGCTCTCAAATGACAAGTGTCAAGTTCTCTCGGAGCAGCCAACCAGCTAGTGGTTGTAGGGGGCGGCTATTTATAGCCTAGGGAGCAGCCCGACATAATAAGACATAAATGCCCTTCAATGATATGACTGTTAGGTGGATAAGATATTTTGGGACAGGTAGCGCAAGAAGACAAGAACGGTCGAAATTTGATTCTCAAATTCCTCGTGGCTATCATGTTCCTCACTATGTAGGCAATCCGCCTTTGGCGAATTCCTAACTCCTCGGCCAGAACAAATTCCTCAATGACTGTAAGAACTTCGTCTCATCCTTTGAAGAAGTTGATCGAATCGTATGAGATTTCCAAAGGCTTCACTCAAAGGGATTGGTAGGTGTAGGATTTTGAGTTGAGCATCACATGGAAATTTTTCCTTAGTATTTCCTCGACCCCTTTAACAAGACGGTGTTTCCTATGACTCAAGAAAGAGAAAACGAAACTACGAAAACAAAAGTCTTCACGCTTCATGTTCCTCAAATGAATACCAAGTCTTCAAGGTCACACCAATTTCTTCACTTTCAAAGTCTTCGTAAAGTCTTCGAATATCAAAGTCTTCAACGAAGAACTTCATTTTTAGGGGTCGACTTTCTCTGTAAATATCAAACTCCTCATAGACTTATAGACCTGTGTACACTCATAAACACATTAGTCCCTTAACCTATAAGTCTTCAATACACCAAAATCACTAAGGGCACTAGATGCACTTACAATCTCCCCTTTTGGTGATTGATGACAATATAGGTTAAGTTTTCAACGGGATAAACATATGAAGTGTAAATACTGATATTGAGGAATTTGATTGCAAGATATAGAAGAACTCCCCCTGAAGATGTGCATAGTGAGGAATTTGCTTTTGAGGCAACGCACATTTGAAGAGTTGAATCATGGAGATCTCCCCATATATCTTGTAATTCATACACTCATTTGACATATAATATGAAGAATTTGAAATGCATGATGAAATATGGTGCTTGATGAAATTCAGCATGCGTGCAATAACATTAATGAGGAATATGCATGCAAAATAACGCATCAAGAGTATCAGAGCACAGTGCATCAAAAGTATGAGAGCACCATCGGGTTTAAGATTACAACTCGATCCAATAAAAGTTTCAGAAGAACGAGAGTTGTAACTTAACAAAAATTGCCCATATAATAGACCCGCTTGAAGACTAACTCACATTTCTCCCCCTTTGTCATCGAATGACCAAAAGGATCGAAACTGAGGACTAACGCCCCTGAAGAATTTCAAGTTGATGAAGGAGCGCCAGCGTTGTTGGGGTCGGTTGTCGTAGTAGGGCCTGCCGCAGTGTCGTCCAAGTCTTCATTTTCATCAGTGTCTCGCGATGAAGAATAGGAGCTGGCCACCAAGGAAGGAACTTTGACCTTCTTGTATTTATTCGGTGTAGGTGCAGAACAGTCAAAGTGTTCCTTGAGACCCATTGACTTCAGATCTTCCGCGTTGTAGACATTAGAAAGAATAGCCCAGGTGCGGTTGAAGGTTTCATGGAGGTAGTATTGGTTTTTCTTCACTGCATTGTGTGTAGAGGTCATGTTGTGAAGAATTGAACCAAACTGACGCTTGACCCATCTATGATTGCGATCAACCTTCTGATGAAGACTTAGGAGTAACTCACGATCAGTCATCACCCTGGGTGCTGTGGCTTGAGGATTTTGCTTGGCTGAGGTATTGGCGGCAGAGTCATGTGTGGCAGAGTCATCATTGGTGGAGTAGGATGCAGCTTTGCGAAACTGTCCATCCAATGGACGAATGCCTTCATCTATCACAGCGATAGCCTTGCCCTTGTCATCACCGAGGAAAATGTCCATTTGAGGACTTCAATCGGGGGCAAGTAGCTGCGGTGGTTCAGTGTATCAGCCTTGTAATTGAGTGAAGACCTTGTCCTGATGAACCTCATTATCCAAGGCGCATAAGGCTTCAGCTCAAATGGTGACATAGCAATGTTCGCCAGAGTCCTCATGAAGAAATCATGGAAGTTGACGGGAACGCCATGAATAATATTGAAAAGCATATTCTTCATGATGCCAACAACTTCTTCATTATTTGAGTCGTGGCCTTTGATAGGACTCGTTGTCTTCGTCAGAATCCGATAGACAGTCCAAGGCACATATAGTAATTCCTTGACGAGGAATTTGGTTCGAGGTGCCCGCCACAGCTTCAAAGGCTTCATCAAGACTTGCATGTAGTGATTTGAAAGCTCGTGTTCGTTGTAGATACAACGAGCACCATCAAGGGAGGATCGAGTGGTAGGGCACGCGAAGCAATTCAGTTCTTTGGTGCCTTGTAGTGAGTATTTTCGGACATCCAGTCCAACACCCATGAGTTCACATCTTCAACGTCTCCGGTGATGTGCAGCGTCGCATAGGATTGAAGAATGAGTTCTTCATTCCAATCACGTATGTCAAGCAGAAATTCAAGTCCCGCATCGTGAAGACCACTGAGGACGGGCTCGAAGCCTGGCAGAGAGTCCAGGTCCACATGAGGAATATGTGCATGATCGAAGACTTTGTCTTTGTTGAAGAGCACAGAGGAATAGAAGTTGGCTTGACTAGCAGTCCAGAAACGCCTCTTTCTTATGCGAGCATAATCATATGGATTGTAATCGATGAAGAATACGTGCTCGCCAAGAAATCTTCAGCCTTGAAATTTTGCTTTGTTGAGAAGGGATTCTTTGGCTTTGGCAAAGGAGTGTCGATGAGTTGCATCACGACTCCTGGAATCGCAATCTCGTGTTCTTCAGCCGAGGAATTTCTGGTTCCTCTACATGTGCGATCGAGGATCAGCAGAAGGAGTTCATCGAGCTAGTGGCTGGAATTTCTTCATGTACAGATGAAGTGGGATGAGTTTCTTGAGCCCATTTGAACTGTTGGAGCAGGGGACTGAGGAATCTGTTGGATTGGGGTGAAGAGTGGAGAATTTGGATGCTGACTTTCCCAAAAGTCATCGTTCATCACGGACGTTGTGCTTCCAATATCCACATCTTCTTCAATTTCCTCAACACCGGCCTCTTCAGCTGTGAACTGAGGCATAGGCGAGGAAATGATTGGGGTTGAAGGGATTGCTTCCACTTCAATTTCTTCATCAATCTGCTCTGCCGAAGCGACAGAGTGATTTTCTTCACTGCAGCTCGTTCTGCAGCCTTGGTCTTCTTCACATCAGATGCAGATGGAAGGATTGGAGTTGGTGTAGGTGCAGGAGGAGCTGAGGAATCTCGTTGAATTTCCTCAGCGCAATCGATGCAGCTGTTCTCGACTTCTTCAGCTTTCTTCAGCGCACCACTAGTGGATGCCCCGGCAATTTCTTCAAATGGCTGGAATGGAGTCATCAGCCCTGGAACTAGCATTGTCTTCAGCAGCCTGAACTTCATCAGCGGTGTTGGCATGTTCTTCAGTCGGCTGAGCAGAGTCTCCATCCTGAGGAATTTCTTGTTGCGTTGGGGCTGCAACATTTGTGAACTTCTAAGTCAGGTTGACGAATCTGACTTTGGCTCCTTGCCAATCAGCATTATAGGAGTCAAATTTGTCGCTGAGGGCTTTGATGGCAGCCTGCATCTTGATAAGTTCTTCAGTTGTCATCTTGACAACGTTTTTCTTTAGCAGTTTCTCTTTTTACATCATGCGATTTCTTGATCTCTCCGTCAGATCAAATTTCCATTTCTCCTCTTGGATGAAATGAGTCAAGATGTGACTTTGGCGTGTCAACTTGAAGTCAGGCATAGGAGTGTTTGGGTCCTTGTGCCAGAGATCAATGTAGTCAAGGATCGCTCTTGGATCCAACAGCAGTGGCACAGGTGTGCCTTTGGCTCTAGCGGCCCTTTCTTGTCGGTCTCTTATGATATCCGCAAGTTCATCATCATCAGCCTCATCATCTTCAGGTGGCTCTTGGAAGGCGACCTGTTTCTTCTTGGGACTTGGCCGAGGACCTCGTCCCAAATTGTGGCCTTAGTCTTCAGCAGAGTTGGGGCAGATGAAGAATTTGGTGCAGCCGAGGAACTTGTCAAACACCAGAGGCAATGGAGATGCCTGCAGTCCTTTGGCATGTGGGCCGATGCACAGTGCCGAGGACTTTGTCGGAACTGAGGACTTTGTAGGAGCCGAGGATTTGGGAGGAGCAGAGCAGCATGAGGAACTGGCCGTGAGGGCACAAATGAGGAACTTGGCCGTGAGGGCATGTTGGTGAAGCACTTGGCTTGTGTGCGGGCTTCTTTGCCATAGATTTTCTTGGCTTGACAGAGGCCTCAAGTGGCAGCAGCAGAGCAGAGTCCTCATTAAATTTCCTCACTTTGCCTCGTTGGCTTGTCTTGCCAATTTGGCTTGGTGCTTGGCCCATTCTTCAGAAAGTCCTCACCACGCTTGATGCCGGTGGGGTCGACTTCTTGACCAGTGCCAATGGAGCTCTTGGGCATGGAGGATTGAGAGCGAATTTCTTCATGTACTTTGGAGTAACATATCTGTACTGCCTCCATTCCCTTGCCCATCTCCTTTCAATCCTTTGAATGCGCACCTTGCGCTGATTTTTGTTTTCTTTGCCGAACTCGGCTTCATCAGGTGTGCAATAATCAGCATAGATTTCCTCAGGAATCTCAAACGCAGTCATGACCTCGGGCCTCTTTCCTCCTTTTTGTGGCTTCTTTCCTTCTGCCATATTCTTCAGCTGAGGAATTTGAACAATCGAATTCTCTGAAGAAGTGTGCAACTTTTCTTCGAGGAACGCTGCAAATGAGTTAAGTTGATGAGAACCTAGTGATTCAAAGCAATGACATGAGTACCGTGAATGAGTATAGTTGCGAGGAATTTGGAGAGGTCATATGCTCTCGTAAGGTTTTCAAAAAGAACTAGTTTGAGGAATTTGACCAGATGAGCCTTGAAGAATTTTACTAAGCGATCTTTGTCTTAGGTTCCACAGTTGTATAGATCGAGGATCCACACAATTGAGGAATCTTGAAGAAAAATCATTGCTTAGAGAAACGGATCAAGAGCATATTTTGTTTGAGGTGTTCATATGTGTGAAGATTTGAAGAATAAACACCTTTGAAGATTTTCAGGAAGGTTTGATAATCAAAGCGAGTAATAAAAGTAACTTTTAATTACCCGAATCAAGAACACGATTTAACTGAGAAGAACAGATGTGAAGTTCGTCAGGTTAGATCTTCCACGCCCTAACTCGGCGGAGGAAGACAACTACGGCGGCGGCGGAGTGAAGATTTCCGCGGCCGGCGCGAGTACGACGGCGACGAGGTCGAGGCAGTGAAGCTCTTCCTCACCGGCGACGATGGAGTAGCGGCGGCGCTAGGGTTTGAGAAGCTCGAGCGAGAGAGAGAGCGGTCGAGCGGAGTAAAGGAAGTGAGGAAGGGGAGAGGGGGTATATATAGCCACTGTGAAAAACTGTTCGCTCAAGATTTGGGATGAACGTGCCCTGACCCTTCTCATTCGCTTGACATGTGTCACCCACGTACTGAAAAGTGGAGATTGTGTTAGATCGTGGGTGAATAGATAAATCTATCGTGGGATGCGGAACGGTTTGAGCGGCAAAAATGAAAGTTTGGATAAGATCGATTTTAAAGTTCCGTTCGCAATTTTTTCAGCTGACAAGGACACAGTGAAGATTTTGAACGAGTTTCAAATAGAACGCACATGAAGAATTTGTGAATAGATTGGGTTGAGTATAGCATAGAGGGGGATGGGTCCGATCACATTCACTTAGCAGAAAAAGCGACTTGAAGAAATAGCCATAAGTGAATGCTGTAGTGGACATAAACCCATATATATATATAGCCAATGAAGAAAAACAACGGAAACAGTGAAGATTTTGCAAAGTTGAAGAATTTGAAAAACTAAAGAATTTCAAAAACTGAGGAAAAACTCAAATTGAAGATTTTCAATTTTGGTGGTGGCGTGACTCAATCAGATAAGAATGATGATTTCAGGCACCGCGTACAATTGTCGTAGGGTTCTGAGAATCAAATTCTTCATTAATTTCTTCACACTTAGAGTGTTATTCTTCATTGATTGAAGAAAAACGTTTCTTCATGTGTTGCACATCTAAGTCATCAATTTTGCATGTGTCAGGATGTGTGTCCTTTTCAAAGAACATTCGAAGATTCTAAGATAATTAGCTCACACCGCAACTTGCTAAATATCTTCTCATCCAAGGGCTTTGTGAAGATATCGGCTAGCTGTTCTTCAGTCTTCACATGCTCGATGGAGATGACGCCCTTCAACACATGATCACGAAGAAAATGATGACGAATCTGAATGTGCTTTGTCTTCGAGTGCTGAACTGGGTTGTGAGCAATCTTGATGGCACTCTCATTGTCATAGTAGAGAGACACATTCTTCACGTTGATGCCGTAGTCCTTGAGAGTATGCTTCATCCACAGCAATTGAGCACAACAAGAGCCAGCAACAATGTATTCAGCTTCCGCAGTAGACAGTGATACGCAGTTCTGTTTCTTCGAGGACCAATGCACCAAAGATCGTCCGTGGAAATGACAAGTACCAGATGTTGACTTGCGGTCCACACGATCACCAAAGCATAGTCGAGTCGAATATCCAATGAGATCAAAAGTAGAGCCCTTGGGGTACCATAATCCTAGTGTTGGTGTGTGAGCTAGATATCAAAGAATATGCTTCACAGCCTTATGGTGTGATTCCTTCGGTGTAGCTTGAAATCGGGCACACATGCAAACACTAAGCATTATATCTGGCCTAGATGCACATAAGTACAATAGAGAACCAATCATGGAGCGGTATACCTTGTGATCAAGTCAATACCATTTTCATCAAGGCATAGATGGCCATTTGAGGGCATAGGAATTTTGACGCCTTTGCAATCTTGCATGCCGAATTTCTTCGTGACATCTTTGAGGTATTTCTCCGAGATATGAATATGCCATTGTGTTGTTGATTTAATTTGAAGACCTAAGAAGAATTTCAACTCTCCCATCATAGACATTTGATATTCTTCACTCATCATATAGGCAAATTCATCACTATAACGTTGGTCAGTACAGCCAAAGATAATATCATCAACGTATATTTGGCACACAAACAGTTCACCATCATATGATTTAGTAAAGAGAGTGGGGTCGAGTGAACCGGGTGTGAAGCCATTCTTCATGAAGAATTCCTTCAATGTATCATACCACGCCCGTGGGGCCTATTTGAGACCATAGAGGGCCTTGTTGAGTCTGAAGACTTTGTCGGGATTCTTTGGATCTTCAAAACCTGGGGGTTGAGCAACATATACTTCTTCCTCAAGCTTACCATTGAGGAATGCACTTTTCACATCCATTTGATATAAAGTGATATTATGATGGTTAGCATAAGCAAGTAGTATGCGAATAGCCTCAAGTCTAGCAACAGTGCAAAAGTTTCATCGAAATCAATTCCTTAAACCTCGTGTGTAGCCTTGAGCTACAAGTCGCCTTATTCCTCACCACAAGGCCATTTTCATCTTGCTTGTTGCGGTAGATCCACTTTGTGCCAATGATATTATGCTTGCGAGGATCTGGACGTTTGACCGGTTCCCTGACATTGTTGAGCTCGAATCGATGTAATTCTTCTTGCATTGCCTGAATCCACTCGGGCTCCGTAAATGCTTCATCTACCTTAGTGGGCTCATGATAGAGACAAAAGCATAGTTCCCACAAAATTTAGATAAATGTGAAGCTTTTGAGCGTGTGAGAGGACCTGGTGCTTCAATGTCATCGATGATCTTGTCAACTTGCACTTCTTTTGCAATGCGAGGATGAGCTGATTGTCGTCGAGGAATTTGATCAAGATTTTCTTCAAAGACCATTTTCTTCAAAGCATTATCTTCAGTGCATTTGCTCGACGTTCTTCACAGACATGAATGAATTCTTCAAAGCAGATTCTTCAAGAGGAATGACATCCTCAGTTGCCTTGAACTTGATAGATTCCTCGGTGCTTTGGTTCATCTAACACGGAAGGTAGGTGCTCTCTTTGCGAGCCATTAGTTTCATCGAACCGCACATCTACAAGATCAACAATCTTGTGAAAAGCGATGTTGAAGACTCATAGGTGTGCTAGTCCTTTCCGTAACCAAGCATAAAACCTTCATGTGCTTTCGGTGCAAATTTAGAATTGTGATGAGGATCTCTAATCCAGCATTTAGCAATCAAGACTTTGAAATAACTCACATTGGGTTTCTTGTCGTTGAGGAGTTCATAGGCAGTCTTCTTGAAGAATTTGTGAAGATATACTGTTGATGATGTGGCACACGGTATCAATTGCATCAATCCAAAAACGACTAGGCGTTTTGTATTCATCAAGCATAGTGCGAGCCATCTCAACAAGAGTTCTGTTCTTGCGCTCCACGACGCCATTTTGCTGAGGACTATAGGGAGCAGATAAATCATGAGTAATACCAAGTTCATCAAGATAGGCATCAAGACCGGAATTCTTGTACTCGGGCCCATTGTCACTCTGATGTGTTTGATCTTCACACCAAAGTTAGTTGAAGCCCTCGAGGAAAATCGTTTGAAGACTTCCTGCACTTCATTTTTGTAAGTAACAATGTGTACCCATGTTTAACGAGAGTAATCATCAACAATAACAAAGCCATATAGAGATGCATCATTAGTGATCATGAGTAATGATTAGGACCAAAGAGGTCCATGTGAAGCAATTCGAATGGACGAGTAGTGGTCATGATAGTCTTCGCTAGATGCTTGGCCTTGGTCATTTTTCCAGCTTCACAGGCTCCACACAAGTGATCCTTGAGGAATTTGACATTTTCAGTGCCAATGACATGCTTCTTCTTCGCAAGCGCAGTGCAAATTCCTCATGCCTGCGTGACCAAGTCGCCGATGCCATAGCCAGCCTTCAAGCTTTTGCAAGTAGACACACGGCTGGTTGTGGTCTCAGAGAGAAATCAATATACAAGTCTCCTCTCCTAAAGCCTTCAAGACTTTGGAATTGTCAGCTTCCATGATCACAACACAACGATACTTGCCAAAGACAACAACCATATCAAGATCACAAAGCATTGAGATCGACATGAGGTTGTATCCTAAGGACTCAACAAGCATGACTTTGTCCATGTGTATGTCCTTAGAGATCGCAACCTTACCAAGACCCAATACACGACATTTGCCTTTGTCAAAGAAAGATGATATGCTTCAGATGTGACGATGATAAGGAGCATCCATCAATAGATTCTTGTCACCAAATCATGTGATTTGTACATCCACTATCGAGGACCCACTCATTGGCTTTGGGTTGATCATCCTGCAGATGAATTAGTGCAACTTACGATCTCATATACTTCATCGCTGAAGAATATGATATCAAGTTCATCGATGAATTTCATCAGCAAGATAATGTATAAGCAAGATGAGGACGTGTGAAATGAAAGTTCATTTCTTCATGATTAGCTGCGTCCTTTCAGTATTTTTGTCGTGCCCCCAAAGAAATTCTTCAGACGTTAAAGCACGCCCGAGGCCCGACCTCGCAGAAGAGATTAGTTCTTTTTCTTCACCACCCACATCTGAAGGGCTGGCAAAGAGTTCACCACTCTGCGAGCTCCATATGAGAATGGTGACATAGAGGCCAATCCATTTCGTTTCACATAAGAGGGGTTATGGTAAGCATATGAATAAGAAGAGAAATTCTTCGAGGACTTATGAACATATTGGTTTGAAGAATAATGCACATATTCATAGCCCTTAGCTCTACCCTGCGAAACAGAGTTGTTAGCACGATGATAATCATATGAGGACTTTGATCCTTTTGAGGAATTTGATCCACGTGAGGAATTTGGTCCGTATGAGGACTTGGATCCATATGAAGAATTTGGTCCATATGAAGAGTTTGATCTGGGGTTCCTTTTCTTCACAATGTGGTGTCATGAGGACATTCACCAAGACTTTCAAGGCACTTCTTGGGAACCCAGATTTTCTTCATAGGGGAACCGTTCTATGCTTAGTGCCAACATATCTAGCAAATACTTCACCATTCTGATTTTTGAACAGTTTATAGTTGGAGTCAAATGACTTATCGGAAGAATGAGGAGATTCGCATGTAAAGCCAGATAAGTTAGATGGATCAATCGAGGTCCCTTTGCAAAGCAACCCATGAGGTTTTGGGGTACCGCTTGCTCGAGCTTCCAATATGTTCCATAAGCATTGAGTTTCCTCTCAAAGGCAATACCCTCTTTCCTAGGGTTTCTGTTGAGGATCTGCTTTTTAAGCACATCACAAAGAGTCTGATGCCCTTTGAGGCTTTTGTACATGCCTGTCATGTACAATTCCTTCAGCCCTGCATCGTCAGTGATACTAGCAATGTCCTCAGATGAGGAATTAGTGATAGCAGAGGCAGGTGAAGAATTTGTAACAGTTGAAGCATTTGAACATTCAGGTGAAGAATTAGTAGATTCACGTTCAATGCACTTTAAGTATGGAGGAACAAATTCTTCCTAAGAAGCACTGATTTGTTGAGCAAGTAATGAATCGCGCTCCTTCTGAAGATCTTCATAACTCACTCTTAGCTTTTCAAGATCTTGCTTTCTTTGAAGAAATTCATAAGAAAGTTTCTCATGATCAGAAAAGAGAGAGTTATGATGACCTTGAAGGTCAAACCTAGACTCAAGTCTCTCAAGATTTTCAATCGGGGCTTTAGTGCGGGTCCATTTCTTCACCTAACATATCATCACTTTTATCTAGCATGTTTTGAACCTTTTCAAGAGCCCTTTGTTGTTTTACAGCAATCTTAGAAAGTTTTGAGTAGTCGGGCTTTAGATCTTCATCGATTCATTTTCACTAGATTCGTGAGGAGGTATATTTGAGTACCTTGGCACCCTTTGCCATGAAGCAAAAGGTGGGAGCGTAGTCATCACTATCTTCATCAGCTTTGTTGGTAAGTTCATTTTCTTCGTGAGTTGAAGATGGACTTGCCGATTTAAAGCGATAGTGAGAGCCAGACTCGCCACACCAGACTCGGATTCTTCTGATGCCGCCTCTTCCTCATGTTCCTCAGATTCAGCTTCAGAGTCCATTTCCTTGCCAATGAATGCCCGAGCCTTCTTGGAGCTGCTCTTCTTGTGAGAAGAAGGCTTTGAGGATTTTGATGATGAAGATTTCGACGATTAATTCTTCTTCTTAGCGTCATCAGAACTGTAATCCTTGTATTTCTTCTTCTTTAATTCCTTTTCCCACTGAGGACAATCTTGAATGTAGTGACCAGGTTTCTTGCATTTATGGCAAAGTCTTCTCTTATAGTCACTGGATGAGGAATCACTGCTCCTTGAGGATTTTCCAAAGCGACCATGTCTTGAGAACTTCGAATTTCTTCACGGCAGTGCTAGCTCTGGCTCAATTCTTCAGGATCTCCAAGGCTACTACCGTAGTCTTCACACTCAGATTCGTACACGCCCTTAGCCTTCAGGGCACGTGATTTTCCATAGCTAGAACCATAGAGACCTCTCTTTTCAGCAAGCTGGAACTCATGAGTATTTAGCCTCTCGAGGATATCAGCTGGATTAAGTGACTTGTAGTCGGCACGCTCTTGTATCATCAGTGCCAGAGTATCAAATGAGGAATCAAGCGATCTCAACAATTTCTTCACCACCTCATGGTCGGTGATGTTAGTGGCACCAAGCGCTTGAAGCTCATTTGAGATGTCAGTGGGGCGATCGAAGGTTTGTTGAACATTTTCGTTGTCGAGTCTTTTGAAGCTGTTGAAGAGATTGCGAAGAACATCAACTCGAGAGTCACGCTGAGTTGAGACTCCTTCATTTACTTTGGACAGCCTGTCCCAGATGAGCTTAGCAGTTTCCAAAGCACTCAATCTTCCATATTGTCTGTTGCTGAGATGGCCACATATGATATTCTTTGCTTGAGAATCGAGTTGCTTGAATCTCTTCACATCGGCAAGATTCGTGAGAAGGTGTGACCGAGGGAACACAATTTTCCACAACATACCGTAGATCGTTGTCTATTGCCTCAAGATGCATTCGCATCTTGTTCTTCCAAAGACGGTAGTCCGTCCCATCAAAGGTAGGACACCCAAATGAGACCTTGATCATACCTGCAGTCGACATAACTAAAACTCCGGTGGTTAAACCAAAATCACACGTAACAAGGGAGTACCTTGCTCGATACCAATTGAAAGTGTGTTATATCGACTAGAGGGGGTGAATAGGCGATTTTTATGAATTCTTCAATGAGGAATTTGCCGTGAGGAAATTCCTAAGTGAAGAACTACTTGCAGCGGAATAAGTACTTTAAGTAAGCATAAGAGAATGCGGACATGGTCATCATGATGAAATGAAGACAATCAAAGAGTACAAAAAGCGTAAACACAGGATAGCACAAGATGAAGACAAACAGATCAAGAAATTAAACCGAGGAAATTGAGAAAGTCTTCACCAAAGTCTTCAAACACAGATATGAACGAACACTCAACACAAGAATGAGGAAATGAAAGAGTTGAGGAAATAGAACCAGTTAGGTTGGTGAAGACAATGATTTGGTAGACCAGTTCCAACCGCTGTCTCAAGCAGTACGTCCTGTTGGAGTGGCTGAGTATTTAAACTCGAGGACACACAGTCCGGACACCCAGCCGAAGCACGCAGCTCAGACACCAAGTCCTCACCGTATTCTCCTTGAACTAAGGTCACACAGACCTCGTCCAATCACTCGTGGTAAGTCTTCAGTCGACTTCCAAACCTTCACAGACTTGGTCACTCGGCGATCCACAATTCCTCTTGGATGCTCTAGACCATGATGCCTAACCGTCTGGAAGAAGCACAGTCTTCAAAGGTAACAAGCGTCGGATCCACGGAGGATCAATCTCTTTAGTGATGCTCAATCACTTTGGGTTTGTAGGGGTTTGGTTTTTGGGTTTTTCCTCACTCGATGATTTTCGCTCGAAGTCCTCGGAGGATGGGTTACTCTCAAATGACAAGTGTCAAGTTCTCTCGGAGCAGCCAACCAGCTAGTGGTTGTAGGGGGCGGCTATTTATAGCCTAGGGAGCAGCCCGACATGATAAGACATAAATGCCCTTCAATGATATGACCGTTAGGTGGATAAGATATTTTGGGACAGGTGGCGCAAGAAGACAACAACGGTCGGAAATTTGATTCTCAAATTCCTCGTGCTATCATGTTCCTCACTATGTAGGCAATCCGCGATGGCGAATTCCTAACTCCTCGGCCGAACAAATTCTCAAATACCGGAAGAACTTTGTCTCTCACATCAAGAAGTTGACTGAATCGTATGAGATTTCCAAAGGCTCCACTCGAAGGGATTGGTAGGTGTAGGATTTTGAGTTGAGCATCACATGGAAATTTTTTCTTAGTATTTCCTCGACCCCTTTAACAAAGACGGTGTTTCCTATGACTCAAGAAAGAGAAAACGAAACTACGAAAACAAAAGTCTTCACGCTTCATGTTCCTCAAATGAATACCAAGTCTTCAAGGTCACACCAATTTCTTCACTTTCAAAGTCTTCGTAAAGTCTTCGTAATATCAAAGTCTTCAGTCGAAGAACTTCATTTTTAGCGGTCGAATTTCTCTATAAATATCAAACTCCTCATAGACTTATAGACCTGTGTACACTCATAAACACATTAGTCCCTTAACCTATAAGTCTTCAATACACCAAAATCACTAAGGGGCACTAGATGCACTTACACCTTTGTCTACTTTGATTGAGCAAAATAGTGATGCCATAGATGTGAATTTTATCTCTCGAAATAATTTCAATAATAATGCTTATAGAGGTAATTTTAATCCTAGGCCTTTTCCTAGTAATTCCTCTAATAATTATGGTAATTCCTATGGAAATCAATCTTACAATAATAATAGGAACACCTCTGATCTTGAGAATAATGTTAAACAATTTATCAATACGCGAAAAGTTTTCAACACTTCCATAGAAGAAAAGTTGAGTAAGATTGATGATTTGTCTAGAAGTGTTGATAGAATTTGTCATGATGTGGAAAATATCAAGATGAAATTTTTTGTGCCTAAGTTTGATGAATCAATTAAATCTCTTTATGTTTCTATGGATGAAAGTAAGAAAAGAACCGCTATGCTTAGAGCTAAAAGAGAATTTTTAGAAAAAGCGTTCTGTTGTGATTACTTTCGTAAGAGTGATGAAGATCTTAAAATGATTGTATTCCTTCTATTGATACCTTGTTTAGTAAAGTTAAGATTGATGAAAAGGGGTCTGGAGAAGAGTCAACTTTAGTTAGAAGGCGTCCCAATGATTCGGAGGATGAAAATCTTGTTGAGAAAATTGATAAAAGTATGTTTGGAGAGGTCAAAACTTTAACTAGTGATGTGCCCACTCTTTTGAATTGCAAAGACTTTAATTATGATAGTTGCTCTTTGATTGATTGTATTTATTTGTTGCTATCCATGTTAAATTCACCTCATGCCAATGAACAGAATAAGGCTTTTACTAAACATATTGTTGATGCTATGATGAAAGCTTTTGAAGAAAAAATGGAACTAGAAGTATCAACTCCTAGAAAATTGCATGATGAATGGGAACCTATTATCAAAGTCAAGATTAAAAATTATGAGTGTTTTGCTTTGTGTGACTTGGGTGCTAGTGTTTCTACAATTCCGAAATCTTTATGTGATGTGCTTGGTCTTACCGATATTGAATCATGTTCTTTAAATTTTCACTTGGCAAATTCTACTATTAAAAAGCCTATGGGAAGAATTAATGATGTTCTTATTCTTTCAAATAGGAATTATGTGCCCATGATTTTATTGTTCTTGATATTGATTGCAATCCGTCTTGTCCAATTATTCTTGGTAGACCGTTTTTACGCACTATCGATGTCGTGATTGATATGAAAAAAAGTTCCAATTTCCTTTGAGGAAGGGTATGGAACACTTCCCTAGAACTATAATTAGCCAACGTATGAATCAACCATGAGGGCATCTTATGGATCTCGAACCAAAGATGACAATACTTAGATCCTTGCTTTATGCCTAGCTAAGGGCGTAAAACGATAGCACTTGTTGGGAGGCAACCCAATGAATAAAATTTATTTTTGCTTATTGCTTTCTGTTCTTGTGAGATTGCACAATTATGCTACTTTTATGATTGTCTTTTTTGTGTTTCAATTAGTGTTTATTCCAAGTAAAACCGTTGGGATCTTCTTGGGTGATAGTTGTTCGATCTTGCTGAAAAACAGAAACTTATGCTCGCACGAAAACAATTGTTAAAAATCACCATAGTGTGATAAAATGCCAATTCTTTTTGTAGAATATTAATATACAAATTACCCAGGCCGTCCTAACTTTTAAGAATTTTTGGAGTTACAGAAGTATTCGAAACAGTCAGATTGCTAGAGACTGTTCTGTTTTGACAGATTCTGTTTTCTTTGTGTTTTGTGCTTATTTTGATGGCTCTATGGTTTTCTTTGATGAGTTTTTGCCATAAAAAAAGTTGGAATACAGTAGATATAATGCAAAAACAAAATATGAATTGGTTTGATACAATACTTATAGTAGTGGTTTGCTTTCATATACTAACGGATCTCACGAAGGTTTTGTTGAGTTTTGTGTGATTGAAGTTTTCAAGTTTTGGGCTATCTTACGATGGATGAGGGAAGGATAGAAGAGCCTAAGCTTGGGGATGCCCCAGCATCCCAAGCTATTATCCAAAAATGAGCAACCAACTAAGCTTGGGGATGCCCCCGAGTGGCATCCCCTCTTTCTTCTAACGACCATCGGTATTTTACTCGAAGCTAAATTTTTATTCGTCACATACTATGTCTTTTGCTTGGAACGTCTTGTATGATATGAGTCTTTGCTTGTTTTATTTTGTGTTTTAAGTCTTGATCCCTTCCTGGACACACCTATTTGAGAGAGCCAAAATTATGTCATGACTTGTTAGAATTGCTCTCTATGGTTCACATAAATTTTTATGAGCTATGGACTTGCTCTAGTGCTTCACTTATATCTTTTTGAGCACGGTGTGCTTAGTTATTTTTGAAGAAATGCTCTCTTGCTTCACTTAGATTTATTTGAGAGTTAGTAAAATTCTCAAGAAATTCTCTCTTGCTTCACTTAAATTATTTTGAGAGAAAGAACATTTTGCTCATGATCTTCACTTATATTTGTTTGAGCTTATGAAAAGCAACACATGAAAATTAGTCCCAAAGTGATAGATATCCAAGAAGGACATAACAAAAAAATTCATGAAGATCATTGGACAAAATAAACTTGATTCTTAGTAATAGTTTTGAGATATGATGATGAGATATGTGAGTTGTGTTGATGAGTAATTATGCTTTAGTAAGAATATTGGTGTTAAGGTTTGGGATTCCCTATGCAAGCACGAAAGTCAATAGTCATGCAATGATATTATATCCTACTCGTGGTGCATTATTCGGTGTTAATTATGCTTAATGCTTGCTTATTAGATAATTCGTTTCTTGGTTGGTCGCTTCTCAATCTTTTGCTAGCCTTCATTTTTCACTAAGTATGATCTCTACTTGTGCATCCAAAATCCTTTAAAGTACTTTTGCCACATGAGTCCACTATATCTACCTATATGCGGTATTCTTTTTCCGTTCTAAGCAAATTTGCATGTGCCATCTCTAATTTTCAAAATAAACTTCTCTTTTGTGTGTTTGTTTCACTCGCGGAGCGGTGAGGGTGGCTAATATTTTCCATGCTGGATGTGTTATTCTCACGATGAGTGTTTATTCACTTGTCATTGCACGAGAGTAAGGCAAAGGTTTTAGGGATGCCCAGTCCCGAAATGAAAAAAATGAATTTACTTTATGTTGTCAAATAATAAATTCCTTGTAAAGTGTTGGTATGCAAGGCAATCGTGGATACGGCTAGCCATAGAAAGTGAAAGTATGGTGGAAAAAGGAATAAACTTTATTTTCTGTTTGGGAACCGCCTATGATATATCTAGCATGGAAAGTGTTGGGAACCCTAAGTCATTTTCGTTGGTGAGATGGATACACCTCCCAAAATATTTTTATCTCTAAATTTTTCGCTTTAAGCTCTGGCACCTCTACGCATCCTTACTTCCCTCTGCGAAGGGCCTTTCTTTTACTTTATGCCATTTTTATTGCGAATTTAAGTCTCCATCTTCTCTTATGAAAGCACCACTAAGAGGCAATATGATCGTACTTAAGTATTGGGTGTAGCTAATATGCGACTGTGTTTCATGAATGGATCAATGGTTGAGCATGATGGGCTAGGGATAACTTACTTTAGTGTTGATATTTGAAAGACATGGTTGCTTGTTGATATGCTTGAGTATTTAAATTATCATGTCAAAACTAGACTATTGCTTTGAATCACATAACAGTCCGAATGTCCATGCTATAAAGAAAAGAATATGATATGACATGTTAGGCAACATTCCACATCAAAAATTCTGTTTTTATCACTTTCCTACTCGAGGACGAGTAGGAGTTAAGCTTGGGGATGCTGATACGTCTCCAACATATCTATAATTTTTTATTGTTCCATGCTATTATATTATAAATCTTGGATGTTTTATAATCATTTTATAGTCATTTTATATCATTTTCTGGTACTAACCTGTTGACATAGTGCCAAGTGCCAGTTGTTGTTTTCTGCATGTTTTTTACATCGCAGGAAATCAATATCAGACGAAGTCCAAATGCAACAAAACTTTATGGAGATTTTTTTGGACTAGAAGGAACATAATGGGCCCTGGCTGCACCTGGGGGTGTCCCGAGGAGGGCACAACTCACCAGGGCGCACCAAGAGGCCCAGGCGCCCTGGTGGGGTGTGCCCACCTCGGATGCCCCCCGGACCGCCTCTTTGCTCTATAAACACCCCAATATTCCCAAAACCCTAGGGGAGTCGACGAAATATTGATCCAGTCGCCGCAGAGTCCAGAACCACCAAATCCAATCTAGACACCATCTCGGATGGGGTTCACCACCTCCATTGGTGCCTCTCCGATAATGCGTGAGTAGTTCTTTGTAGACCTTCGGGTCCGTAGTTAGTAGCTAGATGGCTTCCTCTCTCTCGCTGAATTCTCAATACAATGGTCTCTTGGAGATCCATATGATGTAACTCTTTTTGGGTGAGTTTTTTGGGATCTGATGAATTTGAGTTTATGATCAGTTATATCTTTTTATATCCATGAAAGTATTGGAGTTTCTTTGATCTCTTTTATGCATGATCTCTTATAGCCTCGTATTTCTTCTCTGATATTTGGGTTTTATTTGGCCAACTTGATCTATTTATCTTGCAATGGGAGGAGGTGCTTTGTAGTGGGTTCGATCTTACGGTGCTTGATCCCAGTGAAAGAAGGGGAACCGACACGTATGTATTGTTGCTACTAAGGATAAAACGATGGGGTCTATCTCTACATATATAGATCTTGTATACATCATGTCATCGTTCTTATTGCATTACTCCGTTTCTCCATGAACTTAATACACTAGATGCATGCTGGATAGCGGTCGATGTGTGGAGTAATAGTAGTAGATGGAGGCAGGAGTCGGTCTACTAATCTTAGACGTGATTCCTATATAATGATCATTGCCTGGATATCGTCATGATTATTTGAAGTTCTGTCAATTGCCCAACAGTAACTTGTTCACCCACCGTTAGCTATTTTTTTCAAGAGAAGCCACTAGTGAAATCTTGTAACATCCCAAATTTTCAATTTGGAATGTTATACATTAGGTCATCATGCATATCATATTTTCTCGCATTTTTCCGATCCTAGAAAATTTCACGCAACTCAAGGACCTTCGGAGAGAGTTGGAGATTTCATTATTTTCATATTTGGGATTTCTCAAATTTTGAAAATAGGATCATTGGATTTATTTAATTATCTTCATAAAGTTTTTCCGATACAAAAATTTAAGAGAGGGAATAATATGACTTTCCCAACATTTAGGAAAATGAAGATTTTACAAATAAATCAAATTTTGGTTTTGAAGATTTATTTGCTTTAGGCAAAAAATGAGTATTTTAAAAAATATGCATTTTGCCCGTTTTAAAGTTCATTTTGTTCGACTCATTTTAGGAGTCGGGAAAATTAATTTTATTTAATTTGGAGTTCGTTTGGTTTGATTTTATTTTGTTTAAAAAAACAATCGCCGCCCGCCCATCTCCCCCTCCCCCTCGCTGAGAGGAGTCCACTCACCACCGCTTGAGTCCGGCTTGGACCACTTGCCGCCCACAGCTTGCCCTCCCCAAGGAACCGACCCCCTCCTTATAACCCCGCCTCCTCCTCTCCCCTCACCCCGAGCCGCCGCCGCCCTCCACCGAGCCGCCGCCGCTTGAAAGGCCGCCCGCCGTCGCCAGCCTTCGCCCCCTAACCCCTCGCCGACCCGCCACCCCGCCGACCCGGACCCGCCGCCATCCCGGGAGCCGGAGCCTGCGGCGACCTCGCCGGAGGTAGCCGACCTCGCCGCCCCGTCCCGATCCGGTTTTGTTTTAAAACCGATCCGGTTTTCTCGCGTTGTTCGGTTTTTTTTCAAAAAACCCTAGATTGGTTTATTTTTTTGGTTTTATTATTTAGTGAACGTTCACCGACCCGTTCGTTTTAATGAACGTGTTCGTTGAATTAATTCTGTTAACGAACGTCCGTCTTTTTAACCGTTCGTCGTTTTTCTTTTAAACGGATTTAATCCGTTATTTTCTGAATTCGATTTCCGATCAAATTTTCTAATCTGTTTATTTTCTCGCTCGTTTATCGAATCAGGTGATTCAAGCGCTGGAGTTTAGATTCTGAAACCGCCGTTCAAACTAATCCACTTAAACAGAGTTTTGCTACTGTAAAATTTTGACCTAGTTTCAGATTGCTAAACCGAGTCGTTCTCTCTCGAGTTTCGACTTTCGATGCTTTATTTGATTCGATTCTTTTTGCAACCAGGGTTCTTAAGTTGAACTCTCTGGTTAGATCGTTTATTCGAAGTTTTCCTGTGCATTAGATGAGTACTTATTGTATGCTTGTTGTTTGTCTGCGTTAGATCACCCGGAGTGCGCCGCTTGTTACTTGAATCTCTAGGTCTCATGGATCATCGCTAAGGCAAGTAACACTTTGATCATACCTTTTCTACTACCCGGTTTTATGCATTAGATCAAACCCTCAACCACTTGCATGTTTAGGATCTAATTAAATTGTGGGATTGGGAAGTAGATTGATGTAGTACCTATTACCTGTTACTTATGAAACCTTGGGAGTCACTTCTACGTTTGCTTATTATACCATGCTATGCTAGTAGGCGTGGATTGGGTGAGTGAATATCCATGACAGATGTGAGATTGCTAATTAATGGTTTATCTAAGGTGGCAACCTAAACACACATCCGGGTGGATTGAGGCACCTGGTTTCTATCAGACTTGCTCAGATTTCTTCGGACCGCCACCTGTGCTCTAAGGGATCATAAGATTATTCAAACTAGAAACTTCCGTGTGCAGCCACAAGCCATTATGGGCTCTCGCATAGTTGACTAAGTTGTGCGAACTCTTACGGGTAGGCTAGCTGATGTAGGGGATGTAGGTTGGTACGGTCTACCCACATGTAAGGTGCTAAGCGCTCCGAAGACTATGTCTCGGTCATCCGCTTTCTCAAACACCATGTAGTGCGAGAACCAAGCGGAGGCGATCGAGTCTTGTGGGGAAAAGTGCATAAACCTCTGCAGTGTTTATAAACTAATCATGATGAGCCGTGTCCCCGGTTATGGTAGTATTGATTATCTTGTAATTGAATTTCATGTGAATCTCAACATGTTACTTCTAATAAAAGTTACTGGGTTTTGATGAGTACTTTTTAATTGGGATTGAGGATGCTGTCAACCATTCTCAATGTTTAACAACCACCATGATAGTTAAATAAAATTATTCCTTTGTTATAGGGAAAAACTAGCTTTATGCAAAAATGTAAATCAGAGAGCCTTACCACCAGCCATATATGCATGTAGTGTAGGCTTATTCCTTCATTGCTCTTTATGTGTTACATTGCCAAAGATATTCCATGTGTCGACCGTTTTTGGCTGCAACTTTCACGCTATGCACTTTTCGCATTTACAGTAAGGTGTTAGGTCGTGGTTCTATACTCGATGATGCCGATGGAGTTGATGGACTCACTTATCTTCCAAGCCTTCATTGTTATTATTAGATGGCCTTAAGCCATATTATTGTAATAAGTTCCCTTGTGGACAACGATGTAATAAGTGTGTGATTGCTACTCTGCTATAAATCCTTCAAGTCTTGTGTGGTGTCGACATTCTTGATCCAGTGGATGACATCGAGCACATAGACTTGATCCATTCGGTCTGGTCGCCATGAGAGATGGTATCAGAGCACACGCTGACCGTAGGACACGACCACTAAGTTAAAGCCATAGATCACTACTCTCTTCCCATTTTCTAACTCCTCATCTTTTCTACTCTTTAGGATGACGGACGCGAAGATCAAGTACACCCAACCAGATGAAGGCACACCTTTTGGATTTCACTTGAAGGAAGTTACCAAGTACCTGAACATTGGACTACCCAGTTTCACCGGAACTTTCAACGCCACTCTTGCTCAAGAGGAGCTGGAAGATTCAAGCTCACGTTCCAGAAGGACATTCGCCCCAATCACCAAGCCTATAGATAGTGTTTTCATTGCACCAACTTGGAGTCCGGGAAAGAGCATGGCAGCTCACATCACCATGGGACGCATTGGAGAAGTTTATCAAGAAGACCTCAAGGACACTATCTACCAGATTTGCGGACGCCGAGATGACAAATGGGACATAGCCAAAGCACCAAGAAGGATAGGTCCATTGCAGCTTTCATCCAGAGTTAAATCAAGACATTCGACGCCAGAGAACCAAATGTGCAATGATATGTTGGAGTTGCGTAATGCAAAGGAAAGGATCATCGAATCGAAGGAGAACTAAAGACTACACGCAAGGACTACATGGACGAGATCGTAGCTCGGCAAGACACAATAACGATCTTAAGTACGAGATCGAAGAACTCAAGAAGAAGTTGGCGCCAGAATGAAGACCAAGATGTCGGTTGCCCAAGCGACTACATCAACATCGACGACACCGATTCGGATCCAAGTGAACCCGACTTTGAAGACGAAGCCGAGCGCACATCATGGAGTCTTCCACCGGTTCAAATTAGTAGAAGTCCCCACATATTAGTAGTATTCCTCCATGTAAACATTATAGTACCCGCACTTTTGCGATAGTTAGATCGTTGTAAGCCCTTGTTTGATTGAATGAAGTGATTTTGTGTGCATTTGCTCATGTGCATTTGGGTAGTGATTTCCCTTAGACCTCAATCTGTTCTAAATTCTCGTCTTTTCTAAACCCATCAGATGCCTCCGAGACGCGACCCGGGTTCGCTTTTCCGCCAGAGATCACCCAATTGATCCAAAGCAGTATCATACCTCGATTCAAACATTGGTGCGTAACCGTGGCAACAACAACAACAACAACAACAACAACCCACCGCCACCACCACCTGCGGATCACCTGACTCGTTTCCTTAGACTGAATCCGCCGGTGTATTCCAGTAGCACCGAGCCGATTGTGGCAGATGATTGGCTCCGCAAGATAGGAAGAGAGTTGACCATTGCAGGATGCACAGATGGTGAAAGAGTGAAGTTTGCACATCAGCTTGAAGGACCCGCAGCAGCATGGTGGGAGAATTTTCTGACCACTTACCCCGTAGACACTGTCACATGGGATCAGTTTGAGCAAGCTTTTCGCACTGCCCATGTTTCAGCAGGAGCTATGGCCATGAAGAAGCATGAGTTTCGCAACTTACGCCAAGGAGGAAGGACTATTGGCCAGTATGTGGATGATTTTAGTAAGTTAGCACGTTATGCCCCAGATGACGTTGCTACAGACGCTGCTAAACATGAGAAGTTTCTAGAAGGACTGAATGATGAGTTCAGCATGCCGTTGATAGTAGCAAGTTTCAACAACTACCAGGAGTTAGTAGACCGAGCCCTCATGATTGAAGGAAAGCAGCAAGAATTGAGAACTGCAAGCGGAAGTATGGACAAGGGAAGTATAACTCTGGAGCCCAGCAGAAACCTCGTTATACCCCTAAATCCGGAAGTCAATTTCAGCATACCCATGGAGGAGGTAATTCGCACAACCATAATGGCACTAAGAATGGGAACGGGAATGGAGGAAACATAGATTGCTCCACTAAGTCAATTTTGCTCACCACACCAGAAGGAAGAAGGATCAAGTATGTATCACGGCACGAGCCGAGGAGAGCACAAGTAAATTGCTTATCAGGAGTGGTGCAGGAAGAAGTACCCGATGGTGAAGGATTTTCCGATGTATTTCCTAAGAGTTGCCGTGAATGCCACCGGATAGAGACATTGAGTTTTGATCGAGCTGTTGCCGTGAACAGGCCCGATATCGAAAACGACTGCAGTGATGCCCGCATGTGATTTAGCGGAAATCAAGAAGCAGATTAAGGAACTATTGGATAAAGGTTTTATACGCCCAAGTTCTTCACCTTGGGGATCACCCGTTTTGTTAGTGGAGAAGAAGGATGGATCTTTAAGAATGGTTGTTGATTATCGTGGATTGAATGAAGTAACAATCAAGAACAAGTACCCACTACCTATGATAAATGATCTGTTTGATCGCTTATAAGGAGCTAAGGTGTTTTCCAAGATCGATTTGCGATCAGGGTACCATCAGTTGAAGATACGGGAGCAGGACATACCTAAGACAGCGTTTACCACGAGATATGGATCAGACGAGTATACCGTTATGTCATTTGGATCGACTAACGCACCAGCCTATTTCATGAACCTGATGAACAAAGTATTTATGGAGTTTTTGGATAAGTTCGTCGTGGTGTTCATTGATGACATTTTGATTTTCTCGAAGAATGAAGAGGAACATAAGGAACATTTGAGATTGGTTTTGGAGAAACTGAGGGAACACCAGTTGTATGCCAAGTTCAGGAAGTGTGAGTTTTGGCTAAAGGAAGTTGGATTTCTCGGACATGTTATATCCGGAGAAGGAATAGCAGTTGACCCCACAAAGGTTGAGACCGTAACCAAATGGGAAGCACCAACGACAGTTGGAGAGATTCAGAGTTTCCTTGGACTCGCAGGATACTACCGAAGATTCATTGAGAATTTCTCAAGGATTGCCAAGCCTATGACTGAATTGTTGAAGAAGGATAACAAATTCTTATGGACTGAGGACTGTGAGGCAAGTTTTCGTGGAGTTGAAGAAAAGATTGGTTACCTCACCAGTTTTGATATTGCTGCACTGCACCAAGGATTATGAGGTGTATTGCACGCTTCACGCCGAGGACTTGGAGCAAGGCTTATGCAGGAAGGAAGAGTTGTTTCGTATGCTTCACGACAACTTAAGCCCCATGAGTTGAATTATGCCACACATGATTTGGAGTTAGCAGCCGTTGTGCATGCCTTAAAGACATGGAGACATTTTCTCATTGGAAATCATTACGAAGTATATACGGATCACAAGAGTTTGAAGTACATCTTCACACGTATGAATTGAATCTCGCACAAAGGAGATGGTTAGAGCTTATCAAGGATTATGATATGAGATTGCATTATCACCCCGAAAGGCTAACGTCAGAGGCAGACGCATTGAGCCGTAAGAGCCACGCCAATACCCTAATGATGGGAGGGATACCCAATGAGTTAGCCGAGGACCTTCGAGAGCTATGTTTGGAAATAGTTCCGAGAGGCTATGTAGCAGCATTGGAGATTCACCAACACCGATGGACAAAATCAGAGAAGCCCAAAAGGCAGATCAGGAAGTTGCCTCTATAAAGGAGAAAATGAGCAAAGGAAAAGCTAAAGGATTTCGTGGAGGATGAGCACGATACCCTATGGTTTGAAGACCGTGTTTATGTGCCCAATAACCCGTAGATCGTGAAGTTGATTTTACAAGAAGCTCATGATTCACCCTATTCGATTCACCCAGAAATACCAAGATGTATTTGGATTTGAAGAATACTTTCGGTGGACCGGAATGAAGAAGGATATTATGGAATATGTAGCAGTTTATATGTATGTCGAAAAGTAAAGGCAGAGCATCAGAAGCCAGCAGGATTGTTACAACCATTGCCGATACCCGAATGGAAGTGGGATAAAATAGGCATGGATTTCACCACAGGTTTGCCAAAGACTCGTTCAGGTTATGACTCGATTTGGGTTGTAGTCGACCGTTTAACAAAGATAGCTCATTTCATTCCAGTCAAGACTACCTATAGCAGTGCTAAGTTGGCAAAGATATACATGGCCAGAATTGTGTGTTTACACGGAGTTCCGAGGAGCATCAGACGTATAGAGGAACCCAATTTACCTCAAAATTTTGGAACCAGCTTGCACGAGACATTGGGAACTAGATCGAGTTCAAGATGCCTTTCCACCCACGTAATCGATGGATGACCGAGAGAGTCAATCAGATTTTGGAGGATATCTTTGAGAGCTTGTGTACTAGATTATGGATCTAGTTGGGATGATAATTTGCCGTATGCGGAATTTTCCTACAACAACAGTTACCAAACCAGCTTGAAGATGGCACCTTTTGAGGCTCATATGGAAGAAGGTGCAGAACACCGTTGTCATGGAACTAAACCGGAGATCGCCAATTGTTTGGACCAGATTTGATTAAGGAGTCTGAATGTAGGTTGCTGATTCGAGAGAGGCTCAAGGTAGCCCAGTCCGCATAAAAGAGTCTGTGCCGATTCAAAGCGCAGCGATTGAGTATGAAGTTGGAGACAGAGTATATCTTAGAGTATCCCCGCTTGAGGAGTTAAGCGTTTTGGAGTTAAAGGAAAGTTAGCACCACGCTTCGTTGGACCATATAAGATTTTGCAACGCATGGGAGAAGTTGCTTATAAGTTGGAATTGCGGAAGGACTGTCAGGAGTTCATGATGTATTCCATGTTTCTCGATTGAAGAAATGTCACCCCAAGATAGCAGAGGTACCGTTAAAAGACACAAGTGCCACCGAAGCAATTCAGTTGAAGGATGACTTAACATATGAGGAAAAACCGTTAAGATTCTCGATTATGCTAGCAGAGTTACCCGCAGCAAGGTTATCAAGTTTTGCAAAGTTCAGTGGAGCCACCACACCGAGGATGAAGCCACCGGGAAAAAGAGGAAGTTTTGCTCAAGGACCACCCTAACCAATTTTCTAGCCAACCCGAATCTCGAGGGCGAGATTCATATTAAGGGGGTAGGTTTGTAACATCCCAAATTTTAATTTGGAATGTTATACATTAGGTCATCATGCATATCATATTTTCTCGCATTTTTCCGATCCTAGAAAATTTCACGCAACTCAAGGACCTTCGGAGAGAGTTGGAGATTTCATTATTTTCATATTTGGGATTTCTCAAATTTTGAAAATAGGATCATTGGATTTATTTAATTATCTTCATAAAGTTTTTCCGATACAAAAATTTAAGAGAGGGAATAATATGACTTTCCCAACATTTAGGAAAAATGAAGATTTTACAAATAAATCAAATTTTGGTTTTGAAGATTTATTTGCTTTAGGCAAAAAATGAGCATTTTAAAAAATATGCATTTTGCCCGCTTTAAAGTTCATTTTGTTCGACTCATTTTTAGGAGTCGGGAAAATTAATTTTATTTAATTTGGAGTTCGTTTGGTTTGATTTTATTTTGTTTAAGTTTTGTTTAAAAACAATCGCCGCCGCCCGCTTTGGGCCAAGGGCCCAGCCCGCCGCCTGCCCATCTCCCCTCCCCTCACATACGCAGAGGAGTCCGCCGCCCGCCCGCCCGAGTCCGACTCGGACCACGCCGCCCCCAGCTTGCCCTCCCCCAAGGAACCGACCCTCCTTATAACCCGCCGCCTCCTCCTCTCACCTCACCGCCGCCGCCGCCCTCCACCCGAGCCGCCGCCGCTCGAAGGCCGCCGCCGTCGCCGACACGCCCTAGCCGCCTCGCCGACCCCGCCACCCGCCCGACCTCACGGGCCGGAGCCCCGCCGGCGACCTCGCCGGAGGTAGCCGACCTCGCCGCCCCGTCCCGATCCGGTTTTTTTTAAAACCGATCCGGTTTTTCTCGCGTTGTTCGGTTTTTTTCAAAAAAAACCCTAGATTGGTTTATTTTTTTGGTTTTATTATTTAGTGAACGTTCACCGACCCGTTCGTTTTAATGAACGTGTTCGTTGAATTAGTTCTGTTAACGAACGTCCGTCTTTTTAACCGTTCGTCGTTTTTCTTTTAAACGGATTTAATCCGTTATTTTCTGAATTCGATTTCCGATCAAATTTTCAAATCTGTTTATTTTCTCGCTCGTTTATCGGAATCAGGTGATTCAAGCGCCTGGAGTTTTGTTACGAAACCGCCGTTCCGACTAATCCACTTAAACAGAGTTTTGCTACTGTAAAATTTTGACCTAGTTTCAGATTGCTAAACCGAGTCGTTCTCTCTCGAGTTTCGACTTTCGATGCTTTATTTGATTCGATTCTTTTTGCAACCATGGTTCTTAAGTTGAACTCTCTGGTTAGATCGTTTATTCGAGTTTTCCCTGTGCATTAGACGAGTACTTATTGTATGCTTGTTGTTTGTCTGCGTTAGATCACCCGAGTGCGCCGCTTGTTACTTGAATCTCTAGGTCTCGCGGATCATCGACAAGGCAAGTAACACTTTGATCATACCTTTTCTACTACCCAGCTTTTTATGCATTAGATCAAACCCTCAACCACTTGCATGTTTAGGATCTAATTAAATTGTGGGATTGGGAAGTAGATTGAGGTAGTACCTATTACACATTACTTATGAAACCTTGGGAGTCACTTCTACGCTTGCTTATTATACCATGCTATGCTAGTAGACGTGGATTGGGTGAGTGAATATCCATGACAGATGTGAGATTGCTAATTAATGGTTTATCTAAGGTGGCAACCTAAACACACATCTGGGTGGATTGAGGCACCTGGTTTCTATCAGACTTGCTCAGTATTTCTTGAACCGCCACCTGTGCTCTAAGGGATCATAAGATTATTCAAACTAGAAACTTCCGTAGCAGCCACAAGCCATTATGGGCTCGCATAGTTGACTAAGTTGTGTGAACTCTTACGGGTAGGCTAGCTGATGTAGGGGATGTAGGTTGGTACGGTCTACCCACATGTAAGGTGCTAGCGCTCCGAAAGACTATGTCTCGGTCATCCGCTTCTCAAACACCATGTAGTGCGAGAACCAAGCGGAGGCGATCGAGTCTTGTGGGGAAAAGTGCAAACCTCTGCAGAGTGTATAAACTAATCATGAATAGCCGTGTCCCCGGTACTGGACCTTTTCAGTATCTGGTAAACGAATAGCATCTGAATCACAACAAGTTACTTATAATAAAAGTTATTTGGTTTTGATGAATACTTATTAATATGGATTGAGGATGCTGTCAACCATTCTCAATGTTTAACAACCACCATGATAGTTAAATAAAATTATTCCTTTGTTATAGGGAAAAACTAGCTTTATGCAAAAATGTAAATCAGAGAGCCTTACCACCAGCCATATATGCATGTAGTGTAGGCTTATTCCTTCATTGCTCTTTATGTGTTACATTGCCAAGATATTCCATGTGCTGACCCGTTTTCGGGCTGCAACTTTCACGCTATGCAGACTTTTCGCACGCATTTAGTAAGGTGTTAGGTCGTGGTTCTATACTCGGTGATGCCGATGGAGTTGATGGACTCACTTATCTTCCAAGCCTTCCGCTGTTATTATTAGATGGCCTTAAGCCATATTATTGTAATAAGTTCCCTTGTGGACAACGATGTAATAAGTGTGTGATTGCTACTCTGCTATAAATCCTTCGAAGTACTGTGTGGTGTCAGCATTACTGATCCAGGGATGACACTGAGCACAGAGACTTGATCCATTCGAGTCTGGTCGCTACAAATCTACGGCCCCCGGGTCTCTTTCTCATATATTTGCCTTTGTGATCTACTTTTCTTTTTCCTTTATTTTCAGATCTATTAAACCAAAAATACAAAAATACTTTGCTGCACATTATTTTATTTGTGATGTATCTATTCAATCTATTACAACTTTCTCCCATCCACGCACCGTTTCTGGCGTCGTTACCCGAAAGGGACTGACAACCCCTTTAACACGTCGGGTTGCGAGGTGTTGTTATTTGTGTGCAGGGGTTGTTTACATTGTGTTGCTTGGTTATCCTACTAGTTCGATAACCTTGGTTTCATTTCTGAGGGAAATACCTGCCGTTGTGCTGCATCATCCCTTCCTCTTTGGGGAAATACCGTCGTAGCTTCAAGCGACATCAGCGTCGTGGGCGGAGAACATGTCCAGGACGTCCTACACCGTGAGGTTCAGGGCAGTCGGGCCGGCTCCTGGTGTCTAGCCTGGCAGAACGGAGCTTGAGGCTTAGGTGTCGGCTCCCAACAAGCTCACGGCCACGACCTCTGCCGGCCTTGGCGCGGAAGCCGCCCATGATGGACGCAGGTGCGCGGAGGCGCGTGTCGTCATGGCCCGGCTCGTCACGAGCTCGGTGCTGGCCGGCGGCACCTCCGACCCTTCGGGATGGCTACCACCTCGCTCGGCAACATCCGGCGCACGCTAAGCCACCTCCACCTCCGGGACGACGGGGTTAGTCCCCTCTCGCTCTGGGGCCGTCTGGTTAGCTTCGCCTGCTCCAGTCGGCGCCTAATCCTCTACAACCAGCGGCTCCGACTGCTCCAGATCAGTGGCCTCTGGGAACACGCTACGGGCCGGGTCCTCCGCGGCCTTAGCTTCGGCTTCCGCCTGCGCCTTGGATGCGGCCTCCGCCTGCGCCTTGGTCGCTGCCTCAGCCTCCGCCTGCGCAGTGGTCGCTGCCTCGGCCTCAAGTCGCGCCGCGACCTCCCGCTCCTCCCGCGCTTCTCGTGCATTCCTCTTTGTCGCTTCCCGAAGGGCAGCGGCAGGGACCACATGACGGGCCTCCTCATAGCCACCTGCTGTTCCGATCAGCGAGGCGGACGGAGCCCGTGATATGGAAAGGGGAGCCCTGCGCGGCAAAGCAAGCAAAGATGAGAAGTTTGCAAGAGAGAAACAATCAAGATAGCTCATGCGCACTTATCCGGACACCATTGGGCCTCCTTCTGGGCCCTTCGTATGGCGGCCACCTTCGCGGCCTCTTGCCACTTGTTCGCGGCTGTCCACTTGCCTTCTTGGGTGGCTTGCTGCCAAACATCCTTTTGGTGTGGCGCTTAGACGAGTCGGTGCAGCAGTCGGCGCTCCGCCTGTTGGCCGCGTCGTCGAGGAGCCGACGTCGGCCCTATCGGCGCCTTCGGGGCGGCGTTCTCCGTCGCCGTCTTCGTCATCATCCGGCTAGTCCCGGACATTGCCGCCTGATACGTCTCCAACGTATCTATAATTTTTTATTACTCCATGCTATATTATCTACTGTTTTGGACATTATTGGGCTTTATTTTCCACTTTTATATTATTTTTGGGACTAACCTATTAACTGGAGGCCCAGCCCAGAATTGCTGTTTTTTGCCTATTTCAGAGTTTCGAAGAAACGAATATCAAACGGAGTCCAAACGGAACGAAACCTTCGGGAACGTGATTTTCTCACCGAATATGGCCCAGGAGACTTGGACCCTACGTCAAGAAAGAAAGGAGGTGGGCACGAGGTAGGGGGGCGCGCCCACCCCCCCAGGGCGCGCCCTCCACCCTCATGGGCCCCACCTTGCTCCACCGACGTCGCCTTCCTCCTATATATACCTACGCACTTCAAACGATCGACACGGAGCCAAAACCTAATTCCACCGCCGCAACCTTCTCGCACTCCACGAGATCCCATCTTGGGGCCTGTTAGGAGCTCTGCTGTAAGGGGAATCCACCACGGAGGGATTCTACATCATCACCATAGCCCCTCCGATGAAGTGTGAGTAGTTTACCTCAGACCTTCGGGTCCATAGTTAGTAGCTAGATGGCTTCTTATCTATTTTTGGATCTCAATACAATGTTCTCCCCCTCTCTCGTGGAGATCTATTTGATGTAATCTTCTTTTTGCGGTGTGTTTGTTGAGATTGATGAATTGTGGGTTTATGATCAAGATTATCTATGAACAATATTTGAATCTTCTCTGAATTCTTTTATGTATGATTGGTTATCTTTGCAAGTCTCTTCGAATTATCAGTTCGGTTTGGCCTACTAGGTTGGTTTTTCTCGCAATGGGAGAAGTGCTTAGCTTTGGGTTCAATCTTGCGGTGTCCTTTCCTAGTGACAGTAGGGACAGCAAGGCACGTATAGTATTGTTGCCATCGAGGATAACAAGATGGGTTTTTTTTATCATATTGCATGAATTTATCCCTCTACATCATGTCATCTTGCTTAAGGCGTTACTCTGTTTTCTTGAAGTTAATACTCTAGATGCATGCTGGATAGCGGTCGATGAGTGGATTAATAGTAGTAGATGCAGGCAGGAGTTGGTCTACTTGTCTCGTACGTGATGCCTGTATACATGATCATACCTAGATATTCTCATAACTATGCTCAATTCTGTCAATTGTTCAACAGTAATTCGTTCACCCACTGTAAAATACTTATGCTCTTGAGAGAAGCCACTAGTGAAATCTATGGCCCCCGGGTCTATCTCCATCAGATTAATCTTCCATCACTTTAATATTGCCTTTGCTTTTTTACTTTGCTTTTTATTTTACTTTGCATCTTTATACCAAAAAATACCAAAAATATTATCTATCATATCTATCAGATCTCACTCTCGTAAGTGACCGTGAAGGGATTGACAACCCCTTATCGCGTTGGTTGCGAGGAGTTATTTGTTTTGTGTAGGTACGAGGGACTCGCGCGTAGCCTCCTACTGGATTGATACCTTGGTTCTAAAAAACTGAGGGAAATACTTACGCTACTTTGCTGCATCATCCTTTCCTCTTCAAGGAAATCCAACGCAGTGCTCAAGAGGTAGCAAGAAGAATTTCTGACGCCGTTGCCGGGGAGTCTACGCAAAAGTTAACATACCAAGTACCCATCATAATCCATTATCTCCCGCATTACATTATTTGCCATTTGCCTCTCGTTTTCCTCTCCCTCACTTCACCCTTGCCGTTTTATTCGCCCTCTCTTTTCCGTTTGCCTTTTCTCGCTTGCTTTTTGTTTGCTCGTGTGTTGGATTGCTTGTTTGTCACGATGGCTCAAGATAATACCAAATTGTGTGACTTTACCAATACCAACAATAATGATTTCCTTAGCACTCCGATTGCTCCTCTTACCAACACTGGATCTTGTGAAATCAATGCTGCTTTGTTGAATCTTGTTATGAAAGATCAATTCGCCGGCCTTCCTAGTGAAGACGTCGCTACTCATCTAAATAGCTTCGTGGATTTGTGTGATATGCAAAAGAAGAAAGATGTTGATAATGATATTGTTAAATTGAAGCTATTTCCTTTTTCTCTTAGAGATCGTGCTAAAGCTTGGTTTTCGTCTTTGCCTAAAAATAGTATTGATTCTTGGAACAAGTGCAAAGATCTCTAAGTATTTTTCCTCCCGCTAAGATCATCTCTCTTAGGAACGATATTATGAATTTTAAGCAACTTGATCATGAACATGTTGCACAAGCTTGGGAGAGAATGAAATTAATGATACGTAATTGCCCTACTCATGGATTGAACTTGTGGATGATTATACAAAAATTTTATGCCGGATTGAATTTTGCTTCTAGAAATCTTTTAGATTCGGCCGCGGGAGGCACTTTTATGGAAATCACTTTAGGAGAAGCCACTAAATTCCTATATAATATTATGGTTAATTATTCTCAATGGCACACTGAAAGATCTACTAATAAAAAAGTGCATGCGATAGAAGAAATTAATGTTTTGAGTGGAAAGATGGATGAACTTATCAAATTATTTGCAACTAAGAGTGTTTCTTCTGATCTTAATGATATGCCTTTGTCTACTTTGATTGAGAATAATAATGAATCTATGGATGTGAATTTTGTTGGTAGGAATAATTTTGGTAACAACGCGTATAGAGGGAATTTTAATCCTAGGCCTTATCCTAGTAATCCTTCTAATAATTATGGAAATTCCTGCAACAACTCTTATGTAAGATGCCCTCTGAATTTGAGACTAGTGTTAAAGAGTTTATGAATTCGCAAAAGAATTTTAATGCTTTGCTTGAAGAAAAATTGCTTAAAGTTGATGAATTGGCTAGGAACGTTGATAGAATTTCTCTTGATGTTGATTCTTTAAAGCCTAGATCTATTCCTCCTAAGCATGATATCAATGAGTCTCTCAAATCCATGAGAAATTTCCATTGATGAGTGCAAGGAAAGAACCTCTAGGATGCGTGCTACGAAAGATGCCTTTATTAAAGCGTGTTCTTCCAATTTCCATGAAAATAAAGATGAAGATCTAAAAGTTATTGATGTGTCCCCTATTAAATCTTTGTTTTCCAATATGAATCTTGATAATGATGAGACTGAATATGATCCACCTTTACCTAGAAGGCGTTCCAAAATTCGGAGTTTTTAGATCTTGATGCTAAAATTGATAAAAGTGGGATTGAAGAAAGCAAAACCCTAGATGTTGCTAAACCCACTATTTTGGATTTCAAGGAATTTAATTATGAAAGTTGCTCTTTGATTGATTGTATTTCCTTGTTGCAATCCGTGCTAAATTCTCCTCATGCTTATAGTCAAAATAAAGCCTTTACCAAACATATCGTTGATGCCTTGATGCAATCTTATGAAGAAAAACTTGAGTTGGAAGTTTCTATCCCTAGAAAACTTTATGATGAGTGGGAACCAACTATTAAAATTAAGATTAAGGATCATGAATTTTATGCTTTATGTGATTTGGGTTCGAGTGTTTCCACTATTCCCAAAACTTTGTGTGATTTGCTAGATTTCCGCGATTTTGATGATTGCTCTCTAAACTTGCACCTTGCGGATTCCACTATTAAGAAACCTATGGGAAGAATTAATGATGTTATTATTGTTGCAAAAAGGAATTATGTGTCCGTAGATTTTATCGTTCTTAATATAGATTGCAATCCTTCATGTCCTATTATTCTTGGTAGACCTTTCCTTAGAACGATTGGTGCAATTATTGATATGAAGGAAGGGAATATTAGATTCCAGTTTCCATTAAAGAAAGGCATGGAACACTTCCCTAGGAAGAAAATAAAATTACCATATGAATCTATCATGAGAGCCACTTATGGATTGCCTGCCAAAGATGGCAATACCTAGATCTATCCTTGCTTTTATGCCTAGCTAGGGGCGTTAAACAATAGCGCTTATTGGGAGGCAACCCAATTTTTTTTAGTTTTGTTTTCTTTTACTTTTGTTTAGGAATAAATCTTCAATCTAGCCTCTGGTTAGATGTGCTTTTATGTTTTAATTAGTGTTTGTGCCAAGTTAAACCTATAGGATCTTCTTGGATGATAGTTATTTGATCTTGCTGTAATTTCCAGAAACTTTCTGTTCACGAAAACAATTGTTTAAAATCACCAGAACGTTATAAAATAGTGATTCCAATTTCTGCTGATCAATAAACAAATTGACTAGGCCTTACTATTTTTGCTGAATTTTTGGAGTTCCAGAAGATTGCGTTATTTACAGATTACTACAGACTGTTCTGTTTTTGACCGATTCTGTTTTTCGTGTGTTGTTTGCTTATTTTGATGAATCTATGGCTAGTAAAATAGTTTATAAAACATAGAGAAGTTGGAACACAGTAGGTTTAACACCAATATAAATAAAGAATGAGTTCATTACAATACCTTGAAGTGGTCTTTTGTTTTCTTTCGCTAACGGAGCTTACGAGATTTCTGTTGAGTTTTGTGTTGTGAAGTTTTCAAGTTTTGGGTGAAATCTTTTGATGGATTATGGAACAAGGAGTGGAAAAATCCTAAGCTTGGGTATTCCCATGGCACCCCCAATATAATCTAAGGACACCAAAAAGTCAAAGCTTGGGGATGCCCCGGAAGGCATCCCCTCTTTCGTCTTCGTCCATCGGTAACTTTACTTGGAGCTATATTTTTATTCACCACATGATATGTGTTTTGCTTGGAGCGTCTTGTATGATTTGAGTCTTTGCTTTTTAGTTTAACACAATCATCCTTTCTTTACACACCTTTTGAGAGAGCCATACATGAATTGGAATTTGTTAGAACACTCTTTGTGCTTCACTTATATCTTTTGAGTTATATAGTTTTGCTCTAGTGCTTCACTTATATCTTTTAGAGCACGGTGGTGGATTTGTTTAAAAAAAACTCTTGATCTCTCATGCTTCACTTAGATTATTTTGAGAGTCTTAAATAGCATGGTAATTTCTTAATAATCTTAATATGCTTGGTATTCAAGATTTGTAAAACTTTCTTTTGAGTGTGTTGTATACTAAGAAAAGTTTGGTGCTTGATGATTTTTTTGAGATATGGAGGTGATAATTTCAAAGTCGTGCTAGTTGAGTAGTTGTGAATTTGAGAAATGCTTGTGTTGAAGTTTGCAAGTCCCGTAGCATTCACGTATGGTAAACGTTATGTAACAAATTTGAAACATGAGGTGTTCTTTGATTGTCCTCCTTATGAGTGGCGGTCGGGGACGAGCGATGGTATTTTTCCTACAAATCTATCCCCCTAGGAGCATGCGCGTAGTGCTTGGTTTTTGATGACTTGTAGATTTGTGCAATAAATATGTGAGTTCTTTATGACTAATGTTGAGTCCATGGATTATACGCACTCTCACCCTTCCATCATTGCTAGCCTCTTCGGTACCGTGCATTGCCCTTTCTCACATTGAGAGTTGGTGCAAACTTCACCGTGCATCCAAACCCCATGATATGATACGCTCTTTCACACATAAACCTCCTTATATCTTCCTCAAAACAGCCACCATACCTACCTATTATGGCATTTCCATAGCCATTCCGAGATATATTGCCATGCAACTTTCCACCATTCCGTTCATCATGACACCTTCATCATTGTCATATTTCTTAAGCATGATCATGTAGTTGGCATAGTATTTGTGGCAAAGCCACCGTTCATAATTCTTTCATACATGTCACTCTTGATTCATTGCATATCCCTAAGACATCACGGAGGCATTCATATAGAGTCATACTTTGTTCTAGTATCGAGTTGTAATCATTGAGTTGTAAATAAATAGAAGTGTTATGATCATCATTTAATAAAGCATTGTCCCAAGAAAAAGAGAAAGGCCAAAGAAAAAAAGGACAAAAAAAGTGAAATAAAAAGGGGCAATGCTACTATCCTTTTTTTCCACACTTGTGCTTCAAAGTAGCACCATAATCTTCATGATAGAGAGTCTCTTGTTTTGTTACTTTCATATACTAGTGGGAATGTTTTTCATTATAGAACTTGGCTTGTATATTCCAACAATGGGCCTCCTCAAGTGCCCTAGGTCTTCGTTAGCAAGCAAGTTGGATGCACACCCACTTAGTTTCTTTTGTTGAGCTTTCATACATTTATAGCTCTAGTGCATCCGTTGCATGGCAATCCCTACTCCTTGCATTAACATCAATCGATGGGCATCTCCATAGCCCATTTATTAGCCTCGTTGATGTGAGACTTTCTCCTTTTTTGTCTTCTCCAAATAACCCCCATCATCATATTCTATTCCACCCATAGTGCTATATCCATGGCTCACACTCATGTATTGCATGAAAGTTTATAAAGTTTGAGATTACTAAAGTATGAAACAATTTCTTGGCTTGTCACAGGGGTTGTGCATGATGAGAGCATTCTTGTGTGACGAAAATGGAGCATGACTAAACTATATGATTTTGTAGGGATGAACTTTCTTTGGCCATGTTATTTTGAGAAGAGATAATTGCTTAGTTAGTATGCTTGAAGTATTATTATTTTTATGGCAATATGAACTTTTATCTTGAATCTTTCAGATCTAAATAATCATACCACAATTAAGAAGAATTACATTGGAATTATGCCAAGTAGTACTCTGCCTCAAAAACTCTGTTTTTATCATTTACCTACTCGAGGACGAGCAGGAATTAAGCTTGGGGATGCCTGATACGTCTCCAATGTATCTATAATTTTTGATTGCTCCATGCTATATTATCTACTGTTTTGGACATTATTGGGCTTTATTTTCCACTTTTATATTATTTTTGGGACTAACCTATTAACCGGAGGCCCAGCCCAGAATTGTTGTTTTTTGCCTATTTCAGAGTTTCGAAGAAACGGAATATAAAACGGAGTCCAAACGGAACGAAACCTTCGGGAACGTGATTTTCTCACCGAATATGACCCAGGAGACTTGGACCCTACGTCAAGAAATAAAGGAGGTGGGCACGAGGTAGGGGACGCGCCCTCCACCCTCATGGGCCCCACCTTGCTCCACCGACATACTTCTTCCTCCTATATATACCTACGTACCCCCAAACGATCAGATACGGAGCAAAAAACCTAATTCCACTGCCGCAACCTTCTGTACTCACGATATCCCATTTTGGGGCCTGTTCCGGAGCTCCGCCGGAAGGGGAATCCACCACGGATGGCTTCTACATCATCACCATAGCCCCTCCGATGAAGTGTGAGTAGTTTACCTCAGACCTTCGGGTCCATAGTTAGTAGCTAGATGGCTTCTTCTCTCTTTTTGGATCTCAATACAATGTTCTCCCCCTCTCTCGTGGAGATCTATTCGATGTAATCTTCTTTTTGCGGTGTGTTTATTGAGACCAATGAATTGTGGGTTTATGATCAAGATTATGTATGAACAATATTTGAATCTTCTCTGAATTCTTTTATGTATGATTGGTTATCTTTGCAAGTCTCTTCTAATTATCAGTTTGGTTTGGCCTACTAGATTGGTTTTTTCTTGCAATGGGAGAAGTGCTTAGCTTTGGGTTCAATCTTGCGGTGTCCTTTCCCAGTGACAGTAGGGGCAGCAAGGCACGTATAGTATTGTTGCCATCGAGGATAACAAGATGGGGTTTTTATCATATTGCATGAATTTATCCCTCTACATCATGTCATCTTGCTTAAGGCGTTACTCTGTTTTCTTGAACTTAATACTCTAGATGCATGCCGGATAGCGGTCGATGAGTGGAGTAATAGTAGTAGATGCAAAGGTGAGTCGGTCTACTTGTCTCGGACGTGATGCCTATATACATGATCATACCTAGATATTCTCATAACTATGCTCAATTCTGTCAATTGCTCAACAACAATTCGTTCACCCACCGTAAAATACTTATGCTATTGAGAGAAGCCACTAGTGAAATCTATGGCCCCCGGGTCTATCTCCATCAGATTAATCTTCCATCACTTTATTATTGCCTTTGCTTTTTTACTTTGCTTTTTATTTTACTTTGCATCTTTATACCAAAAATACCAAAAATATTATCTATCAAATCTCACTCTCGTAAGTGACCGTGAAGGGATTGACAACCCCTTATCGCGTTGGTTGCGAGGAGTTATTTGTTTTGTGTAGGTACGAGGGACTCGCGCGTAGCCTCCTATTGGATTGATACCTTGGTTCTCAAAAACTGAGGGAAATACTTACACTACTTTGCTGCATCATCCTTTCCTCTTCAAGGAAATCCAACGCAGTGCTCAAGAGGTAGCACCGCCTCCTTCGTCACGGCCTCCCCCAGTGGTGTCGTCATCGCCTTCATCCTCCAACGCGGCCGCCCCCAGCTCTGGGTCGCCCACGTCGCTCTCCTCGCGGTCCATCATCCACCGGTGGCCCAGAGCCGAAGCGCTGACTGCCGCCTGGCCAGGGAAGCGCTGCCCCACGCCCGGGTGGTCAGGTCGGATGAAGAGCAATGCATGGGCAAAGAATGGGGAACGGGTACTAACCGGTGGTGGCGGATTGGCGCGGCTATATGGCGCCTTGCCGAAGCTCCAGTGGTCTCGTTGAGCTGCCTCCTGGAGAAATAATTGACATGCCGGACCATCTCAACAGTCGGCCGCTCCTTGGTCGACATCCGGCACATATCCCGGCGGCCGCTCATCTCACTGATCAGATGTGTTCTTGCTGGGAGGGGCGAAACCCGATGCTCAACGAAGGCGACTAGCAGGTCTGCTGGCTTAAGGCCCTCCAAGTCCATCATCTCTTGAAGCCGGATGAGGACGTTGGTGATGGCAGCCGGCAAAGGTTTTAGCGGCTGCCCCCAGTTGTTCTGTGGCTCAGCAGGCGGGCCGCTCACAAAGTTCGGTAGGTTGAAGAAGTCGCAAGTTGGGTCGAGGGTGCGGAAGTAGAAGTAGGACTTCTGCCACAGCTTCGCCGACTCCAGCAGCGTAATGGCCGGGAAGCGGGTCCCAGAGCCGGTGCGCCGCACGGAGACGCAGGCCTAGCACTGGGCCGGTTCACCCTTGGCCTGGGTGCCCAGCTTGAGGTAGAAGAACCTGCCCCACAACTCGAGCATGGGCAGGACGTCGAGATAGCCCTCGCAGAAAGTAATGAAGGCGGAGAGCAACACCACCGTGTTTGGAGTGAGGTGGTGAGGTTGAAAGCGATAGAAGTTAAGGAAGGAGCAGAGGAAGCCACTTGCCGGCAGGCCGAATCCCCTGAGGAAGTGGTTCTGGAAGACAACGAACTCGTCGTCCCTCGGCGCTGACGAGATCTCCCTCGCCTCGGGGAGGCGTGTCCCCACCCTCGTCGCGACGGGAAGCCTCCGCGTCGCACGGAGGAACTCGAGGTGCCCCTCATGGACGTTGGAGCCGTCCCAGTCGCCTCGCGCCATGGCTCGGCTTGCGGTGGATGGGCGGTGGCGCGGAGAGGTCAGTCAGCGATGGAGTTGCAAGAGCACTTTGACGGTGCGTGGCGCAGCAGCAAAGAAGCAAAGGAGCCACGGTGGCGAGGAAGCAAAAGAGCAGGGAACAAGAAGAGGAGGAGGATGGAGGGGGGTACGTGCGTCTGGCCGCCCCCTCCTCCCCATTTATATGGCGGCAACGGCGGAGCCGAGGCGATGCCTAGTGGCGGCGTGGGGATTAACTGTGCCCACGCCCCGCATGACCCCGCAAATTCCGCGCCATGATGGCGCACATTTACTCTGCCCCGGAAGGGTAACCGCCCACCTCGGCTGCAGCAGATCCGCGGGCGCGCCAAGGCCGTGTGGTGGTGGGCCTGAGCCTGCGGTGATGTCCCGTCGCGCGCACATGGGCTGGCGGGCCGGCCTGGCCTGCTGGCAACGCGCGGCGAGCGAGCAACGGGCGACAAGCGTGCCACCCGGGGGCGAACCATCCTGTGCCTGCCGCGGCAATTCAAATTCACCAGGCGGTCGAACCTTTCTCGGCTGGCTCCTTTCAGGTGGCTTCTTCAAGCCGGACGAAGTCAAGACATAGGATCTCTCAGAGGGGGAAATTGCTGAGGCACTCCGACTTTGAGCTATGGCGCCTCACCAGCTTCAAGGACTACTATCGGGGGGATAGACCACAGGTAGCATCATCCACACCCCTTAGCATTTCAAGACATTGGGGCTACCCCAGCCCCTGGAGCCTAGCGACCACGCGGCCGGCTTCCAGAAGATGACGCCCCTCTAGAAGGCGGTCAAAACCACGCGGCCAGCTCCCATAAGACGGCGCATTCCCAGAATACGGCTTGGGGAGCAGGCCGGCCTCCAGCAGCTGGCCTGTCCTTCCCCTCGGAGTCTGTACTCAACCACTACGACAAGACGGGGCGTGGCTACACGACCACTTACTCCCCTGAATCCCGGAGGAGCGTGGCTACAGATTGAGCTGACCATGCGGCCACCTACCTGCCAGGCGCAGGACTGTAGCCATGTGACTCATGACATGGCCCTCGTCAGCAAGGGCCATGCTACCACAAAGGACAATTAGTACGGCCCACAGGTGGCGGGCCCTACCTGTCTGCTGATACGTCTCTAACGTATCTATAATTTATGAAGTCTTCATGCTATTATATTATCAACCTTGGATGTTTTATATGCATTTATATGCTATTTTATATGATTTTTGGGACTAACCTATTAACCTAGAGCCTAGTGCCACTTTCTGTTTTCTCCTTGTTTTAGAGTATGGCAGAAAAGGAAAACCAAACGGAGTCCAACTGACCTGAAACTTGACGGGGCTTATTTTTGGACCAGAAGAAGGCCAAGGAGTCAATGAGTTGGGCCAGAAGAGTCCCGGGCTTCCCACGAGGGTGGGGGCACTCCCACCCCCTGGGCACGTCTCCCTGCCTCGTGGACAGCCCGGAGACCCCCCCTAACTTGTTCTCGACGCCAACACCTCTCATATGTATCCAAACTTCCAGAAAGAAACCTAGATTGGAAGTTCCGCCACCACAAGCCTCTTTAGCCACGAGAAATCAATCTAGGCCCTCTCTGGCACCCTGCCGGAGGGGGCCATCATCACCGGAGGCCATGGAGGAGGATCCCGGAGGGGCCATAATCGCCATGAAGGCCAAGGACCAGAGGGAGAACCTCTCCCCATATAGGGGGGAGGCCATGGAGGAGGAAGCACAAGGGGGAGCACCTCTCCTCCTCTCTCTCGGTGGCGTGGGAGTGCCATCGGGAAGGGAATCATCACCGCGGTGATCGTCTTTGTTAACATCACCATCATCACCACCATCCTCATCTATTTTACGCGGTCCACTCTCCCGCACCCCGCTGTAATCCCTACTTGAACATGGTGCTTTATGCCACATATTATGATCCAATGATGTGTTTCCATCCTATGATGTTTTGAGTAGATATCCTTTGTCTTTTGGTTGATTGATGATATAGATTGGTATGGGTTGTACATTTTATTTTGGTGCTGTCCTATTTTGCCCTCCGTGTCGCGCAAGCGTGAGGGATTCCCGCTGTAGGGTGTTGCAATACGTTTATGATTCTCTTATAGTGGGTTGCTTGAGTGACAGAAGCATAAACCTGAGTAAGGGGTTGTTGTGTATGGGATAAAGGGGACTTGATGCTTTAATGCTATGGTTGGGTTTTACCTTAATGATCTTTAGTAGTTGCGGATGCTTGCTAGAATTCCAATCATAAGGGCATATGATCCAAGAAGAGAAAGTATGTTAGCTTATGCCTCTCCCTCATATTAAATTTCAATGACGACTACCGGTCTTGTTAACAATTGCCTAGGACAATTCCGCACACCGATCCATCATTATTCCACACTTGCTATTTATAATATTTATTAATATATTCTAACTTTATGATAACAGCACCTACTTTTATATTTTAGCTCTCCGATATCATGCAAAGGTATCCTCTTCATACCCACAACGTAGTTTTATTTCTCGTTTCTAGTTGGAAGCAAACGTTCGGTGTACGTAGAGTCGGATCAGTGGCAGATATGACTTGAGATAATATTGATCTTACCTTTAGCTCCTTGTGGGTTCGACACTCCATACTTATCATTTCCACCTTTCGGAATTTCTATGATGATTCCCTGCACTTGGGGATTATCAAGCTCTTTTCTGGCGCCGTTGCCGGGGAGCAATAGCGTGGGGTTGATATTCTCATGTGTGCTTGTTTGCTTTCTTCACTAAGTAGATTTTGTTTTTCCTTTTTGTTTTTTGTTTAGTTGTGGGTGAAACATACAAAAAAATTAAAATAATGAAAATACAAAAAATTTACTTGCCTCTCATGCCTAAAAAGTTTTTCAAAAAGAGAAGTGATTGGAAAGTTATGCATTGAAGAAGTGAGGGTCGACCTTGAGCACTTGTGTTCATGCTCACGGAAAAAATGTAGAAATTTTTTCATGGAAGTTTCTCTGTAAATAATTATCCCCTTGTATATATCTATTTTATTATAAAAATAATGTGCCAAGCTTTGGTTTTAGGATGATTAGATTGCTTCTTTACTATGTGCAGAACAAAAACAGAAACTTTGGCTGTAGCGTGTGATTTTACATTTCTTACTGGAAAGTCAAATGGATCTTAAACGTTTTGCACATTACTTCTGTACAAAATTTTCAAGTTTTCAAATTTATTTCATAATTTTTGGAGTTACAGAAGTTTACTAAACTTCCAGATTACTACAGACTGTCCTGTTTCTGACAGATTCTGTTTTTCGTGTGTTGTTTGCTTATTTTGATGAATCTATGGCTAGTAATGGAGTTTATGAACCATAGAGAAATTTGAATAAAGTATGTTTAACACCAATATAAATAAACAATGAGTTCATTACAGTACCTTAAAGTGGTAGTTTGCTTTATTACACTAACGGATCTCACAAAGTTTTTGTTAAAGTTTTGTGTGGATGAAGTGTTCGAAGATCGAGGAGCTATCAATATGAGAAGAATAAAGAGAGACAAGAGTTCAATCTTGGGGATGCCCAAGGCACCCCAAGTAAATATTTCAAAGTATACTCAAGCATCTAAGCTTGGGGATGCCCCGGTTGGCATCCCATCTTTCTTCTTCAACAAATATCGGTATACCTCGGTTTTTGTTTTGTTCACATGATTTGTGTCCTTTGTGTTTTTCTTTTTCTTCAAGAACCATGCTAGTGTGAGATGTCCCTTCATAAATTTATATAATACTTCATGTGCTTCACTTATATCTTTTAAGTATGATCTTGTAGAATTGCTCTTTGTGCTTCACTTAAATCTTTTGAGTATGGTTTTATAGAATGCTTTGTGTGCTTCACTTATACATTTTGAGCTTGGATACTGGTTAGCCTATATTAATTGTAGAATTATCCATGAACTTAACTTATATCTTTTGTAGTATGAATAATACTATCATCTAAATTGGGTTTGGAAGAGTGTCAACTTTAGGAATTAGTGTTCCCACTATTCCGAATGAGAAGAATTTTGCTTATGTGGAGAGTAGAAAAATTTCTATGCATGTAGATCATGAAAAGAATGCCCTATGTGGTGGTTATATTGTTGAATTAATTCATGATGCTACTAAAAACTATTATGAGGGAGGAATATATGCTTATAGGAGTTGCAATAATATCAAGTTTCCTCTCTATGTGCTTAAAGTTTTGAAGTTATACTTGTTTTGCCTTCCTATGCTAGTTGATTCTTGTTACTATAAATTAGGTGATCACGAAATCCCTATGCATAGGAAGTGGGTTAGATTTAAATATTCTAGTCATATTCTTCATGATGCTCTCTTTATGTTTCAATTCCTATCTTTTATGTGAGCATCATTGAAATCATCGTGCCTAGCTAAAAGGCATTAAAGAAAATCGCTTGTTGAGAGACAACCCAATATTTACCCTTACTGTTTTTTTGTGTCTACATGATTAAGCTACTGTATTAATCATGTTTTATAGCTTTTGTTTCAATAAAGTGCCAAGTAAGACCTTTGGGAAGACTTCGGTGAAAGTTAATGTGATCTTGCTGTAAAAAACAGAAACTTTGTGCTCACGAGATTAGCTGCCATTTTTTTTTTACAGAAGAGTGATTTTAAGTTGATTCTTTTTGAAGAAGATTAATAGACAAATTCCTCACGTCCACCAATTTATTTCATAATTTTTGGAGTAGCATAAGTACGGTTGCTGTTCAGATAATTACAGACTGTTCTGTTTCTAACAGATGCTGTTTTCATTGCATAGTTTGCTTGTTTTCTAGTTTCTATGGCTTATATTTCTCAATATAAATTGTAGAAATGATAAGTTACAGTAGGAATTGTGTGAGAACAACTATGAACCTTGTATTTGACAGTACCAAAGTGAAATGTTTGCTCTTTATCATACTAACCTATCTCACGAAGTTCCGTTAAGTTTTGTGTGATTGAAGTTTTCAAGCTTTGGGTGGGATATCGATATGAGGAGAATAAGGAGTGGAAAGAACCTAAGCTTGGGGATGCCCAAGGCACCCCAAGGTAATATTCAAGGAATACTCAAGTGCCTAAGCTTGGGGATGCCCCAGAAGGCATCCCCTCTTTCGTCTTCAAAACTATCGGTATACCTTACTCGGAGCTATATTATTATTCGTCACATGATATGTATTTTGCTTGGAGCATATTTTCAAATTTACTTGCTGTTTTAATAAAATCATTGGACCTGAATTATTGAATGAAAAAGAATCCTCCCATGGCTAGTTAATTATTTGACTGCTCAATGTTCTTCACTTATATCTTTTGGAGTAGTTTGTCATTTACCCATGTGCTTCACGAATATCCTATGAGTAAATCGGTGAATAAATTGAATGTCATAAAACTGAATTCATATGCTTATAACATGGGGAGTAATGACTTCACACATAATAAGTATAGGTAGTAAACTCATTGAAAGTTAGCAAACGTAGAATTGGTCACTTGAACAATTCATGAAAGAATATTGAAGGAAGAGAGATTTCACATATAAATATACTATCTTGGACATCTTTTGTAATTGTGAGCACTCATTAAAATATGACTTGATAAAAGGTTGATGTTGGACAAGGAAGGCAACTTAATGGGTTATGTTTTTTTATATCCGAAATAAAGTATATTGTCATGGATCATCCAACATGTTGAGCTTGCCTTTCCCTCTCATGCTAGCCAAATTCTTTGCACCAAGTAGAGATACTACTTGTGCTTCCAAACATCCCTTAAAACAAGTTTTGCCATGAGAGTCCACCATACCTACCTATGGATTGAGTAAGATCCTTCAAGTAAGTTGTCATCGGTGCATGCAATAAAAATTGCCCTCTAAATACGTATGATCTATTAATGTGGAGAAAATAAGCTTTACACGATATTGTGATGTGGAAGAAATAAAAGCGACGGACTGCATAATAAAGGTCCATATCACAAGTGGCAATATAAAGTGACGTTCTTTTGCATTAAGATTTTGTACATCAAACCTTAAAAGCGCATGACAACCTCTGCTTCCCTCCGCGAAGGGCCTATCTTTTACTTTTATCTTCTACCTTATGCAAGAGTCATGGTGTTCTTCACCTTTCCTTTTTACATTTTATCCTTTGGCAAGCACATTGTGTTTTATATATACCGATATATATATATATATATATATATATATATATATATATATCCAATTGGATGTAAGTTATCATGAACTATTATTGTTGACATTACCCTTGAGGTAAAAGGGTGGGAGGCGAAACTATAAGCCCCTATCTTTTTCTGTGTCCGATTAAAACTTTGAACCCATAAATATCATGTGAGTGTTAGCAATTGTGAAATATTAAATGATAGTTGAGTATGTGGAGTTTGCTGAATCAAAGCTCTGACATAGACCCTTCCTGTAAATAGGATGAATTGCAATTGTTTGATGACAGAGAATATACTTTATTAGTTCCAAGAAAGTTTATTATCTATACTTTAAACATGTGAATAGCTTGTTACTTGATCATGAAAAGTTTTATAATATGAGCTACTGTTATGACCTATATTGATGCTAGAAAAAGTGAGTGAAATTATCATTTATCAAACTTGTGCACTTGCTAGCATTCACACTTCATAAATTATTTCTTTTATCATTTACCTACTCGAGGACGAGCAGGAATTAAGCTTGGGGATGCTGATACGTCTCCAACGTATCTATAATTTATGAAGTCTTCATGCTATTATATTATCAACCTTGGATATTTTATATGCATTTATATGCTATTTTATATGATTTTTGGGACTAACCTATTAACCTAGAGCCCAGTGCCAGTTTCTGTTTTCTCCTTGTTTTAGAGTATCGCAGAAAAGGAAAACCAAACAGAGTCCAATTGAACTGAAACTTGATGGAGCTTATTTTTGGACCAGAAGAAGGCCAAGGAGTCAAAGAGTTGGGCCAGAAGAGTCCCGGGCTGCCCACGAGGGTGGGGGCGCGCCCACCCCCGGGGCGCGCCTCCTTGCCTTGTGGACAGCCCGGAGACCCCCCCCCCCCTGACTTGTTCTCGACGCCAAAACCTCTCATATATACCAAAACTTCCAGAAAGAAACCTAGATCAGAAGTTCCGCCGCCGCAAGCCTCTGTAGCCATGAGAAATCAATATAGGCCCTCTCTGGCACCCTGCCGGAGGGGGCCATCATCACCGGAGGCCATGGAGGAGGATCCGGGAGGGGCCATCATCACCATGAAAGCTAAGAACCAGAGGGAGAACCTCTCCCCATCTAAGGGGGAGGCCATGGAGGAGTAAGCACAAGGGGGAGAACCTCTCCTCCTCTCCCTCAGTGGCGCCGGAGTGCCACCGGGAGGGAATCATCACCGCGGTGATCGCCTTCATCAACATCACCAACATCATCACCATCCTCATCTATTTTACGCGGTCCACTCTCCCACACACCGCTGTAATCCCTACTTGAACATGGTGCTTTATGCCACATATTATGATCCAATGATGTGTTGCCATCCTATGATGTTTTGAGTAGATATCCTTTGTCTTTGGGTTGATTGATGATATAGATTGGTATGAGTTGTATGTTTTTTTGGTTCTGTCCCATTGTGCCCTCCGTGCCGCGCAAGCGTGAGGGGTTCCCGCTGTAGGGTGTTGTAATATGTTTATGATTCGTTTATAGTGGGTTGCTTGAGTGACAGAAGCATAAACCCGAGTAAGGGGTTGTTGCGTATGGGATAAAGGGGACTTGATGCTTTAATGCTATGGTTGAGTTTTACCTTAATGATCTTTAGTAGTTGCGGATGCTTGCTAGAGTTCCAATCATAAGTGCATATGATCCAAGAAGAGAAAGTATGTTAGCTTATTCCTCTCCCTCATATGAAACTGCAATGATGACTACCGGTCTTGTTAACAATTGCCTAGGACAATTCCGCACACCGATCCATCATTATTCCACACTCGCTATTTATAATATTTAGTAATATATTCTAACTTTATGATAACATCACTTAATTTTATATTTTATCTCTCTGATGTCATGCAAAGTTATCCTCTTCATACCCACAATGTAGTTTTATTTCTCGTTTCTAGTTGGAAGCAAACGTTCGGTGTACGTAGAGTCGTATCAGTGGCAGATAGGACTTGAGAGAATATTGATCTTACCTTTAGCTCCTTGTGGGTTCGACACTCCATACTTATCACTTCCACCTTTGGGAATTTCTATCATGATTCCCTGCACTTGGGGATTATCATCTGCGGGCTCCCAGAAGATGGCGCATTCCTGGAAGGTGGCCTCGAGGGCGGGCTGGCCTCCAGCAGGCGGCCCTCCCCTCCCCTCGGAGTCCGCACTCACCTACTCCGACTAGACGGAGTGTGGCTATAGTGTGCGCTGACCAAGCGGCCACCAACCCGCCTGACGGTGGGACTGTAGCCATACAACTCCTGACGTGGCCTCTGTCATCAAGTACAAAGCTACGACAAAAGGAATGACCATGGCCCGCAGGTGGCAAGCCCTACCTGTCAGTCAGATTCTCAGCGTCCGGTGGGGCCCTCCAGAGGCGGGCCCTAGCAGCCAGCGGAGAACCCTGCGACCCTAGACTCTGACGTCCGGGTCCTACACCCGGCCATATTACCATTGTACCCCTGGGGGGTTGACCTATAAAAACCCCCCAGGGCTCACTCATGCAAAGGGTTCAGCCCTCATCCCATGCACACACACCATAGCTAGGAGAAGGAAGGTAGTAGCTCTGCCCTTCTTCCTCCTCTAGCAACACAGCTCAAGGAGCAACCTTGTAACCATTTGATCATAGTCATCCTAGCAGGAGTTGGGGTGTTATCTCTCCGAAGAGCCCGAACCTGGGTACGTCTTGTGTGCCTTTGAGCTCGTGCTCACTCTAGCTTCCGGAACCCGACGACGTCCTCATGGCTCCACACACGATAAGTCACCCCCTGGCATCTGACGTGAGATTACCACGACAATCGTTGGTATCTCCATACCTAGTTCAATCTCGTCGCCGGCAAGTCTCTTTACTCATTCCGTAATACAAGATCCCGTGACTAAACTCATTAGTCACATGCTTGAAAGCTTCTTGTGATGTTGTATTACCGAGAGGGCCCAAAGATATATCTCTGTCACACGGAGTGACAAATCCTAGTCTCGATCCATGCCAACCCAACAGACACCTTTGAAGATACTTGTAGAGCATCTCTATGACCACCCAGTTATGAAGTGATGTTTGATATCACACAAGGTATTGCTCCAGTATCCGGGAGTTGCATGATCTCATGGTCGACATGAAGAAAGTTATAGCAAATAGCTTAAACAATCTGATGCTAAGCTTACGTTTGGGTCTTGTCCATCACATCATTCTCCTAATGATGTGATCCCATTATCAAATGACAACTCGTGTCTATGGTTAGGAAACCATAACCATCTCTGATCAACGAGCACTACAGGAATCAGGCATTTCGCCGTCTGCCATGGCTGACGACAAAGGCATGTCTGGCGGACGGCAAAGGCCTTTCTCATCCACTAGCAGACAGCAACAGGTCCGGCTGAATTGGCTACGATGAAGGGCTCTTTGTTGTCTGCTGGCGGACGACAAAGACGAAACGGTCTTTGCTGTCCGCCAGTAGACGGGAAAGAGCCTGAACGGCACACATGCCAGGTTAGGTCTGTAGGGGGTTAACGACATGCTTTGCCGTCTTCTGGCAGACGGCAAAGATGCAAAGTTCTTTGCTGTCTGCCAGCAGGCGGCAAAGAAACCATATAGGCCAGCCAAGTGCCCCCCAGGTAGCACAGGTACCTGCCACGTGGCAGCTTTGTCGTCTGCTGGCTGATGGCAAAGCTCCTGTATATCCCCTTTATAGCCCTTGTTTTTTCTTAAATTCATTCAATTTGACACAATTTCACAGATATATATACACACACACACACACACACATTTCAAAAAAAATTCAACAACCATACCAACAATAAGTTTCCAACAACATAAGAAACATACAAGTTTCCAACAACATATCGAACATACAATGATTTCCAACAAGAAGTTTCCAACAACATATCCATATATGCATACATATCCAAAAGAAGTTTCCAACAACATATCCATATATACATACATATCCAAAAGAAGTTTCCAACAAGTTTCCATAAACAAAAAGGAAGCACAAGGAGAAGAGTACACTCCATCAATGCAAGCTTCCTCATCTAAAGCAAATCTGCAAATTGGGAAAGATGAAAGTTAGAAGAAGAAGAAGACTAGCTAGAAGAAAAAGAAGAAAAGGAAGAAGAAAAAGAAGAAAAGGAAGAAGAAGAAGAATAAGAATTTATCTTCTCTTTCTTTTTCTCCTCTCCTCTTCTTTATCTTCTTCTTCTTCTAACTAAGCTAGGTAAAAATGCTAAGTGTGTATGTCATTTTAGAGCTAACCTAGGTAAATTTGGTCATTCGGGAGCTAACCTAGGTAAAATGGATCATATTGGAGTTAACCTAGGTAAACTTGATCATTTGGGAGCTAACCTATGTAAAATGAATCATATTGGAGCTAACCTAGGTAAAATTGGTCATTTTGGAGCTAACCTAACTAATTATGCCATTTTTGAGTTAACTAAGCATATTATGCCATTTTGACATAAGTAAGCTAAGTATAGGTCTTTGTTGAGCTAACCCAGGTAACTAAGCATATTAGAGCTAATTTAGCATTTTAGAGCTAACTTAGGTCATTTTGGAGCTAACTTAGGTAAATTCATCATTTTGGAGCTAATTAGGCTTATTATGTCATTTTCGAGGAAAATAAGCTAACTATATGACATATATGAGGTTACCAAGATTGTTATGCCATTTCAAACCTAAGTAAGCTAATTATGCCATTTTTTACATAAGTAAGCTAAGTGTATGTCATTATTGAGCAAACCTAGGTAAATAAGCATATTAGAGATAACTTAGCATATTAGAGCTAACTTTGGTCATTTCAGAGGAAACAAAGCTAAGTATAGATCATTTTGGAGACCTGACATACCTAACATACTTCACTCCTCCTTCTTCTCCTCCTCCTTCATCATCCTAATGCGCTTAGAGCGGCGAGGCAGTGGGATGTACTCTTCTACCAAGATTGGCATGGTCATGTCATTCGGCTGTGGGACTGCCGGTGCCACCACCATCGCGAGGTCATTGTCAGGCACCACCACCATCGCGAGGCCATCTTCAGGCAGCACCATCGCTAGGTCATCGTCATCCACCACCATATCTTGCCCATCGTCAGCCACCACCATCGCTTGGCCATCGTCAGCCACCACCATCGCTTGGCCATCGTCAGCCACCACCATCGCGAGGTCATCGCAGACAGAATAGGCCGCACCTCCTCATCCCCACTCTCCTCCTCTTCTTCCCCACTCCATTCTGGATCATCCTCGCTGCTGCTTTCATTGTAGCCAGACTCGCTCCTGCTTTTGCTGTAGCCAGAGTCATTGTTGCTGCTCCGATTGCCTGACCAAATGCAACAAAGTTTTTTTAACAAATAGTGTGAGACAAAGCCAAATGGAGAGGAAGAAGAGGCAGATCATACTGGCATCGTTGTCGTCCTGGTAGCGCATGCGGCACATAGTCGTGTTGAACACCTTCACGGTGAGCATGGCATCGCCGTTGTGCCTGAAGACTGATAACCCACAAGTATAGGGGATCGCAACAGTTTTCGAGGGTAGAGTATTCAACCCAAATTTATTGATTCGACACAAGGGGAGCCAAAGAATACTCTCAAGTATTAGCAGTTCCGTTGTCAATTCAACCATGCCTGGATAACTTAATATCTGTAGCAAAGTGTTTAGTAGCAAAGTAGCATGGAAGTAATGGTAACAGTGGCAAAAGTAACGATAGCAGTTTTGTAGTAATTGTAACAGTGGCAACGAAAAACTAAATAAGCGAAGAACAATATGTGAAAAGCTCATAGGCATTGGATCGGTGATGGAGAATTATGCCGGATGCGATTATTCATGCAACAGTTATAACAAAGGGTGACACAGAACTAGCTCCAATTCATCAATGTAATGTAGGCATGTATTCCAAATATATTCATACGTGCTTATGGAAAAGAACTTGCATGACATCTTTTGTCCTACCCTCCCGTGGCAGCGGGGTCCTAGTGGAAACTAAGGGATATTAAGGCCTCCTTTTAATAAAGTACCGAACCAAAGCATTAACACATAGTGAATACATGAACTCCTCAAACTATGGTCATCACAGGGAGTGGTCCCGATTATTGTCACTTCGGGGTTGCCGGATCATAACACATAGTAGGTTACTATAGACTTGCAAGATAGGATCAAGAACTCACGTATATTCATGAAAACATAATAGGTTCAGATCTGAAATCATGGCACTCGGGCCCTAGTGACAAGCATTAGGCATAGCAAAGTCATAGCAACATCAATCTCGTAACATAGTGGATACTAGGGATCAAACCCTAACAAAACTAACTCGATTACATGATAAATCTCATCCAACCCATCACCGTCCAGCAAGCCTACGATGGAATTACTCACGCACGGCGGTGAGCATCATGAAATTGGTGATGGAGGATGGTTGATGATGACGACGGCGACGGGTTCCCCTCTCCGGAGCCCCGTACGGACTCCAGATCAGCCCTCCCGAGAGAGATTAGGGCTTGGCAGCGGCTCTGTATCGTAAAACGCGATGAATCCTTCTCTCTGATTTTTTCTCCCTGAACGTGAATCTATAGAGTTGGAGTTGAGGTCGGTGGAGCTCCAGGGGGCCCACAAGGCAGGGGCGCGCCCAGGGGGGCAGGTGCGCCTCCCACCCTCGTGGACAGGGTGTGGGCCCCCTGGCCTTGATTCTTTCGCCAGTATTTTTTATTATTTCCAAAAATAATCTCCGTGAAGTTTCAGGTCATTCCGAGAACTTTTTTTTCTGCACAAAAATAACACCATGGCAATTCTGTTGAAAACAACATCAGTTCGGGTTAGTTCCATTCAAATCATGCAAGTTAGAGTCCAAAACAAGGGCAAAAGTGTTTGGAAAAGTAGATACGACGGAGACGTATCAACTCCCCCAAGCTTAAACCTCTGCTTGTCCTCAAGCAATTCAGTTGACAAACTGAAAGTGATAAATAAAAACTTTTACAAACTCTGTTTGCTCTTGTTGTTGTAAATATGTAAAGCCAGCATTCAAGTTTTCAGCAAAGATTATGAACTAGCCATATTCACAATAACACTTAGGTCTCATGTTTACTCATATCAATGGCATAATCAACTAGCGAGCAATAATAATAAATCTCGGATGACAACACTTTCTCAAAACAATCATAATATGATATAACAAGATTGTATCTCGCTAGCCCTTTCCGAGACCAGAAAACATAAATGCAGAGCACCTTCAAAGATCAAGGACCGACTAGACATTATAATTCATGGTAAAAGAGATCCAATCATAGTCATACCCAATATAAACTAATAGTAATGGATGCAAATGACAACGGTGCTCTCCAACTGGGGCTTTTGAATAAGAGGGTGATGACTCAACATAAAAGTAAATAGATAGGCCCTTCCCAGAGGGAAGCAGGGATTTGTAGAGGTGCCAGCGCTCGATTTTGACATAGAGGTGAATAATATTTTGAGTGGCATACTTTCATTGTCAACATAACAACCGAGAGATCTCGATATCTTCCATGCTACACACATTATAGGCAGTTCCCAAACAGAATGGTAAACTTTATACTCCCCCACCACCAACAAGCACACTCCACGGCTGGTCTGAAACAACGGGTATCGTCCAACTAACAACAATCCTGGGGGAGTTTTGTTTGCAATTATTTTAATTTGATTTTGCTTAAAGCATGGGACTGGGCATCCCGGTGACCAGCCATTTTGTCGTGAGTAGGAGCGGAGTCCACTCCTCTTGAGAATAACCCGCCTAGCATGGAAGATACATACAGCCCTAGTTGATATATGGGCTATTCAAGCATACAAAACATAATTTAATTTGAAGGTTTGGAGTTTGGCACATACAAATTTACTTGGAACGGCAGGTAGATACCGCATATAGGAAGGTATAGTGGACTCATATGGAATAACTTTGGGGCTTATGGTATTGGATGAACAAGATGTATTCCCGCTTAGTACAAGTGAAGGCTAGAAAAAGATTGGGAAGCGACCAGCTAGAGAGCGACAACAGTCATGAACATGCACTAAAATTAATAAACATTGAGTGCAAGCATGAGTAGGATATAATCCACCATGAACATAAATATCCTGGAGGCTATGTTTATTTTGTTTCAACTACATGTATGAACATGTGCCAAGTCGAGTCGCTCGAATCATTCAAAGGAAGATACCACCCTACTATACCACATCACAACCATTTTAATAGCATGTTGGCACGCAAGATAAACCATTATAAACTCCTAGCTAATTAAGCATGGCATAAGCAACTATAATCTCTAATTGTCATTGCAAACATGTTCATCCATAATACGCTGATTAAGAACGATGAACTAATCATATTTACAAAAACAAGAGAGGTCGAGTTCATACCAACTTCTCTCATCTCAATCAGTCCATCATATATCGTCATTGTTGCCTTTCACTTGCACGACTGAACGATGTGTATAATAGTACTAGTGCATGTGCATTGGACTAAGCTGGAATCTGCAAGCATTCAATACAAAGGATAAGACAAGGCAATATGGGCTCTTGGTTAAATCAACAATATTGCATATAAGAGCCACTTCAACATTTTCATTATGGTGTTCTCCTCTCGACCCCCAAAGAAAAGAAAATAAATAAAACTATTTACACGGGAAAGCTCCCAACAAGCAAAAGAAGAACAAGAAATCTTTTTGGGTTTTCTTTTAATTATTACTACTACAACATGAAAAGTAAACTAGCTAAAAGCTACTACTAATTTTTTTGTCCTTCTTATGGTTTTTCAAACACACACGAAGAAAGCATAAAAAGAAAAATAAACTAGCATGGATAGTACAATAAAAATGTATGAGCACCGACAACTAGCAATGAGCATGTGAACATGAATGTAATGTCAGTGAGAAATACGTACTCCCCCAAGCTTAGGCTTTTGGCCTAATTTGGTCTATGCCCATGGATCAAACTTGTAGTTGGGGTCATACTGAGATGCAACGGCTATTGCATCATGGGCTGCAGCTTGGAGGCGAGCTGTCTCAGTCCTCCTCTCGTACTCGTTCGCCTCCTTCCTGGTTATAACATGTCTCCCTTTTGCCTGAAAGTCAAAGAAGTAGGAGTAGGGAGAGCGACGTGATAGGTGCGTCGTCTGTCAAAGATTAGTCGGTACTGGAGGAACTGATCGTTCCTCTCAACAAACTGATGACGAACCATAGCCTCATAATGTAAATAAACAGGAGGAAACTCAATATTATACTCACGTATGGGTATGTCAAGAAAATTAACTAAACGGGTTGCATAAATTCCACCAAAGAAATCTCCATTAATTCTATTATTATGCAACCTACGTGCAACAATGGCTCCCAAATTATAATGTTTATCTCCTAATATAGCACTCCTGAGAACACTAAGATCACGGACACACAGGTGACATGCTTCATCCTTACCATTGATGCACCTACCTATGAAGAGAGCAAAATAATGTATAGCGGGAAAATGAATGCTCCCTATGGTAGCTTGTGTTATATCACTAGACTCCCCCATAGTTATACTAGCAAGAAAATCTCTAAACTCGGATTTGCGAGGCTCAGTAGTGCTACCCCAGTGTGGAAGTTTGCAAGCAGTATTAAAATCCTCTAAGTCCATAGTATAAGAATTTTCATAAAGATCAAACAGGACAATTTGAGAATTGCGTGATGATGAAAATCCAAACCTTCTCACAAAGGAATCAGTGAGATAGTGGTATTGACGGCACTTATCTGCCTCGAAGCTCTCAAGATCAGCATTACGCACATATTCCTCAAATTCCTCCTTGATTCCTGCTCGAACCATGAAGTCCTCTGACGGCCATTCACAAGCCCGCACTTGAGCTTCCCTTGGTGGTTCATCGTCCGCATCGCGTATTGCGAGCCTGGGTCCTTGCTTCCTTGAAGGACCACCTTGGTACATTTTCCTAAACATATTTCTTCCTCTGAAAAATTTCTGAAAATTTTAGTAACTCAAAATAAAAGTGAACCAAACTCAACAAAATTGATAGCAACTACTACCACAAGTGCCTAGAGACTATATCATGCATTAAAACTACTTGGGACCATATAAATTTGACATGCAAGCTCAAGAATAGGGTCACCTAAGCAGCAAAAAATTGCAATGAATAAAGCACTAGAACAAAAACTAATTGGACCATTAGAGGAGTCACATACCAAAGAACAATCTCCCAAATCAGTTTTGTGAATGGAGCTTTGAGCAAGGAGATCGAAAATGGCAGCAATATGAGCTCGAACTCGTGCTTGAGCTGGTTGGTGATTTTTTTGGGAGGAAGAAAGAGTGTGTGGTGGCTGGAATAAGTGGAGGGGAGCCTCCATGGGCCCACGAGGCAGGGGGCGCGCCCTGGATTTTCTGGAAGATTTGAGAATATCTGGCACTGAGAACACAGCAGGGGGCGCGCCCTGGACCCTCATGGCCAGGTGCTTGCTCCCCCTGCTGTGTTCTCAGTGCCAGATATTCTCAAATATTCCAGAAAAATCATATTTCAATTTCAGGGCATTTGGAGAACTTTTATTTTTGGGGTATTTTTTTGTTGCACGGATAATTTAGAAAATTGTCAGAAAATACTATGTTTGCTTTATTTCAACTAAATAACAGAAAGGAAAAGGAGGGTACAGAAGGTTGTGCTTTCTAACTTCATCTATCTCATGCTGATCAAAAGGAATCCACTAACAAGGTTGATCAAGTCTTGTTAACAAACTCATTCCGAATAACATGGAACCGGAGAATTTTCGAATAGCACTAGGTTACCTCAACGGGGATATGCACGTCCCCAATAATAAGAATATCATATTTCTTCTTGACAGTAGGTAGAGGAAATTCAAAACCTCCAAAAATAATCGATGGAATTTTTCCAATAGAGTTGATACTGTGGACTTGAGGTTGTTTCCTTGGAAAGTGTACCGTATGCTCATCACCATTAACATGAAAAGTGACATTGCCTTTGTTGCAATCAATAACAGCCCCTGCGGTATTCAAAAAGGGTCTTCCAAGAATAATAGACATACTATCATCCTCGGGAATATCAAGAATAACAAAGTCCATTAAAATAGTAATGTTTGCTACCACAACAGGCACATCCTCACAAATACCGACAGGTATAGCAGTTGATTTATCAACCATTTGCAAAGATATTTCAGTAGGTGTCAACTTATTCAAATCAAGTCTACGATACAAAGATAGAGGAATAACACTAACACCGGCTCCAAGATCACATAAAGCAGTTCTAACATAGTTTCTTTTAATGGAGCATGGTATAGTTGGTATTCATGGATCTCCAAGTTTCTTTGGTATTCCACCCTTAAAAGTATAATTAGCAAGCATGGTGGAAATTTCAGCTTCCGGTATCTTTCTTTTATTAGTGACAATATCCTTCATATACTTAGCATAAGGATTCATTTTAAGCATACCAGTAATACGCATACGCAAGAAGATAGGTCTAATCATTTCAGCAAAGCGCTCAAAATCCTCATCATCCTTTTTCTTGGATGGTTTAGGAGGAAAGGGCATGGGTTTCTGAACCCATGGCTCTCTTTCTTTACCATGCTTCCTAGCAATAAAGTCTCTCTTATCATAACGCCGATTCTTTGATTGTGGGTTATCAAGATCAACAGCAGGTTCAATCTCTACATCATTGTCATTGCTAGGTTGAGCATCAACATGAACATCATCATTAACATTATCACTAGGTTCATGTTCATTACCAGATTGTGTTTCAGCATCAGAAATAGAAATATCATTGGGATTCTCAGGTGTGTCAACAATAGGTTCACAAGCAGCATGCAAAGTCCTATCATTTTTCATTTTTCTTCTTTTTAGAAGGACTAGGTGCATCGACCTTAGTTCTCTGAGAATCCTGCTCAATTCTCTTAGGGTGGCCCTCAGGATACAAAGGTTACTGAGTCATTTTACCCCCTCTAGTCATAACTCTAACATCATTATCATTCTTCTTATTATTTAATTCGTTGAGCAAATCATTTTGAGCTTTAAGTACTTGTTCTACTTGAGTGGTAACCATAGAAGCATGTTTACTAATGAGTTTAAGTTCACCTTAAAACTCTAGACATATAAGCATTGCGTTTTAATTGTCTACCAAAATAAGCATTGCGTTTTAATTGTCTACCAAAATAAGCATTAAAATCTTCTTGCTTAACCATAAAATTATCAAACTCATCTAAGCATTGGCTAGCAAACTTAGTAGGAGGGATTTCAGCTTTATCGTATCTATAGAGAGAATTTACCTTTACTACCTGTGTCGGGTTATCAACACCATATGTTTCTTCAACAGGCGGTAAATTAAGACCATGTATTTCTTCAACAAGAGGTAAATTCTTAACATCTTCAGTGTTTATACCTTTTTCTTTCATAGATTTCTTTGCCTCTTGCATATCTTCAGGACTGAGAAATAGAACACCCTTTTCTTCGGAGTTGGCTTAGGAGTTGGTTCCGAAAGTGTCCAATTATTTTCATTGGTCAACATATTATTCAATAGAATTTTGGCTTGATCAACAATTCTTTCCCTGAAAACACAACCAGCACAACTATCTAGGTGGTCTCTGGAAGCATCGGTCAGTCCATTATAAAAGATATCAAAGTATTTCATTTTTCTTGAGAGGATGATCAGGCAAAGCATTAAGTAATTGGAGAAGCCTCCCCCAAGCTTGTGGGAGACTCTCTTCTTTAATTTGCACAAAATTATATATATCCCTTAAAGCAGCTTGTTTCTTATGAGCGGGGAAATATTTAGCAGAGAAGTAATAAATCATATCCTGGGGACTACACACACAACCATGATCAAGAGAATTAAACCATGTTTTAGCATCACCCTTTAATGAGAACGGAAATATTTTAAGGATATAATAGTAGCGAGCTTTCTCATCATTTGTGAACAGGTGCCTATATCATTTAATTTAGTAAGATGTGCCACAACAGTTTCAGATCCATAGCCATACAAAGGATCAGATTCAACCAAAGTAATTATATCAGGGTCGACAGAGAATTCATAATCCTTATCAGTAACAAAGATATGTGAAGTACCATAAGCAGGATCATATTTCATTCTAGCATTCAAAGATGTTTCTAATTTCTTAAGATCACTTCTATCATTGCAGGCAAGAAAATCTCTAGCAGTTTCTTCATCCATAACATAACCCTCAGGCACAACAGGTAATTCATATCTAGGAGGAGAACCTTCATCATCACTTTCAGCAATATTATCAATTTCAATTATTTCATTCTCTCTAGCCCTAGCAAGTTGTTCATCAAGAAATTCACCAAGTGGCACAATAGTATCAAGCATAGAAGTAGTTTCATCATAAGTATCATGCATAGCAGAAGTGGCATCATCAATAACATGCGACATATCAAAATTAATAGCGTAGCGAGGTTTAGGTGTCGCAAGCTTACTCAAAACAGAAGGTGAATCAAGTGCAGAGTTAGATGGTAGTTCCTTACCTCCCCTCGTAGTTGAGGGATAAATTTTGGTTTTCTCGTCTTTGAAGTTCCTCATAGTGACCAGCAGATATAAATCCCAAGTGACTATAAGAATAGAGCTATGCTCCCCGGCAATGGTGCCAGAAAATAGTCTTGATAACCCAAAAGTATAGGGGATCGCAACAGTTTTCGAGGGTAGAGTATTCAACCCAATTTTTTTGATTCGACACAAGGGGAGCCAAAGAATACTCTCAAGTATTAGCAGTTGAGTTGTCAATTCAACCACACCTGGATAACTTAATATCTGCAGCAAAGTGTTTAGTAGCAAAGTAGCATGGAAGTAACGGTAACAGTGGGAAAAGTAACGATAGCAGTTTTGTAGTAATTGTAATAGTGGCAACGGAAAAGTAAATAAGCGAAGAACAATATGTGAAAAGCTCGTAGGCATTGGATCGGTGATGGAGAATTATGCCGGATGCGATTATTCATGCAACAGTTATAACAAAGGGTGACACTGAACTAGCTCCAATTCATCAATGTAATGTAGGCATGTATTCCGAATATAGTCATATGTGCTTAGGGAAAAGAACTTGCATGACATCTTTTGTCCTACCCTCCCGTGGCAGCGGGGTCCTAGTGGAAACTAAGGGATATTAAGGCCTTCTTTTAATAGAGTACCAGACCAAAGCATTAACACATAGTGAATACATGAACTCCTCTAATTGCGGTCATCACCGGGAGTGGTCCCGATTATTGTCACTTCGGGGTTGCTGGATCATAACACACAGTAGGTGACTATAGACTTGCAAGATAGGATCAAGAACTCACATATATTCATGAAAACATAATAGGTTCAGATCTGAAATCATGGCACTCGGGCCCTAGTGACAAGCATTAGGCATAGCAAAGTCATAGCAACATCAATCTCAGAACATAGTGGATACTAGGGATCAAACCCTAACAAAACTAACTCGATTACATGATAAATCTCATCCAACCCATCACCGTCCAGCAAGTCTACGATGGAATTACTCACACACGGCGGTGAGCATCATGAAATTGGTGATGGAGGATGGTTGATGATGACAACGACGACGGGTTCCCCTCTCTGGAGGACACCAGATCAGCCCTCCCGAGAGAGATTAGGGCTTGGCGGCGGCTCCATATCATAAAACACGATGAATCCTTCTCTCTGATTTTTTTCTCCCCGAACGTGAATATATAGAGTTGGAGTTGAGGTCGGTGGAGCTCCAGGGGGCCCACGAGGCAGGGGGCGCACCCAGGGGGGCAGGCGCGCCTCCCACCCTCGTGGACAGGGTGTGGACCCCGTGGCCTTGATTCTTTCGCCAATATTTTTTATTATTTCCAAAAATAATCTCCGTGAAGTTTCAAGTCATTCCGAGAACTTTTGTTTCTGCACAAAAATAACACCATGGCAATTTTGCTGAAAACAGCGTCAGTCCGGGTTAGTTCCATTCAAATCATGCAAGTTAGAGTCCAAAACAAGGACAAAAGTGTTTGGAAAAGTAGATATGATGGAGACGTATCAAAGACAAGGAAGTACACGTGCTGCAGGTCGTAGGCACGGATGAACTACTCCCAGCCATGACACAGGTACATGTGGTCGTTCCTGATCACCACCTCCACGTCCCAGAGCATGCGAAGCCCACTGCCGGCCAGTCGCAGCTTCACATTCTTTGGCCGATGGCCGTCCAGCATCTCCATAAAAGTGTCAGGCAGTCTCTGCAACGTGGGTCAAGGAGTGATGTAGCAAACAGCAGAGTTATGATAAAGAGATGGGTGAAGGGGAGATCTCTCCTTTTATATACCTGCCTCCTGGAGGAATTCTCAAGTATGATCATGAAGAACTCGAAACCTTCCAAGTCGTACTCCGGTGTGGTAGAGCGTAGCCTGCGGTGGCGGCCTCCCCCATCTCTGATAAGCAACAGAAGAGACCAATTACTACCCTTACAACATTATCATACAACATTACAGCAGCAAAAGTTTTGAACAGAAGATAATCAACTACAATTAATTAATTTGGTAGGTTAGTTGGCAATAGTTAGAACAGAGCCAAGTTTTTAGACATGAAAGAAGAGAAAAAAAGCAATGCACTTGTGCTCAACAACACTTAATTAATTTCGTAGGTTAGTTGGCAATGGCAATTGGCACCCTTCAAATCTAGGGATTTCTTTAGACATGAAATAAAACTGAAAATGTTGAAAAATAGAGCATAGTAATCTAAACAACAGAGCATATTTTAGGTGGCTCTAGGTTGACATACTAGAGCTGAGCACAAGATTTCTTAGTAGCGTGTTATTTAATATATTCTTGATCATAAAATGAAAGAGAATATATATCCTCACCATGCCTATATGGTTCAAATTGTAAATCATCCATAAACCCCTGCGGAACTACTCTCATTGCACTACACGAAAATGTACTAGGTGACATGGCAAAAATTTCAGGAACAAAGCAAATTTGACGTTGTGGTCCATGGCAGTTTTCTACACGAACTGTTCTAAATCAAGTGTGTTATCCTCATTTTTACTCTAAGTGTGGCAGTGTTAACCTACAACATGGCAATTCCACACAATCTCCTGTCGGCTAAATGAAACTGAAAAACAAAAAAACAAAAACAAACTGAAAAACGCAAGTGCACTGCTTGTTTTTCAGTTTTAATTTTTCTTCTTCCTCCACTTCTCCTTCTTCCTCTTCTTCTTCTTCTCTTCTTATTTTTTTTCATCTTTCTTCTTAACCGAAAGTAAACTAAATGTAAACCAAAAATTAAAAAACGCAAGCTTATAAAATTCATCAAAACCAAAGCCAAGGAAACTAACATGCTTTTTTGTTAGACAAGCCATGGCCCGCATGGCTTTCATAGCCTCCTTTAATTACCTAGCCCACTTCTTAATTGACCCTTTTTCTAGGACAAGAACTAGTCATGTCTTTTGAGCAGAGCTTTTTTATTTTCCATCGATTAGGTTATCGCATTATGTCGCCCGGTAGTTAAGCATAGATAAATTTCTATTGATAGCTAGTTTCCTTGTAGAAATCCAAAACAACTAGTACGTAGATTCTTGATCTTGGCACAAAACGAGCTAGTAGTACGGAATGCAGATTTTCCGCAACTAGCCAGTGGTGATTAGTGTTCTAAGAAGCGCTAGAAAGGCGAGGTGGGGGATTTTAGGCAAGCTACTTTCCAAAAGACAACATTAGTTTGGTTTCATGGAGATTGTGGTCACTGTTGTAAGTTCTAACATGTTGTCATATGGCCTTATTTTTAGGGTTGCATCTAATGTGGTGATAAGAAGAATGTCGTCTGGGAATAGTGTGGAAAGCAGTTTGTGGAGGGCAGAAAGAGAGGAGAAAACCGGCTGCTTAGCAAAGCTCCTTTTTAGCATCATGCAAAAACAACCACAAATGCTTTTACTTTTGAGTGATGGACGAACCTAGAGAGAGGGTAAACAAGCAGGTGAGAGCAGAGGAAAGAAAGAAACCTTGCTCGTTCTTGCCGAGGCCCTTGCCGGACTTGGATCCCATCTTCTGCAGCAGCCTGAAGCCGACGTTGGAGGGGCGCCGGGGCGGCCGGGTGGAAGAGGGGGCGCCGGGGCGGCCGGGTGGAGCAGGGGGTTGGGGCGGTCGGGTGGAGGAGGGGGCCCTTCTCCACCTCCTCGATCTGCGCCTACGTAGCTTCGATCAGCAGAGAGACCAGAGCGAGAGAGAGAGAGAGAGAGAGAGAGAGAGAGAGAGAGATAGAGAAGAGGGAGGAAAGAGGGAGGGGTGGCGCACCTCGATGTTGGGGACGGCCGGGGTTGGGTTGGAGGCAGAGGAGGTTGGGCGTCCTTCTCGTGGGAGGGGCCGGGCCGGGGGGTCAACAGTGACGGCGTCGGGTCGGGTGCGGCATCGATGGTGGCGTGGGCGGCTGCGGCGTCGACGGGTGTGGCGCGGGGCGGAGGATGGGGTCGCCGGGGCCGCGGTGGCGGCGCTGACGACGGGGTGGCGCTGGGCGGAGGAGGGGTCCCCGGGCGGCAGTGGCGGCGTTGCGACGGGGGTGGAGCGGGGCGGCGGCGGCACGGGGGCGGCGGCGGCTCGGGCATGGGGTGTAGAGAGAGAGAGAGGGGACAAAGAGATGGGGCAAGGGCGTCGTTGGCATTTTAGTTAGGGTACTGTTCTTTGCTGTGTGCTAGCAGACGGCAAAGATACTAGCTAACGGATGTTAGTTTGGTCACTTTATTTGTCGTCTGCGAGCTGACGGCAAAGATGCTATGTCGTCGGCTAGCAGACGACATAGAAAGTGATCGTTAGGTGGCTCTCGCGAGTGGGCCACCCTATTTCTTTGCCATCTGCTAGCTGACGGCAAAGCTTCTATGTCGTCCGCTAGCTGACGGCAAACATGATCTTTGCCGTCAGCTCTTTCTTTGCCGTCTGTTTTATGTAAGTTGATGGCAAAGACCTTCTTTGCCATCAGCTGGCTGACGGCAAAGATCCTGATTCCAGTAGTGGAGCTAGTCTAGTAGAGGCTTACTAGGGACACAGTGTAGTTTATGTATTCACACATATATTTAAGTTTCCGGTCAATACAACTGTAACATGAATAATAAACATTTATTATGAACGGGAAATATGATAATAAACATTTTATTATTGCCTCTAGGGCATATTTCCAACAGTCTCCCACTTGCACTAGAGTCAATAACCTAGATCACATCGCCATGTGATTAGCACCCAATGAGTTGTGTGGTTTGATCATGTTTTGCTTGTGAGAGAGGTTTTAGTCAACAGGCCTCCAACATTAAGATTCGTGTGTACTTTGCAAATCTCTATGTCATACTATAGATGTTGCTACCACGCTCCACTTAGAGCTATTCCAAATGACTACTCCACTATACGTGTCCGGTTCTCGACTCAGAGTCATCCGGATCGGTGTCAAACCTTGCATCGACGCAACCCTTTATGATGAAATCTTTATCACCTCCCTAACCAAGAAACATTTCTTTAGTCCTCTTTTGGTACCTAAGGAAAATTTTGACCGCTGTCCAGTGATCCACTGCTGCATCACTTTGTACCCCCTTGCCAGACCCATGGCAAGGCACACATCAGCATGCCATTCATCATAGAGCCTATGCTGAAGCATATGGGACGACTTTCATCATTTCTCTTTCTTCTGCCATGCTCGAGTCTTGATTCTTACTCAACTTCACACCTTACATTATAGGAAAGAACTCCTTCTTTGACTGGTCCATTTTGAAGTCCTTCAAAATCTTGTCAAGGTACATGCTCTGTGAAAATCTTATCAGGCATCTTGATGCCCAATACGTAAGCAACTTTACATGGATCTTCCATTTTAAAAACTCATTTCAAACAACCCTTCACAATTTCTAGAAATTCTACGTCATTTCCACATATACTATCAGAAATGTTATAGATCTCCCACTCACTTGTAAATACAAGCTTCTCCACAGACTTGTATAAACCCATAACTCTTTGATCACCTCATCAAAGTGCATATTCCAACTCCGAGATGCTTGCACCAGTACATAGATGGATCGATGGAGCTTGCATACTTTGTTAGCATCCTTAGGATCGACAAAACCTTCTGGTTGCATCATATACAACTATTCCATAAGAAACCCGTTAAGGAATGTCGTTTTGACATCCATTTGCTAGATCTCATAAAATGCGACAATAGCTAACATGATTCTAACAGACTTAAGCATCGCTACCGCTGAGTGTCGTCGTTCTGGGAACGGGGGTCCCTAGACTTGCCTGCCTGCGGCCCACGGCGTGGCTAAGTTAGCGGGTCGTACGACCCATCTTCATCAAAAAGGCATTCAAGACCCTCGTGAGGGTCCAAGCCTCGCGAGGCGGACGACACAAGACCTCCTCAGGAGTGGCCAAGTCAGGCAGGCTCACGAGGAGCGGAGATATCAAGGCGGGGCAAACCTCACGAGGCTTTCGTGACGCGAGCCATGACGACCGGCGCCAGGCAGGCGCCAGCGCGCACAGCGTCCTTGTTTCCTCTTTGGTGCTAAGGAGGCAAGCGCGGGCGCGGAGTACCGAGGCATCAGGCAAAGGTTTCCATATCGGTGCAACAAGACCAAGACCAGAAGGACGACAAGACGGAGGTCATCGTGGAGCCCAAGACGGCGTCACCACTGTGAGCCTTTCGCAGCGAAGACCACTTTTGTCAGGATAGCTTGTACTAGCTGTACCTCTTCAAATTTGCCCGCCGTTGTTGGCTCCCTTCCCGCTCAATATTTGGGGAGAGGACCAGGGCCTATATAAGTAGAACTAGCCACCACAGTAGGGGGATCTCAACTTGATCTTATCTGATCGAGAGCCTACGCTAGCCACAAGAACACCTCGACCTCAGGAGGCTGTTCTTCCCCTTGTACTGTTCATCATCAGCCCAAGAGGCAATCCACCACCACCACACTGGAGTAGGGTATTACACCACAACGGTGGCCCGAACCAGTATAAATCTTGTGTCTTTTGTGTTGCGAGTTTGTCGAGTTCGTCCGCGAGATCTTAGTGAGCTAGGGCGTGGATTGGTAGGAGGGAAAGACTTCGCGCGCACCCCAGATTTCGAACCTTAAGGGTTTTGCCGGAACCCCACATCCGATAGTGAGAAAATCTCATCATAGTCAACCCCTTGAATTTTTTGGAAACCCTTTGCAACAAGTCGAGCTTTATAGATGGTGACATTACCATCAGTGTCTGTCTTCTTCTTAACGATCCATTTATTCTCACTGGTTTGCCGGTCATCGGGCAAGTCCACCAAAGTCCATACTTTGTTCTTATACATGGATCCTATCTCGGATTTCATGGCCTCTAGCCATTTGTCGAAATCCGGGCTCATCATAGCTTCTTCATAGCTCATAGGTTTGCTGTTGTCTAACAACATGACTTCCAGGACAGGATTACCATACCACTCTGGTGCAGGACGTACCCTGGTCGACCTATAAAGTTCAGTAATATCTTGATCCGAAGTTTCATGATCATCAATATTAGCTTCCTCTTCGGTTGGTGTAGGCATCACGAGAACTACTTTCGTTGATGTGCTACCTTCCAATTTGAGAGAAGGTACGATTACCTCATCAAGTTCTACTTTCCTCCCACTCACTTCTTTTGAGAGAAACTCCTTCTCTGGAAAGGACCCATTCTTGGCAACAAAGATATTGCCTTCAGATCTATGGTAGAAGGTATACCTAATGGTCTCTTAAGGGTATCCTATGAAGATGCACTTATCCTCTTTGGGTTCGAGCTTATCAGGCTGAAGCCTCTTGACATAAGCGTCGCATACCCAAACTTTAAGAAACCACAGCTTAGGTTTCTTGCCAAACCACAACTCATACAGTGTCGTCTCAATGTTATTGGATGGTGCCTTATTTAAAGTGAATGTAATTGTCTCTAATGCATAAACCCCAAAACTATAGTGGCAAATCGATAAGAGACATCATAGAATGCACCGTATCTAGTAGAGCACGGTTACGACGTTTGAACAAACCATTACACGATGGTGTTCCAGGTGGCATGCGTTGTGAAACAATTTTCACATTGTCTTATACATACCAAACTCGTAACTCAGATATTCACCTCCATGATCATATCGTAGACATTTTATCTTCTTGTCATGATGATCTTCAACTTCACTCTGAAATTTCTTAAACTTTTCAAAAATTTCAGACTTGTGTTGCATCAAGTAAATGTACACGTATCTACTCAAATCATTTGTGAAGGTAAGATAATAACGATATCCACTGCGTGCTTCAATACTCATCGGACCGCATACATCGGTATGTTTAATTTCCAATAGGTCACTAGCTCGCTCCATTGTTCCGGAGAACAGAGTTTTAGTCATCTTGCCCATGAGGCATGGTTAACATCTCTCAAATGATGCACAATCAAGAGATTCCATAGCATGGAGTTTCTTCATGCTCTTTACACCAATATGACCTAAGCGGCAGTGCCACAAGTATGTGGTATTATCATCATTAACTCTGCTTCTTTTGGTATCAATATTATGAATATGTGTATCACTATGATTGGGATTCAACAAGAATAAACCATTCACAGGGGGATCATGACCATAAAAGATATTATCCATATAAATAGAAAAACCATTATTGTCTGACTTAAATGAGTAACCATCTCGCAATAAAAGAGATCCAGATATAATGTTCATGCTCAATGCAGGCACCAAATACAATTATTTAGGTTCATTACTAATCTCGAAGGTATTACAAGTGTGCCGATGGTGATCATATCAAGCTTGGAGACACTTCCAACACTCATCGTCACCTTGCTCTTAGCTAGTCTCTGTTTACTCCGTAGTTTCTTTTTCAAGTTACAAACAAGAGCAACTGAACCAGTATCAAATACTGAGGCACTACTATGAGTACTAACAAGGTACACATCAATAACATGTATATAAAGTATACCTTTGTTGATGTTGCTAGCCTTCTTATCTGCCAAGAACTTAGGGTACTTCTGCTTCTAGTGACCATTCGCCTTGTAATACACTACTGCAGGATGCTGCTAACGCGACACTACGATCAGAGACCCTTCGACGAAACTATGTGTGATGCAATAATCGCAAATGGTGGTGTAAAACCGTCAAAAAAGGTGCAAAACATTTGCGATGACGGATGCATGAAACACGGTTCAGATTTGTGTTGCATGTGTGATTCAGGGCATATGGTTCAGTTAAATTAACTGTATGCGATGAGGAGGACCAAAAGAAATGGGCCGCCAAATGAAGGTGTGTGCGATATGCAGCATACGCTTCACTCGGATGAACTGTTTGTGATTAGGCAACACAAAAGAAACGGTCAGTCAGATCAAGGTGTGTGCGATATATGACATGTGGTTCACTCGGATGAACTGTTTGCGTTGAGACAAGAGAACATAAACGGTTCAATATAACAAGATGTGTGTGATACGCGTCAAACAGGTCTGTAATCAGAAATGTGTGCGAAGACCGATAATAACACAGACGATTGCTTCTAATAAGACGTATGTGATATGCTCTGTCTACACAACATCTATTGGCCATTGGGGGACGGGCGGTCATCCGGATACGCCATAAGGATGCGAAGAGGCATCCTATATCAGCAAGGACTAACTGTTCCACCAGTAGCTTATGTAACAGAACTCTCAAGTTAAGTGTGCTCAGGCTGGAGCAGCCATCAGATGGGTGACTGGATGGGAAGTTGTGTTGATGTTAAATTAACTGATAGGATGGGTCATATCTGTCAAATTAAATGACTGATATGACCCATCCCATGAGTTAATTGAACCTCGAGGTCCTTGTTATTTATTTATTTATTTTATTTTTAACATGTTAAAGAAGGTCTATCGCATCACTTTTTGTCAATATGCGATACGTGGCATACAGTTGATCCATCCGACCTGTTTGTGATGGAATAAGTCGTGTGTGTTGTGGGCAAATGCTTGCTGGTGTACAACCGTTTGCGATTGATGAATTCATCACCGACAGGTTACCTAGTGTGGTCCATGTTCATCTCATCATCATCTACTTCTTGCGCTAGCTCGATGTTCCTTATATGCTAAGTTTCCATTAGCAGATGGCGTTTTATGAACACGCCACCGTTTCTTGCCATTTCCTCACATGTTTACCGCCACCCAGCGATATTGTGCATAAACCTAGGCAGCCTGTGACGCACGGAGGCAACAAGCGCAGCCTGTAGCACATCCACCTTTTCCAAGCATGCCAACCCACCAAAGCACCGCCTTTGCCATCAATCTCGTCGACGAGGAAAACTAGAAGGTGCCACGACTCGTCGAGGCCGCGGCGCTCCCTGGCAACGCGACGGACGACGTCGTGATGTGTGTCATCGCCAGGGTTGAGCAGACCCTTGGCGCATGGCGCTTCAGCACCGTGGATCAAAATTAGCATGTCAGCGCCGAGAGGCTGTAGCTCGCCGCATAGCATGATCGATGGCGCGCCGCAGAGCAAGATAGGCACGCCCGCCCCGATAGGCTGTAGCTCGCCGCACGGCGAGACCGTTGGAGCACCGCAGAGCGAGAGGCGCGGCGTGCCGCACAGCAAGAGCGGATCCATCGGTGCTTTCCTGCTATCGACAGGGCGTCGCAGTTGGGTACACGTCCCGTCAGTACCCCCATTCCTCGCCAGGAGTGGGCAGAGGCCCTCTGCGCCGTACTTGCACCAGAGGTCGGCCATGCCATACATGCACCGGATGCCCGCCGCGCCATTCGCACGGGTCGCGCTGTTCGCCTTGTCCGCGGCCCGCTCGATGCCTACGCGCTGGTCGGTAGGCTCGACCGCCTCCTTGGCCCAAGTGTCCACCTATGCGCAGTAGAGGAACATGGTCGTCGCATCCTCGAGCTGGTGATCTCCGATGAAATAGACAACTTGGAGCTCGAGATCGCGCTCCAGATGTACCGCGAGCGTGTCGACCGCTTGGACGAACGCCTGCACGAGTTCAGGCAGAGCCAAGAGCTACCATAGGCAAGGGCTGCTGGTCATGGTCTCATGGACGCGTTTTATTTTGTTGAGTCATTTCGACGTGGATAGTTATGTAGTCACAGCAATCATAGTATTGCTCTGTTTATTGCTCTGTTTCAATGTGTGTACTCTGTTTTCCTTTCTTATATGTTCTGTTTCAATGTGTGTATATACGCTTTCCATACTGTATATGTGGATGATAACAACTAGATTCGAAATATTATACAAAAACAAATAGAAAATGGAATTCATAATATATATATATATGTATATTAATTGTCCATTAGTTCATCAAAGAATATATATACAATATCATCATATATACGTGATGATACTTAACTACTAGGTACAATGCATAAAATTGAAAATGAACAATAGTAAAACTAATAATCCCTCCCTGGGCCGATTTTGGCAGCCCTCGCCAGCAGCTCCCCTGGCGCAGCGTCTTCCCAGTGGAGGCGATACTGCCTCCTCCGCCTCGCAGCGCTTGACGTATCGATCTGCCTCTTGCTGGCGGACGAGCGCGAACGATCTTGCCATTTTGTTGGGCGCCCACCGGAGCTCCTTATCGGTGGCATGCTGGAGCTTATGGCCCACCTCCACGCAGCGACGACGCGCCCAGCGCCTTTGACCTTCCTCGCGAAGTACACGTCTTCGTACACCTCCTCCGTACGACGACACGCCCGCCCCCAAAGCTCCGTCGCCTCCTTTTTCCAGGCGGTATCACGGGCTTCATAGGCCGCCTGGTACCTGGCTTCCTCCTCCGCCATCTCCTTCTTGAATGCCACTTGCCTGGCTTTATCAGCCGGCGACAGCGACTTCCATAGAGAAAGATTGTACTGACCCCAAAACCAATCCAAAGTTGGAGGGTCCGGCGCAACCTCGTCCGGCGGCGCGTAGGGGTCCTCGTTGCTGCTATTCGAGTGAGCGTCCTCGAGGGACGGCGACTCCTCGTCGGCGCATGGGCAGACCGGCAGCGCATGGCAGAGATTTGAGAGAGAGAGAGAGAGAGAGAGAGAGAGAGCGGGGAGGATGTGGATGAGAATGCAGGCGGGACGACGTGAGCAATGTAGTATTTATTGGCGGCCGGAATCTAGATCGACAGGAACAGTACACACATCGGTCACCGGAATTTACGAGTACTTTAGTTTGAATTACACACGATTCCCGCAACAAAATCTGTGTGTGAACATAATAGCTAACGGTTTCCAATACATAACCGTGTCTGATTAATGAACCCCGTCACTCACCTACCAAACCTCGAGCCGCGAGATAGAGTGACAATCATGTGGGGGCCAGTTGTCTTGCCAGATCTTTACATTTTCTTTTTTTAACACCAGATATTTGCATCGTCTGATGATTTTTTAACTGGCACATAAGTACACAAAAATATGATTTTTCAAACCATTATGGTTAGCCGTTGCCTGTAGATGTAGTTCAAATTTGAATTATGGTATTTAAAAGGCTAGAAAATCACTTAAATGTCTTTAAAAGGTCAAATGATACCTAGAATTTTCCAAATTTTCACATGACAGTTGTAGTAGTGCACGTTAAACGTAGAAATTTTTTGAAGGCGTAAGAGGAAGCTATCTCCTATTCGTCATCAAACATGCATTATTCCCTCTCAGAACCACGAGCCTTCTAGTGAGTTGCTCCGGTTTGTGAGGGTGTGTCCAAACTTTCGTCAAACAGGCCAATTTTTTTACCAGATCATCTTGGTGGCATGACATTACATCAAGCAAGATTTCATGTTTATCTGATCATTTTTTAATTTTTTGGAATTAAAATGACATGGAACTCCATGCATGTGCCCATGTCGTGAGACCAACATGTTTGAAAATTCCTTCTAATTTACTGCACATGGAATTTACTCGCACACAAGTACACAAATATGATTTTTCAAACCATTATGGTTAGCCCTTGCATGTAGATGCAGTTAAAATTTGAATTACGGTCATTAAATGGATAGAAAATTACTTAAATGTCTTTAAAAGGTCAAATGACACCTGAAATTTTCCAAATTTTCACATGACAGTTGTACTAGTGCACGTTAAATGTAGGAACAAATTGAAGGTCGTACGAGTAAGCTATCTCCCGTTCGTCATCAAACATGCATTGTTCCCTCTCGGAACCACGAGCCTTCTAGTGAGTTGCTCCAGTTTGTGAGGGTGTCTCCAACCTTTCGTCAAACAAGCCAATTTTTTACCACATCATCTTGGTGGCATGACATTACATCAAGCAAGGTTTCATGTTTTTCTGATCATTTTTTTAATTTTTTGGAATTAAAATGCCATGGCACTCCATGCATGTGTCCATGCCGTGAGACCAATATGTTTGAAAGTTCCTTCTAATTTATTGCACATGGAATTAACTCGCACACAAGTATACAAATATAATTTTTCAAACCGTTATGGTTAGCCGTTGAATGTAAATGTTGTTCACATTTGAATTACGGACATTAAATGGCTAGAAAATCACTTAAATGCCTTTAGAAGGTCAAATGACCCCTGAAATTTTCCAAATGTTCACACGACAGTTGTGTTAGTGCATTTTAAAGGTAGAAAAAATCTGAAGGCCGTAAGAGGAAGCTATCTCCCGTTCGTCATCAAACATGCATTGTCCCCTCTCGGAATCACGAGCCTTCTAGTGAGTTACTCCTCTTTGTGAGGGGGGTGTGTCCAAACTTTCGTTAGACAGGCCAATTTTTTTACCACATCATCTTGGTGGCATGACATTACTTCAAAGAAGGTTTCATGTTTTTCTGATCATTTTTCAATTTTTTTGAATTAAAATGCCATGGCACTCCATGCATGTGTCCATGCCGTGAGACCAATATGTTTGAAAATTCCTTCTAATTTACTGCACATGGAATTTAGTTGCACACAAGTAAACAAAAATATGATTTTTCAGACCGTTATGGTTAGCCGTTGCATGTAGATGTAGTTCAAATTTGAATTACGGCTATTAAAAGGCTAGAAAATCACTTAAATGTCTTTAAAAGGTCAAATGTTCCCAAGAATTTTCCAATTTTTCACATGACAGTTGTAGTAGTGTACGTTAAACGTATAAAAAATTTGAAGGCCGTAAGAGGAAGCTATCTCATGTTCGTCATCAAACATGCATTGTTCCGTCTCGGAACCACGAGCCTTCTATTGAGTTGCTCCGGTTTGTGAGGGGTGTGTGTCCAAACTTTCGTCAAACATGCCAAATTTTTTACCACATCATCTTGGTGGATGACATTACATCAAGCAAGGTTTCATGTTTTTCTGATCATTTTCTAATTTTTTGGAATTAAAATGCCATGGCACTCCGTGCATACATATGCATGTGTCCATATCGTGAGACCAATATGTTCGTAAATTCCTTCTAATTTACTATACATGTAATTAACTCGCACTCAAGTACACAAATATGATTTTTCAAACCGTTATGGTTAGCTGTTGCATGTAGATATAGTTCAAATTTGAATTACGGTCATTAAATGGCTAGAAAATCACTTAAATGTCTTTAAAAGGTCAAATGACCCCTAGAATTTTCCGAATTTTCACATGATAGTTGTAGTAGTGCACGTTAAACATAGAAACAATTTGAAGGCCGTAAGAGGAAACTATCTCCTGTTCGTCATCAAACATGCATTGTTCCCTCTCAGAACCACGAGCCTTCTAGTGAGTTGCTCCAGTTTGTGAGGGTGTGTGTCCAAACTTTCAAAAACATACCAATTTTTTTTACCACATCATCTTGGTGGCATGACATTACATCAAGCAAGGTTTCATGTTTTTCTGATCATTTTTTAACCTTTTGGAATTAAAATGCCATGGCACTCCATGCATACATATGCATGTGTCCATGTCGTGAGACCAATATGTTTGAAAATTCCTTCTAATTTACTGCACATGTAATTAACTCGCACACAAGTACACAAATATGATTTCTCGAACCGTTATGATTAGCTGTTGCATGCAGATGTAGTTCAAATTTGAATTAAGGTCATTAAATGGCTAGAAAATCACTTAAATGTATTCAAAAGGTCAAATGACCCCTGAAATATTCCAAATTTTCACATGACAGTTGTATTAGTGCATGTTACATGTAGAAAAAATTTGAAGGCCGTAAGAGGAAGCTATCTCCCGTCTGTTATCAAACATGCATTGTTCCCTCTCGGAACCACGAGCCTTCTAGTGAGTTTCTCTGGTTTGTGAGGGGTGTGTGTCTAAACTTTTGTCACAGATGCCAATTTTTTTACCACATCATCTTTGTGGCATGACATTACATCAACCAAGGTTTCATGTGTTTCTGATATTTTTTAATTTCTTGGAATTTAAATGCCATGGCACTCCATGCTTAATTGTGTCATAGCCGTTAGACCAGTATGTTTGAAAATTCCTTCCAATTTACTGCACATGGAATTAAATCGCACACGAGAACAAAAAATATGACTTTTCAAATCATGTAGTTAAATTTCAATTACGGTCATTAAATGCCTAGAAAATCACTTAAATGTCTTAAAATGTCAAATGACCCCTGAAATTTTCCAAAATTAGACATGACAATTGTATTAGTACTACAAATTTTCTCGTACATTTAAAACACCATCAATTGCCACTTTACTCCAAATTTGTCTTCACAGCTAATAAAAAATATCTACAACATCACACAAAATTATTTTGTAGGAACCGTTTGCGATGAAAATATTTGGGTCTATTTAAGACTTCCTCCTTAAACTTCGCCCGCTCGTCTGCTCCAGTGCCGGCAACCCCCAAATCCATGAATCTGGATCCCATTCCTGCACCCCCTTCTTACAAAGATGACACCGTGGAACTGCTTCATGAAGGCCCGTACGATGGCCGCGTCCCCCCCGAGCGCTGCCGTCTGCGCCGAGAGCGCGTTCGCCTATGCCGAGAGTGCTGCCGCATCCGCATTGAGTGCAACCGCTTCCTCCGAGAGGGCGTCTGCGGCAGCCGACAGGGCAGCTGCTGCTGTGACGGCGAATGCAAACGCCGAGAGCGCTTGAACTGCCGTCTGTGCCGCCGATGTCGCCCTGGCACGGGTCAAGGCCATGCACGCCAAGATCAAGGATGCACACGCCAAGATATTCCAGGCCACCTCGGAATCCAGCATGCAACCCACGTCCAAAAAGGTGGCCGTGGCCATGGAGCACCTGCTTCCTTATGAGGTCGTCGAGCGGGAGCTGGAGATGCCGGAGGCGGTGGAGATCGAGGAGCGCCGGGAGGAGGAGTTGCGCGTGGCTGAGGACGAGGTAGAGAAGAGTCTGTCTATCGAGGAATCAGCGGTGGACTACCAACGCGAGCTCTGGCACATCCACTACTACGAGTACTACAAACTTGAGGGCGGCGCCGAGGACGAGGAGGAGGACAAGTCATCGACGGCAGAGTCCACCAACGGCAGCATGTCGCCAGGACAAGTCATTGATGTCTCATCTCACACCGGCAATGCATAGGCCGGCGCGGCGGCGGATTTGTTAAAATTATGCCTACTTAGGCTTTTTTTAATGCTGGTATTTTGTTAGAGCAATGTTTAGGTCAACCGGCTCTGTTTAATTACTAAAATTGCTCGATTCAGTAAGTTTGGTATGTCTGTTGTACGCTCTTTTGTGTGCCCAAATTAGCAAGCGATGTTAAATTGTGCATACCCGGGGAAATTTCCACCAAAATTTGAATTATCAAACTCATCCCATGTGCGTAAAGCAGAAGAATCGTTTGCGATGCTCACAATCGTTCAAAGTGAATGGTCCGGCAGCACCGCGCGCAAAGTACCCCTCCACATTTCCAAATTTTGGCCTACTGCCAAAATATATACCCCCTTCCCCACCCCCTTTTCTCGCCGAACACAAGTCACATTTCCCCTGTTTTCTCCTTCCTTCCTTCCTTCCTAAGCTATAGTCGCTTCCTCGCTCTCGCCGTCTCGCATCCTACCGTCGGGGTCGCCATGGTCTTCTTCAAAGACCTCTCCAGCGGTTCCTCCTCCGGCGACGACTCCTTCACCACCCAGGTATGCCTCTCTTCTCTCTCTCGGGCTATGACTTGGAATGAAGGATTTTTACCCGGCGGTCGATTTGAGTCATTTCTTCCTCTTGTAGCTCCCTAGGACCATCAGTGGCAACGAATGGAGCGGGGTGGCTGAAGATCTATCTGCTCGTTGTCACCATCAATCTCCATGCGTGAAGCTAGTTGCGTTTGAATCTATGGACAGTGGGAGGAAGTTTCTGGCATGTGCAGACAAGGTTAGACCCTCTTTCGTTGTTACAAATCATTTGTTAGATGTGATTCAGACACTGTCATGGTCCCGACCAATTCATACCACACCTTCAACCAAACGTATCCTAAGACAGTGTCACAGTTTGTAGCTAGTATCTAAAATTGTTGCCATCTCATCAGCAGTGCCATTAGAAAATTATTTGGCACCACTTCAGCAGTTTGTGCAGCCAACTTTGGTCCACACATCCGAGCTGCCAAGCAGTAAAATACTAAATCTTTATGGCATGAAGGAACTGGGCATCGGAGCAACTAGGTGCTCCGAAGTCCGGGTCCCTGATTTTTTTCCGCTGCATCGGCTCGCCAGTACGGGGCACCGGTACGAGATGTAGCAACAATTGTCTTTACACCATTTTTGGCATACATAGTGGACGACCTTAGTGCTATTAGTTCTATGTTACTAAATTTGTGCATGTACACACCTGTTAGTATCAATTTTATGTCATCCAAACACTGTCACTATGTTGTTGTAGTTATATTTACCTTCCTCATAAAATGTTCAATTTGTTATTTATTGTACATGAGTAAGAACTTGTAGCGTTGTTGTAGTTAATTATAGCTTCTGATGTTCCAGAATTTGGTTGTTGTCTCAGTAGCAATTAATTCATTTGCACATTGATCTTTTTGAGAAGATATGTCATAATTAACATGTTTCTTCAGTTTTTCAAAATAAGCATTGGTGATTATCTATGTTTCTATAAACCCATTTCCCCTACAATTGTTACTGATCTAGGTTTTAAATATTATAGGATGAACGAAAGTGTTCTTACTTGGAGTGGGTTGATCAAGAGTGGCCACAGTCTTTGAAGATGTGCCTAGCAAAGCTCTGGAGCATGTATGAGGAAGAGAACAGAGGTAGGCTTAGAGAAAGTGTTGTCAATGTTGAAGAATATTTGAAGATGCGGGATAAAAAGAGGAAGGTGGAGAATGAGCTAAGATTTTTTAAATCATACTTTGCTAAGATGGTGTTGGTGAAGGAGGAGGCATTTTCCCAGTTGGCCAGTGCAAAACAGGTTCTTACTGAACTGAAAGGAGAGGTGGATAAGACGAGCCTGGATGATCTCGATTAGGGAAATGAATATATTGTTCTAATATTTTTCTTATGAAGTTGAACTAGCCATATGTTTTATTGTGTTGTTTTCATGTAGCTATCGTACTATGATGTTATAATATATTTATCTGCCTGATATGAAATTGGAAAACATCTGTTCGATATGAAATGTGAATTTGCGTAATACTAGAATTATTAATTGTAAACTAATAAACTTGCTAAATGTGTCATGGAACTTTGCAAACGGTTCTAGCAGTAAAAGCACTTGTGATGGATAGCCCAATGCCACACAGTTTTCTTCCTCAAATCATGTGTGATGTAGTTGATAAAAGCAAACAGTTAACCAAGGCAGAGCATGTGTGATAGTTACACCTTTCACACACGAGCCTACACATAAAACTATGTGGGATGTACATACGTACAGAAATGATTTTCCTGGATTGACTGTGTGGGATGTACATAAGAACAGAAATGTATTCCTTGGGTTGACTGTGTGTGATATACATACGAACATAAACGTTTTCCCTGGATTGACTGTGTGGGATGTACATAAGCACGGAAACGTATCCCTTGGATTGACTGTGTGTGATATACATACGAACGGAAATGTTTTTCTAGGATTCACCGTGTGGGATGTACATACGAACAGAAATGATTGGGTTTCGATGCCTCGCCCGATCGCAGATGAGCTCATTTTGCCCCAACCTGTGTCCCATGAGGGCCTATCCCCGACGGTTTCTAGGTCGTGTGGGAAGGACCCCCCTATCGCCCACACTCACTTGGCGACGGTTCCAAATGACATCACGGAAAGGGGTTAAAACTGTTTGTATAGCACCGATGCATACCAGTGATAGAAGCACTTAGTCTCAGCTTTGGGTCTAGTCTTGGGTTTCTTCACGGGAGTGGCAACTGCCTTGCCATTCTTCTTGAAGTACCCTTTTCTTCCCTTGCCTTTCTTGAAACTAGTGGTCTTATTAACAATCAACACTTGATGCTTTTTCTTGATTTCTACCTCCACGGCCTTTAGTGTCACGAATAGCTCAGGGATCGTCTTCTCCGTCCCTTGCATATTATAGTTCATCACGAAACCCTTATGGCTTGGTGGCAGTGACTGGAAAACTTTGTCAACCTTTGTCTTATCTAGAAGATGAACTCCCACTTGATTCAAGCAATTGTAGCACCCAGACACTCTGAGCACATGCTCACTAACTCAACTATTCTCCTCCATCTTACAGGCAAAAGAACTCAGAGGTGTCATGCTTCTCAACCCGGGCATGAGTTTGACATACCAATTTCAGCTCCTGAAACATCTCATATGCTCTATGGTGCTCAAAACGTTTATGGAGCCCTGGTTCTAAACCGCAAAGCATGGTGCACTGAACTATATAGTAGTCATCAAAACATGTCTGCCAGACATTCACAACATCCACAGACGACGCTAGAAGGATTGGCACACCGAGCGGTGAATCAAAGACATAAGCCTTCTGTGCAGCAGTGAGGACAATCCTCAGACTACGGACCTAGTCTGCATAATTGCTTACAATATCTTTCAACATAGTCTTTCTCTAGGAATGTATTAAAAAACAAGGAGCTACAACGCAAGCTACTGATCTACAACATAATTTGCAAAGACAATTCAGACTATGTTCATGATAATTAGTTCAGTTAATCAAATTTCTAATGAACTCCCACATAAATCAACATCCCTCAAGTTGTCCAAGTGATACATGATCCAAATCAACTAACCCATGTCCAATCATCGCATGAGATGGGGTAGTCATCAATGGTGAACATTTCCATGTTGATCATATCTACTATATGACTCATGTTCAACCTTTCGGTCTCCTATGTTCCGAGGCCATGTCCGTACATGCTAGGATCGTCAAGTTTAACCCAAGTATTATGCATGTGTAAAACTGGCTTACACACATTGTATGTGAACGTAGAGTCTATCACACCCGATCATCATGAGGTGCTTCGAAACGACAATCTTTCACAACGGTGCATACTTAGGGAGAACACATTTATCTTGAAATTAAGTGAAGGGACCATTTTATAATGTGATGACCCACAAGTATAGGGGATCTATCATAGTCCTTTTGATAAGTAAGAGTGTCGAACCCAACGAGGAGCGGAAGGAAATGACAAGCGGTTTTCAGTAAGGTATTCTATGCAAGCACTGAAATTATCGGTAAAAGATAGTTTTATGATAAGGTAATTTGTAACGGGTAACGAGTAATGAAAGTAAATAAGGTGCAGCAAGATGGCCCAATCCTTTTTGTAGCAAAGGACAAGCCTGGACAAACTCTTATATAGAGAAAAGCGCTCCCGAGGGCACATGGGAATTTTCGTCAAGCTAGTTTTCATCACGCTCATATGATTCGCGTTCGTTACTTTGATAATTTGGTATGTGGGTGGACCGGTGCTTGGGTGTTGTCCTTCCTTGGACAAGCATCCCACTTATGATTAACTACTATTGCAACCATCCGCAACTACAAAAGAAGTATTAAGGTAAATCTAACCATAGCATGAAACATATGAATCCAAATCAGCCCCTTACGAAGCAACTCATAAACTAGGGTTTAAGCTTCTGTCACTCTAGCAACCCATCATCTACTTATTACTTCCCAATGCTTTCCTCTAGGCCCAAACAATGGTGAAGTGTCATGTAGTCGACGTTCACATAACACCACTGGAGGAGAGACAACATACATCTCATCAAAATATCGAACAAATACCAAATTCACATGACTACTTAGAGCAAGACTTCTCCCATGTCCTCAGGAACAAACGTAACTACTCACAAATCATATTCATGTTCATAATCAGAGGGGTATTAATATGCATATAGGATCTGAACAAATGATCTTCCACCAAATAAACCAACTAGCATCAACTACAAGGAGTAATCAACACTACTAGCAACCCACAGGTACCAATCTGACGCTTTGGGACAAAGATTGGATATAAGAGATGAACTAGGGTTTTAGAGGAGATGGTGCTGGTGAAGATGCTGATGAAGATTGATCCCCTCCCGATGAGAGTGTAAGTGCATCTAGTGCCCCTTAGTGATTTTGGTGTATTGAAGACTTATAGGTTAAGGGACTAATGTGTTTATGAGTGTACACAGGTCTATAAGTCTATGAGGAGTTTGATGTTTACAGTGAAAGTCGACCCCTAAAAATGAAGTTCTTAGACTGAAGACTTTGGTATTCTGAAGAAATTGGTGTGACCTTGAAGACTTGGTATTCATTTGAGGAACATGAAACGTGAAGACTTTTGTTTTCGTAGTTTCGTTTTTCTCTTTCTTGAGTCATAGGAAACACCGTACTGTTAAAAGGGGTCGAGGAAATACTAAGGAAAAATTTACATGTGATGCTCAACTCAAAATCCTACACCTACCAATCCCTTCGAGTGAATCCATTAGAAATCTCATACAGTTCAGTCAATTTCTTGATGGATCGAGACGAAGTTATTCTGTCGCCGAGAAATTTGTTCGACCGAGGAGTTAGGAATTCGCCAGTCGCGGATTGCCTACACAAAGTGAGGAACATGATAGCCCACGACGAATTTGAGAGTCAAATTTCCGACCGATTCTTTGTCTTTGCTTGACTGTCCCAAAATATCTTATCTACATAACGGTCATATCATTGAAGGGCATTTATGTCTTATCATGTCGGGCTGCTCCCCAGGCTATAAATAGCCGCCCCCTACAACCACTAGCTAGTTGGCTGCTCCGAGAGAACTTGACACTTGTCATTTGAGAGCAACCCATCCTCCGAGGACTTTGAGCGAAAATCATCGAGTGAGGAAAAACCCCCAAAACCAAACCCCTACAAACCCAAAGTGATTGAGCATCACTGAAGAGATTGATCCTGCATGGATCCGACGCTTGTTACCTTTAAAGTATGTGCTTCTTCCAGACGGTTAGGCGTCATGGTCAAGAGCATCCAAGAGGAATTGTGGATCACCGAGTGACCAAGTATGTGAAGGTTTGGAAGTCGCCTGAAGACTTACCACGAGTGATTGGACGAGGTCTGTGTGACCTTAGTTCAAGGAGAATACAGTGAGTACTTGGTGTCCTGAGCTGCGTGCTTTCGGCCGGGTGTCCGGACTGTGTGCCCTCGAGTTTAAATACTCAGCCGCTCCAACCATACGCATAACCGAGACAACAGTTGGAACTGGTCTACCAAATCATTGTCTTCACCAACCTTATCGTTCTATTTCCTCAACTCATTCATTTCCTCATTCTTTGTGTTGAGTGTTTGTTCATATCTGTGTTTGAAGACTTTGATCAAGACTTTCTCAATTTCCTCAGTTCAATTTCTTTAGTCTGCTTTGTCTTCATCTTGTGTTATCCTGTGTTTACGCTTTACGTACTCTGTGTGTGTCTTCATTTCATCATGATGACCATGCCTCGTATTCTGTTATGCTTACTTCGAGTATTTATTCCGGGCAAGTAGTTCTTCGCTTAGGAATTTCCTCACCGCAAATTCCTCGGTGAAGAATTCATAAAAATCGCCTATTCACCCCTCTAGTCGATATAACGCACTTTCAATTGGTATCGAGCAAGGTACTCCTTGTTACGTGTGATTTTGGTTTAACCACACAGTTTTAGTTATGTCGACCGCAGTATGATCAAGGTCTCTGCTGGCTGTCCTACCTTCGATGGGACGGACTAACCTTCTTGGAAGAATAAGATGTGAATGCATCTTGAGGCAATTGATAACGTTCTACGATATGTTGTGGAAAATGGTGTTCCCCTTTGTCTCACCCTCACTGTACGCTACCGATGTGAAGAGTTTCTAGCAACTCGATTCTCAAGCGAAGAATATCATATGTGGCCATCTGAGCAAAGGGCAGTATGGAAGAGTGAGTGCTTTGGAGACTGCTAAGCTTATCTGGGATACGCTGTCCAAAGTAAATGAAGGAGTCTCAACTCAGCGTGACTCTCGAGTTGATGTTCTTCGCAATCTCTTCAACCGCTTCAAAAGACTCGACAATGAAAATGTTCAACAAACCTTCGATCGCCTCCTTGACATCTCAAATGAGCTCCAAGCACTTGGTGCCACCGACATCACCGACCATGAGGTGGTGAAGAAATTGTTGAGATCGCTTGATTCCTCATTTGATACTCCGCAATCGATGATACAAGAACGTCTTGACTACAAGTCACTTGATCCCGCCGATATCCTCGAGAGGCTAAATACTCATGAGTTCCAGCTTGTCAAAAGAGAGATCTCTATGGTTCGAGCTATGGCAAATCACGTGCCACTCAAGGCCAAGGCTGTATGCGAATCTGAATGTGAAGACTCGTAGTAGCCTTGGTGATCCTGAAGAATTGAGCCAGAGCTAGCACTGCCGTGAAGAAGTTCCAGAAGTTCTCAAGACGTGGTCGCTTTGGAAAATCCTCAAGGAGCTGTGATTCCTCATCCAGTGACTATAAGAGTAGGCTATGCCACAAATGCAAGAAACCTGGTCACTATATTCAAGATTGTCCTCAGTGGGAAAAGGAATTAAAGAATAAGAAATACAAGGATTACAGTTCTGATGATGCTAAGAAGAAGAAGAAATCGTCAAAATCTTCATCATCAAAATCCTCAAAGTCTTCATCTCACAAGAAGAGCAGCTCCAAGAAGGCTCGGGCATTCATTGGCAAGGAAATGGACTCTGAAGCTGAATCTGAGGAACATGAGGAAGAGGAGGCATCCGAGGAGTCTGAGTGCAGTGTGGCGAGTCCGCTCTTGCTCTTGCATTCGTCAGCAAGTCCATCTTCAACTCTAAAGAAACTGACCTCACCAACAAGGCTGATGAAGATAATGATGACTACGCTCCCACCTATTGCTTCATGGCAAAGGGTGCCAAGGTACTCAAATATACCTCCTCTAAATCTAGTGAGAATGAATCTGATGAAGATCTCAAGCCCAGCTACTCTAAACTTGCTAAGATTGTTGTAAAACAACAAAGGGCTTTTGAAAAGGTTCAAAACATGCTAGACAAAAGTGATGATATGTTGGGTGAAGAAATGGATCGCAGTAAAGCCACGACTAAAAATCTTCGTGAGACTTCATCTAGGTTTGACATCCTTCAAGGTCATCATAACACTCTCTTATCGATCATGAGAAGCTTTCTTATGAATTTCTTCAAAGAAAGCAAGATCTTGAGAAGCTAAGAGTGAGTTATGAAGATCTTCGAAGGAGCGCGATTCATAACTAGCACAACAAATCACCGCTACTCGGGAAGAATATTTTACTCCATGCTTAAACTGCATAAAACGATAATCTGCTAATTATTAACCTGAATGATCAAATGCTTCAACTGTTACAAATTCTTCACCTGCCTCGCTATCACCGATTCCTCATCTAAGGACATTTCTAGTATCACCGACAATGCAGGTTGAAGGAATTGTACATGACAGGCATGTACAAAAGCCTCAAAGGGCATCAGACTCTTTGTGATGTGCTTAAAAAGCGAGATCCTCAACAGAACCCTAGGAAAGAGGGTATTGCCTTTGAGAGGAAACTCAATGCTGATGGAACATATTGGAAGCCCTGAGCGGTACCCAAAACCTCATGGAGTTGCTGCAAAGGGACCTCCAGATTGATCCATCTAACTTATCTGGCTTTACATGTGAATCTCCTCATTCTTCTGATGAGTCATTTGACTCCAACTATAAACTGTTCAAAAATCAGAATGGTGAAGTATTTGCTAGATATGTTGGCACTAACTGCAGGAATGGTTCTCCTATGAAGAAAATCTGGGTTTCCAAGAAGTGCCTTGAAAGTCTTCAGGTGAATGTCCTCATGACACCACCTGTGAAGAATAGGAACCCCAGATCAAACTCTTCATATGGATCCAAGTCCTCATACGGACCAAATTCCTCACGTGGATCAAATTCCTCAAAAGGATCGAAGTACTCATATGATTATCATCGTGCTAACAACTCTGTTTCGCAGGGTAGAGCTAAGGGCTATGAATATTTGCATTATTCTTCAAACCATTATGTTCATAAGTCCTCGAAGAATTTCTCTGCTTATTCATATGCTTACCTAACCCCTCTTATGAGAAACGAAATGGATTGGCCTCTATGCCACCATTCTCATATGGAGCTCGCAGAGTGATGAACTCTTTGCCACCCCTTCAGATGTGGGTGGTGAAGAAAAAGAACTAATCTCTTCTGCAGGGTCAGGTCTCCGGACGTGCTTTAACGTCTGAAGAATTTGCTGGGGGCCTGACAAAAGTTCCTGAAAGGACGCAGGCTAATCATGAAGAAATGAACTTTCATTTCACACGTCCTCATACTGCTGTATCTGTTTTACTGCTTGATGAAATTCATCTAATGAAATTGATATCATATTCTTCACTGATGAAGTATATGAGATCGTAAGTTGCACTAATTCATCTGCATGATGATCAACCCAAAGCCAATGAGTGGGTCCTCGATAGTGGATGTACAAATCACATGACTGGTGACAAGAATCTTTTGATGGATGCTCCCTTATCACCGTCACATCTGAAGCATATCATCTTTCTTTGACAAAGGCAAAAGTCAGGTATTGGGTCTAGGTAAGGTTGCGATCTCTAAGGACATACACATGGACAAAGTCATGCTTGTTGAGTCCTTATGATACAACCTCATGTCAGTATCAATGCTTTGTGATCTTGATATGGTTGTTGTCTTTGGCAAATATCGGTGTGTTGTGATTATGGAAGCTGAAAATTCCAAAGTCTTCGAAGGCTTTAGGAGAGGAGACTTGTATATTGTTGATTTCTCTACAGGACCACAACCAGTCGTGTGCCTACTTGCAAAAGCTTCAGAAGGCTGGCTATGGCATCGACGACTTGGTCACGCAGGCATGAGGAATTTGCACACGCTTGATAAGAAGAAGCATGTCATTGGCATTGAGAATGTCAAATTCCTCAAGGATCACTTGTGTGGAGCATGTGAAGCTGGAAAAATGACCAAGGCCAAGCATCCAGCGAAGACTATCATGACCACTACTCGTCCATTCAAATTGCTTCACATGGACCTCTTCGGTCCTAATCATTACTCAGCAGTCACTAATGATGCATCTCTATATGGCTTTGTTATTGTTGATGATTACTCTCGTTACACATGGGTACACATTGTCACTTACAAACATGAAGTACAGGAAGTCTTCAAACGATTTTCCTCAAGGGCTTAAACCAACTTTGGTGTGAAGATCAAGCACATCAGGAGTGACAATGGAACTAAGTTCAAGAATTCCGGTCTTGATGACTATCTTGATGAACTTGGTATTACTCATGAGTTATCACTCCTTATACTCCTCAAAGAAATGGCGTCGTGGAGCGCAAGAACAGAACTCTTGTTGAGATGGCTCGCACTATGCTTGATGAATACAAAACGCCTCGTTGTTTTTGGATTGACGCAATTGATACCGGGTGCCACATCATCAACAGAGTATATCTTCACAAATTCTTCAAGAAGACTGCCTATGAACTCCTCACTGACAAGAAACCCAATGTGAGTTATTTCAAAGTCTTCGGTGCTAAATGTTGGATTAGAGATCCTCATCACAATGCTAAATTTGCACCGAAAGCACATGAAGGTTTTATGCTTGGTTACGGAAAGGACTCGCACACCTACAGAGTCTTCAACAACGCTCTTCACAAGGTTGTTGAAACTGTAGATGTGCGGTTTGATGAAACTAATGGCTCGCAAAGAGAGCACCTACCTTCTGTGATAGATGAACCAGCACCTGAGGAATCTATCAAGTTCAAGGTGACTGAAGATGTCGTTCCTACTGAAGAATCTGCTGAAGAATTCATTCCAGAACACGAAGAACGTCGAGCTGATGCACCTGAAGATGGTGCTGAAGAAAATGGTGCTGAAGAAAATGCTGATCAAATTCCTCGACGACAACCAGCTCATCCTCGCGTTGCAAAAGAAGTGCAAGTTGACAAGATCATCGATGACATATAAGCACCAGGTCCTCTCACACGCTCAAAAGCTTCACATTTATCTAACTTCTGTGGGCACTATGCTTTTGTCTCTATCACAGAGCCCACTAAGGTAGATGAAGCATTTCTGGAGCCTGAGTGGATTCAGGCCATGCAAGAAGAATTACATCGATTCGAGCTCAACAATGTAAGGAACTGGTCAAACGTCCAGATCCTCGCAAGCATAATATCATTGGCACAAAGTGGATCTACCGCAACAAGCAAGATGAAAATGGCCTTGTGGTGAGGAATAAGGCACGACTTGTAGCTCAAGGCTACACATAGGTTGAAGGAATTGATTTCGATGAAACTTTTGCACCTGTTGCTAGACTTGAGGCTATTCGCATATTGCTTGCTTATGCTAACCATCATGATATCACTTTATATCAAATGGATGTGAAAAGTGCATTCCTTAATGGTAAGCTTGAGGAAGAAGTATATGTTGCTCAACCCCAGGATTTGAAGATCCAAAGAATCCCTACAAAGTCTTCAGACTCAACAAGGCCCTCTATGGCCTCAAGCAGGCCCCTCGGGCGTGGTATGATAACTTGAAGGAATTCTTCGTGAAGAATGGCTTCACACCCGGTTCACTCGACCCTACTCTCTTTACTAAATCTTATGATGGTGAACTGTTTGTGTGCCAAATATACGTTGATGATATTATCTTTGGCTGTACTGACCAACGTTATAGTGATGAATTTTCCTATATGATGAGTGAAGAATATCAAATGTCCATGATGGGAGAGTTGAAATTCTTCTTAGGGCTTCAAATTCGTCAACAACACAATGGCATATTCATATCTCAGGAGAAATACCTCAAGGATGTTCTGAGGAAATTCGGCATGCAAGATTGCAAAGGCGTCAAAATTCCTATGCCCACAAATGGCCATCTATGCAATCGATGAAAATGGTATTGACTTCTATAACTATGTATATCGATCCATGATTGGTTCTTTATTGTTCTTATGTGCATCTAGGCCAGATATAATGCTTAGTGTTTGCATGTGTGCCCGATTTCAAGCTACACCGAAGGAATCACACCATAAGGCTATGAAGCATATTCTTCGATATCTAGCTCACACACCATCACTAGGATTATGGTACCCCAAGGGCTCTATTTTTGATCTCATTGGATATTCTGACTCTGACTATGCTGGTGATCGTGTGGACCGCAAGTCAACATCTGGTACTTGTCATTTCCTCGGACGATCTTTGGTCTGTTTGTCCTCGAAGAAACAGAACTGCGTATCACCGTCTACTGCAGAAGCTGAGTACATTGCTGCTGGTTCTTGCTGTGCTCAATTGCCGTGGATGAAGCAAACTCTCAAGGACTACGACATCAACGTGAAGAATGTGCCTCTCTACTGTGACAATGAGAGTGCCATCAAGATTGCTCACAACCCAGTTCAACACTCGAAGACAAAGCACATTCAGATTCATCATCATTTTCTTTGCGATCATGTGTTGAAGGGCGACATCTTTATTGATCATGTGAAGACTGAAGAACAGCTAGCCGATATCTTCACAAAGCCCTTGGATGAGAAGAGATTTAGCAAGTTGCGGTGTGAGCTAAATATCTTAGAATCTTCGAATGTTCTTTGAAAAGGAGACACATCCTGACACTTATGCAAAATTGATGACTTAGATGTGCAACACATGAAGAAAGCGTTTTCTTCAATCAATGAAGAATAACACTCTAATTGTGAAGAAATTAATGAAGAATTTGATTCTCGTAACCCTACGACAATTGTACGCGTGTCTGAAATCATCATTCTTATACGGTGGGACACGCCACCACCAAAGTTGAAAATCTTCAATTTGAGTTTTTCCTCAGTTTTTCAAATTCTTCAAGTTTGCAAAATCTTCACTGTTTCCGTCGTTTTTCTTCATTGGCTATATATATATGTGGGTTTATGTCCTCTATAGCATTCACTTATGGCTATTTCTTCAAGTTGCGTTTTCTGCTAAGTGAATGTGATCGGACCCTTCCCCCTCTATGCTATACTCAACCCAATCTATTCACAAATTCTTCATGTGCGTTCTATTTGAAACTCGTTCAAAATCTTCACTGTGTCCTTGTCAGCTGAAGAAATTGCGAACGGAACTTTTAACTTATCTTATCCAAATTTTTGGCTTTGCCGCTCAAACCGTTCCGCTTCCTACGATAGACTTATCTATACACCCACGATCTAACACGATCTCCACTTTTCAGTACGTGGGTGACACATGTCAAGCGAATGAGAAGGGTCGGGGGCACGTTCGTCCTAAATCTTCGGGCGAACAATTTTTCACTGCGACTATAAATACCCCCTCTCCCCTTACTCACTTCTTTTACTCCGCTCGACCGCTCTCTCTCTCTCGCTCAAGCTTCTCAAACCCTAGCGCCGCTGCTACTCCAGCGTCGCCGGTGAGGAAGAGCTTCACTGCCTCGACCTCGTCGCCGTCGTACTCGCGCCGGCCACGGAAATCTTCACTCTGCCGCTGCCGTAGCTGTCTTCCTCCGCCGAGTTAGGGCGTGGAAGATCTGAACTGACGAGCTTCAGATCTACACTTCTCAGTTCGTCGTGTTCTTCACTTCGGGTAATTAAAAGTTACTTTTAGTGGTCGCTTTGATTCTCACGCCTTCCTGAAAATCTTCAAAGGTGTTTATTCTTCAAATCTTCACACAAACACCTCACTAGTCATTTGTTCTTGATTTGTTTCCCTAAGCATCATTTTCTTCAAGATTCCTCAATTGTGTGGATCCTCGATCTATACAACTCTGGAACCTAAGACAAAGAACGCTTAGTGAAATTCTTCAAGACTCATCTGGTCAAATTCCTCAAACTTGTTCTTTTTGAAAAACCTTCTGAGAGCGCATATGACCTCTCCAAATTCCTCGCAACTATACTCTGTTCACAGGTACTCATGTCATTCTTTGAATCACTAGGTTCTCATCAACTTAACTCATTTGCAGCGTTCCTCGAAGAAAAGTTGCATACTTCTTCAAAGAATTCGATTGTTCAAATTCCTCAACTGAAGAATATGGCAGACGGTAAGAAGCCACAGAAAGGAGGAAAGAGGCCTGAGGTCATGACTGCTTTTGAAATACCTGAGGACATCTATGCTGACTACTGCACACATAATGAGGCCAAGTTCGGAAAGGAGAAGAAAAATCAGAGCAAGGTGCGCATACAAAGGATTGAAAGGAGATGGGCAAGAGAATGGAGGGAGTACAGGTATGTTACTCCAAAGTATATGAAGAAATTTGCACTTAATCCTCCATGCCCAAGAGCTCCATTGGCACTGCCAAGAAGCTAACCCCACCAAAGATCAAGCGTGGTGAGGATTTTCCTGAAGAATGGGCCAAGCGCCAAGCCAAGTTGGCGAGACAAGCCAAAGAAGCAGTGAGGAAATTCAACGAAGACTCTGCTACTGCTGCTGCCACTGAGGCCTCTGTCAAGCCTAGGAAATCAATGGCAAAGAAGCCCGCTCACAAGCCAAGTGCTTCCTCAGCAATGCCCTCACAGCCAGAATCTTCAAAGCCCTCATGGCCAGTTCCTCATGCTGCTCCTGCTCCTCCAAAATCCTCAGCTCCTACTCCAAAGTCCTCAGCAGCTCCTCCAAAGTCCTCAGCACCTGTAAATTTGGCCACATGCCAAAGGACTGCAGGCATCTCTATTGCCTCTGGTGTTTCAGCGAGTTCCTCAGCTGCACCAAATTCTTCATCAGGCCCCACTCTGCTGAAGAAAAAGGCAACGGCTGGACGAGGTCCTCGGCCAAGTCCGAAGAAGAAACAGATTGCCTTCCAAGTGCCATCTGATGATGAAGCTGATGATGATGAACTTGCAGAAATCATCAGAGATAGACAAGAAAGGGCCGCTAGAGCCAAAGGCACACCTGTGCCACTGCTTTTGGATCCAAGGGCGATCCTCGAGTACATTGATCTCTAGCACAAGGATCCATACACCCCTATGCCTGATTTTCATTTGACTCCTGGTCAAAGTCACATGCTGACCCATTTCATCTCTGAAGAGAAATGGAAATTTGAGAAGGCTAGGCGGATCAAGAAGGCTCGATTCAGAAAGAGAAGTTCCTGAGGAAACACGTTGTCAAAATGACACCTGATGAACTCCTCAAGATCCAGTCTGAAATCAAAGCCCTCAGCGATGACTTCGATGCTTATTATGGTGATTGGCAAGGAGCCAAAGTCAGATTTGTCAACCTGACTAGGAAGTTCACAAATGTTGCAGCCCCAACGCAACAAGAAGTTCCTCAGGCTGGAGCCTCTGCTCAGCCTACTGAAGAACATGCCAAGACCACCGATGATTTTCGATTTCTTTGAAGAAAATGCTAGTTCGAGGCTGATGATTCCATTCCAGCCACGAAGAAATTGCCGTGGCATCCACTAGTGGTGCGCTGAAGAAAGCTGAAGAAGTCAGAACGCGTCATCGATTGCGCTGAGGAAATTCAAACAGATTCCTCGGCTCCTCCGCCGCCTACACCAACTCCTATCCTTCCATCTGCATCAGATGTGAAGAAGACCAAGGCTGCAGAGCGAGCTGCAGTGAAGAAAAGGAAAGCATCAGCTGCTTCAAATTCTTCAGCCCCGAAGAAAATGAAGCCTATGACCAGCTCGTTTGAAAATCCGATTGATGCTGTTCCGATTTCCACCATGCCATCAAAGGACCTTGTTCCTTTTGGTGAAGACTATGTGATCCCTAGCGAATCTGATGAAGAGACTCATTCTGCTGCTTCGTCAGAGCAGATTGATGAAGAAATTGAAGTGGATGCGATCCCTTCTACTCGTGTTGTATCCTCACCAATGCCTCAGTTCACAGCTGAAGAGGCTGGTGTTGAAGAAATTGAAGAAGAAGATGTGGATATTGGAAGTACCACGCCAGTGATGAACGATGACTTTTGGGAAAGTTAGCATCCCAATTCTCCACTCTTCACCCCAATACAACAAATTCCTCAGTCCCCTGCACCAACAGTTCAAATGGGCTCTGAAGAAACTCATCCCACCTCATCTTTGCATGAAGAAATTCCAGCCACTAGTGCTGAAGAACCTGCTGCTGCTGATCCTTTGAACACGCAGATTGCATATGAAGAGGAACCAAAAAATCCTCAGCCTGAAGAACCTGAGATTGCGATTCCCGAGGTAGTGATGCAACTCACTGACACTCCTCTACCAAAACCAAAGGATTCATTCTCGCGCAAGCAAAATTTCAAGGCTGAAGACTTCTTTGGCGAGCATGTTTTCTTCACTGACTACAACCCTTATGATTCTGCTCGCATAAGGAAGAGGCGTTTCTGGACTGCTAGTCAAGCCAATTTCTATTCCTCAGTGCTATTCAACAAAGACAAAGTCTTCGATCATGCACACATTCCTCACGTGGACATGGAATCTCTGCGAGGCTTCGAGCCAGTCCTCAGTGTTCTTCACGATGCTGGATTGCTGAATTTCTGCACTGACATCCGTGGATTGGAATGAAGAACTCATTCTTCGTTCTATATGCGATCTTGCACATCACCGGAGACTACGAAGATGTGAACTCGTGGGTGCTGGACTGGATGTCGAGAAAATACTCACTACAAGGCACCAAAGAATCGAATTGCTTCGTGCCCTCCCACTCGATCCTCCCTTGACGGTGCTCGTTGCATCTACAATGAACCTGAGCTTACAAATCATTACATGCAAGTCTTGATGAAGCCTTTGAAGCCGTGGCAGGCCTCGAACCAAATTCCTCGTCAAGGAATTACTGTATGTGCCTCGGACTGTCTATCGCATTCTGACGAAGACAATGAGTCCTATCAAAGGCCACGACTCAAATGATGAAGAAGTCATTGGCATCATGAAGAATATGCTTTTCAATATCATTCATGACGTTCCCGTCAACTTCCATGATTTCTTCATGAGGACTCTGGCAAACATTGCTATGTCACCTTTTGAGGTGAAGCCTTATGCACCATGGATTATGAGGTTCATCAGGACAAGGTCTTCACTCAATTACAAGGCTGATACTCTGAACCACTGGAGCTACTTGCCTCCAATTGAAGCCCTCAAATGTACATTTTCCTCGGTGATGACAAAGGCAAGGCAATCTGTGATAGATGAAGGCATTCGTCCATTGGATGGTCAATTTCGCAAGGCTGCATCCTACTCCACCGATGACGACTCGCCACACATGACTCTGCCGTAACAACTCGCCAAGCAAAATCCTCAAGCCACAAGCACCTGTGGTGATGACCGATCGTGAGTTACTCCTCGGTCTTCATCGTAAAGTTGATCGCAATCATAAATGGGTCAAGTGTCGGTTTGGTTCAATTCTTCACAACATGACCTCAACACACAATGCGATTCGGAAAAACCAATACTACCTCCATGAAACCTTCAACCGTACAGGCTGTTCATCTCATGTCTACAGCGAAGAAGATCTGAAGAAATGGAGTGCGAAGGAAGAATTTGACTGGTCTGCACGTCCGCCGAAGAAATTCAAGAAGGTCAAGGTTCCTTCCTTGGTGGCCAGCTCCTATTCTTCATCGCGCGACACTGATGAAAATGAAGACTTGGACGACACTGCAGTAGGCCCTACTACGACAACCGACCCTGACAACGCTGGCGCTCCTCCATCAACTTGATATTCTTCAGGGCGTTAGTCCTCAGTTTCGATCCTTTTGGTCATTCGATGACAAAGGGGGAGAAATTTGAGTTAGTCTTCAAGTGGGTCTATTATATGGGCGTTTTTTTGCTAAGTTACAACTCTCGCTCTTCTAAAACTTTTATTGGATCGAGTTGTAATCTTAAACCCGATGGTGCTCTGATACTTTTGATGTGTTCCTCTGGATGCTTATTCTTCCTTATATGTTAATACACGCATGCTGAATTACATCAGTCACCATATTTCATCATGCATTTCAAATTCTTCATATTATATGTCAAATGCGTGTATGAATTACAAGATATAGGGGGAGATCTCCATGATTCAACTCTTCAAATGTGCATTGCCTCAAAAGCAAATTCCTCACTATGCACATCTTCGTGGGGAGTTCTTCTATATCTTGCAATCAAATTCCTCAATATCAGTATTTACACTTCATATGTTTATCCTCGTTGAAAACTTAACCTATATTGTCATCAATCACCAAAAGGGGAGATTGTAAGTGCATCTAGTGCCCCTTAGTGATTTTGGTGTATTGAAGACTTATAGGTTAAGGGACTAATGTGTTTATGAGTGTACACAGGTCTATAAGTCTATGAGGAGTTTGATGTTTACAGTGAAAGCTCGACCCCTAAAAATGAAGTTCTTCGATCAAGACTTTGGTATTCTGAAGACTTTCTGAAGACTTTGAAAGTGAAGAAATTGGTGTGACCTTGAAGACTTGGTATTCATTTGAGGAACATGAAGCGTGAAGACTTTTGTTTTCTTAGTTTCATTTTTCTCTTTCTTGAGTCATAGGAAACACCGTACTGTTAAAGGGGGTCGAGGAAATACAAAGGAAAAATTTCCATGTGATGCTCAACTCAAAATCCTACACCTACCAATCCCTTCGAGTGAAGCCATTGGAAATCTCATACAGTTCAGTCAATTTCTTCAGTGACAGAGACGAAGTTCTTCTGGTCGCTGAGGAATTTGTTCTGACTGAGGCGTTAGGAATTCGCCAATGCGGATTGCCTACACAGTGAGGAATTTGAGACTCAAATTTCCGACCGTTGCTGTGTTGCGCACCAGCTGTCCCAAAATATATTATCTACATAACGGTCATATCATTGAAGTGCATTTATGTCTTATCATGTCGGGTTGCTCCCTAGGCTATAGATAGCCGCCACCTACAACCACTATCTGGTTGGATGCTCCGAGAGAACTTGACACTTGTCATTTGAGAGCAACCCATCCTCTGAGGACTTTGAGCGAAAATCATCGAGTGAGGAAAAACCCAAAACCAAACCCCTACAAACCCAAAGTGATTGAGCATCATCAAGAGATTGATCCTGCGTGGATCCGACACATGTTACCTTTGAAGACTGTGCTTCTTCTAGACGGTTAGGCGTCATGGTCTAGAGCATCCAAGAGGAATTGTGGATCGCCGAGTGACCGAGTCTGTGAAGGTTTGGAAGTTGCCTGAAGACTTACCACGAGTTATTGGACAAGGTCTGTGTGACCTTAGTTCAAGGAGAATACGGTGAGGACTTGGTGTCCTGAGCTCGGTGACTGGGTGTCCGGGACTGTGTGTCCTCGAATTTAAATACTCAGCCGCTCCAACCATACGTACAACTGAGACAGCAGTTGAACTGGTCTACCAAATCATTGTCTTCACCAACCTTACTGGTTCTATTTCCTCAACTCTTTCATTTCCTCATTACTGTGTTGAGTGTTTGTTCATATCTATGTTTGAAGACTTTGACTGAAGACTTTCTCAATTTCCTCAGTTCAATTTCTTCACCGCTTTGTCTTCATCTTGTGTTATCCTGTGTTTACGCTTTCAGACTGTGTGTGTCTTCATTTCATCATGATGACCATGCCTGTATTCTGTTATGCTTACTTCTGAGTACTTTTATTCCGCTGCAAGTAGTTCTTCGCTTAGGAATTTCCTCACCGGCAAATTCCTCAGTGAAGAATTCATAAAAATCGCCTATTCACCCCCCCTCTTGTCGATATAACACAGTTTCAGAGAGAATCATTGGTCATGACGATGGCGATGATTTCCCCCTCCTGGAGGGAAGTTTCCCCGGCAGAACAGCTCCACCGGAGCCCTAGATTGGTTCCGCCAAGGTTCCGCCTCGTGGTGGCGGAGTTTCTTCCCGAAAGCTTGCTTATGATTTTTTCCAGTGTAGAAGACTTCATATAGTAGAAGATGGGCACCGGAGGCCTGACAGGGGGGCCACAAGGCAGGGGGCGCACCCAGGGGGTAGGGCGTGCCCCCACCCTCGTGGATGGTGGGTGGCCCCCCTCTGGTACTTTCTTCGCTCAGTATTTTTTTAATTCCAGAAATAACTTATGTGGAGTTTCAGGACTTTTGGAGTTGTGCGGAATAGGTCTCTAATATTTGCTCCTTTTCCAGCCCAGAATTCCAGCTGCCGGCATTCTCCCTCTTCATGTAAACCTTGTAAAATAAGAGAGAATAGGCATAAGTACTGTGACATAATGTGTAATAACAGCCCATAATGCAATAAATATCTATATAAAAGCATGATGCAAAATGGACGTATCATAATGCTACTGTCGTCCTAAGAAAAATAAGATGCATAAAAGATAAACATCACATGCAATCAAAATATGTGGCACGATATGGCCATTATCATCTTGTGCTTTTGATCTCCATCTCCAAAGCATCGGCATGATCTCCATCGTCACCGGCATGACACCATGATCTCCATCATCGTGTCATCACGTGCTCGTCTCGCCAACTATTGCTTCTACAACTATTGCTAACGCATAGAGATAAAGTAAAGCAATTACATGGCGTTAATTGTTGACACGCAGGTCATAAAATAAATTGAAGACAACCCTATGGCTCCTGCCGGTTGTCGTACTCTCATTGACATGCAAGTCGTGAACCTATTACAAAACATGATCATCTCATACATCAAAATATATCACATCACGTTCTGGCCATACCACAACACAACAAGCCCTACAAAGACAAATTGGACGCCTCTACTTTGTTGTTGCAATTTTTACGTGGCTGCTAGGACAAACTATAAGAACCATTCTTATCTACGCAAATCCACAACGGTGATATACAAGTTTCCTTTTAACCTTCTACAAGGACCGCCCTCGTCAAATCAGATTCAACTAAAGTGGGAGAGACAGACACCCGCAAAGCCGCTTTTATGCAATACAAGTTGCATGTCAAATAGTGGAACCGGTCTCATGTGCATGGACATGTAAGGTTGGTCCGAGCCGCTTCATCCCACGATACCGTTGAAACCAAATAATACAAGGGAAGTTAGCAATTCGAACATCAACGCTCACAACTACTTTGTGTTCTACTCATGCATATACATCTATGCATAGACCTAGTTCATGATGTCACTGATGGGGAACGTTGCATGAAAATCAATTTTTTTCCTACGTACACCCAAGATCTTGTTGGGGAACGCAGTAATTTCAAAAATTTCCTACGCACACGCAAGATCATGGTGATGCATAGCAACGAGAGGGGAGAGTGTCGTCTACGTACCCTCGTAGACCGTAAGCGGAAGTGTTATATCAACGCGGTTGATGTAGTCATACGTCTTCACGATCCGACCGATCCTAGCACCAAAAGTACGGCACCTCCGAGTTCTGCACACGTTCGGCTCGGTGACGTCCCACGAACTCACGATCCAGCAAAGTGTCGAGGGAGAGCTTCGTCAGCACGACGGCGTGATGACGGTGTTGATGAAGTTGCTGACGCATGGCTTCGCCTAAGCACTATGACGATATGACCGAGGTGGATTATGGTGGAGGGGGGCACCGCACACGGCTAAGAGATCAATGATCAACTTTTGTTGTCTCTATGGGGTGCCCCCTAGCCACGTATATAAATGAGTGGAGGAGGGGAAGGCCGACCCTCTACTATGGCGCGCCCTGGGGAGTCCTACTCCCACCGGGAGTAGGATTCCCCCCCCCCCCCTTCCATGTAGTAGGAGTAGGAGAGAAGGAAAGGGAAAAGAGAAGGGAAGGAAGGAGGGGGCGCCGCCCCTCCCCCTAGTCAAATTCGGGCTAGGCCTTGGGGGCGCGCAGCCTCCCATCTCTCTTTCCCCTAAAGCCCAATAAGGCCCATATACTCCCCGGCGAATTCCCGTCTCGGTACTCCGAAAAATACCCGAACCACTCGGAACATTTCCAAGGTCTGAATATAGTCGTCCAATATATCAATCTTTACATCTCGACCATTTCGAGACTCCTCGTCATGTCCCCGATCTCATCCGGGACTCCGAACTACCTTCGGTACATCAAAACACATAAACTCGTGATACAAATCGTCACCGAACGTTAAGCGTGGGGACCCTACGGGTTCGAGAACTATGTAGACATGACCGAGACTCGTCTCCGACCAATAACCGATATCCGAACCTGGATGCTCATATTGGTTCCTACATATTCTACGAAGATCTTTATCGTTTAAACCGCATAACAACATACGTTGTTTCCTTTGTCATCGGTATGTTACTTGCCCGAGATTCGATCGTCGGTATCCTCATACCTAGCTCAATCTCATTACCAGCAAGTCTCTTTACTCGTTCCTTAATGCATCATATCACAAATAACTCATTAGTCACATTGCTTGCAAGGCTTATAGTGATGTGCATTACCGAGAAGGCCCAGAGATACCTCTCCGATAATCGGAGTGACAAATCCTAGTTTCGGTCTATACCAACTCAACAAGTACCGTCGGAGACACCTGTAGACCACCTTTATAATCACCCAGTTACGTTTTGACGTTTGGTAGCACACAAAGTGTTCCTCCGGTAATCGGGAGTTGCATAATCTCATAGTCATAGGAACATGTATAAGTCATGAAGAAAGCAATAGCAGTAAACTAAAATGATCAAGTGCTAAGCTAACGGAATGGGTCAGTCAATCACATCATTCTCCTAATGATATGATCCCGTTTATCAAATGACAACTCATGTCTATGGTTAGGAAACTTAACCATCTTTGATCAACGAGCTAGTCAAGTAGAGGCATACTAGTGACACTCTATTTGTTTATGTATTCACACATGTATTATGTTTCTGGTTAATACAATTCTAGCATGAATAATAAAAATTTATCATGAAATAAGGAAATAAATAATAACTTTAATATTGCCTCTAGGGCATATTTCCTTCAGATCTAATCTAGGAGATGCATAGCAACGAGAGGGGAGTGTGTCTGCATACCCTTGTAGATCAAAAGCAGAAGCGTATATAACGTGGTTGATGTAATCGCACTCTTCGTGATCCAATCACGATCCAATCCGATCTAGCGCCGAACGGACGGCACCTCCGCGTTCAGCACACATGCAGCTCGATGACGCCTCCTCCTTCTTGATCCAGCAAGCAAGAGACGAGAAGTAGATGGGATCTCAACCAACATGATGGTGTGTCCAGCCCCTCCCTCTCCCCACTATTTATAGGAGGCAAGGGGGAGGATTGGGGTGCAACCTTGGCCCCTCCTCCAAGGGAGGGGGCGCCAGCCTAGGGAGAAGTCCTCCCTTCCCAAGGCACCTAGGGGGTGCCTTCCCCCCTTAGGACTCTTCCCCTTTTCCTTGTTCTAGGTGCATGGACCTCTTGAGGCTGGTTCCCCTGGCCCATATAGGCCAGGGCACACCCTACAACCAATGTGGGCCCCCGGGGCAGGTGGACCCCGGGACCCCTTTTGGCACTCCCGGTAAAATACCGATAATGCCCGAAACTTTTCCGGCGACCAAAACAAGACTTCCTATATATGAATCTTTACGTCCGGACCATTCTGGAGCTCCTCGTGATATCTAGGATCTCATCCCGGACTCCGAACAACATTCAATTACAAATGAACATACCCCAATACTACTCTAGCGCAATCGAACGTTAAGCGTGCGGACCCTACGGGTTCGAGAGTCATGTAGACATGACCTAGACACCTCCGGTCATAAACAATAGTGGGACTTGGATGCCCATATTGGTTCCTACATATTCCACGAAGATCTTTATCAATTGAACCATGATGTGAAGGATTTGATCAATCCCGTATGCAATTCCCTTTGTTCGGCGATATGTTACTTGTCCGAGATTCGATCGTCGGTACTCCATACCTAGTTTAATCTTTTCACTGGCAAGTCTCTTTACTCGTTCTGTAATACAAGATCCTGTGACTAAACTCATTAGTCACATGCTTGCAAGCTCCTTTTGATGTTGTATTACCGAGAGGGCCCAGAGATATCTCTCCGTCACACGGAGTGGCAAATCCCAGTCTCGATCCATGCCAACCCAACAGACACCTTCGGAGATACCTGTAGAGAATCTTTATGATCACCCAGTTATGAAGTGACGTTTGATATCACACAAGGTATTCCTCCAGTATCTGGGCGTTGCATGATCTCATGGCCGAAGGAACAGATACTTGACATGAAGAAAGCTATAGCAAATAACTTAAACGATCTGATGCTAAGCATATGGTTGGGTCTTGTCCATCACATCATTATCCTAAAGATGTGATGCCGTTATCAAATGACAACTCATGTCTATGGTTAGGAAACCATAACCATCTTTGATCGACGAGCTAGTCTAGTAGAGGCTTACTAGGGACACGGTGTAGTTTATGTATTCACACATGTATTTAAGTTTCGGTCAATACAATTCTAGCATGAATAATAAACATTTATCATGAACAGGAAATATGATAATAACCATTTTATTATTGCCTCAAGGGCATATTTCCAACACGCCCAACCGTACCATGCCGTGCTGAAGGAAATATGCCCTAGAGGCAATAATAAAGTTATTATTTATTTCCTTATATCGTGATAAATTTTTATTATTCATGCTAGAACTGTACTAATCGGAAACTTAGTACATGTGTGAATACATAGACAAACAGAGTGTCACTAGTATGCCTCTACTTGACTAGCTCGTTGATCAAAGATGGTTATGTTTCCTAGCCATAGACATGAGTTGTCATTTGATTAACGGGATCACATCATTAGGAGAATAATGTGATTGACTTGACCCATTCCGTTAGCTTAGCACTTGATCATTTAGTATGTTGCTATTGCTTTCTTCATGACTTATACATGTTCCTATGACTATGAGATTATGCAACTCCCGATTACCGGAGGAACACTTTGGTGCTACCAAACGTCACAACATAACTGGGTGATTATAAAGGTGCTCTACAAGTGTCTCCGAAGGTACTTGTTGGGTTGGCGTATTTCGAGATTAGGATTTGTCACTCCGATTGTCGGAGAGGTATCTCTGGGCCCTCTCGTAATGCACATCACTTAAGCCTTGCAAGCATTGCAACTAATGAGTTAGTTATGGATGATGTATTACGAAACGATTAAAGAGACTTGCCGGTAATGAGATTGAACTAGGTATTGAGATACCGACGATCGAGTCTCGGGCAAGTAACATACCGATGACAAAGGGAACAACGTATGTTGTTATGCGGTTTGACCGATCAAGATCCTCGTAGAATATGTGGGAGCCAATATCAGCATCCAGGTTCCGCTATTGGTTATTGACCGGAGATGTGTCTCGGTCATGTCTACATAGTTCTCGAACCCGTAGGGTCTGCACGCTTAACGTTTCGATGACAGTTATATTATGAGTTTATATGTTTTGATGTACCGAAGGTTGTTCGGAGTCCCGGATGTGATCACGGACATGACGAGGAGTCTCGAAATGGTCGAGACATGAAGATTGATCTATAGGACGCCTATGTTTGGATATCGGAACTGTTCCGGGTGAAATCGGGATTTTACCGGAGTACCGGGAGGTTACCAGACCCCCCCCCCCCCGGAGCTTAATGGGCCATAGTGGGCCTTGTGGAGAAGAGGAGAGGCGGCCAGGGCAGGGCCGCGCACCCCTCCCCCCTAGTCCGAATAGGACAAGAAGAGGGGGGCGGCGCCCCCCCCTTCCTTCCTCTCTCCCTCCTCTTTCCCCCTCCACTCCTAGTCCAACAAGGAAAAGGGAGGGAGTCCTACTCCCGGTAGGAGTAGGGCTCCTCCTGGCGCGACCCCTCTAGGCCGGCTGCACCTCCCCCCTTGCTCCTTTATATACGGGGTGTCGGGGATATACCCCGCGGCGTAAACCGGCCGAAAGTGTAACCCGGCCGGACTTGGCGGTTTATCTGAAGACCCCGCTGACACTTGGCGAGTTATCACGACCATACGACCTGGCGGTTTACAAGCAACCCGCTGGTTATTTTGACTCACTGGTGACCCGGCCAGGCGGGTCAGACGGATGACCAGGCCCAAGGCCCTGAAGGCCGGTTTATGTTAATGGTGGGCCGGTTTAAGAGGAAAGGCAAGAAGGATATTTCCCTTACAAGGAGTCAAGACCCGGACTTGTATCCGGTTTGTATTAGAGATAGATTTTTCTTAATCCTAATAGGACTCCACATGTAACCCGCCCCTTCAACTTATATAAGGAGGGGCAGGTCTCCCTAAAGAGGGACAAGCTACAAGTAAGAAGAAACAATCTTAGGGCTAGACATAACTAGGAGCGCCGGTTTACGACGACTCTCTCATGAGCGTAATGTGACCTAGCCACAAACAACATGTAGGGCTATTGCCGGATGATGTTTCCCGGGGCCCGAAGCTGTCTAACTCCTTGTCTTGTGTGTTGATCCGCCTCGCGTCTCTCGATTCCAACCAACCCCTTCAAGCTACCGCATAGATGCGTTGGCCTCACGACTAAGTCCTCACACTAGGACATTTGCCGTGACAAATCCACGACAGTTGGCGCCCACCATGGGGCCTGTGCACGATGGTGTTGAAGTCTTGAAGGGATCTCTCTCAAGGATCGAGAAATTTGCAATTTTTCAGATATGAAAGACTCAGCTTGGAAAGATCTGCATCAACTTTCATCAGTTCTGATTTTACGATCCGTGAGATTCAAGTGAAAGAACATGAATTTGGTTTGCCTCTGTGTGCACCGTCACACGTGACCGGGCGATTCATCGTGGCCGAATCACTTTCGGCTGCACCGCCACTAGAAGCCAACTGAAAAAGGAGTTCTGTCGGTACGTACAGAGTCGCCGAGATGGTCAACTTGACGTTTTATCTGATTCGGCGAGTTGATGTCGCCGCATACAGAGTCGCCGAGACCATCAAGTGGTCCAAAACCTTTTTTCTGATTAAAGACACAATTTAAATTCCCGAAGGCATCAACTGGTACGGTTATTACTACTCCCCAGCGCAGAAATCAAAAGAGACAACGGCAGAGGCTATTCCGTCACATCAAGCAACAAAAGTCATGGTTTCAATACTGGTGTACCTTTGACTAGTACATCACCTGAGGCAAAATCGGTTCTTTCTTTTGTCAAACTCTGATTGCTACATGCATGCAAGGAATCTGCCAGGAAGTTAATTCAAGAAAGGAAAAGCTACTATGTGGGTTTACACGTGATCAGAGGCAAGCTATCAGCGCGTAATCCTGCAGGCCTTTGGTGGATGCGGATCCACTAAAAAAATAGAATAACTGACATATGATCCAGAGGAAAAAGTGGAAGTGGGCTCTTCCAAACCGACGACGACTCCGAAGTGGCAGCGGTCGCCGCCGCTACGGAACTGCTCGTGATACTCTGTTTTACCTTGGCCCATGCTGCCGGCGTCCTCCAGGCCACTGCTCCGCCTTGCCGCCGCGCTGCTTCCAAGCCGCCCGGGCTTGCGGCCCTGAACCGTCTCACTCGCCTCAGCCAGGCTACCTGACCCGCCCGCCTTGGGGAAGCGGGTTTCGAGAAGTTCGCAAGTTTCCGGATGAGGAGAAGCCGGTTTGGAAATTCATCAGTTCAACGGGTCTTTGTTACGGACGCATGAGTCAAGCAGCAGCAGTCACACTCGTTTTGTCAGATCGTGTTTTGTTATGGAGGCAAAAGAAATCTGACTCAAAAGCAAATCCGGCGACTTATGTTCTAATTGGAACACGTAACATTGATCAGCCAAGTACTCAGAACGAAGCTTGTAGAATAATTGGAAACCTATGCTTGTGTATCGTCCAACAGCAGCATAAGAAGAGGAGTCAAGCAAGTTAATGCAATCTCAAGCATGCATACTGATTTAGCCAAGCAATGTACACACGTACATCCTCCAGGGCAAGTCAAATCAAAAGGGAGGAAAAAGCACATCTGATGGAAATTTTGTCGCTGTGTCACGTGAACAAGCATACGGTCAACGTTGGTCTACACGATCCAGATTTGGACTCCGTCTTCAACTCTGCAGCCGAGTCGCGGTCCGTCAAGCCGGCAGCTGTCCGAGTCGCCGCCGTGACCCGCCCCGCAGTCGCCTGCGCCTGCTCGGTTTGGCCGCGCCCGGATTCTCTCGGGCATCCATGCACCTGTGACGCCCGCACCGATGGCTCCATCGCCCGTTTTGCACATATACGTGGAGATCAAGTGCGCGCTAATGGCTGCACCCACATACGTGCGGAAAAAAATACCAGATGGAAGCGTGCCAGCATTATTCAGCATAGGTGATCTTCCTTACTCAGCGGACTCCCGCACCGGCTTACAATGTCATGGCTGACTCGCTCGTCCGCACCACCTTACAACGCCACGGACGACTCGCTCGTCTGCCGCGTCGCTCACGCTACCGCTTACAACATGGAGGACAGCTTGTTTTGCCGCGCCGCTTACAATGCCGGGTCGACTCATCTGTCTGCTCCCACGGTTAACTCAGCCGTGATTAATTTTAGCATCACTATGGTGATCATCAACTCCACGGCGGATAATTTCTGGCCTAACACATCATGTGATATCCATCTAAAATATATTTTATTAGTACATATTATTTTTGTCAAAGAGCAGTTTATCTATGCCTTGGTTTGCAATATTGTATGCAGGACAATTATTCATTATAAACGTAGTTTATACCATGGGTACGAAGCACGCGCTGGCAACGTCCTGCCCGGTGTTCGTCCGTGCCACATTACACGATGAATGGACGCGTGCAAGACGCCGCCCTTACGGCCCGGTTTACATCAGCTTGCCGGGACCGTGCTTGCGTTTGACTCGTCCGTCCGAACCGGTTTACAACGCCATGGCCGACTCATCTATCTGTGCCGCCTCTGATGCTGCGGTCGTATTTTCCGTCCGTCTCTCGCGGCCTGGTCTACAACATACCGGGCCGCACCTGTCTGCATGAGCTGTTTATTGAGTATGAGCAAGTTACAGCTTGGGTAGCCCGGTTTTTCTTTCAACAAATTGGAGGCGAATTATCATCAACAACCGTCTGCATTGGATGGCTCAATGGAGAGGCACATAAGTCGCTGCCACTACAGTTTGGTTAAACTTCAAAGAGCCAGTTGGAAGGAACCATTGGCCGAGTTGCTGACACGGCTCATACGGGATCATTTATAACCCACCGCAGTCACCTCAAACTTCTGTGGATTCACATCGTGCTATCAACACCAACGATATACAAGTTATGCCGGTTTATATCACGGTCAAACATGGAGAATCTCAAGCCAACTCCTCGAGTCACCTTTGAGACTCGGGGGCTACGATGACATAACTCAAAGAATCTTGCCGCCAAAGAAAGTTAAAAACCCCAGGACGATGGAGGGAAAGATAACCCGGTCCCGGAGGCTACTGTTATATTGATGAAAATTTAAAGGCTGTCAGAAAATTTCTTGCTTAGAAAGTATATAACAGTTACAAAATCCCGATTCAATGAAGAAGTTCCGGGTCATCAGAAAGGATTCCGGTTTAAAATCCGGCTAAAGGGAAGTCACCTCAATCAAGTTTCTCAAATATCCGGTTTACAATCCGGTTCAAGGGAAATCTGTTCTCTCACAAAGCTCAAACTCTCAAATCCGGTTTAAAATGTCCGGTTCAAAAAGGAATTAACTTCGCAAGCTCGAGTTTAAAGGTCGCCGTAAAATTTCCGCTGAAAATGAAGATTCCGGTTTAAAATCCGGTTCAAGGGAAAGATGTCTCCCACAAAGCTTTGAAGCTCTCAATATCCGGTTTAACATCCGGTTCAAGAAGGATTTATTTGCAAAAAGTTAAAGGATGCCAAAGAGGACCTGCTGCCATGATGCGCGGTTCAAACATGGGTATCATTTCTTATTGGCTTATCATATTATTGATCACTTGGGGGCTTGGTCGTATCCGAACCATAGCTACACCTCTTGATCGGCTCAATGCCACAAAGATCACTTGGGGGCTTTGGTCGATCCGAACCATAGTCACACCTCTTGATCGGCTCAATGCCACAGCATCTATTGGTGACTTGGTCAAGTCTGAAACATAGTCACGCCTCTTGATTGGCCTAATGCCACAACCTCCATTTGGGGGTTTGGTCAAACCCGAACCATAGCTACACCTCTTGATCGGCTTAATGCCAAAGCATCATTTGGGGACCTGGCTGACTCGAACCATAGCTACGCCTTTTTGGGAGCTTGCTCGTGTCCCGACCATGGTAATGCTCTCTTGATCGGCTCAAAGCCTCATTTGCAATGGTTTTATCTTTGCCTTTGCTTGAATTTCTGTTTCTTTTTTGATAAACATTTCTTTTGTTGCGTTTACAAACCGACATTATTAAACTGGTTCGACTGTCAATTACAAATTGACGGAACATGCTCAAATCTTAATCCGGAGACTATCAACCCGGTCTGGCTTTGACTCAAAGTCACCAGTATTATATATGGTTAATCCGGTATTTATCACAACCAGCATGGTTTTATCATAAACCGACACAATATGGAAGTAGTTATCAGTACTCAAGATTGGGTTTTATCACCCTTACTACAAAAAGTTGGTAAACCAATGATGTGATTCAATGTCACAGGTATGATATATTCCATATTTAATTATTCTCAAGTGCAGCCTTGGTTATAAACCCGGGTTATATGTTGGGCATTATGATTCATTCAGCCGTAAACCGCCAGACACTTTAAACTTGTTGTATGCAGAAATAGGTTGAATAAAGCATGATTATAAATTATCCGTGTTCATTAAACCGCCTGGCTTTAAGACGATAAGTCGCCAAAGATATGATGAGAAATTATCCGTGTTTATTAAACCAGCTGGCTTTAAGACGATAAGTCGCCAGATATGATGAGAAATTATCCGTTGTTTATTAAACCGCCCGGCTTTTGGACTATAAGTCGCCAAGATATATTTGGATTGCGCCATTGGAATCATGCACTTATAAATGATTGGGTTATATTATTCAAATGGCCAAACTTGGCTGAATTTTCATTATGATATTGGATGAATAAGGTTTTCATACTGGATTATATTATCTTGAATAGCCAACATGGCTGGATTTTTATTATGGTTATTAATATTATGATTGAGGTTTTCAAAGTCGCTTTAGCGCAATTGATATTATTTTGTCGATGAATATGATTTATTCTGCAATGGAAGGAATAGTCCCGAGTCGCCGCAGCTTACGACCCGGCACTTGGGGGCTACATTATTCAAAGTTGAGATTATATCAAATATGCAAGTCTCATGTCGTCATGAGCATGCACCATGACACTTGGGGCTAATGCAAAGTCATTTTTTGCTCATCTTATTGAAGACCCGAATCATCATATCATAATGAGCCGCCCTTGGGGGCTACCAATTGCTCTGTCAAAACATTCATATATATCAAGTTCCGGTTCAGTATTATTTTACTAAGCCGGCCCTTGGGGGCTACAAGTTATTGTTCAAATTTACATGATCATATCTATAAAGTCCCTGCTCATTATTGCATAATGACCCGGCACTTGGGGGCTACGTATATGGAGTATTCAGTTTTTACTAATGACTGAGATGAGATCTCTTCAAAGTGGCAGTAATTATATGGAAACAAGTCTTAAGCCATCACTTTGTTCTGCTCAAGACTTGGGGGCTACAGGTAGTATGGATATAAGGGAGAAAAATCTTCAAATTCTCAGTTCTGAGCAAACCATATTGACCCGGTGTCTGCAACAATTATAACCCGGTGTCGGTAACAATTATGACTCGGTGCTATCAATATTTATAAACCAGTGATTTTGGCAATGATAAACCGGGGATTTTGGCAATGATAAACCGGCAAGTTCTACATTTTCAAACCGGCTGATATCAGTTGAATATTTGAAGACCAATATTTTTTTTTCAAATCAGAGCATTTGAAGACTGATTCAAATGGATTCTTTATTTATGAAATATCTTCTGCAAGCAAATTGGTTATGAAGCTGGTCTATTGACTCGGATTTTTTAGAAGGAGGAAATGACAAGGACTTAAGGATGATCAGATGCCGGTTTACAAGAATTCTTAACCCGGAGCATAATCTGTCAAATTTGTTCTTGTGTTTGTTGTACAGGATCAGTTTAACATGGATAAATCCAAATCAAACTGGGGGCTAATGTCGGGGATATACCCCGCGGCGTAAACCGGCCGAAAGTGTAACCCGGCCGGACTTGGCGGTTTATCTGAAGACCCCGCTGACACTTGGCGAGTTACTGGCGACCCGCCCTGACCTGGCGGTTTACAAGCAACCCGCCTGGTTATTTTGACTCACTGATGACCCGACGGGCGGGTCAGACGGATGACAAGGCCCAAGGCCCAGAAGGCCGGTTTATGTTAATGGTGGGCCGGTTTAAGAGGAAAGGTAAGAAGGATATTTCCCTTACAAGGAGTCAAGACCCAGACTTGTATCCGGTTTGTATTAGAGATAGATTTGTCCTAATCCTAATAGGACTCCACATGTAACCCGCCCCTTCAACTTATATAAGGAGGGGCAGGGCTCCCTAAAGAGGGACAAGCTACAAGTAAGAAGAAACAATCTTAGGGCTAGACATAACTAGGAGCGCCGGTTTACGACGACTCTCTCATGAGCATAATGAGACCTAGCCACAAACAGCATGTAGGGCTATTACCGGATGATGTTTCCCGGGGCCCGGAGCTGTCTAAATCCTTGTCTTGTGTGTTGATCCGCCTCACGTCTCTCGATTCCAACCAACCCCTTCAAGCTACCGCATAGATGCGTTGGCCTCACGACTAAGTCCTCACACTAGGACATCTGCCGTGACAAATCCACGACACGGGGGCAGGGGGGCACCCTAGATACACAACAATTGATCGTTTGATCTTTTAGCCGTGTGCGGTGCCCCCCTCCACCATAGTCCACCTCGATAATAGTGTAGCGGTGCTTAGGCGAAGCCCTGCGTCGGTAGAACATCATACATCATCACCACACCGTCGTGCTGACGAAACTCTCCCTCAAAACCAGCTGGATCGGAGTTCAAGGGACGTCATTGGGCTGAACGTGTGCTGAACTCGGAGGTGTCGTGCGTTCGGTACTTGATCGGTCGGATCGTGAAGACGTACGACTACATCAACCGCTACAGTTAACGCTCGCTTTCGGGTTCACGAGGGTACATGGACAACACTCTCCCCTCTTGTTGCTAGGCAACACCATGATCTTGCGTGTGCGTAGGAATTTTTTTGAAATTACTACATTCCCCAACAGTGGCATCCGAGCCAGGTTTTATGCGTAGATGTTATATGAACGAGTAGAACACAAGTGAGTTGTGGGCGATATAAGTCATACTGCTTACCAGCATGTCATACTTTGGATCGGCGGTATTGTTGGATGAAGCGGCCCGGACCGACATTATGCGTACGCTTATGCGAGACTGGTTTTACCGTCGTGCTATGCACACAGGTGACTAGCGGGTGTCAGTTTCTCCAACTTTAGTTGAACCGAGTGTGGCTACGCCTGGTTGTTGAGAAGGTTAAAACAACACTAACTTGACAAACTATCGTTGTGGTTTTGATGCGTAGGTAAGAACGGTTCTTGCTCAGCCCGTAGCAAATATCAGTAAAACTTGCAACAACAAAGTAGAGGACGCCTAACTTGTTTTTGCAGGGCATGTTGTGATGTGATATGGTCAAGATGTGATGAGATATAAGTTGTTGTATAAGATGATCATGTTTTGTTGAAGTTATCGGCAACTGGCAGAAGCCTTATGGTTTTCTCTTTATTGCATAAGATACAAGCGCAAATAATTGCTTTACTTTATCGCTATGCGATAGCAATAGTTGCAAGAGCAATTGTTGGCGAGACGACCATGTGATGACACATTGGTATAGATCAAGATGATGGAGATCATGGTGTCATGCCGGTGACGATGGAGATCATGACGGTGCTTTGGAGATGGAGATCAAAGGCACAAGATGATGATGGCCATATCATGTCACATATTATGATTGCATGTGATGTTTATCTTTTATACATCTTATTTTGCTTAGTTCGGCGGTAGCTTTATAAGATGATCTCTCACTAAATTATCAAGGTATAAGTGTTCTCCCTGAGTATGGACCGTTGCGAAATTTCTTCGTGCTGAGACACCACGTGATGATCGGGTGTGATAGGCTCTACATTCAAATACAACGAGTGCAAAACAGTTGCACACGATGAATACTCAGGTTAAACTTGACGAGCCTAGCATATAACAAATATGGCCTCCGAACACTGAGACCGAAAGGTCGAGGGTGAATCATATAGTAGATATGATCAATATAGTGATGTTCACCATTGAAACTACTCCATCTCACGTGATGATCGGACATGGTTTAGTTGATTTGGATCACGTGATCACTTAGATGATTAGAGGGATGTCTATCTAAGTGGGAGTTCTTAAGTAATATGATTAATTGAACTTTAATTTATCATGAACTTTGTCCTGGTAGTATTAGCATATCTATGTTGTAGATCAATAGCTCGCGATGTTGCTCCCCGTTTGTTGTGTTCCTAGAGAAAAATTATGTTGAAAAATGTTAGTAGCAATTATGCGGATTGGATCCATGATCTGAGGATTATCCTCATTGCTGCATAGAAGAATTATGTCTTTGATGCACCGCTAGGTGAAATACCTATTGCAGGAGCAGATGCAGACGTTATGAACGTTTGGCTAGCTCAATATGATGACTACTTGATAGTTTAGTGCACCATGCTTAACAGCTTAGAATCGGGACTTCAAAGACGTTTTGAACGTCATGGACCATATGAGATGTTCCAGGAGTTGAAGTTAATATTTCAAGCAAATACCCGAGTTGAGAGATATGAAGTCTCCAACAAGTTCTATAGCTAAAACATGGAGGAGAATAGCTCAAGTAGTGAGCATGTGCTCAGATTGTCTGGGTACAACAATCGCTTGAATCAAGTGGGAGTTAATCTTCCAGATAAAATAGTGATTGACAGAATTCTCTAGTCACCATCCCCAAGTTAGTAGAACTTCGTGATGAACTATAGTATGCAAGGGATGATGAAAATGATTCCCGAGCTTTTCATGATGATGAAATCGATGAAGGTAGAAATCAAGAAAGCCCATAAAGTGTTGATGATTAACAAGACCACTAGTTTCAAGAAAAGGGGCAAAGGGAAGAAGGGGAAATTTAAGAAGAATGGCAAGCAAGTTGCTGCTCGAGTGAAGGAGCCCAAGTCTGGACCTAAGCCTGAGACTAAGTGCTTCTACTGCAAAGGGACTGGTCACTGGAAGCGGAACTACCCCAAGTAATTGGCGGATAAGAAGGATGGCAAAGTGAACATAGGCATATTTGGTATACATGTTATTGATGTGTACTTTACTAGTGTTTATAGAAACCCCTCTGTATTTGATACTAGTTCAGTTGCTAAGAGTAGTAACTCGAAACGGGAGTTGCAGAATGAACAAAAACTAGTTAAGGGTGAAGTGACGATGTGTGTTGGAAGTAGTTCCAAGATTGATATGATCATCATCGCACACTCCCTATACTTTCGAGATTAGTGTTGAACCTAAGTAAGTGTTATTTGGTGTTTGCGTTGAGCATGAATATGATTTGATCATGTTTATTGTAATACGGTTATTCATTTAAATTCAGAGAATAATTGTTGTTCTGTTTACATGAGTAAAACCTTCAATGGTCATACACCAAATGAAAATAGTTTGTTGGATCTCGATCATAGTTATACACATATTCATAATATTGAAGCCAAAAGATGCAAAGTTAATAATAATAGTGCAACTTATTTGCGGCACTGCCGTTTAGGTCATATTGGTGTAAAGCCCATGAAGAAACTCCATGTTGATGGGATTTTGGAATCACTTGAGTATGAATCACTTGATGCTTGCGAACCATGCCTTATGGGCAAGATGACTAAGACTCCGTTTTCCGGAACAATGCAGCGAGCAACTGACTTATTGGAAATAATACATACTGATGTATGCGATCCAATGAGTGTTGAGGCTTGCGGCGGGTATCATTATTTTCTGACCTTCACAGGTGATTTGAGCAGATATGGGTATATCTACTTGATGAAACATAAGTCTGAAACATTTGAAAAGTTCAAAGAATTTCAGAGTGAAGTGGAAAATCATCGTGACAAGAAAATGAGGTTTCTACGATCTGATCGCGGAGACAAATATTTGAGTTGCGAGTTTGGTCTTCAATTAAAACAATGTGGAATAGTTTCACAAACTCATAGCACCTGGAACACCACAGCATAATGGTGTGTCCAAACGTCATAACTGTACTTTATTGGATATAGTGCAATCTATGATGTTTCTTACCGATTTACCACTATCGTTTTGGGGTTATGCATTAGAGACAGCTGCATTCACGTTAAGAAGGGCACCATCTAAATCTATTGAGACGACACCGTATGAACTGTGGTTTGGCAAGAAACCAAAGTTGTCGTTTCTTAAAGTTTGGGGTTGCGATGCTTATGTGAAAAAATTCATCGTGATAAGCCCAAACCCAAATCGGAGAAATGTGTCTTCATAGGATACCCAAAGGAGACCCATCGGTACACCTTCTATCATAGATCCGAAGGCAAGACATTCGTTGCTAAGAATGGATCCTTTCTAGAGAAGGAGTTTCTCTCGAAAGAAGAGTGTGGGAGGAAAGTAGAACTTAATGAGGTAACTGTACCTGCTCCCTTATTGGAAAGTAGTTCATCATAGAAATCTGTTCTTGTGACTCCTACACCAATTAGTGAGGAAGTTGATGATGATGATCATAAAACTTCAGATCAAGTTACTACCGAACCTCATAGGTCAGCCAGAGTAAGGTCCGCACCAGAGTGGTACGGTAATCCTGTTCTGGAGGTCATGTTACTTGACCATGACGAACCTATGAACTATGAGGAAGCGATGGTGAGCCCAGATTCCGCGAAATGGTCTGAGGCCATGAAATCTGAGATGGGATCCATATATGAGAACAAAGTATCACTACAAAAAAAAGACACATCTGTGACATTTTGGGCCGAACGAATTTTTTTTCTGTCATACATATGACACTTCTATGATGATAATTGTGACAGAACCCGGTATCATCATAGATGTGGTGGGCTCCTACTTCTCTGACAAAAATCATGACAGAAAATGGGCTTTTCGTCTGGCGGGCCGGAGACGCAGCTGCATGACATTCTTTGGGCCGTCCATGACGGAAAAAACCGTGGTAGAAGCGAGGGGGAGGAAAATTTCGGGGAGTTGCCGGTTATGGTGGGAGGTCGGGGGCCGAGCGATGCGTGTTTCTCTCGTACGTACGCGCGTGTGTGCGAGGCGTTGGCTCTAACTGAACCCGAGCGAGGCGTTGGGCTCTAACTGAACCCGAGCGATTGCACTACAAAGCTACAGCGTTATTGAACCCGGGCGATCGATCGATGGTCATAATCGAACCCGATCGAAGCGATTCTTCGCCATCTTCGCTAATCAAGCCGATCAATTGGATGAACAAAGTGAGCGCTATGGGGGTTGGATGAACAGGAGCGGTGGCGTTGCCTCTGAATGAACAGGACCCGTGGTGTGGAGGGCTGGATGAACAATAGACGGTGGAGGGGTGGTTGAACAGACCCCGTGGTGTGGAGGGCTGGATGAACGAGAGACGGTGGAGGGCTGCCCGTGGAGGGGTGGCTGAACAAGAGCCGTGGAGTAGCGTGGTGGAGGCTGGATGAACAGGAGCCCGTGGAGGCCGGAGGAGGTCGACGGTAGCCCGTGGAGGCCGGAGGAGGTCGAGGGTGGAGATGAACAGATCCCGTGGAGTCCTGCTTTTGGCACGCCACACCCTCCCGGCGAACAGGACCTCCGTTTCGACCGTAGCGCTCCAACACAAGTCTGTTTCGTCCGTTTTGCGGTACGCCACACCCCTCCCGATCAACAGGACCCCTGTTTCGACCGTAGGAGGTCCGTTTCGTCCGTTTTGCGGTATGCCACACCCCTCCCGATCAACAGGACCCCCGTTTCGACCGTAGGAGGTCCGTTTCCTCCGTTTTGCGGTACGCCACACCCCTCCCGATCAATAGGACCCCGTTCCGAACGTAGGAGGTCCGCTTCTCCGCCAGCGGTACGCCAGGCCTCGTTTACATTGCCTGTTCCGTCCAAGCCCTCCCGATGAACACGACCACGCATTCCGTTCCGACCCAGCCGGTTGGCTCCCCATGAACACGACGACGATGTTGTTTCTCTGTTCCGACCCAGCCATGTACATATGCGCGAGTAGGCGTTCGAGACCCCGCCCGTATGTACACATACGTGGCTGTATTTTCTTTCTTGCACCCTGGCCGCTGTGCGTACGTGTACATGCTACGTGCGCACCTCTACTACGACACGTGTGCGCCTCTACAGCGACCAGTATATATGTACATACATGTTCGCGACCAGAATGACAACGCTACGTATGCTTCGACCAGGTGGGTCCCGACTGTCAGGCGCTTCCTTGCCTGCGAAGATGTAGCTGGTGGGTCCCAGCAGTCAGGGGGCGAATCGTTTTTTTTTTTGCCCGGACGTACTTCCTTGCGTGCGAAGATGTAGCTGGTGGGTCCCAGCAGTCAGGGGGAAACGTTTTTTCGTGAAATACGGTGGCTTGTCCGGTGGGTCCCCGCTGTCAGGTGGAGGAATAATTATTTTGCGCGTAATAAGGAGGCACTTCCTTGCTGCGGCCGTGGACCCAGCTGTCAGCCTCTCCACATACAGTCCATGTCCGATGGAAGCCATTCCTTGACCACGTTGACCACGCCGCGCCGAGAGCACCAGGGCGGTGGACGACGGCGAGGCCTAGGAAGGGGACGACGTAGAGCCGAGGAAGACGCAGCAGTGGATGCCCACGCGTAGAGGAGTACGAGGGTTCGCTGGTTCGCTGCGGTGTGAGGCTGCCGACGCCGCAGAATAACAGGGGGTGTGGGTGAGAAGAGGGATGGCCTGGCCAGCAGTGGGAGTAGTAGGGGGCGGTGAGGCCTCCGCCGCATCGCAGCCGGCCACGGGAGGTAGGAGCACGAGGCACGATCGGCGCTGGTTTGGGCGGCTGGAGCAAGAAGACCAGAGATTGAAGAAGCACTACGGCCGTTGGATAGACATCGTACGGTCACTGGAGCTATAATCGTGCATATTGACTAAGTTGACAAAGCCCTCCGTCCCCGTCAACTTAGTAGGCCCACAAGTCAGCTCGCCACTATACCGGGTCCCAGCTAAATGTGGGGAGTATTCATTTTGTGTGCGTAATAAGGAGGCACTTCCTTGCGCGTATGAAGATATAGCTGGTGGGTCCCGGCCGCTGCCGGGCGGTAACGTTTTTCACGAAATACGAGGCCCTTTCGGTGGGTCCCTCGATGTCGTGGAGGAATCATTATTTTGCGCGTAATAAGGAGGCATTTCCTTGCGTGCGGCCGTGGACCCAAATGTCGGCCTCTCCACGACAAATCCACTTCAGATGCATGTCGGTCGTTGACCACGTTGACCAAGCCGCCACGAGAGGACCAGGCGGTGGACGGCAATGAGGCCTAGGAAGGAACGACACGGAGGCGTGGAAGACTCGGCGCTTGTTTCCACGCCGAGGGGAGTACGACCGCACGAGGGTTTCTTGGTTCGCCCGCCATCACGGAGAATAACAGCAGGTGTGGGTGAGAAGAGGGATGGCTAGGCCAGCGATGGGAGTACGGTGGGGCGGTGAGGCCTACGCGGCACCACAGCCGGCCACGGGGAGGAGGGAGTAGGCAGTCCTACTGGCGCTTGTTTGAGCGGCTAGAGCAGGAAGAGCAGAGATTGAAGAAGCACGACGGCCGTTGGATGGACATCCAACAAATACTACTTGTAAAGGCCAACCTTTTTTAGGAAAGCCTCAAATCAGTGGGAAAACAGCATACAACCCATCTGCCATTATTTCAAATAATTTACAGCCCATTTGCTAATTCTTAAGGTTTTTTGAGGCTATATTCTTTTGTTAGCATTACAGCCCATATTGTGGCCACGGTTAAAAAATTATACTGAAATTTTGCATATTTCAAAAGGGTCCGAACTGTTTTTAATCCCGAAATTTCGACACACAATCAAACTGATTTTAAAAATAAATGTATATCAATATAAAATCCAACAAATTCTCCACGCATAAAAATTAATGTAATTTAAAATCTCGAAATGAAAAAAAAGATATTTGAAACTAATTGCCGGTTTGACGTGTTTTAAAAATGTACAACCCATTTCTCGCTACTGATAGGCCATTTTCTCGGCCAGCCGAATGAAGCTCTCCTCGTCTTGAAAGATTTGCAGCCCAACAGGCCTAACAAAGAGACTTACTTGGCAAATCACAAAAAAACTGGGCTGTGGCCGTGGACCCAGCTGTCAGCCTCTCCACGTACAGTACTCTTCCGATGGAAGTCGGTCGTTGACCACGCCGCGCCGAGAGCACCAAGGCGGTGGACGACGGCGAGGCCTAGGAAGGGGGCGACGTGGAGCCGGGGAAGACGCGACAGAGGATGCCCACGCGGAGAGGAGTACAAGGGTTCACTGGTTCGGCTGCGGCGTGAGGCTGCCGTCGCCGCAGAATAACAGGGGGTGTTGGTGAGTAGAGGGATACCCTGGGCCAGCGGTGAGAGTGGTAGGGGGCGGTGAGGCCTCCCCGGCGTCACAGCCGGCCACGAGACGCAGGAGCACGCGGCACGACCGGCGCTGCTTTGGGCGGCTGGAGCAAGAAGACGAGAGGTTGAAGAAGCACTATGGCTGCTGGATGGACATCGTTCATATTGACTAAGTTGACAAAGCCCTCCGTCCTCTTCAACTTAGTAGGCCCACAAGTCAGCCACCCACTATGGTGGGTCCCCGCTAGCAGGGGTATTCATTTTTGGTGCATAATAAGGAGGCACTTCCTTGCAAGCGAAGATATAGCTGGTGGGTCCGACACAGCCGGGGAACATTTTTTTCGCGAAATACAGAAGCCCTTCCCACGTACAATGCACGTACAGTGCGTAATAAGTAGGAACTTTCCTTGCGTGCGACCATGGACCTCGTGGGTCCCAGCCGTCAGGCTCTCCACGTATAGTTCTCTTCCGATGACTCTCGTATGTTGAGCATGCCGCGCCGAGCGCACCGAGGCGGCAGACGACGGCGAGGCCCGAGACTGGAACAACCCGGAGATGGGGAAGACGCGGCAGTGGAGTTGCAGACGAAGAGGAGTGGGAAACTTGACTGGTTCGGGTGCGGGGTGGGCCTACACTCGGCAGAGAATAACAGGAGGTGCGGAGTGGAGGGATGGCCTGGCCGCTTGCGGGTAGTATTTAGCCGAGGAGAAGAAAACAACGCTACCGGACACCAAGGTCAGAAAAGTGTTCCGCAGCGCTGGGGAAGAAGACGAGAGATTGAAGAAGAATGCCGCCGTTGGATGTAAATCCAACGCCTTCTTAGGGCTTCACCTCTCATCGCCCACATGTCACCACCATTTGTTTTTAGTCCATTTGGTGGGCTGGGTGAAACAATGACGTAGCATCTATGCAGCCCGTTTAAATCCCATTTGCATTTTTCTTGAAATCCGCAGACTTGCTGGGCTGGGTGAAAATATCATGTTGGGCTAGACGGAGAAATGTTATAAAAACATAAACACATGATTACACGTCAATAAATTTTTTGCAAGCTTATGTACGCAATCACTAGGAGTTAACTTGGCAAGTTATATATAAACAACTATTATTATTTTGTAAGAACTTTCAAATTACGAAATAAAATATCATTTTAATTTGATGAGTTAATAGTACGTGGGGTATTATTATTTTTTAGGCTAGACGTGGGACAGTTGAGTTGGTTCTAGGGGAAAGTACTGGGAGAAAACTCAGTTTACATCGAAAAAAAAGTGGGAGAAAATTCAGAGACCTGCTGGGTCCACCTGAGGAGAGGAATATGTTTGGAGGAAGGAGATTCAAAGCACGGCAGCCGAGTGAACTAGTTTTTTTACGGACAAGTGAACTAGTTTACATACATAAGCAAATAGCCACGAAAAAAAGCAATCATGTTAATGGGTTCTTAGAAGAAATATTTCGGACAAAACAGATAATTACGACACATAGGATAATGCATGAAACACTCAGATGATAAAGGTGCTTATAAACAGATAAAGTACAACATCTAGACCTTCCTGGCATGCTTGATCATGACGCTGCGGTTGTCCGTGTACTCGTCGGTTACGGGAAGCAGACACGCCCTCATGTCCAAGATCTGCCTGTACATGTCGTAGCATGCGTATGCGTCCTTGGCCGCGTAGGTTATGTAGGCCAGATTCAGAGGTACCTCCCACATGTTCAGGGCGATCTTCTTTCATGTTGGCGTATCAGGGGTCGATGATGGTCTCAGCGAGGTCAACCACGGAGTCCTTCTCCTGCCCGTTGTTGATGATCTTGTATTGCTTCTGGATGTCGACAAGCTTGTTGCACCAGATGGCCGAATCGTCGTTCTTCCTTCTCTCCACCGTAGCGGCGCGGTGCCGGGCGCTGCCGATGAAACGGGCGAATGCTCCGTAACTGGTGCAGCCATAGGACCGAGGCAAGGCGTAGCTTCACCGAGTCCGTATCGTTGGTGTACATCACATTCAACTTGGTGCAGCCATAGGATTGAACGCGAACTAACTCCTTGCTGAAGTCCATATCCAGCAGGCTCACTCCTCGGATCGCCATTGGAGTCTCTTCGAGTGAACGAGTGTGTTGGCGGCGGCAGCAGTTCGTTTTTCAGCTCTTGGGGAACTGGATTCAATAGTAAGCTGAGTGTGTACAGGCGACAACACTTACTACCCCTCCCTCGTCCGATGCACGCCTGGCAGAAGATGCACCGTCGGCGCATTCATACGCCTCCATTAAGAAACCTACTCCGGCCACATGTCGGTTCACGAGCGGGTCTGTATTGGTACTGTAATAACAGGAGTTAGTGGTCACTTTAATTAGCTTTAATAAATTTTTTACTTAAAACAAGCAATGCATTGGCTCGTTCTATCAGTGCCATGGGATCAACATGCACAACAATTAGAATTATTATTCTCGTGGACGCATTACGATCAAAGACATTTGTCGCACTTTCACAAAGATAATACTACCAAGTTTGAACTGTTTGTTATGGTTGTTGTCCTCTGCATCATCATGCCATGTTTCCCAGCTTGCAAGATTCGTAACCAACAAATAAGATCCAAATAATAAGTACAACAAAGATGCCTACACATCTCATTGATTCCCAGCTTGCAAGATTCGTAACCAACAAATAAGATCCAAATAATAAGTACAACAAAGATGCCTACACATCTCATTGATTCCCATCTTGCAAGATTCGTAACCAACAAATAAGATTCAAATAATAAGTACAACAAAGATGCCTACACATCTCATTGATTCCCAGCTTGCAAGATTCAGAACCAACCCATTAGAGCCTTTTGATAATGTGAATATCGGGATTAAATCCATCTTGGCTAGCCATGTCATACAATCGAAGAACTCTGCGAATGCTCTTGACCGTCACAACATCTGTATTTGAGTATTTCTGATTGCACATCACAAACAAGGAGACAGGAGAGCATGATTTCACTTTAATAGCGGCCTCCTTGAACTCAACCTCCAGCTCCACTAGGATGAGGTCTTCCTGGAGTTCCATGATTCAATTCATGCGCCTTTTCTGCAGCTTCAATTAAATGAAGCAAAGATTGCATCATTCAGCTAGCAAGAAGTACTTGCTCTTGTGAGCTCGGCAGGTGTTCTTCTTTAGTAGTTGCACTAAAATTGAGGAACATTAAGGTTGGCTGTCCTGCTCATGTAAGGTGCAACTATAATTTTCTTATCCTTTTGTGCAGTTCCACTAAAATAAAGTGCCATTGTGGTGACAAAGGACGGCTCCATCTTGCAAACGCTAATAAAATGTTGCACGAGATTACCAGCAGAACTTGACGGAGATTTTGGAAACTCCAATCACCATTTTGTGCAGTTCCACCAAAATTGAGAGATGTCGCCCACGTGAAATTTTAGTTGAACTGCACAAGACACTCATTCCAAAAAAAGTGTTTCGTGCAGTTCACCAAAAGGTCACAATAGCAACAAGCTGAATTGGATATCCCTATCTGCACAAAATGATAGAAAGTAAACAGTTGCTGGTCAATAAGAATATACGAAACATATACAAAATGAAAAGAAGCATCTTAATTATGTTCATGGAAATCACGCAAGGACAGTAGAAATTTTAAAACGTCAGCAATGCTTCATGTTACCAAAAGCATTACGATCAACAATGAGATTCCAAAAATATGGGATTACTTTAATGGTGGCATTGCTTGTTTACCAGACACAGTAAATCAACAGCAGCTAAAGAGTTGGTTTAAGGGCATGGGACCGCGGGGACACCAGGACACTCAAAGAGCGTAAAGGAGCAACTTACTTATCATACTGGGAAAACAGCAGGAGTGCCATTTGTAACACAGTTTAATTGCATCTTATGACTGGAGGCATTAGATTAACAATAACACTGGTTAGACATGTCCCTAAGGTAACAGTGTGATCGCTTCATTTTACATGTGCCCTTTCATTAACAACTGCAAAAGGTTGGTATAAGGACATGCGAAAGTGGACGCATCAGCACAATGTACCTACAAGGAGGCATAAAGTGGTGATGTCGAGCTTGTTCACGCTATGTGAGGGCAGCAAACCTAATCCTGGAGACCTTGTACTATGTGAGGGCAGAAAATCTAATCCTGGAGACCTTTTACTATGTGAGGGCAGCAAATCTAATCCTGGAGACCTTTTACTATGTGAGGGCAGCAAATCTAATCCTGAGACTTTTTCTTATGTGAGGGCAGCAAATCTAATCCTGGAGACCTTTTACTATGTGTTTTCCCATTATTTCCCTTTTCAACCAAGAGACCGGTTGGGTATCCGGTCTCTACTACTTTCACCAGATTATTTCCTCTTTGAATCAAGTCCTAGATTCATGCTACAACTTTCCCCCCTTTCTTCGTTGTTTGAACATAGCCCTTGATGCGAATGCATGACGTAGATTTACCTCTACTACTACTAAAAATTTAGGTGGCTTTGGAAGAGCTGATGGGAGTAGAAAAAGATGCACATGCAGACACGTGGGGAGTTGGGGCAGTAGAGCAAGGCCGCTTTCCAAGAACTTATACCTGAGGGTCGCCGGGATGTCGGCACGGCAGGTCGGATCTGCGAACAATACGACAGGGAGGAAGAAGGGTCGGAGGACCTCCCGAGCCGGCGCTGTGTCGGAGAGAACGGCGCGGGCAGAGGATCAGGCCCCTCCGGCAGCTGTGGGTTTCCTCCCTCGGCGGCGATGACCGCGTGAACGATGCACATTTTAGTCCTCTACACACACCGGCCGAAGGGATCCGGCCGGATCTGTGACCAGCGGTGAGCAGAGAGAAAATGTCGCTACCGCTGTCTTGTTTATATCTGGAGAGGATGAGAGAATGAAGAGAGCAACCCTAGTAAAGCAAGCGCTCGTGCCTCTGCGTCCATATATAGTGGAGTGATTATCTTTTTCTCTCCACAACAAGCGTTTCAATTTGTGTATGTGGCATTAAAGAAAAGAAACTCTCTATTTAAGGTGACTACTCTCGACTCCTACTTACTACTCCTTCGTCCTAAAATACTTGTCCTAGAATGGATAAAATGGATGTATCTATAACTAAAATAAGTCTAGATACAACCATTTCTAGGACAAGTATTTCCGGACGGAGGGAGTACTACAGTATTGTTCACTTGTGCTCCCGCCCCTCCATTCATTGAACGACCCCACGGGTGAATAAACATACAGTAAGTACTGTATTTATATAGAACGAACAAGCTTGAACTATTTTCGCGTAGTTAAAAGTTGAGGGCGGGGCTTTTCCCGGGCAGTACGTGCGGCAGTTTTCGGGTAGGCGGTTTGACAGAGAGGCGAGGAGGGTGAGCGAGTGGGGCTGTGCGATTTGACAGCGCGTTACTGCTGGAAAGACTTGTGATATGACCACTCACTATAGTCATGAATTACTGGTGCTCCGACCGGGGTGATGCCCCCCTTCCGTTCTGCGCTCTAATCTAGTGCATGATACGTCGACCCGGATGCTGGCTCTCCCACATGTCGGAGTAGTAAGAAGGAGCAAAGAATGATGTGGTATATACTTGTACTATACTACTCCCTCCATTCCTAAATATAAGTCTTTGGAGAGATTTCACTATGGACCACATATGGAGAAAAATGAGTGAATCTACACATAAAATGCATATATTACATCCGTATGTGGTCCACAGTGAAATATCTACGAAGACTTATATTTAGGAACGGAGGGAGTACTACTCAGGTCAGAGGAGTGCGAACCACGGCATTTCAAAGGAACCAAAGAAGTAACCACGGTAGCCCAAAGGAACCAAAGAAGAGATAACAATGTGGTGATATGGCCATAAAAAACAATGTGCTACGGTCCACACTGTAGCATGTACAGTAACACTCCTCTTTGTTTGGATCCCTGAGTTAGAGCTAGTTTGGGTTGAAATAGCCTCAAATTATCGAAACAAGAGGGGTTAGTTTAAGCTAGTTTGCTCTAACCCAGCTAAAAAAAACTAGCCCAGTGGAGAGGTTCTAATTGGGTTAGTTATCCTCGGGCCCACTAAAAGAGAACTAAAAAAATCTCACCTGCCCGCACCAGATTGCTCCCCCCCCCTCTCGCACGACTCCTCTCTGTTCCCCATAGGGCCGCCCGCCCAAGCGCCGCTCGCCCTCTCTCTCCTCCGGCCGCCCTCTCCTTCGGGCCTCCGCCGCCCTATTCCGACCGCCCTCTCCCTCCGACCTTCGAAGGTCGCCCCGCTCCCCCTTCACCAGTCATTTTTCTCCCTCTGTCGTGCGCGGCGGCAGCGCATCTACCAGGGAGGTCGCGAGAGGGGTGAGTTTGTTCGTTCCTTCTCTGTCTCACGGCCATATCATTGATCTTGCTTGATCTAGCGCTAATTCTGATTTGGAAAAGTAGATCATGATCAAACTTGCTATAGATTTGTGTGCATGCATGGAATTGTTTGATGCTGCTTGAGGAGGTAATAAATCTTTCTAGAGGCCAAAAGATTCAGTTCACCTTTCTAGGTATTTCAGTTTCAGGCTTGCATTATTTCTAGAGGCCCAAAGATTCAGTTCACCTTTCTATGTATTTCAGTTTCAGGCTTGCATTATTTCTAGAGGTCCAAAGATTCAGTTCACCTTTCTAGGTATTTCAGTTTCAGGCTTGCATTATTTCTAGAGACCCAAAGATTCAGTTCACCTTTCTAGGTATTTTAGTTTCAGGCTTGCATTATTTCTAGAGGCCCAAAGATTCAGTTCACCTTTCTAGGTATTTCAGTTTCAGGCTGGCATTATTTCTAGAGGCCCAAAGATTCAGTTCACCTATCTAGGTATGATAGTTACAGTCTTGAATTATTTCTTGAGGCCCAAAGATTAAGTTCCCGATCGTGACAAGCGGCCCTGCTACCCATGCCGGTGTCGACCTCAACTCGCAAGGGCCGGCGTCGGAGGGGTTCCCGAGGCTTGGGCTCTACAGAGCCTTGCTCCAGAGCGACGATGGCGAGCTCCTCCCTTGGTGCGTGAGGGGCTCAGGGATCCCTCCCTATCATGAATGACTTCCGTGATGAGTTAGCTCACTCTTTGTTTCATGAAGTGTTTTTTTATTTTGTGAAGCTTGATTGACGACTTGTATGTTTAAGTGGGATATCTCATTTCTATGGACAAAGTAAAAATTATCATGTTTTGCATGCTTGATTTGTATAGATGGTTCGTTTATGTCAATTCTGAGCGGAGGAGGCCACAGAAGAGCTGACCACACCAAGAGGGTGCTTGGATCCAAGGGACTTATTTTAGTCTGACTAAAAATAGGGTCCAAAGTAGTCAAATGATTGAGATAGAGCATTTATTGTCAATCTAACCCTGCCATCCATACACCTCTTTGGTTTAGAGTTAGTTCAGGGTTAGAATCTAACTCTAACCTCTAACTGAGTTAGAGTTATCCTCGTCTCGGTTCATCGCCATCATACTTTCGCCATTCCTGTGTTTTCAGTATCCTGTGAATCAAAGAGGCCCTTCTTTTTTGCGGGAAAAATTAAAGAGGCCCTTAGACTGGTTTAGGTCCGGTCATTTTTTATAAACGTGTTATGTCCAAAATTCAATGAACGTGCTGCAGTTTCCACGAAAACAATCCGGTTTCATGTAGTAATCCATTCATTTATTTATTCTTCTGCGGGGGTTTGCATGTAATTCGTGAGGTCTAAAATGTAAAGTACCCCGGCATATGCTCCGAGTCATGCATGCACTACGACCCAGAAGCTCTATGTCCCACATGTCGGCGAATGGGAGCACGTGGAATAGCCTAGGAGTACATATAGGAGGATAAATGCGTGAAAAAATATGTACTGTGAAGCGTAGCCGCGGTTCGAAAAGGAGACCTAAAGTGATGACAGCTATAGGTCGCACGCACCCAACTAGTGGTAGTACTAGACATACGACTAATTTTTCCCTAAAAAAGAGGCACGAGTGCTCGATTACTCCTATTCTATAAACACGAGTCCCATCTCGACAACAGCGTCAGGTACTACGACTAGCTCTCCTCCCTCGTTTCTCTCTTATGGAGTAATTCTAAACTCGGCCGACGCCGGTGGGCGGGTGGGTTTGCTCAACTCAAGGCCCCACCTCACGGTGAAAAGCGTTCTGACTGGAATAAAAATGCCATATACTCCCTCCGCTCATAAATATAAGCCTTTTAGATACTAGTTCAAATGGAATACAGCATACAGATGTATGTAGACATAGTTTAGAGTGTAGATTCACTCATTTTGCTCCGTATGTAGTAGTCACTTGCTGGAATCTTTAGAAAGACTTATATTTGGGAACGGAGGGAGTACTATACTAATAAAACATTAAGGCCACGAGGCAATGCAGTGCTGGTTACAGGAGGCAAGAAGAAGAGACGCATCCATCAACGACGTCCACCTCCTCGACTCAGGGCGCCGGCCCACCGAACGGTACCTAAGTAGCAGCGGCTTTCGCAGCCAGGTCGACGTGCTTCTGAACAATGGCGTCCAAAGATTCCAGCCGCTGGAAGAAGGCCAATGTATTTCTGTCCTCGCTTGCCTTGTAGTGGCCTATGTAGACGATTCCCTCATAGACGTGGATGTGCAGGTCGACGGTTTCTTGCATGGCGAGAGCCATGCAGCGGCTGACCTCGAGGTGCACATTCTTCGTCGCGACCTCCGGCACCTGTAGGGCGACCAGGGCTTGAAAGAGTTCGTCACCATGTAGGCCGATGAGGGTGGTAGGCAATAAGGAGCCTGGGCGCTGGCTGGAAGCGACGGCAAGGTCGTTCGCGCTTCTTGACGGCGGTGAACTTGCGGATGGAGTTGACCATCATGTCGTCCATGTGAGAGGCGGCCGGCGTCGTGAGGGCTACGATGCTGCGCGGTCGCCAAAGACCGTCTGAACGCTTGCGATGCGATGCGGGCCAGCCGCCTTGGATGATTTGGCACGGCCGACTGCCGCTCGCGTCCATCGCCTCCATAGGTGCTTGTGGGTTCTGGTCACTTGGTCTTGGATTGGAGTGAGCAATGTTGCGCAGAGACTTGGGAGTAGATGGATTGGAGTGGTGGGGCGCCTTTATTATATGAGAGTCCAAACTCTGTTGCATTCACATCGTCTTTGGCTCTATTCGCTTCTCCAATTAATTCCTCTCGCATGTAATTGAGGATGCATCATTGACCGTTCTACGTCTCGTGAACCGCTACCCTCTTCCTCCTTGGCATTCAAGCACCTATGGACCCGTCGGCTGACGAGGTGCCTATGGTGACTTCGTAAATTTCAAGATGATAGTGCCGTGCGTGTGTGCGTTCATAGGAGTGAGTGTATGCGCGTGTATATGAGCCCTTGCGTCTGTACTGTGTCAAAAAAACGTAAATGCGTGTCAAAAAGAGACTAGTCAGTATACTCAATATTGTGCACCTCGGAGAGGAAAACGATAGAACTAGTACATATTTATTTACGGTGTAGATTCACTCATTTTGCACCATATGTGCTCCGTCTCGGTGTAGTCTAGTCACTTGTTGAAATCTCTAGAAGGGAAAATACTCCTTTCTGGTTTACAGGGCTATACTAGCAAGTAGTTGTAATGCATTTCAGTACAATAGTGGGCTCACATAGCAATTTTGTCTCATGCAAGAGCCTGGCTATATCGTGCTCCAATGTTTGCAATCGCAACGCTCGGTTGATTCGCGCTTGGCTCTTCGCCTCTTCGAGAAGACGAACAATGATGTTCCTACTACTGCTTCTACAAAGGTCGAATCCATCTGCATGTCCGTCCACATGGCCGGGACGGATAGCTTGTTGTAGAAGTACTACTAAGCAAAAGCCTGTCCTCGTTTGCGAGCAACCGCGCACATGGGCGAGGGAGAAGGCGTGTAGTAAAATCAAGCTTCTCATCGATGTACGAGTTGACGCGACACATCATAGCACTGGCCCCACATGCTTGCCTCTAAACTTGGCTGAAAGACCCGCAGTGTACAATATATTTGCTGCAACCTCTAACATTTACCCACCACAAATTAAAATATATGTGGCTATATGTATCGTTCTGATGTAGAGGCCGGGGAGTCCCCCCTTTTAAAAAAACAAATTAAAATACTTATTCCTGTCTTGACCAGATGAGCGTGCAAACTACAATCACCAGGGTGACAGGTAGGGCCATAAGACTATTTTAATATTTTTTAAAACTTCGAGACGGCTACATAGCATGGAGCGGACCCCAACGATTTTAAGCTTACAGGCACGGTACACGCTATCCTAGACTGCTCTACACATGAAACTGCCACACGAGCGTCCGGGCTGCGCTTGGCTCTTCGCCTCTTCAGGAAGTCGAACAATGATGGAGTACTACAGTACGCTTCTGGCCATCTGACACCGATTGAACTGCTGCATGTCCACCGCGTGCGGGAGGGAGAGCATGTAGCGAAAGCTTCTCCTAGTCTTGCCAGCCACCACGCTCATGGGCGAGGGAGGGACGCTCCTGCCTTTGCGTGTATGACAGGTGGGCCCGACAGGTGTGTGGCCAACCTGTCATACAGCCAAAGGCAGGTGCAGTTAAGTCCGCGAGGGAGAGGTTAATCAAACTTCTCGTTGATGTACGAGTTGACGCGACACATCAAAGCACTACACTCGATATATTTCAATAATTTGTGTTTATCAATGCATTAATTACAATGCATGCATGCATGCCGTGACTCTTCTTTTGATACTTGCATGTGTTGATTTAATGCACCTTGAAGTAGTACTCCCTCCGTTCCTAAATTATAAGTCTTTGTAGGGATTCCATTATGAATTACATACGGATGTATATAGATGCATTTTAAGTGTGGATTCATTCATTTTGCTCCGTATGTAGTCCAGCTAGTGAAATCTCTATAAAGACTTACATTTAGGAACGGAGGGAGTATAAAATATGTGACGGTAAAGCTTTGTAATACCCCGGCCCAAGTCGAGAGATGGTTGTGCACGAGGAGGGCGAGATCATGCAGACCGAACAGGAACAGGACCCGACGATGGAGCTCTCTAAGGTCTCGATGGACCTCACGTGCTCCACTGCCCCTTGTGCCTCCGCCCCTTGACGCCTCCAGTGTATGAGGTTCGAATACACCTCGTCCGTTCGGCTGATTGAGCAAGGTGCAGGTTTCTTGATTGATGTGTTGTTCGATTGATTTCTGTAGTGCAAGGGAGGGCACCTGGCCTGCGCGGACTGCCGCGTCGAGCGCCCCGGGAACCAGCGGCAGTGCCAGAAGTGCGGCCAGCGGCGGTGGCTTCGACGTGCGGAACACGGCGGTGGACTCCGTCCTTTCGTCAGTGAGGGTGGAGTGCCAGCACGAAGGCTGTGGGCTCTACGCCACTTACCACAAGCTCGCCGATCACCAGAGCGTGTGTCCACTCGCGCCCTGCAAATGCCCCGTGCCCGTCTGCGGGTACGAAGGCCCGCCGCCGGCGCTCTACCACCACATCAGCACCGCGCATCCCATGCCCGTGCACAGGATCCAGTACGGTAAGGTGCTCCATCCTCAAGTGCCACTGTTGGAGCCACGGCTCTTGCTGTTCGCAGAGGAGGACCGTGCGCGTTTTTCTTGGTCGGCGGCGTGCTCGACATCGGCGCGCCTATCACCGTGTCGGTCATCTGCATCAGAGCGAGGGCATCCCCACTGCCGCACTACTTGGCCAATCTGTGGGAAAACGGCCGCCGGGGGAGCCCAAAGGCACGACCGACGCCGTCAAGGTGGAAATGGAGGTGACAAGCAGCAAGGATCCCGGCGACGTCGACGTGAAGGAGCTAACCTTCTTGACAGTTCCGCCCAAGCTGCTGGCCGGGGCTAAGCTTGTATCCCTCCACATTCAGATTGACAAGCTGACATCCTAAATGTTTCGACAGTGCCTTCTGTTTATCTTAGTAATATGCTAATATAGGGATTACCTTGGTCTACTTTAGCTTAAGAAATGGTGGGTTTTGGTGGCGATGCAGCAATTACTTCGACATCAGATCAGTAATTTCCAACAGTCGAACGGATATTTTGTGTCTGTTGGATATAAAGTTCCTTTGGGTAAGAAGTACTACTTGTCATCAAAATGGATAAAAGGAGATGTATGTAGACGTATTTTAGTTCTAGACACGTCCCTTTTTATCCATTTTGATGACAAGCACTCCCTCCGTTCCACAATACATGCCTTCCATTTGTCAAAATATAGATGTATCTAGCATGTTTTAGTATATAGGTACATCCATGATAGAGCCAATCGGATGGTTGAGAACACTACAATTCGTAGCTACAAATGCGTGTGTGACTCCCAGATGCAGAGGCCGGGGGTCATCATCCTCCTTTTCGAGAAAAACAGATGCGTGTGTGAGAGGACGAGTGCGTGCGTGCACCTCTTCTCTTCCTGTATAACGTACTACTAAACTCAGAGTACAAGTTTTCGTGGGTGGCACGATGGTGCGTGCGAGAAGTCCCGATAGATAGGCTTAATGCGGCGAAAAAGGACTAGCCTAGAGCTCGCCACGCCGGCTATTCTGTCGAACGCCCCATTAACCGTAAGATATGTATACGACGGTGCCGATTATTGCACGCATACGCAGCGATACTCCCTCCTTTCCGGTTATAGGACTTAATTCAAAAATCTCACCAACCAAGATGGTGAGTGGTGGAATATTTTTTGTAGTTTGCAAAAGCACCTAATTAATGCTCTTGTTTTTCTCAAAAAAATGTGTTTATCAATGCATTAATTGCAATGCATGCATGCATAAAGTACATGCATTGGTCAATTTTCTCTTAATACTTGCATGCAATGATTTAATGCACCTTGGAATCTGAACATGTGTTGGGGAACAACCAAATTGAGCCTTATGAAATGGAAAACTAAAATTTTGAGATAAGCCCTATAAAACTGGAAAGGAGGGAGTAGAAAAGAAGTACTCCATCCGGGAATAGTGCCGCACTTCGAAACTAGAACCGTCAATAAATTTTGAGCTTGTGTCTCGTCACATTCCAAATTACTCCACGCTATATTGAATTGCAAACCTGTTCACAATGATCACAACCTAAATTGTTTCCCACTTAGGAGCATATTAGTACCACGCTATATTGAATTCCAAACCTGTTCACACCGATCACAACCTAATTGGTTTCCCACTCAGGAGCGTATTAGTAGTCGGTTATAAATACTAGTATTCCAAGATGACTGCACATTCCTCCTCAACTCCTCATCCACAAAAACAAACAAGTCATTCAACATCCTTCCCGTGCGTCTGCCATGGCCAGCGTGAGTTCTGGGTCGAGAGATTGCCACCAGGGAGAGGCGAGCATGGAAGCGGAAGCATGAGAGATGTCCCGCCTCGCTGCGAGAGCAGCCGACATGTCCCGCCGCGCGGAAGTAGCATCACAGAGGTCCCGCCGTGCCGCTGAAGTAGCACAGAGGTCCAGCCGCGCCGTCGATGAAGCAGACTGGTCCGGCCGCGCCGTGGAAGCAGCAGAGATGTCCCGCCGCGCCACGAATGCAACAGAGATGTCCGCCGCGCCGCGGCGGCCTAGGAAAATTTCTTGCGGGCAGGCGACGACTATTACAGGCGCATGCATGCGATTGTCCATAGCCAGATGGATCAGATCTTCGGCTGGGCGAGGTTGCAGGACGACGTGAAAGCCTCGTTTGAACAGGCTACCGGCGTCATCCGACAACTAAGAGAGGGCAATGAGAGGCTCCGGGCCGAGCGCGACTTGCTGAGGGAGAAGATCGTCCGAAGTGCAGACCAGGAGGAGGAGACCAGTTCCTTGTTGAAGAGGACCGGCGTCATCGTCAAGAAACTTATGGACGAGAATGACATGCTCTGCAACGAGCGCCAAAGGCTGGTGGAGGAATCCATGGATGTTCTCAAGCAGCGTCTTGAGGACACGAAAGAGCTCATCGCCGCTCGCCGCGGAGACTAATTCCAGCGGCCTGCAGCAACGCATCAAGAAAGTAGAGATCAGCAAGCCAGATCCTTGTCTTCCTTCTTCTTTTGCCCTTGTGTATTTCGAGCGTAGCCGCATGTGGATTTTTTTAATTATCTTTCTAATTATGTAAGACAATTAGTCGTCCTTATGTTTCTGTGGAAGATCAATGTTGCGAGGCTGGAATGAAGAAAACTCTTGTCAGTGGCGACCACAGCGTTGTTGTTCTTCTAGTTCTTTGTTGGGCTTCCTTCAGTTTCTGGTTTCTTTTGATGTAATAATCGGTTTAGGATGTGGATTGTGTCGTCGGTTGTGAAATGTTGGGTTCTAGCGCGGATGTTTGGCCTTTGTTGGCCTCTTGGGATGTTGCGATTTCAATCTGGTAGCTTTTAGTCCTTCGTGTTAGGCGGGTGTTGTGCTGAACTTCTTGTGAATTGTGGTGGTTTTCAGTAATGAAAATCAGAAGGGGCAAGCCCTTCTTTGATCAAAAATAATAATCGTCCTTATATATTCATCAGTCTTGCTATAAGTCACGATAGATGCTATATAGGTGCATCGGATCTTACATCAAGATCTGTGCTTTCAGATTTTCTTTTTCTCTCTTAAATCTCAATCGAGTGAGACATAGCCACGCCATTAAACAGAGGCTCGGGCGCCATTAATGGAGACCTTGGGAGAGAGGTGGACGGCAGATGGAGGTCAAAGGGCTCTCCTCCCGATAAGCACGCGCACGGGTCAGAAAAAATGGGGACGCGTGGCGGCACGTAAATGGTACTAGTAAGTAGAACGCCCATGGTTTCAATAATACTTGTGTTTCCGATTGTAACGTGACATCACTTGTTCCAAAATGACTTTGTTGATTGTTAATGCGTGCGCCTTCGCCGTCGGACTACAAATTTACCACAGCATGTTGGTGCCATGTCATGGCACCAAGCCAAGTTTCATTATTTTCATGCGTGTTTTGGATTTACAGGAATTAAAAACTAAGTTTCTCAATGTTTCCAACCCAGCCACGGCCTTGGAATTTTGAATTTCATTCCCATTTCTTGCATGGAACCTAGAAATTTACCCGAGGACACACATGTGATTTTTCAACCAACTTTGGTGCACTTTGGAATATGTGCTTGTATTTCAAATTTGAATTATGCACACAAAGGTGACACGTTCCTCCCGTAACCACGAGCCTTCTTGAGAGAAGCTCCGATTTGCAAGAAGCTTATACCAAAATTTGTTCCTATTCGCCAATTTTTTTACCACGGCATGGTACTACCATGACATGACACCATGCCAAGTTTCATGATTTTAAAACCAAGTTTCTCAATGTTCTCGACTAAGCCACGATGCCCAGATGTTTGAATCTTATTCTCATTTTTTGCATGGGACCTAGAAATTCACCCGAGGACACAAATGTGATTTTTCAACCAACGTATATGTAAATAAGGCCAAACGAAGCCGGAATAATTCCAAAATTTAACAGGGCACTCATGTAGTTCTATGTTTCCTTTGTAAATAAACTCAAGGGGGACAACGTATATCGTTTCGCACTCAAAGGTGGCACGTTCCTCTCGTAACCACGAGCCTTCTTGAGAGAAGCTTCGGTTTGCAAGAAGCTTATACCAAAATCTGTTCCTATTCGGCCATTTTTTACCACAACATGGTAGTACCATGACATGACATCCATGCCAAGTTTCATGATTTTCAGACGTGTTTTGGATTTACAAGAATTTTAAAACCAAGTTTCTCAATGTTCTCGGCCGAGCCACGATGCCCAGATGTTTTAATTTTATTCTCATTTCTTGCATGGGACCTAGAAATTCACCCGAGGACACAAATGTGATTTTTCAACCAACTTTGGTGCACGAGCATGTGCTTGTAGTTCAAATTTGACTTATGCACATTAAATGACCAGAAACTCAATTAATGTATAAAAAAGCGACAAATGAACCGGAATAATTCCAAAATTTAACAGGCACTAATGTAGTTCTATGTTGCCTTTGTTAAGAAACTCAAGGGCGGGGGGCGTATATCGGGTCACACTCAAAGGTGGCACGTTCCCTCTTAGAACCACGAGCTTCCAAATCGAACCAATTTTTTACCACAACATGTTAGTGCCATGACATGACACCATGCCAAGTTTCATGATTTCCAGTTGAGTTTTGGATTTACATGAATTTAAAATCTAAGTTTCTCGATGTTCTCAGCAGAGTCATGACGCCCAGATGTTTGAATTTCATTCACATTTCTTCCATGGGACCTAGAAATTCAACCAAGGACACACATGTGATTTTTCAACCCACTTTGGTGCACCGGAACATGTGCATGCAATTCATATTTAGATTATGCACATTAAAAGTCGAGAAACTCAATTAATGTATAAAAGGCCAAATGAACCCGAAATAATTCCAAAATTTAATAGGGCACTCATATAGTTCTATGTTGCCTCAGTAAATAGAATCGGGGGAGGCAGCGTATATCGTTTCACACACAAAAGGTGGACGTTCCTCTCGGAACCACGAGGCTTGTTGAGAGAATATCCGGTTTTGCAAGAGGCTTATACCAAAACTTGTCCCAATTCAGCCAAAAATTATACGTATGAAAACAGGGTTTAGATTATCCCAAACATCTAGCTACCTAGACCAATAATGTACTATGATTTGAATTCAACATAAAATGGATTGAATTGGAGAGCGTATGCTACAATAGTTCATAGTGAAATATGATTACTGCTATATGCATGTCTTTTTGTTATCAAGATAATATTTAAATTATTGTATAACTTGACAACAATCGTATTCAAATAAGGAAAATTGATTCAAATTTAGTCCATATGGTAGACGACAATATATATGTTCACATGGTGGAGTAAAATGTTCATATATGATGGAAGATCAAAATGTACGACTACATCAATTATAAACCGCAAGGTCACCTAATGATATATTCGAATTGAACATAACATGGATTCAAAATTGAAATTCGAGATCATGGCATCCGTAATCATATAAAAAGGGACATTACTCTTTCTTTGGTGGGAATTGATTTGTTTTTTGTTGCTGTTGAGGGAAGTGCGAATCGATTTGGTACTATGCAGGGTAATCTTGTTCTCCGATTTTTTACATTTTTCTTGTAGTTTTTCAATGGCATCTATAGCAATATAGTAAAAGGGGACATGACTCTCTTGTGTCTTGTATGAATTGTTTTTTACACGTTAAGTTTGTTACGCCAAACAAGGAATCCGCACCTTGTTATCCCGAAATTTTCAAGCTCGAGTATCTTTTGTCTCACCTGCTTTGAAACTCCCGCTTCTTCAACCCTGCTACGCCTTGTTATCCCGAAATTTGGGCCAGCGAACTCCCTCCTCATCCGAAATCGCCTCCCGCAGCCCGGACACGTGAAATCCCCTTCTACCCCTCACCGAAATGAAGCTCCACGTCAGCGGTGTCAAAACCGGTGGGGTACGCTGTAACTTACCCTACATTTCGACAAGCGCGTCCCTAAGCTTGGCTCCCTCCCCTTCGCCCCCATTCGTACACCGAGGCCGCCAAAACCCGCGAAACCCCACGCTCCTCCGTCGGCCTCCCGACCGCCACCCAGCCAGAGACTCTTCCCCAACTACGTCGTCCACCGCAACAGCTCGCCGTCCCTCATCCACCGCACCGGATGAGGATCCGTTGTCGATCTCGTCGTCCCGCCGGATCAGCCGCCCCGTCCTCCACCTCCAAGGAGCTGCCCCGACGTTCGCCTCGTCTATCGCGCTACCTCAATCCCCACAGCGACGTCTTGACCTGCCCCACCGAAACCGCAGCACCCTCACCAACTCCTCTGATGAAGCCGAGGCCAACTCGGCGCCACCAAGGAGGTTCTGCACTCACCGCTGCATTTTATCTTTTATTCGATCTCACGGGGCTGCCGGTGCTTGATACTGAGCAGACATGGCGTCTCCATCAACGGCGCCGTCGCCGGCCACATCATCCACGGCATCTCTCCCCCATGTCGTTGCTTCCTCGGTGGCGGCTTCCACAAAGGCACTAGCTGCAGCTGCTCCGGCTCTCGCTCGCGTTGCGGCTCTGTTCTTGCTGTCCGTCGCGGCTGCTGCACTGCTCCTGCTTTCGTTCGTGCTGCTGCTCTGCTCTTGCTCTCGCTTGCGCTTGCTTTGCTCTTCTTTGTCGCGACCTCCGGCAGCTACATGAGTTGCTGCTTTAGCACTCGCTTCATGATGCTCTTGCATGACTTGCTCTCTGCTAGTGCGTTCGCTGCTCGAGCGTCTGCTGATTTAGATCATTGCTTCTCTGCTACTAGTGCTCGAATGCCCTAAACATCTATTGCAATGCTCTGTTACTAGTTCAATCAGTTTTGACACTAAAATTCAGTTTCAACTGTGAAGTTCATTTTCTTCAGTTAAATTCAGAGTGAACAGTACTTACAGCATCTGTCGGAGCGGCCGTGGCGCGGCTGATGCGTTTTACATCTAGCACTTTTTGATGATGTATTTTACATCATCTATTGCAGATGATATTAGGGTCCCACTTCAGATTAACATTGTCTGTCCTGTCATGCTTCAGCCTCGTCGCCGTACACCTTAGCAGAGCTGCTCCAACGACGGAACCGTCCATCACAGCGGAGCAGTACCCTCGACGCCATTTCCAGAGGCCTCGGATCTTCTTCCCGCCTCAAGCAGTCACACCAGCATCATCACTATCCTCCACGTCCAACCCAATGATGCTGAGGTCCACAAGGCTATGCCAAAGAGGTTGTACACTCGTCGCATCACTTTGTTTCTCCATTCCTCTGTTCTTCCAATTCATGTGAGCCAACCACCCAGGTTGACTGAAATCCTATGTTTCCAAATGCTCTGTTTTGCACGTGCATTCCTATCCTATTCCTGTGTTTTTCCTGTCCCTGCGTTTATAGAATCCTCCAATTCTAAGGAGCCCTTACAGTTTTACTTCATTTTCAGATTGGCGTCAAAGAAAACTCTGTGTGTTATGTCCTGCTTCTGCCAGGCCGTCATCCACCCCACCGAGGTGCACCATCGATGAAGCGCTCACCGCAGCGATCCCCCCCGCAGACTTTCTTTCGCCGCCTCGGATCATCTTCCCCTGCTCGCAACCACGCCAACTGCATTACCATCATCGACTGAGCAGATGAACCTGAGGACTACACAGTTCCGGAAGAGAGGTCACGGTCTTTCGTGTTTGCTTACGTTATACATCGGTTATTATTACCTGCTACTTTATCGTTCAATCTTGAGTTTTTAATTGCCCATGGGTCTCATATCGAGCCAGCAACGAATAGTATCTGTCTACTATCTCGTTCATCTAGGGTCTTCTATGTGGTTCATGTTGGGTGGGCAACAAACAATAGATGATCCATTGTCTATCTTTTTAAACTGAAGCTATAATCTACCTGCTATCATTAGTTTTGGATCCATCCACTCGTTTGCTACCATCAGTCTTGATTTTTTCATGCACCCCTTAGGCCTTACAAAATCTAACTATTTTTTATTATTATGCATGTCAGATATTGCACACAATCGTACTGAACATGTAGAGAAAAAGAGAAGACCGTTGCGTGCGAATATAATGTCATGCAGACGCTGCTCCATGGTGGGCGAAGTGACCCCCCCTCTCCTGCATTTCCAGATTATATTCCAGAGGAAGATAACTGCTCGTGATGGAGATTCGTATGAGCCGACCACGCCTATTTACCACCGAGGTGTTTGCTCTAACTCGCATGCTGATGTTGGTCATATCATGCATATGGCGCCTTGCATTGCTTACATTATACATCTTATATGTCATCAGCTTAGTTTAGATTTGCTTTGCGTGAATGCCACCTGTTTGGTTTCTATATCATACTCCCACCATTCCTAAATATTTGTCTTTTTAGAGATTTCAACAAGTGACTACATACGGAACAAAATGAGCGAATCTACACTCTAATATATGTCTATATACATCCGTATGTGGTAGTCCATTTGAAATCTCTAAAAAGATAAATATTTAGGAACGGAGGGAGTATATGGGAATTATGCAATGACATCTTCTTTAGCCAGGCATCATATATGTGAATCATGCAATGCCATCCTGTTTAGCCAGTCATCGTATATGTGAATTGTATTATGCCATATTTTCTTCCGTAATGTATTCCATTTGTCAACAATGTTTATACATTCATCTACTCTTCCTGTGCATCAGCCATTTGAGTCGGTCATGGGAAAATCTGGAGTGAAAACAAGGTCTTCGAGCGATCGGTGCTACACTGTCGATGCAGATTTCTCGCTGATTACAGATAGCTCCTCGTGAGGAGGATTCAGAGAGATGACCAACAGATCCCCGAGGTGCATGCTCTAACTTGGCTGGGTTATATTGCTCATATCATGCATATGGTGTCTTGCATTGCCATGCCATCCGCTTAGATTAGACATGCTTTGTGTGAATGCCTCCTGTTTGCTTTCTATATCAGATATGTGAATTATGCAATGCCATGTTTTTTAGCCAGTTATCATATATGTGAATTATGCACCGCCATGGAGCCAGGCATCATATATGTGAATTAGCTCATGCCATCTTTTTTTCATTACGTATTCCATTTGTCAACAATCTGTGTATATTGAACTAATCTTCATGTGTATCAGCCATTTGAGCCGGTTATGGAAAAATCTAGAGTGAAAAAAAGGTCTTCAGAGCAGGCAATGGTACCTGTTGAAGCATATATCTCGATGGTTATAGGAAGCTCCTCAGAGGAGGATTCAGAGACAGATGACCAGTCCTATATCCCACCTGAGGTGTATGCTCTAAGTTGCAATGTTTATATTTCTCATATGATGCATATGGTGTCTTGCATTGCTTAGTTTAGACATCATATGCACAATATTGAATTCTATCTCGCTTAGTTTAGAGATCATACATGCGAAAGTGCCAAATGCTTAGTATATGAATCAATTATGTCAATTATATCATGCCATCATGTATACTTAGACAACATGTATGTGAATTATTTCATCCCAACCTATTTTAGAAAGACATCATATAGTTTTGTCATATCATCCTGTTTAGGTACTCATCATATGTTCAATTATGACATTATATCTTGTTAAGTTATCCATCATATGTCTGAAACTGCGTCATGATATCCTGTTTAGTTAGGCATCATATATGTGAAATTGTGTCATGTTATCCTGTTTGGTTAGACAACATATATGTGAATTACCACATCTGCTCATCATACAATGTCTCAGACGTTCAATTTCTTTTCTTGTTTATCAGCCATTTGAATTGGAGGGGGTGATGGCAGTATCTAAGGGAGCAAAAACCCGTTCTTCACAAAAGACAGTGCTACCCGTCGGTGCAGATAGAACCATGGTTGTACTTGCCCACAAACTAGCCCCACCACACATAATCATGACTCTTCCAGATTGCACACTTACACCGTTGGTCAGAGAACCAGCTACAACCCATCTAACCGCAACCCCAGCGGATAGTAACCCACTTATAGTTGACAAAGCACCATGTCCACCACAGTACCCCACACGAGAAGTTTGTAAAGCTACTGCAGTGCCCAAAGCACGAAGACCACCACAGCTAACCCAAACTCCACGTTTAAAGCAGAAGAGCAACTGTTCTCAGGTCAGGTTCCGTAGCTATGGTCCATACTCCTTTGCTGTTGCATCACTGTATTTACTCATACCAACTACTTTCGAATTTGAAGGATCCAATTGAAACTCCAATGGCACAACAGGTATGTTTTAAACCTATTTCTTTAACTGGATTGCTGTTCTAACTTCTTGCTCTATGTTGATTTCAGTTTAAGTTGTATAAACAGTTATGTTCTCATGTGATGCACATTACAAGTGCTGCCAAGGCTGTGTAGTTTCTCACACTTATATTCTGTATATGTCGTTGTGTCTTAAAAATATATGAGTTGAACTGTGTCTCTATCTTGATTAGGGAACATAAACTAGAATGATATGGACAATACAGTGACCATAGTACATAGATATATGTTTGTTTCATGTTGTTATCCTGTCCACCTTACTACTGAACCGGTTTACCAAAATGAGTTTGGTATACTACAAGCTAAACATGTGATGTGTCTGCTTGTTTCTCTTGTAGTATGCAAACAGAATATTGGAGAAGAGCACCCCACTATGCAATGGTAGAGAAAGTAATGCATATAAGGTTCAAGATAGTGAGACAACCCTGTTGGTCTCCAAGAAAGGTGATAAAAACGATCTTGTAGATAAAGGAGAAAACCCCACAGTCCTGCGTTGATGTAGTGTTCGAGTTATCGCCGCATCACTGGCACAAGCTCTTCGAACTCACTGCTGAATCACTTGACTTCTTCAGTCTCAGCTACAAGCTGAAAGGCATCACCACCAGGTCATGCAAGAAGCCAAGGACCGAGGAAGTCCCCTCAGAATTCAGATGCGTACTTTCTTGTGCAACAAAGAAGCTACTGGAGGATTTAAGCGCCAAACAAGAGAAAATTAATAAGCTTGCTAAGCATCTTGCCAGCATTATGGGTACCCAGGATATTGTTTCTTGAACTCTTCTGAAGTGGTTTCAGTTCTGGACTTGTTTTGCTGCGGCGTTTATATGTTGTTGTGTTCCCTATATTTGCACTGGTGGCGAACTTTGATGCCCAGTGGATGTAATATGTGTAATAGCCGTGATTGAAGGAAATATGCCCTAGAGGCAATAATAAAGTTATTATTTATTTCCTTATATCATGATAAATGTTTATTATTCATGCTAGAATTGTATTAACCGAAAACTTAATACATGTGTGAATACATAGACAAACAGAGTGTCACTAGTATGCCTCTACTTGACTAGCTCGTTAATCAAAGATGGTTATGTTTCCTAACCATAGACATGAGTTGTCATTTGATTAACGGGGTCACATCATTAGGAGAATGATCTGATTGACATGACCCATTCCGTTAGCCTAGCACTTGATCGCTTAGTATGTTGCTATTGCTTTCTTCATGACTTATACATGTTCCTATAACTATGAGATTATGCAACTCCTGCCACGGAGGAACACTTTGGTACTACCAAACGTCACAACGTAATCGGGTGATTATAAAGGAGTACTACAGGTGTCTCCAAAGGTACTTGTTGGGTTGGCGATTTCGAGATTAGGTTTTGTCACTCCGATTGTCGGAGAGGTATCTCTGGGCCTTCTCGGTAATACACATCACATAAGCCTTGCAAGCATTACAACCAATGAGTTAGTTGTGAGATGATGTATTACGGAACGAGTAAAGAGACTTGCCAGTAACGAGATTGAACTAGGTATTGGATACCGACGATCGAATCTCGGGTAACTAACATACCGATGACAAAAGGAACAACGTATGTTGTTATGCGGTCTGACCGATAAAGATCTTCAGAGAATATGTAGGAACCAATATGGGCATCCAGGTCCCGCTTATTGGTTATTGACCGGAGATATGTCTCGGTCATGTCTACATTGTTCTCGAACCGTAGGGTCCGCACGCTTAAGGTTTCGATGATGCTTATATTATGAGTTTATGAGTTTTGATGTACCGAAGGAGTTCGGAGTCCCGGATGAGATCGGGGACATGACGAGGAGTCTCGAAATGGTCGAGACGTAAAGATCGATATATTGGACGACTATATTCGGAGTTCGGAAAGGTTCCGAGTGATTCGGTATTTTTCGGAGTACCGGAGAGTTACGGAATACGTATTGGGCCTTATTGGGCCATACGGGAAAGAAGGAAAAGGGCCTCGAGGGTGGCCGCACCCCTCCCCTTGGTCTGGTCCGAATTGGACTAGGGAAGGGGGCGCCTCTTCCTTCCTTCTCCTTTCCCTTCCCTTTCCTTCTCTCCTACTCCTACTACATGGAAGGTTTCCTAGTTGGACTAGGAAAGGGGAATCCTACTCCCGGTGGGAGTAGGACTCCCTAGGGCGCGCCATAGAGAGGGCCGCCCTCCTCCTCCACTCCTTTATATACGGGGCAGGGGCACCCCATGAACACACAAGTTGATCTACGGATCGTTCCTTAGCCGTGTCGGTGCCCCCTCCACCATATTCCACTTCGTCATATCGTCGCGGAGCTTAGGCGAAGCCCTCGCCGGTGAAGTCATATCGTCGCGAGCTTAGGCGAAGCCCTGCGTCGGTGGAGCATCATCATCTTCACCACGCCCGTCGTCGACGGAACTCATCCCCGACGCTTTGCTGGATCGGAGCCCGAGGATCGCCATCGAGCTGAACGTGTGCGTAACTCGGAGGTGCCGTCGTTCGGTACTTGGATCGGTCGGATCGTGAAGACGCACGACTACATCAACCGCGTTGTTATAACGCTTCCGCCACGGTCTCACGAGGGTACGTGGACATACACTCTCCCTCTCGTTGCTATGCATCACCATGATCTTGCGTGTGCGTAGGAAATTTTTGAAATTACTACGTTCCCCAACAGTGGCATCCGAGCCTAGGTTTTTATGGTTTGATGTTTTGCACGAGTAGAACACAAGTGAGTTGTGGGCGATACAAGTCATACCGCCTACCAGCATGTCATACTTTGGTTCAGCGGTATTGTGAGATGAAGCGGCCCGGACCGACATTACGCCAGACGCTTACGCGAGACTGGTTTCACTGCTACGAGCACTCGTGCTTAAAGGTGGCTGGCGGGTGTCTGTCTCTCTCACTTTAGTTGAACCGAGTGTGACTACGCCCGGTCCTGCGAAGGTTAAACGGAGTCTATTTGACAAACTATCGTTGTGGTTTTGATGCGTAGGTGAGAACGGTTCTTGCTAAGCCCGTAGCAGCCACGTAAAATTTGCAACAACAAAATAGAGGGCGTCTAACTTGTTTTTGCAGGGCATGTTGTGATGTGATATGGTCAAGACGTGATGAGATATAAGTTGTTGTATAAGATGATCATGTTTTGTTGAAGTTATCGGCAATCGGCGAAGCCCTATGGTTGTCTCTTTGTTGCATAAGATGCAAGTGCCAAATAATTGCTTTACTTTATCGCTATGCGATAGCAATAGTTGCAAGAGCAATAGTTGGCGAGACAACCATGTGATGACACATTGATATAGATCAAGATGATGAAGATCATGGTGTCGTGCGGTGACGATAGAGATCATGACAAGACTTTGGAGATGGAGATCAAAGGCGCAAGATGATCATGGCCATATCATGTCACATATTTTGATTGCATGTGATGTTTATCTATTATACATCTTATTCTTGCTTTGATTCACGGTAGCATTTTAAGATGATCTCTCACTAATTATCAAGAAGTGTTCTCCCTGAGTATGCACCGTTGCCAAAGTTCGTCGTGCCCAAACACCACGTGATGATCGGGTGTGATAAGCTCTACGTCCATCTACAACGGGTGCAAGCCAGTTTTGCACACGCGGAATACTCAGGTTAAACTTGACGAGCCTAGCATATGCAGATATGGCCTCGGAGCACGGAGACCGAAGGTCGAGCGTGAATCATATAGTAGATATGATCAACATAGTGATGTTCACCATTGAAAACTACTCCATCTCACGTGATGATCGGTTATGGTTTAGTTGATTTGGATCACGTGATCACTTAGATGACTAGAGAGATGTCTGACTAAGTGGGAGTTCTTAAGTAATATGATTAATTGAACTTAAATTTATCATGAACTTAGTCCCGTAGTATTTTGCAAATTATGTTGTAGATCAATAGCTCGCGTTGTTGCTTTCATATGTTTATTTTCATATGTCCCTAGAGAAAATTGTGTTGAAAAATGTTGGTAGCAATGATGCGGATTGGATCCGCGATCCGAGGTTTATCCTCAATGCTGCATGTAAGAATTATGTCCTTAATGCACCGCTAGGTGACGGACCTATTGCAGGAGAGCGTATGCGCACGTTATGAACGCGTTTGGCTAGCTCAATATGATGACTACTTGATAGTTTAGTGCACCATACTTAACGGCTTAGAATCGGGACTTCAAAGACGTTTTGAACGTCATGGACCATATGAGATGTTCCAGGAATTGAAGTTAATATTTCAAGCAAATACCCGAGTTGAGAGATATGAAGTCTCCAACAAGTTCTATAGCTAAAAGATGGAGGAGAATCGCTCAACTAGTGAGCATGTGCTCGATTGTCTCAATACTTCAATCGCTTGAATCAAGTGGGAGTTAATCTTCCGTATAAGATAGTGATTGACAGAATTCTCTAGTCACCATCACTAAGTTACTAGAACTTCGTGATGAACTATAGTATGCAAGGGATGACGAAAACGATTCCCGAGCTCTTCGTGATGTTGAAATCAACGAAGGTAGAAATCAAGAAAGAGCATCAAGTGTTGATGATTGACAAGACCACTAGTCTCAAGGAAAGGGCAAAGGGAAGAAGGGGAACTTCAAAAGGAACGGCAAGCAAGTTGCTGCTCGAGTGAAGAAGCCCAAGTCTGGACCTAAGCCTGAGACTAAGTACTTTTGCTGCAATGGAACTGGTCAACGGAAGCGGAACTACCCTGAATATTTGGTGGATAAGAAGGATGGCAAAGTGAACAAAGGTATATTTGATATACAGATTATTGATGTGTATTTTACTAGTGTTCATAGCAACCCCTCGGTATTTGATAATCGTATAGTTGCTAAGAGTAGTAACTTGAAACGGAGTTGCAGAATGAATGTAAACTAGTTGAAGGGGAAGTGAAGATGAGTGTTGGAAGTAGTTCCAAGATTGATATGATCATCATCGCACACTCCCTATACTTTCGGGATTAGTATGGAACCTAAATAAGTGTTATTTGATGTTGAGCATAAGTATGATTTGATCATGTTTATTGCAATACGGTTATTCATTTAAGTAAGAGAATAAATTGTTGTTCTGTTTACATGAATAAAACCTTATATGGTTACACACCCAATGAAAATGATTCATTGGATCTCGATCATAGTGATACACATATTCATAATATTGAAACCAAAAGATGCAAGTTAATAATGATAGTGCAACTTATTTGTGGCAATCGCCGTTTAGGTCATATTGGTGTAAAGCGCATGAAGAAAACTCCATCTTGATGGACTTTTGGAATCACTTGACTATGAATCATTTGATGCTTGCGAACCGTGCCTTTTGGGCAAGATGACTAAAACTCCGTTCTCGGAACAATGGAACAAGCTCTTGACTTATTGGAAATAATACATACCGATGTATGCGATTCAATGAGTGTTGATGCTCGTGGCAAGTATCGTTATTTTCCTGACCTTCACAAAATGATTTGAGCAGATATGGGTATATCTACTTGATGAAACATAAGTCTGAAATAATTGAAAAGTTCAAAGAATTTCAGAGTGAAGTGGAAAATCATCATAACAAGAAAATAAAGTTTCTGCGATCTGATCGTGGAGATAAATATTTGAGTTACGAAGTTTGGTCTTCATTTGAAACAACGTGAAATAGTTTCGCAACTCACGCCATATGGAACACCACAACATAATGGTGTGTCCGAAAGTCGTAATCGCACTTTATTGGATATGGTGCGATCTATGATGTCTCTTATCAATTTACCACTATCGTTTTGGGGTTATGCATTAGAGACAGCTGCATTCACGCTTAATAGGGCACCGTCTAAATCCGTTGAGGCGACACCGTATGAACTATGGTTTAACAAAGAACCTAAGCTGTCGTTTCTTAAAGTTTGGAAGTTGTGATGCTTATGTGAAAAAGTTTCATCCTGATAAGCTCAAACCCAAATCGGAGAAGTGCGTCTTCATAGAATACCCAAAGGAAATTGTTGGGTATACCTTCTATCACAGATCCGAAGGCAAAAAAACATTCGTTGCTTATAAATGGATCCTTTCTAGAGAAGGAGTTTCTCTCGAAAGAAGTGAGTGGGAGGAAAGTGGAGCTTGATAAGGTAATTTGTACCTTCTCCCGAATTGGAAAGTATTTCATCACGGAAATCAGTTCCAGTGATTCCTACACCAATTAGTGAGGAAGCTAATGATGATGATCATGTAACTTCAGATCAAGTCACTACCGAATCCCGTAGGTAAACCAGAGTGAAATCCGCACCAAAGTGGTACGACAATCCTGTTCTGGAAGTCATGCTACTAGATCATGACGAACCTACAAACTATGAAGAAGCGATGGTGAGCCCAGATTCCGCTAAATGGCTAGAAGCCATGAAATCTGAGATGGGATCCATGTATGAAAACAAAGTGTGGACTTTGGTTGACTTGCCGAGGGTCGGCAAGCAATAGAAAATAAATGGATCTTCAAGAGGAAGACGGACGTTGATAGTAGTGTTACTATCTACAAAGCTCGACTTGTCGCAAAAGGCTTTTGACAAGTTCAAGGTGTTAACTACAATGAGATTTTCTCAACTGTAGCGATGCTTAAGTCTGTCCGAATCATGTTAGCAATTGCCACAATTTATGAAATTTGGCAAATGGATGTAAAAACTGCATTCCTGAATGGGTTTCAGGAGGAAGAGTTGTATATGATGCAACCAGAAGGTTTTATCGATCCAAAGGGAGCTAACAAAGTGTGCAAGCTCCATGATCCATCTATGGACTGGTGCAAGCATCTCGAGTTGGAATATACGCTTTGATAAGTTGATCAAAGCATATAGTTTATACAGACTTACAAAGGAAGCCTGTATTTACTAGAAAGTGAGTGGGATCACTACAAAGATTTCGATAAGTATATGTGAATGACATATTGTAGATCGGAAATAATGTAGAATTATTCTGCAAAGCATAAAGGAGTGTTTGAAAGGAGTTTTTCAAACAAAGACCTCGGTGAAGTTGCTTACATATTGAGCATCAAGATCTATAGAGATAGATCAAGACGCTTGATAAGTTTTTTCAATGAGTACATACCTTGACAAGATTTTGAAGTAGTTCAAAATGGAACAGTCAAAGAAAGAGTTCTTGCCTGTGTTACAAGGTGTCAAATTGAGTAAGACTCAAAACCCGACCACGGCGTAAGATAGAAAGAGAATGAAAGTCATTCCCTATGCCTTGGCCATAGGTTCTATAAAGTATGCCATGCTGTGTACCAGATCTATTGTATACCCTACAATCGAAGTTTGGCAAGGAGTACAATAGTGATCTAGGAGTAGATCATCGACAGCGGTCAAAATTATCATTAGTTGAATATGGATATATTTCTCGATTATGTTAGTGACAAAAGGTTCGTCGTAAAAGTTTACGTCGATGCAAGTTTTGACACGGATCTGTATGACTCTAAGTCTCTATCTAGTTACATATTGAAAGTGGGAGCAATTAGCTAGAGTAGCTCCGCAAGTAGCATTGTGGACATAAAATATTTGCAAAATACATACGGCTCAATGTGACAGACCCGTTGACTAAGCTTCTCTCACGAGCAAAACATGATCACACCTTAGTACTCTTTGGGTGTTAATCACATAGCGATGTGAACTAGATTATTGACTCTAGTAAACCCTTGGTGTTGGTCACATGACAATGTGAACTATGGGTGTTAATCACATACGATGTGAATATTAGTGTTGAATCACATGATGATGTGAACTAGATTATTGACTCTAGTGCAAGTGGGAGATCAAGGAAATATGCCCTAGAGGCAATAATAAAGTTATTATTTATTTCCTTATATCATGATAAATGTTTATTATTCATGCTAGAATTGTATTAACCGGAAACTTAATACATGTGTGAATACATAGACAAACAGAGTGTCACTAGTATGCCTCTACTTGACTAGCTCGTTAATCAAAGATGGTTATGTTTCCTAACCATAGACATGAGTTGTCATTTGATTAACGGGGTCACATCATTAGGAGAATGATCTGATTGACATGACCCATTCCGTTAGCCTAGCACTTGATCGTTTAGTATGTTGCTATTGCTTTCTTCATGACTTATACATGTTCCTATAACTATGAGATTATGCAACTCCGTTTACCGGAGGAACACTTTGGGTACTACCAAACGTCACAACGTAATCGGGTGATTATAAAGGAGTACTACAGGTGTCTCCAAAGGTACTTGTTGGGTTGGCGTATTTCGAGATTAGGTTTTGTCACTCCGATTGTCGGAGAGGTATCTCTGGGCCTTCTCGGTAATACACATCACATAAGCCTTGCAAGCATTACAACCAATGAGTTAGTTGTGAGATGATGTATTACGGAACGAGTAAAGAGACTTGCCAGTAACGAGATTGAACTAGGTATTGGATACCGACGATCGAATCTCGGGTAACTAACATACCGATGACAAAAGGAACAACGTATGTTGTTATGCGGTCTGACCGATAAAGATCTTCGTAGAATATGTAGGAACCAATATGGGCATCCAGGTCCCGCTATTGGTTATTGACCGGAGATATGTCTCGGTCATGTCTACATTGTTCTCGAACCGTAGGGTCCGCACACTTAAGGTTTCGATGACAGTTATATTATGAGTTTATGAGTTTTGATGTACCGAAGGAGTTCGGAGTCCCGGATGAGATCGGGGACATGACGAGAGTCTCGAAATGGTCGAGACGTAAAGATCGATATATTGGACGACTATATTCGGAGTTCGGAAAGGTTCCGAGTGATTCGGTATTTTTCGAGTACCGAGAGTTACGGGAATACGTATTGGGCCTTATTGGGCCATACGGGAAAGAAGGAAAAGGGCCTCAAGGGTGGCCGCACCTTCCCTTGGTCTGGTCCGAATTGGACTAGGGAAGGGGCGCCTCTTCCTTCCTTCTCCTTTTCCCTTCCCTTTCCTTCTCTCCTACTCCTACTACATGGAAGGTTTCCTAGTTGGACTAGGAAAGGGGAATCCTACTCGGTGGGAGTAGGACTCCCCTAGGGCGGCGCCATAGAGAGGGCCGGCCCTCCCTCCTCCACTCCTTTATATACGGGGCAGGGGCACCCCATGAACACACAAGTTGATCTACGGATCGTTCCTTAGCCGTGTGCGGTGCCCCCTCCACCATATTCCACTTCGGTCATATCGTCATGGAGCTTAGCGAAGCCCCGCGCCGGTGAAGTCATATCGTCATGAGCTTAGGCGAAGCCCTGCGTCGGTGGAGCATCATCATCTTCACCACGCCGTCGTGCTGACGGAACTCATCCCCGACGCTTTGCTGGATCGGAGCCCGAGGATCGTCATCGAGCTGAACGTGTGCAGAACTCGGAGGTGCCGTACGTTCGGTACTTGGATCGGTCGGATCGTGAAGACGTACGACTACATCAACCGCGTTGTTATAACGCTTCGGATTAAGGTCTACGAGGGTACGTGGACATACACTCTCCCCTCTCGTTGCTATGCATCACCATGATCTTGCGTGTGCGTAGGTAAATTTTTGAAATTACTACGTTCCCCAACAGTGGCATCCGAGCCTAGGTTTTTATGGTTTGATGTTTTGCACGAGTAGAACACAAGTGAGTTGTGGGCGATACAAGTCATACTGCCTACCAAAGCATGTCATACTTTGGTTCAGCGGTATTGTGAGATGAAGCGGCCCGGACCGACATTACGCCAGACGCTTACGCGAGACTGGTTTCACCGTTCACGAGCACTCGTGCTTAAAGGTGGCTGGCGGGTGTCTGTCTCTCTCACTTTAGTTGAACCGAGTGTGACTACGCCCGGTCCTTGCGAAGGTTAAAACGGAGTCTATTTGACAAACTATCGTTGTGGTTTTGATGCGTAGGTGAGAACGGTTCTTGCTAAGCCCGTAGCAGCCACGTAAAATTTGCAACAACAAAATAGAGGGCGTCTAACTTGTTTTTGCAGGGCATGTTGTGATGTGATATGGTCAAGACGTGATGAGATATAAGTTGTTGTATAAGATGATCATGTTTTGTTGAAGTTATCGGCAACTGTCATAAGCCCTATGGTTGTCTCTTTGTTGCATAAGATGCAAGTGCCAAATAATTGCTTTACTTTATCGCTATGCGATAGCAATAGTTGCAAGAGCAATAGTTGGCGAGACAACCATGTGATGACACATTGATATAGATCAAGATGATGAAGATCATGGTGTCGTGCCGGTGACGATAGAGATCATGACAGTACTTTGGAGATGGAGATCAAAGACCCAAGATGATCATGGCCATATCATGTCACATATTTTGATTGCATGTGATGTTTATCTATTATACATCTTATTCTTGCTTTGATTCACGGTAGAATTTTAAGATGATCTCTCACTAATTATCAAGAAGTGTTCTCCCCGAGTATGCACCGTTGCCAAAGTTCGTCGTGCCCAGACACCACGTGATGATCGGGTGTGATAAGCTCTACGTCCATCTACAACGGGTGCAAGCCAGTTTTGCACACGCTGAATACTCAAAGTTAAACTTGACGAGCCTAGCATATGCGTATATGGCCTCGAGCACGGAGACCGAAGGTCGAGCGTGAATCATATAGTAGATATGATCAACATAGTGATGTTCACCATTGAAAACTACTCCATCTCACGTGATGATCGGTTATGGTTTAGTTGATTTGGATCACGTGATCACTTAGATGACTAGAGAGATGTCTGCCTAAGTGGGAGTTCTTAAGTAATATGATTAATTGAACTTAAATTTATCATGAACTTAGTCCCGTAGTATTTTGCAAATTATGTTGTAGATCAATAGCTCGCGTTGTTGCTTTCATATGTTTATTTTCATATGTCCCTAGAGAAAATTGTGTTGAAAAATGTTGGTAGCAATGATGCGGATTGGATCCGCGATCCGAGGTTTATCCTCAATGCTGCCGCATGTAAGAATTATGTCCTTAATGCACCGCTAGGTGACAGACCTATTGCAGGAGCGTATGCGTATCGTTATGAACGTTTGGCTAGCTCAATATGATGACTACTTGATAGTTTAGTGCACCATACTTAACGGCTTAGAATCGGGACTTCAAAGACGTTTTGAACGTCATGGACCATATGAGATGTTCCAGAATTGAAGTTAATATTTCAAGCAAATACCCGAGTTGAGAGATATGAAGTCTCCAACAAGTTCTATAGCTAAAAGATGGAGGAGAATCGCTCAACTAGTGAGCATGTGCTCAGATTGTCCGAATACTTCAATCGCTTGAATCAAGTGGGAGTTAATCTTCCAGATAAGATAGTGATTGACAGAATTCTCTAGTCACCATCACTAAGTTACTAGAACTTCGTGATGAACTATAGTATGCAAGGGATGACGAAAACGATTCCCGAGCTCTTCGTGATGTTGAAATCAACGAAGGTAGAAATCAAGAAAGAGCATCAAGTGTTGATGATTGACAAGACCACTAGTCTCAAGGAAAGGGCAAAGGGAAGAAGGGGAACTTCAAAAGGAACGGCAAGCAAGTTGCTTGCTCGAGTGAAGAAGCCCAAGTCTGGACCTAAGCACGAGACTAAGTACTTTTGCTGCAATGGAACTGGTCACCGGAAGCGGAACTACCCTGAATATTTGGTGGATAAGATTGATTGCAAAGTGAACATAGGTATATTTGATATACATATTATTGATGTGTTTTTTACTAGTGTTCATAGCAACCCCTCGGTATTTGATAATGGTATAGTTGCTAAGAGTAGTAACTTGAAACGGAGTTGCAGAATGAACAGAAACTAGTTGAAGGAAGTGAAGATGAGTGTTGTAAGTAGTTCCAAGATTGATATGAACATCATCGCACACTCCCTATACTTTCGGGATTAGTATGGAACCTAAATAAGTGTTATTTGATGTTGAGCATAAGTATGATTTGATCATGTTTATTGCAATACGGTTATTCATTTAAGTAAGAGAATAAATTGTTGTTCTGTTTACATGAATAAAACCTTATATGGTTACACACCCAATGAAAATGATTCATTGGATCTCGATCATAGTGATACACATATTCATAATATTGAAACCAAAAGATGCAAGTTAATAATGATAGTGCAACTTATTTGTGCACTGCCGTTTAGGTCATATTGGTGTAAAGCGCATGAAGAAAACTCCATGTGATGGACTTTTGGAATCACTTGACTATGAATCATTTGATGCTTGCGAACCGTGCCTTTTGGGCAAGATGACTAAAACTCCGTTCTCCGGAACAATGGAACAAGCTACTGACTTATTGGAAATAATACATACCGATGTATGCGATTCAATGAGTGTTGATGCTCGTGGCAAGTATCGTTATTTTCGACCTTCACAAAATGATTTGAGCAGATATGGGTATATCTACTTGATGAAACATAAGTCTGAAATAATTGAAAAGTTCAAAGAATTTCAGAGTGAAGTGGAAAATCATCATAACAAGAAAATAAAGTTTCTGCGATCTGATCGTGGAGATAAATATTTGAGTTACGAGTTTGGTCTTCATTTGAAACAATGTGAAATAGTTTCGCAACTCACGCCATATGGAACACCACAACATAATGGTGTGTCCGAAAGTCGTAACCGCACTTTATTGGATATGGTGCGATCTATGATGTCTCTTATCAATTTACCACTATCGTTTTGGGGTTATGCATTAGAGACAGCTGCATTCACGCTAATAGGGCACCGTCTAAATCCGTTGAGGCGACACCGTATGAACTATGGTTTAACGAAGAAACCTAAGTATGTCGTTTCTTAAAGTTTGGAAGTTGTGATGCTTATGTGAAAAGTTTCATCCGATAAGCTCAAACCCAAATCGAGAAGTGCGTCTTCATAGAATACCCAAAGGAAATTGTTGGGTATACCTTCTATCACAGATCCAAGGCAAAAAAAACATTCATTGCTTATAAATGGATCCTTTCTAGAGAAGGAGTTTCTCTCGAGAAAGAAGTGAGTGGGAGGAAAGTGGAGCTTGATAAGGTAATTTGTACCTTCTCCCGAATTGGAAAGTATTTCATCACGGAAATCAGTTCCAAAGTGATTCCTACACCAATTAGTGAGGAAGCTAATGATGATGATCATGTAACTTCAGATCAAGTCACTACCGAATCCCGTGAGGTAAACCAGAGTGAAATCCGCACCAAAGTGGTACGGCAATCCTGTTCTCGGAAGTCATGCTACTAGATCATGACGAACCTACAAACTATGAAGAAGCGATGGTGAGCCCAGATTCCGCTAAATGGCTAGAAGCCATGAAATCTGAGATGGGATCCATGTATGAAAACAAAGTGTGGACTTTGGTTGACTTGCCGAGGGTCGGCAAGCAATAGAAAATAAATGGATCTTCAAGAGGAAGACGGACGTTGATAGTAGTGTTACTATCTACAAAGCTCGACTTGTCGCAAAAAGGCTTTTGACAAGTTCAAGGTGTTAACTACAATGAGATTTTCTCAACTGTAGCGATGCTTAAGTCTGTCCGAATCATGTTAGCAATTGCCACAATTTATGAAATTTGGCAAATGGATGTAAAAACTGCATTCCTGAATGGGTTTACGGAGGAAGAGTTGTATATGATGCAACGTAAGGTTTTATCGATCCAAAGGGAGCTAACAAAGTGTGCAAGCTCCAGCGATCCATCTATGGACTGGTGCAAGCATATCGGAATTGGAATAAACGCTTTGATACGTTGATCAAAGCATATAGTTTATACATACTTGCAGAGAAGCCTGTATTTACTAGAAAGTGAGTGGGATCACTACAAAGATTTACGATAAGTATATGTGAATGACATATTGTAGATCGGAAATAATGTAGAATTATTCGCAAAGCATAAAGGAGTGTTTGAAAGGAGTTTTTCAAACAAAGACCTCGGTGAAGTTGCTTACATATTGAGCATCAAGATCTATAGAGATAGATCAAGACGCTTGATAAGTTTTTTCAATGAGTACATACCTTGACAAGATTTTGAAGTAGTTCAAAATGGAACAGTCAAAGAAAGAGTTCTTGCCTGTGTTACAAGGTGTCAAATTGAGTAAGACTCAAAACCCGACCACGGCAGAAGATAGAAAGAGAATGAAAGTCATTCCCTATGCCTTGGCCATAGGTTCTATAAAGTATGCCATGCTGTGTACCAGATCTATTGTATACCCTACACTGAGTTTGGCAAGGGAGTACAATAGTGATCTAGGAGTAGATCACTGGACAGCGGTCAAAATTATCCTTAGTGGAATAAGGATATGTTTCTCGATTATGAAAGTGACAAAAGGTTCGTCGTAAAAAGTTACGTCGATGCAAGTTTTGACACCGATCTGGATGACTCTAAGTCTCGATCTAGATACATATTGAAAGTGGGAGCAATTAGCTAGAGTAGCTCCGTGCAGAGCATTGTGGACATAAAATATTTGCAAAATACATACGGCTCTGAATGTGACAGACCCGTTGACTAAGCTTCTCTCACGAGCAAAACATGATCACACCTTAGTACTCTTTGGGTGTTAATCACATAGCGATGTGAACTAGATTATTGACTCTAGTAAACCCTTGGGGTGTTGGTCACATGACGATGTGAACTATGGATGTTAATCATATACAGATATGAATATTAGTGTTGAATCACATGATGATGTGAACTAGATTATTGACTCTAGTGCAAGTGGGAGATCAAGGAAATATGCCCTAGAGGCAATAATAAAGTTATTATTTATTTCCTTATATCATGATAAATGTTTATTATTCATGCTAGAATTGTATTAACCGGAAACTTAATACATGTGTGAATACATAGACAAACAGAGTGTCACTAGTATGCCTCTACTTGACTAGCTCGTTAATCAAAGATGGTTATGTTTCCTAACCATAGACATGAGTTGTCATTTGATTAACGGGGTCACATCATTAGGAGAATGATCTGATTGACATGACCCATTCCGTTAGCCTAGCACTTGATCGTTTAGTATGTTGCTATTGCTTTCTTCATGACTTATACATGTTCCTATAACTATGAGATTATGCAACTCCTGCCATCGGAGGAACACTTTGGTACTACCAAACGTCACAACGTGAATCGGGTGATTATAAAGGAGTACTACAGGTGTCTCCAAAGGTACTTGTTGGGTTGGCGATTTCGAGATTAGGTTTTGTCACTCCGATTGTCGGAGAGGTATCTCTGGGCCTTCTCGGTAATACACATCACATAAGCCTTGCAAGCATTACAACTAATGAGTTAGTTGTGAGATGATGTATTACGGAACGAGTAAAGAGACTTGCCAGTAACGAGATTGAACTAGGTATTGGATACCGACGATCGAATCTCGGGTAACTAACATACCGATGACAAAAGGAACAACGTATGTTGTTATGCGGTCTGACCGATAAAGATCTTCGTAGAATATGTAGGAACCAATATGGGCATCCAGGTCCCGCTATTGGTTATTGACCGGAGATATGTCTCGGTCATGTCTACATTGTTCTCGAACCGTAGGGTCCGCACGCTTAAGGTTTCGGCGATGCTTATATTATGAGTTTATGAGTTTTGATGTACCGAAGGAGTTCGGAGTCCCGGATGAGATCGGGGACATGACGAGGAGTCTCGAAATGGTCGAGACGTAAAGATCGATATATTGGACGACTATATTCGGAGTTCGGAAAGGTTCCGAGTGATTCGGGTATTTTTCGAGTACCGAGAGTTACGGAATACGTATTGGGCCTTATTGGGCCATACGGGAAAGAAGGAAAAGGGCCTCAAGGGTGGCCGCACCTTCCCTTGGTCTGGTCCGAATTGACTAGGGAAGGGGCGCCCCTTCCTTCCTTCTCCTTTTCCCTTCCCTTTCCTTCTCTCCTACTCCTACTACATGGAAGGTTTCCTAGTTGGACTAGGAAAGGGGAATCCTACTCGGTGGGAGTAGGACTCCCTAGGGCGCCGCCATAGAGAGGGCCGGCCCTCCCTCCTCCACTCCTTTATATATCGGGGCAGGGGGCACCCCATGAACACACAAGTTGATCTACGGATCGTTCCTTAGCCGTGTGGGTGCCCTCCACCATATTCCACTTCGTCATATCGTCATGGAGCTTAGGCGAAGCCCCGCTACCGGTGAAGTCATATCGTCATGAGCTTAGGCGAAGCCCCTCGTCGGTGGAGCATCATCATCTTCACCACGCCGTCGTCTTGACGGAACTCATCCCCGACGCTTTGCTGGATCGGAGCCCGAGGATCGCCATCGAGCTGAACGCAGCGTAACTCGGAGGTGCCGTCGTTCGGTACTTGGATCGGTCGGATCGTGAAGACGCATTTACTACATCAACCGCGTTGTTATAACGCTTCCGCCACGGTCTCACGAGGGTACGTGGACATACACTCTCCCTCTCGTTGCTATGCATCACCATGATCTTGCGTGTGCGTAGGAAATTTTTTGAAATTACTACGTTCCCCAACAAAGGGCATCCGAGCCTAGGTTTTTATGGTTTGATGTTTTGCACGAGTAGAACACAAGTGAGTTGTGGGCGATACAAGTCATACCGCCTACCAGCATGTCATACTTTGGTTCAGCGGTATTGTGAGATGAAGCGCCCGGACCGACATTACGCCAGACGCTTACGCGAGACTGGTTTCACTGCTACGAGCACTTTCGTGCTTAAAGGTGGCTGGCGGGTGTCTGTCTCTCTCACTTTAGTTGAACCGAGTGTGACTACGCCCGGTCCTTGCGAAGGTTAAAACGGAGTCTATTTGACAAACTATCGTTGTGGTTTTGATGCGTAGGTGAGAACGGTTCTTGCTAAGCCCGTAGCAGCCACGTAAAATTTGCAACAACAAAATAGAGGGCGTCTAACTTGTTTTTGCAGGGCATGTTGTGATGTGATATGGTCAAGACGTGATGAGATATAAGTTGTTGTATAAGATGATCATGTTTTGTTGAAGTTATCGGCAATCGGCGTAAGCCCTATGGTTGTCTCTTTGTTGCATAAGATGCAAGTGCCAAATAATTGCTTTACTTTATCGCTATGCGATAGCAATAGTTGCAAGAGCAATAGTTGGCGAGACAACCATGTGATGACACATTGATATAGATCAAGATGATGAAGATCATGGTGTCGTGCGGTGACGATAGAGATCATGACAAGATTTTGGAGATGGAGATCAAAGGCGCAAGATGATCATGGCCATATCATGTCACATATTTTGATTGCATGTGATGTTTATCTATTATACATCTTATTCTTGCTTTGATTGACGGTAGCATTTTAAGATGATCTCTCACTAATTATCAAGAAGTGTTCTCCCTGAGTATGCACCGTTGCCAAAGTTCGTCGTGCCCAAACACCACGTGATGATCGGGTGTGATAAGCTCTACGTCCATCTACAACGGGTGCAAGCCAGTTTTGCACACGCGGAATACTCAGGTTAAACTTGACGAGCCTAGCATATGCAGATATGGCCTCGAGCACGGAGACCGAAAGGTCGAAGCGTGAATCATATAGTAGATATGATCAACATAGTGATGTTCACCATTGAAAACTACTCCATCTCACGTGATGATCGGTTATGGTTTAGTTGATTTGGATCACGTGATCACTTAGATGACTAGAGAGATGTCTGTCTAAGTGGGAGTTCTTAAGTAATATGATTAATTGAACTTAAATTTATCATGAACTTAGTCCTGGTAGTATTTTGCAAATTATGTTGTAGATCAATAGCTCGCGTTGTTGCTTTCATATGTTTATTTTCATATGTCCCTAGAGAAAATTGTGTTGAAAAATGTTGGTAGCAATGATGCGGATTGGATCCGCGATCTGAGGTTTATCCTCAATGCCGCATGTAAGAATTATGTCCTTAATGCACCGCTAGGTGACAGACCTATTGCAGGAGCGTATGCACGTTATGAACGTTTGGCTAGCTCAATATGATGACTACTTGATAGTTTAGTGCACCATACTTAACGGCTTAGAATCGGGACTTCAAAGACGTTTTGAACGTCATGGACCATATGAGATGTTCCAGGAATTGAAGTTAATATTTCAAGCAAATACCCGAGTTGAGAGATATGAAGTCTCCAACAAGTTCTATAGCTAAAAGATGGAGGAGAATCGCTCAACTAGTGAGCATGTGCTCAGATTGTCTGAATACTTCAATCGCTTGAATCAAGTGGGAGTTAATCTTCCGGATAAGATAGTGATTGACAGAATTCTCTAGTCACCATCACTAAGTTACTAGAACTTCGTGATGAACTATAGTATGCAAGGGATGACGAAAACGATTCCCGAGCTCTTCGTGATGTTGAAATCAACGAAGGTAGAAATCAAGAAAGAGCATCAAGTGTTGATGATTGACAAGACCACTAGTCTCAAGGAAAGGGCAAAGGGAAGAAGGGGAACTTCAAAAGGAACGGCAAGCAAGTTGCTGCTCGAGTGAAGAAGCCCAAGTCCGGACCTAAGCACGAGACTAAGTACTTTTGCTGCAATGGAACTGGTCACCGAAGCGGAACTACCCCTGAATATTTGGTGGATAAGAAGGATGGCAAAGTGAACAAAGGTATATTTGATATACAGATTATTGATGTGTATTTTACTAGTGTTCATAGCAACCCCTCGGTATTTGATACTGGTATAGTTGCTAAGAGTAGTAACTTGAAACGGAGTTGCGTAATGAATGTAAACTAGTTGAAGGGGAAGTGAAGATGAGTGTTGGAAGTAGTTCCAAGATTGATATGATCATCATCGCACACTCCCTATACTTTCGGGATTAGTATGGAACCTAAATAAGTGTTATTTGATGTTGAGCATAAGTATGATTTGATCATGTTTATTGCAATACGGTTATTCATTTAAGTAAGAGAATAAATTGTTGTTACATTTACATGAATAAAACCTTATATGGTTACACACCCAATGAAAATGATTCATTGGATCTCGATCATAGTGATACACATATTCATAATATTGAAACCAAAAGATGCAAGTTAATAATGATAGTGCAACTTATTTGTGGTAATCGCCGTTTAGGTCATATTGGTGTAAAGCGCATGAAGAAAACTCCATGCCGATGGACTTTTGGAATCACTTGACTATGAATCATTTGATGCTTGCGAACCGTGCCTTTTGGGCAAGATGACTAAAACTCCGTTCTCCGGAACAATGGAACAAGCTACTGACTTATTGGAAATAATACATACCGATGTATGCGATTCAATGAGTGTTGATGCTCGTGGCAAGTATCGTTATTTTCTGACCTTCACAAAATGATTTGAGCAGATATGGGTATATCTACTTGATGAAACATAAGTCTGAAATAATTGAAAAGTTCAAAGAATTTCAGAGTGAAGTGGAAAATCATCATAACAAGAAAATAGAGTTTCTGCGATCTGATCGTGGAGATAAATATTTGAGTTACGAAGTTTGGTCTTCATTTGAAACAATGTGAAATAGTTTCAACTCACGCCATATGGAACACCACAACATAATGGTGTGTCCGAAAGTCGTAACCGCACTTTATTGGATATGGTGCGATCTATGATGTCTCTTATCAATTTACCACTATCGCTTTTGGGGTTATGCATTAGAGACAAATGCATTCACGCTTAATAGGGCACCGTCTAAATCCGTTGAGGCGACACCGTATGAACTATGGTTTAACAAAGAACCTAAGCTGTCGTTTCTTAAAGTTTGGAAGTTGTGATGCTTATGTGAAAAAGTTTCATCCTGATAAGCTCAAACCCAAATCGGAGAAGTGCGTCTTCATAGAATACCCAAAGGAAATTGTTGGGTATACCTTCTATCACAGATCCGAAGGCAAAAAAAAAAAACATTCATTGCTTATAAATGGATCCTTTCTAGAGAAGGAGTTTCTCTCGAAAGAAGTGAGTGGGAGGAAAGTGGAGCTTGATAAGGTAATTTGTACCTTCTCCCGAATTGGAAAGTATTTCATCACGGAAATCAGTTCCAGTGATTCCTACACCAATTAGTGAGGAAGCTAATGATGATGATCATGTAACTTCAGATCAAGTCACTACCGACTCCCGTGAGGTAAACCAGAGTGAAATCCGCACCAAAGTGGTACGGCAATCCTGTTCGGAAGTCATGCTACTAGATCATGACGAACCTACAAACTATGAAGAAGCGATGGTGAGCCCAGATTCCGCTAAATGGCTAGAAGCCATGAAATCTGAGATGGGATCCATGTATGAAAACAAAGTGTGGACTTTGGTTGACTTGCCCGAGGGTCGGCAAGCAATAGAAAATAAATGGATCTTCAAGAGGAAGACGGACGTTGATAGTAGTGTTACTATCTACAAAGCTCGACTTGTCGCAAAAAGGCTTTTGACAAGTTCAAGGTGTTAACTACAATGAGATTTTCTCAACTGTAGCGATGCTTAAGTCTGTCCGAATCATGTTAGCAATTGCCACAATTTATGAAATTTGGCAAATGGATGTAAAACTGCATTCTGAATGGGTTTACGGAGGAAGAGTTGTATATGATGCAACCAGAAGGTTTTATCGATCCAAAGGGAGCTAACAAAGTGTGCAAGCTCCAGCGATCCATCTATGGACTGGTGCAAGCATCTCGAGTTGGAATATACGCTTTGATAAGTTGATCAAAGCATATAGTTTATCTGCACTTACAATTGAAGCACCTGTATTTACTAGAAAGTGAGTGGGATCACTACAAAGATTTCGATAAGTATATGTGAATGACATATTGTAGATCGGAAATAATGTAGAATTATTCTCGCAAAGCATAAAGGAGTGTTTGAAAGGAGTTTTTCAAACAAAGACCTCGGTGAAGCTGCTTACATATTGAGCATCAAGATCTATAGAGATAGATCAAGACGCTTGATAAGTTTTTTCAATGAGTACATACCTTGACAAGATTTTGAAGTAGTTCAAAATGGAACAGTCAAAGAAAGAGTTCTTGCCTGTGTTACAAGGTGTCAAATTGAGTAAGACTCAAAACCCGACCACGGCAGAAGATAGAAAGAGAATGAAAGTCATTCCCTATGCCTTGGCCATAGGTTCTATAAAGTATGCCATGCTGTGTACCAGATCTATTGTATACCCTACACCGAGTTTGGCAAGGAGTACAATAGTGATCTAGGAGTAGATCATCGACAATGTCAAAATTATCCTTAGTGGAATAAGGATATGTTTCTCGATTATGAAAGTGACAAAAGGTTCGTCGTAAAAAGTTACGTCGATGCAAGTTTTGACACCGATCTGGATGACTCTAAGTCTCGATCTAGATACATATTGAAAGTGGGAGCAATTAGCTAGAGTAGCTCCGTGCCGAGCATTGTGGACATAAAATATTTGCAAAATACATACGGCTCTGAATGTGACAGACCCGTTGACTAAGCTTCTCTCACGAGCAAAACATGATCACACCTTAGTACTCTTTGGGTGTTAATCACATAGCGATGTGAACTAGATTATTGACTCTAGTAAACCCTTCGGGTGTTGGTCACATGACAATGTGAACTATGGGTGTTAATCACATACAGATGTGAATATTAGTGTTGAATCACATGATGATGTGAACTAGATTATTGACTCTAGTGCAAGTGGGAGACTGAAGGAAATATGCCCTAGAGGCAATAATAAAGTTATTATTTATTTCCTTATATCATGATAAATGTTTATTATTCATGCTAGAATTGTATTAACGGAAACTTAATACATGTGTGAATACATAGACAAACAGAGTGTCACTAGTATGCCTCTACTTGACTAGCTCGTTAATCAAAGATGGTTATGTTTCCTAACCATAGACATGAGTTGTCATTTGATTAACGGGGTCACATCATTAGGAGAATGATCTGATTGACATGACCCATTCCGTTAGCCTAGCACTTGATCGTTTAGTATGTTGCTATTGCTTTCTTCATGACTTATACATGTTCCTATAACTATGAGATTATGCAACTCCTGCCATCGGAGGAACACTTTGGGTACTACCAAACGTCACAACGTGAATCGGGTGATTATAAAGGAGTACTACAGGTGTCTCCAAAGGTACTTGTTGGGTTGGCGTATTTCGAGATTAGGTTTTGTCACTCCGATTGCTCGGAGAGGTATCTCTGGGCCTTCTCGGTAATACACATCACATAAGCCTTGCAAGCATTACAACCAATGAGTTAGTTGTGAGATGATGTATTACGGAACGAGTAAAGAGACTTGCCAGTAACGAGATTGAACTAGGTATTGGATACCGACGATCGAATCTCGGGTAACTAACATACCGATGACAAAAGGAACAACGTATGTTGTTATGCGGTCTGACCGATAAAGATCTTCGTAGAATATGTAGGAACCAATATGGGCATCCAGGTCCCGCTATTGGTTATTGACCGGAGATATGTCTCGGTCATGTCTACATTGTTCTCGAACCGTAGGGTCCGCACGCTTAAGGTTTCGGGCGATGCTATATTATGAGTTTATGAGTTTTGATGTACCGAAGGAGTTCGAGTCCCGGATGAGATCGGGGACATGACGAGGAGTCTCGAAATGGTCGAGACGTAAAGATCGATATATTGGACGACTATATTCGGAGTTCGAAAGGTTCCGAGTGATTCGGTATTTTTCGAGTACCGAGAGTTACGGGAATACGTATTGGGCCTTATTGGGCCATACGGGAAAGAAGGAAAAGGGCCTCAAGGGTGGCCGCACCCCTTCCCTTGGTCTGGTCCGAATTGGACTAGGGAAGGGGGGCGCCCCCTTCCTTCCTTCTCCTTGTCCCTTCCCTTTCCTTCTCTCCTACTCCTACTACATGGAAGGTTTCCTAGTTGGACTAGGAAAGGGGGAATCCTACTCCCGGTGGGAGTAGGACTCCCCTAGGGCGCCGCCATAGAGAGGGCCGCCCTCCCTCCTCCACTCCTTTATATACGGGGCAGGGGGCACCCCATGAACACACAAGTTGATCTACGGATCGTTCCTTAGCCGTGTGCGGTGCCCCCTCCACCATATTCCACTTCGGGTCATATCGTCATGAGCTTAGGCGAAGCCCTGCGCCCGGTGAAGTCATATCGTCATGAGCTTAGGCGAAGCCCTGCGTCGGTGGAGCATCATCATCGCCACCACGCCGTCAGGCCGACGGAACTCATCCCCGACGCTTTGCTGGATCGGAGCCCGAGGATCGCCATCGAGCTGAACGTGTGCGTAACTCCGGAGGTGCCGACGTTCGGTACTTGGATCGGTCGGATCGTGAAGACGCACGACTACATCAACAGCGTTGTTATAACGCTTCCGCTTACGGTCTACGAGGGTACGTGGACATACACTCTCCCCTCTCGTTGCTATGCATCACCATGATCTTGCGTGTGCGTAGGAAATTTTTTGAAATTACTACGTTCCCCAACAGTGATAGCCTAGCATAAGTTGCTTGCTTAGTTATTTCCTTGTTGTCTTGTTTATTTGTTTGCTTGTAGTCAGTGCAGTTCTTTTTCCACGGTTTGCTAGGGGCTGCAATAAACTATTTTTTAAAACTAGGCCACAATAACCATGGGCTAATATTTACCGTAGTGACATCGGGCCTCCCACGGGCCGTGGAACAAGTGGGCCTTCTACGGGTCAGAAACAAGAGGGCCTTCTACGGGCCGTAGAAACATTGGGCCTTTCACGGCCGTAGAAACAATGGGCCTTCTACGGGCTGTATCATCAATGGGCCTTATACGGGTCAGATGATCGATTGGCGAACATGGGCCAATAACAGGCCGCATTATGGCCGTAAACGGGCTAGAGTTGGAATCGTCTGTTCATGGGCCGACCATAACGGGCCATCGTTAATAGGCCGTATTTGATGACGCTATGAAAACGGCCCAACGTATTAACGGACCACAAACGGGCCGATCGTAACCACGGGCTGAATTTGGCCCACAAGCAGAAAATGACAGTAACGGGCCGTAAGTAAACGAATGCTGGAAATGAGCCCAAGAATAAATGGGTCTGAGAAGGCCAAAAGATAACATGGGCTGGAAACGGCCCAACTGAATAACGGGCCCTTAATGGGTATAAAGTGACACAATGTTCATTACGGGCCAGTTTCACCATGGGCCGTTAATGGGTGTAAAGTGATACACTATTCATTGCGGGCCAGTTTCACCACGGGCCGTTAATAGGCCAAGTGTTACATAGGGCCTCATATGGGCCGAAAGACGTCATGGTCCATACATGGGCCAGAAGTGAAAACGGTCTGGAATCATATTGGATGGCCCAGATGACGCTACTGGGCCTAATTCGGATAGGGCATAACGGGCCTTGGGTTAGCGGGCTGTAATTGGGCTATATGCGAACAGGTCGTTAACATGCTTTCCATGGGCCAGCCCGCCACCTTTTTACCAAGTCAAACGGGCCGGCCTTTTCACAGGAATGGGCCTCTTTTGGGCCGTGCCACATGTCGACGTATCATAGGCGCCTTCTGTCCAATGAGTGGATGACATATGTCCCAACGATGAGCCGACACGTGTTTCCTCCAGCCAATGATGATTTTACACGTGGAAAATCCCCATTAGTCGGGGCTGTTAATGGGTTATCGGATCCAAAACCCGACCCGGTAGCTTAACGGCATTCCGTTACGGTGGATGCCACGTGTCGGTCACCCTTGACGAAAGCACTTCTGTGATGCGCGATTTATCGTCATGGAAGTGGACACTTCCGTGATGATAATTTTGGTAATGTCATGGAACACTTCTACGACAAAGACGGTATGACTATCTTGATTCTGTCATAAATTTGTCATGGACGTACATGCATGACAAAAAACGCGACCTACTGTGACAAACACGTACCATCACGGAAGTGTATTTTTTTGTAGTGTATGGACTTTGGTTGACTTGCCCGATGATCGACAAGCCATAGAAAATAAATGGATCTTCAAGAGGAAGACGGACGTTGATAGTAGTGTTACTATCTACAAAGCTAGACTTGTCGAAAAAGGTTTTTGACAAAGTTTAAGGTGTTGACTACGATGAGATTTTCTCACTCGTATTGATGCTTAAAGTCTGTCCGAATCATGTTAGCAATTGCCGCATTTTATGAAATCTGGCAAATGGATAACAAAAACTGCAATCATCAATGGATTTATTAAAGAAGAGTTGTTTATGATGCAACCATAAGGTTTTGTCAATCCTAAAGGTGCTAACAAAATATGCAAGCTCCAGCGCTCCATCTATGGACTGGTGTAAGCATCTCGGAGTTGGAATATACGCTTTGATAAGTTGATCAAAGCATATAGTTTTATACAGATTTGCGGTGAAGCCTGTATTTACAAGAAAGTGAGTGGGAGCACTACATCATTTCTGATAAGTATATGTGAATGACATATTGTTGATCAGAAATAATGTAGAATTATTCTGCAAAGCATAAAGGAGTGTTTGAAAGGAGTTTTTCAAAGAAAGACCTCGGTGAAGATGCTTACATATTGAGCATCAAGGTCTATAGAGATAGATCAAGACGCTTGATAAGTTCTTTTTCAATGAGTACATACCTTGACAAGATTTTGAAGTAGTTCAAAATGGAACAATCAAAGAAAGAGTTCTTGCCTGTGTTACAAGGTGTGAAATTGAGTAAGACTCAAAGCCCGACCATGGCAGAAGATAGAAAGAGAATGACAGTCATTCCCTATGCCTCAGTCATAGGTTCTATAAAGTATGCTGATACGTCTCCAACGTATCTATAATTTTTGATTGCTCCATGCTATATTATCTACTATTTTGGATGTTTATGGGCTTTATTTTACGCTTTTATATTATTTTTGGGTTTAAACTATTGACCACAGGCAAGGCAGTTCTGTTTTTCCCTTGTTTCAAGTTTGAAGAAAAGGAATATCGAATCTGAGTCGAAAACGGAATGAAACCAACTAGAGAAGTTATTTTTGGAAGGAAAGCTACTGGAAAAACTTGGAGTGCACGTCAGGAAAGAAACGAGGGAGCCACGAGGCAGGGGGCGCGCCCTCCCCCCCAGGCGCGCCCTCCACCCTCGTGGGCCCCTCGTGGCTCCCCTGACGTACTTCTTTCACCTATATATACCCATATACCCTAAAACCTTCGAGGAACAGAATAGATCGGGAGTTCTGCCGCCGCAAGCCTCTATAGCCACCAAAAGTCAATCCGGGCCTGTTAGGCAAGACTCACGGAGGGGGGAACCTCACCCACCGTGGCCATCTTCATCATCCCGGCGCTCTCCATGATGAGGAGGGAGTAGTTCACCCTCGGGCTGAGGGTATGTACCAAAGAGCTATGTGTTTGATCTCTCTCTCTCTCTCGTGTTCTTGATTTGGCACGATCTTGATGTATCGCGAGCTTTGCTATTATAGTTGGATCTTATGTTTCTTCTGCCCCTCTACTCTCTTGTAATGGATTGAGTTTTCCCAAGTTATCTTATCGGATCGAGTCTTTAATGATTTGAGAACACTTGATGTATGTCTTGTCGTGCATATCTGTGGTGACAATGGGATATCACGTGATTCACTTGATGTATGTTTTGGTGATCAACTTGCGGGTTTCGCCCATGAACCTGTGCATAGGGGTTGGCACACATTTTCATCTTGATTCTCGGGTAGAAACTTTGGGGCACTCTTTGAGGTTCTATGTGTTGGTTGAATAGATGTATCTGAGATTGTGTGATGCATATCGTACAATCATACCCACGGCTACTTGAGGTGACATTGGAGTATCTAGGTGACATTAGGGTTTTGGTTGATTTGTGTCTTAAGGTGTTATTCTAGTACAAACTCTAGGGCTGTTTGTGACACTTATAGGAATAGCCCAACGGATTGATTGGAAAGAATAACTTTGAGGTTGTTTCGTACCCTACCATAATCTCTTCGTTTGTTCTCCACTATTAGTGACTTTGGAGTGACTCTTTGTTGCATGTTGAGCGATAGTTATATGATCCAATTACGTTATTATTGTTGAGAGAACTTGCACTAGTGAAAGTATGAACCCTAGGCCTTGTTTCAACGCATTGCAATACCATTTACGCTCACTTTTACCACTTGTTACCTTGCTGTTTTTATATTTTCAGATTACAAAAACCTATATCTACCATCCATATTGCACTTGTATCACCATCTCTTCGCCGAACTAGTGCACCTATACAATTTACCATTGTATTGGGTGTGTTGGGGACACAAGAGACTCTTTGTTATTTGGTTGCGGGGTTGCTTGAGAGAGACCATCTTCATCCTACGCCTCCCACGGATTGATAAACCTTAGGTCATCCACTTGAGGGAAATTTGCTACTGTCCTACAAACCTCTGCACTTGGAGGCCCAACAACGTCTACAAGAAGAAGGTTGTGTAGTAGACATCAAGCTATTTTCTGGCGCCGTTGCCGGGGAGGTGAGTGCTTGAAGGTATATCTTTAGATCTTGCAATCAAATCTTTTTGTTTCTTGTTTTAGCACTAGTTTAGTTTATAAAAGAAAACTATAAAAAATGGAATTGATTTTGTCTCATACGCTTCATCTTTTTAATATCTTTCGTGAGTATGATGGAAAGGAAAATTGTGCCAAAGTGTTAGAAGAAGAATGCATCAAAATGTTTGGCACTAAATCTTTGAATGATGAGCATGATTGCAATGTTGTTAGTATGAACTCCTTGAATATCCATGGTACTAATGATGATAGAACTAGTTATGATGAAAATGTCTCCTATAAACATGTCAATTTTTTTGGAGTGCATTGGGTTTGCAAGTATACACCGAATAGGGAAGATAGATAATGCAAGAGGCATAAGTATTTAGAAACTAAATTTTTGCAAGAAAGTCTTGATGTTTGTGCTGAAAAATTCAATATTTTTTCGCCCTTGTGAACTTTTACCTTGAACATGGTCACTTAAATCTCCAATGCAAATTATTTCATGACCGAATCGTATCCAAAATTGTGATAATTTGATTACCCTTGAGCATCATAAAGAGCTTAGTCTTCTTTTGGGGTATGAGGAAATGAAACGTATAACTGAGGGTATTCCCAAGTTTAATCTTGATAGATTTCTTGATTTTGATCTAGAGAAGATTTATATGTATTATGCGGTGAATTGCATTGAAAATCCTTATATTGCCAATTACACAAAGAGAGGAAAACAAAGAGGATGAAGAGAATACTAACGAAAGGGAAGAGACTTCCCAATATTCTCCTATTATTTCTTATGATGAATCAGGTAACGAAGAGAAGCTTTCTATTCAACCAATCTCATTAATAAGGAGCTCAAAAAAGAGGCTTGAACCCACACATGATGTGGTGAAGAAGAAGAAAAGAAAAACGAAGAGAGGTAAAAAGATATCTCTCCCAAATAAGGTTGCTCCTATTATTGTTGTGCCTCATGAAAATTAATCAAAAATAGTTGTGGAAGATGATGCACTTGATGATGATCTCGTTATGCCTATTGCTTGTTGTGATGATTATGATTGGGAAGATAATGATACTTCTTATGATCTTGAAAATCTTTTTGGCACTTGCTTGGACGAATATGATAATTGCTATACTATTGGTGCTATCCATACTATTAATGATGAGAGTGATTATGCTTATGATATGAAAAGGCCCAAGCTTGGGGAAGCTATGTTTGATGAGGATGACATATTTGAGAATATATTTGCTGAAATTAATGTTTGTCCCAAGCTTGGGGATGCTATGTTTAATAACGATGATATTTTTAGTCTCCCAAGTTTTGATATGCAAATTTGTAATAATGATAGCATGCCTCCTACTTATGATGATTATATTGATGAAAGTGGGTTTGGAAGAGTGTCAACTTTAGGAAGTAGTGATCCCACAATATTGGAGGATGTTGAATCTTATAATATTTATGAAAGTGGATTTGGAGAGATCATGACTTTATTTAGTGATGTATCCACTATTTCGGAAGAGGTTTCAATTGATTATGATGAGAACAAAGTTGCTACTTATGATGATTATTGTGATTAAACTTATGCTATAAAAAGTAGTGATGACTATATTTATACAACTTGTCATGATTATGAGTACCCTTTCTCTGAACATTACTCCCACTATTCCGAATGAGAAGAATTTTGCTTATGTGGAGAGTAATAAAATTTCCATACTAGTAGATCATGAAAAGAATGCTTTAGGTGCTGGTTATATTGTTGAATTCATTCATGATTATACTGTAAGTTTTTATGAGGGAGGAACATATGCTTGTAGGAATTGCAATAATGTCAAGTTTCCTCTCTATGTACTTAAAATCTTGAAGTTATGCTTGTTTTACCTTCCTATGCAAGTTGATTATTGTTCTCATAAGTTGTTTGCTCACAAAATCCCTATGTATTGGAAGTGGGTTAGACTTAAATGTTCTAGTCATATTCTTCATGATGCTCTCTTTATGTTTCAATTCTTATCTTTTCTGTGAGCATCATTGAAATCGTCATGCCTAGCTAGGGGCGTTAAACGTTAGCGCTTGTTGGGAGGAAACCGAATTTTATTTTAGTTTCTTGCTTTTTGGTTATGTTTAGGAATAAATAATCCATCTAGCTTCTGTTTAGATGTTGTTTTATGTCTTAATTAGTTTTTTGCCAAGTAGAACCTTTGGGAATACTTGGGTGAAGTCTTTATGATCATGCTGTAAAAAACAGAAACTTTAGCGCTCACGAGATTAGCTAAAACTTTTTACTGGAGAGTACTATTTAGTTGATTCTTTTTTAAGATGATTAATAGACAAATTCCTCAGGTCCACCAATTTATTTTAGAATTTTTAGAGTTCCAGAAGTTTGCGTTAGTTACAGATTACTACACACTGTTCTGTTTTTGACAGATTCTGTTTTTCGTGTGTTCTTTGCTTATTTTGATGACTCTATGGCTAGTAAAATAGTTTATAAACCATAGAGAAGTTGGAATACAGTAGGTTTAACACCAATATAAATAAATAATGAGTTCATTACAGTACCTTGAAGTGGTGTTTTGTTTTCTTTCGCTAACGGAGCTCATGAGATTTCTCTTAAGTTTTGTGTTGTGAAGTTTTCAAGTTTTGGGTAAAGATTCGATGGACTATGGAATAAGGAGTGGCAAGAGCCTAACCTTGGGGATGCCCAAGGAACCCCAAGGTAATATTCAAGGATAACAAAGATCCTAAGCTTGGGGATGCCCCGGAAGGCATCCCCTCTTTTGTCTTCGTTCATCGGTAACTTTACTTGGAGCTATATTTTTATTCACAACATGATATGTGTTTTGCTTGGAGCGTCATTTTATTTTCTTTAGCTTTGCTTGCTGTTTGAATAAAATACTAATATCTTAAAATATTAAATGGGAGAGTCTTCACATAGTTGCATAATTATTCGACTACTCATTGATCTTCACTTATATCTTTCGGAGTAGTTTGTCATTTGCTCTAGTACTTCACTTATATCCTTTTAGAGCATGGCGGTGAATTTGTTTTATAGAAACTATTGATCTCTCATGATTCACTTAGATTATTTTGAGTATCTTAAATAGCATGGTAATTTCTTGAATAATCCTAATATGCTAAACATAAATGATTTGTAAAAATTCTTATGAGTGTTTTGAATGCTAAGAAAAGTTTGATGCTTGATGATTGTTTTGAGATATGGAGGTAGTGATATTAAAGTTGTGCTAGTTGAGTAGTTGTGAATTTGAGAAATACTTGTGTTAAAGTTTGTGATTCCCGTAGCATGCACGTTGTTGGGTTCTACGGTAGGGTGTGTCGACTGCAAATTAAAAATTCCTACGCGCAGAACATCCAGGAACATGCTACGGGAGATGGATCACAGTTCGTTACCACTAGACGCCTTGATGCCGTGCAGCGTGAAGAAGAGTTGGGGCAGCGGCGTCCGAGTGTATCGTCTTCTCCTCGTCCGATCTCCCTCGAGCGGCGGTCGTCCGATCCCACGTCTGAAGTTCGCGGGCGGCGCAAGTGCACCGCCTCTAACGGTATCCGCGGCGTGCGGAGGAACGTCGTCGCGGACTGCTAGGTCCGATCACACACGGGCGGCGAGTGGAGGTGGCTATTCGCAACACATGCAAACCCTAGCCGCAACACCGGGCGATCAACCGCCTGAGTGTGCCGCACCTCCACTTTATATAGGCGTCCGTCACGGGCTCAACACTTGGGCCTCGCCACGGACCCTAAAGCCCAAAGTCTATTCGGTCACGTTCCTAGTCCAGTTCGGATCACATCCGACCGGTGTCTCTGGCCCGACCTCGTAGGTTCCTTCCCTTAAGCGTGCGACCCCTTAGGTTCAAGTCGGCTTGGTCACAGTTCGGATCACCTCCGACATGCACGGTTGGTAGCGGCCTCTAGCAAGGCGTGCCGACCACCAAGCAGACTATGAAGCTGGTTAGACGAACATGTACAACGTGTCACACTTCTGTTCCCTTTGCCGCACGATATATGTTGTCGGGCTCAAGGCGAGACTGTCATCCTTGTGCTAGCCCGACCTCTTTCTCGTTCCAGTGATACCGACCACTATCCGGATTATCTCATAATCCTTGTCGCATGGCCATGCTGTTCCTGGTCGGATCACACGAGGGGCCCAGAGTATATCTCTCCTCGATCGGAGGGGCAAATCCCATCTTGCTCGACCATGTCTCGCAGCATGGGATTGGACAAACCGAAACCTACCTTTGTAACTACCCGATCACGGAGTAGCGTTTGGTCGGCCCAAAGTAAGTCTATCACCATCTCGAGTACATGCGTCATTTCAGGTCTTAGGACATAGAACGTATGTTGTACTAGAGACTCACAGATGACATATCGCTGCGTCTCATAGTTGGGTCTGTCCGACTCGGACCTTATCTCGACTCGGATCCGACTATGTCGAATCTGACCAGACCTTTCCAAGTCCATATTATCCGGTTAGCATCCAATGCTCCATGGCTAGTGAGACCGAGCCATCGACCGTGTCATATGCTAGTCTAGTCGGCCACGCGTCCACACAGCCCCTTTCGACTAGGGACCTTTTAGGACAGTCATCATACAATGCATAGTCCCACAAACACGTCACGCATTTGCCGATACACATCATTGATAATGTCCAAGGACTATCTTTATTCATAAACACATAGGAAATATCATCATACATGATTGCCTCTAGGGCATATCTCCAACAATCTCCCACTTGCACTAGAGTCAATCAAATAGACATCGAATGCCCATAGCTCTAACGTGCCCCTCATGCTTGGGTTGTGGAAGTGGCTTAGTCAACAGATCTGCAACATTTGCATCCGTATGAATTTTGCATAACTCTACATCACCATTCTTTACGATCTTTCGTATCAGGTGATATTTCCGGTCTATGTGTCTGACCTTGTGGTGATTCCTCGGCTCCTTGGCTTGTGCGATGGCACCGTAATTATCACAATATAGTTCCAACGGTTTCACCGAGGCTGGGAAAATACCAAGATCATCCAGAAAATGCCGGATCCAAACACCTTCCTTTGCAGCTTCACAAGCTGCAATGTATTCGGCTTCTGTGGTAGAATCGGCCACCGTATCCTGCTTGGAACTCATCTAGTGCACTGCTCCTCCGTTCAGGACGTACACGAATCCGGACTGTGATCGACAATCATCTCTGTCGGTTTGGAAACTAGCATCGACGTAACCCCTTACGACGAGCTCTTCCTCACCTCCATAAACTAGGAACATCTCTTTAGTCCTTTTCGTGTACTTCAAAATAGTCTTTGCCGCTGCCCGGTGACTCTCACAGGTTGGCCTGGTATCTACTTGTTAGGCTTATTGCAAAAGCAACATCGGGCCTTGTACATATCACGGCATACATGATGGATCCGATTGCGAGGCATACGGAATCCTACTCATCCTGCTTCGCTCATCGATGTCGAAGGACTCGAAGTCTCGCTTAGCCTTATACCATGTGAGAGCGGTAAGAACCCTTTCTTCGCCTCACTCATGTTGAACCGCTTCAAAACTTTATCTATGTACGTGCTCTGGCTTAAGCCAAGCAGCCTCCTCGATCTATCTCTATAGATCTTAATGCCTAAAATATAGACTGCCTCACCAAGGTCCTTCATCGAAAACTTGCCATTCAATGATCCCTTGACCGAAGTTTAATATCGAAACATCGTTCCCGATCAGTAGTATGTCGTCCACATACAAGATCAAAAACACTATCGAGCTCCCACTTAACTTCTTGTATAAACAAGAGTCCTCTTCGCTTTTGATGAAACCGAGACCGTGATTTACCTCATCAAAACGAATGTTCCAACTCCGAGATGCTTGCTTCAACCCATAAATGGATCTCTTGAGCTTGCATACCTTACTAGTGCTAGTCGGATCGACAAAACCCTCGGGCTGTATCATATACACGTCCTCGGTTAAATTTCCGTGAAGGAAAGCCGTTTTGACATCCATCTCGCCATATCTCGTAATCAAAATATGCAGCTATAGCTAGTATGATCCTCACCGATTTCAAGATCGCTACCGCCAGTAAGTCTCGTCGTAGTCAATTCCTTGAACTTGTCCATAACCTTTAGCGACAAGCTGAGCTTTGTGGATCTGAACATTTCCATCCACATCGGTTTTCTTCTTAAAGACCCATTTGCAACCAATGGCAGTTACCCAGGTGGCGGATCAACCAAGTCCCAGACTTGATTCTCATCCATGGACTTTAACTCGGATCTCATGGCCTCTAGCCATGCCTCGGAATCTGGGCTCACCATCGCTTCCGCATACGTGGCCGGCTCGTCGCTTTCTAGCAACAATACATCGCGCACTCTGCGCAATCTTTCCGACCTCCGTGGTTCCGGCGCCGCTTCCACTACGGGTTCCCTGACTGACTCAAAGATGATTTCATCACCAGCCGAGCCGTCCCCGAGTGGTCCTCGAATTTCTTCGAGTCGAACCGTCCTCCCACTGGCCTCCCGACTGAGAAACCCTTTCTCAAGGAAAACCCCGTTCCGAGCAACAAACACTTTGTTCTCTTCCCGGTTGTAGAAGCTATATCCCAAGATTTCCCTCGGGTATCCCACGAATATGCATTTATCCGACTTGGGTGTAAGCTTGTCTGACATAAGTCGCTTGACAAATGCTTCACAACCCCAAATCTTTAGAAAAGACAAACTGACTCTTCCGGTCCACATCTCATGCGGTGTCTTGTCTACGGATTTTGATGGTACCCTATTAAGTGTGAAAGCTGCGGTTTCTAGAGCGTATCCCCAAAATGACAAGGGTAAATCCGATTTGCTCATCATAGACCGGACCATGTCCAACAAGGTCCAATTCCTCCGCTCGACACGTCGTTTCTCGTAGGCGTGCACTGGAGGTGTGAGCTGAGGTACTATACCTCGACTTTTCGGATGATCATCGAACTCCTGGCTCATGTACTCACCTCCACGATCGGATCGCAGGCTTTATAGTCTTGCCGAGCTGATTCTCAACCTCGCTCAAACTCTTTGAACTTTTCAAAAGTCTCCGACTTGTGCCTCATCAAATAGATATATCCATATCTACTCAAGTCGTCGGTAAAAGTCACGAAGTACTGATAGCCACATCTGGCAGTTGTGCTCATTGGACCACACACATCACTGTGTATAAGCTCCAACAGCTTGGACGCCCTCTCGCAACTCTTTGCGAAAGGAGACTTAGTCATCTTGCCGAGAAAGCATGATTCACATGTCTCGAACGACTCGAAGTCGGATGAAGTTAGGAGCCCATCATCATGGAGCTTCTTCATGCGTTTCAGACTAATGTGTCCAAGCCGGCAATGCCAGAAGTATGTCGGATTTATCTCATTAGGCTTATGCCTCTTGACATTCACGTTATAGACCGGTTCATGTTCTAGATTCAATATAAATAGCCCATCAACAATGGGTGCATAGCCGTGGAACATACCATTCAAAAATATCGAACAACCATTGTCCTTTAGATTGAATTCATAACCCGACTCATCAAACATGAGGCAGAAATAATGTTCAGTAAGTGCTGGAATGTAATAACAATTATTCAATTCCATAATGAATCCGGAAGGAAGCTGGAGTTGCATCGTGTCGACCTCCAACGCAGCAACTCTTGCTTTGTTGCCGACCCTAATGTCAATCTCCCCTTGTGCCACACGCCTAGTTCTTACCAGCCCTGCATCGAGTTGCAAATATGAACAACCGATCCGGTATCAAATACCCAAGAGCTACTAGGTATGTCGGCCAGGTAAATGTCTATAACATATGCAACAAGTGTACCTTTGCTCAAGAAGCATTTCCGGCCTTCTTGCCATGCTCGCAAGCCACTTGCTGATTTCTCTTCCTGTGACCGGTCTCCTTGCGGTGAAAGCAAAGCGGTCTTGAGTCCGTCCAGACTTGGCGCAGCGGCAGAGGTTACCGTCTCCGTGCCCTTTGCCTTAGCCTTTTCTTGGACCAACTCTTCTTGAACTTAGCCGATTTACGCACCATCAACACTTGATGCGTGCCTTTCTTAATATCCTGCTCTGCCACCTTGAGCATCCCATGCAATTCAGTGATCTTCTTATCCATGCCATGCATATGATAGTTCGAGATGAACGTCCCATAGCTGGGCGGAAGAGAACCCAGAACAGCATCAGTAGCCAGCTCATCCAAGAGCGGGAAGCCTAAACCATCCACAGCTTGCACATATCCGATCATCTTGATCACATGTGGGCTCAGTGGATCACCTTCCTTCAGCTTGCAATCCATCAAGGATCGCCAGACGTTGGACCTTTCGGTCCTAGCACATGTATGCGAAACATGCTCTTGAGACTCTCGATCATATCGTAAGCCTCAACATTTTCGAAATGCTGTTGCAAATCGGGCTCCATACAAGCCGACATCGGATAGTTGATCTCCGTTGATTCATCAACGAAGTTTACGTAGGCATTCTTAGGCTGTGGCACTAGCATTATCGGCGGGTTCCTCGAAGTGGATCCTCTAGAACATGTTCCTTTTATCGTGCTTGAGAACAATTCTCAAATTTCTATACCGGTGGTAAAGTTTGTTCCATTCAGTTTATCCTTTTCCGAATTGATTTCAATGCAAAGTTGGGTTGAGCAGGTGGTGCCATTGATCTACAATGTAAAATATGCAATCACTAAGCAATGTGTTTATGTAGAGTAATTCTAGCTCGAACAGAATACTCCCAATCAAGTCAAAGATCCTCTCGCAAACTCTCAAGTGATTCAGGATCCGACTAGCGCATGCGACTAGTGAGCTTTAGCATCATCGCTAGCCAACATACCTATCCGTAAGCAACTCCTTGCTAATCGTATCTCTATACGACTCACAGCCGGTCGGAAGGTATCTCATACCCGGCTCCCAACCTTCTTTGCCACAAGGCCCAAAACCGTTTTGATAGCCTGTCAAGTTAACTTTGATGCGGTGCATGTCCGTGTCCGACACGAACCCTTCGATTCAAGGACACCCAAAGAAGCACCCCAATTTTATGAGCCCACTACTAGGCGTACTTGACGTGCGAAGGTGCAACATCGGGGATGGCAATTAAGCTTGATATTCATGAGGGATCATTCTATCATTTTAACATGCATAGAAACAAAGAAGCATAACAATCACAAATATAACACATATTGTGAAATAGTATGGCTCCTTCATGGACGTTCTTCGTGTCGGCTCCGACTCGGTGACCATCTACGAACTCCATCTTGTTTGTCACGCCGACGCCAAGCCACCAACCTGATCTCTATTATCCAACTACTACAACTAGTAATGAATTTACATAGAGTCACAAGTCGACACGCAGGTCGTTATACATTATAATGACATCACTTTGGCTCCTACCGGCTGACAAACATGACACGCAGGCCACGTATAAATTACACACATGCATCACATACACATGAGCCATACTATTCACATCAAACCTGCAAAACAAAGTTATGCATAGAATCGCATTCTACCGGTTTATGTGTCGGGTACGAAATACACGGCGCTACGCACACGACATCTGATCTGACCGATCTTATCGATCACCGCGAATCCGATTCGGATTTACGTTTCACTATTAACCCCGATGGCGGATGACCGACCGGTAGGGGTAGATCGTGTCACGACCTCATCGATCCCGATTTACAGAAAACATAGCCTCAACGATCCCCATGTGCAGTTGATCACATCAACCGTGCACATAGCCGATCTCTTCAAGGACAACAGATCTCATATGTCGCCTCCACATATCTAATATGCATACGATCTGAATCCAAATCCTATAACAGAGGCTCTGATACCACTGTTGGGTTCTACGGTAGGGTGCGTCGACTGCAAATTAAAAATTCCTATGCACAGAACATCCAGGAACATGCTACGGGAGATGGATCACAGTTCGTTACCACTAGACGCGCAGTGCCGTGCAGCGGAAGAAGAGTTGGGGCAGCGCGTCCGAGTGTATCGTCTTCTCCTCGTCCGATCTCCCTCGAGTGGCCGGTCGTCTGATCCCACGTACGAGTTTGCCGGAGCGGCGCAAGTGCACCGCCTCTAACGTTATCCGCGCGTGCGGGAGGAACGTCGTGCGGCGGACTGCTAGGTCCGATCACACGCCGGCGGCGAGTGGAGGTGGCTATTCGCAACACATGCAAACCCTAGCCGCAACGCCGGGCGATCAACCGCTGAGTGTGCCGCACCTCCACTTTATATAGGCGTCCGTCGCGGGCTCAACACTTGGGCCTCGCCACGGACCCTAAAGCCCAAAGTCTATTCGGTCACGTTCCTAGTCCAGTTCGGATCACAACCGACCAAAGGTCCTCTGACCGACCTCGTAGGTTCCTTCCCTTAAGCCGCCGACCCCTTAGGTTCAAGTCGGCTTGGTCACGATTCGATCACCTCCGACATGCACGGTTGGTAGCGGCCTCTAGCAAGGCGTGCCGACCACCAAGCAGACTATGAAGCTGGTTAGGCGAACCTGGCATAACGTGTCACACTTCTGCTCCCTTTGCCAAGACGATATATGTTGCCGGGCTCAAGGCGAGACTGTCATCCTTGTGCTAGCCCGACCTCTTTCTCGCTCCAAAGGATACCGACCACTATCTGGATTATCTCATAATCCTTGTCGCATGGCCATGTTGTTCCTGGTCGGATCACACGAGGGGCCCAGAGTATATCTCTCTGATCGGAGGGCAAATCCCATCTTGCTCGACCATGTCTCGCAGCATGGGATTGGACAAACCCGAAACCTACCTTTGTAACTACCCGATCCACGGAGTAGCATTTGGTCGACCCAAAGTAAGTCTATCACCATCTCGAGTACATGCGTCTCGTGTCTTAGGACATAGAATGTATGTTGTACTAGAGACTCATAGATGACATATCGCTGCGTCTCATAGTTGGGTCTGTCCGACTCGGACCTTATCTCGACTCGGATCCGACTATGTCGAATCTGATCAGACCTTTCCAAGTCCATATTATCCGGTTAGCATCTAATGCTCCATGGCTAGTGAGACCGAGCCATCGACCGTGTCATATGCTAGTCTAGTCGGTCATGCGTCCACACAGCCCTTTCGACTAGGGACCTTTTAGGACAGTCATCATACAATGCATAGTCCCACAAACAAGTCACGTACTTGCTGATACACATCATTGATAATGTCCAAGGACTATCTTTATTCATAAACACATAGGAAATATCATCATACATGATTGCCTCTAGGGCATATCTCCAACACACGTATGGTGAACCGTTATGTGATGAAGTCGGAGCATGATTTATTTATTGATTGTCTTCCTTATGAGTAGCGGTCGGGGACGAGCGATGGTCTTTTCTTACCAATCTATCCCCCTAGGAGCATGCGCGTAATACTTTGCTTTGATAACTTGTAGATTTTTGCAATAAGTATGTGAGTTCTTTATGACTAATGTTGAGTCCATGGATTATACGCACTCTTCTTCCTTCCACCATTGCTAGCCTCTCTAATACCGCACACTTTTCGCCAGTATCATACACCCACCATATACCTTCCTCAAAACAGCCACCATACCTACCTATCATGGCATTTCCATAGCCATTCCGAGATATATTGCCATGCAACTTACCACCGTTCCGTTTATTATGACACGCTTCATCATTGTCATATTGCTTTGCATGATCATGTAGTTGACATCGTATTTGTGGCAAAGCCACCGTTCATAATTCTTTCATACATGTCACACATGATTCATTGCACATCCCGGTACACTGCCGGAGGCATTCATATAGAATCATAAGTTGTTCTAAGTATCGAGTTGTAATTCATGAGTTGTAAGTAAGTAAATGTGTGATGATCATCATTATTAGAGCATTGTCCCAGTGAGGAAAGGATGATGGAGACTATGATTCCCCCACAAGTCGGGATGAGACTCTGGATGAAAAATAAAAAAAGAAGAGAAAAAAAGAGGCCATAAAAAAAAGAGAAAAGGCCAGAACAAAAAAACAAAAAAAAGAGAGAGAAAAATAGAGAAGGGACAATGCTACTATCCTTTTACCACACTTGTGCTTCAAAGTAGCACCATGATCTTCATGATAGAGAGTCTCCTATGTTGTCACTTTCATATACTAGTGGGAATTTTTCATTATAGAACTTGGCTTGTATATTCCAATGATGGGCTTCCTCAAAATGCCCTAGGTCTTCATGAGCAAGAGAGTTGGATGCACACCCACTTAGTTACTTTTGATGAGCTTTCATACACTTATAGCTCTAGTGCATCTGTTGCATGGCAATCCCTACTCACTCACATTGATATCTATTGATGGGCATCTCCATAGCCTGTTGATACGCCTAGTTGATGTGAGACTATCTTCTCCTTTTTGTCTTCTCCACAACCACCATTCTATTCCACCTATAGTGCTATGTCCATGGCTCACGCTCATGTATTGCGTGAAGATTGAAAAAGTTTGAGAACGTCAAAAGTATGAAACAATTGCTTGGCTTGTCATCGGGGTTGTGCATGATTTAAATACTTTATGTGGTGAAGATAGAGCATAGCCAGACTATATGATTTTGTAGGGATAGCTTTCTTTGGCCATGTTATTTTGAGAAGACATGATTGCTTTGTTAGTATGCTTGAACTATTATTATTTTTATGTCAATATTAAACTTTTGTCTTGAATCTTTCGGATCTGAATATTCATACCACAATTAAGAAGAATTACATTGAAATTACGCCAAGTAGCACTCCGCATCAAAAATTATCTTTTTTATCATTTACCTACTCGAGGACGAAAGGGGAATTAAGCTTGGGGATGCTGATATGTCTCCAACGTATCTATAATTTTTTATTGCTCCATGCTATATTATCTACTGTTTTGGATGTTTATGGGCTTTATTTTACACTTTTATATTATTTTTGGGATTAACCTATTGACCCAGAGCCGAGTGCCAATTCCTGTTTTTTCCCTTGTTTCAGTGTTTCGAAGAAAAGGAATATCGAACGGAGTCGAAACGGAATGAAACCAACTGGAGAAGTTATTTTGGGAAGGAAAGCTACCGGAAAAACTTGGAGTGCACGTCAGGAAAGAAACGAGGGAGCCACGAGGCAGGGGGGGCGCGCCCTCCCCCCCAGGCGCGCCCTCCACCCTCGTGGGCCCCTCGTGGCTCCCCTGACGTACTTCTTTCACCTATATATACCCATATACGCTAAAACCTTCGGGGAACAGAATAGATCGGGAGTTCCGCCGCCGCAAGCCTCTGTAGCCACCAAAATTTAATCCGGACCCTGTTCCGGCACCCTGCCGGAGGGGGGGACCCTCACCGGTGGCCATCTTCATCATCCCGGGGCTCTACATGACGAGGAGGGAGTGTTCACCCTAGGGGCTGAGGGTATGTACCAGTAGCTATGTGTTTGATCTCTCTCTCTCTCTCTCTCTCTCGTGTTCTTGATTTGGCACGATCTTGATGTATCGCGAGCTTTGCTATTATAGTTGGATCTTATGTTTCTTCTCCCCCTCTACTCTCTTGTAATGGATTGAGTTTTCCCTTTGAAGTTATCTTATCGAATTGAGTCTTTAATGATTTGAGAACACTTGATGTATGTCTTGCCGTGCGCATCTGTGGTGACAATGGGATATCACGTGATTCACTTGATGTATGTTTTGGTGATCAACTTGCGGGTTCCGCCCATGAACCTATGTATAGGGGTTGGCACACGTTTTCGTCTTGATTCTCGGGTAGAAACTTTGGGGCACTCTTTGAGGTTCTATGTGTTGGTTGAATAGATGAATCTGAGATTGTGTGATGCATATCGTATAATCATACCCACGGATACTTGAGGTGACACTGGAGTATCCAGGTGACATAAGGGTTTTGGTTGATTTGTGTCTTAAGGTGTTATTCTAGTACGAACTCTAGGGCTGTTTGTGACACTTACAGGAATAGCCCAACGGATTGATTGGAAAGAATAAATTTGAGGTGGTTTCGCATCTACCATAATCTCTTCGCTTTTTCTCCACTATTAGTGACTTTGAGTGAATCTTTGTTGCATGTTGAGGGATAGTTATATGATCCAATTATGTTATTATTGTTGAGAGAACTTGCACCGGTGAAAGTATGAACCCTGTGCCTTGTTTCAACGCATTGCAATACCGTTTACGCTCACTTTTACCACTTGTTACCTTGCTTTTTTTTATATTTTCAGATTACAAAAACCTATATCTACCATCCATATTGCACTTGTATCACCATCTCTTTGCCGAACTAGTGCACCTATACAATTTACCATTGTATTGGGTGTGTTGGGGACACAAGAGACTCTATGTTATTTGGTTGCGGTGGTTGCTTGAGAGAGACCATCTTCATCCTACGCCTCCCACGGATTGATAAACCTTAGGTCATCCACTTGAGGGAAATTTGCTAATGTCCTAGAAACCTCTGCACTTGGAGGCCCAACAACGCCTACAAGAAGAAGGTTGTGTAGTAGACATCATATGCCATGCTGTGTACCAGAACTATTGTATACCCTACACTGAGTTTAGCAAGGGAGTACAATAGTGATCTAGGAGTAGATCACTGGACAGCGGTCAAAAATTATCCTTAGTGGAATAAGGATATGTTTCTCGATTATGGAGGTGACAAAAGGTTAAATCGTAAAGGGTTACGTCGATGCAAGTTTTGACACTGATCCAGATGACTCTAAGTCTCAATCTGGATACATATTGAAAGTAGGAGCAATTAGCTAGAGTTGCTCCGTGCAGAGCATTGTTGACATAGAAATTTGCAAAATACATACGGATCTGAATGTGGCAGACCCGTTGACTAAACTTCTCTCACAAGCAAAATATGATCACACCTTAGTACTCTTTGGGTGTTAATCACATAGCGATGTGAACTAGATTATTGACTCTAGTAAACCCTTTGGGTGTTGGTCACATGACGATGTGAACTATGGGTGTTAATCACATGGTGATGTGAACTATTGGTGTTAAATCACATGGTGATGTGAACTAGATTATTGACTCTAGTGCAAGTGGGAGACTGAAGGAAATATGCCCTAGAGGCAATAATAAAGTTATTATTTATTTCCTTATATCATGATAAATGTTTATTATTCATGCTAGAATTGTATCAACCGGAAACTTAGTACATGTGTGAATACATAGACAAACAGAGTGTCACTAGTATGCCTCTACTTGACTAGCTCATTGATCAAAGATGGTTATGTTTCCTAGCCATAGACATGAGTTGTCATTTGATTAACGGGATCACATCATTAGGAGAATGATGTGATTGACTTGACCCATTCCGTTGGCTTAGCACTTCATCGTTTAGTATGTTGCTATTGCTTTCTTCATGACTTATACATGTTCCTATGACTATGAGATTATGCAACTCCCGTTTACTAGAGGAACACTTTGTGTGCTACCAAATGTCACAACGTAACTGGGTGATTATAAAGGTGCTCTACAGGTGTCTCCGAAGGTACTTGTTGGGTTGGCGTATTTCGAGATTAGGATTTGTCACTCCGATTGTTGGAGAGGTATCTCTGGGCCCTCTCAGTAATGCACATCACTTAAGCCTTGCAAGCATTGCAACTAATGAGTTAGTTGCGGGATGATGTATTACGAAACGAGTAAAGAGACTTTCCGGTAACGAGATTGAACTAGGTATTGAGATACCGACGATCGTATCTCGGGCAAGTAACATACCGATGACAAAGGGAACAACATATGTTTTTATGCGGTCTGACTGATAAAGATCTTCGTAGAATATGTGGGAGCCAATATGAACATCCAGGTTCCGCTATTGGCTATTGACCGGAGATGTGTCTCGGTCATGTCTACATAGTTCTCGAACCTGTAGGGTCCGCACGCTTAACATTTCGATGATAGTTATATTATGAGTTTATATGTTTTGATGTACTGAAGGTTGTTTGGAGTTCCGGATGTGATCACGGACATGACGAGGAGTCTCGAAATGGTCGAGACATGAAGATTGATATATTGGAAGCCTATGTTTGGATATCGGTAGTGTTCCGGGTGAAATCGGGATTTTACCAGATTAGTGGGAGGTTACCGGAACCCCCCCCCCCCCCCCGGAGCTTAATGGGCCATAGTGGGCCTTGTGGAGAAGAGGAGAGGTGGCCAGGCAGGGCCGCGCGCCCCTCCCCCCTAGTCCGAATAGGACAAGGAGAGGGGGCGCCCCCCCTTTCCTTCCTCTCTCCCTCCTCTTTCCCCCTCCACTCCTAGTCCAACAAGTAAAAGGGAGGGAGTCCTACTCCCGGTAGGAGTAGGACTCCTCTGACGCGCCCCTCTAGGCCGGCCGCACCTCCCCCATTGCTCCTTTATATACGGGGGCAGGGGGGCACCCTAGAGACACAACAATTGATCGTTTGATCTTTTAGCCGTGTGCGGTGCCCCCCTCCACCATAGTCCACCTCGATAATATTGGCGGTGCTTAGGCGAAGCCCTGCATCGGTAGAACATCAGCATCGTCACCACGCCGTCGTGCTGACGAAACTCTCCCTCAACACTCGGCTGGATCGGAGTTCGAGGGACGTCATCGGGCTGAACGTGTGCTGAACTTGGAGGTGTCGTGCGTTCGGTACTTGATCGATCGGATCGTGAAGACGTACGACTACATAAACCGCGTTGTGCTAATGCTTCCGCTTTCGGTCTACGAGGGTGCGTGGACAACACTCTCCCCTCTCGTTGCTATGCATCACCATGATCTTGCGTGTGCGTAGGAATTTTTTTGAAATTACTACGTTCCCCAACACGTGTGCCTGCAGGAGCCGTCAGGAAGAAGAGGACCCACCGTTGCTGGATCCATGAGGGCTTCACCCTGTGGCAGCGAGGGGGAGGGGTTAAGAAGGGGACACAGTGGACGGCAGGGGTGGGCCGCCGCCCGTGTCGCCCCGTGGAGGGAGCGACGCGAGGGCTTTTTCGATAGCTCAAATTTGTCATGTAGATATTTTGGTACATATGTGGAGGAGCATAACTGGTATTTTCGTTCAATTAAACCACTTCATATATTTTTAAAAAATATATATATAATTTTATGCATATTCAAAACCATCCATCTTTTTTACAAAGTAACACACGATACTAGTAGTTATGAGGAAATCTTTTGTAGACATCTTCTTTGTGGTATCAATATTTGTAAGGCGAAAAAATAGCAAGAATTGAATAAATATATTGCAATTGGACTGGAGCAATGTTAATGCCAGTCGCTCATGCACACAAACTTGATTACCAATAAAGGTTTTTGAAAGTCTCGTGAGCGACCCTCGTGAGCTACCCATCCAAAAAGATGGAAAACCGTGAGCGTTGAATGAACTTGGACCGAGGATGATCCCCTAGAAGTGCATGCTGCCAAACTACAAAATATTCACCATAATGATAAGACTACTCAGAGTGAATTAATATAGATAGTAATATGCTTGTCACATCAACAAAGAAGATGACGTGACAAGTAATTAAAAAGAAGAGAGATAAATGAAGTAACATAATATATGTTATCATCACATAGAACTTCCCAATAAAATGAATCTATAAAATAACATATGACACTACCCACTATGAAAGTAGCAACATAACATTAGGAGCGCTGTTTAGGCTCTTGGGAGCATATGTTCTCAGATGAACAGTAAGTTTAAATCAAATAGTAAACATATTTCGAAATTTCTGATTTTTTGTGTGGATGTTCATGTTAGTCTAATGAGCGTGCTTGATAATTTTCGTGCGAAATGGATAGCACTGCTTCGTTGATGAAAGAAACAAAATTAAGTGTAACATTTGGTATTCAATTTTTCAGCACATTCAGAATTCTTAAGATTTTCCACTAAGAATTTGCGGGTAGCATTTGGGTGTGATAATGAATACATCTATTTTTTTAAGGAAAAAATTGACATTTGCAAAAACATTTTTGTCGGGCAAGAGCATATGCTCCCAAGAAACAAATTGGATTTCTGTAACATAAAATAGCAATATATGTATGTTACTAGTCAAGTTACTCACCACTATGCCCAGTCCAAGGAAATATTCTAACTCCACAAAAGGTCAAACAAACATAAGCAAGAAGACACAATAACATAAACTCATCATATCCGAATAATTAGCTCCGCGAGGAGACACACCTCTCTCCATGGCATCGCTAGGAACCCGGGTCATTTTATTTTAAAAAAAGCACCACAATGAACAGTAGATGTCGATGAAGACCACAAATTTCTTGAAGATCTGAGGTCCCCTCACCTTTTAGCATCAAGATAGAAGCCGAAGGCAAGGGGAAAAAAGTTCCTCTGGTGGCAGCTGCTAGGACTCCGTTTCTTTTTCTCTGGTATGCCTGGTCTATTTTTTTCACTAGAAACACTCCACATATTGATTAAGAAAGAAATTATATAATCATTCAGTACACAATACATTACGCAGAATGAAACACCCACAGCTGAGGGCATCCCCAATGCAAAACCTCAAAGAGACTCCTTATTTGTCCACGAACACTTTTTGAACTCGCTCAGGGGCATCTGCTAGGAGTGTGGGTACCCAACAGTGTGCGTTATTTGTGCGCTGCATCGAGGAGAGAGGGAGAAAAGTGGGGTTGTGGTAGGGCTAGGTGAGAGAGTCAGCGGTTGAGTAGAAATAATGGGATTATGGTTGGACCATCACGGAGGTGACAGACATGTGAAATTGTGGATATCGGATAGTCCAGATTGTCTGGGACGAGATAAGGGGTCCAACTTATGGCTGAGAAATGGGGGAGTCCATTAGAAATGCCCTAACAAGAATCAACTCTTTAGAAGTTATAAAAAATCTACCAATAAGCTACTTTGCTCTTGTCACAAATGATATTCACCAAGGAAAATTGGGAATACATTGAAATATTCCAAATGCATATCTCTTCAAATCAATGAGAACTGACATGTTTAAAACGTTATCAGACAAATGATTTTTCACAAATAGACAACAGTCTCCATGAAGATAGGCTTATGGATGACGACCACTATATATAACCCTACTAAACAAGTTCGAAGTTTCATTCCTCTACAATTGCAAATATTGGATGGAAATCCAAAGAAGATAGAAGCACTACCCCTTCGTGATCTCTAGCCACCACGCTGGCGCTGGGAAAAGCTTCATCGCCATGAAGCTTGTATCAACATTAATCTTTATCGGCCCCTCATATGGCACCTCCCATTCTGCACATTGTAAATCACCCAAAAGAATGCCAACCTGGTGGACTATTCATTTACATATATCAAGCATGAACAAACATAATCTGTAGATGCTCCATTTATAGTCCACATATTGCCCAAAATAGTAAATGATGCCTCAATATAAGCCTTTTGATATCCAAAAAGCACATTATTCTTGAAAAGCAAATCTCTCCAAAGCAAACAACGAGGGTTATTTTTTATTTGTAGGATTTTAAGAACACGTTAAATAGAAAAACACAGGTGTAAGATAGAATTGTGCTAAATAAAGGACTGTGATACATATGACTGTGCTGAATCGGGTTTTAGTTTTAGGAGTAGAAAAAACGCAGTAATCCCAGCAATGGATGGTGAGGCTAAGGTTAAAGATGGCCCTGTTTGGTCCATGGGTTAAAGTTAGTTTGATCTAGTTTGGGCTCAAATATTCCTAAAGTATCCAAAAATGAGGGCTAGTTTGAGCTAGTTGCATCTAACCCACCCAAAAAAAAACTATCCCACTCAAGAGGTGCTAATTGGAGCTGTTCTCCTAGTGCATTTATTGTCAATCTAACCTTGTCATCCAAACACCTTTTTGGCTAGAGTTAGTTCAGGGTCAGTCATAAGCTAGAAACTAACTCTAACCTCTAGCTAAGTTAGAGTATCCAAACAGGGCCAATATGCAAGATTGAGATGGAGTTAATATTCTGCTACTTGTGAACTTTGCCTTGTTCTTTGTGCATAAGAATGCAAAAAAAGGAGGCTTGAATGGATTGTAAAAGTATTTTTTTCTTATGAAACTCAATTCAATGAAAAATTATTTATTTATCTTATGGTCCATTCCTTTGAGTAAAATGGAAGAATAGTATCACCATGGGAACATTTCATGTTCATATAATTTCCCTTCACTTCTCCTATGAATAAAAGAGGCCCCAAACCATGGAGGGTTGGTGACTGCTAACCACGGAGTGCATGTTTATGCTTGCAAAAGTGTTAAGTTCATGGGCTACTTTATTACACTTCCTTTAACCGCATCTCCGAAAAAAGGGCCCATCAATTTCCTCCCTCATGAATCAAGTAGCAGATCAAAATACCTAGCCACCGTGCACCATTCTGAATGATGTTGCCACCGCGACATAATAGGTCTCCAAAATGTTTGACATATTAGCATACCAAATATGGTCTCATTCCTCCAATCTATGCTAGGGACTTGGCTTCTTTTGCATTTGAGCAACTCAAATTGTAACTCCAAGCAGTGAATAATACCTCATTCGGACACCACCCTTATACATGATTGTTTAGCAACAACACTAAAAACCTACATCACATATAGTTTTGCTCATGTCTCACATGGGACCTTGCACTTCAAAGGTTTCGATCTATGGGTAGCGTTCTTTTTAGGACCAACATACCCAACCTCAAGACTCAAGAGATGCCTTTTTTTAGTTATACCACTGGGCTATGATTTGAACTAGAGGGTAACACGCGTTTTGCCGCGCCATTATTCGGTTTTGGAATAAATTCTATTTTTGTCTGAATAGTTATTGTGACAATTCACATTCCATGCATAATGTGGAGGCAGGCCCTATTAGGTTATCCATGTAAGCAGGTCCTTCCAGTTTTGGAAAGGTTTTGTTCATCTTTTTTTTTATTTTATCTTGTCCTTGTTTTATTTTCCTATTTTTTTATGTTTCTTTTTTTTTCAAATTTATGAATATTCTTTGAATTCAGGAACATAATTTTAATTCTTGAACATATTTTAAAATTCATAAATGGTTTCTTCAAAATCATGGACATTTAACAAAAATCTGTGAATGTTTTTAAAATTTACAAACATTTATTTAAAACTGCTAATATTATTTAAATTCATGAGCATTAAAAACATAATGAATAATTATAAATCTCGTGAACATTTTTTAGATTCATGATTGTTTTTCATATTCTTGAAGAATCTATAAATTTATGAACATTGTTTAAATTCGTGATGTTTTGTTAAAAAAATCACTAACATTTTCAATTTTACAAAAAATATCTTTAATGTTTATAATATTTTTGCAAAATATAATATAATAGAATTTGGTTTCAATTCGTTCATGCAAGACCCACAATCCGAAAGCAGACGCTACAATGGGAAAAAGTTTAGAGCTTTTCCGGCTTCTAATTTTTGGTCATTTAGTAATTGTCATAAAGAGTACAAGACACCTCCGATAGTTAGTGATTGAAATGGACAACAGAAAGATAAAATCAAAAGCATGCCCCATCATCCTCAAAGAATTCGAGTTTTTCATGAAAAATCACTACACCACGGTAAAACTGTAGGGCAATCAACTGCCGGGAAAAGTAAAGATTTCAGGTCAATTAAATGCCGGTAATACTTTAACTGCCGGGCAAACATTTGTAGGTCACAATATATGCCGGGAATAATAATGTAAGAAAGCCAATGTATCTGCCGGCAACTTCAAGGTCGGTAATCGCCTCGAATCAAAACAAGGGCGAATACAATGCCGGTAACCAAGTTGGTAGCGGGGTAAAAGAAAATTTGAAAGAAAAGAGCGATCAAGGGACAAATAAAATATCAGAAGTTACGCGAAGCAGCCTCCACGTGCCAAGCGACCCACTCCCCACGACTTCTTCCCTCTGAAACCGACACAGCCGCCGCAAGCCGCACTCATCGCCCTGAACGCCGCCGCATCCCCATCCCCGCATCAACATAGCCCGGCCCAGGGTTGATGGTCCATCCCGCACCACCACGCCGCCGAACCCGCTTCCCCCACCCATGGCGATTGAGACAGAGAGGGAGGACACGGTCGTTGGGGCCGCCACACGCCTGGATGCAGGTGCCGCCACATCATCCGTGCGGATCTGGCCGCCGCCCGCGCGTCCATGCCGGATCTCGCCGCCACGATCGAGGATCGGTGGAGGAGCACAGGCCGCGCCTGGTTGTGGAGGAGGGAAAGGGAGCACGGGGTGGCACCATTGCGGCTGGAGCAGGGTTTCGCTTCGAGGGTGGCGGACACGGCTGCATCGTGTAGGCAGGGGAGAAGGACGACCGTGCGCCTCAGCGTTCTCTGCTTGGTGGTAGTCATGCGCCGTGCCACGTCGAGACTGGGTGGAGCACGGGTGGCCATTGTGGTTGGGAGGTGAGCTGCTCATCCTCCATCTGGAGAAGAAGCAGAGTGACTCATGATGTAACATAGCCGCGTACGAGCCAACGGTGAGCAAACGAGGCAGCGGTGAGCAAGTCCCCCCATTGCAATCTGAATCCTCTAATTCTTTCCTCAATTCCTGACATACAGACTAGTTAAATTTGTATGGCTGGCTGCTGAACCTGTTATTTGCATTACGTGCATCCAACAACATGGAATTTTATATCCTTCCTTGCAAATTCAGAATTGCATCATTGTTCAACAATATACTTCAGACTTTCTCCTAATTATGGCTTAGAATGTCATGCAGTCTAATTTGGATACCTAGTTTGTTTTCTTGAAGCTTATAGACGTAGGCGCTATCTACGTTCAGTAGGTGCTAAATCTTCACTTTTAAAGATTCTGGATATATCCTCTTATCAGTTTTTTCTGTTTTACAAAAGAAACATTTACGCATATGGAAATTGCAGCATCGTGCAGCTGCAGGCTTGCAGCAGGTTGGCGAGCGAATGGTCATAGCGGAAAGATAACGGGCATGCCGACTGCTGTGAATGTTCCATTCATGTAGACGACTACATTTGCAAGATCAGCAAGAGGTGTGTTCTTTTCCTGGAGAAATTTTTGAGAAAATCATCATTTTGTTTAGCATTTGATAAATCTGTTTTTTGATCTGAGATTTTGTACTATTCTTGCATCACCAGACCATAATGTGAGAGCTGTGAGAACACACCTCAATGGGTGACATATTATAATTACATAGACTAGTTGTGAGGATAATTACAGAGACTATTTGTGAGAGATGAGCTGCATGATGAACACACAGATAGAATAGGCTAACAAAAAATAGATATTGGATAAATAATTGCAGGATAATTGTTGATTATTCTTGACCCATGCTAATTATATTTGGATGGTTTGCAGGCTAACCGGCCTAAACTGGTTTGTAGGCAAGGGAAGAAGTACCAAGCTGCAACCATCAATAACCAAAGAAGTGCCACTTGCAGCCTTTGGTGAGTCTTATCGAATCGAGGATTTGATTTTTGTATATCACTGTGTGGTTTCTTTTGACTATATTTTGAATATCTTGTGATTTGTTTTTATCGTTACATGGTAATTGTTTAACTATATTTTGAATACTTGGAAGGTTACTATGGTTTGTAATTAAGATTTCAATGCCTTAGTTTTGTAAAAAAAATACTGATTTGTGTTGGCTTGCGATATATAGGCAAGGGTTGAAATTTAGTACAAGCAAATGGTAATGGACAAGAGTTTCAAAATAATGAGGTTGAAGATGAGGACATATTTGAGGTACTTGATGACTTATCGTGGGTGCATCATTCCCACCACCATCCCCAAAATAATGAGATATGTTTCTCCTTTCGCATACTGATGACTTATTATTTTTCTGAATGAAGCATGTGCTTGCAAGTGGGAACCTATAAGTTTCTTATTTTCTCCTGAGCAACCAGTACTTTTTTTGGTTTTCCCAGTAGATAAAAAATGTGCCTACTTTCAAACACATGCTTAAGTCCTTCTATTCTGAATCACAACCAACAACTCTGTTTCTTAAATAATTCTGCAGATACTACTTAAACTTTGCACAGACATTTATGTGCCTGCAAATTCTTTTCCTGAAACCAAGCGCAAACTTAATCAGTGGGCTATTCATTTGGTATACATTCTCATAACTATTGATGACTATCGCAAATTATTAGGGCCCCAATTTTGCATGTAATAGTAATCCTGACTCCTGACTTGTATTACTAATGACTACTCAATAAACTTGACGAATTACTAGCTTGGGGATTATCCATGAGGCCTCACCCAACCATCTGGTTATTTACCCTAAAACCCATCTGTTTATTTAGTCGCCATTTTTTCCGTAATATATTTTCCTTTTCTGCAATGTCTTCTAGCACTAGAATGTATTACTTTTGAGTTACAGTGAAAATCACTTTTTGATAGCATGTAGTTCTTCAAACAATTGCACTGCCAACGTGATATATATTATAAAGTTTTGCTTTCTAATTTTGAATGCCATTGAGGGCCTAAGTTCTGATTTTGCACTGGGCCCCTATTTTATTCTTGGGTACAGCCCTGCACACTACACACAACAAACATGTACAAGAAAATAAAACGGTGCACAACCTGCATTGCCACTGGATTGCTAGTAATTAATCCCTCCCCGCAGTTTTTGAATGTTTTGTTTACTTCACAGCAATCAAGAGAAATTATACTACACCAAAAGATGACTACTGGTATATATTTATAGTGATAGGTTACATTGATTTTCCTGATGATCCATACACAGTGCACAATTTGTTCTTATGAGTACATCCACACATTGTTTCTATGCCTTGTGCAATGCAAAGTACAAGGTAAAACACATGTGTCTTTTCATTTGGATGAGTTGATTTTCTTTTTCAACCCATGCAACTTCTATGTTTGCAAGATGTGTTCTTCCGAGCTGATCTATTTGGCCATTACCCTTTTTTTACAGGTCACCATCATAATGCCTTCGCATCCACAAGTTTCAAGAGGTGTGTTTGGTGAACTAAAATGATCTTCTGCTGGGATATGTTTCTACCTAAAACCAGATCGTATATTTTGTGATTTTGTCTATGATGTAATACTTTGACTTATGAACCTACAACTGTATGCATGTAGACCTGATGGATGATTGTGCTTTTGGCTGTCCTGGACTTGTGAGCCTATATATGCACGAATTATGTATGGATGGAGACTTGTGAATTTATGGATGATGGATTGCTCATAAGTATATGCACATATTATCTCTTAAGTGTGATGCAATCTTTTTTACTGTACGTATGGTACAAAATGGACTTTAGATAATAGCTGTTGAAATACATGTATGGGAGACTTGTGTGGTCGCAGTGGACTCAAATCCAGGCAGAATAGTTGCCGGGAAATCTTCTAACTGCCCTGAATTATTAGCCTGCCGGGCAACAGCAGTATGCCGGTAATAATTCTAACTGCCGGCAATGGTATGAATATGAAGGGCGGAGGATTTGCCGGGGTTCGCACTAACTGCCGGGAATAACTTTCCCCGACAGGACTTTCAAGGGCAGTTTGTATTTGCCGGCAAAAAGCTTTCCCGGCAGTTAGACTGCCTCCAGTGGCTACTTTTCCCGGCAGATGTTCTGACCCCTATTCTTTGGTCATGATGTAGTGAATGCTTAGGACAAATTTAAGCTCATTTGCATATCAGAGCAGCTCTTGGTAAGAAAATGACAAATTCAAGGTTTACAATATGTACTGTTTTGATCTAATTTTTTTCTGAGAGCTACTCATACGTCTAAAAAAGCTGAAATTTGAAGCGGACCTCGCGCACCAAATCGTCCTCCACGCACAAAAAATAATGTCAAATGTAAAAAAGCTAAAATTTGGAGCGGACCTCGCGCACCAAATCGTTCTCCATGCACAAAAAAATCAAATGTTTCTGAATTTGTTTTGTATCGTTTTTAAATTTTTGTCTTAACTGGGTGCAGATGGGCGGGGCTCAGAAATGAATATTTGCTAAACATTGCTCTACTCCCTCCGCTCGCGAATAAGTGTACATCTAATTTTGTTTTAAGTTAAAGTTTTATAATTTTAACCAACTTTATAGAAAATATTAATAATATATATGACATCAAATTGGTATATTATGAAAGTACATTTCAAAACCGAGCTAGTGATACTAATTGTTGAATATATTGATTATTAGGAAAGACGAGATAAACTAAGATTTGTTCTGGCTTGTCTTGTACTCCAAGTTGATCATTATACCCACGAGGCTCAAGCAATACAATGAACAATTCCACCAATCCTCTCTCTCCCTTCTAACATGGTATCAACCTAATCGATTGTAAACCCTAGCCCCTGCCGCTTCCGCACTCGCGCGTCGCCCCAGTGCGGTCGGCCTCCATGACCACCGACGGGGGCCACACCGCCCGTACCTAGGATTCGTCCGTCGATTGTGTTGACCTAGGATTCGTCCGTCGATTGTGTTGACCGGCTGCCCTAGAGAGTCTTTTTCCAAACCCTTGCTTCGGGGTTTTTCTTTCTCTCTCCGGTCACTTTGATCGATGTTTACTTTTTGATTTTCCAATCTTAGATCGATTTGCGTCGCCCGCCGCTATCGTTGACCCCCGCGCCTCTACTCCAACCTTGTGGAGGTAACATCGGCAGCATTCAACTGGAACCAGATGCGGCATCTCAGGGACGCTTGAGGTCCACGCGTCCGTCTGCATGATGTTCTCCGCCGGCCATCGTCATCCATCAAGAACGAGTGCATCACAACATCCGAGGCTGGCTGGGCTGCACACCAGCTGTGGCGGCTGCTCGCGGCGTGGCTGTTCTTTTGCTAGCCCGTCGCGGCGTGCATGAGTTGGTTGTTTGCACGTTTCGTGCATGTATGCTTGCATACCTAATACTCTTGTACAGACGCGTGATGCACGTCTCCGGTACCTCGTCGAGTTCGTTCACGTCTTCTTGATCTGGCTAGCCATGCCCGGTCTGATCAACCGCATGCGCGCAATTCCATTGGATCCCTGAAGATCATACCGAGTACAACACGCTTCTTCACGATCGAGCAAGAGGTTACCGCTGCGTCGTCCCGTCAGATCACAGCGTCGCCACCCCTGTGGTTCTTCTTGCGGCTGCGTTGACTCACGCGACGTCTCTTCGGACCGTAATACCGCAATATGTGGTCCCCGCCCCGTCCCCCGTGGTTGCACCGACCAGCATTCCGACACTTATTCGCGGATCGCGGTACGTTTTATGGGAGTCGTTTATGGATGGGTGAAATCATTGGTCAGACTCGGCAATCCAGACTATGTAGATGATACGCCGTATGTAGATCGATCACTTCCAATGTCCTTTACCCAAAATGTGCAATTAATTTGAGTTGATGAACTAATGACACATCACTTTATTTTTAGATAAAAGCAAAACGTTTAAAACGAAAGAGACACTCTTTTTTTTACTAGAATCGTACGTCCGCAAATTATGAGTACATTATCAAGGCACGCAGCCGATCACAGACGAGGCACAAGCTGCAGAAGAGAGGACAAGACAACCAAAACCACGGTACAACGCTGATACAAACTCCAGACTCGGCTGTACCAGGACGCGGCAGCCCCGTCACGCGGTGCTGTCGATGGCCATAGGCTGTGCGTCCTGCTTCCCGGCGGCGTTCTCCGTCTTCCTCCATTTGGCAAACATGTTGCCGTAGAACTTGGCGTCCCTCTTGTTGTACTCCCTCAGCTTGTCCTTCAACGCCTTGTACGCAACCTTCACCTCCCTGGGGCAGAAACACAAACATGACAAATCAGCCACAATCCATAGTCCATAGATGAAATTCATACGATATCTCCAGACAGATGGACGGTGCTTCTACCTGTTGTCTGGGTCGATCTCCAGAGCCTTCTTGATATCTAGTTCTGCCAGCTCCAGATCCACGAGCTCGGTGTATGCCTGCGCCCTCCGGTACAGAGCCTTCACGTTTGTGCTCTCCAGTTCCAAGACCTGATCAATAAATAATGCCACCGTTTAGGGCAAGGTGCTGCTGAAATGCTCACCGTTGGAAGATACTCCTACAGTTTACAACAGGAGACTCACCTTGGTGCAGAGTTTCTCTGCTTCTTTGTAATCCTTGAGTTTCAGTTTGCACGCTGCGTTGTTGAGCTTGATGCTGATCTTCACTGCCTTGGATTGCTTCTTCTCATCCTCGCTGAAGGAGCTGTCATACTCAATGTACTTTGCAGCCTGCTCCGAAGGATAGATTCATATCAAGAACTCAATTCTGTATCGATACGTTTTTTGACAGGAAGACTTTCAGTTGAAAGGCCGATGACATTTTACCTTCTCATATCTCTTGGAAGCCTTCGCGTACTTGCCCATCTTAAACCACGCATTTCCTTCATCTTTCTTTTTAGCAGCTGCTTCGATCTTCTCAGCATTACTCTTCAAGTCCCAAGATTCTTTCTCCTGAAACAGAACACGAGCATGCGTTCACTTTCTGACAGCAGAAGAAATAGATATGTAAACAACAAATAAAGTAACCATCACAGTTAGTACCTTCTCGAAGGAAACAAGCTCCACTTCATAGAAGACGGTGGAGTTGGGAGGAACCACAGCAAGATCAAGCTTCGTCTCAGTGGATCCGAACGCATGTTCAGGTGGTATTCTAGCTGACGCGACCTCTCCTTTCTTCATGGTGAGCACCGTCGTGTCCAGCCCTTCGATGACCTGCTCCTCATCCGTCTTGAACTCGAATGGTTCGTCGCCTTCATGTCCTTGCTTCGTGAACACAGTACCGTCGTCCAACTTGCCGATCAGCCTCACTGCAAGTGAGAAGTAATACAAGATTAGTATACTTGTCCGACAATTTTCACGAGGTTGTGCATGGATTAGCAGCGCGCCGCGCACCTCTGACAACTGCCCCGTCGTTGGGGCGCTCGTAGCCTTCTCCTTCCTTGAGCACCTTCTTCAAGATCCTCTTGTCGTCACCGATGAGGGTGACCGTCTTCCAAGAGACTAGCTCAAGATCGATGTGCAATGTGGAATTCGGGGGCACGGCGCCTTCAACTTCAGAAACCGCCCTTCCTTGCTCGCCAAAACCATCTGTCCATCATAAGATGCAGTACATATGAATTTATGGAACTTTTGGAGTACAGCAAACGTAGGTCTGAATAACAGATTTGGGGAGGGATAGCTCACATTGTGGCTTGACGGTCAGGAGGACCTTCTCGCCCGTCTTCATGGTCTTCACGGCTTTGGAAAGTGCCGGGCAGAAGTAACCTGAAATTGTAAAGGGAGAGTTGTGCATCAACGATTCAGAGCAAAATTCTGCAGTTCAGTTTGCCAAGGCTAACTAAAATGACTAAATACGAACCATCCTTCACTGCGAATTCAATACCATCTGACTTGGACACGACGGATCCATCCTCAAGTCTCGCCTCGTACTTGACTGCGTGAGCAAACATGGAACATGTCAGAGACGTGACATCGCGCGCGTAGCAAGAGCAGATCGATAACAATTTCCTTGGAATTATACGTAAGTTCACCATTTCGTTCACATTATACCGACGTACATTCCAGTTGGGCGACCCAAAATCATTAGGTTTCATTAAAAAAATCCGATATATTATTTCGTTAGTTAATTCAAACGACAGTTTGGGATGTTTAGCAGAACACAAGTCAGAATCACCAAATATTCAGTAATTTGGTCGAAATGGAATCGCAAAACCAGTTATTAGACACAACGTACCAGTAACTTCGTCGAGATCCTTGGGATTCTCCCATTTCTGGCCCTCGACCAGGACCTTCTTGAAGATGCCGCCGTCCTTGCAGATGTCCTTGACGCTGGCCCACGAGAGGAGCTCGACGTCGAACCGGAGCGTGGCGTTGGGCGGGATCGTGGGCGGGGAGCCCGCCTCGCCGTACGCGAGCTCCGGCGGATGGTGAGGACGGCGTTCTCGCCTTTCTTCATGGTCTTGATGCCCTGGTCCCATCCCTTGATCACCTGGCCCTGCCCGAGCTTGAACTTGAAGGGAGTCCCGCGGTCGCGGCTCGAATCGAACTTGGTCCCGTCGAGGAGAGTGCCCGTGTAGTGCACTGCCATCCAACATTCGTTCATTCCGGTTATCATCAGTTGGGCCTGATGTTGCGTGACAACTAGGGTGATCAGATGCAGAGGGGACGGCCGTGCCGTGATCCATACCTTCGACCTCGTCGCCGGTCTCGGGCCGTTCCCAGCCCTCGCCCTCCTTGACGAGCTTCTTCTTCAGCCCCTGCTTCCCGATCTCCTTCTCCTCGCCGACCTTCATCGTCGCCGGGGAGTCGGCCTCCTCCTCCTCGTCGCCGTCGAGGCCGTCCATGGGCTCGCCGTCCGGCTCGTTCATCATGGCGTCGTCCTCCTCTTCCAGCGCCCTCAGCGTCTCATCCTCCACGGCGGCCATTGTTGGTTCGGTTCGTGGACGCGAAAGGCTCTCTCTAGGTGGGATGGAAAGATCAAGCGATTAACTGGTGCGCGCTAGCTCGCGATCTGTGTCTCTGCGCGTTCTGGATGTTGTTCCGCATGGCGCAGCTCGGATCGGTGGCTTCTTATATGGCGGAGCAGAGATTGTTGCGTTCAACGATGTGATGTTCTAGAGGGTTCCTGTTCCGTGAGAGGGGGTTGGATTGGGAGATGCTTCCAGAGAAGGGTCGGTGGGGGGCGGGGCCGCGAGAGCTTTGGAAGGCAGTGGATGCTTCCAGAGATGCAGGGGAGAGGGACCGAGTCGCCGTTGGTTTCTCTTTGTGGGCCTGGACTATCTACATTTCTATCGTTGAAGATAATTTTGACAACTGGGCCACAACAAAGGAATATCTTATTTGACACTCTTTGCGTCAAACTGCTGGCGCTTCGCAGAGGCGAGCGACCGAGCAGCGGGCCGGCCCAGTTTTTGCACCTACAGTCGAACCTAGCCAGCCGGTTGTGGAAACATTCCAGAAGGTTCCTCCTGAACCGGTCTTTTGTTTCTTTTACTGGTTTTTCTGTTTTCTTTTGTTTTTTCTGTTTTTTTCTTCTTTTTCTATTTCTTTTTCTTTACTTTTTCGTTTTCTGTTTCTTTTTTTCCTTTTCAAGGTTATTTTATCCTTTTCAAACTAAGTTCATGTTCGAAAATTGTTCTTTAATTTAGAAAAATATTCTTGCCTTCATAAAATGTTTAAAATTTTAAAAATGTTCGCTTTTCAAAAAATGTTTGGGATTTTTAGAAAATGTTCTTGTTTTCATAAAATGTTGCAAATGCTTTTGTTCAAAATAATCATAACTTTCCAAAAAATGTTCGTGTGTTGAAAAATGTTCGTGATTTTCAAAAAATGTTCATGATTTAAAAAAATGCTTTTGTCAAAATAATAATAAAATGTTCTTCCTTTAAAAATTGTTCAAATTTTCAAAAAATGTTCATGCTTAAAAACATCTACATGAATTTCAAAAACAATTATCGTTTTCAAAATCCATTTACAATTGCAGAAAATTTCATTATTAAATTTGTTCACAATTTTATAAAATGTTCTCGTTTTCAAAATTTTCATAGTTCTAGAAATTTGTTCATGTTTAAAAAAATGTTCAGGAATTTCAAAAAAACATTCTCGCTTTCAAAATTTGTTCACCATTTCAGAAAAATTTCATTTTTCAAAAAGTGTTTGCAATTTCAACATTTTGTTCGCAATTTAAACAAATATTCCCATGTTTAAAACTTTGTTCGCGTTTCCAGAAAAGCGTACAATATAAATTTTGTTCGCATTTTAGAAAATTTCCTGTTTTAAGTTTTTTGGTGCTGAATTTAGAAAATGTTCCTGTTTTATATTTTTTTTAAAAACTAAAAAATGTTCGTGATGCCAAAAAATGTTCGTGTTTTTCATAATTTGTTTGTTTTTCAGAAACATTTTGGAAAATTGTTCGCGTTTTGGAATCTGTTTGGGATTTGTAAATTTTGTTTGTGTTTTATTTTTAAAACAGAATTGCAAAACATCTTCATTTTTCTAAAAAATGGAATACAAAAAAAAGCGGCATTTCAAAATGTTTTCCAAATCTCGACGCTGCTGTCTGTTCTTATATATTTCTGCACTTTTTATCTTCAGTTGGTGGTGTTTAGTGTAGTGGCTAATGGCTCGCTGTTGGAGTCTGAGGTTGTGGGATCTATTCCTGCTACTCGCTGCTGATTTTTCTGCTCCTTTTGTCGCGCGCGAAAGGAAACGAAACAACGATCGGGTTGATGGGCCGGCCCAGTCAAGCGTCAACCCTGTGCGTCGAGCTGTTTGACGCAAAATGCGTCACATAGGAGGTCTCCACAACAAACAGTGTGAAGAAGGGTGCGTCTCATTAAGAGTTGGGTTGGATTGGGCCTTCCCTCGGATGTCAGCCGATCCAAAGACGGTGTCTTTGCATATCTGAAGAAAAATAGAATTTGAATAAGCTTTGAAGGTTGGGTAGAGAAATGCATAGCTGGGACTAGCAGCTGCAAGAAAACTTCCATCAAGTCACTAGTGCAAGCAATCACTACATACTCGATGGCGGGTTTTTTTAAAGAGAGGCAAAAATTTGGCTTATCCATCAATTAAACAGAAGAGAATATCCAGTTAATTAGTGGAATGCTAAGTGAAAATCGTCACAAACTGTTGAGCGGCGCTCGCACAATACCCCATGCACAACTCACATAGAGAGCCTCACCAAGATCGCACACCGAAGTCATCATCACTTCTCCCTAACATGCGTCATCACCCTCCCTAATATCTGAGCAAGCGCCCGACTTCGTCGAAGACGAACGTCGACCCGACCCTCACCATAGAGGCTGTACGGAAACACAAGAAGGCATGTGCCAAACTAAGCCACCCGTGCCAAGGGAAGTGCAGATCCAACTCTGAAGGATAGTTCGGAAGGAGAACTATGCAAGGCTGGAGCTATGAAAGACCACCGAACAGACCATCTGTAGCATGTCATCGCCGCCACTAACAATACATATAGGGTGTGTGTGTGTGTGTGTGTGTGTGTGGAGGAGCATCGTAACCACGAGAAATGGAGATGGCAGTACACACAAGAAAATTAGACAGGTTCGGACCCTCTACTCTAGAGGTAATACCCTACTTATGTGTGCGGTGTTCATGCTCTTGCATGTAGGATTACAAGTGTGTTCAACCCTAAGCCCGGTGCCCTCCTCCCCACATATATACAGTGCGTCTGGAGGTGTGTAAGATCAAAAGTATGTCTAAAGGGGGGGTGATTGGACTATTTGACCAAATAAAAAACTTATAATTTTTCCCAATTTTAGTTTTAGGCAAGTTTTAGCAATTCTACCAAGTAAAGCAGCACCCTACACATGCAAGTCTAAGAGTTGTGCAGTGGAAAGTAAAGACTTTGCATATGAACGTAAAGGAGGGATCGGAGAAATCAAACGCAATGAAGACACAGTGATTTTTGACGTGGTTTCGATAGGTGGTGCTATTGTATGTCCACGTTGATGGGGACTTCAACTTACGAAGGGTAATGGCTGCGCGAGTCTACGGAGGGCTTCAACCACGAAGTATCCACGAAGAAGCAACCTTGTCTATTCCACCATGATTTACGTCCATAAAGGACTAGCCTCACTCGGGGTAGATCTTCACAAAGTAGGCAATCTCGTTGCCATTACAAACTCCTTGGTTCAACTCCACATGATCTTGGAGGCTTCCAAGTGACACCTAACCAATCTAGGAGACACAACTCTCCAAAAGGTAATAGATGGTGTTGTTGACGAAAAGCTTTTCGGTGAGACCGAATGGAACAACTCGGTGGGACCGATGTGCGATGACCTAAGCAAGACCTCGTTTCGGTAATTACAATCGAAACATCTCAGTAATTCTGAAATAATGTGAAAGGGTTACAGAAACTTGGTGCAAATCGGTGGGACCGATCGTCATCTCGGTGGAACCGATGTTCTAGGGTTTGGCTGTGGCTCTCTCTAGGACCAATTCGGTGGGTCCGGATGAAGAGTTTTCGATGGGACCAAGTTGGACTTTTAGGGTTTGGACAGATAGGATTTGGAGAAGATAGTTGAGGGTTTTTGGAGCAATATCCTCAAGCACTTGAGCAATTGAGTCATGATCGAAACCTCATCCCCTTTTAATAGTATTGGCTTTCCCATGGACTCAATGTGATCTTGGATCACTTAACGAAAAATGTAGAGTCTAGAAGGTTGCCAATTCATGTCCTTAGCATTTTGAGGGGTCAACTTCCTCATGTCCTTGCCATGCCAACATCGAATTTTGTGAAATCTATCTTTGAATAGGCATTAGTTCAATGACATATATGTTGTTATTAATTATCAAAACCACCCAGGGGTTAGTTGCATTTTCAAGGTGTCGTAACATGCTCACATAAATGCTAGTAATAACCGTCATGCACGACCGACTGTCGCAATTAACTAGATATTGGACAGTTGGTAAACAACTGTACTTAATACGTGGCATCTTCGCTGGCCAACTGGTCGACTAGTGATCTTCGCTTAACTCAAGGAAATGATGCCCGAATATAGGCTTGACACCCACTAGAGGAAATGATGCCCAACTATAGGCTTTGGCTAGGGATTTTTTTTCGTCGTCTGGTTGTCGAAGCGGAAGTTTTCCTCTCTTCGTCTTGATGCCTTGGTATTTATTCCCGGTCGTAGGTCAGTTGGATGCCTTCCTTCCCGGATGTCATGGTCACAAACGGCTTGACCCTTCCTTGTCGTTTTTTCACCTATCTATTTTTGGGAAGCCCATGGGTTCTCTACTCGCTCCTTTCCTTTTAGGTCATGGACTCTTGATAGGATTGATTTGACGTTTCCAGAATGTTCTTCCAGACTCAAGCACAGCTAGCGGTGGATTCGATACCATCTCGCATTGACACTTCCTTATCAAAGGCGTAACAAAACTACTCACAAATAGACTAAAAACACACGTCCCTTCAATTGTCCATGGAAAACAAACATATTTTTTCTGGTCAAAACAATGCTCAAAACTTTGTCTTTTGCTGCGATTTGGTGCTATGACCTGGCCAGCTCCCGCCACTTGCAGTAAGCACCAGCAATGGTTATATAACTTGAGTTCCACAAGGCGCTCCTCCCTCTCTCTCCTGCCCTCTCCCTTTCTCTCTCTCGGAGTGACTACTCTCCATACTTAGACACTATGGTTTCCCTGAAACTTTCTGGTCATGGATCTATGACGTATTGTCAACCTACACAATAGTCATTATAAATGGGGTTCCAAGAGACCTGATAAACTGAAAAAATGGTCTCAAGAAAGATGCCCGTCTCACCTTATCTCTATATCATTGTAGCTGACTTGGTACAACAAAAGATCCAACAAGATACACACCTTCATCAATTGCACCACCTCATCTTCATCCACAACTCTCTAGTACGCCACTGATACGCTCATCATTGCACGTGCATCCCCGCTTGCAGTCCTACGCTTAAATCCGTGTGAAATGACTTTTCCTTAGCTACATGGTCGAATTTAAACTTCTGCAAAACTAATTTTGTCGCCATACACGCAGCACCCGTGCTAGCGAATGACATTGCCCACATATTCACTACTAGGAAAAAGCCTAGCAGCAGCGTGGGTTTTAGGCCTGCTCGATGGCGCGAGACGATGCGCTATCGATAAAGCCTTCTGACTAACGCGGTAGCGATGGCGACTGTCGTCCCATGCTACTGCTATACATGGATAGCAGTAGCACGCTTTGGTGAAGAGCGCTGCTGATATTGTCTGCAGCGCTTTTTACAGGGAAGCGCTACTGGTAAGGTGGCGCTACTACTAACTTTGTTTCCCTTGCTACTACTAGTTTTATTAGTTTTTTTTCTGCATATTTATTTTGTATTTGAATAGGCTTTTTACAATAATCTTTAGCATATCATACACATACAAATATAATCATAGCATATACATACAACTAGTCTCATCAAATCATGTCATCATCATAATCATCATCCAACATAAAGTGGTCTCTCGTCATCATCTCGAAAATAGCGATACAAGTCTCGATTACTTGCAACTACATCGTCATCCATCTAAACAATGATATACACGAGAAGAGCTATCACTTTGAGTGAGAGCGGAACTATGCAGTACATGAGTTCGTATCCCTCTCTCGCATTAGCATGAATGTCGGTGTCAAAACCGGCGGATCTCATGTAGGTGGTCCCGAACTGTGCATCTAAGGCGGATGGTAATGATGACCCACAAGTATAGGGGATCTATCGTAGTCCTTTCGATAAGTAAGAGTGTCGAACCCAACGAGGAGCAGAAGGAAATGATAAGCGGTTTTCAAAGAAGGTATTCTCTGCAAAGCCTTTGAAATAATAGGTAACAGATAGTTTTGTGAAAGGATAATTTGTAACGAGCAACAAGTAACAAAAGTAAATAAAGTGCAGCAAGGTGGCCCAATCCTTTTTGTAGCAAAGGACAAGTCTGGACAAACTCTTATATAAGGAAAAGCGCTCGAGGACACATGGGAATATCGTCAAGCTAGTTTTCATCACGTTCATATGATTCGCGTTCGGTACTTTGATAATTTGATATGTGGGTGGACCAGTGCTTTGGTGTTGTTCTTACTTGAATGAGAATCCCACTTATGATTAACCTCTATTGCAAGCATCCACAACTACAACAAAAGTATTAAGGTAAACCTAACCATAGCATGAAACATATGGATCCAAATCAGCCCCTTACGAAGCAACACATAAACTAGGGTTTAAGCTTACATCACTCTATCAACCCATCATCTACTTATTACTTCCCAATGCCTTCCTATAGGCCCAAATAATGGTGAAGTGTTATGTAGTCGACGTTCGCATAACACCACTAGAGGCTAGACAACATACATCTCATCAAAATATCGGACGAATACCAAATTCACATGACTACTAATAGCAAGACTTCTCCCATGTCCTCGGGAACAAAAGTAACCACTCACAAAGCATATTTCTGTTCATAATCAGAGGGGTATTAATATGCATATAGGATCTGAACATATGATCTTCCACCAAATAAACCAACTAGCATTAACTACAAGGAGTAATCAACACTACTAGCGACCTACTAGTACCAATCCCGGACTTGGAGACAAGAATTGGATACAAGAGATGAACTAGGGTTTTGAGAGGAGATGGTGCTGGTGAAGATGTTGATGGAGATTGCCCTCTCCCGATAACAGGAGCGTTGGTGATGACGATGGCGATGATTTCCCCCTCTCGGAGGGAAGTGTCCCCGGCAGAACAGCTCTGCCGGAGCCCTAGACTGGTTCCGCAAAGGTTCCGCCTCGTGGTGGCGGAGTTTCGTCCCGAAAGGTTGCTTATGATTTTTTTCCTCGACAAAAGACCTCATATAGCAGAAGATGGCCATCGGAGAGCCAACAGGGGGCCCACGAGGCAGGGGGCGCGCCCTGGGGGGTAGGGCGCGCCCCCCACCCTCGTGGCTGTGTGGGTCCCCTCCGTGAACTTCTTCCGCTCAATATTTTTTATTATTTCCAAAATGACTTTCGTGGAGTTTCAGGACTTTTGGAGTTGTGCGAATAGGTCTCTAATATTTGCTCCTTTTCCAAATTCTGTAATTCCAAATTGCCATTCTCCCTCTTTATGTAAACCTTGTAAAATAAGAGAGAATAGGCATAAGTATTGTAACATAACGTGTAGTAACATCCCATAATGCAATAAATATCGATATAAAAGCATGATGCAAAATGGACGTATCAACTCCCCCAAGCTTAGACCTCGCTTGTTGTAGGATCGAAAGTATGTCTAGAGGGGGGGGGGATTAGACTACTTGACCAAATAAAAACTTATCCTTTTCCCAATTTTAGTCTTTGGCAGATTTTAGCTATTCTAGCACAAGTCAAGCAATCTTAACACAATTCAAGCAAGCATGCAAAGAGTATATGAGCAGCGGAAAATAAAGCATGCAACTTGCAAGAATGTAAAGGGAAGGGTTTGGAGAATTCAAACGCAATTGGAGACACGGATGTTTTTTGTCATGGTTCAGATAGGTGGTGCTATTGTACATCCACGTTGATGGAGACTTCAACCCACGAAGGGTAACAGTTGCGCGAGTCCATGGAGGGCTCCACCCACGAAGGGTCCATGAAGAAGCAACCTTGTCTATCCCACCATGGCCGTCGCCCACGAAGGACTTGCCTCACTAGCGGTAGATCTTCACGAAGTAGGCGATCTCCTTGCCCTTACAAACTCCTTGGTTCAACTCCACAATCTTGTCGGAGGCTCCCAAGTGACACCTAGCCAATCTTGGAGACTCCACTCTCCAAGAAGTAACAAATGGTGTGTTGGTGATGAACTCCTTGCTCTTGTGCTTCAAAATATAGTCTCCCCAACACTCAACTCTCTCTCACCGGATTTGGATTTGGTGGAAAGAAGATTTGAGTGGAAAGCAACTTGGGGAAGGCTAGAGATCAAGATTCATATGGTAGGAATGGAATATCTTGGCCTCAACACATGAGTAGGTGGTTCCTTCTCGTAAGCTTGACAAGTTGGAAGTGTAGGTTTGTTCTGATGGCTCTCTCCACGAATGAAGAGGAGGTGGAGGGGTATATATAGCCTCCACACAAAATCTAACTGTTACACACAACTTGCCAAATTCGGTGGGACAGAATTGATAAACTCAGTCGGAGCGATTCAGCAAATCTAGTGACCGTTAGGATTTTCGGTGGGACCGACATGCAACTCGGTAGGACCGATATGGTTAGGGTTAGGGCACAACGGAACCTCGGTGAGACCGATTACACAAACTCGGTGAGACCGATTTTGGTAATAAGCTAACCAGAGAGTTGGTCAGGTAAACTCGGTGGGACCGATTCGCTCTTTTCGGTGAGACCGAAATGTTACGAAAGGGAAAAAGAGAGTTTACATTGCAATTCGGTGGGACCGATCGCTCATCTCGGTAGGACCGAAACGTTACGAAGGGAAACAGAGAGATTACAATCCCATCTCGATGAGACCGAGATCCCTATCGGTGAGACCGATTTGCCTAGGGTTTGTGGCAGTGGCTATGACATCTGAACTCGGTGGCGCCGGGTAGAAAGAATTGGTAGGGTCGAGTTTGACTTTGGGTTTAGGTCATATGTGGATGTGAGAAAGTAGTTGAGGGTTTTGGAGCATATCACTAAGCACTGTAGAGCAAGAAACTCATTAAGCAACACCTCATCCCTCCTTGATAGTATTGGGTTTTCCTATGGACTCAATGTGATCTTGGATCACTAAAATATAAAATGTAGAGTCTTGAGCTTTTGAACTTGAGCCAATCCTTTTATCCTTAGCAATTTGAGGGATCCACTTTTCTCATCCATGCCATGCCATCCATTGAGCTTTTCCTGAAATATTCATCTTGGAATGATGTTAGCCCAATGAGCTATATGTTGTTAGGAATTACCAAAACCACCTAGGGATAGTTGCACTTTCATTCTCCCCCTTTTTGGTAATTGATGACAACATATAGATCAAAGCTTCGACAAATCATAATAAGAGTGAAAAACATTGTCGCTTTGAGAAGTATGTGATAAGCAAGAGCTCCCCCTAAATTTGTGCATAGTTTAAGATTTGCTTTGGACTGCAAATGCACAAGGAGTTAGGCTCTTGGGTAACTCTTCCATGTCACATACATCTTGGTGGAGCGCTCAAAATGATAATGATTAAATACATGCATTCATCACCAAGCAAAGTGAATGATCATATAGAGATAAACGAGATAATGTCATCCAACAAGCATAAATGTAGCATATCAAACACATGATCATCCAGGTATCACACAGACATAATGTATCTCAAACAAGCAAATAAGGTTCAACCACAAAAGCAAGAGAGAACAAAAGCAACACTCTCTCTCGAAGCCTATGATCTATACATTTTTCTCCCCCTTTGGCAACAAGTTACCAAAAAGTTCATAGAAAATGCATAGCACTAAATTGACTCTCAGGCTTGATCTTCAGGTGGTGGTGTAGACAGGGCGCCAAGGACGAAAGCATCTATTGATGTAGATGGAGCTGGTGGAGTAGGTGCTGGAGCTGGTGGCACTGAAGCTATAGCTGGTGCATATGAAGTGGCTCTGCTATCTGTCACTGGCACTGCAGCTGATCTGTGAGCTCTAGGCACTCTGGCAAATGCATCTGTGGTTGTCTTGTCCTTCCTCTCCTGCATGTCAGCCTGAAGCTGCTCAACAACAGATCGGATCTCGATTACCTTTATATCCATGTCATAGAACTTCTGCTCCATGATCCTCTCCAAGCTCTCCTGGTTTCGAGTCAAGGTGGCCAGCCCCTTCTCAATCCTTAGAGTGGATGCAATCAAGTAGCCAAGTTGATCTTGTGTGCTCTTCAGAAGGTACTGAGATGCCTCTTGATATAGACCGAACCTAACGGCGAGATCCGACCTGTTGTTGCAGCCCGATCTTTCACGACACACCACCACCACCAGCAACCTCTCGCCACAAGACGCTATGTACATCAAGTAGAGGGTTTGAACCTTGCGCCCAAAGACGAGAAAACCAATCTCGATTTAAGGTACTCACGCATAAAACAATTTCCACGAAGAGAAATCGCAACACGTAGGTCTTCTAAAGATCCTCCAAAACTTGATATGGGTGTTCACCCTGAAAAACACATCGTGTCTATTTCATCAAAATAACCTCCTTTTACAAAGGACTAGATTGGCTTTATATAATAGCCACACACCTTAATTATCTTGGAAAGCAAGACTTGTTACAAACTTAAAAAAAGGTAGCGCACATGCATATCTAAACTGACTTATAATACTAAAGAAATTAAAACTAGTAGTAGCTTTCTATTCTGGTGGGCCCCAGCCAACATCCTTCAAGCTCAATAACTCCCAGATAAACAGATTCCTCACGCATATTTTCTTGATCGGAAGGAAAAGAAATAATATTCTGTTTCTTGTTTTGATCCTCACAGAAGCTAACACTCTTAGCAGGGAAATACTCAAGACCGGTCAAGGACTCCTCGATTCCTCCTTCCGAACATGGCTTACCAAAATAACTAAAATATTCTTTTCTTTGGTTTCCACTTGATGCATGCACGTCCAATCCGTAAGTAGCTAATATCTCAAACTGAACAAGTTCCTCTTCTATGCCTATGCACATCGTGTGCAACACCTCAGCATGCATGCACGTAGTATTTACTAGTGGCTGCTCATCTTTGTAACTTAGCCGCGAGTACTCTGATGTATATACAATGTATTTTTGCATAACATCGGTTTTAGGCGAAACAACAATGACTTTAGTATTTAAAGTGCACGCGGCCGTATCACCTCTTCCATTGTTGGCATCTTGGCAGCCTTCTCTGCCCTTGCCTTCTCCTTTTTAGCTTGTGCTTGCACTGAGGATGGTTCATCTTCATCCATAACCACTTGGTTGTCCTCGAAGTCTGGATAGATAGGCATGTGCTCCTTATCCAACAGGTATGTGCCTGTGCCCATCTTGGAGTTTATCAGCTCCTGGATCTGTGGGGCATATCCACAACTTCTTTTCTGGTCAGCAGCTGTCCTTTTGATAGTCTCAACTATAAGGCTCATGACCTTGAACTTCTGTGGCGCATCAAATATATGTAGCAAGTTTATTGCATGTCCTCTGATCATTCTGTGATCACCAGACTTGGGCAAGAGAGTGTTGGGGAACGTTGCAGAAAATTAAAATTTTTCCTACGGTTTCACCAAGATCCATCTATGAGTTCATCTAGCAACGAGTCATGGGAGAGTGATTGCATCTACATACCACTTGTAGATCGCGTGCGAAGCGTTCAATGGAACGGGGTTGAAGGAGTCGTACTCGCCGTGATTCAGATCACCGATGACCTAGTGCCGAACGGACAGCACCTCCGCGTTCAACACACGTGCGGAGCGGATGACGCGTCTCCTCCTTCTTGATCCAGCAAGGGGAAGGAGAGGTTGCTGATGATCCAGCAGCACGACGGCGTGGTGGTGGATGCAGCAGAACTCCGGCGAGGCTTCGCTAAGCAACTACGGGAGGAGGAGGAAGTGTTGCAGGAGGAGGGAGGCGCCAGGCTTATAGGTGCGGCCACCCTCCCTCCCTCCCTTTATATAGGTGCAAAAGAGGGGAGGGCGCAGCCTTGCCCCTTCCTCCAAGGAAGGGGTGCGGCCAAGAGGGGGAGGAGTCCATCCTCCCAAGGCACCTCAGAGGTGCCTTCCCCTTTAGGACTCTTCCTCCCAAGTCTCCTTGGCGCCTGGGCCCTTTGGGGGCTGGTGCCCTTGGCCCATATCGGCCAAGGCGCACCCCCTACAGCCCATGTGGCCCCCCAGGGCAGGTGGACCCCCCAGGTGGACCCCCGGACCCCTTTCGCCACTCCCGTACAATACCGATAATGCCCAAACTTTTCCTACACCAAAATAAGACTTCATATATATAAATCTTTACCTCCGGACCATTCCGGAACTCCTCGTGACGTCCGGGATCTCATCTGGGACTCAACAACATTCGGTTTGCTGCATACTCATATTCATACAACCCTAGCGCCACCGAACCTTAGTGTAGACCCTACGGGTTCGGGAGACGTGCAGACATGACCGAGACGGCTCTCGGCAATAACCAACAGCGGGATCTGGATACCCATGTTGGCTCCCACATGCTCCTCGATGATATCATCGGATGAACCACGATGTCGAGGATTCAATCAACCTCAGATACAATTCCCTTTGCCAATCGGTATTTTACTTGCCCGAGATTCGATCGTCGGTATCCCAATACCTCGCTCAATCTCGTTGCCGCAAGTCACTTTACTCGCATCAGTAATGTGCATGATCCCGTGACCAAACACTTGGTCACTTTGAGCTCATTATGATGATGCACTACCGAGTGGGCCTAGTGATACCTCTCCGTCATACACGGAGTGACAAATCCCAGCCTCGATCCGTGTCAACCCAATGACACTTTCGGAGATACCTGTAATGCACCTTTATAGTCACACAGTTACGTTGTGACGTTTGGTACACCCAAAGCACTCCTACGGTATCCGGGAGTTACACGATCTCATGGTCTAAGGAAGAGATACTTGACATTGGAAAAGCTCTAGCAAAATGAACTACACGATCTTGTGTTATGCTTAGGATTGGGTCTTGTCCATCACATCATTCTCCTAATGATGTGATCACGTTATCAACGACATCCAAAGTCCATAGTCAGGAAACCATGACTATCTGTTGATTAACGAGCTAGTCAACTAGAGGCTCACTAGGGACATATTGTGGTCTATGTATTCACACGTGTATTACGATTTCCGGATAATACAATTATAGCATGAATAAAAGACAATTATCATGAACAAGGAAATATAATAATACTTTTATTATTGCCTCTAGGGCATATTTCCAACAGTCTCCCACTTGCACTAGAGTCAATAATCTAGTTACATTGTGATGAATCAAACACCCATAGAGTTCTGGTGTTGATCATGTTTTGCTCACGGAAGAGGTTTAGTCAACGGATCTGCGACATTCAGATCCGTATGCACTTTGCAAATTTCTATGTCTCCATCTTGAACATTTTCACGAATGGAGTTGAAGCGACGCTTGATGTGCCTGGTCTTCTTGTGAAACCTGGGCTCCTTGGCAAGTGCAATAGCTCCAGCGTTGTCACAGAAGAGTTTGATCGGCTCCGACGCATTGGGTATGACTCCTAGGTCGGTGATGAACTCCTTCACCCAAATTGCTTCATGTGCTGCCTCCGAGGCTGCCATGTACTCCGCTTCACATGTAGATCCCGCCACGACGCTCTCGCTTGCAATGCACCAGCCATCGCTCCACCATTCAACATATACACGATCCGGTTTGTGACTTTGAGTCATTCAGATCTGTGTCGAAGCTAGCATCGACGTAACCCTTCTGACGAGCTCTTCGTCACCTCCATAAACGAGAAACATGTCCTTTGTCCTTTTCAGGTACTTCAGGATATTCTTGACCGCTGTCCAGTGTTCCTTGCCGGGATTACTTTGGTATCTTCCTACCAAACTCACGCCAAGGTTTACATCAGGTATGGTACACAGCATGGCATACATAATAGATCCTATGGTTGAGGCATAGGGGATGACACTCATCTCTTCTTTATCTTTTGCCGTGGTCGGGCATTGAGCCGAGCTCAATTTCACACCTTGCAAAACATGCAAGAACCCTTTCTTGGACTGATCCATTTTGAACTTCTTCAAAATTTTATCAAGGTATGTGCTTTGTGAAAGACCTATGAGGCGCCTCGATCTATCCCTATAGATTTTGATGCCTAATATGTAAGCAGCTTCTCCAAGGTCCTTCATTGAAAAACTCTTATTAAAGTAGGCCTTAATGCTGTCCAAGAGTTCTATATCATTTCCCATCAGAAGTATGTCATCTACATATAATATGAGAAATGCTACAGAGCTCCCACTCACTTTCTTGTAAACGCAGGCTTCTCCATAAGTCTGCATAAACCCAAACGCTTTGATCATCTCATCAAAGCGAATGTTCCAACTCCGAGATGCTTGCACCAGCCCATAAATGGATCATTGGAGCTTGCATACCTTGTTAGCATTCTTAGGGTCGACAAAACCTTCCGGCTGCATCATATACAACTCTTCCTTAAGGTAACCGTTAAGGAATGCCGTTTTGACGTCCATCTGCCATATCTCATAATCATACTATGCGGCAATTGCTAACATGATTCGGACGGACTTAAGCTTCGCTACGGGAGAGAAAGTCTCATCGTAGTCAATCCCTTGAACTTGCCGATAACCCTTAGCGACAAGTCGAGCTTTATAGATGGTGACATTACCATCCGCGTCCGTCTTCTTCTTAAAGATCCATTTATTTTCTATCGCCGCCGATCATCGGGCAAGTCTGTCAAAGTCCATACTTTGTTTTCATACATGGATCCTATCTCGGATTGCATGGCTTCAAGCCATTTGTTGGAATCTGGGCCCGCCATCGCTTCTTCATAGTTCGTAGGTTCACTGTTGTCTAACATGATTTCCGGGACAGGTTGCCGTACCACTGCAGTGCGGAACGTGTCCTAGTGGACCTCTGAAGTTCAAGAGCAACTTGATCCAAGTACCTTGATCATCATCATTAATTTCCTCTCCGGTTGGTGTAGGCACCACATGAACATTTTCCCGAGCTGCACTACTTTCCGGTTCAAGAGGTAGTACTTCATCGAGTTCTACTTTCCTCCCACTTACTCCTTTCGAGAGAAACTCTTTTCCAGAAAGGATCCGTTCTTGGCAACAAAGATCTTGCCTTCGGATCTAAGGTAGAAGGTATACCCGATGGTTTCCTTAGGGTATCCTATGAAGACGCATTTTTCCGATTTGGGTTCGAGCTTTTCAGGTTGAAGTTTCTTGACATAAGCATCGCATCCCCAAACTTTTAGAAACGACAGCTTAGGTTTCTTCCCAAACCATAATTCATACGGTGCCGTCTCAACGGATTTAGACGGTGCCCTATTTAAAGTGAATGTAGCTGTCTCTAGAGCGTATCCCCAAAATGATAGCGGTAAATCTGTAAGAGACATCATAGATCGCACCATATCCAATAGAGTGCGACATTACGACGTTCGGATACACCGTTACCGAGGTGTTCCAGCGGCGTGAGTTGTGAAACGATTCCACATTTCCTTAAGTGTGTACCAAATTCGTGACTTAAATATTCTCCTCCACGATCTGATCATAAGAACTTTATTTTTCGGTCACGTTGATTCTCTACCTCATTCTGAAATTCCTTGAACTTTTCAAAAGTCTCAGACTTGTGTTTCATCAAGTAGACATACCCATATCTACTCAAGTCATCAGTGAGAGCGAGAACATAACGATATCCTCCGCGAGCCTCAACGCTCATTGGACCGCACACATCGGTATGTATGATTTCCAATAAGTTGGTTGCTCGCCCATTGTCCCGGAGAACGGAGTCTTGGTCATCTTGCCCATGAGGCATGGTTCGCATGTGTCAAATGATTCATAATCGAGTGACTCCAAAAGTCCATCAAGATGGAGCTTCTTCATGCGCTTGACACCAATGTGACCAAGGCGGCAAGTACACAAGTATGTGGGACTATCGTTATCAACTTTACATCTTTTGGTATTCACACTATGAATATGTGTAATATTACGCTCGAGATTCATTAAGAATAAACCATTGACCATCGGAGCATGACCATAAAACATATCTGTCATATAAATAGAACAACCATTATTCTCGGATTTAAATGAGTAGCCATCTCGCATTAAACGAGATCCGTATACAATGTTCATGCTCAAACTTGGCACTAAATAACAATTATTGAGGTTCATAACTAATCCGTGGGTAAATGTAGAGGTAGCATGCCGACGGCGATCACATCGACCTTGGAACCATTCCCGACGCCGCATCATCACCTCGTCCTTTGCCGCCTCCGCTTATTCCGCAGCCTCTGCTGTGAGTTACAAATATGAGCAACAACACCGTATCAAATACCTGTGAGTTACTACGAGTAATCGGTAAGGTACACATCAATTACATGTATATCAAATATACCTTTAGTGTTGCCGGCCTTCTTGTCTGCTAAGTATTTGGGGCAGTTCCGCCCAAAGGGCCCTTCCCTTTGCAATAAAAGCACTGTCTCAGGTTTGGGTCCATTCTTTGACTTCTTCCCGGCAACTTGCTTACCGGGCGCGGCAACATCCTTGCCGTCCTTCTTGAAGTTCTTCTTTCCCTTGCCCTTCTTGAACTTAGTGGTTTTATGGACCATCAACACTTGATGTTCTTTCTTGATTTCAACCTCTGCTGACTTCAAAGATTGAAAATACTTCGGGAATGGTCTTCACCATCCCCTGCATATTGTACTTCATCACAAAGCTCTTGTAGCTTGGTGGGAGCGATCAAGGATTCTGTCAATGACCGCCTCGTCCGGGAGGTTAATGTCCACTGGGACAAAGGCGGTTGTGCAACCTGCACATTTTGAGTATGTGCTCACCGATGTAACTGTTTTCCTCCATCTTACAACTATAGAACTTGTCGGAGACTTCATATCTCTCGACCCGGGCATGAGCTTGGAAAACCATTTTCAGCTCCTCGAACATCTCATATGCTCCGTGTTGCTCAAAACGCTTTTGGAGCCCCGGTTCTAAGCTGTAAAGCATGCCGCACCGAACGAGGGAGTAATCATCAAGACGAGATTGCCAAGCATTCATAATGTCTTGGTTCTTCGATGGGTGCATCACCTAGCGGTGCTTCTAGGACATATTGTTTCTTGGCTGCTATGAGGATGATCCTCGTGTTCCGGACTCCAGTCCGAATAGTTGCTGCCATCATCTTTCAGCTTGGTTTTCTCTAGGAACGTTGAAGTTCAGGTTGACATTTGCTTTGGACATTTGATCTACTTGACATATTTGCAAAGGTTTTAGACTAAGTTCATGATAATTTAGTTCATCTAATCTAATTTTTTTAATGAACTCCCACCAGATTAGACATCCCTCTAGTCATCTAAGTGTTACACGATCCGAGTCGACTAGGCCGTGTCCGATCATCACGTGAGACGGACTAGTCATCGTCGGTGAACATTCTCATGTTGATCGTATCTTCCATACGACTCGTGTTCGACCTTTCGGTCTTCGTGTTCCGAGGCCATGTCTGTACATGCTAGGCTCGTCAAGTTAACCCTAAGCGTTTTGCATGTGTAAAACTCTTACACCCGTTGTATGTGAACGTAAGGATCTATCACACCCGATCATCACGTGGTGCTTGAACGATTTAACTTTAGCAACGGTGCACGCTTAGGGGAGAACACTTCTTGAAATTGTTGTAAGGGATCATCTTATTTACTACCGTCGTTCTAAGTAAACAAGATGCATAAACATAATAAATATCACATGCAATTATATAGTAGTGACATGATATGGCCAATATCATATAGCTCCATTGATCTCCATCTTCGGGGCTCCATGATCATCTTGTCACCGGCATGACACCATGATCTCCATCATCATGTCTTCATGAAGTTGTCACGCCAACGACTACTTCTACTTCTATGGCTAACGCGTTTAGCAATAAAGTAAAGTAATTTACATGGCGTTCTTCAATGACACGCAGGTCATACAAAAAATAAAGACAACTCCTATAGCTCCTGCCGGTTGTCATACTCATCGACATGCAAGTCGTGATTCCTATTACAAGAACATGATCTCATACATCACAATATATCATTCATCATTCATCACAACTTCTTGCCATATCACATCACACGACTATTGCTGCAAAAACAAGTTAGACATCCTCTAATTGTTGTTGCATCTTTTACGTGGCTGCAATTGGGTTCTAGCAAGACCGTTTTCTTACCTACGAATAACCACAACGTGATTTTGTCAACTTATATTTACCCTTCATAAGGACCCTTTTCATCGAATCCGCTCCAACTAAAGTGGGAGAGACAGACACCCGCCAGCCACCTTATGCAACTAGTGCATGTCACCGGTGGAACCGGTCTCACGTAAGCGTGCGTGTAAGGTTGGTCCGGCCGCTTCATCCCACAATACCGCTGAAGCAAGATAAGACTAGTAGCGGCAAGCAAGTTGACAAGATCTACGCCCACAACCAAATTGTGTTCTACTCGTGCAATAGAGAACTACGCATAGACCTAGCTCATGATGCCACCGTTGGGGAATGTTGCAGAAAATTAAAAAATTTCTACGGTTTCACCAAGATCCATCTATGAGTTCATCTAGCAACGAGTCATGGGAGAGTGATTGCATCTACATACCACTTGTAGATCGCGTGCGGAAGCGTTCAATGGAACGGGGTTGAAGGAGTCGTACTCGCCGTGATTCAGATCACCGATGACCTAGTGCCGACCGGACAGCACCTCCGCTCAACACACGACGGAGCGGATGACGTCTCCTCCTTCTTGATCCAGCAAGGGGAAGGAGAGGTTGCCGATGATCCAGCAGCACGACGGCGTGGTGGTGGATGCAGCAGAACTCGGCAGGCTTCGCTAAGCAACTACGGGAGGAGGAGGAAGTGTTGCAGGAGGAGGGAGGCGCCAGGCTTATAGGTGCGGCCACCCCTCCTCCCTCCCTTTATATAGGTGCAAAAGAGGGGAGGGCAGCCTTGCCCCTTCCTCCAAGGAAGGGGTGCGGCCAAGAGGGGAGGAGTCCATCCTCCCCAAGGCACCCTCAGGTGCCTTCCCCTTTAGGACTCTTCCTCCCAAGTCTCCTTGGCGCATGGGCCCTTTTGGGGCTGGTGCCCTTGGCCCATATAGGCCAAGGCACACCCCCACAGCCCATGTGGCCCCGGGCAGGTGGACCCCCGGTGGACCCTCGACCCCTTTCGCACTCCGGTACAATACCGATAATGCCCAAACTTTTCCTACGACCAAAATAAGACTTCCTATATATAAATATTTACCTCCGGACCATTCCGAACTCCTCGTGACGTCCGGATCTCATTCGACTCAACAACATTCGGTTTGCTGCATACTCATATTCATACAACCCTAGCGTCACCGAACCTTAAGTGTGTAGACCCTACGGGTTCGGGAGACATGCAGACATTACCGAGACGGCTCTCGGGCAATAACCAACAGCGGGATCTGGATGCCATGTTGGCTCCCACATGCTCCTGATGATATCATCGGATGAACCACGATGTCGAGGATTCAATCAACCCCGTATACAATTCCCTTTGCCAATCGGTATTTTACTTGCCCGAGATTCGATCGTCGGTATCCCAATACCTCGTTCAATCTCGTTGCCAGCAAGTCACTTTACTCGCATCAGAATGCATGATACCGTGACCAAACACTTGGTCACTTTGAGCTCATTATGATGATGCACTACCGAGTGGGCCCAAGTGATACCTCTCCATCATACGGAGTGACAGATCCAGTCTCGATCCATGTCAACCCAATGTACACTTTCGGAGATACCTGTAATGCACCTTTATAGTCACCCGATTAGGTTGTGACGTTTGGTACACCCAAAGCACTCCTACGGTATCCGGGAGTTACACGATCTCATGGTCTAAGGAAGAGATACTTGACATTGGAAAAGCTCTAGCAAAACGAACTACACGATCTTGTGCTATGCTTAGGATTGGGTCTTGTCCATCACATCATTCTCCTAATGATGTGATCACGTTATCAACGACATCCAAAGTCCATAGTCAGGAAACCATGACTATCTGTTGATTAACGAGCTAGTCAACTAGAGGCTCACTAGGGACATATTGTGGTCTATGTATTCACACGTGTATTACGATTTCCGGATAATACAATTATAGCATGAATAAAAGACAATTATCATGAACAAGGAAATATAATAATACTTTTATTATTGCCTCTAGGGCATATTTCCAACAGAGAGTGTGCCTGAGGATCCAATTGATTGTAGGCAGACCTGACAGCAAGTGTTTCACTGATCCAAACTGGTGAGTCTCAAGATCTGCTTCAGGAATCTATTTGTACATTCGTGCCATAGTGTTGTGATCCATCTTTTTCTTGGCATAGACATCCAAGTCATCCTCTTCCTCCTTAGGTGCATTGATCAGATTGGCCCATTCCTTAGTAGTTGATTGGTACCTTGTACCTTCAGACATCCATACTATCCTGCCATCTGGATAGAAGTGGGCTGTGGGGTAGAATTGCATTATGAGCTCCTCATTCCACTTTGTGAGCTTCTGCCCAACAAAGTCTGCAACTCCACAAGCATTGAAACTTTCATACACACCAGGATAGTGTTCCTCATTCTCCTTTATGTAGGTCCCACCTCATGTCACACACTATAGGCTTCTTGTCCAACAAGATTGTCTCATAGAAGTCCTGCTGTTCCTTTGTGTGGAACCTGTAATCAACAGCAGTCCTCCTTCTGGTGGCATATGGATCTGACTCTCTCCATAGCCTCAACCCTGAGTCTCTCCTGATCTTCATGTTCTCAGCCACAGGATGAGCATCATTGTGGTCTGGAATCTTTGGCTTCAACTTTCTCAGGATATGCTCTTCATCTTCTTCTTTTTCAGCAACAGTCTCAGGCACCGGGGCCTTATTCTTCTCAGCAGCAGATATGTTCCTGGTACTCCTATTGGGTGCAATCTTTGGTTTGGAGGCAGCTTTGGGTGCTTCTTTGGGCTTTGATGATGCAGCCCCTGACCTAATAGCATCAGCCATAAGCTTCTGAGCCTTGGGTGCTCGTGGCAAAGAACCTCTTCTTCTTCCTCCTCTTCCATCATGGAAGGCTTTCCAATAACTCCGCCATGGTCTTCTTGACCCTTTCCTTTCTCTTCTTCCCTTCTGCAGCAGCCTCTTTGGGTTCAGATTCCAAAGATGCCTGAGTGGAGGCTCTGGCTTTAGACATGGGTTTTCTTCCTGCTGGCCTTTTGGTCTTCAGACCTGGCTTAACTGCAGCTGAGCTATACTACTTCTTGAGCACCTTTTTCTTGGAAATGGCCTCATCCTCTACTACCACATAGTCTTCATCCTCAGATTCTGAGGTTTTCTTCTTCCTTGTCCTAGTGGCAGCTTTGGGCAAGTTGCTTGGGGTGCTTCTGCTACCCTCATCTGAGCTGCTAGAGGGACTAGTGCCCTCACTCAACTGAATCTGCTCCTCTGACTTGTTCTGGTTGTCACTCTGATCAGACATGTTGCAAACACTGACTGCAGACCCTGTGAATAGATATAGATGAGATAGAGTGGATGATCATCACAAAATACAGAGATTTTTGCAAAAGAATGAGTCAAAAACTTAGTTTTAGTTTTCCACAGAAAGCATTTCGGATCAACCGATTTGCAAACTCGGTGATACCAAGCAGCTTTGGAACCTAAACTAGTGAACTTGGTCGCACCGAGTCATAGTTCGGTGGCACCGAGACTGCTAGGGTTTCACAAAGTCCTGAACTCGGTCACACCGATTTGCAATTCTCGGTCAGACCGAGAACCGCATGTGCAATGGCCTTAGCCGAATCGGTGGAACCGAGTTCTGCAACTAGGTGGGTCCGAGATGGTTTCGGCGGAAACCTAACCCTAAATTTTCGATTCATCTCTAAACTATGGATTGTTTTGACTCGATAGAGTAGTTTCAATCATGGCAAGAATCATGATGATCACAATGTGCTAGGAATCGGACGAGGATAGCACTGTGATCGAGTCCATACCCTAGATCGGTGATGAACTCGCTACGGCGGCAACGGAGGGGTTGAATTTTGTTGACGGCGGCGGAGACCAGCGACAGGAGGCGGCTGGCGACGAGGAGGACGATCCGGAGACCCTGGAGGCAGAGCGAGCTATGCGCGGGCGAAGGGGTTTGGAGAAAGTTTCCAAATTTTTGCCCGTGAATATATATATCCCGACCACATCGGTGTGACCGAGTGGAACAACTCGGTGGCACCGAGATGCATAATCGTTATGATTACAGCAACTCGGTGTGACCGAAAAGTTCAAATCGGTTGCACCGAGATTGAAAACCTAGATCGACTTAGACATCTCGGTATGACCGAAATGGAGGAATCGATCAGACCGAAACACACAAAGAAGTTTTGGAAGTTTAAGTCTATGACGGATCGGGGACTCCGAGTGCTCCTCACACAGAGTGGTTCGAATCTGACTTGATCAAATTTTGTGATGTAGCATGAATAGAGTTTGAGACGAGAAGAGCATAGATAGCTAGAGAAGGTTCTTATGCATTCTTGTCCATCCACTTGGCCAAAGAAAAAGAAATCAATCAATCAAAACCACAAGTGGATGTCCTCGAATGAGTAAAATATGCAACCAACATGCTCACACAATAAAATGACAAATGAAATATGTGACAAAGCATGCACAAACAATTCTAGCATCTATCAAACAATTGGCGATGACTAGGTCATCTATATATGAGTATATTGACTTAGGAGTCAAATGATAACATTTGATCATAGGCCATACTCATTGTTTAAGCTCAAGTGGGGTTACCACTTTTACATAATGCATTGTTGTGTTCACACCATTAGAGTTGCTTTAGCTCAATTCTTTAGAGTAAAGCTCCCCCTAGATGTGAGATCCCCCCTTAGAGGGATGAACTAACCTTGGGTTTTGTCGATGATGACTTCATGTAGGTGTTGAAGATGTGGATGCTCAATGTTGATGAAGATCATTTGGAGCAATCCTTTTGGAGTGAGTTGCACTTTCAATACCTACATGGGTTAGTCCCACAAGGAACAAACAAGGATATCCATAGACATAGAGTGATGCACATATAAGATGATGTCTATGAAAGCATTAGGTTACCTTGTCCATTGTCTTACCAACAAGAGGGTTTGTGACTCCTTGAACTAGTGCAAGATGTGGAAGTTGATTGCACTCGTTGTTGCCAAAATAATATGAGTGAAATATGTTGGCGGAGTCACCCTCAAGAACTCTCTAGTTCTTCTTCTTCGGGATCCACATCATCTTGATGGGAATCCTTGGAGTTGTAGTCATACTTGATGAAGTAGAACTTGTCGTAGTCTTGGGAACCCACTTGACCAAGGCCTTAGGAGCTTCTTCAAATGCATCAATCTCCTCTTGAAGCTTGTCCTTGCCTTTTTGCTTGTGGTCTTGTGGTGGAAGATCATCTTGAGCTTGTGTCCCTTTGAAGGAAGTAGGATCATACTTTTCTTGTTGAGGGAGAAACTTCGTCTTGGGATATTGATCTTCTTCCCACTCAACTCCATCGGCATTGAACTTTCATTCAAAACCAACACCTTGATTCTTCCGGTGCCTTCCTTGCTTGTGTACAATTTCCTCAAATTGCTTACTCCCGGCAAGGCTCTTGTAAACACCTTTCTCTATAATTCCCTTCAATAAGCTATTTTCTTGGTCAAGTGTAACTTGGCTAAGAGAATCATTAGTGTAATCAAGAGAACTACTAGAAGCAACAACATTTGATTTAGCATGATTATTGTTACTACTAGAGGAAGAATCCTTCTTGTTTTTGTTAGTGGACTTGACTTGAGGCATGTAAGTAGATAAGAGTAAACACTTGGCAATGTAAGAAGAACTTTTCTTAAGAAGATCATCATTGATTGCCTTTAAGAACTCATGCTCTTGCTCAAGATTGAGCTTTTCAAAGCGTAATTTCTCATGAGTCCTTAAAAGTTCTCGATGATCTTCTAAGATAGTTTCATGAGCTAACTTAAGAGTGTTTAGTTCTTTAGTTAGAAGCTCAATCTTCTCCTTATCATTGTCATCCGTTTTATCTTGATTAGCATGATTAATTGACGTTTCATCATAGTATTCATCACTAGAGTTGTCAACGAGTAAATCATCATCACCTAGCAAGTCATCTTCATCACTATTGAAATCAACATACTCGGTGTGTGTTACCTTTGGGCCTTTGGCCATGAAGCATCTTCCAATTCCTTATTTGGTGAATCAAATATGTCGTAGGAGTTGGTTGACACAAGTGCTAGACCGGCAACACCTTCGTCTTGAGTATATTTGGAGTCGGAGTGATAGCTTCTCTCGGAGTGATTGTCGGAGTTGGAGCCGGATACCCATTCACCAACATGAGCTTGATGTCTTCGTTTTGTGTAGCTCCTTGATGACTTGTCCTTCCTTTCCGAATCCTTGCTTCTCCGTGAGGGTCTTCGTTCATAACGATCATCTCTACTCCTTCTCTCTCTTGGTGGTGATTCTTCTCTTCTACTTCTTCTTTTTGGAGAATCTTCTCTTCTTTTGTAGGGTGTCGTACACTCGTTGGAATAGTGTCCGGTCTTCCACAATTGTAGCAATTACGCTCCCGACTAGAAGATCTTTTGTCATTGTAGGACCTTGACTTGGAGCTTCTCTCTTTGCTTCTACTCTTGTAGAATTTGTTGAAGTTCTTCACCATTAAGCTCAATTCTTCATTGAAGATTTGTTTCTCACTTGATGATGTGGTGGCTTCACATGAGGCTTTGTAAGCACCACTTGACTTGTTATGAAGTTCCTCCTTATCCTTGAGCGACATCTCATGAGCGACAATTCTTCCAATGACTTCCGTTGGCTTGAGATCTTTGTAATTGGGCATCATTTGGATCAATGTGCACACGGTATCATATTTTCCATCCAAAGCTCTTAGGATCTTCTTGATGACGAATTTGTCGGTCATCTCTTCACTTCCTAAGCCGGCAATCTCATTTGTGATAAGAGCAAGCCTAGATTACATTTCAGCGACAGCTTCACCATCCTTCATTTTGAACTTGTCAAGTTGACTTTGGAGCACATCCAACTTGGATTCCTTGACGGAGTCGGTACCTTCATGCATATCAATCAAAGTATCCCAAATTTCCTTTGTTCTCAAGACGGCTGATTTTGTTGAATTCTTCGGGGCACAATCCGTTGAAGAGGATATTGCAAGCTTGAGCGTTGTATTGCAGCATCTTCAACTCCTCCGCACTAGCTTAACGGTTCGGTTCTCTCCCATCAAAGAATTCACCTTGCAAGCCAATACACACAATAGCCCAAACGGCGGGGTTATGTCCAAGAATATGCATTTTCATCTTATGCTTCCAACTAGCAAAATTTATACCATCAAAGTAAGGACCTCTACGGTGATAATTTCCCTCGCTAGACGTCATACTCTCCTAGGTTGTTGAAAGGACATGCGGTGCCCCCATGTGTGGTTTTGGTAATTTATGACATTCTCTATGGACTAATGGTTGCCTTGAGTTTATTTGAAGGTTTTGTCCATAGGCTTTTCTTGGAGTACATGTGTTGGTTTCAAGGAGAGTTTTGTGTCGACCAAGGTGCTATTCAAGGAATTATCCAAAGATTGGTCATGTGAGTGTTGAGCTTATTGCAAGCATGTATTGAAGAATAAGATTGTGTGATCATTCATGTCCACCTTCAAGACATCATCCAAATGAAGAAAGTTGGAAAGATTCAACACACAAAGCGTACAAGATGTACAGAGGGATCAAGTGATCCCATGGTATGGTAAGCATTGTCCATTACGCTTTGTGTACTAACCCATGGTCTTCGTGGGAGTTCTTTGTGGGGTTAGGTTGCGGTGTGAAAATTCAAGTGAAGCGTCACGAAGAGATCAAATGCTTGAAGCTTGCCGTCCATTTGGTGACAATGGACTTGTGAAGATGTGCTGAAGAGTGGCTCACCCATAGTGGAGTATGGGGGAGCAATCAACTAGTCTTCTTCGAGCCAACGCAATCAAGAAAGGTGGTCCAACTTGAGGGAGTCAAGATCGTCATCGTCTAGCTCAAGTGGACCATGTGCAAGGCAAAGGTTTGCCCTTGATAGTTTTTCTATTTTACCGGTCTCATGATGGTAGTTGGGAGACCGGGTTATAGGATCGATTGTCAGTACTATCAAGGGGGGCTCGATGAGTAGCTTGATCGTATCATTCGTAGAGAGCTCAAACCATTGCATCCTTGCATCATCTTTTTGGGTTCTTGTTTGGTTCTTATCCTTGTGAGATTTGGATCTTATGGTCATTTTTATGACAAGCTCGAGCTCATCGAAAATGGAGTTCACTTGCATCTTCTATGATGTTTTCGATGTTGGAGGATATGCCGTTTCTTCTCTGTTGGAGGTTTCACTCCTTTGTTTCGATGCTACTCGTTGTCTTGTTTCCAACAAGCTTGAGTTTGCTCAATTCGGAGCTCATTTGTAGAAGTTATGGCAGTTCTGGTTTTATTGTTTCCCTCTGTTGTCTTCTCTGCAAAATGAAGGACTCCTAGTGTTGCTGATCTGGGGCATGCGGTAGTACTGCTCTCCGGAGCGGTAGTACCGCAGGCCCTTGCGGTAGTACTGCAGTCCACTGCAGTAGTACTGCAGGTGCTCACGGTAGTACCGCTCTATGGGAGCGGTAGTACCGCAGCATCCGCCGCACGCAGCTGCTCGAGCGGCGGTAGTAGGGCGGATGTAATTTTTACATCCAGCGTCCTCTGTGCGGTAGTACCAGCGCCGTGGGCGCGGTAGTACCGTGGCTCGCCGAGCTTAGCGACATGAGCGGAAGTAGGGCGGATGTAATTTTTACATCCGCCCCACGCTAAGTACCGCTCTTCGTGTCTTGATAATGCGTGCGGATTTTTTGCGCAGGTCCTCCCTCGGCGGAAGTAGGTACGGAAGTAATTTTTACTTCCGTGCTTTCTCTATGACTAGTGCTGCCTGCCTTACGGTCGTACCGTGAAGGCGCTGGTAGTACCGCTCGGCGGTTCTACCGTTCGTTGCCACTGAGCAACAGGCTTTCATCTGGCGGTCTTTGCACTTGCGGTAGTACCGCAACCTGCAGTAGTACCTTGACCGACCAGCGGTAGTACCGCAACTCCGTCTTGATAGTACCCAGCGTCGTCTTGAGCTGAGTGAGGGGATAACGGTTGGTTTTTCTCCCCACCTATAAAAGGGGGTCTTCTTCCCCCTTGAGATGTAATTTTTTGAGCTCGTGTTCTTCCCCCATTGTTGACCTTCTTCGAGCTTGCTAACTCTCAATCCCTCCAATGGTTCTTGCTAGTTCTTGAGGGAAAAGAGAGAGGAGATCTAGATCCACGTTTCCACCAATCACTTTCTCCTCTTAGTGAGGGAACCCCTTGGATCTAGATCTTGGAGTTCTTCGTGTTCTTCTTTCGTTCTTCCTCTCATTTTCCTCCCTAGCATTAGTTGCTTTGGTGGGATTTGGGAGAGAAGGACTTGGGCACTTCGTGTGCCCTTGCCATTGCATTTGGTGCATCGGTTTGAGTTCTCCACGGTGATACGTGGAAGTTACAAGTTGAGAAGCTTATTACTCTTGGGTGCTTGGTGCCCTTGAGCTTGTTCCTCTTGGGTGCTTGGGCGCCCTAGACGGTTGGTGGTGTTCGGAGCTCAATCATTGTGGTGTAAAGCTCCGGGCAAGAGTCGGGGTCTCCAATTAGGTTGTGGAGATCGCCCCGAGCAATTTGACGGGTACCGGTGACCGCCCCAAGGGTTGCCAAAGTGTCTGAGTTCGGTGACCGCCCCAAGGGTTGCCATTTTGTACGGGTTCGGTGACCGCCCTCAAGGGTCCCTTAGTGGAATCACGGCATCTTGCATTGTGCGAGGGCGTGAGGAGATTACCGGTGGCCCTAGTGGCTTCTTGGGGAGCATTGTGCCTCCACACCGCTCCAAACGGAGATTAGCATCCGCAAGGGTGTGAACTTCGGGATACATCGTCATCTCCGCGTGCCTCGGTTATCTCTTACCCGAGCCCTTTACTTATGCACTTTACTTTGTGATAGCCATATTGTTTCTTGTCATATATCTTGCTATCACCTAAGTAGTTTTTCTTGCTTAGCATAAGTTGTTGGTGCACATAGGTGAGCCTAGTTGTTGTAGGTTTTGTGCTTGACAAATTAACCGCTAGGTTTATTCCGCATTTGTTCAAGCCTCAACCGTAAATATTTTAAAGCGCCTATTCACCCCCCCCCCTCTAGGCGACATCCACGATCTTTCAGTTGTGAAACCAAGGCTATGACCACCAAAAGCTATGGAAATCAAAGCAAATGGAGACAAAAGCTCTGGTACCACTTGTAGGATCGAAAGTATGTCTAGAGGGGGGGGGATTAGACTACTTGACCAAATAAAAACTTGTCCTTTTCCCAATTTTATTCTTTGGCAGATTTTAGCTATTCTAGCACAAGTCAAGCAATCTTAACACAATTCAAGCAAGCATGCAAAGAGTATATGAGCAGCGGAAAATAAAGCTTGCAACTTGCAAGAATGTAAAGGGAAGGGTTTGGAGAATTCAAACGCAATTGGAGACACGGATGTTTTTGTCGTGGTTCCGATAGGTGGTGCTATCGTACATCCACGTTGATGGAGACTTCAACCCACGAAGGGTAGCAGTTAGCGAGTCCATGGAGGGCTCCACCCACGAAGGGTCCATGAAGAAACAACCTTGTCTATCCCACCATGGCCGTCACCCATGAAGGACTTGCCTCACTAGCGGTAGATCTTCACGAAGTAGGCGATCTCCTTGCCCTTACAAACTCCTTGGTTCAACTCCACAATCTTGTCGGAGGCTCTCAAGTGACACCTAGCCAATCTAGGAGACACCACTCTCCAAGAAGTAACAAATGGTGTGTTGATGATGAACTCCTTGCTCTTATGCTTCAAATGATAGTCTCCCCAACACTCAACTCTCTCACAGGATTTGGATTTGGTGGAAATAAGATTTGAGTGGAAAGCAACTTGGGGAAGGCTAGAGATCAAGATTCATATTGTAGGAATGGAATATCTTGGCCTCAACACATGAGTAGGTGGTTCCTTCTCAGAAACAGCAAGTTGGAAGTGTAGGTTTGTTCTGATGGCTCTCTTCACGAATGAAGAGGAGGTGGAGGGGTATATATAGCCTCCACACAAAATCTAACCGTTACACACAACTTGCCAAACTCGGTGGGACCGAATTGATAAACTCGGTCGGAGCGATTTAGCAAATCTAGTGACCGTTAGGATTTTCGGTGGCACCGACATGCAACTCGGTAGGACCGATATGGTTAGGGTTAGGGCATAACGAAATCTCGATGAGCTGATTACACAAACTCGGTGAGACCGATTTTGGTAATAAGCTAACCAGAGAGTTGGTCAGGTAAACTCGGTGGGACCAATTCGCTCTTTTCGGTGAGACCAAAATGTTACGAAAGGGAAACAGAGAGTTTACATTGCAATCTCGATGGGACCGATCGCTCATCTCGGTAGGACCGAAACGTTACGAAGGGAAACAGAGATATTACAATCCCATCTCGGTGAGACCGAGATCCCTATCGGTGAGACCGATTTGCCTAGGGTTTGTGGCAGTGGCTATGACATCTGAACTCGGTGGCGCCGGGTAGAAAGAATCGGTAGGGCCGAGTTTGACTTTGGGTTTAGGTCATATGTGGATGTGAGAAAGTAGTTGAGGGTTTTGGAGCATATCACTAAGCACTGTATAGCAAGAAACTCATTAAGCAACACCTCATCCCTCCTTGATAGTATTGGGTTTTCCTATGGACTCAATGTGATCTTGGATCACTAAAATATAAAATGTAGAGTCTTGAGCTTTTGAGCTTGAGCCAATCCTTTTATCCTTAGCAATTTGAGGGATCCACTTTTCTCATCCATGCCATGCCATCCATTTAGCTTTTCCTGAAATATTCATCTTGGAATGATGTTAGCTCAATGAGCTATATGTTGTTAGGAATTACCAAAACCACCTAGGGATAGTTGCACTTTCACTTGTCCTCAAGCGAAAGCCGATAACGATAAATATGTCCCCATGTTTAGAGGTAGAGATGTCGATAAAAAATAAAATACGGACATGAGGGCATCATGATTATTCTCATAACAGCAACATATATAGATATTGTCATATGATTTATTATGCTCAAGTAATAATCCGTTCAGAATGCAAAAGTATGAATCAGAAACTTTATTGAGAACCAAAAAACTATAATCTCAGTCATTGAAGCAATTGCAATTTATCATAACATCAGAAATAGTCTATGTCAGAGCTTTATAGCAAGTCCACATACTCAACTATCATTTAGTCTTTCATAATTGCTAACACTCACGCGATATTTGTGGTTACGGAGTTTTAATCGGACACAGAAAAAGATAGGGGCTTATAGTTTCACCTCCCAACCTTTTACCTCAAGGGTAATGTCAACAGTAATAACTCATGCTCCCCTACATCCAATTAGATATATCTATCAGGATCTTTCCAACACACTGTGCTTGCCAAAGGATAAAATGTAAAAAGGAAAGGTGAAGATCACCACAACTCTTGCATAAGGTAGAGGATAATAGTAATAGATAGGCCCTTCGCAGAGGGAAGCAGAGGTTGCCATGCGCTTTTATGGTTGGATGCACAAAATCTTAATGCGAAAGAACGTCACTTTATATTGCCCCTTGTGATATGAACCTTTATTATGCAGTCCGTCGCTTCTATTTCTTCCACATCACAAGATCGTATAAAGCTTATTTTCTCCCACACTAATAAGTCATACATATTTAGAGAGAAATTTTTATTGCTTTGCACCGATGACAACTTACTTGAAGGATCTTACTCAATCCATAGGTAGGTATGGTGGACTCTCATGGCAAAACTGGTTTAAGGGTTTTGGAAGCACAAGTAGTATCTCTACTTGGTGCTAAGAATTTGGCTAGAATGAGGGGGAAAGGCAAGATCAACATGTTGGATGATCCATGACAATATACTTTATCTCAGATATAAGAAAACATAACCCATTACGTTGTCTTCCTTGTCCAACGTCAACTCTTTAGCACGTCATATTTTAATGAGTGCTCCCAATCATAAAAGATGTCAATAATAGTATATTTATATGTGAGACCTCTCTTTCCTTATTACTTCCTATTAATTGCAATGATGACCAAAGCTATGTTTGCCAACTCCCAACAACTTTTAATCATCATACTCTTTCTATGTGAAGTCATTACTCTCAATAAGATCAATATGAACTCTTTATTTCTTTTTATTCTTTTCTCTTTTCTTTTATTCACTCAAGATCATGGCAAAATAATCAAGCCCTTGACTCAACACTAATCTTTATTATATAGCTCACAGACTCGATTACATAGAGAGATAATAAAGCAAAACTAAAAACTAGATCATGCCAAAACTTTATTCTACTAGATCAAGATACTACTAATAGGATCGAACTAAGAAAAATGGTAAAGATAGGAGATGTGATTGTGATACGATACCGGGGCACCTCCCCCAAGCTTGGCAGTTGCCAAGGGGAGTGCCCAAACCCATGTGATTATGTCTCCTTCTTTGTTGTTGGTGAAGAAGGTGGAGGTGATGATGGATAGTCGCACATCGAACATAAGAGGTCCTCCAGCTTGCGGATAATGCCCTTGAGTGCAACGATATGCTCCTTCAACAAAATATTTTCACGTGTGAGATACTTGTTTTTTATACGAGCTAACTCAATCATCTTGAAAGCTTCGATCTCAGTTGGGGTACGAAGATTGTGATCAAGTTGAAGGATGTCTTCTGTTGCCGGAACTTGGTCCTCCGTGGCCTTCTTGATCCCTTCATCCTTGTTGATCTCCATGGGTTCTTCCCTCTTCAGCTCTATCTTCATTAGCCAAGCATCGTTGTCACCATTGTTGGAGGAGGGGGACGACATGATGCCTAGCTTTGCAAACCCTGACAGAAAACAGCTCGAAACAAGAACAGAGGATAATTGCATGATACGGTGGTCAAAACCTTCGGGGGATTATATAATGAATTTTTACCGACCAAAATACGTATCGTGCAAGAAAACGGAGTCCGGAAAGCACACGAGGTGCCCACGAGGTAGGGGGGCGCGCCCAGGGGGTAGGGCGCGCCCTCCACCCTCGTGGAGGCCTCGTGCCCTTCCCGGACTGCGACTTATTTTTCTATTTTTATAAATATTCCAAAACGGAGAAATATTGCCTTAAAAACTGTTTTGGAGTCGGTTTACTTACCTACCACATACCTATTCCTTTTCGGAGTCTGAAACGTTCCGGAAAGTGTCTCTTATGTATTCCTCCGGGGTTACGGTTTCAATAACATTGGTTTCAACATTTATATGATTACCTGAGATATAATGTTTGATTCTTTGACCGTTCACCACCTTCGGGTTTGTGCCTTCAAAGTTGTTGATTTTTATGGCACCAGAACGATAGACCTCCTCGATAACGTAGGGGCCTTTCCATTTAGAGAGAAGTTTTCCTGCAAAAAATCTTAAACGAGAGTTGTATAGCAATACATAATCACCTACGTTAAACTCACGCTTTTGTATTCCTTTGTCATGCCATCTTTTAACTTTTTCTTTAAACAACTTGGCATTTTCATAAGCTTGGGTTCTCCATTCATCAAGTGAGCTAATATCAAATAACCTCTTCTCACCGGCAAGTTTGAAATCATAGTTGAGCTCTTTAATAGCCCAATATGCCTTATGTTCTAGTTCGAGAGGTAAGTGACATGCTTTTCCAGAAACCATTTTATACGGAGACATACCCATAGGATTTTTATATGCAGTTCTATAGGCCCATAATGCATCATCAAGTTTCTTGGACCAATTCTTTCTAGACCTATTGACAGTCTTTTGCAAAATTAATTTGAGCTCTCTATTACTCAATTTTACTTGACCACTAGACTATGGGTGATAAGGAGATGCAATTCTATGATTAACATCATACTTAGCAAGCATTTTACGGAAAGCACCATGAATAAAATGTGAACCACCATCAGTCATTGAATATCTAGGGACTCCAAACCTCGGAAAAATAACTTCCTTAAGCATCTTAATAGAAGTGTTATGATCAGCACTACTAGTTGGAATAGCTTCTACCCACTTAGTAACATAATCAACAAAGAACTAAAATGTGTGTATATCCATTAGAGGCAGGAAAAGGTCCCATATAATCAAAGCCCCAAACATCAAATGGTTCAATAACAAGTGAATAATTCATAGGCATTTCTTGACGTCTACTAATATTACCAATTCTTTGACATTCATCACAAGATAAGACAAACTTACGGGCATCCTTGAAGAGAGTAGGCCAATAAAAACCGGATTGCAATACCTTATGTGCAGTTCTATCTCCAGCGTGGTGTCCTCCATAAGCTTCGGAGTGACACTTGCGTGAGATATGTTCCTGTTCATGCTCAGTACACAACGTCTAATAATACCATCTACTCCTTCTTTATAAAGATGTGGGTCATCCCAAAAGTAATGTCTCAAATCATAGAAAAACTTTTTCTTTTGCTGGTATGTGAAACTAGGTGGTATAAATTTAGCCACAATGTAATTAGCATAATCAACATACCATGGAGTGCTACGAGAAGTATTTATGACATTTAGTTGCTCATCAGGAAAGCTATCATCAATAGGTAGTGGGTCATCAAGAACATTTTCTAACCTAGACAAGTTGTCTGCAACGGGGTTCTGAGCTCCCTTTCTATCAACAATATGCAAATCAAATTCTTGTAGCAAGAGAACCCATCTAATAAGTCTACGTTTAGCATCTTTCTTTTCCATAAGATATTTAATAGCAGCATGATCAGTGTGAATAGTTACTTTAGAATCAACAATATAAGGTCTGAACTTATCACAAGCAAATACAAATGCTAAGAATTCCTTTTCAGTTGTAGCATAATTTCTGTGAGCATTGTCTAGAGTCTTACTAGCATACTGGATAACATTTAATTTCTTATCAACTCTTTGCCCTAGAACAGCACCTACAGCATAATCACTAGCATCACACATAATTTCAAAGGGTAAATTCCAATCAGCTGGCTGAACAATAGGTGCAGAGATCATTGCTTTCTTAAGTATTTCAAATGCTTCTACACAATCATCATCAAAGACAAATGGTATATCTTTTTGTAATAAATTGGTCGAGGTCGAGAAATTTTTGAGAAGTCCTTAATGAACCTCCTATAAAAACCGGCGTGACCAAGGAAACTTCTTATACCTTTGATGTCCTTGGGACATGTCATCTTTTCAATAGCATCAACCTTGGCCTTATCAACTTCAATACCTCTTTCAGAAACTTTATGCCCCAAGACAATACCTTCATTAACCATAAAGTGGCACTTTTCCCAATTCAAGACAAGATTAGTTTCTTCACATCTCTACAAAACTCGATCAAGGTTGCTCAAGCAATCATCAAAGGAGGATCCATAGACGGAAAAGTCGTCCATGAAAACCTCACAAAATCTTTTCACAAAAGTTAGAGAATATAGCCATCATGCATCTTTGAAAGGTAGCAGGTGCATTACATAAACCAAAAGGCATACGTCTATAAGCAAAAGTACCAAAAGGGCAAGTAAAAGTAGTCTTTGATTGATCATTGGGCGACACGGTATTTGAGAGAAACCGAATAACCATCTAGAAAGCAAAAATGTGTATGTTTGGATAATCTTTCTAGCATTTGATCAATAAAAGGTAAGGGGTAATGATCTTTCTTAGTAGCCTTATTTAATTTACGGAAATCAATTACCATCCTATAACCTGTAATAATTCTCTGCGGAATCAATTCATCTTTATCATTAGGAACAACGGTAATACCTCCCTTCTTTGGAACACAATGGACAAGACTTACCCACTGGCTATCAGCAACGGGATAAATTATACCTGCCTCAAGGAGCTTTAGTATTTCCTTTCTTACCACTTCTTTCATTTTAGGATTCAGCCGTCGTTGATGATCAATAACTGGTTTGGCATCTTTCTCCAAATTTATTTTATGTTGACATAGAGTGGGACTAATGCCCTTAAGATTATCAAGAGTATGTCCAATAGCAGCACGGTGCTTCTTCAGAGTTTTCAATAATCTCTCTTCTTCATGCTCTGAAAGGTTAGCACTAATAATAATAGGATATATCTTCTTTTCATCAAGATAAGCATATTTAAGATTATCAGGCAACGGTTTAAACTCAAACACGGGATCACCCTTGGGTGGAGGAGGATCCTAAGATTTCAACAGGCAAATTGTGTTTCAGAATGGGTTCCTGCTTAAAGAATACTTCATCTATTTACCTTCTTTCATTCATAAACATATCATTTTCATGGTCTAGCAAATATTGTTCTAAAGGATCACTAGGAGGTACGGCAATAGAAGCAAGACCAATAATTTCATCCTTACTAGGCAATTCTTCTTCACGGTGTTGTCTACTAAATTTAGAGAAATTAAACTCATGAGACATATCACCCAAACCAATAGTAACAACATTCTTTTCACAGTCTATCTTAGCATTAACAGTGTTCAAGAAGGGTCTACCAAAAATAATGGGACAAAAGCTATCTTGTGGGGAACCAAGAACAAGAAAATCAGCAGGATATTTAGTTTTCCCACACAAGACTTCAACATCTCTAAAAAAATTCCCATTGCTGATATAGTATCTCTATTGGCAAGTTTAATTGTGACATCAATACCTTCTAACTCAGCAGGTGCAATTTCATGCTTAATTTCTTCTTATAAAGTATGCGGTATAACACTAGCACTAGCACCCATATCACATAAGCCATGATAACAATGATCTCCTATTTTAACAGAAATAACAGGCACGCCTACCACAGGTCTATGTTTATCTTTAGCACAAGGTTTGGCAATTCTAGCGGTTTCACCGCAGAAATGAATAACATGCCCGTCAATATTATCGGCTAAGAGATCTTTAACAATAGCAATATTAGGTTCAACTTTAATTTGCTCAGGAGGTGTATAAGTTCTAATATTGCTTTTACGAACCACAGTTGAAGCTTTAGCATGATCCTTTATTCTAACAGGGAAAGGTGGTTTCTCAACATAAGGAGCAGGAACAACATGATCATTATAAGTGACAATCTTTTCTTCAACTTTAGTAGGTGCGGCTACTTTTACTTCTATGGGAGGATGATATTTAAACCACTTCTCCTTGGGGAGATCAACATAAGTAGCAAAAGATTCACGTAAAGAAGCTACTATCTCGTAGTCAAGTCCATATTTAGTGCTAAATTTACGAAAACGCTTCGGTATCCATAAAAGATTTAACACAATCAAACGTTGGTGTCATACCTGACTCCTTACCTTCGTCGAGATCCCAATCTTCAGAGTTGCGTTTAATTATATCCAATAAATTCCATTTGAATTCAATAGTCTTCATCATAAAAGAGCCAGCACAAGAAGTATCGAGCATGATGCGATTGTTTTCAGAAAGCTGAGCATAATTTTTTTGAAGAATTATTTATTTTGAGAGCTCATGATTGGGGCATGAATATAACATTGATTTAAGCCTCCCCCAAGCTTGAGCGATGCTTTCTCCTTCACGAGGCCAAAAATTATATATATAATTGCGATCACGATGAACAAGATGCATAGGATAATACTTCTGATGAAATTCCAATTTCATTCGTTTATAGTTCCATGATCCCGTGTCATCACATAGCCTATACCATGTCGATGCATCTCCCTTCAAAGATAAAGGGAAGACCATCTTCTTAATAACATCATCGGGTATACCTGCAAGCTTAAATAATCCACAAACTTCATCCACATATATTAGGTGCTCATCAGGATGCTTTGTTCCATCTCCTACAAAAGGATTATCTAGCAGTTTTTCTAACTTACCCGAAGGAACTTAAAAAGGAACATTTTCATTTTTAGTAGGTTCAGTAGGTTGAGGAGCAATTCTTTGCTCTACTGGTCGGGGTGAAGGTACCCCGAACAAGCCCCTCAGAGGATTACTTTCCATAGTAACAAGTGACAGTAAATTTCAGCACACTATATAAATTTTTCCTTACCAAATTCCACCTACCAAAGGCGCTTCAGTCCCCGGCAACGGCGCCAGAAAAGAGTCTTGATGACCCACAAGTATAGGGGATCTATCGTAGTCCTTTCGATAAGTAAGAGTGTCGAACCCAACGAGGAGCAGAAGAAAATGATAAGCGGTTCTCAACAAGGTATTCTCTGCAAGCACTGAAAAAAGAGGTAACAGATAGTTTTGTGATAGGATAATTTGTAACGAGCAACAAGTAACAAAAGTAAATAAAGTGCAGCAAGGTGGCCCAATCCTTTTTGTAGCAAAGGACAAGCCTGTACAAACTCTTATATAAGGAAAAGCGCTCCCGAGGACACATGGGAATATCGTCAAGCTAGTTTTCATCACGTTCATATGATTCACGTTCGGTACTTTGATAATTTGATATGTGGGTGGACCGGTGCTTGGGTGTTGTTCTTACTTGAACAAGCATCCCACTTACGATTAACCTCTATTGCAAGCATCCGCAACTACAACAAAAGTATTAAGGTAAACCTAACGATAGCATGAAACATATGGATCCAAATCAGCCCTCATTTAAGCAACGCATAAAGTAGGGTTTAAGCTTCATCACTCTAGCAACCCATCATCTACTTATTACTTCCCAATGCCTTCCTCTAGGCCCAAATAATGGTGAAGTGTTATGTAGTCGACGTTCACATAACACCACTAGAGGCTAGAGAACATACATCTCATCAAAATATCGAATGAATACCAAATTCACATGACTACTAATAGCAAGACTTCTCCCATGTCCTCAGGAACAAACATAACTACGCACAAAGCATATTCATGTTCATAATCAGAGGGGTATTAATATGCATATAGGATCTGAACATATGATCTTGCACCAAATAAACCAACTAGCATCAACTACAAGGAGTAATCAACACTACTAGCAACCTACTAGTACCAATCCCGGACTTGGAGACAAGAATTGGATAAAAGAGATGAACTAGGGTTTTGAGAGGAGATGGTGCTGGTGAAGATGTTGATGGAGATTGCCCTCTCCCGATGAGAGGAGCGTTGGTGATGACGATGGCGATGATTTCCCCCTCCCGGAGGGAAGTGTCCCGGCAGAACAGCTCTCACGAGCCCTGGATTGGTTCCGCTAAGGTTCCGCCTCGTGGCGGCGGAGTTTCGTCCCGAAAGGTTGCTTATGATTTTTTTCCTCGACGAAAGACCTCATATAGCAGAAGATGGCCATCGGAGAGCCAACAGGCGGCCCACGAGGCAGGGGGGCACGCCCTGGGGGGTAGGGCGCGCCCCCACCCTCGTGGCCAGGTGGGTCCCCCTCTGGTGAACTTCTTCCGCTCAATATTTTTCATTATTTCCAAAAATGAATTTCGTGGAGTTTCAGGACTTTTGGAGTGGTGCAGAATAGGTCTCTAATATTTGCTCCTTTTCCAAATTTCTGTAATTCCAAATGCCGACATTCTCCCTCTTTATGTAAACCTTGTAAAATAAGAGAGAATAGGCATAAGTATTGTAACATAACGTGTAGTAACAGCCCATAATGCAATAAATATCGATATAAGAGCATGATGCAAAATGGATGTATCAGGTAACAGGAGGCGGGGGACACAATGTTTACCCAGGTTCAAGCCCTCTCGATGGAGGTAATACCCTACTTCCTGCTTGATTGATCTTGATGATATGAGTATTACAAGAGTTGATCTACCACGAGATCGTAGAGGCTAAACCCTAGAAGCTAGCCTATGGTATGATTGTTCTTGTCTCTGAGACTAAACCCTCCGGTTTATATAGACACCAGATGGGGCTAGGGTTACACAGAGTCGGGCCATAAGGGAGGAGATCTACATATCCGTATTTCCAAGCTTGCCTTCCACGCGAAGGAGAGTCCCATCCGGACACGGGATGAAGTCTTCAATCTTGTATCTTCATAGTCCAACATTCCGGCCAAAGGATATAGTCCGGCTGTCCGAAGACCCCCTGATCCAGGACTCCCTCAGTAGCCCCTGAACCAGGCTTCAATGACGATGAGTCCGACGCGCAGATTTGTCTTCGGCATTGCAAGGCGGGTTCTTCCTCCGAATACTCCATAGAAGATTTTGAACGCGAGGATAGTGTCCGGCTCTGCAAAATAAGTTCCACATACCACCGTAGAGAGAATAATATTTCCACAAATCTAATCTGCTGACGACCTTTCATAACATGACATCACACCACGACCTGACCATTACTCGAACCGTTTTTCTCAATCAGCCCGCCATCGCACGTTTCGTGAGGCGATTTTATTGGCATGTCTTGTCAGAGTAGAGATCGTGTCCCCTTATTATGGGATTCTCATCAATACGGACGTGGGTAACCCAATCGTGCCCATTGGTATGACTCCTCGATTTTAGGCAAGTCCCAAACGGACACAAGGAGGACGCTTGATATTCACCCTCTTTATAAAGAGACCAAGGCCCGTCCTTTTTTCCCTCGCACTCCATTGAATCCTTCCCCCGCCTCGAATTCCAACACCCAAGGCTCAGGTCAGGCGCTTCGGACCTTCAACATGTCCGGATCCAACCTTCAAGGTCGGTGGATGCCTTCCTCCGTCACAGACGAAGACATCAAGAAGCTAAGAGAGGCCAGGTATTTGACCGATGAAATCTCGCACAGGTTGCCTGCTCGAGGGCAGGTCATTCCCACTCCCGAACCCGGCGAGAGCGTTGTATTCATCTCCCACTTCCTCCAAGGGCTAGGCCTTGTTCTAGATCCCTTTGTTAGGGGGCTCATGTTCTATTATGGGTTGGATTTCCATGACCTGGCCCCGGATTCCATTCTTCACATCTCGTCGTTCATCGTCGTGTGTGAGGCATTCCTCCGCATTACCCCACACTTCGGCCTGTGGCTCAAGACTTTCAATGTGAAGCCGAAGATGATTGAGGGGCGACACGCAGAGTGCGGCGGTGCCGCAATAAGCAAAAGCGCTGATGTTTCGTGGCCAGAGGGTTCCTTCCCGGAGGTGTCCAGCTTATGGCAACGAGAGTGGTTTTATATCACAGCTCCCCTGGGTACCAAGTGGGTGGCCGCCCCTGCCTTTCGCTCGGGCTCCCCGCCATAACTAACGTCATGGATCAACAAGGGGCTGGACTGGGGGCCAGTAAATGATGTGTCGATATTGTAGAGTCACATCCGAGATCTCCTCGAGAGAGATGTCAGCCTGGTCACGGTAATGCAAGTCATGCTAGTTCGTCTAGTCCCGCCTTGCAAACGTCCCCTCCGAATGTGGGAATTCAACCCAGAAGGACCGCGAACTATTCAGCACTTCCTCGGCATGACGCTCGAAGAGATGTACAAATTGTTCTTCGGACCACAAATAAGGTGTCCGGACACCACCGAGGATGCGGGTCTGAGCTGCAATCGTTCAAATACCCAAGTAAGTAATCCCGTGGCTGAATACGCTGTCTTTTTATTTATCACAACATCTTTCTGAAAAGTCGCTCTTTGACCAAGACAGGGTGACAAAGGCGAAGATGATTAGGTGTTCGCCCCCCCTTCCTGAAGGCTCAGCAGATCCAGTACTGGCCAGAATGCTCGAGTCGGCACCTTATCAGGCGCCCTTAGGGGAAGATAAAGGGGGGAATAAGGAGGCTGAAAGCGGGCCTCACTCACTATTCATCCAAACCGGGGGAGTTAGCGCCTCTGCGAAGGAGGATAACCGGGGAGGAGAATCTAAAATTCCCTCTCCCCAAGGAAGGAAGAGGACCACTCTGAAGACCCGAAAACAAAGGTTTCCAAACGGGGGAAGAAATCTTCGCCAGAGGGTCCTGCCTCGGAAGGTACCCTTGCCGCACAGTGCCCGCAAGGGGGTCAGCCCTCCACCGAGCTGTAAGTAAACAAAAAGCACTTAATAATAAAAATGTCCTGCTTTACTTCTGAGAACAATAACCGAAGCATATATCTTGTAGTTCGGATCGTAGCCCTTCTCGACAGAGTTCGTCTTCGAGGGATCTTCTTTCGGAGATGATGGAGAGTGAAACACCTCCCATGCCTCCCGCCTCATGAGGTGGGCGACCACAATTAATAAATCACGGAGGACTTATCCTGATCCGCCAATGCCAGAGGGTAATCCTTTGGCCGCCCAAAGTCCTCAGTATTCGGCTCCTGAAGAGAGCAACATAAAGAGTCCGGAACCGTCCGGTGTGATCGAACGCACTGAAGGATCTTCTGGAGCAAGCGGCTATCTCAGAAGCACATCGTACGCTAATGGGTACGGTGGTTGAGAGGATTTCATCCGCTGAAAGCGGGCTGCATGAAGCTTTTATGAGTCTGCTGAAAGGCTTTGAGGTACGTGAAATAGTTTTTTACAGTAACGCACACGTTAGGTGTGCCCTATGCAGATAGTAGCCCCTGAGACTCTGGTTGCTGCCGAGAACGGCGGCAAACAGAGGATCATAGTCCCAGGTAATAATCAAGCCGCCTTCATGTGCAGGTGGCTGAAGGTCCGGTGGCTAGCCGGACTGGTGAGTTTGCCGAGCTGAAGCGGCAACTTGATGCAGCAGATGCCGACATCGTGCTTGTCAACAAGCGGCTCGACGAGGCACAGAGTATGTGATTTCTCCGGTGATCAACACATAGTAAGAGGAGCATGATGGTAGTATCTTTAATATGTTGTGACTGCAGATGGAGCTGCCGTTGTGGAGACCCTTCGGGCGGAACTTGCCCGAGCCAAGGAACAAGCCAGGAATAGTGATGCGGCCGCTCTAAAGGCGGTTGAAGAGCTGAGGGCCGAACAGGCTGCGCATTGCCAAAGCAAGGAAAAAATAGCCAAGATGGCTGTTGAGTTGAAAGATGCCGCCGACCGTTACCAGCTTCTTGAAAAAGAAAGCCGAGCGAAGGCGACGGACCTGGAGAAGGCCATGGTAGCAACCAAGGAGCCCCGGTCTAAAATCAGAGCGGTGAAGGAGGAATTGCGTCAAGCTGGAGATATCGCGGCTAGGCAGCCCTTTTTATTGCGGACGAAGTTCGGAGATCCGAAGTATGCCCCTCTTGATCAACTATGGATTTCTGCAAACGCATACGTGGATTTGGCGGCCAGTGCTGCTGATGCGGCCGAGTACTTCAAGAATCAAAAAGATCGTGAAGTGGAAAAGTTGTTCTGGTCACAGTTCCATGTTCCAGTGCGTCCGCTGCTGTTGAATGAGCAAATGGCCGAGTGGGCCGAGCTCCATAGGTTGTCCGGGCTTGCCATGAGATCTGTTGTGGATCATCTGTGGCCGGGAGGGCCAAGGCCGAATAGTTATTTTGGTTTAGTGCAATAGTTCCTTGGTGATGTGCCGCACATCGACCTATGAAGAGGTCGGCGTGCATAGAGGGTGCGCGGATGGCACTTGCCCATGTCAAGACATACTGGGCGGAAATGGAGGCCACCGCTATTGCAACCCAAAGTTCGGCCGTGGGCCGAGTATCTGCCGAGCACTACTTTGAAGAAGTCCTTGAAGGCGCTCGTTCAATAGAGGCTCGATTTCGAAGAATATTATGTTCTAGTGACATGTATTCCCATTGTAAAAACAATGTTTTATTAAATTATAAAGGCTGTGTTTATACTTTTGCCTGAAAGTATTATGATGCCTCTTGTGCGGCTGTTTACGTATATATGTATATAACCTGAAAGTTTGCAGTCGTCGGCTTCAGCCCCCACGCATATAATGTGGGGGTGTTCGCAAAAAATGTGTTTTCACACTTTATCCAACATCTTGGTCCATTAAGGAGGTGGTAGCGCAACGAACGAGGCAATCAGACTATATTGCTTTAACACTTTCACTTAGCCATAGGAGTTTGACGGTGGGACTACTAGATAGCCCCTGGTACCTCCGCGCTTGTCCGAATACGGGGCACGTACGTGCATGACCGGGAAATGGCCCTTCGTTAATGCGGAGGAATCCCGAAGATTCCGCTAAGTCATCGAGTGGTTGACCAGTCTCGCGCTTTATCATGACAGTCACTTTTCGGCTTTCTCTACTGAGGTGCTCATCCGGATGAACTAGGGCACAATCGCAGTAGTTCTCCCGGTGCCACCCTAGCCGATAGAGCGGAACGTAAGGTAGCAAAACACGGGAGCCGGGCAAACCCAACATTTAACCAAAGACATGATTCGGAGCTGATGCATATAAGGCCAAACTCGCGATGTCGAACACTCCCTAAGGTATTCGGTCTTTATAACATATGTCGGGCTGAGCAATGCCCTTGATAATTAACCCCGAGTGTCCAGGTACGTGCAATGTTCTGACATGGCGAAATGCCAATAACTCAGCATCCTTCTCGGTTATGCTAAGTATCCGGAGGATGTGAACAACAAGAGACGGTAAAAATGGTTTACGCAGGGTCTTAATCTAAAAAGAAACCTTTGAGTGGGTCCCTGCTGCACGTCTGCGCCTGTGTCTCCATTGTGCCGTATCCTGGACGGGTGTGGCACGATTGTCATCTGTAGAAGAGAAGAACTTAGGTGAAAGTTGTCGTGCGAAATATTGGTTATTCTCGATAAACCATGAAAAAATTAATACGCGGGAAGCCCCTGGTTCCGTCTATGGGGCTATAACCATCGAAGGTTCGCGGGTTTATCTAAGCTGTTATAGCTGGTAATGCGCCGGACTCGTCTAGCCGTGTCCGCGGTCTTGACGACCGACCCTTTATTCTGGTTGGAGAGGTCATTTAGTGTTCGGCTGTTAAAGCCGTCGCACATTCTTCTGCTCGTAAGGAACGTTCAATATTTCTGCTAATGGTGATGATGCCACGTGGACCGGGCATCTTAAGCCTGAGGGAAGCGTAGTGCGGTACTGCATTAAAACGAGCGAAAGCCGCTCTTCCGAGTAGTGCTTGATAGCCACTTTAGAATGGAGCGATGTCGAAGGCTAACTTTTCGCTTCGGAAGTTGTCGGGAGAACCGAATACAACCTCTAGTAATAGAGAGCCCGTGCAGCGGGCCTTTGGGCCTGGTATTACTCCCTTGAAGGTAGTATTACTGTGGCTGATTTTTGTCGGGACTATCCCCATTTCGCGGACTGTGTCCTCATATATCAGATTAAGACTACTGCCATCGTCCATAAGGACTCGTGTGAGATGGTATCTGTTTATTATTGGGTCTAACACCAAGGCAGCTAATCCTTCGTGCTGGATGCTTGTCGGGTGATCCCTGCAATCAAAAGTGATCGGGCAGGCCAACCAGGGGTTGAACTTAGGGGTGACGGGCTCTACGGCGCGTGTGTCTCGGAGTGCATGTTTGCTTCTCCTCTTCGTCACGTGGATCATGTTTACTGTTTCAACCTCTGGTGGGAATTTTTCTGTCCTCCAGTGCTTTGCTGGCGAGGTTCGTCCTCGTCTTTGCTTGGTGTCTCCCTCCCCTTGTGTTCGGCGTTTATCTTACCGGCCTGCTTGAAGACCCAGCATTCTCTGTGGGTGTGATTTGCAGGTTTATCGGGGGTGCCATGGATCTGACATAGTTTGTCTAGAATCTTGTTTAGGCTGGACGGTCCATCTCTGCTGCCTTTAAAAGGCTTTTTTCGCTGACCTGGTCGAGAGCCCCTGAATCTGGCGTTTACCGCCGTATTATCTAGGTTGTCTTCTTTATTTCGACGCTTGCTTTTACTGTGTCGTGGTTTTCCATTGCCATCCCTTACTTCGGATGTGCTTGGGTCGCTGGTGCTACTGCGGGCTAACCAGCTATCTTCGCCCATGCAAAAGCGGGTCATGAGGCTTGTCAGGGCTGCCATTGTTCTCGGTTTTTCTTGGCCGAGGTGTCTGAAGCCATTCTGCCCTGACGCCGTGCTTGAAAGCTGCTAAGGCTTCAAGCGTCCGGCAATCGACGATTTATTTGGTTCTTCTTAGTGAGAAACCTGTTCCAAAGCTTTTCGGGCTGACTCTCCGGGCTGTTGAATTATATGACTTAAATCGTCTGCATCCGGAGGTCGGACATAGGTCCCTTGAAAATTAGCCCGAAAAGCATCCTCGAGCTCCTCCCAACTTCCAATTGAGTTTTCAGGGATTTTTTTCAGCCAATGCCGAGCTGGTCCTTTAAGCTTGAGGGGCAAGTACTTGATGGCGTGGAGATCGTCTCCGTGAGCCATATGGATATGGAGGATAAAGTCCTCAATCCAGACCCCAGGGTCTGTGGTCCCGTCGTACGCCTCTATGTTCACTGGTTTGAATCCTTCTGGAAATTCGTGGTCCAGCACCTCATCGGTGAAACATAGGGGGTGTGCGGCACCCCTGTATTTGGATGTATCACGGCGTTCGGACGGTTGTAGTATTCGGTTTTGATTTTGTGCCAGAGCGCTCTTCCTAGATCCATAGATGGATCTGGTCACGTCGGTCTTCTGATGCAAGTCATCATGTGAAGCGTGTGCTGACTTATGTGCGGCCTTGTTGGCCGCTCTATTGTGGCCACAAGGTGGTTGATCCGACCGGTCGGCCGTTTTATTTTTCGGCTGTGTGGGCTCTAAGGCCTCATCATCAAATTCAGGTAACAATTTGCGCTTTGGATAGCTCTTTGTGTGGTGACTACCACCATACTTTTCTTCATTGTCGAGCACTTTGTTCCATCTACTGTTGAGCGAATTCTGTGCGGCCTTGAGCCTTTGCTTCTGCTTCTTCAGACTCCTCGCGGTGGCAATAAGCCTTCTGCGGAGGTTCTCTTGTTCCAAGTGCCTTTCCGGGATGATGTGTGCATCTTCGTCCGGACTATTTTCCTCTCCGGAGGGAGGTTGATGATCTTTATCCTTGGCGTCGCCGTGTTCGGACAGCGGATCCGTACTATATTCGCTGTTTGCTGGTTCATCCTGCTCTGCCGCTGGGTCAATGTGGTCGTCGTTTCCTCTGGAGTGGACTGGGGTGTTATTTCCTCTTTCGTTGTTATCGTTGTTTTTGCTGCGGCGCGATTTGGAGCGGCGCCTACGCCGACACTTTGCTTGCTTCTCGATGGAGCTGTTCTTCGCTGCATCCTTCCGTTCCTCGTCATTGTTTTCTTTGGGTGTATCCACCATGTATATGTCATGTGATGAAGTAGCTGTCCAGCGCCCTGTGGGCGATGGTTCCTGTTCTTCTCCTACATCGTCTTCCATGCCGTCAATGTCTGCGGAGTCGAAATCGAGCATGTCGGTTAAATCGTCGTCAGTGGCTACTAAGTGGGTGGTGGGTGGCAGCGAATTTCTTCATCGTCCGCATCCCATTCTAGCCGGACATAGTTCGGCCAAGGTTCTCCTAACAAGGAGAGAGACCTTAACGAATTTAGCACGTTGTCAAAGGGCGAGTGTTGTAAGATATCCGCAGAGGTGAACTCCATGATCGGCGCCCAATCGGATTCGATGGGCATGGACGTAGGTGGCTCGGAGTCCGTAGCCAAAGACGAATCCAGTGGTTCGGCAACACGGCTCTCGTAAGGGGTGAAGTCAGTATCCGGTTCTATCGCCACTGAAAGTGCGGCCTCCATGACGGGGTCTATCCACCCGTCCTCGGATGGCGCAATTTGCTCCGGTTTGAGGGCCGGAGTAGTTGCAGGTGTGATCTCCCGAACGCTGTCCGGTGGCAAAGCTAAATCATGCTCGTCGTGATCGTGCGGCGCACTTGACGTGGGCTCGAATCCGTCGAAGATCAAATCTCTGCGGATGTCGGCAGTGTAGTTCAAGTTTCTGAACCTGACCTGGTGGCCACGGGCGTAACTCTTGATCTGCTCCAGATGGCCAAGCGAGTTGGCCCGCAGTGCGAAGCTGCCGAATACGAAGATCTGTCTGGGGAGGAAAACCTCACCCTAGACCGCATCGTTACCGATGATCGAAGGAGCCATCAAGCCCTACGGTGACGGCACAGTGGAACTCTCAATGAAAGCACCAATGTCGGTGTCAAAACTGGTGGATCTCGGGTAGGGGGTCCCGAACTGTGCGTCTAAGGCGGATGGTAACAGGAGGCAGGGGACACAATGTTTACCTAGGTTCGGGCCTTCTCGATGGAGGTAATACCCTACTTCCTGCTTGATTGATCTTGATGATACGAGTATTACAAGAGTTGATCTACCACGAGATCGTAGAGGCTAAAGCCTAGAAGCTAGCCTATGGTATGATTCTTCTTGTCCTACGGACTAAACCCTCCGGTTTATATAGACACCAGAGGGGGCTAGGGTTACACAGAGTCGGTTACAAGGGAGGAGATCTACATATCCGTATTGCCAAGCTTGCCTTCAACGCCAAGGAGAGTCCCATCCGTACACGGTACGAAGTCTTCAATCTTGTATCTTCATAGTCCAACAGTCCGGCCAAAGGATATAGTCCGGCTGTCCGGAGACCCCCTGATCCAAGACGCCCTCAGTGAACCTAAACTAACTACGGCCTGTCGCTTGAAAACCGAAACAGGTACACCTGGGCCTGACACTCCGGCCACTCGTCGTATATATACTCCTGGCGTAGCACTTCTTCGCCATTGATGATCTATGCACCTGCATCGTCACATGAGTCGATGATATGCAACATATATAGTTGAGCAATAGAAAGAGACAGACTTGGCAAAAATAGAAGCAACATATCATAAGCATAAATAACAAAGTTGATCATACCCAAAATGCCCTAACTAGAGTGATCGTCGCTAGTCGAGGAGGATGGTTTAATTACATCACAACTAAAGTTTCGTCGTGCATAACTCAAAGTTTCGTCATACAGAAAGTATGGACTAAACGGACACATTTTCATATATCGAAAATCACTCCAACATGTCGTGCCATCCATACAAGTCAGGGAGATAGTCCCCGAGCCTAGTGAAGTCCCTGAGCCTAGTGAAAGGCTTCAGGTCGAGACGCTGAGAGGCTACCCGTGTTCGGACATCTTCCCGCGACATTTGTCCTTCTTCGTAGAACATCCCTGTTTTTCCGACGACCTCCTTCATGATGATTTGGGCAAGTTCATGCTGGATGTGATAAAACTCAGCTCGAAGTCGATGATCCTCGATATCTCCTACGTTCTTTGCCCATTGCAGAATATGGGCATCACCGGATGTAGGTGACATGCGAAGGTTCTGGTGATCACGTCTGTACTCCAGCATGTGGTGTAGGACATAGAATCCATCGTTAAGAGAATCACTCGGTTGCTGGATGCAGCAGAAGTCGGTCTTATGGCCAAAGGCAAGCCTGTCGCCCCTTCTCTTCTTGTCCTGGACCTCTCCACCCCGTGCTTCGTAGTAAAACATAGCACTGTTGAGAACATCCTTGATGTGGGTGTAATCCTTTTTGTTAATGTTCTTTGATGAGTCCAAGTAAAGAGCGTGGAAGTATCAGGGGTAGAGGATGATGAGGACGGCGCGCCCGCTGCTGCGCAAAATAAGTACACCTCAAATTAATTAGCCTCCACCGTGCAAATGAACGATTGAAATCGAAGGAAGGATATCCGCGCAGATGACTTACAGGGGATGATAAGGCACGAGAATCGCCTCCTTGTCCTTATTGGCGAGCATGAAATTGACGATGTATTCCCTCGCGTATTCACGGTGCTTTGCGCAGACTCCCAAGAAGCCCTCGTGCATGAAGTACGGGTTAGCGACACAAATATGAGGTATCTGCTCAACCTCGATGATGTAGTTCATGTGCAAGGCATAAAGGCGGACAAACGTAAAATCCAGCTTCTTCACGTGAAACATGTCGAATATGTAATCGAATAGAAGGAAGAACTTATCCGCGGGGAAGAAGTCGACGTACGACAATTGCCGCGAAACGTTAACCACGTAGAGTGGGTATCCTGGATCTTTCGAGGCGATGAGGCCTTTCTCTATCCGCAGCACATCGTCATGAAGTCTCCTTAGATCGCCGAATCTGGCCCCTAGCGCTGCTGCAGGTAGGATTGGTTAACCGGGGATATGCAATTTATCCGCACCGGGGATATCTATACGGTCTTGAACCCGAGGCTGCTGAGGTGGCTGGATCATAGAATCAGCTTTCTTGCCTTTCCTCGATCTCTTCCTAGGCTTCTTTGCTGGAAGATCGTCTATAATACGTTGAGCCTCCGGAGGCGGCAATTCAGGCACCGACTCATGACGCTCAAACCCTGAGTAGGCGCCAGTATAGACATACTGTTGAGTGCCATCGTAATCCTCATCCTCATCCATGGAGACATCATCAGCGACTAATGGAGCCTCTTCCTTACCCCGTCCGCTATCACCCAACCGGCACCCGACGCTAATTGGGTAGGTGGGGTGTTGATGTTCATACCTTGCTGAGGCTGCGTGCTCGTGGGTGTGCTCCTGGCCGCCTCCAGACGAAGCTGATTCTTTGGCCACAACAGGACCCACCCATTGCAACAATCACTAAGCTGACGTGGGGTCTTGTCGTCATCTCCCCCTAGTACCAGAGGAGGCAAATTCTCGTGGCCCGGTTTGACACTGCCCATGGAAACCTTGAAGACGTTCGGGGGGATCGGCCGGCTGTGGAACAATGGTTCCTTCGGCTTCATTATCGTCGCCTTCCCCACGTCCACCTTTTGGTCGCCTATGGTGTACAATATGGTGCACGGGGTTTCGTCAGCCTGCAAAGAAAAGTCTGCGACGTGAGACATCCGAAAGGCAAGGAAAACGGGAGATTATACATTTATTGAAGGGGGCCGGTGTGACAGATACCGTGAGGGCGTCGGGCTCAGCCAAAGACAAAGCACCGCCCAGCACGTCTGGCGCGGGAGAAGGTGCGGGAGCCGGTGCGGTAGCCGGTGCGGGAGCAGGTGCAGCTGCAGGTGCTGGTGCAACGCTAGTCAAGCTGCTCCCCAAGAAGTCATCAAGGGGAAAGTCCGCTGCAATTTTTTCTGGATTTTGCCTGGTCCAATTGAAGACGGCCGGAACCAAGGAAGTAGACATATCTACAACCATCTGTTTTGCGGCAGCTACCGCTGTTGCGACTGTCTGCGATGATTTCTTCTCAACCGCAATCTCAACCTTCTTGTCGATGTTTTCTTCGGTTAACTTCCGTCTTTCCTTTATCTCCTCCGTGGTCTCACTGTAGTACTTCTTCCACGTGGCGTCGTCTCCGACACTGTGCACGCGTCCATACGACGGTCGAGTATCCACCGGGAGTCGTTTCAATATGTTCAACGCCCGGTTGAATGGAGTGTCCCACTTGGGCCTCGCCAATGCCTCAGAAGGTGAGTCGCTTTCGGCCGCAATCCTATGATGCTCTCTCTGCAAAAGGCAGATCGTTTACAAATATGCATGACTAGCGTGTAGTCAAATTGATCAGAAACTAAAATTACCAGCAGTCTCATGAACTCCGTCGTGAGCGTGTTCGTCTCGAAAACCTTCTTCACTGGGTCCCAACGGTGCCGGGCCCTGAGGACGTCACGCTCCTGCAGGACGGTGAACTCCGCCAAGGGGTCTGGGATGCCCAGACTCGCGGCTTCCGTGTCCTCCTTGGCCCATATGGACCTCTTCCCGCCGTAACCATGGCTTCCGAGGTGGTGGCACCCAATGTTCCTCTGTTGAAGCCCCTTCATGTACTTCGACTTTTTTTTGGCATCTTCGGCCTCGCAAGTCGCCTTGAATATTTCAAATTACTTTTTCGTGATTGTCGGATTATCCTTTACAATCTCGGAGTAGGGTTCCTTTTGTCGACCATTGCTTTCACCCTTGTTTTCCAGGCGGCCAATGCGTCGCTAAACTTGGACATGGCGTGTTTGTTTATCTTCTTCATTGCCGGGTCCTTATCTGGATCTTTATAATCCTTTTCATTCCAGCCCGGGAACAAGAATATCTGGTGCAGCTTCTTTAGGAGGAGGGCCTCATATTATCTATCTTCTGTAGTTTCTCATCGTTGATGGTGACGGTTGTCCGTGCGATGCAGCCTATTTGATTGTCGTAACGCAGCGCTTCCTCGGGCGCGGTTGGCTCAAAATTGTCGTCGTCCACCGACGTGACCACCAGTCTAGTAGTCCTGAGTTTGTTAGGAAGCCGTTGCCTCTTTGCTTTCGGTTCTACACTGGCTCCGCTCCTCGAGGCAGCGTCGGCCTCAGTCTCAGCGCCGGTCTCAATGCCGGTCTGAGTCTCAGCACCAGTCTCAGTCTCAGCGCCGGTCTCAGTCTCACCACCGGTCTGCGTGTCGGTCTCAGTCCCCGATGCGACCGGTGAGCCCAGCAACAACATCGGTTGATCGTTGGCAAGGCTCAAAAATTAAATGCGCCTCCGTGTAGACGTCGTCGCAATTACCAGAACCCTGTCCTTCATTGTTGCTAGCCATGTTTCCTACGATTAAATCTAGTCAATTAATTCTAGACCTAATAAAATGAATAATGACATAAAAAGGCCTATGTTTTGCAGGAACGTTGACTTCTTCCCGGTGCGGCAAATCCCGGGCACTCGATATGTCCTAGTTTGTAGCACGAGTCATGCTGAAATTCACGGAAAACCTTTGCTAGAAAGTAGACAAATCGAGAACCTGAAATTTGCCGGAACGGAAATGAATCAACATTCCGGCAAAACATAGGCCACTCAGCTTCATTCCCTGGAAACAACAAAAGGCCACTTGGGCACAATCAAAACATGTGCAAACACAATTGAGGAATTTGCATATATCCCCCACTTCAAATTTGCATGTCCTAGCGTTTGACACTTCAAGAAAATCTACACAAATCTCATGCTCTCTCAAACTCAATTCAAACACTAAATATAGATTATATTTAGTTAACTACTGAACTGAACTTTACTCTAAACTAAACCCTACTGCCCTAATTAACATCTAGTTAAACAAACTCAATTTAAAAACTAAACCCTACTAAACTAATTAACATCTTCATTATCTACTACTTACATCTATTATTACCCTAACTAAAAAACATCAACATTATCTACTACTTAACATTAACATCTATTAACTAAAAAGGATGGGTGGGGGCTTACAGAGAGGGGAGAGACGGTGGCGGGTGACGGTGTCCTGGACTAGGGGGTACTCACCACGTCGTCTCCCGATCAGTTGGATTGGGCCGAGGACCCCCATGGCCGTATACTCATGGGCCAGTCCGGACAGCTGCCGCATACAAGGAAGATTCCACAAGACTTGGCGATCAAGATAAGGACTCCTCCCCACCGGCGCATTCGGCTAGGACTCTTGTTATCCTAGACCTCTGGTGCACTATATAAACCGAGGCCGGGCTAGTCGATAGATCACAATTACAATCATACCATCATAGGCTAGCTTCTAGGGTTTAGCCTCTACGATCTCGTGGTAGATCTACTCTTGTAGTACCCATATCTTCAATATTAATCAAGCAGGAAGTAGGGTTTTACCTCCATCGAGAGGGCCGAACACAGGTAAACATTGTGTCCCTTGCTTCCTGTTACCATCAGCCTAAGACGCACAGATCGGGACCCCCTACCCGAGATCCGCCGGTTTTGACACCGACATTGGTGCTTTCATTGAGAGTTCTGCTGTGTCGTCACAATAAGGCTTGATGGCTCCTTCAATCATCCACAACGATGCGATCCGGGGTGAGGTTCCCCCCCGGACAGATCTTCGCATTCGGCGGCTTCACACTGCGGGCCAATTAGCTTGGCCATCGGGAGCAGATCAACAGCTACGCCCCTGGCCACCAGGTCAGGTTCGGAAACTTGAACTACACGGCCGACATCCGCGGAGACTTGATCTTCGACAGATTCGAGCCCATGACAAAGCGCCGCATAGTCCCAATAAGCATGACTTTGATCTCGCCGTCGGCGGTGTTCGGGAGAACGCACTGCGATTACCACGGCCTTAGATCCTGAAGCGGTCGTGCCATCCGAGGATGGGGGGATAGACCCCGCCACGGAGGCCGCACACTCATCGGCTATAGAACCGAACACAGACTTCGCCTCCAATAAAGTCTGTGCCAACGGACCCTCGGACTTGTCTCCGGCTATAGGCTCCGAACCGCGCGCATCCGTGCCTATTGAACCTGATTGGGCACAGATTATGGAGTTCACCTCCGCAGATATCTTTCAGCACTCGCCCTTGGGCGATGTGCTAAGTTTATTGAAATATCTATCCCTGTCCGGAGACTCCCAGCCGAACTATGCCCGGCATTGACCACGTCATGACCTGCATCGGCAGGGCCGCACTGTTGCTTCTTCAAGCCGGTGTCCATCACGCCGACCTACTTCGACATCTCGGCTGGACCGGGGGCTTCGCCATCTTTTCATCAACCTACCCCAGGGACTTCAGCGTCACTAGCCGACCGGCTTCGTCACGTTAGCTGGACCGGAGGCTTTGCCTCGGCGAGCCAACCTTTACCAGCATCGCCATGCCGTCGCTTCGCCGCCCATCAGGCAATGAGAATGCGGATCGAGTCCCAATTTTGGGAGTCACTTTTCTTTGGATCGCTACAACAAATAGACCAGGTGCTATTAATCCTAGTATTTTTTTGCTTGTTTGGGTTTATTTTTCCAAAGGAATTATTACTCCAGTTTGTCCATCATCTGTACACAGGTTTATCAAATGGTGGCCGCATTAACGACGGTCGCATGGTGGTTCGGTCAGTTTCCATTACATAGTCCGTGACGCCGCATCCGGAACTCGGACCGACCTGAGAATTCAGACTTTGCCACGCCTTCACCGCGTCACGCCGTCGCCCTACATCGACATTGACTTCGGCGCCAGGCCATATTTCTTTTATTACTCACTTTGCATAAATTATTTATTATGCATCAATTTTTATTTTTTTAATTTATCATTATTACTATTATCTCCGGTTTGCACTATTTTTTGTGCGCAGGAAAATGATCCAGCCGGACTATATACTTTGGCGTCACCTCGGGACCGGCTTGGGGGATGGAACCTTGTCCCGCATCAAGCTCGGACCGCGTCATCAACACCGAACACATTAACCAGCTAAATTGCCTTCATGCTCAAAGTTTTAAATTTTTAACTTGTGTTCGGCTCGACCAAGCATTATACTTTTTTGGAAAAAAGTTGCTTGTAAAAAATTTCCTTGTCCAAACTTTGTTTGTGACGGACAAATTCAAATACCCCGATTACTTGGGGGCTCCCTTGCTGGAGCTTTTCCTCTTGCATATGATTATACTTGTACGTCGTCGTTCCTTGTTCGTGTATTATGCCACAATATGCACCATATTGACCTAAGTGATTTGCAAGCTGGGTTGCCTTGCTCCTGTGTTTACCCCTACGTTCTCGATTGTTCGGCTAGGGAGTAAAGGGAGCACCTCTGCGATTGTCACGATCGGGTCACCCAACCGGACCTCAAACTTGGTGAAGCCAAAAGTTAGCGCTCTTACTGTTTTCAATAATGGTCGGCACACAACGGAACTCATGAGTACAAAAAATCTATTGCACAAGTCTCATAGTAACAATGAGCACCAAAGAAAGGTACCGGTGGGGGTACTATTTTCTTCGAAGATGCTTCTTACACTTCGTTAGTAATATAGCATAAGTTCCCTGAGCGTGCTTTATGCATTACGACCTTATGGCCTGATTGCACAGTTATCGAAAACACCGTCGATATTCTCGGCAATTGGAGTACATAATACTTTTTGGTCCTTGACCGAAAAGGGAGAAGCCGACGGTCGGTTAAGACGCGTTTAAAGTCCGGGTGAACATAGATATGATATAAGTACTTCGGTACATACAATCATTCTTTTTCCCAAGTCATGTGGGGCCCTTAAATTAGTATGAGCTGTTTTTCTTCTTGGTCGTTGCAAAGTCTTTTTTCTATCACTCCTTTCTCGATGCAAGTGTGTGGTCAATAGCCGGATAGCCTTGCTTCTCTCTAAATCCGCTCGAGTGCAGTTTCCTAAACTAGCCTCGGAGAAGCACTCCGCCTTCGGGATAAGGAGGTTGAGGCCATAGGCTGACCCGCTTGGAGTCTTGAGATAGGATGTGTCATGTTAAAGCACGACAGAAGCACCTTTTTTTAAAAAAGAAGTCCAATTTTCGGATTGGCACCGAACACTTGATCTAGTTCGGACATTAAACTTTTGAATAAGTTTTTTGGCTTTTCGAGCCTATGGCACTTCTAAACTATTTGTGCGTTTCCAGCATTAGTCTCGCAATGCAACGCCGGACACCTTTAGGGATTCGGCAAAAACATTCTCGGATATTGCTTTATATGCATCGGTTTCGAAGTGTGTCTTCGGTCAATAGTTGGGTTGCCCGGCTCCTGTGCTTACCTCCTACGTTTCGCTTTGTTCGGCTAGGTGTGCAAAGGGAGAACCACTGCGATTGTGCTTCCAGTTCGCATGGTCAAGCACCTCAGTGGAGAAAGCCAAAAACTGACTGTCACAATAGGCGTAAACTGGTCAGCGATCCGATGACTATGTTAAATGACGGGCCGTTCATAACATTGGCCGAAGTGTTTAGGCTTGACCTCGGCTGTCGCCGAACACTAACCGGGGGCTCATAGCTAGCTTCCCTAGTATAAAGCTCCTATGAATAAGCAAAAGTTATAAAGCCCGCATATCTGGTTGCCTCGTTTCCGCTAACACAACCGCCTTCAGGCACCGAGACGTCGGCTAAGGGTTGCTTTGTTAGTGCGGAAACACCCTGTGTAGTATCTACCAAGGGGTAGAAGCCGACGATGGGCCACTTTCAACTGATAATAGGTCACAATGGAGTCAAAATAATGATGTAAAGTACTTGGATACATAGAATCATTACACATAATCTGTGATTTTACTCTGGATATCGATCCTTAATTCGGCCACCCGTGCCCACATTAAGGCTCGGGGGCTACTAGGCTTTGCGTCGTTATTTATAAATATTAAAGGGGCACATCGATCCCCTGATCTGGTGTTGCCACCAGACCAGTGTCTCGGGGGCTACTGCATTGCTTATTCAATGCAGAGAATTCAAAGTGCTCAGTGTTCGGCTTGATCGAACTATGCGCATGCATGTCTTCGGACAATAATAGGTACCATATGGACCTATCCGGCGTCAAGCTAGTATATTATGGCGACTTCTCACGACCCTCTCTCGGGGCCCGTTAGCGATCACTATTATCTCTAATATATTACACTGCGTTTTATTCCTATGTATGCTTTCGAGCTAGGAATTGATCCTCGTGCTGATTTCACGCATCGACACGAGTCTCGAGGCTCTTGGGAACAGCGGTTTTTATGCTTGCCTTCAGGTGCATCTCGGGTTTTAGACTGATACACACCTTGAGGGCTACTGGATATACATCGGCAGAGAATAAACTACACCAGTTAAAAATATTCACAAAAAAATCAGCCCGCGGTCTGGGTGGTGCACCACCTTTGGAAGCAGTCCGGCATAAAGCTCGGGCGCTAGCGGCTAGCTCCGTAGAGGGCATTTCCGGCATTAAGCTCGGCTACACTCCTTCAACTTTTTGTACCAAGATGATCTATGACATCTTGGATATAGTCCGGCGTTGGAGCTCGGATACAGTCCGGCGCTGGAGCTTGGACACAGTCCGGCGTTGGAGCTCGGATACATTTCGGTGTTGGAGCTCAGAAGCAGTCCGGCATTGGTGCTCGGCTGCAAAGGATACCTCGAATGCAGTCCGGCGTTAGAGCTCGGACGCAAGAGGACACTGCCTCCCGGGAACAACTTCAAACCCGAGGTGTGGCATGAAAATAACAAGGCATTGATAAAGGCCGGAAACTTAAAGGGGCTCCTCGGATACCCGGTGTATAAACTCTTCGGATGCACTTCGGCGATCCTCAAGATCGAAGATAAGAAGATTTGTTGAACCAGTTTTCAAGACCGACGACCAAAGATGAAGAACAGTTCAGAAGAATCGAGGAGCGTCCCTAACTTGAAGACCGGTTCAGGGGGCTACTGACGGTGTCCTGGACTAGGGGGTACTCACCACGTCGTCTCCCGATCAGTTGGATTCGGCCGAGAATCCCCACGGCCGTATACTCATGGGCCAGTCCGGACAGCTGCCGCATACAAGGAAGATTCCACAAGACTTGGCGATCAAGACAAGGACTCCTCCCCACCGGCGTATTCGGCTAGGACTCTTGTTATCCTAGGCCTCTGGTGCACTATATAAACTGAGGCCGGGCTAGTCGATAGATCACAATTACAATCATACCATCATAGGCTAGCTTCTAGGGTTTAGCCTCTACGATCTTGTGGTAGATCTACTCTTGTACTACCCATATCTTCAATATTAATCAAGAAGGAAGTAGGGTTTTACCTCCATCGAGAGGGCCCGAACCTGGGTAAACATTGTGTCCCTTGCTTCATGTTACCATCAGCCTAAGACGCACAGATCGGGACCCCCTACCCGAGATCCGCCGGTTTTGACACCGACAGCGGGGAGGTGCTCGGCCACGGAGGTAGGGGCGGCGAGGGCGGGCTCAGGATCGGGACGCGGCGGTCCTGACGGGCTCGGGGGCGGTGAGGTCAAGGGCGGCGGCAGTGAGGTCGACGGAGGCGACGGTGAGGTCGAGGGCGGCCCTAGAGGCCGCGGCGGTGAGGTTGGGCAGCCTCGGGTGGCGGCCGTGAGGATGAGCATGGCGTCGACGCCACCAGGAAACGGCGGCGAAGTGGGGGCGATGGCGAAGTGGGGGAGACGGTGGCGAAGTGGGGCGAGGGATTGATTTGGGGGAGAAGTGGTGGCCGAGGGAAAACTTTTTTTGGTTAAGTCAAAAGTAACGGTAGCGCGTTACAGAAAATGAGCTATATCTAAGTTAGCTATAGCGCGTTTCGGAGAACGCGCTACTGCTACGTCTTCATCATTTTTCCCCTTTTTCATTTATTTTTCTTTACATTTTATATTTTTCCTTTCTCCTTTTTCTATTTCTTTCATTTTCATTTACTTTTCTATTCGTTTTTCATTTTATTTTATTTTACGTTAGCGATGGCGCTTTACGCATAAACGTCTTTGCTATAAGTATATTAGCGGTAGCGCGGTTTTGGAAGATCGCTACTACTATGTGTAGCCCATCGGCTAAGTGATTGGAATTTTAGTAGTAGCAAGTTTTCGTTGAGACGCGCTACTGATATATGTCCATCTGCAGCGCGCTTATTTTGCACGCGCTACTGCTGTCTAGTAGTAGCGTGGTTTTTTAACAAGCGCTACTGCTAAAGTTTTGTGTATAACGTTTTCCCTAGTAGTTATTGTACTGACATGCGTCCATTTTCTCATAAATTTACCTATGTCTACCCATCTCGCCAATTCGACTACCACCCAATGCCCTTTCCCGTAATCCAAAGATCCAAAAAATTCCTCTCGGGGTGGTGAGCTAAGCTACTCTCTAAAGGGGGCCGACTAATCCTTCTCTCATGAGTTACTGATTCACTAGCAACTTCCTTTGTGTTTGTTTCCAAATCCTAGAAAATGTCCTCGAAACTATTGATGCTTTTAAATCGTGCCTTTTAATCGGGCTCTGAAAGAAACATATATTGGTTCTCAGTGCTTAATTGCTCTAAATAATGTGTGTAAACCAAAAATTTAGTTGTCTCGGATTAAAAAACCTGCAACAAAATAATTGCATTCTCTTGAAATTCATAGTAAAATCTCTATCACCAGATACTCCACCTTGGTTTGACTAGCTCCATTTACAACACCCAAATGCTTTTATTTATTCATAAAACAAGAACTCCTTCCTTTACACAAGTCAATAAGCAAATGTCCACCCTATTGAACATTTCTTTTGTTTTAACAACTTCTGGCGCTAATAGCTACTCTTTGCTTGATACTTGCTTCATCAGTACCCATTATGTATTGCTTTTCTAAACCTTTTCTCCCATGCTACCAAATAGTTCATCATAGTGGCAACCATACTCAACTTTGGTTTAGAATCGTGCTTGCAAAATTTCTTACTAATGTTGCCATAAAAATGGCCCTCTCTCTCTCTCTTTGAATGACTACTCTCCATACTTAGACACCGTGGTTTCCCTGAAACTTTTTGGTCATGGATCTATGATGTATTTGTTGGGAACGTAGCATGCAATTTCAAAACAATTCCTACGCTCACGCAAGATCTATCTAGGAGATGCATAGCAATGAGAGGGGGGGAGTGTGTCCACGTACCCTCGTAGACCGAAAGTGGAAGTGTTAGGTTAACGCGGTTGATGTAGTTAAACGTCTTCATGGTCCAACCGATCTAGTACCGAACGTACGACACCTCCGAGTTCAGCACACGTTCAGCTCGATGACGTCCCTCGAACTCTTGATCTAGCAGAGGGTCGAGGAAGAGTTCCCTCAGCACGACGGCGTGGTGATGGTGATGTGATACGCGCAGGGCTTCACCTAAGCACTACGACGCTATGACCGGAGGAGTAAACTGTGGAGGGGGCACCGCACACGGCTAAGAGAACAATTGATGTGCTATGGGGTGCCCCTGCCCCCGTATATAAAGGAGGGGAGGAGGAGGCGACCAGCCAGGAGGGGCGCGCCATGGGGGGAGTCCTACAAGGACTCCACTCCTAGTAGGATTCGCCCCCTCCCCCCCTTTTCCTTTCTTACCGGAGGGGAAAAGGAAGGAGAGGGAGAGGGAAAGGGGGACGCCGCCCCCTCCCCTAGTCCAATTCGGACTGCCATGGGGGGGCGTGGCCACCCCTTGCGGCCCTCCTCTCTCTCCACTAAGCCCCATGTAGGCCCAATACTTCCCCGGGGTTTTCTGGTAACCCCTCGGTACTCCGGTAAAATACCCGAACCAGTCGAAACCATTCCGATGTCCGAATACTACCTTCCAATATATGAATCTTTACCTCTTGACCATTTCGAGGCTCCTTGTCATGTCCGTGATCTCATCCGGGACTCCAAACAAACTTCGGTCACCAAAACACATAACTCATAATACAAATCGTCATCGAACGTTAAGCATGCGGACCCTACGGGTTCGAGAAGCTGTAGACATGACCGAGACACATCTCCGGTCAATAACCAATAGTGGAACCTAGATGCTCATATTGGTTCCTACATATTCTACGAAGATCTTTATCGGTCAAACCGCAATAACAACATACGTTATTCCCTTTGTCGTCGGTATGTTACTTGCCCGAGATTCGATCGTCGGTATCATCATACCTAGTTCAATCTCGTTACCGGCAAGTCTCTTTACTCGTTTCGTAATGCATCATCCCGTAACTAACTCATTAGTCACATTGCGTGCAAGGCTTATAGTGATGTGCTTTACCGAGAGGGCCCAGAGATACCTCTCCGATACTCGGAGTGACAAATCCTAATCTCAATCTATGCCAACCCAATAAACACCTTCTCAGACACCTGTAGAGCATATTTATAATCACCCATTTATGTTGTGACGTTTGATAGCACACAAGGTGTTCCTCCGGTATTCTGGAGTTGCATAATCTCATAGTCAGAGGAATATGTATAAGTCATGAAGAAAGCAATAGCAATAAAACTTAACGATCATTATGCTAAGCTAACGGATGGGTCTTGTCCATCACATCATTCTCTAATGATGTGATCCCGTTCATCAAATGACAACACATGTCTATGGTCGTGAAACATAACCATCTTTGATTAACGAGCTAGTCAAGTAGAGGCATACTAGGGACACTCTGTTTTGTCTATGTATTCACACATGTACTAAGTTTCTGGTTAATACAATTCTAGCATGAATAATAAACATTTATCATGATATAAGGAAATATAAAGAACAACTTTATTATTGCCTCTAGGGCATATTTACTTTAGTCTGCCACTTGCACTAGAGTCAATAATCTAGATTACATAGTAATGATTCTAACACCCATGGAGTCTTGGTGCTGATCATGTTTTGCTCGTGGAAGAGGCTTAGTCAACGGGTCTGCAACATTCAGATTCATATGTATTTTGCAAATCTCTATGTCTCCCTCCTTGACTTGATCGCGGATGGAATTGAAGCGTCTCTTGATGTGTTTGGTTCTCTTATGAAATCTGGATTCCTTCGCCAAGGAAATTGCTCCAGTATTGTCACAAAAGATTTTCATTGGACCCGATGCACTAGGTATTACACCTAAATCGGATATGAACTCCTTCATCCAGACTCCTTCATTTGCTGCTTCCGAAGCAGCTATGTACTCTGCCTCACACGTAGATCCCGCCATGACGCTCTGCTTGGAACTGCACCAACTGACAACTCCACCATTCAATATAAACATGTATCCGGTTTGTGACTTAAAGTCATCCAGATCAGTGTCAAAGCTTGCATCGATGTAACCATTTACGACAAGCTCTTTGTCACCTCCATAAATGAGAAGCATATCCTTAGTCCTTTTCAGGTATTTCAGGATGTTCTTGACCGTTGTCCAGTGATCCACTCCTGGATTACTTTGGTACCTCCCTGCTAAACTTATAGCAAGACACACATCAGTTCTGGTACACAGCATTGCATACATGATAGAACCTATGGCTGAGGCATAGGGAATCACTTTCATTTTCTCTCTATCTTCTGCAGTGTTCGGGCATTGAGTTTGACTCAACTTCACACCTTGTAACATAGGCAAGAACCCTTTCTTTGACTGATCCATTTTGAACTTCTTCATAACTTTATCAAGGTATGTGCTTTGTGAAAGTCCAGTTAAGCGTCTTGATCTATCTCTATAGATCTTGATGCCCAATATATAAGCAGCTTCACCGAGGCCTTTCATTGAAAAATTCTTATTCAAGTACCCTTTTATGCTATCCAGAAATTCTATATCATTTCCAATCAACAATATGTCATCCACATGTAATATCTGAAATGCTACAGAGCTCCCACTCACTTTCTTGTAAATACAAACTTCACCAAAAGTCTGTATAAAACCGTATATTCCAACTCCGAGATGCTTGCACTAGTCCATAAGTGGATCGCTGGAGCTTGCACACTTTGTTAGCACCTTTAGGATCGACAAAACCTTCTGGTTGCATCATATACAACTCTTCTTTAATAAATCTGTTAAGGCAGTTTTGACATCCATTTGCCAAATTTCATAATCATAAAATGCGGCAATTGCTAACATGATTCGGACAGACTTAAGCATCGCTACGGGTGAGAAGGTCCCATCGTAGTCAACTCCTCACAACTGCAGGATGCTGCTAACGCGACACTACGATCAGAGACCCTTCGATGAAACTGTGTGCGATGCAATAATCACAAATGGTGGTGCAAAATAACCATAAAAAGGTGCAAACCGTTTGTGATGAAGGATACATCAAACACGGTTCAGATTTTAGTTGCGTGTACGATGCAGGGCATACGGTTGATCGATACGAACTGTTTGCGATTAGAAAGAACAACAGAAACGGGCAGCCATATCAATGTGTGTGGGATATACGGCATACAGTTTGCTCCGATGAACTGTTTGCGATGATCGAGGTGAACACAAACGATTCGGCGTAACAAGATGTGTGTGATACCAGGCAAGCAGGTCGGTAATCAGAATTGTGTGTGATCATTATAGACAGCCCACACGGATTTTTTTATGAATTGTGTGCTCGTCAGGGCACACAGTGCAACAAACCAACCTATGGGCGATAATGTAGAAGATCTCTGTCGAATACTTATTACTAACTGTCTGCGATGAGATTGACAGGATAAATGGAGATAACAAATTAATATGAGCAAACGGAAACAGAGATATGTACAGTCTGCTTAATTTAGTCCTTCTTCTTGTTGTTGTTGTTGGATGGCCCCGCGACATTGTCTTGGCAAGGACGCTTCTTGTCGCTGATGGTTGGTTTTCGCTGCCGCCGTCGTCATCGTCGTTGCTGCCGTCATCCTCCTCCTCCTTGTTCGACCATTGTAACATCCCAAAATTCTTAATTTTGGAATGTTATATTAAATAAATAGTTTGGATTGTTTGTTTGATTGTAGTGTGGTTGCTTGAGTGAAACTTGAAACTTTTTGAAAGTTAAATGAGAGGGAATAAAAGGACTTTCCCAAACTTCCATTTTTGCATTTATGATCTCCATGAATTCAAATTCCTTACAAATACAAAACCCTATAGAGAAGATGACATGACTTTTTCCATTTAAAAAAATGAAAATGGTTTTTGAGAATATTTGAATTTCATTTGGAAATATTTTAAACTCAAAAACTTTATGCAACTCAATGATTTTCATGAGAGAAGATAAAATGACTTCTTCAAAGCATATGAAATATGAGTTGGGAGTTTCAAAGAAATCAAATTCAAAGTCCCTTTGAAGGTATCATGAAAAATTATTTTCAATTTGGAGTTATTTGGATTTTATTCAAACTATTTTTCTCTGGAAATAAAATATATGAAAATAAGGGTAAAATGATTCCCTTCAATGTGAAATGGAGAGAAATGAGTTTGAAATTATTTTGGCATTTTAAAATATTTTTATTTGAATTTTAAATGAACTGGTAGCACTGTTTTATTTATTTAACTTTTGGTAGAATTTATTTGCCTCTAAAAATATGTTCATCATTTAGGAAATCGTTTTATGAAAATTTTGGTATATAATATGCCTCTGTACAATTTTAGTTTTATTTCCGTTATTCAGTTTTCCCTTTTCTGTTTCTAAAAAAAACTGCGCGTGCACCTGAAACTAACTGTCGCCCACGTGCCCATCATAGTGGCATCGGGCGCCCCGTCATTTTTTTCTTCTCTCCTACATGGGCCAGGCCCAGCCAGCCATATTTTTTCCTTCCCAGTTTTTTTTCACTTCAGCCGAAATTTAAAAGAAAAAACCCGCAGCGGTGGTGCGTGCGCGTTGCCGGCCGAACCTTTTGGCCCATGGCGCACCTCTTCTCTCTTTTCTATATTTCATCACGTTTAGTCCCACATTGCCTAGTCTTTGACCCCTAAGCCTCTATTCCATCTATAAATATAGACTCATAGAGCCAAAAAAATCATCCGACTCGAGTTAAATCAATATTTTGGTTTGACTAGATTCCTAAAAATAAATATTATTTCTTCTATTCGGCGAATTCTGGAAGTCGTCTTTTCTCTAACTTACAAAGGTATATTTCTTTATATTTTTTATATACCCCCGTAGCTTGTTATTTCTAGACTAGTATGGTCAAATAATTAGATTATCAATTAGTCTATGTATTTATACATTAGACCTAGAATTCTTTTAGCCGTAACTATTTTTCTTTCGTAAAACAGCTTGACTTTGATTTTTTAAATAGCCATAACTTTTTACTCGTTTGTCCAAATTCGACGAAACCAACGCCAAATTCTTCATCTTGATCCCGCCTATCCAGTGAACCTATCAATTCAATTTTTTGCAACTTTCAAATTTCAAAATTTTCTCATATTCATATTCAAACTTCTTTTGTTCATAACTCGAGTTTTATAACTTCGATTTAATTGATTCTTTTTGCTAATTGAAGCTCTTGACCTAAACTTTCTGATTAGACCAAACCCACCCAATTTTGGTACAGTTAGAAATTGTTTTCTGTTGCAAGAGTTAATTGCTTATTTTCGAAGTTTTCCGAGATCTTTTCTTTGATTCTTTTGCATGAGTGCTTATGTATGCAATTGCTTAGTTCGTTCCTAAAACTAAACTCACAGCTTTGTCTATTCATGTTCCGAGCTTTCCGAAAGTGTGAGCTAAAATTCCAGGGTAATCGCACCCTTGACTCTATCACAAGCTATTGGAATTGGCTGGAACTTTCTATACCAAAAAGGGCTCACGATAGATTGACTGGAGTGTGACGAGTAGAACTATCAGTAGTTATGAGTGCGAATCATCTTCATCAACAATACAAGGCAAGTTCACACTTTGATCATATTTTTCATACCTAGTTTTTATGCATTAGTTTTACCCTCAAACATTGCATGAGTAGGTTTTGATAACATGTGGGTATTGGGAGGTAGTTAATGAGGTAGGAACCTATTGTCCTTCATTCAACCTTGGGTTCATACGTTATGCATATCTTGTTTTGTTATGCTTGTAGACGTGGATCGGTATATGAGATTCATGCAAGATGTGAGAGATTTTAACTAAGGGAAACTTAAGGTGGCTATTTTAATACACATCTGGGTGGAATGGTTGGGTCACCCTGGAGCACCCAGTGGTGTGCCCGGGCACCTGGAGAACCCAGTGCTTGCCCAAGGGAATCCCGGAGTACCCGTGTGATTACCCTATGGAATGCCACCCAGACTCAAAGGGATCATAAGATTATTCATGCTAGAAACTTCCGTGTGCAACCACAAGCCATTATGGGCTCTGGCATAGTTGAGTAAGTTGTGGGAATCCTTTCCATGATGGGCTAGCAGATGTAGGGGATTGTAGGTGTACCAGCCTATCTATCGGTTAAGGGGACCTCTTCGGAAAGACTGTGTCTCGGTCATCTGTTTCTCAAACATCATGCAGTGCGAGAAATTCAACGGAGGAGATTGAGTCTGGTGGGGAAAAGTGCGCAAACCTCTGCAGAGTGTACAAACTAATCATGGTTAGTCGTGTCCCCGGTTATGGACATCTTGAGTATCTGGTATTTGAATTATTGATTTGATCTCATCACTTTACTTAATGAATTTGTTGGGTTATTAATAATTTTGGGATTGAGTGGGAGTTTTTTTCCCACTCAATAACGGCATCAACTTGGTAGAAAAATAAAATTTATTCCTTTGTTGTAGGGAAAAGTTGGCTTTATGCAAAAATTAAACTTAGAGCCTCCACCAGCCAAATATGCATATAGAAGTAGTTGTTATTCATCATTATCCTATGGTGTGAATTTGCCAGTACATTCAATGTACTGACCTATACGGCTGCAACGTCTCATGTTGCAGGATTCTTACGACGAGTAAGTGATACGTTAGGGTTACGATGTCTACACTCAACATTGTCGTTGGTGTTGATGGGAATCCACAACCTTGTTGTTACTTCCGCTGTATGGATTGAGGTAATAGTATTTACGTTACTTTATACATGGGATTTACCTCTGTTATAAATCCTCGAGTACTGTGTGTGTCAGCATACTGATCCAAGGATGACACTTAAGCACAAAGACTTGATCCATTCGGATCGGGTTGCTACAAGATGGTATCAGAGCACATGTTGATTGTAGGACGTGAACCTAGAAACTGGCAAGCCTATAGGAAAGATTTTTCTCTAAAACTTTATTTTGAAAAAGATCCTTTACCTCTCTTCTTTTCTGAGCTTTATCTAATATTCCCTTTTAGTTAGACTATACCCCTTTTCCCTTTTGACCACGTGAAGATTCAACTGATGAGACCGCACCGAGAGGATATCGGACAACTAAGACCACTTCGGAATGAAGAGGATTTTACCGAGCATTATAATAATGGAAACTACAACGGTTGAAGACTCCGAAGTCTAGGAGAAATTAGAGGCTCTGAAGAATTTCCAGATTTGTATGACCTAGGAAGGCTACCCTTATGGAATTTGTTAGACTATTGAAGTTGTCAATACTCGAGATCAAGGTATGTCGAAGAAAGACCGGAACATGGAGTGTTAGAACTCAAAGTCTTTGTCAGAAAACCCTAAGGCAGGAGATATCAACTATGGAATGATAGCTCATGGCAATGACATGGGCATAAACACGGCTATCCGTGATGTCATCGCTCGCTTATGCTATTGTCACCATGCTAAGTTAAGCATGCATTTCTTCGGAAGGATTGGATGACAAAAGGGCTAATGGAGCACCTGTCAGCAAAAGATGAAGTTTTAACCTTAGCTATTGTATCGCCAGGATCTGAAGTATTACATCAAGAATTTTCGGATGGACCTTCGGGAAGCCTTATTCGACTGGGAAGCATTTCGTGAAGAACTCAGGACCCAGAAGCTTAAAGTAGCCAAGCTGGAGGAGCAAAACCTCGAGATACCGGAGATTCGTCAGGAAATGAAGGATAGTAGGAGGTTCATGCCAAGGATGTTGAAACCCAGAAGTTTGGAACGCAACTCCAGAATATTAAAGGACGTCACGGGAGACTTCACATCAACAGAAATGTCCTGGCAGAAGAACTTGGGAAGATCAGCAAGCACGATCAGAAGAAGCCATCGAGACATGAACAAGACTCGAAGAGTTTGGCGACTTCGAATATTTATTGACCTTTAGAAGACCAAACCCCTATTATATACCTACGTTAGATGCGACGATTGTGAGCTGTCATTTGTTTCATGTTTTTCCAACAGCCACAAAATAAAATCTGTCTTTTCAAAACTATTGTTTGTACTGTGTGTATCCCTCTCTATCTCTCTTATCTCACCCCAAAACCCGTGGAACGAATATGGGATGAATGGAGATGAACTCATATTTTTTGGACCGATGAGTCAATTGGAGACGGACCGATGGATCTGAACATGGAAGGTCACATGAAGAATAACACTATAGCCGGAAAGGATATGACCCAACATGCTCTTCAGTGCTTTGAAAGAGGTGCTGCTACTTGGTGGAGGATGTACCAAACCGTCAATGGGTGGAAAAAAGTAACCACTTGGGAAGAATTTAAGTTGACTCTGCTAAAGTCTCGGCTTGTCTCCCAGAAGTTGAAGCCTTATGGAAATGATATGAAGAAACCTTGTGCATGCAAGCTCTGTGGAGAAATAGGACACAACCATAAAGAACACAAGGATGAATGTCCTCATTGTGAAGAAAGTCATCCAACTGAAGAATGCCCAACTAGGCAGGTTACTTGTTTCTCGTGTGAAGGGACTACCCACTACCCTGCTTAGTGTCACACTTACCCCATGGTACAAAGAACCATCCAGCAGAAGAAAGAAGCATTGAAAGGAGCCCTCATGGAAATTTGAGAATAACCTGTGATGAAGGAAGAGGTAGAGGACACACCCGAAGAAGACCCAATTAAACTCAGCACCAAGTCATGCTATTCATGTGGAGAAGAAGGACACATCTCCCAGAATTGTGTGGAAGGGGATCTAGTAGCACTTCCGACAGTGGAAGTAGAGTATGAACCACAAGAAATAGAAGCCATGATTGGCACGGAAAAGTCCAGGAAGAGAAGTAGATTGGATTCCAGGAAGGACCTGAGTCATATCACCTGATTCAGGTGCAAGGAGTTAGGTCACTACTTTAGCGGTTGCCCAAAAAGGAAAACCTCGAGACTTGTCGAGTAATATATTTTCATTTGTAATGAAGCAGGACACTTTGCCATAGATTGTCCCAATGGGAAGGAGGCTGGTGCTAAATAGTTGAGTCTGTAAGAAGTATAGTAGAAGTAGTGAGAACAATTTTATTATTGAGGTGTTGAGTTGAGGCATGTAATGGAAATGCAGGAGATTGTAATAATGTGAAAATCAATCAAGTTAGCATCGTTGGTACTGATTTGGATTTTATGAGTTGTTACTCTATGAAGAAAGATTTTGACCATTTTCGAGGATATGAGAAAAATGGTCTATGGAATAATTTGTGCATTTCAAGGATGGTAGTACCCGTGGAAAACATAATGATATTCCACGAAGTGGACTTCGGACAAAATAAGTACGAGTTTTAACTCGATATGTGGGATACCCCAAGAGTATGAAGGGATGAAGTACTATTGGATATAAAGGAGGTGTAATATGGAGCAATTGTAACTCCTTGATGAGTCTGAATAATCACGTCTTAGTTTGGTACCAATAGAAGGAAGGGAGACAGTACAATTGGATGGATTTAAGAATGCTGGGAAGATGGATGTTAGAATAATGATCAGTTGCCCCAATGATGAGTACAAGGTTTACAAGTGATGAGATGGGCCATAACCCACAGGCCCCAGGACCTGCCAAGAAGCAAGCACACTCTTGCTGAAGGAAAAACCCTGGAAGAAGATACGACTTTATCAACAGACGATTTTATAGGAGTTTACACAAAACCTGAGAGTTGTGAAGGAACGATAGATGTTTGTTTGGCTTGCAAAATCAATGGATTTATCCGAACTTAGTTCGTCGACAAGAGAAATTCTGCAATGCTTGTGAGGATGACCAAGTGTTAGATCATGAGATTAAGCTAAACCATGTACAAGGTAATGATTTGGGTGCGGGATGGATTGATCACCATACCGACTTACTCTTATTATTCGCCTTGCTATATGGGATGGTAAATATGAGTGACTTACCCATAGTGGAGCAACGACAATCAAAACCTTGTTTAAACCTTAGAATTGTATGACAGTTTTCCCTTGTACAAGGCAGCTGATGCCACTCGTAGGTCATACGGTGAGGTTAAATCCATACCCATTTCCTGCAGGAGAAACCATAAATTATTGACCGACATGAGATATCGATAGTTGTTAAGTATTGGCGCCAGACCCGTCAGATAAGAAAACCCAGTCACAGAAGAACCTTACCAAGATGAGATGACACAAGAATTGAGGAAAAAGGTTACGCCACTACCGGAAGAGCCCAGAGAAGGAATTTTCCCGAGAATCTGAGAAGACCGACACTGTCAAGAATAAGGATGGAGTATATGAGTTTTGATGGAACCGTAACAATGCTTTTAATGGTGGTAGCACCCGAGACCCCCGGAGAAGATCGATGGATTTTGAAAATACCCCCGAACCTAACCTATTTCTTTCTAGCCTCTCCGAATCTCGAGGACGAGATTCATTTTAAGGGTGGTAGGTTTGTAACATCCCAAAATTCTAAATTTTGGAATGTTATATTAAATAAATAGTTTGGATTGTTTGTTTGATTGTGGTGTGGTTGCTTGAGTAAAATTGAGTGAAATTTGAAGCTTTATGAAAGTTAAATGAGAGGGAATAAAAGGATTTCCCCAAACTCTCATTTTTCATTTATGATCTCCATGAGTTCAAATTCATTTCATCATAAAATCCTAGAGAGAAGATGACATGACTTCTTTCATTAAAATAAATCAAAAGGATTTTGAAAAGATTTAAATTCCATTTGGGACTATTTTAAACTCGAAACTTTATGCAACTCAATGATTTTCATGAGAGAAGATAAAATGACTTCTTCAAAGCATATGAAATATGAGTTGGGAGTTTCAAAGAAATCAAATTCAAAGTCCCTTTGAAGGTATCATGAAAAATTATTTTCAATTTGGAGTTATTTGGTTTTTACTCAAATTATTTTTCTCCAGAAATAAAATAAATCGAAATAAGGGTAAAATGATTCCCTTTAATGTAAAAATGGAGAGAAATAAGTTTGAAATCATTTTGGCATTTTAAAATATTTTTATTTTATTTTTAAATGAACTAGTAGCACTGTTTTCTTTATTTAACTTTTGGTAGAATTTATTTGCCTCTAAAAATATCTTCATCATTTAGGAAATCGTTTTATGAAAATTTTGATATATAATATGGCTCTGTACAATTTTAATGTTATTTCTGTTATTCAGTTTTCCTTTTACATTTCTAAAAAGAACTGGCGTCTTTGAAACTAACTGTCGCCTACATGCACAACATAGTGGCATCGGGCGCCCCATCATTTTTTTTCTCTCCTACATGGGCCAGGCCCAGCCAGCCATATTTTTTCCTTCCCAGTTTTTTTTTCACTTTGGCCGAAACTTAAAAAAACCGCAGCCATGGTGCGTGCGCGTTGTCGGCCGAACCTTTTGGCCCATGGCGCACCTCTTCTCTCTTTTCTATATTTCATCTACGTTTAGTCCCACATTGCCTAGCCTTTGACCCCTAAGCCTCTATTCCACCTACAAATATAGACCCATAAAGACCCCAAAAATCATCCGACTCGAGTTAAATTAATATTTTGGTTTGACTAGATTCCTAAAAATAAATATTATTTCTTCTATCTGGCAAATTCTGGAACTCGTCTTTTCTCTACCTTACAAAGGTATATTTCTTTCTAATTTTTTATATACTCCCGTCTCTTGTTATTTCTAGACTAGTACGGTAGAATAATTAGATTCTCAATTAGTCTCTGTATTTATACATTAGACCTAGAATTCTTTTAGCCATAACTATTTTTCTTCCATAAAACAGCTTGACCTTGATTTTTTAAATAGCTGTAACGTTTTACTCGTTTGTCCAAATTCAATGAAACCAATGCCAAATTCTTCATCTTGATCCCACCTATCCAGTGAACCTATCAATTCAATTTTTTTGCAACTTTCAAATTTCTAAATTTGCTCATATTCATATTCAAACTTCTTTTGTTCATAACTTGAGTTTTATAACTCCGATTTAATTGATTCTTTTTGCTAATTCAAGCTCTTGACCTAAACTTTCTGATAAGACCAAATCCACCCTATTTTTGTACTGTTAGAAATTGTTTTCTTTTGCAAGAGTTAATTGCTTGTTTTCAAAGTTTTCTGAGATCTTTTCTTTGATTCTTTTGTATGAGTGCTTATGTATGCAATTGCTTGCTCATGATAAATTAACCGGAGTGTGACGAGTAGAACTATCAGGAGTTTTGAGTGTGAATCATCTTCATCAACAGTACCTGGCAAGTTCACACTCCGCTTATACTTTTCATACCTAGTTTTTATGCATTAGTTTTACCCTCAAACATTGCATGAGTAGGTTTTGATAACATGTGGGTATTGGGAGGTAGTTGATGAGGTAGGAACCTATTGTCCTTCATTCAACCTTGGGTTTACACATCATGCGTATATTGTTTTGCTATGCTCGTAGACGTGGATTGGTATGTGAGATTCATGCAAGATGTGAGAGATTTTAACTAAGGGAAACTTAAGGTGGCTACTTTAATACACATCTGGGTGGAATGGTTGGGGCACCCTGGAGCACCCAGTGGTTTGCCGGGCACCTGCAGAACCCAGTGCTTGCCCAAGGGAATCCCGGAGTACTAGTGTGATTAACCTATGGAATGCCACCCAGGCTCAAAGGGATCATAAGATTATTCATGCTAGAAACTTCCGTATGCAGCCACAAGCCATTATGGGCTCTGGTTGTCAGAATCCTTTCTATGATGGGCTAGCAGATGTAGGGGATTGTAGGTGTACCGGCCTATCTATCGGTTAAGGGGACCTCTTCGGAAAGACTGTGTCTCGGTCATCCGTTTCTCAAACATCATTCAGTGCGAGAAATTCAACGGAGGAGACCGAGTCTAGTGGGGAAAAGTGCGCAAACCTCTACAGAGTGTACAAACTAATCATGGTTAGCCGGGTCTCCTGTTATGGATATCTTGAGTATCTGGTATTTGAATTATTGATTTGATCTCATCACTTTACTTAATGAATTTGTTGGGTTATTTATAATTTTGGGATTGAGTTGGAGGAACCTTCTCAATAACGGCATCAACTTGGTAGAAAAATAAAATATATTCCTTTGTTGTAGGGAAAAAATGGCTTTATGCAAAAATTAAACTTAGAGCCTCCACCAGCCAAATATGCATATAGAAGTAGTTGTTATTCATCATTATCCTATGGTGTGAATTTGCCAGTACATTCAATATACTGACCTATACCGCTGCAACATATGATGTTGCAGGATTCTTACAACGAGTAAGTGATACGCTAGGGTTATGATGTCTACACTCAACTTTGTCGTTGTTGTTGATGGGAATCCACAACCTTGTTGTTACTTCCGCTATATGGATTGAGGTAATAGTATTTACGTTACTTTATACATGTGATTTACCTCTGTTATAAATCCTCGAGTACTATGTGTGTCAGCATACCGATCCAGGGATGACACTTAAGCACAGAGACTTGACCCATTCGGATCGGGTTGCTACAACCATTCCTCCTCCTCATCGTCGTCATCCTCTTCTCCGTCCTACGACGACTCCTCGTCCGTCTGGTTGTCATCTGATGACTCCGGAGACGGCGTCCCTTCCATGATCCGGATATAATCGAGGTCTGGGCTCAACACCGGACTCATGGAAGACGAGCGGGATGATTCCGATGTTGACCTATCATCGGGCGCCAGACTGCTGGCCAAACTTTCGTCCTCGCTGTCGCTCGACATGGCTGCAGAGTGTGTGCGAGTGTGTAGCGCGGCCTCCCGGGGACGATGAAGATGGTGGACACTTAAGCGGGGTATGCAGAGAAGAGGAAATGCCAATTGAAGTGGGGGTTGACGTATTATCTAACCGCTGATATAATCAACCGCAATTATTTGTACCCAGTCGCTCCAAATTCCCGGGGTTGCGCAGGACTCCTATTGGCTGGTTTATTTTTTCAGGACAAAAAGAAGGAACGAGTTTTGGGATTATGCACCGGTACCGGTACGAACGGAGTAGGACAATTGGCAAACAATACATTGAGCTCTTCTTATTGATAAAGCTAGTAATAATCAAACTACAAAGGAAAAGAAAAAAAAGACAAAGTAAAATATCTGCACGAATCTTCGCGTAACATCAATGGCATAGGACCTAGATGTGCATTACTTAGAGCACATCTAGATGTGCTTTAGCAATACTGTCAAACAAAACCCCTAATCATCATTGCAAACAGTAGCATAGAACATGGCTAATCGCCAACCGTAACTACACATGCTAGTTCCTTCTTGTCGCTTGCTTTCATCTCATTGCACTGTGATTGATTCTTTCTTGGTTCATCGTCTTGGTTGTACATTCCGGATCAGCCAGTTTCTTCTTGACTTTACGTTATCTTCTGCGAGCTTGGTGATAACACTCCGAGCCCTGCCATGCCATTCTTCATCCAGCCACTTAACAAAGGCACAAGCCTCATATCCCTGCCAATGTTAAATAGTATTCAGGATGAGCGGTGGCATTAAGTGAAGTAAAATGATGAACTTAGCACTAACCTCTAAGGGGCAACTGAGAAACCGCCTGCCAATGTTGAATCCATCTATGCATACACGTCGAGCGGGAGTGTGCCCGTGCACACAACTCAGATTTTGGTACTTCTCGGTGGCGCAAAACTCAGAGTCGAACTTGTGTTGCGGGAGTCTGGAGTCATGCTCCGGATCCGGTGGCAAATCACTTTCCTGTGGGGGAGGGGGTGTCATTCAGGACAGATTCAACACGGAGCTATACTTTGGACATGCTAAAAAAGATCAAGATAGATGGAACCTAACAGGACGATTCGGATCCATAGTACAACTGCCTTCTGATGACCTTAGGCAAGTGCTCGGTGGCGATCGCCATCGTGGTGGCGATACGAGCTGGAGCAACCGCACCGTGATAACCCACAAGTATAGGGGATCGCTACAGTTTTCGAGGGTAGAGTATTCAACCCAAATTTATTGATTCGACACAAGGGGAGCCAAATAATATTCTCAAGTATTAGCAGTTGAGTTGTCAATTCAACCACACCTGGAAAACTTATTATCTGCAACAAAGTATTTAGTAGCAAAGTAGTATGGAAGCAACCGTAACGGTGGCAAAAGTAACAGTAGCAGTTTTGTAGTAATTGTAACAGTGGCAACGGAAAAGTAACTAAGAAAAGAGCAATGTGTGAAAAGCTCGTAGGCATTGGATCAGTGATGGATACTTATGTTGGATGCGATTCCTCATGCAACAGTTATAACATAGGGTGACACAGAACTAGCTCCATGATCTCCAATGTAATGTAGGCATGTATTCCGAATATAGTCATACTGCTTATGGAAAAGAACTTGCATGACATCTTTTGTCCTACCCTCCCGTGGCAGCGGGGTCCTATTGGAAACTAAGGGATATTAAGGCCTCCTTTTAATAGAGTACCGGACCAAAGCATTAACACTTAGTGAATACATGAACACCTCAAACTACGATCATGTCAGGACCCCGATCCTAAGTCACACCGATCTAGCATATAACACCTCATATCACTTTGCGGCCTCACGCACGGTATTCCCACGGGTGTCGCCTTACCATGGCCGGGACCGTTTACGTCTTTTGGCTCACGTATATGATAATGTCGCTAGCATCCATATGACAAAGAACCCGGGCCGACATGGCTAGTCGTGAACCCAAAGCGGCGCTAACCTATGGGGACAGGCATACATGAATCACATCGAGCATGTCGGTCATCAACGTATGTATTCGGCTGTAGCACTTTGGGCTAACAGGACTCCGGTATCCCCGGTACATGTAGCGAGCTAAGCAGGACTCGAATAACACCGCGTGACATTTCCCGAAGGAACAGACATATAGGAACGAAGTGAAACACATGCCGGCCGATCAAGTGTCCAAGCAGTAGTCTTTGGGCTAGCAGGACTCCGGTGGACCGGCTGTAGCGGACTACTATCGCTCGAAGCACGAGACTACATTTCCCCATATCGAGGCTGCCAAGGATAAACAACTAGTTTGTCGGATCCCACACATACCAAGCATTTCAAACATACACACATTATGCTCAATATGTGTAGATACAACATGGCATCACAACATAACTCTACGACTCAAATATTATTCATTAGGCTCAAGAGCGAGATATTACAAACATGGGTCTCATGACCCAACACTCGTAGCATACAAGTCATAGCACAAGCGGAAGCTAATCATGTCCGAAATACGAGACAACTATAAATGAAAAAGGCTGAGAAGCGACTATCTACCGAGATCCTGCCAAGGCACAAGATCGTAGCTGAGGTAACAAGCTAAGCGTCAAGTCCAAGCGGAACTACTAGCGAGACCGATGTCTCTACGCAAAACATAAATAAGCAAACGTGAGTACAATTGTACTCAGCAAGACTTACATCGTAACTAACTACATATGCATCATTATCAAAAGGGGATGGTGGAGTTTGACTGACAAGCCAGCTTTGACTCGGTGGCTATCCTGAACTACATTTGCAAGTAACTCTTTTGAGGTGGCGCACACGAGTCCACATATTCACCATATCAATACACCACTATGGACCCGCTCCCGTCTCCCTCTGAGAACGCCATCCATAGTACTCACGCTTATCTTGCGCATTTTAGGGTATCCACTTTCACTTGTCTATGAACCGATATAGGCAATCCAGAAGTCCTTCTCCGTGGACACGGCTATTCGAATAGATCATATTAAACCCTGCAGGGTGTACTTCTTCACACACGCTCTCACCACTTACCGCGTTTACACGACATGTACTCGGCAACCTTCAAGCGGAAGCCCAACGTGGGTGTCGGCCACGACCTACCTAAACACTCAAGTCCCTAGTCCAGGTTTATCGCCTATTCGGGTTCCATCCGCAGGAGTCCGGCCGAGGTTTCCCATACAGCCCCGAACGATGTGTGCGGGGTTCCCGAGATACCAAGCAGGCACTTTCGGTACACGGGCCACGGTGCCTACCGCAACACAACCCACCCCCGAGGTCAGCGTTGCGTGCGGCCCCGACATACTACAAACACCGAAACTACTTGCAACTCCGGACCAGGAACAAGGGTGGTTAAGAAGCCGAGAGGGTCCATTGGTTTCGGGCCCAATGCGTGGTAGTAAACTGTTTCATGGATCACAAACACAGATCTCAGTTCACGAGGACGGTTTCAATGAGACAACCCACCATGTACTCCTACATGGCCTCTCACCGCTACCTTTACCAAATCGTGTTCACACACTTAGCTCACACACGCAGATGGGACATGTTCACACACCCATTCCAATTCATTCCCGATGAATCGGACCTGACTCAACTCTAAGCAAAGCAGGCATGACAACAAGCATAAATGAGTAGGCACAACATGGCTCAAACAACTCCTACTCATGCTAGTGGGTTTCATCTAATTCTTGTGGAATGACAGTCATGCAAAGGATCAAGGGGTTCAGCTACCGCAGCAAGTAATACATGAGTCGTTGTTGTCCTAATGCAATAAAATAGAGCAGGAGCGAGAGAGTGGGATTATATCGGAATGAACAAGGGGTTTTGCTTGCACAGCACTTCAAGATAATAGTTCTTCATCGGTGTCATCGAATAATCGTCAAATCGGTACATCGCTCTACCGAGGGGACAATTACCGGCAAACAAGAGAGAACACAATCAATGCAATGCACATATATGATGCATGATCATGTTAAGGTACTGAATTCACCTAATGCAATAATAATCCAAGTTAGTTGGAGTGGAATTCAAACAAGGTTGAATTCCAACTCAAAATGCTATTTCCTAAATTACCCTAATCATGATTCATCCTATTCAGTGATGTTAACTTGTTCAAACATGCATGATCATGGCATAAACAGATTCTTCATATTTTTCTGATCATTTTTCATATATAAATTATTTCCATCCGAAAGTTACGGTTGAATTTATATGATTTTTAGAAGTTTAGAGTATTTTCTGAAATTTACTGATTTAAATTAAATCTATAAAAGGGTATTATCATACGGCTGACGCCGGTGTGACGTCAGCGTCAACTGGCGCCCAGGTCAAACCTGGCGTGTGGGGCCACACGTCGATGACTAACTAAACTAACCTAGTTAATTAGCACTAACTGGGTTAGTTAAGTTAGTTTAAACCTAACGAGTAGTTAGCGGGCGGGGCCCGCATGTCGATGAGGAGAGGGGAGGTCAAACCGCGGTGGGTCAACCCACGCCGGTCAGCGTCAATGCGCCGGCGTTTAGCCGCCAGCGACGCCAGCGGCGCGGAATTGGCCTACAGAGCACGCAGTTTGGCGGCGAGACGCGTCACGTGATGGAAGTGAGCCGCATCGAGTGGTGGTGGTGATTGGCCGGGGTCGCCGGAAGCGTCGCCAGCGGCGACCTTGGCGGCTGCCGGAGCTCGGCGAGGTCGGGTTGGCGCTTAGGGGCCTGGCAGCGAAAGGGTGGGTGCTACGGACTCCCTCTGAGTACGGTGAAGACGATGGCGTGCTCGGAATCGAGCCATCGTGACTGTGGCCACGACGGCGACGGGCTGTGGCGGCGGCGGGTGCGGCCGAGCTCGGTGTGGTCGTTGTGGTGCGCAATAATGCAAACGGAGATGGGGTGACGGGGCCGGCGCTCACAGCGGGGTCGGAGAGGGAGGCAGTGAGCTCGGGGAGGTCCTGGCGGCGCCGAATCGACCGGAGGCGGCTCGGGTGCCCGAGGTTGAAGACGAGGGCGAGGTCGGCGCTCGGAGGCGTTTGGAGTCGCGTGGGCCAGCGGAGAGGTCCGGGGCGACGAGGCGGAGCCCTTGGGCACACCGGCGAGGCAAGGAAGGCCTGTGGCCGTGGCTACAGCGGCGGTGGCGACGACGGCTCTCGGTCAGCGTGGGGAGAGAGAGGCGAAGGAAGGGGAGGGTCGGGAGAGAGTGAGAGAGAGCTGGGGTCACAAGGTGGCTGTCTCCGTGGCGTCGAGGGCGTCCGGAGCGTCGGGAGGGGGCAGGCAGCTGCGTGGCCTGCAAGGCGAGCGTGCAGGCTGTGGCACGCGCCTGGCCCTCCCGGCAGAGGAGGAAGGCGACAGGAGGAGGCGGTGGTGGGCTGGGCCAACCGGGCCGGCCAGCAGGGGGAGAGAAGGAGGTTGGGCGGCTGGGCGCCAGTAGGTTTGGGCGGGTGGGCTGCAGTAAGGTTTCCTCTCTCTCTCTTTTCCATTTCTGTTTTCTATTTTGCGTTTGTTTTGATCCAGATTTAAAACCAAATCAATTTTATAAATCCTGAAAATATTCACGGGCACTTTCTGAATTATTTCTATGGCCCTAAATACTTCCAACATTATTTGAGCATTTAAATTATTTATAGTGTTTAAATGCCCAAAGTCAAATGGTTTAAGATTTAATTCAAAAATCCAGAATGACCTATAAGATATGTTCATCATTTTTGGAAGAGGCTTTCACCTTTATCCTTTAATCATGAACATTTTCACAGGGCATTTTGGGATTATTGAAAATGATTTTATTTGAACCTATTAGAATTCAATTGGTGCTAGGGTTCCAACAATCCCCATTTCAATTTTCATGGAAATTAACATGATGACATGAATGCCTTAATGCAACTAATGTCAAACAATTCTAGGGCTGTGACAACTCACCCCCACTAAACAAGAATCTCGCCCCGAGATTCAAGACGTGAGGTAAGAGGAAAAGAGGAAGTCACAAACTATCACAATCTTCATGATCCATTCGCCTTCCTCGAAAATGTTGATTCATTCCATCACCTTGGTCTTGAGGTCTTTGACTTCGAGATCTTTACGACACGACAACAAAAGAAGGGGAAACCCTACATGATTCGATCTTCACGAAGATCAAATAAACATGATCGACTCACGGACCGAGACGGTGACACATCTTGAGTTGAGACATAACAGCATCGAGAGGGATGGAAGAACAACAACGGGGTTTGATTAGTGGCAACAATCCCACGCTTAGAGAGATGGTGGATGGTGTCATGGTGGTGAGGAAATATTTACCATGATCCGTAACGGGCACCTCGAAAAAGGTGACGCAAAGAACTATTCCCTTAAGTGGCAAAAAGAATTACTTTTGAATTAGAGATCATTGAGACTCTTTACACCAGCCTAAGGCAATTCACAAGGATCGTTTGGTGGAGTTTAAAGGAATGGTACATCCGGACTAGAATGAATGATGTGGACTACCTTGTTGAAGACAACGCAATGGATGATTTTTGCTTATCATCTGAGGTGGAGGGAACCCATGGTAAGTCCACTTTTGAGGATGATCTTGAACAGAAATTACTACGAAGGCAGCCCATAATGAAATGGCATAAGGACGGTGCAAGCTGGGAACGAAATGCAACTGTTTCGATTGTTCCAACCATCATATCTGCACGAGGTTCAGATCTGGTTGGTGTTAGGATATTTCAGACTCAGCTTGTCCGAAAAGGAAAGGTTGCAACACAATTTGACGCGATGGCGTTGCAGATTCTCGGGATATGAACTACGATAGCAAGCTTCAAAACATGAGCTGGTTACGCTACAAACACCTGTGAACACGTTGTCCTAGACAAGCATGACCACATGGTAGTCTTATAGTAAAATGCTACCGAAGTTCGGGTGGGGAACCATCATCGAGGATATCGGAGTTTAACATAAGTCATATGATTAGCTCTTATGAAAGAACTCCTTTTCCTTGAACAAATCAATCGGTGGCTTGGTGTGCTAGGGATACATATGGAATGAAGATGATCAGTCTATCAAACCATAGAATACTTCGTGCGTGCATGACCGGCTTGGGATGATTCCAGAGGAACAAAACAAACCTTTTTCAAATTCATGGCGGCAACTTACATCTGATGCACATGAATTAGAGGAAGTCACTACTTTCATCCAAACATATGCTTCATGAATGAAACACGAAGAAATGCTTACACAAGTTTCCAATACTAGGTTGATGCTCAACATGACTCATGGGGGAGACAAGATGCTACTGATGGGCTCAACAGCAACTTATCGGAATTTCCATATCACCGACTTCCATCATCATGTGAACACGGTGATAGCATTGGTCGCACCAAAAGACATAATGGTGTATGCTCGAGGGATCAACCACGAGTAAGACAACATTACGAATATCGTTAGTACTGATTTGACTTGACGATTGCCCACCTCAAGTCAAAGGATCGATAAGACAATAGATCCAAAGAATCGATCACGAGGAACAATTGATGAAGATATCATCTTTCTTCAACACACACTACGAGAATATCCCTTTGGAACGAACTAAGTTGGACAAGCTTTTATCTTCCAACTCTCCAAGTTATTGTCTAGCTTAACCAACTAGCTCGTGGATAACCAACACAGATTCTTGGAGAAGGGGTGGTTCACAGAAAACCAACTTGATCACGAGCCCAACACATCACCGGAAAACAACCCGGTAACACTTCCAAGAAGATATTTGGAAAGTCACAAACCACCGTATGTTACTAAGCTCGAGAAAAATCTTGCTTTTAAGGGCAAGACGATATGATCGAATGAGTGAGGACTTGACACAATCCTAACTCATCAACCGAAGGGTGCACCGTAAATAAGGACTAGGTAGCACGATCAATCTTAGGATGATGATTTAATAATCAACACGCTAAAAATGAGGATATTGTCCATTAACTACCAAGCAACGAGTGGCTCGGAGTATTGATTTCGCACATCACAATTCACTTGCGGCATTCCGGTTACAACAACACGGGACCGAGGAATGAATGATGATGGTGAGAAGTATCACTACGTCAAAATTTCATGAGAGTTAGTGCAATCCTTATGACACTCTTGACATAAGATGGCAATACTTGTGGTAGAACAGATTCAAAAGCTGAATTGGCATTTTGATCTGCGGAATACAACCGCTTTGACCCAATCCACGGAAATGGATGAGGTAATCGAGTTTGTTTCTCCTAGTCATTCCGTAGCGAGAATGGCTTGACGGACCATAAGGATAATAGACATCGATAAACACGATCGCACACATAACCTTGACTATCAATTGATAGAGGATGGTCGGAATACAACTAAAGAGAGCAACTCAAAGGAACATATAATTTTTTCGAGTTGTGGATGCACAGATTAGTATGTCGAACGAAGCTCAACATTTCTTCCGGATAACCCATGCAGAAAAGTAGAATTGGCAGATTCACAATTATGAATGGAGAACTCCTCAAGAGCACTCTAGTTGTGATCTTTTGGTTCAACAAACTTCGCCATAAGTGGTTCATGGTATTTGGAAGAAGGATATACCACGGACCTCGAGGACTAATGCAAAGTTACTAATATCCTAGAGGCACTAGCAAATACTAACAACATGAAGTAGGATGAATCTCGGATTCGTAAACTCGTGAGTAGAATACTTACTACTAAATGGCATCACGGGATGCTTTCAAATGATGGCCAGAATCATCACACTAGGGATACAAAAGCATTGCTAAATTGCTAGATGACTTCCTAAACAACTAGGGTCATAATAATAATTCCAACATATATGTTGAGGCAGCGGAGTACCTCAACTTACTGATTGGTGTGTTTATTCGACCAAAAGATCATCGAAACGGAAGGAAAGAATTTGCAAATGCATCGGACTATTTAGAGACCTGTAATGACTCGGACAAAGCATAACGGCTGTAAATGCTCAAAATGATTTGAGATATCCTGCGTAAAGGATGGCATAAGCACTTAACAACATCATAACAAGATTACGAGATCAACAATTATCATACGTAAATAGTAGGAACCGAATCGGGATTAAATCCAACAATCTTATAGGTCTATGGATTAGTAACACGTCATCCTAATGGATAGATGAGAAGCCTAGTTCTTAAACCCGTAGAAGAGAAGAGGATGACTCGGATCGAGAAGGCCATGAGGTACAAGGAGTAAACAGAGCCTTACGTTCCCTTCCACAAACAATTCCTTATATAACTAAAGCATTTCTAGACACAACTTGACCGGTTTGGCTTGGTAATCCTACTGACGATCGAGCTCGATACCAACGCTGTCGGGACCCCGATCCTAAGTCACACCGATCTAGCATATAACACCTCATATCACTTTGCGGCCTCACGCACGGTATTCCCACAGGTGTCGCCTTACCATGGCCGGGACCGTTTGCGTCTTTTGGCTCACGTATATGATAATGTCGCTAGCATCCATATGACAAAGAACCGGGCCGACATGGCTAGTCGTGGAACCCAAAGCGGCGCTTAACCTATGGGGACAGGCATACATGAATCACATCGAGCATGTCGGTCATCAACGTATGTATTCGGGCTGTAGCACTGGCTAACAGGACTCCGGTATCCCGGTACATGCAGGCTAAGGCAGGACTCGAATAACACCGCGTGACATTTCCCGAAGGACGGACATAAGGCAAGTGAAACACATGCCGGCCATCAAGTGTCCAAGCGGTAGTCTTTGGGCTAGCAGGACTCCGGTGGACGGGCTGTAGCGGACTACTATCGCTCGTAAGCACGAGACTACATTTCCCCATATCGTAGGCTGCCAAGGATAAACAACTAGTTTGTCGGATCCCACACATACCAAGCATTTCAAACATACACACATTATGCTCAATATGTGTAGATACAACATGGCATCACAACATAACTCTCTGACTCAAATATTATTCATTAGGCTCCCAAGAGCGAGATATTACAAACATGGGTCTCATGACCCAACACTCGAAACATACAAGTCATAGCACAAGCGGAAGCTAATCATGTCTCGAGTACGGACAACTATAAATGAAAAAGGCCGAGAAGCCCGACTATCTACTGAGATCCTGCCAAGGCACAAGATCGTAAATGAGGTAACAAGCTAAACGTCAAGTCCAAGCGGAACTACTAAGCGAGACCGATGTCTCTCTCGCAAAACATAAATAAGCAAACGTGAGTACAATTGTACTCAGCAAGACTTACATCGTAACTAACTACATATGCATCATTATCAAAAGGGATGGTGGAGTTTGACCGCAGCAAGCCAGCTTTGACTCGGTGGCTATCCTGAACTACATTTGCAAGTAACTCTTTTGAGGTGGCGCTACGAGTCCACATATTCACCATATCAATACACCACTATGGACCCGCTCCGTCTCTCTCTGAGAACGCCATCCATAGTACTCACGCTTATCTTGCGCATTTTAGGGTATCCACTTTCACTTGTCTATGAACTGATATAGGCAATCCAGAAGTCCTTCTCCGTGGACACGGCTATTCGAATAGATCATATTAAACCCTGCAGGGTGTACTTCTTCACACACGCTCTCACCACTTACCGCCGTTTACAAGAAATGAACTATGCAACCTTCAAGCGTAAGCCCAGCGAGGGTGTCGGCCACGACCTACAAAAAAACTCAAGACCCTAGTCCAGGTATATCGCCAATTCGGGTTCCATCCGCATGGAGTCCGGCCGAGGTTTCCCATACAGCCCGAACGATGTGTGCGGGGTTCCCGAGATACCAAGCGGGCACTCGGTACAGACCCACGGTGCCTACCGCAACACAACCCACCCCGAGGTCAGCGTTGCGTCCCCCAAAGATACTACAAACACCGAAACTACTTGCAACTCCGGACCAGGAACAAGGGTGGTTAAGAAGCCGAGAGGGTCCATTGGTTTCGGGCCCAATGCGTGGTAATAACTGTTTCATGGATCACAAACACAGATCTCGGTTCACGAGGACGGTTTCAATGAGACAACCCACCATGTACTCCTACATGGCCTCTCACCGCTACCTTTACCAAATCGTGTTCACACACTTAGCTCACACACGCAGATGGGACATGTTCACACACCCATTCCAATTCATTCCCGATGAATCAGACTGACTCAACTCTAAGCGATGGCAGGCATGACAACAAGCATAAATGAGTAGGCACAACATGGCTCAAACAACTCCTACTCATGCTAGTGGGTTTCATCTAATTCTTGTGGAATGACAGGTCATGCAAAGGATCAAGGGGTTCAATACCGCAGCAAGTAATACATGAGTCGTTGTTGTCCTAATGCAATAAAATAGAGCAGGAGCGAGAGAGTGGGATTATATCGGAATGAACAAGGGGTTTTGCTTGCAGCACTTGAAGATAATAGTTCTTCATCGGTGTCATCGAATAATCGTCGTCGGTACATCGCTCTACGGGAGGGACAATTACCGGCAAACAAGAGAGAACACAATCAATGCAATGCACATATATGATGCATGATCATGTTAAGGTACTGAATTCACCTAATGCAATAATAATCCAAGTTAGTTGGAGTGGAATTCAAACAAGGTTGAATTCCAACTCAAAATGCTATTTCCTAAATTACCCTAATCATGATTCATCCTATTCAGTGATGTTAACTTGTTCAAACATGCATGATCATGGCATAAACAGATTCTTCATATTTTTCTGATCATTTTCATATATAAATTATTTCCATCCGAGTTACGGTTGAATTTATATGATTTTTAGAAGTTTAGAGTATTTTCGAAATTTCTTGATTTAAATTAAATCTATAAAAGGGTATTACTGCGTCGACTGACGTCGATGTGGCGTCAGCTCAACTGGGCGCCCGGGTCAAACCTGACGTGTGGGGCCACACGTCGCTGACTAACTAAACTAACCTAGTTAATTAGCACTAACTTTGGGTTAGTTAAGTTAGTTTAAACCTAACCAGTAGTTAGCAGGCGGGGCCCGCATGTCGATGAGGAGAGGGGAGGTCAAACCGGCAAAGGTCAACCCACGCCGGTCAGCGGTCGGCGGCGCCCGGCGTTTAGCCAGCGGCGAGCCCGACGCGCGGTGCGCCGCGGAATTAGCCTACAGAGCACGGTTTGGCGAAGCGAACACGTCTACGTGATGCGGAAGTGAGCCGCATCGAGTGGTGGTGGTGATTGGCTTTGTCGCCGGAAGCGTCGCCGGCGGCGACCTTGGCGGCTGCGGAGCTTCGGCGAGGTCGGGGTTGGCGCTTAGGGGCACAGCGGGCGAAAGGGTGGGTGCTACGGACTCCTCTGAGTACGGTGAAGACGATGGCGTGCTCGGAATCGAGCCATCGTGGCTAATAACCCACAACGGCGACGTCGCGATGGCGGCGAGTGCGGCCGAGCTTCGGTGTGGTCGTTGTGGTGCGCAATAAAGGCAAGCGGAGAAGGGAGAAGGCAGGAGCTCACAGCGAAGTCGGAGAGGGAGGCGATGAGCTCGGGGAGGTCTGGCGGCGCCCGAATCGACGAGGCGGCTCGGTGCCCGAGGTTGAAGACGAGGGCGAGGTCGGCGCTTCGGGCGTTTGGAGTCGCGTGGGCCAGCGGAGAGGTCCGGGCGACGGCGGAGCCCTTGGGCACACCGGCGAGGCAAGGGAAGGCTGTGGCCGTGGCTACTGGCGGCGGTGGCGGCAGCGGCTCTCGGTCGGCGTGGGGAGAGAGCGAGAGGAAGGGGAGGGTCGGGGAGAGAGTGAGAGAGAGCCGGGGTCGCGTGGCTGTCTCCGTGGCGTCGCGAGGGCGTCCGGAGGCGTCGGGAGGGGGCAGGCTGCTGCGTGGCGTGGCGTGGCGTCTTGTGACGCGCCTGGCCCTCTGGCAGAGGAGGAAAGGCGACAGGAGGAGGCGGTGGTGGGCTGGGCCAACGGGCCGGCCAGCGAGGGGAGAGAAGGAGGTTGGGCGGCTGGGCGCCGGGTAGGTTTGGGCGGGTGGGCTGCAGTGAGTTTCCTCTCTCTCTCTTTTCCATTTCTGTTTTCTATTTTGCAGTTTGTTTTGATCCAGATTTAAAACCAAATCAATTTTATAAATCCTGAAAATATTCACGGGCACTTTCTGAATTATTTCTATGGCCCACAAATACTTCCAACATTATTTGAGCATTTAAATTATTTATAGTGTTTAAATGCCCAAAGTCAAATGGTTTAAGATTTAATTCAAAAATCCAGGAATGACCTATAAGATATGTTCATCATTTTTGGAAGAGGCTTTCACCTTTATCCTTTAATCATGAACATTTTCACAGGGCATTTTGGGATTATTGAAAATGATTTTATTTGAACCTATTAGAATTCAATTGGTGCTAGGGTTCCAACAATCCCCATTTCAATTTTCATGGAAATTAACATGATGACATGAATGCCTTAATGCAACTAATGTCAAACAATTCTAGGGCTGTGACAGATCATCACCGGGAGTGGTCCCGATTATTGTCACTCCGGGGTTGCCGGGTCATAACACATAGTAGGTGACTATTGACATGCAAGATAGGATCAAGAACTCACATACATTCATGAAAACATAATAGGTTTAGATCTAAAATCATGGTACTCAGGCCCTAGTGACAAGCATTAAGCATAGCAAAGTCATAGCAACATCAATCTTAGAACATAATGGATACTAGGGATCAAACCCTAACAAAACTAACTCGATTACATGATAAATCTCATCTAACCCATCACCGTCCAGCAAGCTTATGATGGAATTATTCACGCACGGCGGTGAGCATCATGAAATTGGTGATGGAGGGAGGTTGATGATGATGACAACGACGGATTCCCCTCTCCGGAGCTCCAAACGGACTCCAGATCAACCCTCCCGAGAGAGATTAGGTGGCGGCTCCGTATCGTAAAATGCGATGAATCCTTCTTTCTGATTTTTTTCTCCCTAACATGAATATAGAGTTGGAGTTGACGTCGGTGGAGCCTCAGGGGGCCCACGAGGCAGGGGGCGCGCCCTCCACCCTCGTGGACAGGGTGTGGGCCCCCTGGTGTTGATTCTTTCGCCAGTATTTATTATTCCGTGAAGTTTAAGGTCATTCTGAGAACTTTTATTTCTGCACAAAAATAACATCATGCCAATTCTGCTGAAAACAGCGTCAGTCCGGGTTAGTTCCATTCAAATCATGCAAGTTAGAGTCCAAAACAAGGGCAAAAGTGTTTGGAAAAGTAGATACGATGGAGACATATCAACTCCCCCCAAGCTTAAACCTTTGCTTGTCCTCAAGCAATTCAGTTGACAAACTAAAAGTGATAAAGAAACACTTTTACAAACTCTGTTTGCTCTTCTTGTTGTAAATATGTAAAGCCAGCATTCAAGTTTTCAGCAAAGATTATGAACTAACCATATTCACAATAATACTTAGGTCTCATGTTTACTCATATCAATGGCATAATCAACTAGCGAGCAATAATAATAAATCTCGGATGACAACACTTTCTCAAAACAATCATAATATGATATAACAAGATGGTATCTCGCTAGCCCTTTCTGAGACCAAGAAACATAAATGCAGAGCACCTCTGAAGATCAAGGACTGACTAGACATTGTAATTCATGGTAAAAGAGATCCAGTCATAGTTATACTCAATGTAAATTAATAGTAATGCATGCAAATGACAGTGGTGCTCTCCAACTGGTGCTTTTTAATAAGAGGGTGATGACTCAACATAAAAGTAAATAGATAGGCCCTTCGCAGAGGGAAGCTGGGATTTGTAGAGGTGCCAGAGCTCGATTTTTGAAACAGAGATAAATAATATTTTGAGTGGCATACTTTCATTTTCAACATAACAACCAAGAGATCTCGATATCTTCCATGCTACACACATTATAGGCGGTCCCCAAACAGAATGGTAAAGTTTATACTCCCCCACCACCAACAAGCATCAATCCATGGCTTGCCCTAAACAACGGGTGCCTCCAACTAACAACAGTCCTGGGGGAGTTTTGTTCGCAGATATTTTGATTTGAGCATGGGACTGGGCATCCTGATTACTAGCCATTTTCTCGTGAATGAGGAGCGGAGTCCACTCCTCGTGAGAATAACCCACCTAGCATGGAAGATACGGACAACCCTAATTGATATATGAGCTATTCGAGTATACAAAACAGAATTTCATTTGAAGATTTAGAGTTTGGCACATACAAATTTACTTGGAACGGCAGGTAGATACCGCATATAGGAAGGTATGGTGGACTCATATGGAATAACTTTGGGGTTTATGGAAGTGGATGCACAAGCAGTATTCCCGCTTAGTACAAGTGAAAGCTAGAAAAAGACTGGGAAGCGACCAACTAGAGAGCGACAACAATCATGAACATGCATTAAAATTAATCAACACTGAGTGCAAGCATGAGTAGGATATAATTCACCATGAACATAAATATCGTGGAGGCTATGCTGATTTTGTTTCAACTACATGCGTGAACGTGTGCCAAGTCAAGCCACTCGAATCGTTCAAAGGAGGATACCACCCTATCATACCACATCACAACCATTTTAATAGCATGTTGGCACGCAAGGTAAACCATTATAAACTCCTAGCTAATTAAGCATGGCATGAGCAACTATAATCTCAAATTGTCATTGCAAACATGTTTCATTCATAATAGGCTGAATCAGGAATGATGAACTAATCACATTTACAAAAACAAGATAGGTCAAGTTCATACGAGCTTTTCTCATCTCAATCAGTGTATCATATATCGTCATTATTGCCTTTCACTTGCACGGCCGAACGGTGTGGATAATAATCATAGTGCACGTGCATTGGACTAAGCTGGAATCTGCAAGCATTTAATAAATAGGAGAAGACAAGGTAACATGGGCTCTTGGTTAAATCAGCAATAATGCGTATGAGAGCCACTTCAACATTTTCATCATGGTCTTTGAGGGAGTCCTGGACTAAGGGGTCCTCGGGCGTCCGACCTGTCATCCATGGGCCGGACTGATGGGCTGTGAAGACATGAAGGCTGAAGACTGTACCCGTGTCCGGATAAGACTCTTCTTGGCGTGGAAGGCAAGCTTGGTGATCAACTATGAATATTCCTTCCTATGTAACCGACTCTATGTAACCCTAGATCCCTCCGGTGTCTATATAAACCAGAGGGCGTAGTCCGGATAGGATAGACTCATTACCATAGTCATACAGGCTAGACTTCTAGGGTTTAGCCATTATGATCTCGTGGTAGATCAACTCTTGTAACACTCATATTCATCAAGATCAATCAAGCAGGAAGTAGGGTATTACCTCCATAGAGAGGGTCCGAACCTCGGTAAACATCGTGTCCCCCGTCTCCTGCAACCATCGACCTTAGACGCATAGTTCGGGACCCCCTACCCGAGATCCGCCGGTTTTGACACCGACATTGATGCTTTCATTGAGAGTTCCACTGTGACGTCGACGAAAGGTTCGATGGCTTGCCTCTTCCTTAAAGACAACATCACCTCCGGAGGAGTCCTAGCCCCAGGCCAAACCCTCCGGCTAGGCGGCTTTACTATGATCGCCCGTTCTGCCGTTGAGCCGACGATGACCTCTCGGGCCATCGAAAACCCCCTTCGCATCAACTTCGAACACTCCAAGCATATGGATCCAACAAAGTTTTCGTCCTTGAACGAACCCCTAGATCGCATCGCCGCTTTGGGAATCGCCACTGATTACGATCGGATCAGGCTTAAAACCGATCGAGGAGAAATCAAAACTCCACCGGTCACCCACCAGATAGCGGTAGTCGAGGAGCAGGACGATGAGTCTTCTTCTATATAGAAGACGGACTATGTTCGGATCGCCGATCAGGAGGAGCCGGATGCCTGCCAGCGAAAGGATGCGACCAGCCCTCCGAACATAGAATCGGATGGCAGTCCTAAGCAATCAGAGGATATTCCGAAGCCCGGACTGTTGAGTTTGGAAGGTCTTCAAACTCCGGATAATCAGTCTGGTCAGGGTTCGGATTTAATTCCACCCACCCACCCAGACATAGACGCCCACATGAGCATAAAACAGCAGTATCAGGAAATGGTTCGCCACTTTTGGGCCAGATTCCTCCTTGTCAAAGACAAGGTAAAAGATTGCCGCGACGAGGATGCGATATCAGCGTTCCGCAACAATTGCGCGGACGAAGGAATCCTCAACGCCATCAATCGTCGCCGCATACTAAAGTTTGCTGACTTAGCAACTATCGTACAGAAGTACAGCGCGATGGAAAGCGCCTGGAAAACTCAGACAGCTTGTTGGGAACCGTCGGTCCCAACTCAACTCCTCCTACAGGCGAAGAGGGCGCACCCCCGCGGCACGCCCAGTCCAACAGTCACGAAACATAAACCCATTACGCGGCACGGCACCGTTCTGGAGGGATGGCTCGATGGCCCATGCAAAATACACACGATGCCAGATACCGTGGCAACCCACAGCCTTAGAACTTGTTGGATACTCCGGACGGTAGCCAAGAGCAGCGAGGACATCCTCATCAAGGATGCCCCAGAACAGCACCCTCCAGAAAACGACGACACGAGAGTATTGACGGTCTTCGAGACATTCGCTTCAAACAACAAGCGCAAAAGAGCACTTCGTGACCTCGCCGAAGTCTGCCATCGCTGCAATAAACCCTTGGAACGACACGACTATAACATTTAATGCCGGTGACGAGCCGAAGTATAGGACAGTCCGAGTGCCAGCCGCATTAGTCCTCAGTCCCATCGTGGACGGGTTTCGACTTACCAAGGTCCTCATGGACGGCGGCAGCAGACTAAACCTCATTTACGAGGACACACTCCACAAAATGGAAATAGACAGAAGCCGTATCAAGCAAAGTAGCACAACCTTCTGAGGAATCATTCCCAGTTGAGAGGCGCAATGCGCGGGAAAAATCACACTTGACGTGGTATTCGGCACGCCAGAGAATTATCGGTCCGAAGAAATCTCTTTCCAAGTGGCCTCTTTCAGCAGCGGATACCACGCCCTGTTGGGGCGGGACGCTTTTACACGCTTCCAAGCCATACCTCATTACGGGTATATGAAGCTCAAAATGCCCGGACCGAACGGTATAATCACTCTCGTCAGTGATCCGGACATAGCACTCTGCGCTGAAAACAAAACAGCATCCCTCGCCCTTGAGGCGCTATCTGAAGCCCTCGCGGCTAAAGAACTAACCGCACTACGCTCCACGGTGGACAGGGACGATGTGATCCTCGACAAACGCCCCAAATCCACCTCCTTCAAACCGGCAGAAGAAATAGTCAAATTCCAGGTCCACCCAACGAACCACAAGAAGACAGCATCTTTCGGAGCGCAACTGAATCTAACAGTTGACACTGCACTACGAGAATTCCTGCGCGAAAATTGGGATATATTCGCCTGACACCCTTCAGATATGCCAGGGATCCCACGCAAGCTCGCCAAACATAGCATCAATATACTAAAGGGATTTAAACCGGTTAAGCAAACACTGCGGCGCTTTTTCGAACCCTAGCGACAAGCCATGGGGGAGGAGCTGGCCAAGCTTATCGAGGTCGGATTCATTAGAGAAATCAAACATGCGGACTGGCTAGCAAACCTGGTGATGGTACCAAAGAAGGACAAATCCTGGCGCCTGTGTGTCGATTTCAAAGACCTCAACAACGCTTGCCCTAAGGATCCTTTCCGCCTCCCCCGCATTGACCAAATCATTGACGCTGCCGCAGGACACGACTCACTGTGTTTCCTCGATGCATATCCCGGATACCATTAAATCAAAATGAAGGAGTCTGATCAGGTTGCGACAGCATTTATCACCCCATATGGGCCATTCTGCATCAACACCATGCCCTTCGGGCTCAAGAATGCCGGCGCCACATACCAACGCATGATTCAAACATGCCTGGAGAAGCAGATCAGCAAGATGGTAGAAGCTTACGTCGATGACGTCGTCATCAAAACTAGGCACGTCGAAACACTAATAGACGACTTATATCTTACATTTGACAATCTCCGTGCGTATGACATTAAGCTCAACCTGGAAAAATGTGTCTTCAGTGTCCCAGCTGGAAAATTGCTGGGCTTCATCGTTTCCAATAGAGGAATAGAAGCAAACCCAGCTAAAATCTGAGCTCTATCACAGTTGGCTATGCCAACAGACCTCAAACAAGTCCAAAAACTAGCTGGTTGCGTGGCAGCATTAAGTCGCTTTATCTCCAGATTAGGAGAAAAGGCACTACCACTCTATCGCCTCTTATGGCGCACCGATAACTTCGAATGGACAGACGCCAGGGCGATCGCCGGATCGAGGAAATAAAGGCCCTCCTAGCAAGCAACCCAATCTTGGCCGCACCAAACACTGGCGAACCCATGTTGCTATATATATCGGCAACACATCAGGTGGTGAGTGCCATGCTCATCGTCGAGCGAGAACAGGACGGACACAAATTTCCGCTCCAAAAACTAGTATACTACATATCTACTGTCCTCGCAACATGCAAATCCCGGTACCCCCATTACCAAAAGATAGCATAGCGGTCTTCATGGCATCCCGAAAGCCATGACACTACTTCCAGGAGTGTTCAATCACGGTGGCCTCTGAAGTCCCACTCAATGACATAATAAACAACCGTGATGCCACGGGACGGATCGCCAAATGGACCATAGAGCTACTTCCATTTGACATAACATACAAGCCACGTCGAGCCATCAAATCCCAAGTGCTGGCTGACTTCGTCGCCGAATGGACAGAGGCCGAACTCCCTAAAGAGTACGGTGCATATTCCAACTGGGTTATGTATTTTGACAGCTCCAAAATGCTGGCGGGGCTAGGAGCGGGAGTCGTGTTAACATCCCCCACTGGAGACGTCGTCCAGTATGTACTCCAAATACTATTCACAGACTCCAACAACACAGCCGAATACGAGGCCCTATTGCATGGTCTTCGGATGGCCGTATCCATGGGCATACAACGCCTAGAGGTGCGTGGGGATTCAAACCTCGCAATATCTAAAATAAACGGAGACTTTGATGCCAAAGATCCAAAGATGGCAGCTTATCGTAATGCCGTCTTAAAAATGTCGGCTCGGTTTGAGGGACTCGAATTTCATCACGTCGCCCGAGAAAGCAACCATGCGGCGGATGTCCTTGCCCGCATTGGCGCTAAGCGTGACCCCGTCCCACCTAACATCTTCCTGGAAAGGCTTTTCAAGCCATCCGTGGTGTGGCAAGGGGAGGGCGGCAACAACAGTCCAGATCCGAACACAACCCCAGACTCTGAACACACCGATATCATCGGGGGCTCAGCCACCAAAATTACATCGTCGGCCCATCTCATTATGGCAGTCATTTCCCCATGGACCAAACCCTTCCTGGACTACATTAATAGGAAGGAGCTTCCCGAAGACCAGAACGAGGCCCGCCGCATTGTTCGGCGCTCGAAGGCCTACAAGGTTCACGACGGAGAGCTCTACAAGAAAAGTACTACCAGAGTACTTAAAAGATGTATCTCCGAGGAGGAGGGCGGCAACTTTTGGCAGAAATTCACGCTGGTCTAGGCGGACACCACGCCGCAGCCCGGGCCCTTGTTACCAAGGCCTTCCGTACAGAGTTTTATTGGCCGACGACCCCAGCAGACGCGCAGGACCTTGTCCAACGCTGCGTCCGGTGCCAACTCTTCTCCAACCAAAGCCACATGCCCCCAACTGCCTTAAAGACTATCCCCATCACTTGGCCTTTCGCGGTCTGGGGACTGGATATGGTTGGACCCCTTAAAGGGGGAAGCCATAAGAAAAAATACCTGCTAGTTATGGTGGACAAATTCACTAAGTGGATAGAGGCTAAACCGGTCAGAACGGCTGAGTCCGGCCCGGTGATAGACTTCATATCCGGCATTGTGCACCGTTATGGTGTCCCACACAGCATCATCACCGACAACGGCTCTAATTTCACAGCCGACAAGGTAAAAACCTGGTGCACTAATCTAGGCATTAAACTCGATTACGCCTCCGTCTACCACCCGCAAACCAACGGTCAAGTCGAACGAGCCAATGGTCTTATTATGAGCGGCATCAAGCCCAGACTAGTGCGGTCTTTGAAAGAATCATACAGGCACTGGGTTTAGGATCTCGACTACGTACTCTGGGGGCTGCGGACCACGCCCAACCGTACTACCAGATACACACCTTTCTTCATGGTGTATGGCGCAGAGGCCGTGTTGCCCTGCGATATTATTCACGACTCACCTCGAGTGCGTATGTACGAAGAGAGAGAAGCCGAGCTTGATCGGCAGGACAGCCTAGATGCCCTGGAGGAGGAGCGCGATGTCGCAAAAGCCCGTTCAGCATTTTACCAACAGCAGGCTCGAAGATATCAAAGCAGAGAAGTATGGGCCAAGACTTACAATGTTGGCGAACTCGTTCTACGCCTGTCGGAGAAGAAAAAGGACAAACTCAAGCCCAAATGGGAGGGTCCCTTCATAATTGGCGAAGTTCTCACTGGAGGAGCGTACCTTCTTCGTGATGCATCAGACAATCGCCTCAAGCCGAACCCCTGGAACGCGGCCAGACTCCGAAGATTCTACGCCTAGCGCCGAACTCCTTGTTCGTCTCCTTCTCCCCTGTAGTTTCCATTATTTTTTCTCTCTTTTCCGATTACTTTTTTATTTCTCGCTTTAAAGCTTTGGTACTGCTAGACCAAGACACTCGACACATACATCTTTAAATATGTATGTCCATTATACTGGGGCTTCTTGGACAGAAGCTTTTTATTATTATTCCTCGAGCATCAAGCTCTTCACATATGAGTTCTTCCATACGTACCTTTTCTTCGCCATTATATGCATCGATATGACTTAAGTTTTGGCCAAGCTGGGTTGCCTGGCTCCTGTGCTTATGCCCTACGTTCCCGTTAGTTCAGCTAGGGCATAAAGGGAGCACCTCTGCGATTGTTACTGCCGGGTCATCTGGATGTGTACCTCAGACTGGGTGAAGCCAAAAGCTAGCGTTCTTAAGGGAATATTCGGTCGGTGAATTAAAGACGTTTTTGCATTTACTCCATTGCGAACCCCCAGAAGTTACATACACTATGATTTTTCCATCACAATTCGGACATGTACATTAATACATGCACACCCAAGGAAAGGAACCCTTAACGGAACTATTCTCGCTGGAAGATGTTTCTTACGATCTCGATGTAATATAACATAACTAGCAGGATACAACTTGTCTGTTCAAGCAACTATGACCCCTACGCCTAGTTTTCCAGGCATACCCCGGTCTATTCGGCCGTGAGGGTATTAGGAAACACTCAGCACCCTCGGGTCCGGGGGTTGAAGCGAAAAGGTCTGCCATGACAAATGTATACAATCCAGCTAGAATTACACATGGTAAGGAAAGTACATAGTCACTTGGACTCAAACACTTCCTCCTCTATACCTTCCAACATGCGGTCTAACTTACAATCCTGTTGGGAATATTTGGCGGTCACCTCTACTTGGTCATATACTAAACTAACGGGAATTTCTTCCCCATTTGACCCTAGCAGTCCCACCCGGGCCATGTGATTAGGATCCAGCTTGGTATATTGCGTTTTCACCATGGCCCAGGCCTCTCGCGCACCTTCTCGGCAGGCCGATATTTCCCATAGTCGGATATGCCGCCGCGCTCCCTTGAACATCTCTACAAGCTCCTCTATACTTCCTGGAGGGGGGGGGGGGCGGATCGCCATAGGGCCTTGGCAACACTCCGCATTGCCGGCCGAGCCTTCTCGTGCACTTGCTACAACCTTTGCAGCAGATCACTTGATGATCCGGACACCTCCTCGTCGGGACGACCCGTCAATATACCTGCAATCATAATTATATCAGTTCCATTTATCTCCGAACTACTTTCAAAATAGTTCAGACACATACTGAATATACCGCCCCGCAACGTCCTGTTCTCCTTCACGGAGTCGGCTAGCCGGGCTCGCACATCTTTCAATTGTTCGCCCAATGCGGTGTTGGAATTCTGTAGCTTGTTTTTCTCGTCACTGACTCGGGTCAACACACGCTCGCCTGTGGCGTGTAGCCTTCTCGCCTCTTTTCCTCCCTCTTGGGCGATCTTCAACTTCTCTTCAAGTTGATCAGGCGATCCTATTACACAATCAACAACAATATTAGTACAGTTGGTATACAATTATCGTTCCCCGATGGAGGGGAATGTTACCAGAAGACGCCTTCTTGAAGTTTTCCAGTTCGGTGGTAGCAGCATTTAGCTGCGCCCGACACTGCTCCAGCTCTTGGGCTAGCAGGGCATTCTTCTCGGTAAGGACCTGGTTATACAACGATCCTTAAATCAGTTGTACCAACTGCTTTCAGTCTCGGGGGCTAAGGGCATATGGTTATCCTTTTCGGACAGAGAAAAAACTTACCTGCACATCTGTCAAATGTTGCTTTGTGGCTTTTCTAAGCCCATCTCAAGCAGCTCGGATGTATGCGTCAGCCGAGCTAAAGGCATTAAATGCCTCTTCCGAGAACTTGGGGTCTCGTAGGACAGCCTTGCAACGCCGATGATTCATGGCGCTCTCTACTTCCGAGTTGGTAACGGACATGTCTTCCAAACCCTCGGCCGAAGGACAGTCTGGCGTTGTCCCCGTTGCGGCCCCCACCTCTCCGGTGGGATCTAAATCCCGATTGTTGGGAGTGCGACGGGCCGAATCCCCGGACATAGTCCGGCGAACCTTTTTCCTGATACAGGACCAACATAACAATCACGGTTGGGTACGACTGCCAAAGCATACCTTCAAATCCATACCTCTTCGATGAAGAGTCGGCCTTGTCTTCGCCAAACCTTCCTTTTCGAGGCCTTGCTCGGCACGGGAGCCGCTCTTCTTGGAGTCATCCCCGGCGCAGCATGACGTGCCGAACGCCTCCCCTTTGAAGCATGAGATAGTGCGGTGGGTGAGGCAGTGCGAGGAAACTATTTCGAGGGGGATTTCTCCTGATTACTTATGTGGGAAGCTGGAAGAAGACCAGGATAATCAGCGATGATGGCCACTTATGTGCCGTCATAGCTCGCCTGGTAAAACAACCCTTCCGCGAGTACCACGAATATATCCGGGTCCTCTTCGAACCCAGGATCAAGCTCCTGGTTGTGGCTCTTCGGCTGTGGGGCAGGGCTGTTAAGCCCCTCGGTTACCTTCCGCCAGTGCTGTGTCAAAATAGATGGAGGGGGAATTCGTCAAAGATGGCTATGAGAGCAGAGTGAATAAAAGCAAAGGGGTTAAGACTTACCCAGCTGGGAGGGTTGTACATGGAGTACCCGTCTCTCCGATTGATGCGGAGAAATTCTTCTTCCTCCCCTTTGAACAGCTCGGCCAGTATCTTGGCTAGAGCGGCAAGAGTGTCCGGACCTTTCCGACCACAACGGGAGGCGTCGTCCTCCCCATTGTAGTGCCACATTGGAAGCCCTCTGTATTGAAGTGGTTAAACCCCTCGCATTATGGAGGTCACCATTACCTCTACTATTGTAAAGCCGGACTGGGCAAGCATCCTTATCTTGCCCAGGAGCTGACGGACTTCCGCACTATCCTCCTCTTCAAGACTTTGGGGACGCCAGCTATGACGTTTCTTCAACGGACGCTCGGAAATTCCGGGAGACCCCTGCGAACGGGGTCGGGAAGAGCGACGTCTTCTATATAGAACCATTCGGAAGGCCATTCTTCAGATGCCTCCCTAGGTGTGCCAGGCTGGTATCCTGTATTGGCGACGCGCCATACTTCAGCTCTGCCCACTTCAAATATTGACCCCTGGTGGTTGCGCGGGACAAGGCAGAACAACTTTCCCCACAGTTCGAAATGGGCCTCAATGCCTAGAAAACAGTTCGCACAACGCGACGTAGCTCACAATGGGCAAAATGGAGGCCGGAGTAAAGTTGTGCAGCTAAAGGCCATAGTATTCCAGAAGCCCCCGGAGGAAAGGATGGATTGGAAACCTGACGCCCCTTAGCAGATAAGGGACGAAACAAACTCGTTCCCCCGGATGGATTGGGAAAATCCTCCGCCTGGGTCCCACCGTTAAGGGAGGCTAGCCCTGCTCAAACAGGGGCAAGATCTGCAGGGGGAGGAATCCCTGCGTTTGCAGCTTCTTTAATTGGTTGTAGGTCACTGAGCACTTCTCCCACTTGCCTCTCTCTGAGTCGAAGAAGGAAACAGGAATGCTAGCCATGTTGGAATGGCTCCTCCTAGTAGTCTTTGGGGATTTTTCTCTGCTAGATATTGAATGGATCTAAGATCCGATCTCCTTAAATAGACGCTCTTCCTGGCCTAAATGGGGTGTTATTTGCAAAAATACCCTGACCCCCCGCATTCGCTTGACACGTGGAAGACGAGGTTATTAAATGCGCAGAAGCCAAGGGGAGACATTGAATCTACGGTCGAATACACTACTCGGAAGTCATTAAGGAGGAACCCGCCTTGCAATGCCGAAGACAGTTCGTGTGCCGAACACCTCGCTATTGAAGACTGGTTCGGGGGCTACTAAGGGAGTCCTGGACTAAGGGGTCCTCGGGCGTCCGGCCTGTCATCCATGGGCCGGACTGATGGGCTGTGAAGAAGACAATACCCGTGTCCGGATAAGACTCTCCTTGGTGTGGAAGGCAAGCTTGGCGATCAATTATGAAGATTCCTTCCTATGTAACCGACTCTATGTAACCCTAGATCCCTCCGGTGTCTATATAAACCGGAGGGCGTAGTCCGGATAGGATAGACTCATTACCATAGTCATACATGCTAGACTTCTAGGGTTTAGCCATTACGATCTCGTGGTAGATCAACTCTTGTAACACTCATATTCATCAAGATCAATCAAGCAGGAAGTAGGGTATTACCTCCATAGAGAGGGCCCGAACCTGGGTAAACATCGTGTCCCCCGTCTCCTGCAACCATCGACCTTAGACGCACAGTTTGGGACCCCATACGCGAGATCCACCAATTTTGACACCGACAGTCTTCTCCTCTCGACCCCCAAAGAAAAGAAAGGAAATAAAACTATTTACACGGGAAAGCTCCCAACAAACAAAAGAAGAACGAGAAATATTTTTGGGTTTTCTTTAATTTATTACTACTAAAGGCATGGAAAGTAAGCTAGCTAAAAGCTACAACCAATTTTTTTTTGTTTTTCTCAAGGTTTTTCAAACACACCAGAAGAAGGCTTAGAAAAGAAAATAAGCTAGCATGGATAGTACAATGAAAAAGTATGAGCACCGACAACTAGAATGAGTGTGTGAACATGAATGTAATGTCGGTGAGAAATACGTACTCCCCCAAGCTTAGGCTTTTGGCCTAAGTTCGTCTATGGCCAGAGATGGCCTCGCGGATATCCAAAGTCGTAGCTGGGGTCGTACTGAGATGCAGCAGCTACGACCTGACGAGCTGCAGCTTGGAGGCGAGCTGCCTCCGTCCTCCTCCTCCCTGGTTATAACATATCTCCTTGTTGCCTGAAAGTCAAAGAAAGTAGGAGCAGGGAGAGCAACATGGACAGTGCGATGTCTGTCAAAGATTAGTCGATACTGGAGGAACTGTTCATTCCTCTCAATAAACTGATGGCGGACCATAGCGTTATAATCTAGATAAGCAGAGGGTAACTCCAAATCATTTCTATGTATGGGTACATCAAGATAATTAGCTACACGAGTTGCATAAATTCCACCAAACAAATCTCCACATGTACTGTTATGATGCAACCTTCGTGCAACAATAGCCCCCAAGTTATATTGTTTATCACCTAATACCGCACTTTTGAGTACACAAAGATCTGGAACGCACATGTGACAAGCTTCATCTTTACCGTTAATGCATCTACCTATAAAGAGAGCAAAATAATGTATTGAAGGAAAATGAGTGCTCCCTATGGTAGCTTGTGTGATTTCTCTAGATTCCCCCACAGTGATACTAGCAAGAAAGTCTTCATATTCAAATTTGTGAGGTTCACTAACATTGCCCCCCTGCGGGAGTTTACAAGCATTATTAAAATCTTCTAAATCGATGGCATATGATTTATCATAAAGATCAAATAAAACAGTGTGAGAATTGCGCGAGGATGTAAATTTAAACCTTCTCACAAAGGAATCAGTTAGGTAGTGGTATTGCGGGCACTTATCTGACATGAAGCCCTCAAGATCAGCATCACGCACATACGCGTCAAATTATTCCTTGATGCCTGCTCGGACCATAAACTCCTCTGACGGCCATTCGCAAGGCCGCATTTGAGCTTCCCTCGGTGGTTCATCGTCCGGCTCACGTATCGCGAGCCTTGGGCCTTGCTTCCTTGAGGAACCACCTTGGTACATTTTCCTAAACATATTTCTTCCTCTGAAAAATTTCTGAAATTTTTAGTGACTCAAAATAAAAGTGAACCAAACTCAACAAGATTGATAGCAACTACTCCCACAAGTGCCTAGAGACTATATCATGCATTAGAACTACTTGGGACCATATAAATTTGACATGCAAGCTCAAGAACAGAGTCACCTAAGCAGCAAAAATTTGCAATATATAAAGCACTAGAACAAAAACTAATTGGACCATTGGAGGAGTCACATACCGAAGGACAATCTGCCAAAGCAATTTTGTGAATGGAGCTTTGAGGAAGGAGATCGAAAATGGCAGCAAGATGAGCTAGAACACATGTTTGAGCTATGGGAGGATTTTTTCTTGAGGAAGACGAAGTGAGTGGGTGCAGGAATAAGTGGAGGGGGTCCACGAGGCAGGGGGCGCGCCCCAGGGGGGTGGGTGCGCCCTGGACCCTCGTGGCCAGGTGGTGGCCCCTCTATGGTGTGCTCTCAGTGCCAGATATTCTTAAATATTCTACAAAAAATCGTATTTCATTTTCAGGACATTTGGAGAACTTTTATTTTCGGGGTATTTTTTGTTGTAAGGATGATTCACAAAACAGATAGAAAATAGTAATTTTGCTTTATTTAATCTAAATAACAGAAAGTAAAAGGAGGGTACAGAGAGTCGTGATTTCTAACTTCATCCATCTCATGCTCATCAAAAGGAATCCACTAACAAGGTTGATCAAATCTTGTTAACAAACTCTTTCCGAATTGCATGAAACTGGAGAATTTTCGAATAACACTAGGTTACCTCAACGGGGATATGCATGTCCCCAATAATAATAATATCATATTTCTTCTTGACAGTAGGAAGAGGAAATTCAAAACCTCCAATAGTAATCGTTGGAATTTTCCAATAGAATTGATATTGTGGACTTGAGGTTGTTTCCTCGCAAAGTGTACCGTATGCTCATTACCATTAACATGAAAAGTGACATTGCCTTTGTTGCAATCAATAACAGCCCCTGCAGTATTAATAAAGGGTCTACCAAGGATAATCGACATACTATCGTCCTCGGGAATATCAAGAATGACAAAGTCCGTTAAAATAGTAACGTTTGCAACCACAACAGGCACATCCTCACAAATACAGACTGTTATAGCAGTTGATTTATCGGCCATTTGCAGAGATATTTCAGTAGGTGTCAACTTATTCAAATCAAGCCTATGATACAAAGAGAGAGGCATAACACTAACACTGGCTCCAAGATCACATAAAGCAATTTTAACATAGTTTCTTTTCATGGAGCATGGTATAGTTGGTACTCCTGGATCTCCAAGTTTCTTAGGTATTCCACCTTTAAAAGTATAATTGGCAAGCATGGTGGAAATTTCAGCTTCCGGTATCTTTCTTTTATTTGTAACAATTTAGTTCATATACTTAGCATAAGGATTCATTTTAAGCATATCAGTCAAACGCATACGCAAGAAGATAGGTCTAATCATTTCAGCAAAGCGCTCAAAATCCTCATCATCCTTTTTCTTGGATGGTTTAGGAGGAAAAGGCATGGGTTTCTGAACCCATGGTTCTCTTTCTTTACCATGCTTCCCAGCACAAAGTCTCTCTTATCATAACATTGATTCTTTGATTGTGGGTAATCAAGATCGACAGCAGGTTCAATCTCTACATCATTGTTATTGCTAGGTTGAGCATCAACATGAACATCATCATTAATATTATCACTAGGTTCATGTTCATTACCAGATTGTGTTTCAGCATTAGAAATAGAAATATCATTAGGACTCTCAGGTGTGTCAACAATAGGTTCACTAGAAGCATGCAAAGTCCTATCATTTTTCTTTTTCTTCTTCTTAGAAGAACTAGGTGCCTCAACATTAGTTCTTTGAGAATCTTGCTCAATTCTCTTAGGGTGTCCATCAGGATACAAAGGTTTCTGAGTCATTCTACCCTCTCTAGTCACAACTCTAACAGCATTATCATTTTTCTTATTATTTAATTCATTGAGCAAATCATTTTGAGCCTTAAGCACCTGTTCTACTTGAGTGGTAACTATAGAAGCATGTTTACTAATAAGTTTAAGTTCACCCTTAACTCTAGACATATAATCACTCAAGTATTCAATCATATAAGCATTACGTTTCAATTGTCTACCAACATAAGCATTGAATTTTTCTTGTTTAACAATAAAATTATCAAACTCATCTAAGCATTGGCTAGCAGACTTATTGTCGGTGTCAAAACTGGCGGATCTCGGGTAGGGGGTCCCGAACTGTGCGTCTAAGGTCAATGGTTGCAGGAGACGGGGGACACGATGTTTACCCAGGTTCGGGCCCTCTCTATGGAGGTAATACCTTACTTCCTGCTTGATTGATCTTGATGAATATGAGTATTACAAGAGTTGATCTACCACGAGATCGTAATGGCTAAACCCTAGAAGTCTAGCCTGTATGACTATGGTAATGAATGTCTATCCGGACTACGCCCTCCGGTTTATATAAGCACCGGAGGGATCTAGGGTTACATAGAGTCGGTTACATAAGGAGGAATCTTCATAGTTGGTCGCCAAGCTTGCCTTCCACGCCAAGGAGAGTCCAATCCGGATCTGAGTGCGATCTTGACCTTCGTGTCTTCACAACCCATCAGTCCGGCCCATGGATAACAGGTCGGACGCCCGAGGACCCCTTAGTCCAGGACTCCCTCAGTAGCCCTTGAACCTAGCTTCAATGACGAGGAGTCCGGCGCGCAGATTGTCTTCGACATTGCGAGGCGGGTTCCCTTCTTTCCGAACTCCAAGATAGTCTTCGGACGCAATGATAGTATCCGGACCTGTCACACACACCATACGCAACCCCAGAGAAAATATAGTTTTACACGAATCCAATCCGCTGACATATTTTTGTAGCATGACATTACGCCTGGCCGGTCATAATTCCAAACCATTTTTTGTGTTCGACACCCCACGTCCCGAGACGCGGTTGCCATTGGCACGTCCTATCAAAGCAGAGATCGTGTCCCTTATTGCGAGATTCTCATCAATGCGGGCATGGGTAACCCAACCGTGCCGTTTATACAGCCCTTGGGAATAGGTGAGTTTTTAGGGCGAGTTGGGAGGCGCTTGATATTCGCGGCCTTTATAAGGGGATAAGGATTCCCTTCCTTCACCCACACCCTTTCTCTCCTTCAGTCCTTCCATCCTTGAGCTCCAACGCCCAGGCTTTAGTTTTTCCTCGTTCGAGAAAGCACTCCAAACATGTCCGGATCTGGAGCTGGAGGCAAGTGGATGGCCTCCTCCGTCAAGAAGAAGGACATCACAGAGCTCCGGGAGGCCGGATATTTAGCCAAGGAGATTGCTCACCGACTCCCGGCAAAAGGGCAAATCATCCCCACTCCCGAGCCCTATGAGAGGGTCGTGTTTCTCACACACTTTGTCCGCGGGCTGGGATTCCCTCTCCACCCGTTCGTCCGCGGACTGATGTTTTACTATGGGCTAGACTTCCATGACCTAGCCCCTAACTTTATTCTCAACATCACGGCATTCATCGTCGCGTGTGAGGCATTTCTCCGCATCCCACCTCATTTCGGCCTATGGCTGAAGACCTTCAATGTGAAGCCGAAGGTGGTGAGCGGTTAACAAGCAGAGTGCGGAGGCGCCATGGTGGGCAAGATGCCCAATGTTATCTGGCCCGAAGGCTCCTTCGTGGAGACGTTGAAGGGGTGGTAATCGGGGTGGTTCTACATCACCGAGCCGCATGACGCTGACTGGGCGGCGGCCCCCGAATTCCGATCTGGAACCCCGATGCGGCTCACCTCCTGGCAAGAGAAGGGCCTAACCTGGGGTCCCCTGGACTAGCTGACTGGGCTCCAGATGTGCGTCCAGAACATGATAGACCGGAAAATCAAGCTCGCCAACGTGATCTAGGTCATGCTCATTCGTCGGGTTCTTCCGTGCCAACGCCGGACTTGCTATCTGTGAGAGTATGATCCGGCCAAGCACCAGACGCTACTAGAGCTCTTCGGCACGAGCACGAAGACATCTGGAAAGTGCTCTTCAAGGCCGGCGAGACACCACCGCCCATGACCGAGGATCGCGGGCTCAGCTTAAAATGCCAAGCTAATTCGGTAAGTTGTTTCATGTTTTCAAGGCATACTCTTTACTAGCATATTTTGAGGAAAAAGGCCTAAGCCTTTTTATCCATGTTTTCAGGCCTGGATCGAGGTAGCAGGGGGGGGATTAACTGTCCAGCTCCGCTGCCCGAAGACCCCGAATTTCCACTACTGACGAAAATGTTGTTTCCAGCACCTTATGAGTTGCCAGAGAAAACGGCCAAGAAAGCGGCCAAAGGGGCCCAGAGGGGCCCTCGCTGAAAAGGCGCTCCGGACATGATGTCCGAAGATGAAACTCGCTCTTCGTCCGCCGAGGACGATGACGAGGAGGAGGAAGAGGAAGATGACTCCCCACCTGAGGTGGGGAGGAAGAATAGAACAGCCTCCACGCATCTGGAGGCGAAGGCACCCAAGAGGGGGAAAGGCTTCCCCGCGGACAAGTCCGCGTGGGGTGTCGATAGTAGTCCGGAGCGGCCTTCCCGGGCCAAGCCTCGGGCCGCATCATAAGTATCAAAAATCTTTATTCACGCCCGAACATTCGTCCTTTCCGCCTTGCAATATTGATATGTTTGAATCGCGTTATTATAGTCCGGCTCGGGACAGTTCTCCGCGATCTTCATCAGAAGGTTCGCTGGACCCAAAGGAGAGGGTCAGCATGTCACCGCCGCCGGCCTACTCTCCTTCGACCAAGGGTGATGACGAGGAGGCGTCCCAAAGGGCCTCCTCAGGACGGGGGAAGGCTCCGGATATCGTCAGGGTGGCGCCCCAGGATGACTCCCGGGCCGTCGGATATATGGGGAAAAATCCCCTACGGAGACGGACTGTGCGGGCCGAGTTCTACTCGACCCACAGCCGGATTCTATTCCAGAGACCTATACGGCTTCGAAGTCTGGCAAATGGCCCTTCCCAAAAGGAGGGGGTGAGCTACCGGAGACCTCTCAGCCTGGCCGAGGCGCCGGATCGTCTACTGGAAGCGCTGTAAGGCGCCTCCATTGTGGATGAGCACCGTGCCCATATGGGTACGGTGATTGAAAGGGTTCAGTCCGCCAAAAACGGACTGACCGAGACCTGCACTAGCCTTCTAGCAGGCTTTGAGGTGAGTAATGTAATCACAGCATAGACAGTAGCCCCTGATGCTCTGTTCGGTGTTCCTCAAGAAAAAGCCGAACAGAGGATCAAAAATAATTATCGCAAGAGTCTAACAGAAAGGTGTCTATGTGAATAAGTAGGCCTCGTTGCGTGCTGCTACCGCTCAAACCGTGGAGGTCTCCGTACTGAAGCAGAAACAGGAGCGGGCCGAGGAAGAACTCGGCCTCGTGAAGAAGCAGCTGGAGGATAGCCAAGGTATGCAGTAACCTGCGTGTATATTGAAGAATAATATGTTCAAGCTGACTAAAGTGTCATGAACTTTATTAGGGGCCACGACCAAGGTGGCGGCCCTCAAGAAGGCGTTAGCCGAGGCAGAGGACAAAGCGGCCAAGGAACACGCCGCGCGCAAGAAGCACGAGGCCCTGGTTAGCAAGGCCCAGCAAGAGCTCCAGGACGCCGTCGAGAAGCTCGAGTCCTTGGAGCGCGATTTTAAGACGCAAGAGTCCGAACTTGCGAAGGCCCGTCGAAGCCGTGAAGCGATCGGTCTGCATTGAAGGTGCACGGATGGCATTTGCCCGCGTCAAGACGCATTGGGCGAAGCTAGATGCCAAGAAGCTGGTGACCGAGGGGGCACCTGAGGGCAAGGAGCATCGTCGACCCGAGCTATATTTTGATAGTGTCCTGGAGGGGTCCCGCCTGGTGGCGGAGCAATGTGCGAAGGATGTTATTTTCCCATGAAAACATTCGTATTATCTTGTCCTGTAGGATGAAACAATGATGTTATGTAATATAATGCTTGTGATTTTTAAAATTTTACCTCATGTGCGTCCGTTTGTGAAATCTGAGGGTTGGCTAGTCGTCGGCTTCTGCCCCCACGTAGGAAGTACGGGGTGTCCGGGATAAATCTAACACTCTTTTCTCCATGTTTTGGTCCATAAAGGAGGTGTTTAGCGCAACGAACAAGGCAATCAGACTATACGGCCTTTATCACCCTCACTTAGCCATAGGAGTTTGACAATGAAAATTTCAGAGCCCCTGGTGTTCGGAAGGCCGAACTAGGGGCACTATACACGCCTAGTTAGAGAAACACCGATTCCTCGCGTAAAGCGAAAAAAATCTCTAAGGATTTGAGACCTCTCAAACAGCTGACCAGCTCTCGCCGCATCATGACAGTCAGTTTTCGGCTTTCTCCACTGAGGTGCTCGTTCGGAATAACCGGGACACAATTGCAGTAGTTCTCCCTTTACTACCCTAGCCAATATAGCGGAATGTAAGGTAGTAAGCACAGGAGCCGGGCAACCCTACTATTGACCAAAGACATGCTTCGGAGCCGATGCATATAATGCTATAAGCTTGGGGTGCCGAAGTATACTGTAAAAGTGTTCGGACTTTTGTTGCCGTAATTCAGGGCATGATGAAGCCCCAGTCGCAGTAATATGTACCAGAGTGTACGTGTGCAATGAGTAATAAATACAAAGGTAGGGAGACAGAGAAAATTAAATAATAAGCTAATGCTACCATTCATTTACCATTGTGGTGTAATTAATACGTCGAGGCGTATTTGTACAAGTAATGCGATAAGCAAGTAAGGTTGTTTATTGTGCCAAGACCAAGGGCGAGCTGTGTACAGGTATGTAAAACAGGTATAGCAATCGTTAGCAGAGACCACCTGGGGGTTCCCTTGTACGCCAGAGCTCCTTGCCTCCTTGGTGTGTTACGCCCATGGTCGTCCGAATAGACCTCGAAAAGAGAAAACCCGAAATGAAAAGGAAAAGTAAATGTGTGTGATTCCCAGGGTCGGTTGAGCCGCACTGTGGATCGCGAGCTAGTTATGCCTGCGTCAGCACCCATGGGGTTTTGAGTGCATAGTTATGTAGATGTGGTACAAAGGCCACTGCATGAAAGGGGCTGGGGCGGAGGCCGGATTGCTAATCGAGCTCTTGACGAGCCGAGCTGTCCTGTTGCAGCATAGTCCGGACCTTCTTAACGGTGTTCAGGGGCTCGGCAGCCCGATTGTGGTTCTGCTTGAGAAGGCCGCTCTATGCTTCTGCTGCTAGGGCGGCTGTGTGCTCCTCTGTACGGAGGGAGCATTCCGTATTTCCATTGACTGTTATGACGCCGCGTGGACCGAGCATCTTGAGCTTGAGATAAGCGTAGTGTGGAACTGCGTTGAATCTAGCAAATGTGGTTCGTCCGAGCAGTGCGTGGTAGCCACTGCGGAAGGGGACGATATCGAAGATTAACTCTTTGCTTTGGAAGTTTTCCGGAGAACCAAAGACCACCTCCAGCGTGATTGAGCCCGTACAATGGGCCTCTATGCCTGGTATGACTCCTTTAAAGGTAGTCCTTGTGGGTTTGATTCGCGAGGGATTAATTCCCATCTTCCGCACTGTATCCTGATAGAGCAAGTTGAGGCTGCTACCACCATCCATTAGGACTCGTGTTAGGTGAAATCCGTCGATGATTGGGTCAAGGACCAGTGCGGGCGATCTGCCATGACGGATACTAGTTGGATGGTCTCGACGATCAAAGGTGATCGGAAATGACGACCACAGATTGAATTTTGGGGTGACTGGCTCTGCCGCGTAGACGTCCCTGAGTGCGCGCTTGCGCTCCCTTTTGCGTATGTGTGTGTGTGGCATATATCATGTTCACCGTTTTGACTTGAGGGGGAAATTTCTTCTGCCGCCCAGTGTTCGGCTGCGGGGGCTCGTCATCGTCGTCCTCGCTTTGCGATCCCGTTTCCTTGCTCTCGGTATTTGACTTGCTGGCTTGCTTGAAAACCTGGCAATCTCTGTTGGTATGATCGGCTTGTTTGCCTGGGGTGCCATGTATCTGGCACGGACGATCGAATATGTGGTCCAAGCTGGATGGTCCCTCGCTGTTCCTTTTATAAGGTTTCTTTCGCTGGCCAAGCTTGGAGCCACTGAATCCGGCGTGAACTGCAGTGTCATCGGTGGTATCGCCATTACTTCGGCATTTGTGTCTATTGCGCCGGGTCTTGCTGGTGTTGTTTTTGGCCTCGAAGGGGCCTGTCTCATTGGCTGTGTTTTTATTACGAGCCAGCCAACTATCTTCACCCGCGCAAAAGCGGGTCGTGAGTGCCGTGAGGGCTGCCATAGACTTCGGCTTTTCTTGGCCGAGGTGGCGGGCGAGCCATTCGCCACAGATGATGTGTTTGAAGGCCGCTAGGGCTTCGCCATCCGGATAGTCAATGATTTGGTTCTTTCTGGTTAGGAACCTAGTCCAGAAATTTCTGGCTGATTCTCCCGGTTGTTGGACTATATGACTTAAGTCATCGGAATCTGGTGGCCGGACATAAGTACCTTGGAAGTTGTCAAGAAAATCTTCTTCCAAGTCCTCCCAGCTGCCGATGGAATTTTCAGGCAGGCTATTTAGCCAGTGTCTAGCTGGCCCTTTTAATTTTAGTGGGAGGTACTTGATGGCGTGGAGGTCGTCTCCTCGAGCCATATGGATGTGGAGAATAAAATCTTCAATCCACACTGCGGGATCGGTTGTTCCATCGTATGATTCAATATTGACAGACTTGAACCCCTCTTGGAATTCGTGATCAAGTACTTCATCTGTGAAGCAGAGAGGGTGTGCGGCGCCTCTATATCGGGCCGTGTCACGGCGCACCTCCGATGAAGTCCGTCTGCAGTTATCAGTCCGGGCGTGACTAGGTTTGTCACGTCCGAATAGGTAGCCGTCATCCCGAGTCGGGAAGCGTCCTCGCGATCTGTAGATTGATCTGGTGTGTCCTGCTCTACTGTCCAGGTCCTGCCAAAGGTCGTATGTATGGTCCCGAGCTGTTCTGTCCCTATTTTTATGAGGCAGTGGGGCGGGCTGTTGTTCGGCCTGAGTTACCGTTTTATCCCGACCGCGGGGTGGTCGGTCCGCCGCACTATCCCGACCACGTGGTGGTCGTTCCGCATTACGCGAGGGAGGTATGGGATCTGGTGCCTCCTCAACGAATTGAGGTATGATGTATACTACACAACCTTCTTCTTGTAGACGTTGTTGGGCCTCCAAGTGCAGAGGTTTGTAGGACAGTAGCAAATTTCCCTCAAGTGGATGACCTAAGGTTTATCAATCCATGGGAGGCGTGGGATGAAGATGGTCTCTCTCAAGCAACCCTGCAACCAAATAACAAAGAGTCTCTTGTGTCCCCAACACACCCAATACAATGGTAAATTGTATAGGTGCACTAGTTCGGCGAAGAGATGGTGATACAAGTGCAATATGGATGGTAGATATAGGTTTTCGTAATCTGAAAATATAAAAACAGCAAGGTAACTAATGATAAAAGTGAGCGTAAATGGTATTGCAATGCGTTGAAACAAGGCATAGGGTTCATACTTTCACTAGTGCAAGTTCTCTCAACAATAATAACATAATTGGATCATATAACTATCCCTCAACATGCAACAAAGAGTCACTCCAAAGTCACTAATAGCGAAGAACAAACGAAGAGATTATTGTAGGGTACGAAACCACCTCAAAGTTATCCTTTCTGATCGATCTATTCAAGATTCCGTAATAAAATAATACGAAGCTATTCTTTCCGTTCAATCTATCATGGAGTTCGTAGTAGAATAACACCTTAAGACACAAATCAACCAAAACCCTATTGTCACCTAGATACTCCAATGTCACCTCAAGTATCCGTGGGTATGATTATACGATATGCATCACACAATCTCAGATTCATCTATTCAACCAACACAAAGAACTTCAAAGAGTGCCCCAAAGTTTCTACCGGAAAGTCAAGACGAAAACATGTGCCAACCCCTATGCATAAGTTCACAATGTTACGGGACCCGCAAGTTGATCACCAAAACATACATCAAGTAGATCACGTGATATCCCATTGTCACCATAGATAAGCACATACAAGACATACATCAAGTGTTCTCAAATTCTTAAAGACTCAGTCCGATAAGATAACTTCAAAGGGAAAACTCAATCCATTACAAGAGAGTAGAGGGGGAGAAACATCATAAGATCCAACTACAATAGCAAAGCTCGCGATACATCAAGATCGTGCCATATCAAGAACACGAGAGAGAGAGAGATCAAACACATAGCTATCGGGTACATACCCTCGGCCGAGGGTGAACTACTCCCTCCTCGTCATGGAGAGCGCCGGGATGATGAAGATGGCCACCGGTGAGGGATCCCCCCTCCGGCAGGGTGCCGAAACAGGGTCCCGATTGGTTTTTGGTCGCTACAGAGGCTTGCAGCAGCGGAACTCCCGATCTATTCTGTTCCCCGATGGTTTTAGGGTATATTGGTATATATAGGAGGAAGAAATACGTCAGGGGAGCCACGAGGGGCCCACGAGGGTGGAGGGCGCGCCCAGGGGGGTGGGCGCGCCCCCCTACCTCGTGCCTTCCTCGTTGCTTCCCTTACGTATACTCCAAGCCTTCTGGATTGCTTCCGTTCCAAAAAAATAACTCTCCCGAAGGTTTCATTCCGTTTGGACTCCGTTTGATATTCCTTTTTTGCGAAACACTAAAACAAGGGAAAAAACAGAAACTGGCACCGATCTTTGGGTTAATAGGTTAGTCCCAAAAATAATATAAAAGTGTAAAATAAAGCCCATAAACATCCAAAACAGATAATATAATAGCATGGAACAATCAAAAATTATAGATACGTTGGAGACATATCAGCATCCCCAAGCTTAATTCCTACTCGTCCTCGAGTAGGTAAATGATAAAAACAGAATTTTTGATGTGGAATGCTACCTAACATATTTATCCATGTAATCTTCTTTATTGTGGAAAGAATATTCAGATCCATAAGATTCAAAACAAAAGTTTAGTATTGACATAAAAATAATAATACTTCAAGCATACTAACAAAGCAATCATGTCTTCTCAAAATAACATGGCCAAAGAAAGCTATCCCTACAAAATCATATAGTCTGGCTATGCTCTATCTTCATCACACAAAATATTTAAATCATGCACAACCCCAATGACAAGCCAAGCAATTATTTCATACTTTTTATGTTCTCAAACTTTTTCAATCTTCACGCAATACATGAGCGTGAGCCATGGACATAGCACTATATGTGGAATAGAATGGTGGTTGTGGAGAAGACAAAAAGGGAGAAGATAGTCTCACATCAACTAGGCGTATCAACGGGCTATGGAGATGCCCATGAATAGATATCAATGTGAGTAGGGATTGCCATGCAACAGATGCACTAGAGCTATAAGTATATGAAAGCTCAACAAAATAAACTAAGTGGGTGTGCATCCAACTCGCTTGCTCACGAAGACCTAGGGCATTTTGAGGAAGCCCATCATTGGAATATACAAGCCAAGTTCTATAATGTAAAAATCCCACTAGTATATGAAAGTGACAACACAGGAGACTCTCTATCATGAAGATCATGGTGCTACTTTGAAGCACAAGTGTGGTAAAAGGATAGTAGCATTGCCCCTTCTCTCTTTTTTTCTCTCATTTTTTTATTATTATTTGGGCCTTTTCTCTTTTTTATGGCCTCTTTTTTTTCGTCCGGAGTCTCATCCCGACTTGTGGGGGAATCATAGTCTCCATCATCCTTTCCTCACTGGGACAATGCTCTAATAATGATGATCATCACACTTTTATTTACTTACAACTCAAGAATTACAACTCGATACTTAGAACAAAATATGACTCTATATGAATGCCTCTGGCGGTGTACCGGGATGTGAAATTACTCATGAGTGACATGTATGAAAGAATTATGAACGGTGGCTTTGCCACAAATGCAATGTCAACTACATGATCATGCAAAGCAGTATGACAATGATGGAGCGTGTCATAATAAACGGAACGGTGGTAAGTTGCATGACAATATATCTCGGAATGGCTATGGAAATGCCATAATAGGTAGGTATGGTGGCTGTTTTGAGGAAGGTATATGGTGGGTGTATGATACCGGCGAAAGGTGCACGGTATTAGAGAGGCTAGCAATGGTGGAAGGGTGAGAGTGCGTATAATCCATGGACTCAACATTAGTCTTAAAGAACTCATATACTTGTTGCAAAAATCTATTAGTTACCGAAACAAAGTATTACGCGCATGCTCCTAGGGGATAGATTGGTAGGAAAAGACCATCGCCGTCCCCGACCGCCACTCATAAGGAAGACAATCAATAAATAAATCATGCTCTGACTTCATCACATAACGGTTCACCATACGTGCATGCTACGTGAATCACAAACTTTAGAACAAGTATTTCTCAAATTCACAACTACTCAACTAGCATGAATCTAATATTACCATCTTCATATCTCAAACAATCATAAAGAACCAAACTTCTCATAGTATTCAATGCACTTTATATGAAAGTTTTTATTATATCCCTCTTGGATGCCCATCATAATAGGACTAAATTCATAACCAAAGCAAATTACCATGCTGTTATAAAGACTCTCAAAATAATGTAAGTGAAGCACGAGAGTTCATATATTTCTTCAAAATAAATCCACCGCCGTGCTCTAAAAGATATAAGTGAAGCACTAGAGCAAACAACAAACTACTCCGAAAGATATAACACGAAGCTGTTCTTTCCGTTCAATCTATCATAGAGTTCGTAGTAGAATAACACCTTAAGACACAAATCAACCAAAACCCTAATGTCACCTAGATACTCCAATGTCACCTCAAGTATCCGTGGGTATGATTATACGATATGCATCACACAATTTCAGATTCATCTATTTAACTGACACAAAGAACTTCAAAGAGTGCCCCAAAGTTTCTACCGGAAAGTCAAGACAAAAACGTGTGCCAACCCCTATGCATAAGTTCACAATGTTACGGAACCCGCAAGTTGATCACCAAAACATACATCAAGTAGATCACGTGATATCCCATTGTCACCACAGATAAGCACATGCAAGACATACATCAAGTGTTCTCAAATCCTTAAAGACTCAATTGATAAGATAACTTCAAAGGGAAAGCTCAATCCATTACAAGAGAGTAGAGGGGGAGAAACATTATAAGATCCAACTTTAATAGAAAAGCTCGCGATACATCAAGATCATGCCATATCAAGAACACGAGAGAGAGAGAGAGAGAGAGAGAGAGAGAGAGAGATCAAACACATAGCTACTGGTACATACCCTCAACCCGAGGGTGAACTACTCCCTCCTCGTCATGGAGAGCACCGGGATGATGAAGATGGCCACCGGTGAGGGATCCCCCCCTCCGGCAGGGTGCCGAAACAGGGTCCCGATTGGTTTTTGGTGGCTACACAGGCTATTCTGTTCCCCGATGGTTTTAGGGTATATTGGTATATATAGGAGGAAGAAATACGCCAGGGGAGCCACAAGGGGCCCACGAGGGTGGAGGGCGCGCCTAGGGGGTGTGGGCGCGCCCCCCTGCCTCGTGCCTTCCTCGTTGCTTCCCTTACGTATACTCCAAGCCTTCTGGATTGCTTCCGTTCCAAAAATAACTCTCCCAAAGGTTTCATTCTGTTTGGACTCCGTTTGATATTCCTTTTCTGCAAAACACTGAAGCAAGGGAAAAAAACAGAAACTGGCACTGGGCTTTGGGTTAATAGGTTAGTCCCAAAAATAATATAGAAGTGTAAAATAAAGCCCATAAACATCCAAAACAGATAATATAATAGCATGGAACAATAAAAAATTATAGATACGTTGGAGACATATCAAGGTTGCAGTCTGCGCTTTGGGTAACTCTTGGCTGGGCGCTTGAGGCCATATTCTTCGGCTGCCAGGACATCGGTCCATCTGTCAATGAGTAGGTCTTTATCGGCTTGGAGGTGCTGCTGCTTTTTCTTCAGGCTTCTTGCAGTAGCTATTAGCTGGCGCTTGAAGCGCTCCTGCTCGAGGGGTGCCTCAGGCACGATGAAATCCTCGCTGCCGAGGCTCCCCTCATCTTCGGAGACTGGACAATAACTATCGTCATCCGGGTCATTGGGCATGGCCTGTTTATCAGGGTTAACTTGCCCGTTGTCTTGTTCCTCCTGTTCGGATGCTTCTCCAACAGGGTCTTCATTGTTTTAGGCGTCGCCGGGAGTGCTATTTTCTCCGGTGCCAGTGTTGCCATCTTTTGAGCGACGAGGCTTAGAACGGCGTTTAGGGCGCCGGCACTTGGACTATGTCTTAGAAGGTTTATTCGCGACTGGATCTTCTTTGTCATCGTCACTAGCTTTTTTAGGTGTTTCAACCATGTACACATTGTACGAAGAGGTGGCCATCCAACGTCCAGTGAATGGTGGCTCTTGGCCTTGCTCCTTGTCGGCATCGTCATCCGTACCGTCGATGTCTTCGGAGCCATAATCAAGCACGTGGGTTAAGTCATCGACAATGGCTATGAAGTGGGTGGCGGGTGGGAAGCAAAATTCCCCATCATCAGCCTCTAGCTCGAACCGAACATAGTTCGGCTGTGAGTCCTTCTCCAAGGACAAATTCTTTAAAGAGTTTAGCACATCACCCAAAGGCGAGTGCTGGAAGATGTCTGCGGCGCTGAATTCGAAAATCGATAATCGATCCAGCTCGGTGTCCGCGGGCGTACATGGTCCGGAACTTATAGCCGGAGACGAGTCCGGAGTTCCATCGACGCAAATATTGCAGGGTGTTTAGTTTGTGTGCGGCTCCAACACCGTAGACTCCATGGCCTCGTATGGCACGATCTGCTCCGGCTCTAAGGCCGTTGCAGCAACAGGAACCATCTCCTGGATGTGATCTGATGACAGATTTAAGTCATTTTCATCGGAGCGAGGGGGAGCGATTGCCGCGGTCTCAAATCCATTAAAGATCAAGTCTCCACGGATATCCGCAACATAGTTCCAGCTTTCAAATCTGACCTGGTGGCCAGGGGTGTAGCTATCGATCTTCTCCAGATGGCCAAGCGAGTTGGCCCGCAGTACGAAGCCGCTGAATACGAAAATCTGTTCGGGGAGGAAGGTTTCTCCTTGGACAACGTCACTATCGATGATTGAAGGGGCCATCGAACCTTTCGTCAACGGCACAGTGGAACTCTCAATGAAAGCACCAATGTCAGTGTCAAAACCGGCAGATCTGGGTAGGGGGTCCCGAACTGTGCGTCTAAGGTCTATGGAGGTAATACCCTACTTCCTACTTGATTGATCTTGATGAATATGAGTATTACAAGAGTTGATCTACCACGAGATCATAATGGCTAAACCCTAGAAGTCTAGCCTGTATGACTATGGTAATGAATGTCCTATCTGGACTACGCCCTCCGGTTTATATAGGCACCGGAGGGATCTAGGGTTACATAAGGAGGAATCTTCATAGTTGGTCGCCAAGCTTGCCTTCCACGCCAAGGAGAGTCCAATCCGGATACGGGTGCAGTCTTCGGCCTTCATGTCTTCACAGCCCATCAGTCCGGCCCATGGATAACAGGTCGGACGCCCGAGGACCCCTTAATCCAGGACTCCCTCACTTATAACGAGGAATATCACCTTCATCAAATCTATAGAGAGAATTTACCTTTACTACCTGTGTCGGGTTATCAAGACCATGTATTTCTTCAATAGGTGGTAAATTCTTGACATCCTCAGCTTTAATACCCTTTTCTTTCATAGATTTCTTGGCCTCTTGCATATCGACTGAGAAATAGGATGCCCCTTTTCTTCGGAGTTTGTTTAGGAGTTGGTTCAGGAAGTGTCCAATTATTATCATTACTCAACATACTGTGCAATAGCAATTCAGCTTGATCAATAGTTCTTTCCCTGAAAACACAACCAGCACAACTATCCAGGCAGTCTCTGGAAGCATCAGTTAGTCCATTATAAAAGATATCAAGTATTTCATTTTCTTGAGAGGATGATCACACATAGCATTAAGTAATCGGAGAAGCCTCCCCCAAGCTTGTGGGAGACTCTCCTCTTCAATTTGTACAAAATTATATATTTCCCTGAAGGCAGTTTGTTTCTTATGAGCGGGGAAATATTTAGCAAAGAAGTAACAAATCATATCCTCAGGACTACGCACACAACCAGGAGTAAGAGAATTAAACCATAGTTTAGCATCACCCTTTAATGAGAATGGAAATAACTTAAGGATATAGTAGTAATGAATTTTTCCTCGTGAATGAATAGGGTGGCTATATCATTTAATTTAGTAAGATGTGCCACAATAGTTTCAGATTCATAGCCATAAAAAGGATCAGATTCAACCAAAGTAATCAACTCAGGATCGACAGAGAAATCATAATCCTTATCAGAAATATAGATAGGTGAAGTAACAAAAGCAGGGTCATATTTCATTCTAGCATTCAAAGACTTTTCTTTCAGCTTAGCTAACAGTTTCAAGATCATATCTATCTTTGCAAGCAAAAAATTCTCTAGCAGTTTCTTCATCCATAACATAACCCTCAGGTACATCAGGCAATTCATATCTAGGGGGAGAATCTTCATCATCACTTTCGTCAATATTATCAGTTTTAATAATTTCATTCTCTCTAACCCTAGCAAGTTGTTCATCAAGAAATTCACCTAATGGCACAGTATTATCAAGTATAGAAGTAGTTTCATCATAAGTATCATGCATAGCGTATGGCATCATCAATAACATGCGACATATCAGAATCAATAGCAGGAGTAGGTTTAGGTGTCGCAAGTTTACTCAAAACAGAAGGTCAATCAAGTGCAGAGCTAGATGGCAGTTCCTTACCTCCCCTCGTAGTTGAGGGATAAATCTTGGTTTTTCGTCTTTCAAGTTCATCATAGTGATCAACAGATATAAATCCCAAGTGACTCAAAGAATAGAGCTATGCTTCCCCGGCAATGGCGCCAGAAAATAGTCTTGATAACCCACAAGTATAGGGGATCGCAACAGTTTTTGAGGGTAGAGTATGCAACCCAAATTTATTGATTCGACACAAGGGGAGCCAAAGAATATTCTCAAGTATTAGCAGTTGAGTTGTCAATTCAACCACACCTGGAAAACTTAATATCTTCAGCAAAGTATTTAGTAGCAAAGTAGTATGGAAATGCTTGATGGCCCGATTGTCAAAACCAGCGGATCTCGGGTAGGGGTCCCGAGCTGTGCGTCTAGGCGGATGGTAACAGGAGACAAGGGACACGATGTTTTACCCAGGTTGGGCCCTCTCGATGGAGGTAATACCCTACTCACTGCTTGATTAATATTGATGATATGGGTAGTACAAGAGCAGATCTACCACGAGATCAAGGAGGCTAAACCCTACAAGCTAGCCTATGGTATGATTGTTGTTCGTCCTACGGACTAAAACCCTCCGGTTTATATAGACACCGGATAGGTTAGGGTTACATAGAGTCGGTTACAATGGTAGGAGATCTACATATCCGTATCGCCAAGCTTTCCTTCCACGCCAAGGAAATTCCCATCCGGACACGGGACGAAGTCTTCAATCTTGTATCTTCATAGTCTTGGAGTCCGGCCGTGATGATAGTTCGGCTATCCGGACTCCCCCTAGTCCAGGACTCCCTCAGTAGCCCCTGAACCAGGCTTCAATGACGGCATTTAGTCCGGCGCATCTTGTCTTCGGCATTTCAAGGCGGGTTCCTCCTCCGAATACTTCATAGAAGGTTTTGAACACCAGGATAGTGTCCGGCTCTGCAAAACAAGTTCCACATAACACCGTAGAGAGAATAATTTTTGCACAGATCTGCTGACGTATTCCGTGGCGTGACATCACGCCACGGCCAGGCCTTTATATGAATCGTTTTTTACCGTTCCACCTTAGCGTGTTTAGCGAGGAGGTTTCCTTGGCACGTCTTATCAAAGCATAGATCGTGCCCCCTTATTCCGGGATTCTCATCAATACGGACGTGGGTAACCCATCCGCGCCATTGATTACGGCGCTTGGGAGATAAGCGAGTTTTACCAGGCTGGTGGGGGATGCATAACTTCGTCCGCCCATATAAGGGGATAAGGATCCACCTTTTCACCTACGCCTTCTTCCTCCTTTGCTCATCCATTTCTGCGCACTCGAGCTCCAGTGCCCAAGTCCGCACATCCCACCTCAACCTTCTCCAACCATGTCCAGAGCGGGAGGCAGGTGGATGGCCTCCTCCTTCATGGAGGGGCACATCACAAGACTGCGGGAGGCCGTATATTTGTCCGGCGACATCAGCGCCTGAGGCTGCCCGACACGGGCAGCTCATTCCAACCCCAGTGCCCCATGAGAGGGTGGTGTTTCTCCCCACTTCCTCCATGGACTAGGTTTTCCACTTCACCCATTTGTCCGGGGCTCATGTTCTACTACGGCTGGACTTCCACGACCTGGCCCCGAATTTCATCCTCAACATCTCGGCGTTTATCGTGGGTATGCAGAACCTTCCTCTGCATCCAGCCCCACTTCGGCCTATGGCTAAAGACCTTCAATGTCAGGCCGAAGGTTGTGGGCAGCCGTCAAGTGGAGTGCGGAGGCGCCATGGTCGGCAAGATGGCCAAAGTCCCATGGCTCGAGGGCTCCTTTGTGGAGACAATAAAGGGGTGGCAATCGGGGTGGTTCTACATCACCGAGCCACGCGACCCCAAATGGGTGGCGGCCCCTGAATTCAGATCTGGCTTCCCCACACGGCTCTCGTCATGGAAAGAGACGGGCCTGGCGTGGGGAATTCGGACGAGACATCCGGACTCGTAACATGCGTCTGAAACCTGGTGGACAAGAATCTCGGGCTTGTCAACGTAATCCAGTGATGCTCATCCGCGGATTCTCCCATGCCAACAACGGGCCTTCAAATTGTGGGAGTTCGATCCGGCACAAGACTCGACTCTAAAAAGGCTCTTCGACACTACGTCTGAAGATGCCCGGAAGGTCTTGTTCAAGGCGCCAAGGCTCCCTCATCTGCCATCAAGATCGCGGATACATTTCATAGCGTCAAGCCGGCGAGGTAAGTTATTTTACCCTTTACGGGACTCTTTTTTCATAGATCGACTCTATGTGGGATCTAAAACTCCCTAATCTTTGACAGGACTGGCTGAAGACGTCCGGACAGATTAACTGTCCGGCTCCTTTGCCGGAAGACCCAGCGGACGCCCCATTGACGGGGCTGCTGGCTCCGGTACCTCATGTGGTGCCGGAGAAGAAGGGAAAGAAGGAGGCCACAGGAACTCGAAGGAGCTCCCGACGCCAGGTGCTGTCAGATTCTGAAGCAGAATCTTCTCCTGAGGACGAGGAGGAGGAAAAAGAAGCTTCTCCACCAGCGGGGGAGGAGAGGAAAAGGAAGGCCGCCCAACCGGGAGGCCGGAGGGTCAGAAGGGAAGAACCCTTCCTCCGGACTTCTCCACCAACGTCGACAATGACGAGGAGGATTGGCCAACAAGGGCCAAGCCCCTGGCGAGATCGTAAGTGTCCGGATACCCATGGCTTTTTGTCATTGCATAGTGTTCTCTAATGCCGAACAATCATGCAGCCCGCCCAAGGGCGAGTTCGCCACTTCGTCGAGCGGGTCCCTGAGTTCGTCGGAAATGGAGAGTACTTCACTTCTGACCGCCTCCTCACCTCATGCTGCGGACGACGCCGCGGTGGGGCCCCAAGGCAGGCTTGGTCAAGAGGAGGTGGCGCAGGAGGCGCCACAAGGCAACCTCCTAGACTCCAGGCGCGTGGGGGGAAAGACCCCCAGGGGCTCTAAGCCCGACCCTTGTCCGGACTCCATGCCGGAACCTTCAGCTGTTCCGGAGTCTGGCAAGCGGTCCCTTCGCAAGAAGGGTAAGACGCCGGTGTCCTTCATCCAACCGGAGGCACCGGATAGCTTACTGGAGGCGCTTAACAGCGCCTCCATCGAGGAGGAGCACCGCACTATTATGAGTGCGGTGATCCGGACAGTTCAGCCCGGCAAGAGCGGGCTGACGAAGCCTGTACCAGCCTTCTAACAGGCTTTGAGGTAAGTTTAGAATATGTAAAAATATTACTGCATAGACAGTAGCCCCTGATGCTTAGTTCGGTGTTCGGAAAGAAAAGCCGGACTAATGATCTAAAAAGATATACGCAGGAGTCTAACATAAGTATGTCAATATGGGAATGCAGGCTGCGCTGCTGACCTCTGCCGCACTGACTGCGGAGGTCAATGCATTGAAGCAGAACCTCGTGCGGTCCGAGAACGAGCTCGGCCTTGCCAAGAAGCAGCTCGAGGACAAGGAAGGTAAGTAATACCTTATTAAAGAAATACCTTATAGAAAAGGTTTTGGTTGCAAAAAATAACAGGAATAACATGGGTACTGCAGGGGCCACGAACGAGGTGACGACCCTGAAGGAGGCGGTGTCCGTGGCCGAGAACAAAGCGGCTGCGGAACACACCGAGCGAGAGAAGGGGGAGGCGCAGCTGGCGGAGGTGCGGCAAGAGCTCCAGGCTCTCGTGGAAAAACACGAGAGTTTGGAGCGTGACTCGAAGACCCGAGAGTCTGAGCTTGCTTCGGCTCTTGAGAGTGCCAAAGCTGCTAAGGCCGAGGACCAAAAATCCCTCCAAGAAATTGAATCGCTAAAGAAGATAGCGGCGGGTAAGGCATTCTTTATGCAAAGCAAGCATGTGAAAGTGAATTACCTATTACTTACCCGGATTCGGAGCTCTCCAGGAGCATTCACAGATCTACCCCCAGAGGTGTGTCCGATGCTGCCGCATTCTACCGCGCCAAGGAGGGGAGCTCGACGGAGAAGGTGTTCTGGTCTCAATATCTTTGAGGCGGACATCCGGTGCCCCTAAGCGACCAGTGAAGCAGCTGGTCGAGCTCCACAAGGTCGCTGACTGCACCATGAAGGGCCTCATAGTTCGGCTGTGGCCATTGGAAGCCATGCACTGGAGCTACTTTGGGCTAGTCAAGGGCTGGTGGACGCCTTTGTCCACGCAGTTGAAGTCATCAAGCGCTCCGTCTGCATTGAAGGTGTCCGTCGGGCCCTTGCCCGTGCCAAAGTGCTGCTGGGGCAAGCTGGATGCGGAGAAGCTTGTGACGGACGGGCCACCGAAGGGCAAGGAGCATCATACGCCGGAATGTACTATGAGGGCCTCTGAAGGGTGCCCGCCGAATAGCGGATGAGTGCTCCAAAGATGTAATTTTGAATAGACTCGCATTTGTTATCCTGTCTTGCTGAAAACTTGTTCATATGCGCTAAGCAACGCTTGTTAATTTAAAATATTACCTTCATGCGGCCGTTTATCAAATTTGAGAGATGGCAAGCCGTTGGCTTCAGCCCCCATGCCACGAGTGCTGGGGTGTTCGGGATAAACTTGAGAACTCTTGTTCCCATTCTTGGGTCCATCTAGGGAGGCTCTCAACGCAACGAACAAGGCAACCAGACTTATAATGCTTGAACACTCTCACTTAGCCATAGAATTCTATAATTTTAAATTTCGGCGAAGCCCATAGTATTCGAAAGACCGAGTTCGGGGCGCTATCCACGCCTTGGCCGGACAACTCCGGTTCCTCGCTCTAAGCGGCACAAGTCTTTAGGGACCCGAAAAAACCTCTCGAACAGCGACCGACTCTCGCCCTATCATGACGGCAGTTTTAGCTTTCTCCACTGAGGTGCTCGACCCAGCTCAACTGGGGCACAATCGCAGTGGTTCTCCTGGTGCTACCTTAGCCGATATAACGGAACGTAATTTACCAAAACACGGGAGCCGGGAAAACCCAACTATTGACCCAAGACATGATTCGGAGCCGATTCATATAATGCTATAAGTTCGGGGTGCCGCACTTGTGAAAGTGTTCGTACTTATCACACCATAATTTTGGGGTACTTAAGCCCCTGGTGTATTGGCCGTACCAAAGTGTACGGCTGCGTAATGTCATGAAATGAACATATATATAGATAAAGAAAAGAGTGCAATAATAGGCAAAAGCTATGTATTGTTTATATCAAAAAGGTACTGCAATGAAAGCAGAACGATACAAATAGTGTGATAAGCAAGGGATGGGACTATCTAACATGTCCCCTTCTAGGGGTAAGCTGCGGGATGGTATGTAAAACAGGTATAATGCTCGTAATAGAGACCACCTGAACACTCGACGTGGCTTTCTGCTTCCCTGGCTGTTGCATTGTGAGTTCGGCGATTCTAGTGCCGGACAGGACTTCTGGAAAACGGAGTCCTGAAAGTGAGAAAAAAGAAAAAATAAAAAATAAAAAGAATGACACAATCGGGAGCCCCTGGTGCGGTCGAGCCGCATTCTTGGCGTGCCGTGGTCGTGCCCCTCCCCATATGCCCATGGTATCTCCAGAGCGTAATTATGTACGCGTAATACTAGCTTCGCAATTTCGCGAGGGCTGGGGTTGGGGCCGGATTGCTACGCGTGGTTGAATCGTGCCAGGCGGTCTTGTTATAGGTTACTCCGGGCGCGTTTGACAATGTCCGGACGCTTAGTGGACGGACTTGAGAATTGTCGTGAGAGGCTGCTTTGCACCTCTGCCGCGAGGGCCGCCGTGTGCTCCTCCGTTCGGAGAGAGCGTTCGGTGTTTCCATTGACCGTGATTACTCCTCGAGGGCCTGGCATCTTGAGCTTGAGGTATGCGTGGTGCGGCACCGCATTGAACTTTGCAAATGCGGTTCGTCCAAGCGATCGCGTGATAGCCGCCATGAACGGGACTATGTCGAAGATTAACTCTTCGCTTCGGAAGTTATCCGGGATTCAAGACCACTTCGAGTGTAACCGAGCCTGTACAATTGGCCTCTACACCCGGTATGACGCCTTTAAAGGTCGTCTTTGTAGGTTTAATCCTTGAGGGGTCTATGCCCATTTTGCGCCTTGTATCCCGATAAATCAGGTTCAGGCTGCTGCCGCCGTCCATCAGGACTCTGGTGAGGTGAAATCCGTCGATAATTGGGTCAAGAACCAATGCGGCGAAACCGCCGTGATGGATGCTAGTGGGGTGGTCCCTTCGATCGAAGGTGATCGGGCAGGAAGACCATGGGTTGAACTTCGGGGCGACTGGCTCCATCGCCAGATATCGTCCCTTTAGCGCACGCTTCCGCTCCCTTTTGGGTATATGGGTTGCGTATATCATGTTCACCGTCCGCACTTGTGTGGGAAAGCCCTTCTGTCCTCTATTGTTCGGCGGCCGGGGCTCTTCCTCTTCATCGCTATGCAGCCCCTTGTCGTTGAGTTCGGCACTTAACTTGCGTGCTTGCTTGAACACTCAACAATCCCTGTTGGTGTGATTGGCTGGTTTTTCGGGGGTGCCATGTATCTGGCACAAGCGATCGAGTATTCGGTCCAAATTGGACGGGCCCTGTGTATTTCTTTTGAATGGCTTCTTCCACTGACCGGGTTTAGAGCCTCTGAATCCGGCATTGACGGCCGTATCTTCAGCATTATCGCTGTTAATGCGGCGCTTGTTCTTGTTCTTGACGCGACCTGCCATTGCTGTCCTTGGTATCCGAACTATCGTGGTGTTTGGCCAAGTTGTTGCTTCGAGCTAGCCAGCTGTCCTCCCGCACAAAAGCGAGTCATGAGGGTTGTGAGGGCTGCCATGGATTTCGGCTTTTCCTGTCCTAGGTGCCGGGCAAGCCACTCGTCACGGATGTTATGTTTGAAGGCTGCAAGGGCCTCTGCATCCGGACAGTCAACGATTTGATTTTTCTTTGTTAGGAACCGTGTCCAGAATTGTCTTGCGATTCTTCTGGCTGCTGAATTATGTGGCTAAGGTCATCGGCGTCTGGTGGTCGCTCATTTGTGCCCTGGAAGTTATCAAGGAATGCGGCTTCCAGGTCCTCCCAACAACCAATTGATTCTGCTGGCAATCTGTTGAGCCAATGCCGAGCTGGTCCTTTAAGCTTGAGTGGGAGATATTTGATGGCATGTAGATCATCACCGTGGGCCATGTGGATATGGAGGAGATAGTCCTCGATCCAGACCGCAGGATCTGTGGTACCATCATACGATTCGGTGTTTACGGGTTTGAATCCCTCGGGGATTTGATGATCCATTACTTCATCTGTGAAGCATAGTGGGTGTGCGGCGCCTCTGTATTGGGCTATATCACGACGTAGCTCATATGAGCTTTGTCTACTGTGTTCGGCCCGGCCGGCTTTGCTGTATCTGGCGCGACGGTAATCATCCCGCGTCGTTGGGCGCCCACGTGATCCGTAGATCGATCTTGTATATTTTTCCTTATCCTCCAATATATCTCGCAAGTCCGGCGCGTTTTCCCATGCCTTGGTACTTTTTGAGCGTCGGGGTGTGGCTTGAGCGGAGGGCCGAGAGGCTTCTCTGTCGCTGACCACGGGTGGCGATCTGCCATGTCGTGCCTTTGGTGACTTGGGTGCTTCCTCCTTTGATCGAGGCAACGGCCTGCGTTTGGGGTAGCTTTTGGAGGCGTTCGAGTTCATACTCTTGGCTGCAAGGACTTGATCCATCTGTCGACTAGCAGGTCTTGGTCAGCTCTTAGGTGTTGCTACTTTTCTTGAGGCTGCTTGCCGTGGCTATAAGCCTGCTTTGAAACGCCTCTGCTCGACGGGATCCTCGAGCCACGACAAATTAAATGCTGTCGTCGAGGCTTGCCTCATCTTTGGAGGGCGCATAATTATCGTCCTCGACCTCTCTTTACATCGCCGTCGTGCGAACTTGCTTCTCCCTCCTCCTGCGCTGAGTCCTGCTGGAGGGTTGTCTTCGGCTTTGTCCGGTGTTATTATCTCCGTGCGGAATCACCGCTTTATTGTGGCGGGATTTAGAGCGGCGCCACGACGTCGGCGCTTGATTTGCTTCTTGGAGGGTCATCCTCCGTTGTTCCATCACCGTTCCCATCTTTTGGGATGTCCACCATGTATATGTCATATGACGAGGTGGCCTTCCGGTGCCACATAGGCGCTGGGTCTTGGTCATCTCCGGCATCGTTGTCCATACCGTCGATGTCTTCGCAGTCGAAGTCGAGCATGTCGGTTAGATCATCGACAGTGGCTATAAAGTGGGTGGTGGGTGGGCGTTGAATTTCTTCGTCGTCCGTATCCCAACCTTCCTGTCCGTAGTCCGCCAGGGCTCTCCGCATAAAAGAGAGAGACTTTAGTGAATTTAGGATGTCGCCAAAGGGCGAGTCTTTGAAAGATGTCCGCGGTGAACTCCATGACCGCGCCCAATCAGATTCGATTGGCGAGGCGCGGAGGGTTCAAGTCCGGAGAGGAGTCCGGCACCACAGGTCGAGGTCTTCGCAAAGCGACAGGGATGGAGTTCGGCTCAATCGCCGTAGAGATTGTAGCCCCCGAGGCGATGTCCAACCACTCGTCCTCGATCGGGGAATCCAGCTCTGGATTAAGAGTCGGAGCGGATGCTGGTGCGGCCTCCAGGGCATTGTTCGGCTGCAGAGCTAGATCATGCCCATCGAGACAGTGCGACACGCTTGCTGCGGCTCGAATCCGTCGAAGATCAAGTCTCCGCGGATATCGGCCGTATAGTTCAAACTTCCAAATCTGACCTGATGGCGGGGTGTAGCTTTCGATCTGCTCCGGATGGCTGCCGAATTGGCCCGCAGTGCAAAGCCGCCCGAATCACGAAGATCTGTCCGGGAGAAAAGTCTCACCACAGACCGTGTCGTTGTTGATGATCGAAGGAGCCATCGGGCCCTATCGGTTACGACTACGTAGGAACTCTCAATGAAAGCACTAATGTCGGTGTCAAAACCGCGGATCTCTGGAAGGGGGTCCCGAATCGTGCGTCTAGGCGGATGGTAACAGGAGACAAGGGACACGATGTTTTTACCCAGGTTCGGGCCCTCTCGATGGAGGTAATACCCTACTCCTGCTTGATTAATATTGATGATATGGGTAGATCTACCACGAGATCAAGGAGGCTAAACCCTAGAAGCTAGCCTATGGTATGATTGTTGTTCGTCCTACGGACTAAAACCCTCCGGTTTATATAGACACCGCATAGGTTAGGGTTACACGTAGTCGGTTACAATAGTAGGAGATCTACATATCCGTATCGCCAAGCTTGCCTTCCACGCCAAGGAAAGTCCCATCCGGACACGGGACGAAGTCTTCAATCTTGTATCTTCATAGTCTTGGAGTCCGGCCGTGATGATAGTTCGGCTATCCGGACACCCCCTAGTCCAGGACTCCCTCAGTGACGGTGGCAAAAGTAACAGTAGCAGTTTTGTAGTAATTGTAACAGTGGCAACGGAAAAGTAACTAAGAAAAGATCAATATGTGAAAATCTCGTAGGCATTGGATCAGTTATGGATAATTATGTCGGATGCGATTCCTCATGCAACAGTTATAACATAGGGTGACACAGAACTAGCTCCAGTTCATCAATGTAATGTAGGCATGTATTCCAAATATAGTCATACGTGCTTATGGAAAAGAACTTGCATGACATCTTTTGTCCTACCCTCCCGTGGCAGCGGGGTCCTATTGGAAACTAAGGGATATTAAGGCCTCCTTTTAATAGAGTACCGGACCAAAGCATTAACACTTAGTGAATACATGAACTCCTCAAACTACGGTCATCACGGGAGTGGTCCCGATTATTGTCACTTGGGTTGCGGATCATAACACATAGTAGGTGACTATTTACTTGCAAGATAGGATCAAGAACTCACATATATTCATGAAAACATAATAGGTTCAGATCTAAAATCATGGCACTCGGGCCCTAGTGACAAGCATTAAGCATAGCAAAGTCATAGCAACATCAATCTCAGAACATAATGGATACTAGGGATCAAACCCTAACAAATCTAACTCGATTACATGATAAATCTCATCCAACCCATCACCGTCCAGCAAGTCTACGATGGAATTACTCATGCACGGCGGTGAGCATCATGAAATTGGTGATGGAGGAAGGTTGATGATGACAATAGCGACGGATTCCCCTCTCCGGAGCCCCAAACGGACTCCAGATCAGCCCTCCCGAGAGAGAATAGGGCTTGGCAGCGGCTCCGTATCGTAAAACGTGATGAATCCTTCTCAATGATTTTTTTCTCCCTACACGTGAATATATAGAGTTGGAGTTGACGTCGGTGGAGCCTCAGGGGGCCCACGAGGCAGGGGGCGTGCCCCAGGGGGTAGGTGATGGTGTCCTGGACTAGGGGGTACTCGCCACGTCATATCCCAATCTGTTAGATTGGGCCGAGGACCCCCATGGCCGTATACTCATGGGCCAGTCCGGACAGCTGCCGCATACAAGGAAGATTCCATAAGACTTGGCGATCAAGACAAGGACTCCTCCCCACCGGCGTATTCGACTAGGACTCTTGTTATCCTAGGCCTCTGGTGCATTATATAAACCAGGGCCAGGCTAGTCGATAGATATACACAATCATACCATCATAGGCTAGCTTCTAGGGTTTAGCCTCTACGATCTCGTGGTAGATCTACTCTTGTACTACCCATATCATCAATATTAATCAAGCAGGAAGTAGGGTTTTACCTCCATCGAGAGGGCCCGAACCTGGGTAAACATTGTGTCCCTTGCCTCCTATTACCATCAGCCTAGACGCACACATCGAGACCCCCTACCCGAGATCCGCCGGTTTTGACACCGACATTGGTGCTTTCATTGAGAGTTCCTCTGTGTCGCCGATGCAAGGCTTGATGGCTCCTTCAATCGTCAACAACACGGTCCAGGGTGAGACTTTCCTTCCCAGACAGATCTTCATATTCGGCGGCTTCGCACTGTGGGCCAACTCGCTTGGCCATCTGGAGCAGATCGAGAGCTACGCCCCTGGCCACCAGGTCAGGTTCGGAAACTTGCACTACACTGCCGACGTCCGCGGAGACTTGATCTTCGACGGATTCGAGCCCATGCCGGGTGCGCCGCAAGGTCACGACGAGCATGATTTAGCTCTGCCATCGGACAGTGTTCGGGAGATCACACCTACAACTACTCCGGCCCTCAATCCAGAGCGAATCGCGCCATTCGAGGACGGGTGGATAGACCCCACCATGGAGGCCGCACTCACAGTGGCGATAGAGCCGGATACTGACTTCACACCTTACGAGAGCCGTGTTGCCGAACTACTGGATTCGTCCCCGGTCGCGGACTCCGAGCCGCCTGCGCCCGTGCCTATCGAATCTGATTGGGCACCGATTATGGAGTTCACCTCCGCGGATACCTTTCAGCACTTGCCCTTGGGCGATGTGCTAAGTTTGTTGAAATCTTTCTCCCTGTTAGGAGACTCCCGGCCGAACAATGCCCGGCATTGACCACGTCGCGACCTGCCTCAGTGGGCCGCACTGTTGCTTCTTCAATCCGATGTCCATCACGCCGACCTACTTCGACTCATCGGCTGACATCGAGGCTTCGACATCTCGGCTGGACCGGGGGCTTCGCCATCTCTTCATCAACCTACCCTGGAGACTTCAGCGTCACTAGCCGACCAACTTCGTCACGTTAGCTGGACCAGAGGCTTTGCCTCGGCGAGCCAACCTTTACCAGCATCGCCATGCCGTCGCTTCGCCGCCCATCAGGCAATGAGAATGCGGATCGAGTCCCAATTTTGGGAGTCACTTTTCTTCGGATCGCTACAACAAATAGACCAGGTGCTATTAATCCTAGTATTTTTTTCTTGTTTGGGTTTATTTTTCCAAGGAATTATTACTCCGGTTTTTCCATCATCTGTACACAGGTCTGTCAAACGGTGGCCGCATTAACGATGGTCGCATGGTGGTTCGGTCAGTTTCCGTACATAGTCCAGCGAATGCCGCATCCAGAACTCGGACCGACCTGAGAATTCAGGCTTAGCCACGCCTTCACCGTGTCACGCCGTCGCCCTACATCGACATTGACTTCGGCGCCAGGCCTCATTTCTTTTATTACTCACTTTGCACAAATTTTTTATTATGCATCAATTTTTATTTTTTAGTTTGTCATTATTACTGTTATCTCCGGTTTGCACTATTTTTTGTGCGTAGGAAAATGATGCAGCCGGACTATATCCTTCGGCGTCACCTCGGGACAGGCTTGGGGGATGGAACCTTGTTCCGCATCAAGCTCGGACCGCGTCATCAATACCGAACACATTAACCAGCTAAATTGCCTTCATGCTCAAAGTTTTAAATTTTTAACTTGTGTTCGGTTTGATCAAGCATTATACTTTTTTGGAAAAAAGTTGCTTGTAAAAAATTTCCTTGTCCAAACTTTGTTTGTGACGGACAAATTCAAATACCACGATTACTTGGGGGCTCCCTTGCTGGAGCTTTTCCTCTTGCATATGATTATACTTGTACGGCTTCGTTCCTTGTTTGTGTATTATGCCACAATATGCACCATATTGACCTAAGTGATTTGCAAGCTGGGTTGCCTTGCTCCTGTGTTTACCCCTACGTTCCCGATTGTTCGGCTAGGGAGTAAAGGGAGCACCTCTGCGATTGTCACGATCGGGTCACCCGAGCGGACCTCGACCGGTGAAGCCGAAAGCTAGCGCTCTTACTGTTTTCAATAATGGTCGGCACACAATGGAACTCATGAGTACAAAAAATCTATTGCACAAGTCTCATAGTAACAATGAGCACCGAAGAAAGGTATCGGTGGGGGTACTATTTTTTCGATGATGCTTCTTACACTTCGTTCATAATATAGCATAAGTTCCCTGAGCGCGCTTTGTCTGTTACAGCCTTATGGCCTGATTGCCTGGTTATTGGAAACACCATCGATATTTTCAACATGTGGAGTACATAACACTTTTCGGACCTTGACCGAAGAGGGAGAAGCCGACGGTCGGTTAAGACGCGTTTGAAGTTCGGGTGAACATAGATATGATATAAGTACTTCGGTACATACAATCATTATACATAAAATTCTTCTAACCAAGTCATGTGGGGGCTCTTAAATTAGTATGAGCTATTTTTCTTCTTGGTCCTTACAAAGTCTTTTTTCTATCACTCCTTTCTCGATGCAAGTGTGTGGTCAATAGCCGGATAGCCTTGCTTCTCTCTAAATCCGCTCAAGTGCAGTTTGCTAAACTAGCCTCGGAGAAGCACTCCGCCTTCGGGATAAGGAGGTTGAAGCCATAGGCTGACTCGCTCGAAGTCTTGAGATAGGATTTGTCATGTTAAAGCACGACATAAGCACCTTTTTTTAAGTCCAATTTTCGGATTGGCACCGAGCACTTGATCTAGTTCGGACACTAAACTTTGAATAAGTTTTTTGGCTTTTCGAGCCTATGGCACTTTTAAACTATTTGTGCGTTTCCAGCATTAGTCTTGCAGTGCAACGCTGGACGCCTTTAGGGATTCGGCAAAAACATTCTCGGATATTGCTATATATGCATCGGTTTCGAATTGTGTCTTCGGTCAATAGTTGGGTTGCCCGGCTCCTATGCTTGCCTCCTACGTTCCGCTTTGTTCGGTTAGGTGTGCAAAGGGAGAACTACTGTGATTGTGCTTCCAGCTCGCATGGTCAAGCACCTCAGTGGAGAAAGCCGAAAACTGACTATCACAATAGGCGTAAACTGGTCAGCGATCCGATGACTATGTTAAATGACGGGCCGTTCATAACATTGGCCGAAGTGTTTACGGCTTGACCTCGGCTGTCGCCGAACACTAACCGGGGGCTCATAGCTAGCTTCCCCAGTATAAAGCTCCTATGACTGATCGCCAAGTTATAAAGCCCGCATATCTGGTTTCCTCGTTTCCGCTAACACAACCACCTCCGGGCACCGAGACGTCGGCTAAGGGTTGTTTTGTTAGTGCAGAAACACCCAGTGTAGTATCTACCAAGGGGTAGAAGCCGACGATGGGCCACTTTCAACTGTTAAAACGGTCGCAATGGAGTCAGAATAATGATGTAAAGTACTTGGATACATAGAATCATTACACATAATCTGTGATTTTACTCTGGACATCGATCCTTAATTCGGCCACCCGTGCCCACATTAAGGCTCGGGGGCTACTGGGCTTTGCGCTCATTATTTATAAATATTAAAGGGGCACATTGATCCCCTGATCTGATGTTGCCACCCGACCAGTGTCTCGGGGGCTACTGCATTGCTTATTCAATGCAGATAATTCAAAGTGCTCACTGTTCGGCTTGACCGAACTATGCGCATACATGTCTTCGGACAATAATAGGTACCATATGGACCTATCTGGCATCAAGCTAGTATATTGCGGCGACTTCTCACGACCCTCTCTCAGGGGCCCGTTCGCCAATCACTATTATCTCTAATATATTACACTGCGTTTTTATTCCTATGTATGCTGCCGAGCTAGGAGTTGATCCTCGGGCCGATTTTGCGCATCGACCTGAGTCTCACGGGCTACTGGGAACATCGGTTTTATGCTTTCCTTCAGGTGCATCTCGGGTTTTTGAATGATACACACCTTGAGGGATACTGGCTATACATCTCGGCAGAGGATAAACTGCACCAGTTAAAAATATTCACAAAAAAATCAGCCCAGCTGGTCGGGTGGTGCACCACCTGAGGCAGTCCCAAGATAAAGCTCGGGCGCCCGGTATAGCTCCATAAAGGGCATTTCCGGCATTAAGCTCGGCTAAACTCCTTCAACTTTTTTGAACCAAGACATCTTGGATATAGTCCAGCGTTGGAGCTTGGACACAGTCCGGCATTGGTGCTCGGCTGCAAAAGATGCCTCGAATGCAGTCCGGCGTTAGAGCTCGGGCGCAAGAGGACACTTCCTGCCGGGAACAACTTCAAACCCGAGGTGTGGCATAAAAATAACAAGGCATTGATAAAGGCCGCAAACTTAAAGGGGCTCCTCAGATACCCAACGTGTAAATTCTTCGGATGCACTACGACGATCCTCAAGATTTAAGATGAGAAGATTTGTTGAGCCAGTTTTCAAGACCGACGCCCAAAGATGAAGAACAGTTCGGAAGAATCGAGGAGCGTCCCTAACTTGAAGACCGGTTCAGGGGGCTACTGACGGTGTCCTGGACTAGGGGGTACTCGCCACGTCATCTCCCGATCTGTTAGATTGGGCCGAGGACCCCCATGGCCGTATACTCATGGGCCAGTCCGGACAGCTGCCGCATACAAGGAAGATTCCATAAGACTTGGCGATCAAGACAAGGACTCCTCCCCACCGGCGTATTTGGCTAGGACTCTTTGTTATCCTAGGCCTCTGGTGTATTATATAAACCAGGGCCAGGCTAGTCGATAGATATAGACAATCATACCATCATAGGCTAGCTTCTAGGGTTTAGCCTCTACGATCTCGTGGTAGATCTACTCTTGTACTACCCATATCGTCAATATTAATCAAGCAGGAAGTAGGGGTTTACCTCCATCGAGAGGGCCCGAACCTGGGTAAACATTGTGTCCCTTGCCTCTTGTTACCATCAGCCTAGACGCACAGATCAGGACCCCCTACCCGAGATCCGCCGGTTTGACACCGATAGTAGGCGCGCCCTCCACCCTCGTGGACAGGGTGTGGCCCCCTGGTGTTGAATCTTTTGCCAGTATTTATTATTTATTCCAAAAATATTCTCGTGAATTTTAAGGTCATTCCGAGAACTTTTATTTCTGCACAAAAATAACATCATGGCAATTCTGCTGAAAACAGTGTTAGTCCGGGTTAGTTCCATTCAAATCATGCAAGTTAGAGTCCAAAACAAGGGCAAAAGTGTTTGGAAAAGTAGATACGATGGAGACGTATCACACCAAAACCATCAGCACCACTCGTCCGCATTCCCCCAATGTCAGCGCCACGCGAGGGAATTTGGAGGTATGTAGGGATTTGGGGGAAATGGGGAAACTGTGGGGATAAGCTAACGGTCGGGAACTACTTATGGCACTATATGTTGTATACGGCACACTCTTTATACATGTCGTTTGTGTTAGGTATTAGAATGTCACACACGATTTCCGCACCAAACCGTGTGAGAAGACAACGTAGGTTAGACACGGTTGCCGTTACATAACCGTATGTGATGTACTACTCTGTCCATATAATTGAGTTACAGTGATACCGTATAAACATCCACTCTGCGGATATCTGTAAAAAAAAGCCGCTCTGCATATAGAGATGGAGGCGGCAGCCTAGGCAGCGCCTACCAGAGAAGAGGTCAATCCTCGGTCGGTGGGCGGTGGCGGCGTCATAGGAGGTGAATCCTCGGTCTACGACGGGAGATAGGAGGAGCTCAACCATCGAGGTCGGCGGCAGGGTGATTCGAGCACATCCATCACGGTCGATGGCGGCTCGAACTTCAGGCGGCAGCCGCACTAAGCTTTGCTCCTCGACCCAGCTGTCTCAGCGTGCCGCCGCATCGCCTGTCTGCTGGGTGGAGGTTGCCGCTGACTAACTAATTAAGGTATTCTTTTCATGAGTGGCTTAATTAAGGTATTCAATTCCAAAGGGTAGTGTTGTACTAGTACTCTGTGTGTAAATTGACTGGCCATTAATTTTTGTCATTGCACGTCTGGATAACAACATGGAGCGCCCTCAGTAATTTTGAAAATAAAACCTTGTGATTTATGCACGCATCTTTGGGCAGTAGTTAATCCATGTATTAATGTTGTTGTTTTGTTTTTTATTACCATTCGTGTGGTGCAGATGGAACGATCTCGATGGATGAAGAATCGGAAAACCGCAGATTTTATCAGTGGCGTGACAGAGTTCATGAATTTGGATGAAAGTACAAAGAGGAGAATTGGTGATGCGGATTACATCATGCGTCCATGTACTGATTGTGCCAATACAGAGTCACATGAAGTTGCAGATGTCCAGTTGCACTTAGCCTCTAGGGTATTCATGGATGGATATGCACGTTGGACCAGACACAGTGAAGAGGAGGTCATGGATGAAGATACCCGGGGCAGAGAGATGCCAAACCCCGATCAGTGTCACATGGATTTTGAATCTAACATCGGGGTCGAGGCGTCAAGCAACCAATGGAACACCGGAAAGCCGAAACGCCCACTGGAAAACCAAGACATCGACGCAAATGACGATGATCTTGATATGCCAGATTTTGCTGCTATGATTACAGATTTCGAGGGCCCAAAAAAGGATATGATTGGGTACAAGGATCTGCCAACCATTGATGCGGACTCCAAGAAAGAATTGTATCCAGGTTGCAAAAAGAAATATTCCAAGTTGAGTGCCACCCTGGCGCTTCTCAGATTTAAAGCAGCAAACGGTCTATCAAACAAGGGCTTCACAGAGATGTTAGGTCTTTTCAAAGAAATTCTTCTAGAAGATAATGTGCTCCCCAGAGGCACGAATGAAGCGAAGAAAATTGTTTGCCCATTGGAACTTGAAGTACAGAAGATGCACGCTTGTGTGAATGATTGTATATTGTACCGTGGTGAGTACAAAGGTGCATGTCCCACATGCAAGCATGCACGATACAAGCGCATGAGAGCAAAGGACAAGTACAAATTGTACGACAAGATCAAAACAGGAATCCCATTCAAGGTTGTTTGGTACTTGCCTTTAATTCCAAGGTTGATGCGTTTGTTTGCAAACCCTAGAGAGGCAAAGAGGTTGCGGTGGCATCATGATGAGCGAATTGCATATAAGTTTATGAGGCACCCGAAAGATGGGGGTCAGTGGGAATTAATCGACAACAAGTTTGAAAATTTTGCCAAGGATCCTAGAAGTATAAGGCTCGGGGAGTGTACTGACGGGATGAATCCTTTTGGCGATATGAGCACCAATCACAGCACATGGCCGGTGCTTCTGTGCATATATAACCTAGCTCCTTGGTTGTGTATGAAGAAAAAATACATTATGATGTCAATGATTATCCAAGGCCCGAAGCAACCTGGAAATGACATCGACATTTACTTTCAGCTACTGGTAGAAGAACTGCTGACAGTGTGGATAGATGCGCCTGCTGTAAAATGTTATGATGCTTACAGAAAGGAGATTTTCGATCTACATGCGATGCTGGTGCACACCATTCAAGATATGCCGGCATTAGGCAACACATCAGGGCAGAAAACAAAGGGATATGTAGGGTGTGTCACATGCATGGATAGGACAGCTAGCAGAAGACTTCCGAACTCGCACAAAACCGTATATTTGCGTCATCGTAGGTTCTTACGGAAAACTCACCCATACCAAAAGATGGAAGCTGAATTTGATGGTACGGCAGAGGCAGGTGTGGGTCCAAGATCCTATGAAGGGGAGGTGGTCCACAACATGGCTAAAAAATTAATGTTGTGCTTGGAAAGAACCACCCTTTGACGGTGAAACAAACACCCAAGGGTCAAGTGTTTAAGAATAAATCGGTGTTCTGGAAATTACCTTACTGGGAGATTCTACGTGTAGGTCACTGCATCGATGTCATGCACATAGAGAAGAACGTATGTGAAAGCATCCTTGATAGATTAAAGGTAAAAGAAAGGATGGTGACGGTTCATGGCTCGATATGCTTGCTGATCAGTCAAAACGCAAGAGTGAAGCAGAAGATGATGACAAATTCATCAAAGCTCGCCAGAGTTACAATTTCAGTACAAAAGAAGCAACACGGTTCTTCACCTATTTGTTGTTAGTTAAGACACCCTCTTCCTACTGCGCAAACATCAGAAGTCTCGTGGATGTGAGCTCAGGTAAAATGAAGTTGAGACACATGAAGTCACATGATTGCCACGTAATTTTGACACAAATCCTCCCGGTGGCCATCAGGAATCTGAATGACAAAGATATAAGAAACACACTCATTGACCTCTGTGATTTCTTCAACCAACTATGGCAGAAAGTTGTAGATCCTGAAGAGTTGGATCATATGCAAGATGATATTGCAAGAATATTTTCCAACCTAGAGATGTTTTTCCCACCGTCATTCTATGATGTCATGGTCCATCTCACTTTGCACCGAGTCGACCATATAAAGTATTGTGGTCTTGTGTTTCTTCGCAACATGTATCCCTTCGAGTGCTTCATGGGAATACTGAAGCGCTTTTGTCGGAACCGAAACCATCCAGAGGCAATCATCCTACAAGGTTATACCACGGAGGAGGTGGTTGAGTTTTGAACCGAATACATGAAACAAAGACCTATAGGTTTGCCCCTCTCTTGCCACGAGGGAAGGCTGAAAGGTAAGCCGGTCCTTGCTGGCACGCAAATGGCTGCACCCGGAGAATTGGCAGAGAAAACCCATTTGACGGTACTGCTTACCAGCCCAGTTCTTAGCGCTTATGCCGAAGAACACTTGGTGGAGATACGCCAAAGCTTTTTACCAATGGTGCCTTCACCAGATGTGGAGATGAAGGAGCACACTATGAACTACGCCGAATGGCTGAAGAATCATTTGGCACAAGGATCCATCAATGACATTGCTATGTGGTTGGCACAAAAGCCATCACATACGGTGTTGACGTACCAAGCATATGACATAAATGGATACACATTCTACACTGAGGAATGATGTCGCTTGAAGCTACGTCGGTATTTCCCCAAAGAGGAAGGGATGATGCAACACAGCGGTGGTAGGTATTTCCCTCAGATATGAAACAAAGGTTATCGAACCAGTAGGAGAACAAAGCAACACAACGTAAACAGCCCCTGCACACAAATAACAACCACTCACAACCTGACGTGTTAAAGGGGTTGTCAATCCCTTTCGGGTAACGGCACCAGAAACGGTGCGTGGACAGGAAAAGTTGTAATAGATTGAATAAATAGATAGCAAATAAAATAAAGTGCATCAAAGTATTTTTGTATTTTTGGTTTAATAGATCTGAAAATAAATGCAATGAAAAAGTAGATCGCAAAGGCAAATATATGAGAAAGAGACCCAGGGGCTGTAGGTTTCACTAGTGGCTTCTCTCAAGAAAAATAGCAAATGGTGGGTGAACAAATTACTGTTGGCAATTGATAGAACTTGTCGGATTCCGGGTTCCGGCAGACCCTCTAGGTTCGAACACTGGGGTGCGCGTGGAGATCTCACCCCCTACCTACCTGCACCTCGCCGCCTCGCTAGGATCTAAACTACGAAAGGAACAACACAAGAGACACAGGGTTTATACTGGTTCGGGCCACCATTGTGGTGTAACACCCTACTCTAGTGTGTGGTGTGGTGGATTGCCTCTTGGGCTGATGATGAACAATACAAGGAAGAACAGCCTCGCGAGGGTCTGTTCTTGGCTGGTGCGATGAACTGCTAGGGGGAGTTCAGTCGCTTCTCTCTCTCTCTCTCTGCGTTTGGTCTCTTGATGTGATCAAGCTGCCTCTACCTTGTGGGTGGCTAGTCCTATTTATAGGCAGAGGCCCTCGGCCTCTTCCCAAATATTGAGCGGGAAGGGCGCCAACAATTGGCCATTTTGAGGGGAACATCTAGTACACTTATCCTGACTAAAGTTGGTCCTCGCCTGTCAAAGGCTCTGGTGGTGACGCCGGCTTGGGCTCCACGATGACTTCCTTCCTGCCGTTGCGACGGTCTTGGTCTTGTTGCACCGAAATGGATGCCTTTATTTGATGCTCTCGCCTGCGCTTGCCCCCTATGCACCAAAGAGGAAACGAGGACATCTGCTGGCTGGCACCGCTTTGGCGCCCTTGGTCGTCATGGCTTGCGTCATGGGCACCTCGTGAGGTACCCGCCTTGATCTCTCCGCCTCCTCACGAGCCAGCTGACGAGGCCGTGCACGAGGAAGCTTCACGTCGTCCGCCCAGCAATCTTGGCCCCTCGCGAGGGTCTTGAGCTTATCTTGATGAAGATGGGCCGTCTTTGGGCCACCCCTTGGGCCACGCCAGCCGCAGCGAGCAAGTCTGGGTACCCCCGTTCCCAGAACGCCGACAGTAGCCCCCGGGCCCAAGGCGCACCTGGACTTGGCTGAGCAAAGAAGCGAAGGGGCAAGTGCGAAGCACCACGGGTCCTAACAGCCTGCGGCCTCGGGCGCCGCGTGGCGGTTGATTGGACGTGGGCGGCCATGTTCCCCCACGCCTCCTTATTTTGCGCCTAGCTAGGCGGACCCGTGGTTGCACACAGTCGTTCCTCTTTTCGCTGCTCGACCGTCCCCTGCTCTTTCTCCTCTCGAGCTCCAGTCTCATCTTCCAATCCAATCTTGAATCCTCCCCCTTCCCGTTGCCAAGGCTCCGACGAAGAAGGGGAAAGGGAAGAAACATGTGCCTCCGCCTTGCTAGCACGTAAATCGGCCAGCTCCTGCCGTCGATCGGTCGATCATACTCAACCGAGAAGGCTTGGACAAGGTCAGCTCTGCTCGCCACTATGTTCAACGAGTGCGGAGGACGGCGGCTGACCCACATCTCGCTTCTCCATTGATGTATTAGTCACCGAGGTCCGGTACTTCACCGACGCATACGTGGGCGGACTGGTTCCCCCCTTTTCCAATTTCTTCAACGCTGTGCTTTCCCATTACCAGATCCATATGATGCATTTGGGTCCTGAATCCATTGCTCTTCTTGCCGTCTTCGCCTTTGTCTGTGAGGCAATGATGGGCATCCCTCCTTCAGTGGCCTTGCTGCGTCACTTCTTGTCTTTGCGCCTCATCGACCCCACCCAATGCTCGGGGTGCGTGAGCTTCATTGCCGCACCAGAAACAGCATCTTCAGGGATTGATTTCAGCCTTCCTCAGCCAGTCTGGGTTCATGACGAGCGGCGGTCAGACGTGGATGTCGTGGTGCCCAGCCCCGCTGGAGCCAACATCGCCCGCTGTCCCCAATTCAGGCCGGGCCAGAGACGCTCACGAGCCCCGGCTCGTCTTTGTCTGGCCGCCGCTTCGTTCTGAGGGCGCTCAGCGTGTGGCGCCCAAGGTGGTGAAGGAGTTCCTGCTATGCCGCATTGCCCCTCTCCGACATCACTTCCGCCCGGATGTGGGCCTTGGCGGGCATGAGGATCGCATGAGGCTCCGGAGGAGGACCGATGCACAAGCACCGAGGAAGGTGCTCTGGTCCCGATCGGGGACCCTTCCCCAAAGCAAAGATCCGGCAAGGGGGTGCATTGTTGTACTTTTGCTCGAGCAGGGGTGACTTTATGAAGCAGATGCCCTGCTTCGACGAATGGGGGCTGCGCCCCGCAGGCCTCATGGGGCCTCACGAGAACCCAGTGGTGGTGACTGCCCTTCCAGTCGCCCACGGCGGTCCTTCCTCGAGTGGTGGAGCAGGGAGGCATGGGCCACCGGAGGCTGAGGGGGCCTTCGCTGGGATGACGACGCCAGGCGGCACTCCTGAGGTGGCAGCTCCTGAGGCCCGTACTACTGCGGCTGAAGGCGTTGAGCCGCTGCCCGCGGCTCCCGCGGTCGGGGCCCCTGAGGCCCCAGCTACCCTTCTTGGTGAGGCGACCGGCGGCGTGCGTTAGGACGACGCCCCTGACGCTGGTCGCCTTGATGCTTCTTCCTCGTCACAGGCTGACCCCTGTGCTAAACTCCTGGGCCGCTTCCGCGTGGACTTCGAGGCTCTCCGGAAGAGAAGGGAGGCCTTGGGTGACGACTACCCTTGCCGCCTGTTGAAGCGCCGGAAGTATTTCGCCATTGATGAGTAAGCCTTCCCCTTTCCTAGTTCCTGATCTTCCCGTGCTTTGGCCGATCCTTGCTCTGTAGGGCCCTTCCTGCCGAGCTCACGGAGATGGCTGAGGAGCCATCCCCCCAGGCTTCGCCCTCTCCATCATCTTCGAGCGCTCCGAGATCAAGCAGAGCCCTTGTGGTGAGGCCGGTCGGAGAGGTGAGCCATCCTGTGGTGCATCGCGGCTCTGCGCGCCTTGCGAGCCTTCTCGGGGCATAGCCAGCCTGCCTTGGGCTTCTCGTCTGGTCGTGGATGGCGATTGGCTGACGTCAGCCCTACGCTCTTTGTTTGGGGATGGGCTGGCTCCAGGCCGGGCTTCTGGCGAGGCGCACCCGGCCATCGCGAGGGTGCCAGCCCCCAGCCCCTTGCCCAGAGGGTGAGTGCTGATTCGCAGCCCCCCGCGCGCACCTGGGGCGGAGGACGACGCGGAAGACGCGCTCGGGCGCGCCCGGGAGCGCTGCGTTCTTCGCCAAGGGTTTCTCCGGAGGGCGGCTGACGCGGTGAGCCAGCTTGGTGAAGAGCTCGCTGATGAAGACGCGTGCCTTGAGGCTGAGGGCCTATGCCTGGCTGAAGAGAGGCGCAAGCTGAAGGTGGCTGTTGCCCTTGCGTGCCACCAGCGTGACCTCGACAATGAGAAAGCCGAGGCGTCACTGGCGGCCTCTCGGGAGGCCCGTTCCCGGGTCGTCGAGGAGGCCCGAGAGGCTGACCGGCGGCGTGAGGCGGCGGAGGAGCGGGCGCGGGAACTCCAGGCCTGGTGCCATTCCCTGGAGCAGCAGGTGGAGCTGCGTGAGACGGCCCTTGCGTCGATGAAGGGGGCTTCGGTCGACCAGGCAGAGCTCCAGAGGCGTGAGGAGGCACTGACGCTGGAAGCTGCCGAACACGCCCGCGATCTTGAGCGTCTGGAGACGAGGGAGCGCTTGGTGACGCAGGCGGAGGATGACGTCGCTGAGCGGGAAGCCCGAGTCCTGGAAGAGGTTGAACGCCGGGTGGCGACGGCTCGCTCGAACCTTGAGCGTGAGTTTGAAGAGAGGCTGGGGTTGGTCAGGGTCGAGGCTGAAGGCAGGACCGCCGCCCTGAGGGCCAAGCTGGATGAAGTGACGCGGCGGGCCGACGCTTCCCGGGCCGCCCTCGGCATGGCGCAGGAGGAGCTGACTACCTCCCGCGCCGAGTCGCTTCTTCTCTGTCAACGTGTGGACGAGGCTGAGGCCATTGCGCGGCAGAACGAGGACGAGATACGCCAGCGGCGGATCCTGGAGCACGAGCATGGCCCCATGCTCTCCATGCTCCGGGAGAGAGCTAACACGGCCTTGGGTAACATCTGCGAGGCGGCCGTTGGCGAGCCTCACGCAGTCAACTATGCTGGCAACCTTCAGTTCTTCACCGACGTGGTGACGCAGCTGGAGGTGCGGTCGGTCAGAGCCAACAGGTTGGTGGAGGAGAGGAGCCGCGCCCTGCTCGGGCGCGCCTTTTCTCGTGTCTTCAGCCATCTTCGGAACATGGATCCCAACTTCGACTTTGATGCCGCCATCGCCCCGGTGCCCCAGGCCATCCGGGATGACTTGGCGCATTGGGTTGAAGACAACGTGGATGCCCTCGTCAGGGCCTTCGCTTCTGATAACGACGGTGTGGTCGTGGCTGCTGATGAAGGCGGCATGGTGAACGGCCCTGATGCCGCTGACGGCAATGCGGAGAGCGATGGCGAGGCCAGCGACGCCATCGACGATTCAGGAGGTGCCCCTGAGGATGCATTGGGGGATTTATCCGACTGACCGAGTGTTGTCCACCTTTCTTACCCTCTTGCGAGATAGAGTTCGGGCTTATGAAGGTTGTAAGAGCATTTTGGGAGGGGGAGCCCCTCATGTAAAAACTTGCATTCAGCGTATTAGTAGATGCGATATCACCCATACGCCTGCGCCAAGTGGCCGGCTTTGCGACGAGCTGGCTAGTTTGTTTTACCTTCGACCCGCATGGGCCCGAGATAACTGCGGAGGCTGTGGTGTTCCGAGGGTCTCCTGAACGAGCCCATTGAACCTATAATGAAGACCTCCTGAGAGGGCGCGGCGACAGTAGTTCGGTTGCACGCAAGCTAGGCCTGGCCCGGCTCACGAGGGGCTCACGAGGGGAGGCAGCTGAGGCAAAGTGGTAACCAGAACACGAGAGATTGCTCGAACGAGACTAAACATTCCTTCCCCGAACACACGCAAATATCAAGCTCAAATCCAACTTAAATCCAACGGGGGAAAACGACAGCCAAGGGGAAAAGCAAGGAAAGCGGAAAAAGGCCGCGTCCGGCACCTAGTCTAGTCTTGGACGTCTTCTCACCAGCGCGGAGCTAAGTGCTGCCACTTTGGGCGTGGGAGGGAGCCCGGGGCTGAGGCCGCACCCCCGAGACTCGGGCGTGTACATCCCCACTCATTATTACGTGAGAGTGTCACGGGGCGGCGAGCTTCACAGGCACTGGGCCTTCTTCACAGGTACCGGCCTTGCTTCATATCGCCAGACGAGGGCCCCGCCTTGCGCCACACTCGAGTGCCACCGACAACGACCGGAAACCAAGGATGTCGCCGATGGGGTAGAGCGGTCGCCAGCGGTTCCCCCAAAGACCACGATCCTCTGCCAGGGGTAGGCCCTGAGGCACCTCCCCGGCAGAGGGCCTACCTCCTGAGGACGCCTTGCTCCGAACGCCGCGATGGTGATGCCGGATCTCGGCCCCTCTCCTGCAGCCCCCGGCGCCCTCCTCCTGAGGGGTAGGAAACTGCGGGAGTGGGGCAGCCGTCTGCTGCGGCGACCTGTACCTCCTGCGATCCATGGTTAGCGTATGCCTGCTCCTGAGGAATTAGCGGTACCCGATAATCATTGCTTCCAGCGTGGCCAACAGGGTTTTCCCGGGGCTCCTGGAAGAGCTCAGCTTCTGGTGCCTCATCCCCCCAGCTTGAGCCGAGGAGCGAGCCTTGTTCATCCTCATGCGCGTGCCCTTGATCCATCATGTGGGGCATGTACTCTTCTGGGGCCGCCATCCCGAATGCTACGCCGTAATGCTCCGTGTGCCACGCAGTTCTGCTTAAACGCCCACCTGGGGGTGGTAGCGCGGTGGCCCACTGGGGTCGTGGGTCGTGGCGAGCCCTTCTTCGCTGGCGGGGCGGAGGCAGCGCCAGCCGCTGGGCAGTCTTGTGCCGACGGCTGGCTGGCGTTGGGGTGGCCTTGGAGTCCGCTTGGAGCTGCGCGGGCGTGCGTGGAGCCCCCGCGTGGGCCACCCTGGACCTGAGGTGGGAGTTGGGTGCAGAAGGGGTGAGCCCCCGATGCGGCGAAGCCCAGGAGCTCTGCCACCCGTTCCAGCAGCACGTCGCGACCGCCTTCCAGCAGCCTGCATTGCAGTAGCTCTCGGGCCACCGTGAGCGCGGCCCTTGAGTTCGCCTGCTCCCGTCGGGTGTACGGCGTCGTGGCCGCGGTGTGGTTGGAGGCCCTCGCCGCCGACCGCGCCTGCCGCGGCGGGAGAGCTGTCGTTGCCTGTCCGCGTCGCCCGCGGCCCACAGCGCCCTGCGGACCACGAGCTGCTTGGGGCATGGGGTCGCCCGGGGCGAGCGGCTCTGCGTGGGTGGGCCAGGCCACCCAGGGATCAGGGTTGCCCGCCTGGTCTCCGGACATGATGATGACGATGCGACGGGACGCGAAGCGGCAGAAGGTGGATTCCGGCGTACCCCTACCTGGCGCGCCAAATGTCGGATTCTGGGTTCCGACAGACCCTCTAGGTTCGAACACTGGGGTGCGCGCGGAGATCTCACCCCCTACCTACCTGCACCTCGCCGCCTCACTAGGATCTAAACTACGAAAGGAACAACACAAGAGACACAGGGTTTATATTGGTTCGGGCCACCATTGTGGTGTAACACCCTACTCCAGTGTGTGGTGTGGTGGATTGCCTCTTGGGCTGATGATGAACAATACAAGGAAGAACAGCCTCGCGAGGGTCTGTTCTTGGCTGGTGCGATGAACTGCTAGGGGGAGTTCAGTCGCTTCTCTCTCTCTCTCTGCGTTTGGTCTCTTGATGTGATCAAGCTGCCTCTACCCTGTGGGTGGCTAGTCCTATTTATAGGCAGAGGCCCTGGGCCTCTTCCCAAATATTGAGCGGGAAGGGCGCCAACAATTGGCCATTTTGAAGGGGAATATCTAGTACACTTATCCTGACTAAAGTTGGTCCTCGCTTTGTCAAAGGCTCTGGTGGTGACGCCTTGGCTTGGGCTCCACGATGACTTCCTTCCTGCCGTTCGTGGTCTTGGTCTTGTTGCACCGAAACGGATGCCTTTACTTGATGCTCTCGCTGCGCTTGCCCCTTTGCACCAAAGAGGAAAGCGAGGACAACTGCGGGCTGGCGCCCACTGGCGCCCTTGGTCGTCATGGCTTGCGTCATGGGCACCTCGTGAGGTACCCGCCTTGATCTCTCCGCCTCCTCACGAGCCAGCCCGACGAGGCCGTGCACGAGGAAGCTTCACGTCGTCCGCCTCAGCAGGCTTGGCCCCTCGCGAGGGTCTTGAGCTTATGCTGATGAAGATGGGCCGTGTTGGGCCACGCCGCAGGCCGCAGGAAGGCAAGTCTGGGTACCTCTGTTCCCAGAACGCCGACAGAACTTCAAATACTCATGACAATATCCAGGCAATGATCATTATATAGGCATCACATCCAAGATTAGTAGACCGACTCCTGCCTGCATCTACTACTATTACTCCACACATCGACTGCTATCCAGCATGCATCTAGTGTATTAAGTTCATGGAAAAACGGAGTAATGCAATAAGAACAATGACATGATGCGCATAAGATCTATCTATGTAAAGATAGACCCCATCGTTTTAGCCTTAGTAGCAACGATACATACGTGTCGGTTCCCTTTACATCACGGGATCAAGCACCGTAAGATCGAACCCACTACAAAGCACCTCTTCCCATTGCAAGATAAATAGATCAGGTTGGCCAAACAAAACCCAAATATCGGAGAAGAAATACGAGGCTATAAGCAATCATGCATATAAGAGATCAAAGAAACTCAAATAACTTTCATGGATATAAAAATATAGATCTGATCATAAACTCAAAGTTCATCGATCCCAACAAACACACATAAAAGAGTTACATCATATGGATCTCCAAGAGACCATTATATTGAGAATTCAGAGAGAGAGAGATGAAGCCATCTAGCTACTAACTACGAACCCAAAGGTCTACAAAGAACTACTCACGCATCATTGGAGAGGCACCAATGCAGGTGGTGAACCCCATCCGAGATGGTGTCTAGATTGGATCTGGTGGTTCTGGACTCTGTGGCGACTGGATGAATATTTCGTCGACTCCCCTACCGTTTTGGGAATATTGAGGTATTTATAGAGCAAAGAGGTGGTCCGGGAGCACCCGAGGTGGGCACAACCCACCAGGGCGTGCCTGGGCCTCCTGGCGCGCCCTGCTAGGTTGTGCTCTCCTCGAAGCACCCCCAGGCGCAGCCATGGCCCATTGTGTTCCTTCTGGTCCAAAAAAATCTCCGTGGAGTTTCGTTGCGTTTGAACTCTGTCTGATATTGATTTCCTGCGATGTAAAAAACATGCAGAAAACAACAACTAGCACTTGGCACTATGTCAATAGGTTAGTACCAAAAAATGATATAAAATGATTATAAAACATCCAAGATTGATAATATAACAGCATGGAACAATAAAAAATTATAGATATGTTGGAGACGTATCAGCATCCCCAAGCTTAACTCCTACTCGTCCTCGAGTAGGCAAGTGATAAAAACATAATTTTTGATGTGGAATGCTACCTAACATGTCATATCATAGTCTTTTCTTTATAGCATGGACATTTGGACTTTTATGTGATTCAAAGCAATAGTCTAGTTTGGACATGATAATTTAAATACTCAAGCATATCAACAAGCAACCATGTCTTTCAAAATATCAATGCTAAAATAAGTTATCCCTAGCCCATCATGCTCAATCATTGATCATTTCATGAAACACACTCGCATATTATCTACACCCAATAATTAATTACGATCATATTGCCTCCTAATTGGTGCTTTTGTAAGAGAAGATGGAGACTCAAATTCAAAATAAAAATTGCATAAAGTAAAAGAAAGTCCCTTCGCAGAGGGAAGTAGGGATTTGTAGAGGTTCCAGAGCTCAAAGCGAAAAAATTAGAGATAAAAATATTTTGGGAGGTGTATCCATCCCACCAACGAAAATGACTTAGAGTTCCCAACAGTTTCCATGCTAGATATATCATAGGCGGTTCCCAAACAGAAAATAAATTTTATTCCTTTTCCACCATACTTTCACTTTCCATGGCTAGCCGTATCCACGGTTGCCCCCCATACCAATACTTTCCAAGGAATTTATTATTTGACAACATAAAGTAAATTCATTTTTCATTTCGGGACTGGGCATCCCTAATACCTTTGACTTACTCTCGTGCAATGACAAGTGAATAACACTCATCCTGAGAATAACACATCTAGCATTGAAAATATTAGCCACCCCTCACCGCTCCGCGAGCGAAACAAACACACAAAAGAGAAGTTTATTTTGAAAATTAGAGATGTCACATGCAAATTTTCTTAGAACAACAAAATAATACTGCATATAGGTAGATATAGTGGACTCGTGTGGCAAAACTGGTTTAAAGGTTTTTGGATGCACAAGTAGAGATCATACTTAGTGCAAAATGAAGGCTAGCAAAAGATTGAGAAGCGACCAACCAAGAAACGGATAATCTCGTAAGCAACCATTAAGCATAAATAACACTGAATAATGCACCACAAGTAGGACATAATTTCATTACATGACTATTGACTTTCGTGCTTGCATAGGGAATCACAGACCTTAACACCAATATTCTTACTAAAGCATAATTACTCGTCAACATAACTCACATATCACATCATCATATCTCAAAACTATTACTAAGAATCAAGTTTATTTTGTGCAATGATCTTCATGAATTTTTTTATTATATCCTTCTTGGATATGTATCACTTTGGGACTAATTTTCATGTGTTGCTTTTCATAAGCTGAAACAAATATAAGTGGAGATCATGAGCATAAAAAAATTCTTTCTCTCAAAATAATTTAAGTGAAGTAAGAGAGAATTTCTTGAAAATTTTACTAACTCTCAAATAAATCTAAGTGAAGCAAGAGAGCATTTCTTCAAAATAATAATAATCACAACATGCTCAAAAAGATATAAGTGAAGCACTAGAGCAAGTCCATAGCTCATAAAAATTTAAGTGAAGCATAGAGAGCAATTCTAACAAGTCATGACATAATTTTGGCTCTCACAAATAGGTGTGTCCAGCAAGGAATCAATACTTAAAACACAAAATAAAACAAGCAAAGACTCATATCATACAATACACTCCAAGCAAAACACATATCATGTGACGAATAAAAATATAATTTCGAGTAAAATACCGATGGCCGTTAGAAGAAAGAGGGGATGCCACTCGGGGGCATCCCCAAGCTTAGTTGGTTGCTCATTTTTGGATAATATATTGTGATTCTGGGGCATCCCCAAGCTTAGGCTCTTCTATCCTTCCTTCATCCATCGTAAGATAACCCAAAACTTGAAAACTTCAATCACACAAAACTCAACAAAACCTTCGTGAGATCCGTTAGTAAAAGAAAGAAAATCACTACTATAAGTACTGTACCAAACCAATTCATATTTTTTTGCATTATATCTACTGTATTCCAACTTTTCTATGGCAAAAACTCATCAAAGAAAACCATAGACCCATCAAAATAAGCACACAACGCAAAGAAAAACAGAATCTGTCAAAACAGAACAGTCTGTAGTAATCTGACTATTTCGAAAACTTCCGGAACTCCATAAATTCTTGAAAACTAGGACGACCTAGGTAATTTGTATATTAATCTTCTGCAAAAATAATTGGAATTTTATCACGCTCTGGTAAAAAATAAGAATTGTTTTCATGAGCACAAAAGTTTCTGTTTTTCAGCAAGATCAAACAACTATCACCCTAGAAGATCATGTCGGTTCTACTTGGCACAAACACAAATTAAACACAAAAAACACAATCATAACAGTAGCATAATTGTGCAAACACTCCAAAAGCAAAAACCAAAAAAATATATTCATTGGGTTGCCTCCCAACAAGCGTTATAGTTTTACGCCCTTAGCTAGGCATAAAGCAAGGATCTAAGTTTTGTAATCTTTGGTTCGAGATCCATAAGATGCCCTCATGATTGATTCATATGGTGGCTTAATTCTTGTTCTATGAAAGTGTTCCATACCCTTCCTCAAAGGAAATTGGAACTTAATATTGCCTTCTTTCATATCAATCACGGCACCGATAGTGCGTAGGAACGGTCTACCAAGAATAATTGGACAAGACGGATTGCAATCAATATCAAGAACAATAAAATCTATGTACACATAATTCCATATTTTCAATAATAAGAACATCATTAATTCTTCCCATAGGCTTTTTAATAGTAGAATCTGCCAAGTGCAAATTTAAAGAGCATTCTTCAAGATCGGTAAGACCAAGCACATCACATAAAGATTTCGGAATTGTAGAAACACTAGCACCCAAGTCACACAAAGAAAAACACTCATAATTCTTAATGTTGACTTTGATAGTAGGTTGCCATTCATAATGCAATTTTCTAGGAATTGAAACTTCTAATTCCAATTTTTCTTCAAAAGCTTTCATCATAGCATCAACAACATGTTAAGTAAAAGCTTTATTTTGTTCATAAGCATGGGGTGAATTGATCATGGATTGCAACAAACAAATACAATCAATCAAAGAGAAACTATCATAATTAAAGTCTTTGTAATCCAAAAGAGTTGGCACATTACTAGTTAAAGTTTTGACCTCTTCAAACCCACTTTTATCAATTTTCTCAACAAGATTTTCAGCCTCCGAAATATTGGGACGCCTTCTACCTAAAGTTGACTCTTCTCCAATCCATTTTTCATCAATCTTAACTTTACTAAACAATGAATCACTAGAAGAAATACTAATCATTTTAAGATCTTCATCACTTTTCCGAAAGAAATCACTAGAAAACGCTTTTTCTTAAAATTCTCTTTTAGCTCTAAGCGTAGAGGTCCTTTTCTTACTTTCATCCATAGAAACATAAAGAGCTTTAATTGATTCATCTACTTTAGGCACAAAAATTTTCATCTTGAGATTTTCCACATCATGAGCAATTCTATCAACACTTCTAGACAAATCATCAATCTTATTCAACTTTTCTTCTATGGAAGTGTTGAAAACTTTTTGTGTGTTGATAAATTATTTAATATTATTCTCAAGATCAGAGGTGTTCCTATTATTATAAGATTGATTTCCATAGGAATTACCATAATTATTAGAGGAATTACTAGGAAAAGGCCTAGGATCAAAATTACCTCTATAAGCATTGTTATTGAAATTATTTCGAGAGACAAAATTCACATCTATGGCATCACTATTTCGCTCAATAAAAGTAGACAAAGGCATATCATTAAAATCAATAGGAGCACTTTTACTAGCAACCAATTTCATAAGAGCATCAACTTTTTCACTCAAAGAAGAATTTTCTTCAACCGAACAAACTTTTTTACTAGTAGGAGCTCTTTCGGTATGCCATTATGAATAATTTGCCATGATATTATCAAGCAATTTGGTGGCTTCACCCAAAGTAATTTCCATAAAAGTACCACCCGCAGCGGAATCTAAAAGATTACGAGAAACAAAATTCAATCCTGCATAAAAATTTTGTATGATCATCCAAAGATTTAACCCATGAGTTGGGCAATTCCTTAGCATCATTTTCATCCTTTCCCAAGATTGTGCAACATGCTCATGTTCGAATTGCTTGAAATTAATGATATGGGTTCTAAGGGAAATAATTTTTGCGGGAGGAAAATACTTAGTGATAAAAGCATCTTTGCACTTATTCCAAGAATCAATACTATTGCGAGTCAAAGAAGATAACCAAATTTTTGCAGAATCACGCAAAGAAAACAGAAACAATTTCATCTTCACCACATCATTGCCACATCTTTTTTGCATATCGCATGATTCCACGAAGGTATTAAGATGGGACGCGGCATCCTCATTAGGAGTACCGAAAAATTGATCTTTCATAACAAGATTCAGCAAAGCAGTATTAATATCACAAGACTCCGCACTAGTGGCGGGAGGAGCAATCGGAGTACCAATAAAATCATTGTTGTTGGTATTTGAGAAATCAAATAACTTGGTGTTCTCTTGAGCCATGATGACCACACAACAAGATTGCACTCAAAAACAGATCCGGCAAGAAAATGGCGAACGGAAAAAGAGAGGCGAATAAAACAGCAAATTTTGTGAAGTGGGGGAGAGGAAAACGAGAGGAAAATGGCAAATAATGTAAATTATGAGGAGATGAGATTTGTGATTAGGAACCTGGTATATGTTGAAGATCCTCCCCGGCAACGGCGCCAAAAATTCCTTTTGATGTCGCTTGAAGCTACGTCGGTATTTCCCCAAAGAGGAAGGGATGATGCAGCACACCGGCGGTAGGTATTTCTCTCAAGTATGAAACCAAGGTTATCAAACCAGTAGGAGAACCAAGCAACACAACGTAAACAGCCCCTGCACACAAATAACAACCACTCGCCACTTGACGTGTTAAAGGGGTTGTCAATCCTTTTCGGGTAACGGCGCCAGAAATGGTGCATGGACGGGAGAAAGTTGTAATAGATTGAATAAATAGATCGCAAATAAAATGAAGTGCAGCAAAGTATTTTTGTATTTTTGGTTTAATAGATCTGAAAATAAATGCAAGGAAAAAGTAGATCGCAAAGGCAAATATATGAGAAAGAGACCCGAGGGCCGTAGGTTTCACTAGTGGCTTCTCTCAAGAAAAATAGCACGGTGGGTGAATAGATTACTATTGGCAATTGATAGAACTTCAAATACTCATGACGGTATCCAGGCAATGATCATTATATAGGCATCACGTCCAAGATTAGTAGACCGACTCCTGCCTGCATCTACTACTATTACTCCACACATCGACCGCTATCCAGCATGCATCTAGTGTAATAAGTTCATGGAAAAACGGAGTAATGCAATAAGAACGGTGACATGATGTAGACAAGATCTATATATGTAGAGATAGACCCCTTCGTTTTATCCTTAGTAGCAACAATACATACGTGTCGGTTCCCTTTCTGTCACTGGGATCAAGCACCGTAAGATCGAACCCACTACAAAGCACCTCTTGCCATTGTAATATAAATAGATCAAGTTGGCCAAACAAAACCCAAATATCGGAGAAGAAATATGAGGCTATAAGCAATCATGCATATAAGAGATCAAAGAAACTCAAATAACTTTCATGGATATAAAAAGATAGATCTGATCATAAACTCAAAGTTCATATATCCCAACGAACACACCGCAAAAGAGTTACATCATATGGATCTCCAAGAGACCATTGTGTTGAGAATTCAGAGAGAGAGATGAAGCCATCTAGCTACTAACTACGGACCCGAAGGTCTACAAAGAACTACTCACACATCATCGGAGAGGCACCAATGGAGGTGGTGAACCCCATCTGAGATGGTGTCTAGATTGGATCTGGTGGTTCTGGACTCTGCGGCGGCTGGATGAATATTTCATTGACTACCCTAGGGTTTGGTAATATTGGGGTATTCATAGAGAAAAAGGCGGTCCGGGGGGCACCCGAGGTGAGCATAACCCACCAGGGTGCGCCTGGGCCTCCTGGTGCGCCCTGGTGGGTTGTGCTCTCCTCGGAGCACCCCCAGGCGCAACCAGGACCCATTGTGTTCCTTCTAGTGAAAAAAAATATCCGTGGAGTTTCGTTGCGTTTGGACTCCGTCTGATATTGATTTCCTGCGATGTAAAAAACATGCAGAAAACAGCAACTGGCACTTGGTAGTATGTCAATAGGTTAGTACGAAAGAATGATATAAAATGACTATAAAATGATTATAAAACATCCATGATTGATAATATAACAGCATGGAACAATCAAAAATTATAGATACGTTGGAGACGTATCAAGGAACGTGATTAGAAGACCTCATATCAGAATAGTGGTGTTCGAATAGAATGCATGACTGTAAATGAAGCTGATAAAAGGGTATACTATGGAACCATCAAAGAGATTTGGGAGCTTGACTATGTGAAAGTTAAGGTGGCATATTCAGGGTTGCATGGATCCCTCTTGGTCAGGTAAGGATTGATGAGTACAGGAAGACCTTTGTGACAATGATGGCATATCACGTGGACCCATTCATTCTTGCCAGCGATGTTACCCAAATTTTCTTTGTGGAAGACCCCTTGCATAAGAACTGCCATTTAGTGATGCATGGGAAGAGAAGGGTACTGGGTGTCGACAATGTTGCCGATGAGGACGAGTACGATGAATTTGATGAGTTGCCAGCCAAGGGATCACGCACCCGTGTAATAGAGAAGCGTAAAATCATCAAAAAAACCAAGTTCATTTGGGGTCAACGTAATGATCCCAGTTTCCCCATGTACATGGGAATTAAGACGTAAGACTAGTCTTTATGCCTACCCGGCAACTTAATTCGTTCAATTTAGAACTGTCGTGTGTACTGAATTTGTAAGTTATGCCCGGTTTTCTGTTGATGTAAGAACCGTTAATATGTTGACCTTGATATCTTTGTCATTTCGTGCAATGAATATGAACTGTTTATTATTATTATTATTATTATTATTATTATTATTATTATTATTATTATTATTATTATTATTATTATTATTATTATTATTATTATATCATAGAGGTAGCACACTCAATTGATCTCACTACAGTATGTGTGAACAAAAATATGCAATCTGGTTTGCGAATAGCACACGGTTCGTTGATGAAAGCCGTGTGCCGACCAAACCCCGCCCACGATCTGAGTCGTGCTTTCTGATTGGCCAGAACCCAAACCCCACGGATCGTACGTCTGCACCGTTGGATGCTCCCAGATAGAACGGCGATCCTCATCCCTTTTGACGGCACATGCAGTTCCGGTTGTAATTTTTTATGCACAAAATGTACGTTAATCTCAAAAAATGTCTTAAATATAGCTAACGATACCTGAAATGCGCCAGAAAATCAAACCCGTGGTATAATGGTAATTGCGTACCGTGGAAATTTTTATGAGGCCAACGATGAAGTCATCGGTCACAGGAGGTTGAATTGACACGTCTCCTTTTGGAAACCGTGATCCTTCATGTGAGATGCTCCGGTTTGGAAGGAGCGGTCATAAAAACTTGTGCCAAACTTTACCAATTTGTTTCCACGGGGTCGTGAGAGCACGCCACGGGCACACATCGGTTTTGATGATGTCCGAACTCCATCTGAATTTCCTGTAATTAAAATACCAACTAGGCCTACGCTGGTAACCGCACCTCATGACGAAATGTTTGAAACTTCTCCCCGCTTCTCGAACAAACGGATGAAAACTCACAAAGCGACGCACAAATGATATGTACACCTTATTTTCTAGGATGATAGTAAGGGTGTATCATAGTTAGTATCATACATGCCAACTAGGAAATTTTGATGAGATGTCATAGAATTAAATGAAGAAAGAGAGGGTTAAGTATCATATCATGAAACCATATCATAATAAATGATATGCTACTATGTTCCATGCATGACAATAAATAAAGTACTACATATGATACTACTCTATGATACTATGCATTGGACTAGCCACAGCGGGAGTAACTTCAGTAGTAACATCGAGTCCACCTCAACAAATTTGCTTATGTGGCAATGAGTTAATGAGGAGGTAGTTTGAGTAACTTTGCTAGTTACTGTATAACATCACATGTCCCAATGCAATACGAGTCTATAACCTAATAAATGAGGCTTTGCATGTTACCATACTTATGTTACTACCCACTATGAAAGGTAGTAACATAGTCTAGGGATATGTGTATGTTACTATGTATCTTACTCTCCATTGTGGCTAGTCTTAGAGCAAGTACAATAGAGTGACATAAGCATGCTATAAGGAATATAATAATATATATGTGCTTATTAGTTGGAGGAAATTAAGAGAAGAGGAGGGAGAAGAGAAGAGGGCTCTTGGTTAGTAGAGCCAGCTGCAACACGAGACCCAAGACACTTTGTGAGGATGTAAGGTGGGTCAACTATTGATAAACTAGTACGTATTTAAAACTTATTATTGTACATGTCGGCTAAGAGGTTGGCTGCATATGACATGGCAACTTCGTTATAGCCGACCGTTGGTTGTATTATTAACCATGTTCTTAGTGAGGTAGCTAGTATATCATAGACTAGCTAGTATCATACTCCCTCCTTTCCGGTTTATAGGGCTCAATTCAAAAATCTCACCAACCAAGGTAGATGGTGAGTGGTGGAATATTTTTTGTAGTTTGCAAAAACACCCAATTAATGCTTTTGTTTTCCTCAAAAAATTATGTTTACCAATGTATTAATTGCAATACATGCATGCATAAAGTACATGCATTGGTCAATTTTATCTTAATACTTGCATGCAATGATTTAATGCACCTTGGAATCTGAACATTTGATGGGGAACAAACAAATTGAGCCTCATAAAATGAAAAAAACTAAAATTTTGAGATAAGCCTATAAACTGGAAAGGAGGGAGTATATATGCATGATACTAGTATATGTTTGGTAATACCTCTGCAATGCGCGCATGCATAGTATCATAAGTTAGTATCTTAGGTTGCCTTATTAATTGTCATGCATGACACAAAGTAGTACAACATTTAATACGATACGGTATCATGATATGATACCACACCCTCTCTTTCCTCATTTAACTGTGTGCCGCATCATCCAAAAGTCTAGTTGGCATGCATGATACCGTTGATACACCCATAGTACGGCTAGCCTTAGGGTGGCCATAGTGGGGGTATCATAGACGGTATCATGCACTCGGGAATAGCAAATATGATGATGTGGCAAAAAAACAGTAACATAGGTAGATACCGTAATATATATATATATATATATATATATATATATATAATAAATGTTATACTACTTTGTGTCATGCATGGCCATAAATACGGTCATCTATGATATATACTACTCTATGATACTATATATGCACTATGAAGAATGCATTACATAGTATCATACACTAGTATCTTATGCATGATACTATATATAGTATATGATATTCCCCACTATATAAGGCTGGCCATAGTGGTGGTATCATAGCCGACAATGTCATGCACTCGGAAATAGCAAGCATGTTGATGTGGCAAAGAATTAAATATATATAGAGAGGGTTAGAGTAACATATAGGTAGATACCGTATTATGTTAAATGCGATGCTAATTTGTGTCATGCATGGCAATAAATATGATCTATGCTACTATACTCTATGTATTATACTATGCGCTATAATTAATTAAAGGTAGTATCATACACTAGTATCATATGCATGATACTATATATAGTATATGATACTCCCCACTATATAAGGCTGACCATAGTGGTGGTATCATAATGACGATGTCATGCACTCGGAAATAGCAAGTATGCTGATGTGGCAAAAGAATTAAATATATATAGAGAGGCTTAGAGTAACATATAGGTAGATACCATATCATGTTAAATGCGATGCTAATTTGTGTCATGCATGGCAATAAATATGATATATGCTACTATACTCTATGTATTATACTATGCGCTATAATTAATTAAAGGTAGTATCATACACTAGTATCATATATATATACACACACTCCACTATGAGTAGCCTAAGTATATATAGCCTAACTAAAACACCCACATGTAGTTGTAGTAGGGTTTTTGACTTTAATTAATTATATGCACTAAAATGCAATGCAAGGTAAGTGTAAAGAATGACTTAAACATAGCAGACTGACACGAAAATGGGCGGAATGATGTAGCTAATGTAACAATTTGTAGTCCGGTGCCGCATCTCCTTTTGGAAACTATGATCCTTCTTGTGAGATGCTCCGGCATGGAAGGTGCGAGCACCGTAACTTGTGCCAAACTTTACGAAATTTTTTCCATGCGATCGTGAGAGCACGCGACAGTAACACAATGATTTTCGTTATTTTCCGGACTCTATATGCATTTCTTGAAATTAAAATACCAACAAGGCCTACGCCTATGGCCGCACCCTACGGCCGAACTATTTGAAGTTTTTTCCCGTTTCTCGCACAATGAATGAAAACTCGCAAAGCGACACACAAATGATCTTGCTAACATGCACGTGCAGTTACGACTATACACACACACACACACACATAATTTACCTATATGACTTGCTATATTGGGACTTAGGTGCCCAGGCACCTAGGTGCCCCACATAATTTACCTATATATACACACACACACACATACAAACGAGATCTCTTTTATTTGAATATTCAAAGTTTGAGATTGCTAGCGAGGTCTGCCTCCTGGTAAAATGTACCAGAAAATCAAACCATAGGGTACAATCATGATTTCTTACTGTGAAAAAATATTGGAGGCGAAACGATGAATTCATGTTTTCATTCGAACAAAAATATGATGTTAGGTAATGTAATGTTTTCAAATAGCACACCGTTCACTCACGAACGCCGTGTGTCCACTAAACCATGGCTGATGCCCCCTGAGGGAGTCTGTACTAAGGGGTCCTCGGGCGTCCGGCCTGTTAGCCATGGGCCGGACTGATGGGCTGTGAAGATATGAAGACCGGAGACTGCACCCGTGTCCGGATGGGTCTCTCCTTGGCGTGGAAGGCAAGCTTGGCGGCCGGATATGTTGATTCCTTTCTTTGTACGACCTTGTGTAACCCTAGATCCTCCCGGTGTCTATATAAACCGGAGGACTTAGTCCGGAAGAGGAGATACTCATTACCATAGTCATACAAGTTAGACTTCTAGGGTTTAGTCATTACGATCTCGTGGTAGATCAACTCTTGTAATACTCATATTCATCAAGATCAATCAAGCAGGAAGTAGGGTATTACCTCCATAGAGAGGGCCCGAACACAGGTAAACATCGTGTCCCCTGTCTCCTGTTACCATTAACCTTAGACGCACAGTCCGGGACCCCCTACCCGAGGTCCGCCGATTTTGACACCGACATTGGTGCTTTCATTGAGAGTTCCACTGTGTCGTCCCCACAAGGTTCGATGGCCCCATCAATCGTCAACAACGCTATCCGAGGGGAAACTTTCCTCCCCGGACAGATCTTCGTGTTCGGCGGCTTCGCGCTACGGGCCAACTCGCTTGGCCACTTGGAGCAGATCGACAGCTACGCCCCTGGCCATCAGGTCAGATTTGGGAGCTTGAATTACGTCGCGGACATCAGTGGAGATTTGATCTTCGCCGGATTCGAGACCGCGACGACCGCTCCTAGCCACCTTGAGGAACATGACCTAAATCTGTCATGGGGCCGCATCTAGTAGATTGCTCCTGTAACTGCTCTGGCCGTAGATCCGGAGCATATTGCACCGTCCAAGGACGAGAGGCTCAACCACACCACGAAGGCCGCAGATTCCACGGCATTGGAGCCGAACATAGACCTAAAGTCACTCGACGCCTTGGTCACCGGAACCCCGGACTCGTCTCCGGTCTTAAATTCCCATGCACATCCGCGGACACCGAACTGGGTCGCTTATCCATCTTTGAATTTAGCGCCGCAGACACTTCCAGCATTCGCCCTTGGCCGATGTGCTAAATTCGTTAAGAAACTTGTCCTTGGCGGGGGACTCACAGCCGAATTATGTCTGGTTCGAACTGGAGGCTGATGATGGAGAATTTTGCTTCCCACCCGCCACCCACTTCATAGCCATTGTCGAAGACTTAACCGACGCGCTTGACTATGACTCCGAAGACATCGACGGTATGGATGACGATGCCAGAGACGAGGAGGCCCAAAACCAGCCGTTCACTGGACGATGGACGGCCACTTCCTCATATGACGTCTACATGGTAGATACGCCGAAAAATAACAGCGGCGATGACAAGGAAAACCCAGCAAAGGAGGACCCTCCTAAAACACAGCCAAAGCGCCAGTGTCAGCGGCGCCGCTCTAAATCCCGCCGCAGCAAGGACAGCAACACTGGCACAGGAGACGACAACACTCCGGATGGTGCCGAAGACACAGAAGAACCCAATAACCAAACTACCGAACAAGACAATCGGGAATCAAGGCATGCCAGCCCTGACGAACTGGCCATAGAAGAAGACTCGGAGGACGGTAGTTACTGTCCGCCCTCCAAGGAGGAGGTGAGCCTCGGCAACGAAGACTTCATTGTGCCTGAGGAGCCCCTGGAGCAGGAGCCCTTTAAGCTTCAGCTAATAGCCACTACGAGGAGCCTGAAAAAGAAGTAGCAGTAGCTTCAAGATGACCAAGACCTGCTCAACCACAGATGGACCGATGTCCTGGCAGCCGAGGAATACGGCTTTAAACGCCCAGCCAAAAGTTACCCGAAGCGCAAATTACTACCTCAATTCGATGATGAGGCACCAGATCCCGCACCAGCATCACTACTGGAAACTGGGAATTTGCCATCAGCCAACTCTTTGCCATCTGCCAGCTGATGGCAAAGAACGTCTTTGCCATCTGCTTATAAAAAACAGATGGCAAAGAAGCTGACAGATGGCAAAGAACATGGTTGCCATCAGCCAATTCTTTGCCATCAGCTAGTGGATGGCAAATAATCTTTGCCATCTGCCGGCCAGATGGCAAAGAAATGAGTAGGGTCGATCTTTGCAGCGGCATCAACCCACCTCTTTGCCATCTCGGCCAGATGGCAAAGAATCTTTCCATCTATTGGCGGATGGCAAATATGTGGGTGGAGCCCAATGGATAACGGCGTTATAACGGCCTGTACCCCCACCTCTTTGCCATCTGCCTGCGGTTGGAAAAGGCCCATATCTTTGCCATCAGCCAGGGGCTGGCAGATGGCAAAGTGGTCGACCCCTCTCTCCCAGCCCGGCCCCTCCCCTCTCTCTCTCTTCCAGCCCGGCCCCACCCCCTCTCTCTCTCTCCCAACCTCACCCACCCACCAGCCTGGCCCCCAGCAGACCGCACCCGCGCCCAGCGATCCCAGTAGCCGCCCGGCACCTTGCCACCGCCGCCCGCCCGCCCCTCCCACCGCAGCCCTCCTCCGCCCCTCCCGCCCCTCCCCGCCCCTCCCGCCACTCCCCGCCCTCCCGCCCCTCCCCGCCCCTCCCGCCACCTGTCATGGCCCGTCGCTCCCCATACTGTCGCCCGGCCCGTCACTCTCCCGCCCGTCGGGCCCTCCCCGCCACCACATGTCGCCCGGCCCGTCGCTCCCTCTACTGCAAGAGATCCGGCCACCCTGACCCGTCCCTACAAGACCAGCGCCGCGGCTCCATACCTCGCCGCCTCCAAGGATGACGAGGAGGACGAGGTAAGTGTCCATCTCCCACATGCGCCCACCCCTAACCCATCTCCACTTCATTAGCGGCAGGCATCTTCTTTGTTCTATGTGTTGCGGATCCCTTTCCCACGTGCTAGGCCGCCCGTCACCATCGGAAGTTCACAACAACGACGGATGTCCATGTGGATGATCTACTCCTAGCAGCGCCCACATTCAGTAACATTTTTGACCCATATTGAGAGGTTGCAAGTGCGCACAATATCTGTTTGTGTAAATGCCCGAGTGGAAAGACTACTCGGGAAGATCTTTGATGTGTGTGCATCTTTCTTTTGTTTGCAGAGGTGTCCTTTATTATGGTACTCAACTGCAATTCCAAGAAGCAGGTAACTCTTTCCCACTTGTTCTTCTTTTTTTTGCTCAATGCATGCTTTAGTTTATGTTTCTTGGTGTGCAATGTGCTCAATCTATCTTTCTTTTTTTTTACCAATTTTGGTTGATGGTCGATCGAGAGATGGTAGATATAGATGCAAAAAGAGAGGTGCATATTTGAGACCTTGCTTAGTATAGAAAATAACTCTATATGTGATGCTTCAAGGAAATAATGTGCATAATTAGGTCTGGTGCTTTTAACTGAACATGTTGATATGGCCATTGCTTCCTTTCGTGCTTCACGGCGTCGATGCCACCAACCGTAAGTTGCTCCATCTTGTGATAATGTTTTTGGATTACATAGCTTGTAAAGGACAATTGATCTTCTTCATTGGTTGCAGCTATCTAAGGCAGGTGAGGATGAATGAAGGATTTGGCCAGGAACTCAATCAGACCATTGGATTGAAGCTGAAGTTATACTTTGGCTGCTTTTCCTGTCCTTTTTGTTCCTCTTTTCATGTGTGTGTAAGATGTTCTCTCGCCTTTTTTTGGCTTTAGAGCCTCAAATATTATAAGCATATGTTGCCGATTAGTAGGTAATGAATTGACAATATTTTGATCTATATTGACTCTCATTCTCTATTTTCAGGGGACAATGCAAAGATATGAAGGGATGGCCTTTCGTTCAGAACCTGGTCTTTTGTTTGAAAGGGTCTAGCTTTTACTGTGAACTAATTATCATGATCTTATTTTGGAGTGATGGATTATTACAGATATTAGGTACTTTACTACTTATCATGATTCTATTTTGGAGCCTTATAAACCATTTTTGGTCTCTGTCATGTCGTCTCACATTATAATTTTGGTGTTACGGTGGGCAATGGTCGAATTCGGTGGCGTCGGATCTTTGGTAGGTCAGGGGTTAGAGCAAAGGAACTGGCGCGGTGTTCTAAACTCGGGCGGTCATGGTCATTGACCAGGTGTTGAAGGGCTTGGTGGCAATTCTCACGGAGTAAGAATATGCGTGCAAGCGCTCATTTCTCATATGCCTGCCACTCCTCCCTTTCATGAAGCTTTCTTTTATTTCTCCAAAATTTCTCTGAATTTGCAATGTGTAGCTCGACAAAGAAATAAGAGGAATAAGTTATGGCAAGGTTTTGGTGAAGAGCATTATTTCCTAGCTTGTGAAAATTTTGGTCCTCGACATTGATTTCACGATTTGTGGTTCTTGGTAAATATATGACGTTGGTAATTGATCTCTTTGTGATTGTTTGTAAATGCGGTATGCTATTTCAGTTTAGATTCTTCACCATCATTAAAGTTCCATGGATCATTCAGCCTTAGTTTCTTCAAACTAGCCTTGCAATCTCCATGTTTCTTTTGAAAATTGAACCACATTACCATTTCTTCTTACGAAAATTTTATACTCAAGATTACAAATTTGGCGGTGTAACAGTTCAACTCTAACTATATGTGTACCATACCTCTTGACTAATAGCAGTAGTCTAATTCTTCCCAAGCGGTGGCTGTCAATGTAGACTTGACATGCGTGGTTTTACTTGTGAAGCCATTTTCTAAATTTTTGGAAGTTGGTTGCACACCATGAACTTCAATTTTGTTATATTTTGGTAGCTAATCCCTTCAGCTATATGAATCCCTCAAGAAAAGTCCACGTAGCCATAGACTCACAACTCATAATCATTCATATGTGTTCTACATATTAGTTAGTGTTTCCTCTTTTTGTATTTGGCGGTACTGCCAGTATGTATGTACATTTTGTATGTGTTGACCATGGACAGTTAGATACCAAGGGTGTGTTTGGATGTGAGGCAAGGGGCAGCTCTAGCTTAGCTATGCAAGGTTAACATTGAAAATCACATGTTTATTAAAACTTAAAAGCCTAGGTGGTCGACTGTGATTTAAATTTCGTTTGGGTTTATTTACTACATTGCGGAAGTGCTTCCATTGGGGCGTTCAGTTTAACATATGAACTTGGTTGACCTTTCCATCTCATAAGGAAAGCTTGCATATATGCATTTGCACGGTAGGTTTAGTATTTAAAATATGCGGATCAATTCACAGTCCAAGGCAGATGGCAAAGCATATTATATATTGTCAAGATAATCATATATGCTGCTGTTACATATATCTATTCCTATTTTTCGTGTTTTTTTAGAAGTTAATGTTGCTCTCAAGTTCACCATAATATGTATGTAATTCATCTGATTTCTTTTTTCTATTATTTAGTTCCAGTAAAAAATAACAAGTTGAGTAGACCGACTAGCTTTTTGCAATTTAGGTATTGAAGGAGATCATCATAACTGCTTTTTCTTTCATGCAATAGTTCAGGTTTATTGTTCTTAGTTTTTATGTAGTAGTTAATTTGATTGCTATGGATTAAAATCTAGAGCTACCTTATAATCTTTGCTTGAAAATAGCTTTGACTCTTCACACATGGGAGTAATAGGACAGTTTGCGTTCTAACTTTCTTTTCTCTGTATATATATACATGGTTTTAGGATTCTATTTGTTTGCTACTGAAGCTTATGTTTTTCTTTTTCAGAATTGAGTGCGTATGAACAATGCAACGGAGGTCATGTTAACTCCTACTGACTGATATGTTCTTTCATCTCTGGTGATTACTTCGAATGGTTGTGTGAGGTAATAGAGCTAATACCTTTTGTTTCTTCATCGCTATAAACCGTGTTTATTTCAAAACTGAGAGCCATAAAATATATTTCTTGACCAAGCAATTCCCTTCTTATGAGTCACCGACCAATATATGATTACCAGTCACCCAATTTCCTTCCTATGAACATCATACCGAAATATATATTCCCTTATGCTTCAAGGATTCTATGATTGGTCTCTGAATATTCTTATTTGAATGGTTTGAAAACATAGTTCACACTCGCCCTTATGCCTCAATGTCTACATCCAAACACAGCGTTAGCTATTAAAGCTATTAATTTTTTTTGCCAAAAAACTCCAGTTTGCTTTGGACTGATAACATGGTCTAGACCATCTCATCCATTGTATCGTAATGCAAACTTGGTTCTCTTTTACTCTATGTTACTACTGCAATAAAGTTATGCTTATTATAATTTTTCAGTTCAAGTGATGATGATGTTTTCATTTCTATCTTGTCATTCCAATGATAGTGATTCATTTGGTGCACACTTATATTTGTCATTTGGTTGCTGCATGACATTTCATGCTGATATTTTTAGCTGCTATATATCTCACCATTGTTTCTTTCTTGCTTAAGAGCTTGAACATTATCCAATAGATCATGGCCGAGGTTATTGCTACGGCATAAGTAGGACTTTTGCAAAGCGGCTGAAAAAAGAAGGCTCTAGTATTCAGCTGACTCTTGGTGGTAGCGAACAAAAAGTAAAAGCGGTAGCAAGACTTCATGTTCCATCCAAAATTAGGAGGGGTTATATGACTAGCTACCAGATAGAATTTGACATAGGGCGAGGCAGGGTAATGGTATATAGGTGAATTCACCATTGATATGTCCCGAGATCTCGCTCTCGATCACCAATTGGAGGTCCTTAAAATAGCAAGGTAAAATCTTGTTGTTTCTTAGTATGAAGAGATGCCATCAAAATTGACTTCCCTCTTGTATGAATATTTGAATATATTCACTTTTGATCCATTTGCTAACTTGGTAACTTGGCAGCTCATTAATATAGTATACATGCAGTCTGCTGATTTGTCTGTAAACTGTTGCTTTGAGTTGTGAGATAGAAATCGATGAACTGGTGTTTAGGGATTTCAGTGGAGCACAATGCTTGCTTAATTTAAGCATCGACGTTGAATTGTTGATGCACATGGACTGATACACCTTTTATTTGTTCAATCTTGGCAGGAAATATGCACTGCTACTTCAAGTTCAGCATGACAGGTTGATGTTTAGAATATCTTGAAGAAATGAAAAAAATCATCTTAGATATTCATTCTTGTATTATGTTCCAATATTTTTTTAGTGTATGAACATTTAAACCATATATTTCAGTCTTAGTCTGTGTAGTGCTCAAATTCGGTACTGCTAGTGTGTCATCTGTGGATTATTTTGGCATGTTCAACGGTGGCTGATAAAAATTCCAAACGGCCAGTGCTCAATTTATGTATCCTTTATAGCCTGGACACGTTATGTAGTGCAACTAGCTTGCAATTGCTGTTTTTGTTGTCATGGAGTATGTGGGCATGTGGCAGCCCACATGTGTTGGATATATATGTGTTCATGACTATTGGTAATATGTGTTGAATATGCTATATTGGTCATATAAATATATTTGTGTTTGATTTTCTGTGGAGAGGAACTGATATAAGAAAATCAAAATTAAATGGGGGCAATATAGTCACTTTGCCATCTGGCGGCAGATGGCAAAACTTTGCCATCGGTGGCGAGATGGCAAAGAGGCCACGTGTCATCTACACGTAAAATCTGGGCTGGCCTATTTGGGCTCTTTGCCATCTGCCGGCGGATGGCAAAGCATGCAGCCTTTGCCATCTGTTGGCTGATGGCAAAAACTAAACCTTTGCCATCTGGCGGCTGATGGCAAAGTATGCCGTTAACCTCTGACGGAGCTAACCCGTTAAGAGGCTTTGCCATCTGCCGGCCGGATGGCAAAAGCCGATCTCTTGCCATCAGCCGGCGGATGGCAAAGAAGCCTTCTGGCGGGGTTTCAGACGACTTGTTTGCCATCTGCTGGCTGATGGCAAAGCCTTTGCCATCCGTCGAACATGCCTTTGCCATCTGCCATGGCAGATGGCAAAGTGCCAGATTCCAGTAGTGCATCACGCAATGCGGCTAATCGGTCACCGCGCAGTCGGGATAAAACTGTAACCCGAGCCGAAAACCAGACTGCCCCACCTCGCCATAAAGGCAGGGATAAGACCGCTCGGGGTTATACATATGACCTTCGTCAAGACACGGGCGATGAAGCGGGACATACAAGATCGATCTATGGATCGCGAGGGCGTGCCTTGACACACGCAGCGGCTACCTATTTGGACGTGACAAACCTAACCACGCCCGGGCGAATGCATGAGACGGACTCCATCAGAGCTACGTCACGATGTGGCCCGATATAGAGGCGCCGCACACCCTGTTTGCTTCACTGACGAAGTAATGGATCATGAATTCCCAGAAGGATTCAAACCCGTAAACATCGAATCATACAATGGAACAACCGACCCCGCGGTATGGATCGAGGATTTTATTCTCCATATCCACATGGCCCGCGAGAATGATCTTCACGCCATCAAATACCTCCCACTAAAACTCAAAGGGCCAGCTCGGCACTGGCTAAACAGTCTGCCTGAAAATTCTATTGGCAGCTGGGAGGACCTGGAAGAAGCTTTCCTCGACAACTTCCAAGGTACATATGTTTGGCCTCCAGACGGCGATGACTTCATTCACATAGTTCAACATCCTGGGGAGTTAGCCAGGAAGTTGTGGACTAGGTTCCTAACTAAAAAGAACCAAATCGTCGATTGTCCGGACGCCGAAGCCTTAGCGGCCTTTAAACATAGCATCCGCGACGAATGGCTCGTTCGCCACCTTGGCCAAGAAAAGCCAAAATCTATGGCAGCCCCAACGGCACTCATGACCCGCTTTTGCGCGGGTGAGGATAGTTGGTTGGCTCACAGCAAAAACACAGCCAGCGAGGCAGGCCCCTCCGAGGTTAAGAACAACAATGGCAAGCTCTGACGTAACAGGCACAAACGCCGAAGCAATGGTGATAATACCGACGACACTACAGTCAACGCCGGATTCAGTGGCTCTAAGTCCAACCAGCGGAAGAAACCGTACAAGAGAAACAATCAGGGACCATCCAGCCTGGACCGCATACTCGATCGCCCGTGCCCGATACATGGCACCCCAGAAAAACCAGCCAATCATACCAACAGAGACTGTTTGGTTTTTAAACAGGCCGGCAAATTAAATGCCGAGAACAGGGAAAAGGGATCACAAAGCGAGGACGACGACGAGGAGCCCCGGCAACCGAACACAGGGGGACAAAAGAAGTTTCCCCCTCAAGTGAAAACAGTAAACATGATATATGTTACACACATCCCCAAAAGGGAACACAAACACGCACTAAGGGATGTCTATGCGGTAGAGCCAGTCGCCCCAAAATTCAATCCATGGTCGTCATTCCCGATCACCTTTGATTGCCGGGACCACCCGACCAGTATCCGTCATGGCGGCTCAACCACACTAGTCCTCGACCCAATCATCGATGGATTTCACATGGCCAGCGTCCTTATGGGCGGAGGTAGCAACCTCAACACCTGCTTTATCGAGGATACGATGTGAAAAATGGGCATCAATCCATCACGGATCAAGCCCACAAAGACTACCTTCAAAGGAGTCATACCGGTGTCGAGGCACTGCTTTGCGCAGGCGCAATCATGCTAAAAGTTGTCTTGGTCTCCGGACAATTTCGAGCGAGGAATTAATCTTCGACATCGTCCCCTTTCGCAGGCTATCACCACGCTGCTCGAGCAACCAGCGTTCGCTCAATTCAATACAGTGCCTCACTATGCCTATCTTAAGCTCAAGATGCCCGGTCCACGTGGCATCATCATGGTCAACGGAAATACGGAACGCTCCCTCCGTACAAAGGAGCACACCGCCGCTCTAGCAGCAGAAGTACAGAATGGCCTTCTCAAGTAGAACCGTAATCCGGCTGCCGAGCCCCTGGACACCATTAAGAAGATCCGAACTACGCTGCAACAGAACAACTCGGCTCGTCAAGAGCTCGATTAGCAATTTGGCCTCCGTCCCAGTCCCGATCACGTAGTGGCGTTACGTACCGCAGCGTACATAATTACGCACTAAAAATTCTATGGGCATTGGCGGAGGCACGAGCTTGTGATCCACAGTTCGGCTCGACCGATCCCGGACACACACATACTTTCACTATTTCCTTTTCCTTTTCGGGTTTCTTTTACATAGGCCTTCTTGGGCGGCCTAATCATCGATCTGTAAAAGGATAGAAATACCAGAATGGCAAGAAGCACAGACGTATAGGGGAAGCTCTAGAGGTCACTCTACCTGTTGTCAGGACCCACACACAGCTCGCCATTGGTAATGGCATGTTAAATAGCCCGATTGCTTATCGCACTGTTTGTATTAATGTGCTTTACCGCATTAACCCAATTATAATGAAAACAGTTCGTGGCTCAAGTTTAAGGGCCCAAGACATCACCTCTGCTTTATTTCTGTTTTCCCTTAATAATTTATATTTTAGCACCCGTACACTTTTGTACGTTTCATATTTTCCAGGGGCTCCCAGGCGCCCTACAATACGGCAACAAAGTCCGAACACTTCTTATAGTACAGTTCAGCACCCTGAATTTAGCATTATATGCATTGGCTCTGAATCATGTCTTTGGTCAATAGTTGGGTTGCCCGGCTCCTGTGCTTGCTACCTTACGTTCCGCTATATCGGCTAAGGTAGTAAAGGGAGAACTACTGCGATTGTGCCCTGGTTTATCCAAAGGAGCACCTCAGTAGAGAAAGCCAAAATCTGACTGTCATGATGCAGCGAGAGCCGGTCAGTTGTACGGAGGTTGCAAATCGTTGGAGATTTCTTCCGCATTACGCGAAGGATCAGCACTTCCCGATCAGACGCTTATAGCACCCTAGTTCGGAAACTAGGGGCTGCGTCAATGTTTTTATTGTCGAACTCCTATGGCTAGGTGAGGGCGTTAAAGCCGAATAGTCTGATTGCCTGGTTCGTTGCGCTAAACAACTCCTTCAAGGACCATATAATCGGATCAAGATTGTTTAGATTCCATCCCGAACACCTCCGTACTACCTAGTGGGGGCAGAAGCCAACGACTTGCCAACCCTCATATTTCATATAAACACGGCTGCACAGAAGGTAAAATTAAAAACATAACAATCATTATATTACTAACCGACTTCGTTTCATCATACAAGGCAAAGACAACACGAATGTATTCATTCAAAAATAATGTCCTCCCCACACTGCGCTGCTACAATACAAGACCCCTCCAGGACATCCGTGAAATAGCGCTCGGGTGTGCAGTGCTCCTTGCCCTCTGGCGGCCCCCAGGCCAGCTCGACGGCATTCATCTTCGCCCACCACATATTGCAACGGGCGAAGGCCATGCGAGCACCTTTGATACAGACTGATCGCTTGACGATGTCTAGCCACGGACAAGCCTCCATCACCCGCTTCACGAGGCCAAAATAACTGCTAGGTATAGCCTCGGCTGGCCAAAGCCGGATTATCAAATCCTTCATGGCCAGTTCGGCCACCACAATGCAGCTTCGACCAAGCTGTTTGATTGATCGGCAAAGGGCACCGGATGTTCTGGCACAACATACTGGGACCAGAACAGCTTCTCCGTGGAATTCCCTTCTACGGATCGGAAGAACTCCGCAGCATCGGACACGCTACGGACCAGAAAAATATTCACAAAAAAATCAGCCCGCGGTCGGGGTGGTGCACCACCTCGGAGGCAGTCCGGCATAAAGCTCGGGCGCCAGCGGCTAGCTCCATAAAGGGCATTTCCGGCATTAAGCTCGGCTAAGCTCCTTCAACTTTTTTGAACCAAGACATCTTGGATATAGTCCAGCGTTGGAGCTTGGACATAGTCCGACATTGGTGCTCGGCTGCAAAAGATGCCTCGAATGCAGTCCGGCGTTAGAGCTCGGGCGCAAGAGGACACTTCCTGCCGGGAACAACTTCAAACCCGAGGTGTGGCATAAAAATAACAAGGCATTGATAAAGGCCGGAAACTTAAAGGGGCTCCTCAGATACCCAACGTGTAAATTCTTCGGATGCACTACGACTATCCTCAAGATTTAAGATGAGAAGATTTGTTGAGCCAGTTTTCAAGACCGACGCCCAAAGATGAAGAACAGTTCGGAAGAATCCAGGAGCGTCCCTAACTTGAAGACCGGTTCGAGGGGCTCTTGGCGGTGTCTGGACTAGGGTACTCGCCACGTCATCTCCCGATCGATAGATTGGGCCGAGGACCCCATGGCCGTATACTCATGGGCCAGTCCGGACAGCTGCCGCATACAAGGAAGATTCCCTAAGACTTGGCGATCAAGACAAGGACTCCTCCCCACCGGCGTATTTGGCTAGGACTCTTTGTTATCCTAGGCCTCGGGTGCATTATATAAACCAAGGCCAGGCTAGTCGATAGATATACACAATCATACCATCATAGGCTAGCTTCTAGGGTTTAGCCTCTATGATCTCGTGGTAGATCTACTCTTGTACTACCCATATCGTCAATATTAATCAAGCAGGAAGTAGGGTTTTACCTCCATCGAGAGGGCCCGAACCTGGGTAAACATTGTGTCCCTTGCCTCTTGTTACCATCAGCCTAGACGCACAGATCAGGACCCCCTACCCGAGATCCGCCGGTTTGACACCGATAGTAGGCGCGCCCTCCACCCTCGTGGACAGGGTGTGGCCCCCTGGTGTTGAATCTTTTGCCAGTATTTATTATTTATTCCAAAAATATTCTCGTGAAGTTTCAGGTCATTCCGAGAACTTTTATTTCTGCACAAAAATAACATCATGGCAATTCTGCTGAAAACAGTGTCAGTCTGGGTTAGTTCCATTCAAATCATGCAAGTTAGAGTCCAAAACAAGGGCAAAAGTGTTTGGAAAAGTATATACGATGGAGATGTATCACACCAAAACCATCAGCACCACTCGTCCGCATTCCCCCAATGTCGGTATCACGCGAAGAATTTGGAGGTATGTAGGGATTTGGGGAAATGGGGAAAGCTGTGGGGATAAGCTAACGGTCGGGAACTACTTATGGCACTATATGTTGTATACGGCACACTCTTTATACATGTCGTTTGTGTTAGGTATTAGAACGTCACACACGATTTCCGCACCAAACCGTGTGAGAAGACAACGTAGGTTAGACACGGTTGCCGTTACATAACCGTATGTGATGTACTACTCTGTCCATATAATTGAGTTACAGTGATACCGTGTAAACATCCACTCTGCGGATATCTGTAAAAAAAGCCGCTCTGCATATAGAGATGGAGGCGGCAGCCTAGGCAGCGGCTACCAGAGAAGAGGTCAATCCTCGGTCGGTGGGCAGTGGTGGTGTCATAGGAGGTGAATCCTCGGTCTACGGCGGGAGATAGGAGGAGCTCAACCATCGAGGTCGGCGGCAGGGTGATTCGAGCACATCCATCACGATCGATGGCGGGTCGAACTTCAGGCGGCAGCCACACTAAGCTTTGCTCCTCGACCCAGCTGTCTCAGCGTGCCGCCGCATCGCGCTTCTGTGTCTGCTGGGTGGAGGTTGCCGCGCGGCTAACTAATTAAGGTATTCTTTTCATGAGTGGCTTAATTAAGGTATTCAATTCCAAAGGGTAGTGTTGTACTAGTACTCTATGTGTAAATTGACTGGCCATTAATTTTTGTCATTGCACGTCTGGATAACAACATGGAGCGCCCTCAGTAATTTTGAAAATAAAACCTTGTGATTTATGCACGCATCTTTGGGCAGTAGTTAATCCATGTATTAATGTTGTTGTTTTGTTTTTATTACCATTAGGTGTGGTGCAGATGGAGCGATCTCGATGGATGAAGAATCGGAAAACCGCAGATTTTATCGATTGGCGTGTGAGTTCATGAATTTGGATGAAAGTACAAAGAGGAGAATTGGTGATGCGGATTACATCATGCGTCCATGTCTTGATTGTGCCAATCTGAGTCACATGAAGTTGCGGATGTCCGATTGCACTTAGCCTCTAGGGTATTCATGGATGGATATGCACGTTGGACCGAAGCTTGATGAAGAGGAGGTCATGGATGAAGATACCAGAGGCGGAGAGATGCCAAACCCGATCGGTGTCACATGGATTTTGAATCTAACATCGAGGTCGAGGCGTCAAGCAACCAATGGAACACCGGAAGCCGAAAGCATGCTGTAAAACCTAGACCTCGCCGCAACTGACGATGATCTTGATATGCCAGATTTTGCTGCTATGATTACAGATTTCGAGGGCCCAAAAAAGGATATGATTGGGTACAAGGATCTGCCAACCATTGATGCGGACTCCAAGAAAAAATTGTATCCAGGTTGCAAAAAGAAATATTCCAAGTTGAGTGCCACCCTGGCGCTTCTCAGATTTAAAGCAACAAACGGTCTATCAAACAAGGGCTTCACAGAGATGTTAGGTCTTTTCAAAGAAATTCTTCCAGAAGATAATGTGCTCCCGGAGAATACGAATGAAGCGAAGAAAATTGTTTGCCCATTGGAACTTGAAGTACAGAAGATGCACGCTTGTGTGAATGATTGTATATTGTACCGTGGTGAGTACAAAGGTGCATGTCCCACATGCAAGCATGCACGATACAAGCGCATGAGAGCAAAGGACAAGTACAAATTGTACGACGAGATCAAAACAGGAATCCCATTCAAGGTTGTTTGGTACTTGCCTTTAATTCCAAGGTTGATGCGTTTGTTTGCAAACCCTAGAGAGGCAAAGAGGTTGCGGTGGCATCATGATGAGCAAATTGCGTATAAGTTTATGAGGCACCCGAAAGATGGGGATCAGTGGGAATTAATCGACAACAAGTTTGAAAATTTTGCCAAGGATCCTAGAAGTATAAGGCTCGGGGAGTGTCTTGTGGGATGAATCCTTTTGGCGATATGAGCACCAATCACAGCACATGGCCGGTGCTTCTGTGCATATATAACCTAGCTCCTTGGTTGTATATGAAGAAAAAATACATTATGATGTCAATGATTATCCAAGGACCGAAGCAACCTAGAAATGACATCGACATTTACTTTCAGCTACTGGTAGAAGAACTGCGGCGATTATTGGATAGATGCTTTGTTGTAAAATTTTATGATGCTTACAAAAGGAGATTTTCGATCTACATGCGATCTTTGGTGCACACCATTCAAGATATCCGGCATTAGGCAACACATAGGGGCAGAAAACAAAGGGATATGTAGGGTGTGTCACATGCATGGATAGGACAGCTAGCAGAAGACTTCCGAACTCGCACAAAACCGTATATTTGCGTCATCGTAGGTTCTTACGGAAAACTCACCCATACCAAAAGATGGAAGCTGAATTTGATGGTACGGCAGAGGCAGGTGTGGGTCCAAGATCCTATGAAGGGGAGGTGGTCCACAACATGGCTAAAAAATTAATGTTGTGCTTGGAAAGAACCACCCTTTGACGGTGAAACAAACACCCAAGGGTCAAGTGTTTAAGAAGAAATCGGTGTTCTGGAAATTACCTTACTGGGAGATTCTACGTGTATGTCACTGCATCGATGTCATGCACATAGAGAAGAACGTATGTGAAAGCATCCTTGATACTATGCTCAAGATTAAAGGTAAAAGAAAGGATGGTGACGGTTCATGGCTCGATATGCTTGCTGATCAGTCAAAACGCAAGAGTGAAGCAGAAGATGATGACAAATTGATCAAAGCTCGCCAGAGTTACAATTTCAGTACAAAAGAAGCAACACGGTTCTTCACCTATTTGTTGTTAGTTAAGACACCCTCTTCCTACTGCGCAAACATCAGAAGTCTCGTGGATGTGAGCTCAGGTAAAATGAAGTTGAGACACATGAAGTCACATGATTGCCACGTAATTTTGACACAAATCCTCCCGGTGGCCATCAGGAATCTGATGGACAAAGATATAAGAAACACACTCATTGACCTCTGTGATTTCTTCAACCAACTATGGCAGAAAGTTGTAGATCCTGAAGAGTTGGATCATATGCAAGATGATATTGCAAGAATATTTTCCAACCTAGAGATGTTTTTCCCACCGTCATTCTTTGATGTCATGGTCCATCTCACTGTGCACCTTGTCGACGAGATAAAGTATTGTGGTCTTGTGTTTCTTCGCAACATGTATCCCTTCGAGTGCTTCATGGGAATACTGAAGCGCTTTTGTTGGAACCGAAACCATCCAGAGGCAATCATCCTACAAGGTTATACCACGGAGGAGGTGGTTGAGTTTTGAACCGAATACATGAAACAAAGACCTATAGGTTTGCCCCTCTCTTGCCACGAGGGAAGGCTGAAAGGTAAGCCGGTCCTTGCTGGCACGCAAATGGCTGCACCGGGAGAATTGGCAGAGAAAGCCCATTTGGCAGTCTTGCTTACCAGCCCAGTTCTCGGTAGCTTATGCGAAGAACACTTGGTGGAGATCGCCAAAGCTTTTTACCAATGGTGCCTTCACCAGATGTGGAGATGAAGGAGCACACTATGAACTACGCCGAATGGCTGAAGAATCATTTGGCACAAGGATCCATCAATGACATTGCTATGTGGTTGGCACAAAAGCCATCACATACGGTGTTGACGTACCAAGCATATGACATAAATGGATACACATTCTACACTGAGGAATGATGTCGCTTGAAGCTACGTTGGTATTTCCCCAAAGAGGAAGGGATGATGCAACACAGCGGCGGTAGGTATTTCCCTCAGATATGAAACCAAGGTTATCGAACCAGTAGGAGAACAAAGCAACACAATGTAAACAGCCCCTGCACACAAATAACAACCACTCGCAACCTGACGTGTTAAAGGTGTTGTCAATCCCTTCCGGGTAACGGCACCAGAAACGGTGCGTGGACAGGAAAAGTTGTAATAGATTGAATAAATAGATCGCAAATAAAATAAAGTGCATCAAAGTATTTCTGTATTTTTGGTTTAATAGATCTGAAAATAAATGCAATGAAAAAGTAGATCGCAAAGGCAAATATATGAGAAAGAGACCCAGGGGCTGTAGGTTTCACTAGTGGCTTCTCTCAAGAAAAATAGCAAATGGTGGGTGAACAAATTACTGTTGGCAATTGATAGAACTTGTCGGATTCCGGGTTCCGGCAGACCCTCTAGGTTCGAACACTGGGGTGCGCGCGGAGATCTCACCCCTACCTACCTGCACCTTGCCGCCTCGCTAGGATCTAAACTACGAAAGGAACAACACAAGAGACACAGGGTTTATACTGGTTCGGGCCACCATTGTGGTGTAACACCCTACTCTAGTGTGTGGTGTGGTGGATTGCCTCTTGGGCTGATGATGAACAATACAAGGAAGAACAGCCTCGCGAGGGTCTGTTCTTGGCTGGTGCGATGAACTGCTAGGGGGAGTTCAGTCGCTTCTCTCTCTCTCTCTCTCTCTCTCTCTCTTTGTGCGTTTGGTCTCTTGATGTGATCAAGCTGCCTCTACCTTGTGGGTGGCTAGTCCTATTTATAGGCAGAGGCCCTCGGCCTCTTCCCAAATATTGAGCGGGAAGGGCGCCAACAATTGGCCATTTTGAGGGGAACATCTAGTACACTTATCCTGACTAAAGTTGGTCCTCGCCTGTCAAAGGCTCTGGTGGTGACGCCGGCTTGGGCTCCACGATGACTTCCTTCCTGCCGTTGCGATGATCATGGTCTTGTTGCACCGAAACGGATGCCTTTATTTGATGCTCTCGCCTGCGCTTGCCCCCTTTGCACCAAAGAGGAAACGAGGACACTGCGCGGGCTGGCACCCGCCTGGCGCCCTTGGTCGTCATGGCTTGTGTCATGGGCACCTCGTGAGGTACCCCGCCTTGATCTCTCCGCCTCCTCGCGAGCCAGCCTGACGAGGCCGAGCCCGAGGAAGCTTCACAGCCGTCCGCCCATGAGGCTTGCCCCTCGCGAGGGTCTTGAGCTTATCTTGATGAAGATGGGCCGTCTTTGGGCCACGCCACAAAGCCGCAGCAGTGCAAGTCTGGGTACCCCGTTCCCACGCCGACAAGAGCCCCCGGCCCAAAGGCGCACTGGACTTGGCTGAGCAAAGAAGCGAAGGGCAAGTCTGGCACCTTGGTCCTAACAGCCTGCGGCCTCGGGCGCCAGCGTGGCGGTTGATTGGGCGTGGGCGCCATGTTCCCCACGCCTCCTTATTTTGCGCCTAGCTAGGCGGACCCGTGGTTACTGCACGATCGTTCCTCTTTTCGCTGCTCGACCGTCCCCTGCTCTTTCTCCTCTCGAGCTCCAGTCTCCTCTTCCAATCCAATCTTGAATCCTCCCTCTTCCCGTTGCCAAGGCTCCGACGAAGAAGGGGAAAGGGGAGAAACATGTGCCTCCGCCTTGCTAGCCGTCGTCGACGGCTCCTGCCGTCGATCGGTCGATCATACTCAACCGAGAAGGCTTGGACAAGGTCAGCTCTGCTCTGGCCACTATGTTCAACGAGTGCGGGAGGACGACGGCCTGACCCGCATCTCGCTTCTCCATTGACAGAATAGTCACCGAGGTCCGGTACTTCACCGACGCCCTGTGGGCGGGACTGGTTCCCCCTTTTCCAATTTCTTCAACGATGTGCTTTCCCATTACCAGATCCATATGATGCATTTGGGTCCTGAATCCATTACTCTTCTTGCCGTCTTCGCCTTTGTCTGTGAGGCAATGATGGGCATCCGTCCTTCAGTGGCCTTGCTGCGTCACTTCTTCTCTTTGCGCCTCATTGACCCCACCCAATGCTCGGGGTGCGTGAGCTTCATTGCCGCACCAGAAACAGCGTCTTCAGGGATTGATTTCAGCCTTCCTCAGCCCGCATATGGGTTCTGCGAGCGGCGGCTGTACGTGGATGTCGTGGTGCCCAGCCCCCTGCTTTCGGAGCCAACATCGCCCGCTGTCCCCAATTCAGGCTGGGGCCAGGAGACGCTCACGAGCCCCCGGCTCGTCTTTGTCTGGCGTCGCTTCGCGTTCCTGAGGGCGCTCGGCGTGACGGCGCCCAAGGTGGTGAAGGAGTTCCTGCTATGCCGCATTCCCCTCTCCAGCGTCACTCCCGCCGGACGTGGGCCTTCGGCGGGCATGAGGATCGCATGAGGCTCCAGGAGGAGGACCTGATGCCTGAAGCACTGAGGAAGGTGCTCCTGGTCCTGACTGGGGACCCTTCCCCCAGCAGCATCCGGCAAGGGGGTGCATTGTTGTACTTTTGCTCGAGCAGGGGTGACTTTATGAAGCAGATGCCCTGCTTCGACGAATGGGGGCTGCGCCCCGCAGGCCTCATGGGGCCTCACGAGAACCCAGTGGTGGTGGCTGCCCTTCGATCGCCCACGGCGGTCCTTCCTCGAGTGGTGGAGCAGGGAGGCATGGGCCACCGGAGGCTGAGGGGGCCTTCGCCGGGATGACGACGCCAGGCGGCACTCCTGAGGTGGCAGCTCCTGAGGCCCGTACTACTGCGGCTGAAGGCGTTGAGCCGCTGCCCGCGGCTCCCGCGGTCGGGGCCCCTGAGGCCCCATCTACCCTTCTTGGTGAGGCGACCGGCGGCGTGCGTCAGGACGACGCCCCTGACGCTGGTCGCCTTGATGCTTCTTCCTCGTCACAGGATGACCCCTGTGCTAAACTCCTGGGCCGCTTCCGCATGGACTTCGAGGCTCTCCGGAAGAGAAGGGAGGCCTTGGGTGCGACTACCCTTGCCGCCTGTTGAAGCGCCGGAAGTATTTTGCCATTGATGAGTAAGCCTTCCCCTTTCCTAGTTCCTGATCTTCCCGTGCTTTGGCTGATCCTTGCTCTGCAGGGCCCTTCCTGCCGAGCTCACGGAGATGGCTGAGGAGCCATCCCTCCAGGCTTCGCCCTCTCCATCGTCTTCGAGCGCTCTGAGATCAAGCAGAGCCCTTGTGGTGAGGCCGGTCGGAGAGGTGAGCCATCCTGTGGTGCATCGCGGCTCTGCGCGCCTTGCGAGCCTTCTCGAGGCATAGCCAGCCTGCCTTGGGCTTCACGTCTGGTCGTGGATGGCGATTGGCTGAGGTCAGCCCTGCGCTCTTCATTTGGGGATGGGCTGGCTCCAGGCCGGGCTTCTGGCGAGGCGCGCCCGGCCATCGCGAGGGTGCCAGCCCCCAGCCCCTTGCCCAGAGGGGGAGTGCTGATTCGCAACCCCCCGCGCGCACCTGGGGCGGAGGACGACGCGGAAGACGCGCTCGAGTGCGCCCGGGAGCGCTGCGTTCTTCGCCAAGGGTTTCTCCGGAGGGCGGCTGACGCGGTGAGCCAGCTTGGTGAAGAGCTCGCTGATGAAGACGCGCGCCTTGAGGCTGAGGGCCTACGCCTGGCTGAAGAGAGGCGCAGCCAAGGTGGCTGTTGTTGCCCTTGCGCGCCACCAGCGTGACCTCGACAATGAGAAAGCCGAGGCGTCGCTGGCGGCCTCTTGGGAGGCCCGTTCCCGGGTCGTCGTGGAGGCCCGAGAGGCTGACCGATGGTGTGAGGCGGCGGAAGAACGGGCGCGGGAACTCCAGGCCTGGTGCCATTCCCTGGTGCAGCAGGTGGAGCTGCGTGAGACGGCCCTTGCGTCGATGAAGGGGGCTTCGGTCGACCAGGCAGAGCTCCAGAGGCGTGAGGAGGCACTGACGCTGGAAGCTGCCGAACGCGCCCGCGATCTTGAGCGTCTGGAGACGAGGCGCTTGGTGACGCAGGCGGAGGATAGCGTCGCTGAGCGGGAAGCCCGAGTCCTGGAAGAGGTTGAACGCCGGGTGGCGACGGCCCGCTCGAACCTTGAGCGTGAGTTTGAAGAGAGGCTGGGGTTGGTCAGGGTCGAGGCTGAAGGCAGGACCGCCGCCCTGAGGGCCAAGCTGGATGAAGTGACGCGGCGGGCCGACGCTTTCTAGGCCGCCCTCGGCATGGCGCAGGAGGAGCTAACTACCTCCCGCGTCGAGGCGCTTCTTCTCTGTCAACGTGTGGACGAGGCTGAGGCCATTGTGCAGCAGAACGAGGACGAGATACGCCAGCGGCGGATCCTGGAGCACGAGCAAGGCCCCATGCTCTCCATGCTCCGGGAGAGAGCTAACACGGCCTTGGTTAACATCTGCGAGGCGGCCGTTGGCGAGCCTCACGCAGTCAACTATGATGGCAACCTTCAGTTCTTCACCGACGTGGTGACGCAGCTGGAGGTGCGGTCGGTCAGAGCCAACAGGTTGGTGGAGGAGAGGAGCCGCGCCCTGCTCGGGCGTGCCTTTTCTCGTGTCTTCAGCCATCTTCGGAACATGGATCCCAACTTTGACTTTGACGCCGCCATCGCCCCAGTACCCCAGGCCGTCCGGGATGACCTAGCGCACTGGGTGGAAGACAACATGGATGCCCTCGTCAGGGCCTTCGCTTCTGATAACGACGGTGTGGTCGTGGCTGCTGATGAAGGCGGCGTGGTGAACGGCCCTGACGCCGCTGACGGCAACGCGGAGAGCGATGGCGAGGCCAGCGACGCCAGCGACGATTCAGGAGGTGCCCCTGAGGATGCATTGGGGGATTTATCCGACTGACCGCGTGTTGTCCCTGCTTTCTTACCCTGCGCAAATAGAGTTCGGGCTTTGCCCTGAAGGTTGTAAGAGCATTTTGGGAGGGGGAGCCCCTCATGTAAAAACTTGCATTCAGCGTATTAGTAGATGCGATATCACCCATACGCCTGCGCCAAGTGGCCGGCTTTGCGACGAGCTGGCTAGTTTGTTTTACCTTCGACCCGCATGGGCCCCGAGATAGCCTGCGGAGGGCTGTGGTGTTCCGAGGGTCTCCTGAACGAACCCATTGAACCTATAATGAAGACCTCCTGAGAGGGCGCGGCGACAGTAGTTCGGCTGCACGCAAGCTAGGCCTGGCCCGGCTCACGAGGGGCTGACGAGGGGAGGCAGCTGAGGTAAAGTGGTAACCAGAACGCGAGAGATTGCTCGAGCGAGACTAAACACCTTCCCGAACACACGCAAATCTCAAGCTCAAATCCAACTTAAATCCAGCGGGGAAAAGCGACAGCCAAGGGAAAAGCAAGGAAAGCGAGAAAAAGGCCGCGTCCGGCACCTAGTCTAGTCTTGGGCGTCTTCTCACCCGGTAGCAGCTAAGTGCTTCCAGGCGTGGGAGGGAGCCCAGGGCTGAGGCCGGCACCCTGAGACTCGGGCGTGTACAGCCCCACTCATTATTACGTGAGAGTGTCACGGGCGGCCGAGCTTCACGAGCACTGGGCCTTCTTCCACAGTACCGGCCTTGCTTCATATCGCCAGACGAGGCCCGCCTTGCGCCACACTCGAGTGCCACCGGCGACGACCGGAAACCAAGGATGTCGCCCGATGGGGTAGAGCGGTCGCCAATGATTCCCGAAGACCACGGTCCTCTCTGCCGGTAGGCCACGAGGCACCTCCCGGCGGAGGGCCTACCTCTGAGGACGCCTTGCTCGAGCGCCCGCGGTGGCGATGCCGGATCTCGGCCCGTCTCCTGCAGCCCCCGGCGCCCTCCTCCTGAGGGGTAGGAAACTGCGGGAGTGGGGCAGCCGTCTGCTGCGGCGACCTGTACCTCCTGCGATCCATGGTTAGCGTATGCCTGCTCCTGAGGAATTAACGGTACCCGATAATCGTTGCTTCCAGCGTGGCCGACAGGGTTTTCCCGGGGCTCCTGGAAGAGCTCAGCTTCTGGTGCCTCATCCCCCCAGCTTGGGCCGAGGAGCGAGCCTTGTTCATCCTCATGCGCGTGCCCTTGATCCATCATGTGGGGCATGTACTCTTCTGGGGCCGCCATCCCGAATGCTGCACCGTAGTGCTCCGTGTGCCACGCAGTTCTGCTTAGACGCCCACCTGGGGGTGGTAGCGAGGTGGCCCACTGGGGTCGTGGGTCGTGGCGGGCCCTTCTTCGCTGGCCGGGGGCGGAGGCAGCGCTGCTGCTGGCCCGGTGCTAACGGCCTGGCTGATGTTGGGGTGGCCTTGGAGTCCGCTTGGAGCTGCGCGGGCGTGCGTGGGGCCTCCGCGTAGGCCACCCTGGACCTAAGGTGGGAGTTGGGTGCAGAAGGGGTGAGCCCCCGATGCGGCGAAGCCCAGGAGCTCTGCCACCCGTTCCAGCTGACGCGTCGCGACCGCCTTCCGGCAGCCTGCATTGCGGTAGCTCTCGGGCCACCGTGAGCGCGCCCTTGAGTTCGCTTGCTCCCGTCGGGTGTCTGGCGTCGTGGCATGGTGTGGTTGGAGGCCCTACGCCGCCCGACCAGCGCTGCCAGCGGGAGAGCTGGCGTTACTGTCGCATCGCCCATGACCTGGCGCCCTGCGGACCACGAGCTGCTTGGGGCATGGGGTCGCCCGGGGCGAGCGGCTCTGCGTGGGCGGGCCAGGCCACCCAGGGATCAGGGTTGCCCGCCTGGTCGCCGGACATGATGATGACGAAGCGACGGGACGCGAAGCGGCAGAAGGTGGATTCAGCGTACCCCTACAGCGCGCCAAATGTCGGATTCCGGGTTCCGACAGACCCTCTAGGTTCGAACACTGGGGTGCGCGCAGAGATCTCACCCCCTACCTACCTGCACCTCGCCGCCTCACTAGGATCTAAACTACGAAAGGAACAACACAAGAGACACAGGGTTTATATTGGTTCGGGCCACCATTGTGGTGTAACACCCTACTCCAGTGTGTGGTGTGGTGGATTGCCTCTTGGGCTGATGATGAACAATACAAGGAAGAACAACCTCGCGAGGGTCTGTTCTTGGCTGGTGCGATGAACTGCTAGCGGGAGTTCAGTCGCTTCTCTCTCTCTCTGTGTTTGGTCTCTTGATGTGATCAAGCTGCCTCTACCTTGTGGGTGGCTAGTCCTATTTATAGGCAGAGGCCACGGCCTCTTACCAAATATTGAGCGGAAGGGCACCAACAAATGGCCATTTTGAAGGGAACATCTAGTACACTTATCTGACTAAAGTTGGTCCTCGCTTTGTCAAAGGCTCTGGTGGTGGCCTTGGCTTGGGCTCCACGATGACTTCCTTCCTGCCGTTCGGCGGTCTTGGTCTTGTTGCACGAAGCGGATGCCTTTACTTGACGCTCTCGCTGCGCTTGCCCCTTTGCACCAAAGAGGAAAGCGAGGACAACTGCTGGCGGGCTGGCGCCCACTGGCGCCCTTGGTGCGTCATGGCTTGCGTCATGGGCACCTCGTGAGGTACCCCGCCTTGATCTCTCCGCCTCCTCACGAGCCAGCCTGACGAGGCCGTGCCTGAGGAAGCTTCCTGTCGTCCACCCCGCGAGTCTTGGCCCCTCGCGAGGGTCTTGAGATTATGCTGATGAAGATGGGCCGTGCTGGGCCACCCCTTGGGGCACGCCGCAGGCCGCAGGAAGGCAAGTCTGGGTACCCCTGTTCCCAGAACGCCGACAGAACTTCAAATACTCATGACAATATCCAGGCAATGATCATTATATAGGCATCACATCCAAGATTAGTAGACCGACTCCTGCCTGCATCTACTACTATTACTCCACACATCGACTGCTATCCAGCATGCATCTAGTGTATTAAGTTCATGGAAAAACGGAGTAATGCAATAAGAACAATGACATGATGCAGACAAGATCTATCTATGTAAAGATAGACCCCATCGTTTTAGCCTTAGTAGCAACGATACATACGTGTCGGTTCCCTTTCTGTCACTGGGATCAAGCACCGTAAGATCGAACCCACTACAAAGCACCTCTTCCCATTGCAAGATAAATAGATCAGGTTGGCCAAACAAAACCCAAATATCGGAGAAGAAATACGAGGCTATAAGCAATCATGCATATAAGAGATCAAAGAAACTCAAATAACTTTCATGGATATAAAAATATAGATCTGATCATAAACTCAAAGTTCATCGATCCCAACAAACACACCGCAAAAGAGTTACATCATATGGATCTCCAAGAGACCATTATATTGAGAATTCAAAGAGAGAGATGAAGCCATCTAGCTACTAACTACAAACCCAAAGGTCTACAAAGAACTACTCACGCATCATTAGAGAGGCACCAATGCAGCTGGTGAACCCCATCCGAGATGGTGTCTAGATTGGATCTGGTGGTTCTGGACTCTGTGGCGACTGGATGAATATTTCATCGACTCCCCTACCATTTTGGGAAAATTGAGGTATTTATAGAGCAAAGAGGTGGTCCGGGAGCACCCGAGGTGGACACAACCCACCAGGGCGTGCCTGGGCCTCCTGGCGCGCCCTGCTGGGTTGTGCTCTCCTCGAAGCACCCCCAGGCGCAGCCATGGCCCATTGTGTTCATACGGTCCAAAAAATCTCCGTGGAGTTTCGTTGTGTTTGAACTCTGTCTGATATTGATTTCCTGCGATGTAAAAAACATGCAGAAAACAACAACTAGCACTTGGCACTATGTCAATAGGTTAGTACCAAAAAATGATATAAAATGATTATAAAACATCCAAGATTGATAATATAACAGCATGGAACAATAAAAAAATTATAGATATGTTGGAGACGTATCAGCATCCCCAAGCTTAACTCCTACTCGTCCTCGAGTAGGCAAGTGATAGAAACATAATTTTTGATGTGGAATGGTACCTAACATGTCATATCATAGTCTTTTCTTTATAGCATGGACATTTGGACTTTTATGTGATTCAAAGCAATAGTCTAGTTTGGACATGATAATTTAAATACTCAAGCATATCAACAAGCAACCATGTCTTTCAAAATATCAATGCTAAAATAAGTTATCCCTAGTCCATCATGCTCAATCATTGATCCATTCATGAAACACACTCGCATATTAGCTACACCCAATACTTAAGTACGATCATATTGCCTCCTAATTTGTGCTTTTGTAAGAGAAGATGGAGACTCAAATTCAAAATAAAAATTGCATAAAGTAAAAGAAAGTCCCTTCACAGAGGGAAGTAGGGATTTGTAGAGGTTCCAGAGCTCAAAGCGAAAAACTTAGAGATAAAAATATTTTGGGAGGTGTATCCATCCCACCAACGAAAATGACTTAGAGTTCCCAACACTTTCCATGCTAGATATATCATAGGCGGTTCCCAAACAGAAAATAAAGTTTATTCCTTTTCCACCATACTTTCACTTTCCATGGCTAGCCGTATCCACGGTGCCCCCCATACCAATACTTTCCAAGGAATTTATTATTTGACAACATAAAGTAAATTCATTTTTCATTTCGAGACTGGGCATCCCTAATACCTTTGACTTACTCTCGTGCAATTACAAGTGAATAACACTCATCCTGAGAATAACACATCTAGCATGGAAAATATTAGCCACCCCTCACGCTCATGAGCTTGAAACGAACACACAAAAGAGAAGTTTATTTTGAAAATTAGAGATGTCACATGCAAATTTTCTTAGAACAGCAAAGTAATACTGCATATAGGTAGATATAGTGGACTCGTGTGGCAAAACTGGTTTAAAGGTTTTTGGATGCACAAGTAGAGATCATACTTAGTGCAAAATGAAGGCTAGCAAAAGATTGAGAAGCGACCAACCAAGAAACGGATAATCTCGTAAGCAACCATTAAGCATAAATAACACTGAATAATGCACCACAAGTAGGACATAATTTCATTACATGACTATTGACTTTCGTGCTTGCATAGGGAATCATGAACCTTAACACCAATATTCTTACTAAAGCATAATTACTCGTCAACATAACTCACATATCACATCATCATATCTCAAAACTATTACTAAGAATCAAGTTTATTTTGTGCAATGATCTTCATGAATTTTTTTATTATATCCTTCTTGGATATGTATCACTTTGGGACTAATTTTCATGTGTTGCTTTTCATATTTGAAACAAATATAAGTGGAGATCATGAGCATAAAAAAATTCTTTCTCTCAAAATAATTTAAGTGAAGTAAGAGAGAATTTCTTGAAAATTTTACTAACTCTCAAATAAATCTAAGTGAAGCAAGAGAGCATTTCTTCAAAAATACTAAGCACACCGTGCTCAAAAAGATATAAGTGAAGCACTAGAGCAAGTCCATAGCTCATAAAAATTTAAGTGAAGCATAGAGAGCAATTCTAACAAGTCATGACATAATTTTGGCTCTCACAAATAGGTGTGTCCAGCAAGGAATCAATACTTAAAACACAAAATAAAACAAGCAAAGACTCATATCATACAATACACTCCAAGCAAAACACATATCATGTGACGAATAAAAATATAATTTCGAGTAAAATACCGATGGCCGTTAGAAGAAAGAGGGATGCCACTGGGGCATCCCCAAGCTTAGTTGGTTGCTCATTTTTGGATAATATATTGTGATTCTGGGGCATCCCCAAGCTTAGGCTCTTCTATCCTTCCTTCATCCATCGTAAGATAACCCAAAACTTGAAAACTTCAATCACACAAAACTCAACAAAACCTTCGTGAGATCCGTTAGTAAAAGAAAGAAAATCACTACTATACGTACTGTACCAAACCAATTCATATTTTTTTGCATTATATCTACTGTATTCCAACTTTTCTATGGAAAAAACTCATCAAAGAAAACCATAGACCCATCAAAATAAGCACACAACGCAAAGAAAAACAGAATCTGTCAAAACAGAACAGTCTGTAGTAATCTGACTATTTCAAAAACTTCCGGAACTCCAAAAATTCTTGAAAACCAGGAAGACCTAGGTAATTTGTATATTAATCTTCTGCAAAAATAATTGGAATTTTACCACACACTGGTAAAAAATAAGAATTGTTTTCATGAGCACAAAAGTTTCTATTTTTCAGCAAGATCAAACAACTATCACCCTAGAAGATCATGTCGGTTCTACTTGGCACAAACACAAATTAAACACAAAAAACACAATCATAACAGTAGCATAATTGTGCAAACACTCCAAAAGCAAAAACCAAAAAAATATATTCATTGGGTTGCCTCCCAACAAGCGTTATAGTTTTACGCCCTTAGCTAGGCATAAAGCAAGGATCTAAGTTTTGTAATCTTTGGTTCGAGATCCATAAGATGCCCTCATGATTGATTCATATGGTGGCTTAATTCTTGTTCTATGAAAGTGTTCCATACCCTTCCTCAAAGGAAATTGGAACTTAATATTGCCTTCTTTCATATCAATCACGGCACCGATAGTGCGTGGAGCAGTCTACCAAGAATAATTGGACAAGACGGATTGCAATCAATATCAAGAACAATAAAATCTATGTACACATAATTCCATATTTTCAATAATAAGAACATCATTAATTCTTCCCATAGGCTTTTTAATAGTAGAATCTGCCAAGTGCAAATTTAAAGAGCATTCTTCAAGATCGGTAAGACCAAGCACATCACATAAAGATTTCGGAATTGTAGAAACACTAGCACCCAAGTCACACAAAGAAAAACACTCATAATTCTTAATCTTGACTTTGATAGTAGGTTGCCATTCATAATGCAATTTTCTAGAAATTGAAACTTCTAATTCCAATTTTTCTTCAAAAGCTTTCATCATAGCATCAACAACATGTTAAGTAAAAGCTTTATTTTGTTCATAAGCATGGGGTGAATTGATCATGGATTGCAACAAACAAATACAATCAATCAAAGAGAAACTATCATAATTAAAGTCTTTGTAATCCAAAAGACTTGGCACATTACTAGTTAAAGTTTTGACCTCTTCAAACCCACTTTTATCAATTTTCTCAACAAGATTTTCAGCCTCCGAAATATTGGGACGCCTTCTACCTAAAGTTGACTCTTCTCCAATCCATTTTTCATCAATATTAACTTTACTAAACAAGGAATCACTAGAAGAAATACTAATCATTTTAAGATCTTCATCACTTTTCCGAAAGAAATCACTAGAAAACGCTTTTTCTTAAAATTCTCTTTTAGCTCTAAGCATAGAGGTCCTTTTCTTACTTTAATCCATAGAAACATAAAGAGCTTTAATTGATTCATCTACTTTAGGCACAAAAATTTTCATCTTGAGATTTTCCACATCATGAGCAATTCTATCAACACTTCTAGACAAATCATCAATCTTATTCAACTTTTCTTCTATGGAAGTGTTGAAAACTTTTTGTTATTTAATATTATTCTCAAGATCAGAGGTGTTCCTATTATTATAAGATTGATTTCCATAGGAATTACCATAATTATTAGAGGAATTACTAGGAAAAGGCCTAGGATCAAAATTACCTCTATAAGCATTGTTATTGAAATAATTTCGAGAGACAAAATTCACATCTATGGCATAACTATTTCGCTCAATAAAAGTAGACAAAGGCATATCATTAAAATCAATAGGAGCACTTTTACTAGCAACCAATTTCATAAGAGCATCAACTTTTTCACTCAAAGAAGAATCTTCTTCAACCGAATAAACTTTTTTACTAGTAGGAGCTCTTTCGGTATGCCATTATGAATAATTTGCCATGATATTATCAAGCAATTTGGTGGCTTCACCCAAAGTAATTTCCATAAAAGTACCACCTGCAGCGGAATCTAAAAGATTACGAGAAACAAAATTCAATCCTGCATAAAAATTTTGTATGATCATCCAAAGATTTAACCCATGAGTTGGGCAATTCCTTAGCATCATTTTCATCCTTTCCCAAGATTGTGCAACATGCTCATGTTCGAATTGCTTGAAATTCATGATATGGGTTCTAAGGGAAATAATTTTTGTGGGAGGAAAATACTTAGTGATAAAAGCATCTTTGCACTTATTCCAAGAATCAATACTATTGCGAGTCAAAGAAGATAACCAAATTTTTGCAGAATCACGCAAAGAAAACAGAAACAATTTCATCTTCACCACATCATTGCCACATCTTTTTTTGCATATCGCATGATTCCACGAAGGTATTAAGATGGGACGCGGCATCCTCATTAGGAGTACCGAAAAATTGATCTTTCATAACAAGATTCAGCAAAGCAGTATTAATATCACAAGACTCCGTACTAGTGGTGGGAGGAGCAATCGGAGTACCCATAAAATCATTGTTGTTGGTATTTGAGAAATCAAATAACTTGGTGTTCTCTTGAGCCATGATGACCACACAACAAGATTGCACTCAAAAACAGATCCGGCAAGAAAAAGCGAGCGGAAAAGAGAGGCGAATAAAACAGCAAATTTTGTGAAGTGGGGGAGAGGAAAACGAGAGGAAAATGGCAAATAATGTAAATTATGAGGAGATGAGATTTGTGATTAGGAACCTGGTATATGTTGAAGATCCTCCCCGGCAACGGCGCCAAAAATTCCTTTTGATGTCGCTTGAAGCTACGTCGGTATTTCCCCAAAGAGGAAGGGATGATGCAGCACAGCGGCGGTAGGTATTTCTCTCAAATATGAAACCAAGGTTATCAAACCAGTAGGAGAACCAAGCAACACAACGTAAACAGCCCCTGCACACAAATAACAACCACTCGCAACTCGACGTGTTAAAGGGGTTGTCAATCCTTTTCGGGTAACGGCGCCAGAAATGGTGCGTGGACGGGAGAAAGTTGTAATAGATTGAATAAATAGATCGTAAATAAAATAAAGTGCAGCAAAGTATTTTTGTATTTTTGGTTTAATAGATCTGAAAATAAATGCAAGGAAAAAGTAGATCGCAAAGGCAAATATATGAGAAAGAGACCCGAGGGCCGTAGGTTTCACTAGTGGCTTGTCTCAAGAAAAATAGCAAACGGTGGGTGAATAAATTACTATTGGCAATTGATAGAACTTCAAATACTCATGACGGTATCCAGGCAATGATCATTATATAGGCATCACGTCCAAGATTAGTAGACCGACTCCTGCCTGCATCTACTACTATTACTCCACACATCGACCGCTATCCAGCATGCATCTAGTGTAATAAGTTCATGGAAAAATGGAGTAATGCAATAAGAACGATGACATGATGTAGACAAGATCTATATATATGTAGAGATAGACCCCTTCGTTTTATCCTTAGTAGCAACAATACATACGTGTCGGTTCCCTTTACATCGGATCAAGCACCGTGAGATCGAACCCACTACAAAGCACCTCTTGCCATTGTAATATAAATAGATCAAGTTGGCCAAACAAAACCCAAATATCGGAGAAGAAATATGAGGCTATAAGCAATCATGCATATAAGAGATCAAAGAAACTCAAATAACTTTCATGGATATAAAAAGATAGATCTGATCATAAACTCAAAGTTCATCGATCCCAACGAACACACCGCAAAAGATTTACATCATATGGATCTCCAAGAGACCATTGTGTTGAGAATTCAGAGAGAGAGATGAAGCCATCTAGCTACTAACTACGAACCCGAAGGTCTACAAAGAACTACTCACACATCAACGGAGAGGCACCAATGGAGGTGGTGAACCCCTTCCGAGATGGTGTCTAGATTGGATCTGGTGGTTCTGGACTCTGCGGCGGCTGGATGAATATTTCATTGACTCCCCTAGGGTTTGGTAATATTGGGGTATTCATAGAGCAAAAGGCGGTCCGGGGGGCACCCGAGGTGAGAACAACCCACCAGGGTGCGCCTGGGCCTCCTGGTGCGCCCTGGTGGGTTGTGCTCTCCTCGGAGCACCCCCAGGCGCAACCAGGACCCATTGTGTTCCTTCTAGTGCAAAAAAATATCCGTGGAGTTTCGTTGCGTTTGGACTCCGTCTGATATTGATTTCCTGCGATGTAAAAAACATGCAAAAAACAGCAAGTGGCACTTGGTAGTATGTCAATAGGTTAGTACCAAAGAATGATATAAAATGACTATAAAATGATTATAAAACATCCAAGATTGATAATATAACAGCATGGAACAATCAAAAATTATAGATATGTTGGAGACGTATCAAGGAACGTGATTAGAAGACCTCATATCAGAATAGTTGTGTTCGAATAGAATGCATGACTGTAAATGAAGCTGATAAAAGGGTATACTATGGAACCATCAAAGAGATTTGGGAGCTTGACTATGTGAAAGTTAAGGTGGCATATTCAGGTGTGCATGGATCCCTCTTGGTCAGGTAAGTATTGATGAGTACAGGAAGACCTTTGTGACAATGATGGCATATCACGTGGACCCATTCATTCTTGCCAGCGATGCTACCCAAATTTTCTTTGTGGAAGACCCCTTGCATAAGAACTGCCATTTAGTGATGCATGGGAAGAGAAGGGTACTGGGTGTCGACAATGTTGCCGATGAGGACGAGTACGATGAATTTGATGAGTTGCCAGCCAAGGGATCACGCACCCGTGTAATAGAGAAGCGTAAAATCATCAAAAAAACCAAGTTCATTTGGGGTCAACGTAATGATCCAGCTTCCCCATGTACATGGGTATTAAGACGTAAGACTAGTCTTTATGACTACCCGGCAACTTAATTCGTTCAATTTAGAACTGTCGTGTGTACTGAATTTGTAAGTTATGCCCGGTTTTCTGTTGATGTAAGAACCGTTAATATGTTGACCTTGATATCTTTGTCATTTCGGGCAATGAATATGAACTGTTTATTATTATTATTATTATTATTATTATTATTATTATTATTATTATTATTATTATTATTATTATTATTATTATTATTATTATTATTATATCATAGAGGTAGCACACGCAATTGATCTCACTATAGTATGTGTGAACAAAAATATGCAATCTGGTTTGCGAATAGCACACGGTTCGTTGATGAAAGCCGTCTGCTGATCCCAGGAGATCAGGGCAATCTTCTTATGCTCACCGCAGACGCACCTCTCCTAACTATGAAGTTAGCAAAGGGGTATCTCAATCCATCCTCTCTTTTACGAGGATCATAGGAATTGGGATAACCTTGGGCTCTTCCAGCGCCCTTCGGGGTTCTTGGTTATCACTTGGCTATTCGCTCCATTCCTCTTCAATCCATCAGGATTTGAGTGGCAGAAAATAGTAGATGACTGGGATGACTTCTTTTCTTTCTTCTGAAGTCAGTGTGCTTCTTTACCAGGCATAACATGATAATTCCTTCCATAGTCACCCCAGTGACCTTCGTCACCAAAGCGTCACGACAGTTTCCAAGACCCCTCATATAATCTCCAGTGGGGATCGATTGAACGCGTAGGAATGCCGACCACTACATAAGTCATTGGCGGAGAAAGCTCGAAGAGCTTCCTTCATTAAACCAGGAGTCGCTTCTGACACATATTTGGAAGTCAGAGGGCCCGTACTACCTGCCTAACCCTTCGCTCCGAGGGACCGTAGAACGGAAAGCGCCTTCTAACCCCGCCCACGATCTGAGTCGTGCTTTCTGATTGGCCAGAACCCAAACCCCACGGATCGTACGCGTCTGCACCGTTGGATGCTCCCAGATAGAACGGCGATCCTCATCCCTTTTGACGGCACATGCAGTTCCGGTTGTAATTTTTTATGCACAAAATGCACGTTAATCTCAAAAAATGTCTTAAATATAGCTAACGATACCTGAAATGCGCCAGAAAATCAAACCCGTGGTATAATGGTAATTGCGTACCGTGGAAATTTTTATGAGGCCAACGATGAAGTCATCGGTCACAGGAGGTTGAATTGACACGTCTCCTTTTGGAAACCGTGATCCTTCATGTGAGATGCTCCGGTTTGGAAGGAGCGGTCATAAAAACTTGTGCCAAACTTTACCAATTTGTTTCCACGGGGTCGTGAGAGCACGCCATGGGCACACATCGATTTTGATGATGTCCGAACTCCATCTGAATTTCATGTAATTAAAATACCAACTAGGCCTACGCTGGTAACACGCACCTCATGACGAAATGTTTGAAACTTCTCCCCGCTTCTCGAACAAACGGATGAAAACTCACAAAGCGACGCACAAATGATATGTACACCTTATTTGCTAGGATGATAGTAAGGGTGTATCATAGTTAGTATCATACATGCCAACTAGGAAATTTTGATGAGATGTCATAGAATTAAATGAAGAAAGAGAGGGTTAAGTATCATATCATGAAACCATATCATAATAAATGATATGCTACTATGTTCCATGCATGACAATAAATAAAGTACTACATATGATACTACTCTATGATACTATGCATTGGACTAGCCACAGCGGGAGTAACTTCAGTAGTAACATCGAGTCCACCTCAACAAATTTGCTTATGTGGCAATGAGTTAATGAGGAGGTAGTTTGAGTAACTTTGCTAGTTCTTGTATAACATCACATGTCCCAATGCAATACGAGTCTATAACCTAATAAATGAGGCTTTGCATGTTACCATACTTATGTTACTACCCACTATGAAAGGTAGTAACATAGTCTAGGGATATGTGTATGTTACTATGTATGTTACTCTCCATTGTGGCTAGTCTTAGAGCAAGTACAATAGAGTTACATAAGCATGCTATAAGGAATATAATAATATATATGTGCTTATTAGTTGGAGGAAATTAAGAGAAGAGGAGGGAGAAGAGAAGAGGGCTCTTGGTTAGTAGAGCCAGCTGCAACACGAGACCCAAGACACTTTCTGAGGATGTAAGGTGGGTCAACTATTGATAAACTAGTACGTATTTAAAACTTATTATTGTACATGTCGGCTAAGAGGTTGGTTGTATATGACATGGCAACTTTGTTATAGCCGACTGTTGGTTGTATTATTAACCATGTTCTTAGTGAGGTTGCTAGTATATCATAGACTAGCTAGTATCATACTCCCTCCTTTCCGGTTTATAGGGCTCAATTCAAAAATCTCACCAACCAAGGTAGATGGTGACTGGTGGAATATTTTTTGTAGTTTGCAAAAACACCCAATTAATGCTTTTGTTTTCCTCAAAAAATTATGTTTACCAATGTATTAATTGCAATACATGCATGCATAAAGTACATGCATTGGTCAATTTTATCTTAATACTTGCATGCAATGATTTAATGCACCTTGGAATCTGAACATTTGATGGGGAACAAACAAATTGAGCCTCATAAAATGAAAAAAAACTAAAATTTTGAGATAAGCCTATAAACTGGAAACGAGGGAGTATATATGCATGATACTAGTATATGTTCGGTAATACCTCTGCAATGCGCGCATGCATAGTATCATAAGTTAGTATCTTAGGTTGCCTTATTAATTGTCATGCATGACACAAAGTAGTACAACATTTAATACGATACGGTATCATGATATGATACCACACCCTCTCTTTCCTCATTTAACTGTGTGCCGCATCATCCAAAAAGTCTAGTTGGCATGCATGATACCGTTGATACACCCATAGTACGGCTAGCCTTAGGGTGGCCATAGTGGGGGTATCATAGACGGTATCATGCACTCGGGAATAGCAAATATGATGATGTGGCAAAAAAACAGTAACATAGGTAGATACCGTAATATATATATATATATATATATATATATATAATAAATGTTATACTACTTTGTGTCATGCATGGCCATAAATACGGTTATCTATGATATATACTACTCTATGATACTATATATGCACTATGAAGAATGCATTACATAGTATCATACACTAGTATCTTATGCATGATACTATATATAGTATATGATATTCCCCACTATATAAGGCTGGCCATAGTGGTGGTATCATAGCCGACAATGTCATGCACTCGGAAATAGCAAGCATGTTGATGTGGCAAAGAATTAAATATATATAAAGAGGGTTAGAGTAACATATAGGTAGATACCGTATTATGTTAAATGCGATGCTAATTTGTGTCATGCATGGCAATAAATATGATCTATGCTACTATACTCTATGTATTATACTATGCGCTATAATTAATTAAAGGTAGTATCATACACTAGTATCATATGCATGATACTATATATAGTATATGATACTCCCCACTATATAAGGCTGACCATAGTGGTGGTATCATAGCCGACGATGTCATGCACTCGGAAATAGCAAGTATGCTGATGTGGCAAAGAATTAAATATATATAGAGAGGGTTAGAGTAACATATAGGTAGATACCATATCATGTTAAATGCGATGCTAATTTGTGTCATGCATGGCAATAAATATGATATATGCTACTATACTCTATGTATTATACTATGCGCTATAATTAATTAAAGGTAGTATCATACACTAGTATCATATATATATACACACACTCCACTATGAGTAGCCTAAGTATATATAGCCTAACTAAAACACCCACATGTAGTTGTAGTAGGGTTTTTGACTTTAATTAATTATATGCACTAAAATGCAATGCAAGGTAAGTGTAAAGAATGACTTAAACATAGCAGACGACCTGAAAATGGGCCGGAATGATGTAGCTAGTAACTGACAATTTGTAGTCCGAAGTGCCGCATCTCCTTTTGGAAACTATGATCCTTCTTGTGAGATGCTCCGGCATGGAAGGTGCGAGCACCAAAACTTGTGCCAAACTTTACGAAATTTTTTCCATGCGATCGTGAGAGCACGCGACAGTAACACAATGATTTTCGTTATTTTCCGGACTCTATATGCATTTCCTGAAATTAAAATACCAACAAGGCCTACGCCTATGGCCGCACCCTACGGCTGAACTATTTGAAGTTTTTTCCCGTTTCTCGCACAATGAATGAAAACTCGCAAAGCGACACACAAATGATCTTGCTAACATGCACGTGCAGTTACGACTATACACACACACACACATAATTTACCTATATGACTTGCTATATTGGGACTTAGGTGCCTAGGCACCTAGGTGCCCCACATAATTTACCTATACACACACACACACATACAAACGAGATCTCTTTTTTTTGCATATTCAAAGTTTGAGATTGCTAGCGAGGTCTGCCTCCTGGTAAAATGTACCAGAAAATCAAACCATAGGGTACAATCATGATTTCTTACTGTGAAAAAATATTGGAGGCGAAACAATGAATTCATGTTTTCATTCGAACAAAAATATGATGTTAGGTAATGTAATGTTTTTAAATAGCACACCGTTCACTCACGAACGCTGTGTGTCCACTAAGCCGTGGCTGATGCCCCCTGAGGGAGTCTGTACTAAGGGGTCCTTGGGCGTCCGGCCTGTTAGCCATGGGCCGGACTGATGGGCTGTGAAGATATGAAGACCGGAGACTGCACCCGTGTCCGGATGGGGCTCTCCTTGGCGTGGAAGGCAAGCTTGGCGGCCGGATATGTTGATTCCTTTCTTTATGCGACCTTGTGTAACCCTAGATCCTCCCGGTGTCTATATAAACCGGAGGACTTAGTCCGAAGAGGAGATACTCATTACCATAGTCATACAAGCTAGACTTCTAGGGTTTAGTCATTACGATCTCGTGGTAGATCAACTCTTGTAATACTCATATTCATCAAGATCAATCAAGCAGGAAGTAGGGTATTACCTCCATAGAGAGGGCCCGAACCTGGGTAAACATCGTGTCCCCTGTCTCCTGTTACCATTAACCTTAGACGCACAGTCCGGGACCCCCTACCCGAGGTCCGTCGATTTTGACACCGACATTGGTGCTTTCATTGGGAGTTCCACTGTGCCGTCCCCACAAGGTTCGATGGCCCCATCAATCGTCAACAACGCTATCCGAGGGGAAACTTTCCTCCCCGGACAGATCTTCGTGTTCGGCGGCTTCGCACTACAGGCCAACTCGCTTGGCCACTTGGAGCAGATCGACAGCTACGCCCCTGGCCATCAGGTCAGATTTGGGAGCTTGAATTACGTCGCGGACATCAGTGGAGATTTGATCTTCGCCGGATTCGAGACCGCTACGACCGCTCCTAGCCACCTTGAGGAACATGACCTAAATCATCATGGGGCCGCATCTAGTAGATTGCTCCTGTAACTGCTCTGGCCGTAGATCCGGAGCATATTGCACCGTCCAAGGACGAGAGGCTCAACCCCACCACGAAGGCCGCAGATTCCACGGCATTGGAGCCGAACATAGACCTAAAGTCACTCGACGTCTTGGTCACCGGAACCCCGGACTCGTCTCCGGTCTTAAATTCCCATGCGCATCCGCGGACACCGAACTGGATCGCTTATCCATCTTTGAATTTAGCGCCGCAGACACTTCCAGCATTCGCCCTTGGCCGATGTGCTAAATTCGTTAAGAAACTTGTCCTTGGCGGGGGACTCACAGCCGAATTATGTCTGGTTCGAACTGGAGGCTGATGATGAAGGAGAATTTTGCTTCCCACCCGCCACCCACTTCATAGCCATTGTCGAAGACTTAACCGACGCGCTTGACTATGACTCCGAAGACATCGACGGTATGGATGACGATGCCAGAGACGAGGAGGCCCAAAACCAGCCGTTCACTGGACGATGGACGGCCACTTCCTCATATGACGTCTACATGGTAGATACGCCGAAAAATAACAGCGGCGATGACAAGGAAAACCCAGCAAAGGAGGACCCTCCTAAAACACAGCCAAAGCGCCAGTGTCAGCGGCGCCGCTCTAAATCCCGTCGCAGCAAGGACAGCAACACTCCGGATGGTGCCGAAGACACAGAAGAACCCAATAACCAAACTACCGAACAAGACAATCGGGAATCAAGGCATGCCAGCCCTGATGAACTGGCCATAGAAGAAGACTCGGAGGACGGTAGTTACTGTCCGCCCTCCAAGGAGGAGGTGAGCCTCGGCAACGAAGACTTCATCGTGCCTGAGGAGCCCCTGGAGCAGGAGCCCTTTAAGCTTCAGCTAATAGCCACTACGAGGAGCCTGAAAAAGAAGCAGCAACAGCTTCAAGATGACCAAGACCTGCTCAACCACAGATGGACCGATGTCCTGGCAGCCAAGGAATACGGCTTTAAACGCCCAGCCAAAAGTTACCCGAAGCGCAAATTACTACCTCAATTCGATGATGAGGCACCAGATCCCGCACCAGCATCACGCAATGCGGCTGATCGGTCACCGCGCGGTCGGGATAAAACTGCAACCCGAGCCGAAAACCAGACTGTCCCACCTCGCCGTAAAGGCAGGGATAAGACTGCTCGGGGTTATACATATGACCTTCGTCAAGACCTGGACAGTAGAGCAGGACATACAAGATCGATCTATGGATCGCGAGGACGTGCCTTGACACACAACGACAGCTACCTATTTGGACGTGACAAACCTAACCACGCCCGGGCCGAATGCGGCAGACGGACTCCATCAGAGCTACGTCACGATGTGGCCCGATATAGAGGCGCCGCACACCCTGTTTGCTTCACTGACGAAGTAATGGATCATGAATTCCCAGAAGGATTCAAACCCATAAACATCGAACCATACAATGGAACAACCGACCCCGCGGTATGGATCGAGGATTTTATTCTCCATATCCACATGGCCCGCGAGAATGATCTTCACGCCATCAAATACCTCCCATTAAAACTCAAAGGGCCAGCTCGGCACTGGCTAAACAGTCTGCCTGAAAATTCTATTGGCGTCTGGGAGGGCCTGTAAGAAGCTTTCCTCGACAACTTCCAAGGTACATATGTTCAGCCTCCAGACGCCGATGACTTAATTAACATAGTTCAACATCCTGGGGAGTTAGCCAGGAAGTTGTGGACTAGGTTCCTAACTAAAAAGAACCAAATCGTCGACTGTCCGGACGCAGAAGCCTTAGCGGCCTTTAAACATAGCATCCGCGACGAATGGCTCGCTCGCCACCTTGGCCAAGAAAAGCCAAAATCTATGGCAGCCCTCACGGCACTCATGACCCGCTTTTGTGTGGGTGAGGATAGTTGGTTGGCTCACAGCAAAAACACAGCCAGCGAGGCAGGCCCCTCCGAGGTTAAGAACAACAATGGCAAGCTCTGACGTAACAGGCACAAAGGCCGAAGCAATGGTGATAATACCGACGACACTACGATCAACGCCCGGATTCGGTGGCTCTAAGTCCAACCAGCGGAAGAAACCGTACAAGAGAAACAATCGAGGACCATCCAGCTGGACCGCATACTCGATCGCCGTGCCCGATACATGGCACCGGAAAAACCAGCCAATCATACCAAGAGACTGTTTGGTTTTTAAACAGGCCGGCAAATTAAATGCCGAGAACAGGGAAAAGGGATCACAAAGCGAGGACGACGACGAGGAGCCCCGGCAACCGAACACAGGGGGACAAAAGAAGTTTCCCCCTCAAGTGAAAACAGTAAACATGATATATGTTACACACATCCCTAGAAGGGAACACAAACGCGCACTAAGGGATGTCTATGCGGTAGATCCAGTCGCCCCAAAATTCAATCCATGGTCGTCATTCCCGATCACCTTTGATTGCCGGGACCACCCGACCAGTATCCGTCATGGCGGCTCAACCGCACTAGTCCTCGACCCAATCATCGATGGATTTCACATGACGCGCGTCCTTATGGACGGAGGTAGCAGCCTCAACCTGCTTTATCAGGATACAGTGTGAAAAATGGGCATCAATCCATCACGGATCAAGCCCACAAAGACTACCTTCAAAGGAGTCATACCAGGTGTCGAGGCCCGCTGCACGGGCGCAATCATGCTAAAAGTTGTCTTTGGGTCTCCGGACAATTTCCGAAGCGAGGAATTAATCTTCGACATCGTCCCCTTTCGCAGCGGCTATCACACGCTGCTCGGACGAACCGCGTTCGCTCAATTCAATACAGTGCCTCACTATGCCTATCTTAAGCTCAAGATGCCCGGTCCACGTGGCATCATCATGGTCAACGGAAATACGGAACGCTCCCTCCGTACAAAGGAGCACACCGCCGCTCTAGCAGCAGGAAATGCGTAATGGCCTTCTCAAGTAGAACCGTAATCCGCCGCCGAGCCTCGGACACCATTAAGAAGATCCGAACTACGCTGCAACAGAACAACTCGGCTCGTCAAGAGCTCGATTAGCAATTTGGCCTCCGTCCCAGTCCCGATCACGTAGTGGCGTTCGTACCACGCGTACATCATTACGCACTAAAAATTCTATGGGCATTGACGGAGGCACAGAAAGCTTGTGATCCACAGTTCGGCTCGACCGATCCCGGACACACACATACTTTCACTATTTCCTTTTTCCTTTTCCAGGTTTCTTTTACATAGGCCTTCTTGGACGGCCTAATCATCAGTCCTGTAAAAGGATAGAAATACCAGAATGGCAAGAAGCACATACGTATAGGGGAATCTCTAGAGGTCACTCTACCTGTTGTCAGGACCCACACACAGCTCGCCATTGGTAATGGCATGTTAAATAGCCCGATTGCTTATCGCACTGTTTGTATTAATGTGCTTTACCGCATTAACCCAATTATAATGAAAACAGTTCGTGGCTCAAGTTTAAGGGCCCAAGACATCACCTCTGCTTTATTTCTGTTTTCCCTTAATAATTTATCTTTTAGCACCCGTACACTTCTGTATGTTTCATATTTGCCAGGGGCTCCCAGGCGCCCTACAATACGGCAACAAAGTCCGAACACTTCTTATAGTACAGTTCGGCACCCTGAATTTAGCATTATATGCATTGGCTCTGAATCATGTCTTTGGTCAATAGTTGGGTTGCCCGGCTCCTGTGCTTGCTACCTTACGTTCCGCTATATCGGCTAAGGTAGTAAAGGGAGAACTACTGCGATTGTGCCATGGTTTATCCAAAGGAGCACCTCAGTAGAGAAAGCCAAAATCTGAATGTCATGATGCAGCAAGAGCCGGTCAGTTGTACGGAGGTTACAAATCGTTGGAGATTTCTTCCGCATTACGCGAAGGATCGGCACTTCCCGATCAGACGCTTATAGCACCCTAGTTCGGAAACTAGGGGCTGCGTCAATGTTTTTATTGTCGAACTCCTATGGCTAGGTGAGGGCGTTAAAGCCGAATAGTCCGATTGCACGGTTCGCTTAAGCTAAACAACTCCTTCAAGGACCATATAATCGGATCAAGATTGTTTAGATTCCATCCCGAACACCTCCGTACTACCTAGTGGGGGCAGAAGCCAACGACTTGCCAACCCTCATATTTCATATAAACACGGCCGCACAGAAGGTAAAATTAAAAACATAACAAGCATTATATTACTAACCGACTTCGTTTCATCATACAAGGCAAAGACAACACGAATGTATTCATTCAAAAATAATGTCCTCCCCACACTGCGCTGCTACAATACGAGACCCCTCCAGGACATCCGCGAAATAGCGCTCGGGTGTGCAGTGCTCCTTGCCCTCTGGCGGCCCCCAGGCCAGCTCGACGGCATTCATCTTCGCCCACCACATCTTGCAACGGGCGAAGGCCATACAAGCACCCTCAATACAAGCCGATCGCTTGATGATATGCAGCGGAGGACAAGCGTCCACCATCCACCTCACGAGTCCGAAGTAGTTGCCGGGCATAGCTTCGGCTGGCCATAGCCGGATTATCAAATCCCTCATGGCTAGTTCGACCACCCTATGCAGCTCCACCAGTTGTTTCAGCTGGTCGGTGAGGGGCACAGGATGCTCTGGCACAAGATATTGCGACCAGAATAGCTTCTCTGTGGAACTCCCTTCTTCGGCTCGGAAGAACTCTGCGGCGTCGGACACACTTCGCGGCAAATTAGCAAAAGCCCCTGGAGAACTCCGAATCCGGGTTAGTAAAAGATACTTCCTCCTCGCACATCTGCTTTGCATACTAAATGCCTTACCCGCTGCAATTTTCTTCGCCTCCTGGACCTCTTGGAGGGCGCCCTGGGCCTCGTTCCGGGCCGTCTCCGCGCTCTGATGAGCCTTGGAGAGTTTGGCCTCTTTAGCCGACACGTCACGCTCCAAGGTCTCACACTTCTTCACCGCGTCATGGAGCTCTTGTTGGGCCTTGTTTACCCAGGCCTTGAGCTTCTTACGGGCAGCCTGCTCCTTGACGGCCTTCCCCTCGGCTTCGCCCAGGGCCTTTTTCAGGGTCTCAACCTCAGTCGTCGCTCCTATTTATAACAATACACTTCGGTTAAATATATAACATCCTACTCTTTCCGAGTACTTCTTGGGTTATTACATCCCTTGATTTTCCTGGAGCTGCCTCTTCACCTAGCCGAGCTCCTCCTTGGCCTGCTTCAGCCTCCGCTTAAGTTTGGAGACTTCGGCAACATGTGAGGCCGCGGCCAACAGCGACGCCTGCATATTCATCCCAGACAAATTCAATTAGTTCCCTGCAATAAAGGAGTGATCCTCTGCTCAGCTTTTCTTTCCGAACACCGGACAGTGTCTCAGGGGCTACTGTCTATATGGGGATTTTCTCTTTTTTTGCGTCGCTTACCTCAAAACCTGTCAGCAGGCTACTGCAGGCTTCGGTTAGTCCGCTCTTGGCAGACTGAACCCTTCCAATCACCATGCCCATAAGAACACGATGATCATCCTCAATGGAAGTGCCTCGCAGCGCTTCCAGCAGATCATCTGGTGCCTCTGGTTGGACAGGGGTCACCGATGGAATAGGCATACCCCCTTCTTCCGAAGGAGGCTATGTGCCGGGTTCCGGAGCCGTATTAGTCTCGGGAATCGATTCCGGTTGAGGTCCGAACTGAGTACGACCCTCCTCCCCAGTCTCCCGGGGGATTGGTTCCCCCTGGTGTTCGGCGACAGGGGCTTTGCCTTCGGGCGCCTCTTGAGTCTCTCCTCGGCCTGGGAAGGTCTGTTGGGAGAGCACCTCGTCGTCCCCTCTGGCCTTGGGAGAGTAAGCGGCTGGCGGTGTCTCGCTGGCCATCTCCCTTGGGTCCAACGAACCTCTTGAGGAGGATCGCTGGGAGCTGTCGTGGGCTGGACTGTAATACCATAAGTAGCCATGTCAACACGTTGAAATGGAGAGGCTGGACATATGGGCATGTGGGAGCCATAGCGATTCTGAAGCGACTTGAGGCTTGGTCTTTGGGATGTCGCTCTGGAGTACTGTTGACGTCCCACGCGGGTTTATCCGCGAAGGAGTCCCTCCCCTTTTTGGGCGCCCCCGCTGTCAGTGTCAAAACCGGCGGATCTCGGGAAGGGGGTCCCGAACTGTGCGCCTAGGATCGATGGTTACAGGAGACAGGGGACACGATGTTTACCCAGGTTCAGGCCCTCTCTATGGAGGTAATACCATACTTCCTACTTGATTGATCTTGATGGATATGAGTGTTACAAGAGTTGATCTACCACGAGATCGTAATGGCTAAACCCTAGAAGTCTAGCATGTATGACTAAGGTAATAAGTATATCCTTTCCGGACTACACCCTCCGGTTTATATAGACACCGGGGGGATCTAAGGTTACATAGATTCGGTTACATAGGAAGGAATCTTCATAGTTGATCGCAAAGCTTGCCTTCCACGCCAAGGAGAGTCCAATCCGGACACGGGTAGAGTCTTCGGCATTCATGTCTTCACATCCCACCAGTCTGGCCCATGGATAACAAGCCAGACGCCCGAGGACCCCTTAGTCCAGGACTCCCTCAGTAGCCCCTGAACCTGGCTTCAAAGACGAGGAGTCCGGCGCGCAGATTGTCTTCGGCATTGCAAGGCGGGTTCCCTTCTATCCGAACTCCAAGATAGTCTTCGGACGCGACGGTAGCATTCGGACCTGTCACACACACACACACACACAATACACAACCACAGAGAGAATATAATTTTGCACGAGTCCAATCCGCTGACAAATTTCGGTAGCATGACATCATGTCTGACCGGTCATAATCCCGGACCGTTTCATGTCCGATGCTCCATGTCCCGAGACGCGGTTGCTATTGTCACGTCTTGTCGAAGCAGAGATCGGGCCCCTTATAGTGGGATTCTCATCAATGCGGGCATGGGTAATCCAACCGCGCCGTTTATACATCCCTTGGGAATAGGCTAATTCTAAGGCGAGTGGGGATGCGTTCGATATTTACTGCCTTTATAACGGGATAAGGATTCCCTCTCCCTCTCCCACGCCCTCTCTCTATCTCTTCCCTTCCAATCTCGAGCTCCAGTGCCCAAGTTCTCATCTCCTTTCCACTCGAGCCAGCACTCAACCATGTCCGGATCCGGAGGTCAGGGCAAGTGGATGGTCTCCTCCGTCAAGGAGGAGGACATTACTGAGCTTCGGGCGGCCGGATACTTGGCGAAGGAAATCGCCCATCACTGCCGGGCCGAGGGACAAGTCGTCCCCACGCCGAGCCCAACGAGAGGGTGGTATTCATCCTCATTTCTTCCATGGACTAGGGTTCCCACTCCACCCTTTCGTCCAGCGGGCTGATGTATTATTACGGGATAGATTTCCACAATCATCCTTTGAACTCCTTCCTCAACATCTCGGCACTTATAAATGCGTGTGTGAGGCCTTCCTCTGCATCCAACCCCACTTCAAAGCTATGGCTCAAAGTCTTCAACGTGAAGTCAAGGTGGTTGATGGCCGACATCTTGAGTCTTGGGGAGCCATGGTGAGTAAGCTGTCCAACGTCTCCTGGCCGAAAGGCACTTTCGTGGAGACGGTAAAGGAGTGGCAAAAACAGTGGTTCTACATCACAGAACCCTGTGGCACCACCTGGGCCGCAGCCACCGAATTCCGCTCCGGCGCTCCCATGCGACTCACCTCCTGAGTCGAGAAGAGTCCGAACTAGTGTCCGTACGATGAGCTGATAGCGTTGTAGACGCACGTCCAAAGCATGATAGCCAAGGACGTCAAGCTTGTCTATGTAATTCAGGTGATGCTAGTTCGTCGGATCCTCCCGTGCCAGCGTAGAAGTCGCCCTCTGTGGGACTTTAATCTGAAGAAGCACCAAACTCTGGAGAGGCTCTTCGAAACTACTCACGAAGGTGCCTGGAAGTTGCTCTTTAAGGGCAACGAGAAACCGCCGGCCACAGATTCAGATCATGGGCACGATTGCAAACACCTCGCCAGCAAGGTATGTTATTTTCGACGTATCCCCAACTTAATTGTTTCGAGGATGATGTCTGAGTTTATCATTGATTTTTCAGGATTGGATGGAGAGGGCGAAGCGGATCCAGTGTCCGGCTCCGCGGCCTGAAGAACCGGTCATCCCGCGTCTGGCGAAGATGATGGTTTCGGCGCCATATAAGGCGCCGGAGAAGAAGGCCAAGAAGAAGGCCAAGGGGGCCAAAAGTGGCCCCCGTCACAAGGGAACTTTGGACGTGATGTCCGAAGACGAGGAAGCCCATTCCTCCATCCCTGAGGACGACAACGAGGAAGAGGAGTAGGTGGAGGAGAAGAACCCTCCCCCTAGGGAGAATAAGAGGGGGGCCTCCACGAATCTGGAGGCGGGAACGCCCAAGAAGGGGAAGGGCACCCCTGCGGTCGACACCGCGTGGGACGTTGACAGTAGTCCGGAGCGACGGCTCCGCACTAAGCCCTGGGCCGCATCGTAAGTACTATGACTCCCATACATAAGTGTACCCGGCCTCTCCTTTTTATTATTTTGACATGGTTAATTGTGCCATTGCAGTCCGGCCCATGGCAGCATTCAACCATCCTCATCTCGGGGTTCGTTGGATCCGGCGGAAATTGCCAGTATGTCGCCGCCGCCCGCTTACTCCCCTGAGGCCAAGGACGACACCGAAGTGTTGTCCCGGAGGACCACTCCGAGCCGGGGAGGGCCCCAGGACGCTGTCCAGGAGGCGCCGCAAGGCGAGACCTCCGCTGCCAGACACATGGGGGAGCAGATCCCCATGGGGACTGGCGAAGAGGGACGTATTCAATTGACCTCGGCCGAATCTGATCCGAGGGACTGTCTGGCCCGGAATCTGGTGCGCGCCTTCCTTCAAACGAGGGGGGTGCGCCAATTCCACCGATGGCCCCTGTCCAACTAGGGGCACCGGATAACCTGATGGAGTCACTACGAGGCGCCTCCATTGTGGACAAGCACCGTATCCTTATGGGTACGGTGGTCGAGAAAGTTCAGTCCATCAAGAGCGGAGTAAACGAGGCCTGCCACAACTTGTTGACAGGTTTCAAGGTAAGTCACGTAAAAAGAGAACACCCCGTGCTGACAGTAGCCCCTGAGACACTGTCCGGTGTTCGGAAAGAAAGGTCGGACAGGGGATCGACCCTTTGTAGGATACTAATTATGTGATTAAACAGGCGTCGCTGTTGGCCGCGACCTCGCATCTTTGCCAAGTCTCTGGCCCAAGCGAGAGGTTGGAGTGGACCGAGAACGAGGCTCGTGCGGTGAAGCTTCAGCTCCACAAGAAGCAAGATGAGTAACTACTTGCTGTGTATTCGGAAAGAGTAAGCGGTGAGTATTGACCAGAGTGTCATAATATGTGTAGGGGCGGCGACCGAGGTCGAGGCCCTAAAAAACGCCCTGACTGAAGTCGAGGGGAAGGCTGTCCAGCAGCAAGGCACCCATAAGAAGCTCAAGGCCCGGGTCGGCGAGGTCCAGCAGGAGCTCCAGGACACGGTGAAGAAGTGTGAGGCCTTGGAGCGCGAGGCGTCGGCTCGAGAGGCCGAACTTACCAATGCTCACCAGAGTGCGGAGGGCCCATAGAGTGAGGCTCGGGGCGCTCTCCAGGAGATCCAGGAGGCCAAGAAGATTGCAGCGGGTAAGGCTTTTAACATGCAAATCAAGTATGCGGAGAAGAAGTACCTTTTACTAACCCGGGTTCGGAGTTGCCCAGGGGCCTTTGCAGATCTGCCACGCAGCGTGTCCGATGCTGCGGAGTTCTTCCGATCCGTAGAAGGGAATTCCACGGAGAAGCTGTTCTGGTCCCAGTATGTTGTGCCAGAACATCCGGTGCCCTTTGCCGATCAACTGAAACAGTTGGTCGAGCTGCACAGGGTGGCCGAATTGGCCATGAAGGATTTAATAATCCGGCTTTGGCCAGCCGAGGCTATACCTAGCAGTTATTTTGGCCTCGTGAAGCGGGTGATGGAGGCTTGTCCGTGGCTAGACATCGTCGAGCGATCAGTCTGTATCAAAGGTGCTCGCATGGCCTTCGCTCATTGCAAGATGTGGTGGGCGAAGATGGATGCCGTCGAGGTGGCCAAGGGGGCGCCGGAGGGCAAGGAGCACCGCACACCTGAGCAATATTTTGCGGATGTCCTGGAGGGGTCTCGACTTGCAGTAGCGCAGTACGGGCAGGACATTTTTTCGAATGAAAACATTCATTTTTTGTATTTGTATGATGAAAACAAATCCGGTTTGTAATATAATGTTTGTTATGTTTTGATTGTTTCTTCCTGTGCGGCCGTTTTGTATGGAATCTGAGGGTTGGCCAGTCGTCGGCTTCTGCCCTCACGTAGGTAGTACGGAGGTGTTCGGGATGGAATCTAAACAATCTTGATCCAATTATATGGTCCTTGAAGGAGCTGTTTAGCGCAATGAACCAGGCAATCAACTATGCGCTTAAACGCCCTCACTTAGCCATAGGAGTTTTATAATAAAACATAGGCGCGGCCCCTGGTACACAAAACAGAGTGCTGTCGGCGTCTGATCGGGAAGTACCGATCCTTCATGGAATGCGGAAAAAATCTCCAACGATTTGAGACCTCTGAACAGCTGACCGGCTCTCGCCACATCATGACAGTCAGATTTTGGCTTTCTCTACTGAGGTGCTCATCTGGTCTAGGCCAGGGCACAATCGCAGCAGTTCTCCCTTTACTACCCTAGCCGATATAGCAGAACGTAGGGTAGCAAGCACAGGAGCCGGGCAACCCAACTATTGACCAAAGACATGATTCGGAGTCAGTGCATATAATGCTAAATTCGGGGTGCCGAACTTATCTATAAGAAGTGTTTGGACTTTGTTGCCGTATTATGGGGCGATAGGGAGCCCCCGGCGAATATGAAACATACCAAAGTGCATGGGTGCGAGGATATAAGTAATTAATAGCAACGGGAAACAGAAAAAGAGCAGAGGTAGTATCTGGGGCCCCTTGACGTGGGCCGTAAACGGTTTCCATTATAGTTGGGTTAATGCGTCAAAGCGCATTTATACAAATAATGCGATAAGCAACCGGCTATTTAACATGCCAGAACCAGAGGAGAGCTGCATTTGGGTACTAAAAAACAGGTAGAGTAGTCATCGGATTGTCCTCTAGGGCTTCCCCTGTATGCCTGTGCTCTGTGCCAATCTGGTGTACTTGTCCTTTGACAGGATCGGTAATGAGGCCATCGGAGGAGGCCATTATAAAAGACACCTGAAAAAAAGGGAAAAAGGAAAAAGGAAATAGTAAAGATACCAGTGAGTCGGGGATCGGTGTAGCCAAACTACAAGCTAGTTGTGCCTCCGTCGATGCCCATGGTATTTTGAGCATGTAATTGTGTATGCATGGTGCGAATGCGGCTACCTCATCAGGGCCGGGATGGAGGCCGAATTGCTATCAAGCTCTTGACGAGCCGAACCGTCCTGTTGCTGTGTGGTCCGGACTCTCTTAGTGATGTCCAAGGGCTCGGCAGCCGAATTACGGTTCTGCTTGAGAAGGCCGCTATGTACCTCTGCTGCTAGGGCGGCTCTGTGCTCCTCTGTTGGGAGGGAGCGTTTAGTATTTCCATTGACTGTTATGATGCCGCGTGGACCGAGCATCTTGAGCTTGAGATAAGCATAGTGTGGCACTGCGTTGAATCTAGAAAACGCAGTTCGTCCAAGCAGTGTGTGGTAGCCGCTGTGGAAGGGGACGATATCAAAGATTAACTCTTCGCTTCGGAAGTTGTCCGGAGAACCGAAGACCACTTCTAGCGTGATTGAGCCCGTACAACGGGCCTCTACGCCTGGTATGACTCCTTTAAAGGTAGTTTTTGTGGGCTTGATTCGTGAGGGATTAATGCCCATTTTGCGCACTGTATCCTGATAGAGCAGGTTGAGGCTGCTACCACCGTCCATTAGGACTCGTGTTAGGTGAAATCCGTCGATGATTGGGTCGAGGACCAGTGCGGCCGAACCGCCATGGCGGATACTAGTTGGATGATCTCGACGATCGAAGGTGATCGGGAATGACGACCACGGATTGAATTTTGGGGCGACTGGCTCTACCGCGTAGACGTCCCTGAGTGCTCGCTTTCGCTCCCTTTTTGGGATGTGTGTAGCGTATATCATGTTCACCGTTTTTGACTTGAGGAGGAAATTTCTTCTGCCCCCCCCCCCCACCCCCGTGTTCGGCTACCCGGGCTCTTCGTCCTCGTCCTCGCTTTGTGATCCCTTTTCCTTGTTCTCGGCATTTAACTTGCCAGCCTCTTTAAAAACCCAACAATCTCTGTTGGTATGATTGGCTTGTTTGTCTGGGGTGCGATGTATCTAGCACGGACGGTCGAGTGATACGTCTCCAACGTATCTATAATTTTTTATTGCTCCATGCTATATTATCTATTGTTTTGGACTATATTGGGCTTTATTTTCCACTTTTATATTACTTTTGGGACTAACCTATTAACCGGAGGCCCAGCCCGTAATTGCTGTTTTTTGCCTATTTGATTGTTTCAAGAAAGCGGAATATCAAACGGAGTCCAAACGGAATGAAATCTTTGCGAACGTTATTTTCTCATCAGATAAGACCCAGGAGACTTGGACCCTCCGTCAAGAAAGCCACGAGGCGGCCACGAGGGTGGAGCGCGCCCCCCCTAGGGCGCACCCCCTGCCTCGTGGGCCCCCCGAAGCTCCACCGACGTACCCCTTCCTCCTATATATACCAACGTACCCCCAACAGATCAGATACGGAGCCAAAAACCTAATTCCACTGTCGCAACTTTCTGTATCCACGGGATCCCAACTTGGGGCCTGTTCCGGAGCTCCGCCGGAAGGGGATTCCACCATGGAGGGCTTCTACATCATCATCTTAGCCTCTCCAATGAAGTGTGAGTAGTTTACCTCAGACCTTCGGGTCCATAGTTAGTAGCTAGATGGCTTCTTCTCTCTTTTTGGATCTCAATACGATGTTCTCCCCCTCTCTCGTGGAGATCTATTCGATGTAATCTTATTTTTACGGTGTGTTTGTTGAGACCGTTGAATTGTGGGTTTATGATCAAGATTATCTATGAGCAATATTTGAATCTTCTCTGAATTCTTTTATGTATGATTGATTTATCTTTGCAAGTCTCTTCGAATTATCTGTTTGGTTTGGCCAACTAGATTGGTAGTTCTTGCAATGGGAGAAGTGCTTAGCTTTGGGTTCAATCTTGTGGTGTCCTTACCGAGTGACAGAAAGGGTTGCAAGGCACGTATTGTATTGTTGCCATCGAGGATAACAAGATGGGGTATTTATCATATTGCATGAATTTATTCCTCTACATCATGTCATCTTGCTTAAGGCGTTACTCTGTTTTCATTAACTTAATACTCTAGATGCATGCTGGATAGCGGTCGATGATTGGAGTAATAGTAGTAGATGCAGGTAGGAGTTGGTCTACTTGTCTCGGACGTGATGCCTATATACATGATCATACCTAGATATTCTCATAATTATGCTCAATTCACAATTGATCAATGATGAATTCGTTCACCCACCGTAAAATACTTATGCTCTTGAGAGAAGCCACTAGTGAAATCTATGGCCCCCGGGTCTATTTTCATCATATTAATATTCCTACGCTTTATTATTGCTTTGCTCTTTACTTTGCCTTTTATTTTTACTTTGCATCTTTATACCAAAAATACCAAAAATATTATCTATCTTCTCTATCAGATCTCACTCTCGTAAGTGACCATGAAGGGATTGATAACCCCTATTCGCGTTGGTTGCAAGGAGTTATTTTCTTTGTGTAGGTACGAGGGACTTGCGCGTGGCCTCCTACTGGATTGATACCTTGGTTCTCAAAAACTGAGGGAAATACTTACGCTACTCTGCTGCATCATCCTCTCCTCTTCGGGGAAAACCAACGCAAGCTCAAGACGTAGCAAGAAGGATTTCTGGCGCCGTTGTCGGGGAGTCTACGCAAAAGTCAACATACCAAGTACCCATCACAATCCCTTATCTCTCGCATTACATTATTTTCCATTTGCCTCTCATTTTCCTGTCCCCCACTTCACCCTTGCCGTTTTATTCGCCCTCTCTTTCCCAATCTCCTCCTCTCTTTTCGCTTGCCTTTTTCTGTTTGCTCATGTGTTGGATTGCTTGCTTATCACTATGGCTCAAGATAATACCAAATTGTGTGACTTTACCAATACCAACAATAATGATTTCCTTAGCACTCCGATTGCTCCTCTTGCCAATACTGAATCGTGTTAAATCAATGCTGCTTTATTGAATCTTGTTATGAAAGATCAATTCGCCGGCCTTCCTAGTGAAGATGCCGCTACTCATTTAAATAGCTTCGTGGATTTGTGTGATATGCAAAAGAAGAAAGATGTTGACAATGATGTTGTTAAATTGAAGCTATTTCCTTTTTCGCTTAGAGATCGTGCTAAAGCTTGGTTTTCGTCTTTGCCTAAAAATAGTATTGATTCTTGGAACAAGTGCAAAGATGCTTTTATCTCTAAGTATTTTCCTCCCGCTAAGATCATCTCTCTTAGGAACGATATTATGAATTTTAAGCAACTTGATCATGAACATGTTGCACAAGCTTGGGAGAGAATGAAATTAATGATACGTAATTGCCCTACTCATGGTTTAAATTTGTGGATGATTATACAAAAAAATTATGTCGGATTGAATTTTACTTCTAGAAACCTTTTAGATTCGGCCGCAGGAGGCACTTTTGTGGAAATCACTTTAGGAGATGCTACTAAACTCCTAGATAATATTATGGTTAATTATTCTCAATGGCACACTGAAAGATCTACTAATAAAAAAGTGCATGCGATAGAAGAAATTAATGTCTTGAGTGGAAAGATGGATGAACTTATGAAATTATTTGCTACTAAGAGTGTTTCTTCTGATCCTAATGATATGCCTTTGTCTACTTTGATTGAGAATAATAATGAATCTATGGATGTGAATTTTGTTGGTAGGAATAATTTTGGTAACAACGCATATAGAGGGAATTTGAATCCTAGGCCCTATCCTATTAATCCTTCTAATAATTATGGAAATTCCTACAACAACTCTTATGGAAATTTTAATAAGATGCCCTCTGAATTTGAGAATATTGTTAAAGATTTATGAGTTCACAAAAGAATTTTAAGGCTTTGCTTGAAGAGAAATTACTTAAAGTTGATGAATTGGCTAGGAACGTTGATAGAATTTCTCTTGATGTTGATTCCTTAAAGCTTAGATCTATTCCTCCTAAGCATGATATCAATGAGTCTCTCAAAGCCATGAGAACTTCCATTGATGAGTGCAAGGAAAGAACCGCTAGGATGCGTGCTATGAAAGATGCCTTTATTAAAGCGTATTCTTCCAATTTCCATGAAAATCAAGATGAAGATCTAAAAGTTATTGATGTGTCCCCTATCAAATCCTTATTTTGCAATACGAATCTTGATAATGATGAGATTGAATATGAGACACCTTTACCTAGAAGGCGTTCTAAAAATTCGGAGCTTTTAGAGTATGATGCTAAAATTGATAGAAGTGGGATTGAAGAAAGTAAAACCTTAGATGTTGCTAAACCCACTATTTTGGATTTCAAGGAATTTAATTATGAAAGTTGCTCTTTAATTGATTGTATTTCCTTGTTACAATCGTGCTAAATTCTCCGCATGCTTATAGTCAAAATAAAGCGTTTACTAAACATATCGTTGATGCCTTGATGCAATCTTATAAGGAAAAAACTTGATTTGGAAGTCTCCATCCCTAGAAAACTTTATGATGAGTGGGAACCAACTATTAAAATTAAGATTAGGATCATGAATTTTATGCTTTATGTGATTTGGGTGCTAGTGTTTCCACTATTCCCAAAACTTTGTGTGATTTGCTAGATTTCCGTGATTTTGATGAATGCTCTCTAAACTTGCACCTTCCGGATTCCACTATTAAGAAACCTATGGGAAGAATTAATGATGTTCTTATTGTTGAAAATAGGAATTATGTGCCCATAGACTTTATTGTTCTTGATAAAGATTGCAATCCTTCATGTCCTATTATTCTTGGTAGACCTTTCCTTAGAACGATTGGTGCAATTATTGATGTGAAGGAAGGGAATATTAGATTCCAATTCCCATTAAAGAAAGGCATGGAACACTTCCCTAGGAAGAAGATAAAATTACCATATTAATCTATTATGAGAGCCACCTATGGATTGCCCACCAAAGATGGCAATACCTAGATCTATCCTTGCTTTTATGCCTAGCTAGGGGCGTTAAACGATAGCGCTTGTTGGGAGGCAACCCAGTTTTATTTTTAGTTTTTGTTTTTGTTTCTGTTTAGGAATAAATAATCCATCTACCTTCTGTTTATATGTGGTTTTATGTTTTAATTAGTGTTTGTGCCAAGTTAAACCTATAGGATCTTCTTGGATAATAGTTATTTGATCTTGCTGTAATTTCCAGAAACTTTTGGTTCACGAAAACAATTGTTAAAAATCACCAGAACGTGATAAAATAGTGATTCCAATTGCTGCTGATCAATAAACAAATTGCATAGGTCGTCCTGTTTTGGATGAATTTTTGGAGTTCCAGAAGTTTGCGTTAGTTACATATTACTACAGACTATTCTGTTGTTTGCTTATTTTGATGAATCTATGGCTAGTAAAATAATTTATAACCCATAGAGAAGTTGGAATACAGTAGGTTTAACACCAATATAAATAAAGAATGAGTTCATTACAGTACCTTGAAGTGATCTTTTGTTTTCTTTCGCTAACGGAGCTCACGAGATTTACATTGAGTTTTGTGTTGTGAAGTTTTCAAGTTTTGGGTGAATTTTTTTTATGGATCATGGAACAAGGAGTGGCAAGAGCCTAAGCTTGGGGATTCCCATGGCACCCCCAAGATAATCCAAGGACACCAAAAAGTCAAAGCTTGGGGATGCCCCGGAAGGCATCCCCTCTTTCATCCACTTCCATCGGTAACTTTACTTGGAGCTATATTTTTATTCACCACATGATATGTGTTTTGCTTGGAGCGTCTTGTATTATTTGCGTCTTTGCTTGTTAGTTTACCACAATCATACTTGCTGTACACACCTTTTGAGAGAGCCATACATGAATTGGAATTTGTTAGAATACTCTATGTGCTTCACTTATATCTTTTGAGCTTGATAGTTTTGCTCTATGTGCTTCGCTTATATCTTTTGAGCTTTATAGTTTTGCTCTAGTACTTCACTTATATCTTTTAGAGCATGGTGGTGGATTTGTTTTAAATAAACTATTGATCTCTCATGCTTCACTTAGATTATTTTGGGAGTCTTAAATAGCATGGTAATTCGCTTACTAATAATATGCTTGGTATTCAAGATTTGTAAAACTTTCATTTGAGTGCGTTGAATACTAAGAAAAGTTTGATGCTTGATAATTGTTTTGAGATATGGAGGTGATAATATCAAAGTCGTGCTAGTTGAGTAGTTGTAAATTTGAGAAATGCTTGTGTTGAAGTTTGCAAGTCCCGTAGCATGCACGTATGGTAAACGTTATGTAACAAATTTGATGGTGTCCTTACCCAGTGACAGAAAGGGTTGAAAGGCATGTATTGTATTGTTGCCATCGAGGATAACAAGATGGGGTATTTATCATATTGCATGAATATTCCTCTACATCATGTCATCTTGCTTAAGGCGTTACTCTGTTTTCATTAACTTGATACTCTAGATGCATGCTGGATAGCGGTCGATGAGTGGAGTAATAGTAGTAGATGCAAAGTGAGTCGGTCTACTTGTCTCGGACGTGATGCCTATATACAAGATCATACCTAGATATTCTCATAAGTATGCTCAATTCTGTCAATTGCTCAACAGTAATTCGTTCACCCACTGTAAAATACTTATGCTCTTGAGAGAAGACACTAGTGAAATCTATGGCCCTCGGGTCTATTTTCATCATATTAATCTTCCTACGCTTTATTATTGCTTTGTTCTTTACTTTGCCTTTTATTTTTACTTTGCATCTTTATACCAAAAATAACAAAAATATTATCTATCATCTCTATCAGATCTCACTCTAAGTAGTGACCGTGAAGGGATTGACAACCCCTATTCGCGTTGGTTGCGAGGAGTTATTTGCTTTGTGTAGGTACGAGGGACTTGCGCGTGGCCTCCTCTTTGGATTGATACCTTGGTTCTCAAAAACTGAGAGAAATACTTACGCTACTCTGCTGCATCATCCTCTCCTCTTCGGGGAAAACCAACGCAAGCTCAAGATGTAGCATCGAGTATGTGGTCCAAGCTGGATGGTCCCTCATTGTTCCTTTTGTAGGGCTTCTTCAGCTGGCCAGACTTGGAGCCGTTGAATCCGGCGTTAACTGTAGTGTCGTCGGTATTATCGCCACTGCTTCGCCGTTTGTGTCTATTGCGCCGGAGCTTGCCGGTGTTGTTCTTGACCTCGGAGGGCCCTACCTCCTTGGCTGTGTTTTTGCTACGAGCCAGCCAGCTGTCCTCACCCGCGCAAAAGCGGGTCATAAGCGCCGTGAGGGCTGCCATGGATTTTGGCTTTTCTTGGCCGAGGTGGCGGGCGAGCCATTCATCGCGGGTGCTGTGTTTGAAGGCTGCTAGGGCTTCGGCATCCGGACAGTCAACGATCTGGTTCTTTTCGGTTAGGAACCTAGTCCAGAATTTTCTGGCTGATTCTCCAGGTTGTTGAACTATATGACTTAAGTCATCGGCGTCTGGTGGCCGGACATAAGTGCCTTGGAAGTTGTCAAGAAAAGTTTCTTCCAAGTCCTCCCAGCTGCCGATGGAATTTTCAGGCAAGCTATTTAACCAGTGTCTAGCTGGCCGTTTTAGTTTTAGTGGGAGGTATTTGATGGCGTGGAGATCATCTCCTCGGGCCATATGGATGTGGAGAATAAAGTCCTCGATCCATACTTCGGGATCGGTTGTTCCGTCGTATGATTCAATATTGACGGGTTTGAACCACTCGGGGAATTCATGATCCAGTACTTCATCCGTGAAGCAGAGGGGGTGTGCGGCGCCTCTATATCGGGCCGCGTCACGGCGCACCTCCGATGATGAAGTCCGTCTGCGGTTATCGGCCCGGGCGTGACTAGGTTTGTCATGTCCGAATAGGTAGCCGTCATCCCGAGTCAGGAAGCGTCCTCGCGATCCGTAGATTGATCTGGTGTGTCCTACTCTATTGTCCAGGTCCTGCCGAAGGTCGTATGTATGGTCCCGAGCTGTTCTGTCTCTGTTTTTACGAGGCGGTGGGGTGGGCTGTTGTTCGGCCTGAGTTGCCATTTTATCCCGACCGCGGGGTGGTCGGTCCGCCGCACTATCCCGACCACGTGGTGGTCGTTCCGCATTGCACGAGGGAGGTATGGGATCTGGTGCCTCCTCATCAAACTAAGGTAGCATTCTGCGCTTCGGGTAACTTTTGGCTGGGCGCTTGAGGTCGTATTCTTCGGCTGCCAGGACATCGGTCCATCTGTCAATGACTAAGTCTTGATCGGCTTGGAGCTGCTGTTGCTTTTTCTTCAGGCTTCTTGCAGTAGCTATTAGCTGGCGCTTGAAGCGCTCCTGCTCGAGGGGTGCCTCAGGCACGATGAAATCCTTGCTGCCGAGGCTCCCCTCATCCTCGGAGACTGAAAGATAACTATCGTCATCCGAGTCATTGGGCATGGCCTGTTTATCAGGGTTAACTTGCCCGTTGTCTTGTTCCTCCTGTTCGGATGCTGCTCCAACAGGGTCTTCATTGTTTTCAGTGTCGCCCGGAGTGCTATTTTCTCCGGTGCCAATGTTGCCATCTTTTGAGTGACGAGGCTTAGAAAGGCGTTTAGGGCGCCGGCGCTTGGACTATGTCTCAGAAGGTTTATTCGCGACTGGATCTTCTTTGTCATCGTCGCTAGCTTTTTTAGGTGTGTCAACCATGTACACATCATACGAAGAGGTGGCCATCCAACGTCCAGTGAACAGCGGGTCTTGGCCTTGCTCCTTGTCGGCATCGTCGTCCATACCGTCAATGTCTTCGGAGCCATAATCAAGCACGTCGGTTAAGTCATCGACAGTGGCTATGAAGTGGGTGGCGGGTGGGAAGCAAAATTCCCCGTCATCAGCCTCTAGCTCGAACCGAACATAGTTCGGCTGTGAGTCCTTCTCCAAGGATAAATTCTTTAGAGAGTTTAGCACATCACCCAGAGGTGAGTGCTCGAAGATGTCTGCGGTGTTGAATTCGAAAATCGATAACCGATCTAGCTCGGTGTCCGCAGGCGTACATGGTCCGGAACTTATAGCTGGAGACGAGTCCGGAGTTCCGTAGACGCAAATACCGCAGGGTGTCGAGTCTGTGTGCGGCTCCAGCGCCGCAGACTCCGTGGCCTCATATGGCATGATCTGCTCCGGCTCTAAGGCCGTTGCAGCAACAGGAACCCTCTCCTAGATGTGATCCGATGACAGATTTAAGTAATGTTCATCGGAGCGAGGGGGAGCGATCGCCGCGGTCTCGAATCCGTCGAAGATCAGGTCTCCGCGGAGGTCTGTGACGTAGTTCAAGCTTCCGAATCTGACCTGATGGCTAGGGGCGTAGCTATCAATCTGCTCCAGATGGCCAAGCGAGTTGGCCCGCAGTACGAAGCCGCCGAACACAAACATCTGTCTGGGGAGAAAGGTTTCTCCTTGGACGGAGTCACTATCGACGATTGAAGGGGCCATCGAACCTTTAAATCGGCGGCAACAATGGAACTCTCAATGAAAGCACCAATTTGATTGTCAAAACCGCGGATCTCGGGTAGGGGGTCCCAGGCATGCGTCTAGGATCGATGGTTACAGGAGACAGGGGACACGATGTTTACCTAGGTTCGCCTCTCTATGGAGGTAATACCCTACTTCCTGCTTGATTGATCTTGATGAATATGAGTGTTACAAGAGTTGATCTACCACGAGATCGTAATGGCTAAACCCTAGAAGTCTAGCCTATATGACTATGGTAATGAGTATATCCTTTCCGGACTACACCCTCCGGTTTATATAGACACCGGGGGGATCTAGGGTTACATAGAGTCGGTTACATAGGAAGGAATCTTCATAGTTGATCGCCAAGCTTGCCTTCCATGCCAAGGAGAGTCCAATCCGGACACGGGTAGAGTCTTCGGCCTTCATGTCTTCACAGCCCACCAGTCCGGCCCATGGATAACAGGCCGGACGCCCGAGGACCCCTTAGTCCAGGACTCCCTCACCCGCCTCCAGGCTCGCAGAGGCTGCCCTCTTCTCCCTTCCCCCATCAGGGGGAGGGTTGTTCTCCTCCTCCTCTTCTTCCTCGTCGTCGTCCTTGGGGACGGAGGAATGGGTCTCTTCGTCTTCGGACGTCACGTCCGAATCGCCCTTGCGACGGGGGCCGCTTTTGCCCCCCTTGGCCTTCTTCTTGGCCTTCTTCTCCGACGCCTTATAGGGTGTCGGCACCAGCATCTTCGCTAAACACGGGATGACTGGTTCTTCAGGCAGCGGAGCCGGACACTGGATCCGCTTCGCCCTATCCATCCAGTCCTGAAGAAACAATGATAAAAGCTCAGACATCATCCTCGAAACAGGCAAGTAGGGGATGCATTAAAAAATAGCATACCTCATTGGCGAGATGGTTAATGTCGTGTTCGCGGTCTGAATCTGTGGCCGGTAGCTTCTCGTTGCCCTTAAAGAGCAACTTCCAGGCGCCTTCGTGTGTGGTCTCGAAGAGCCTCTTCAGACTATGGTGCTTCTTCGGATTGAACTTCCATAGAGGGGGGCTTCGGCTTTGGCATGGAAGAATCCGGCGAACTAGCATCACCTGGATTATATCGACAAGTTTGACATCCTTGTCCACCATGCTTTAGACGCGCGTCTGCAGCGCTATCAGCTCGTCTGACAAACACCTGTTTGGGCTCTTCTCGACCCAGGAGGTGAGCCGCATTGGGGCAACGGGGTTGAATTCGGCAGCCACGGCCTAGTTGGTGCCGCGGGGTTCCGTAATGTAGAACCATTGTTTCTGCCATTCCTTGACAGTCTCCACGAAAGTGCCTTTCGGCCAGGAGACATTGGATAGCTTACTCAGCATGGCTTCTCCACACTGCGTGTGCTGGCCATCCACCACCTTCGGCTTCACGTTGAAGACCTTGAGCCACAGCCCGAAGTGGGGTTGGATGCGGAGGAAGGCCTCACACACGACGATGAACACCGAGATGTTGAGGAAGGAATTCGGAGATAGATCATGAAAGTCTATCCTGTAATAGTACATCATCCCATGGATGAAGGGGTGGAGAGGAAACCCAAGGCCGCGAAGGAAATGAGGGATGAATACCACCCTCTCATTGGGCTTCTATGGGGACGATTTGCCCCTCGGCTGGAAGGCGGTGGGCGATTTCCTTCGCCAGGTACCTAGGCGCCCGAAGCTTAGTAATATCCTTCTCCTTAACGGAGGAAACCATCCACTTGCCCTGACCTCCGGATCCGGACATGGTTGAGTGCTAGCTTGAGTGGGAAGAAGATGAGAACTTGGGCGCTGGAGCTCAAGATCAGAAGTGCGGAGAAAGAAAGAAGGCGTGGGAGAAGAAGGGAATCCTTATCCCCTTATAAAGGCAGTGAATATTGAACGCCTCCCCATTTGCCTCAAAACTCGCCTATTCCCAAGGGTTGTGTAAACAACACGGTTGGGTTACCCATACCCGTATTGATGAGAATCCTGCAATAAGGGGACATGATCTCCGCTTCGACCAGACGTGCCAATGGCAACCGCGTCTCGAAACGTGGAAAGGCAGAACAAAACGGTCCGAAATTATGGCCGGGCAGGCATGATGTCACGTTGTAAAAAGTTGTCAGCGGATTGGACTCATGGAATATTATATTCTCTCTGTGGTTGTGTATGTGTGTGTGTTACAGGTCCGGATACAATCATCTCATCCGAAGATTATCTTGGAGCTCGAAAAGGGGAACCCGCCTTGCAATGTCGAAGTCAAATCTGCATGCCAGACTCCTCGTCATTGAAGCCAGGTTCGGGGCTACTGAGGGAGTCCTGGACTAAGGGGTCCTCGGGCGTCCGGCCTTCTGGCCATGGGCCGGACTGATGGGCTGTGAAGATATGAAGACCGGAGACTGCACCCGTGTCCGGATGGGGCTCTCCTTGGTGTGGAAGGCAAGCTTGGCGGCCGGATATGTAGATTCCTTTCTTTGTAACCAACCTTGTGTAACCCTAGATCCTCCCGGTGTCTATATAAAACGGAGGACTTAGTCCGGAAGAGGAGATACTCATTACCATAGTCATACAAGATAGACTTCTAGGGTTTAGCCATTACGATCTCGTGGTAGATCAACTCTTGTAATACTCATATTCATCAAGATCAATCAAGAAGGAAGTAGGGTATTACCTCCATAGAGAGGGCCCGAACCTGGGTAAACATCGTGTCACATGTCTCCTGTTACCATTAACCTCAGACGCACAGTTCGGGACCCCCTACCCGAGATCCACCGGTTTTGACACCGACACCCCCCTCGCCACGTCGTGATCGAGTCGTATGCGTTACGATTGGCGTAACCCAAACCCCACGGATCATACGTCTGTACCGTTGGATTCTCCTTGATTGAACGGCGATCCTCATCCCTTTCGACAGCACATGTAAATGTTTTCAAATAGCCCCTCCAAAAAAATGTTTTCAAATAGCACACGGTTCACTCACGAAAGCCGTGTGCCTACCAAATCATGGACGATGCCCCCCCCCCTTTGTTGCACGCGATCTGAGTCATGCGTTCTAATTGGCCAGAACGCAAACCCCACAGATCATACGTCTGCACCATTGGATGCTCCCAGATCGAACGACAATCATCATCCCTTTCGACAGGAAATGGAGTCCGGCTAGGAATTGATTTATATGCCAAAATTCATGGTAAATGCCAAAAAATGTCTTACATATAGCACATGAGACCTGAAATGCACCAGCAAATCAAACCTGTGGTATAATTGTGATTGCTTTACGTGGGAAAATTTAGAGGCGAATCGATGAACTCACGTCTTCATTTCAAAATTAGTACGTCTTCATTTCAAACGAAATTATTCTGTTTGTGCACACGAGCGCTTAGAGGCAACCGTTTGCATAGGCCATTCCGCGCGCGCGGCGACCGGGAATATTTTTCACCCTTTTCACCTAGGCCGCCAACACTTCCCACCGACCGTCCGCGTTTCACTCAACTAGTCCACCCAATCTCCATCGCCAGCTCCCCCCTCCCCAGATCCACAGCAGAATCCTCTCTGGCGCCGCCGTGCTCACCCCAGCCATGTGCCCGCTCCTCGGCGTCAAGCCTACCTCCACTGCCGTTCCCAACACGCGGCGGCCCGCGCCTCGCCGTCTTCATTTGCTCGCCAGCCACCCTCGAGCATATCGATGCAGTAACCCTCGCCTCTCCTGTGGTCCGGCCGGGTTTGCATTAAGAAGCCTGCTAGTTACTGCTCTCCATCGCGGTGAGGCATATTTCCTTGCAATCCCTCTTCCAATTTCGTTCCGTATGTTCCCAAATTGGCTATAAAATAACAGAGAGCGTACATATGTTCATTATCTACCTTCCTTACTACATATAGTTGTATTTGTTCCAATAAGTTACTGCCTATTTATAGATGGGCGCTCCAGTCACACAAACTTAACAAATTAGCCGTACATTTTCTAAATTATTGCATGTCATGTTTAGAAATCTTGATACCAAGTTGTTAGTTTTATGCTTATCCTTCTTTCCTAGTTTCACATGTGTTCTCTATAGATGCTGAGTAGCAGCGACATCACTCATGCTTCAGGCGATGTATCTTCATCTGATTCGTACAACCCTATGTCTTCAGCAGATTGTGAGGGATCAACTAATCTTGAATGGGATAGAGCTGCAGCAATTACCCTTCCGGTCAGGACACGGAGGAACACTCCAAGGAAGCGCACACACCAGCCTAAGGGTGTATATGAAGTAACCGAGATTGATTTAAAGTCTTGGGCTCCAACTAAACCAGATAAAGCACGCACGAGGTTCAGGAGTGTGCGTGGATTTGTTGGCAGGGCAAGGCTCAACATTAATCTGCTGGGGTTTTAGAAGGCTGACAGAAACACGGCGAAGGATAGTCCGGGGGATCATGGATCACTTCAACGTTCCAGAGTAGTGGAGAATGCAGGTGGAACATGCTGCACTGAAGAAGGCTAGGGATGCTTGGAGAAACTGGAAGTACGTGATGTACAAGAAGTACTTGAGTGAAGGCAAGGACCCAATCCCCACATACCCCCAAATTACAAAGGCGGGTAGGCAGAATTCAAAAGGGTCAGGGCAACTAAAGAGTTTGCTGAGAAGAGTTTCAAGCAATCGGAACTTCAGAAGAAGAACATACACCCCACCGTATGGGTGTGGCAGGATACTACGGCATGAAACTGATACGGGACCAGGAGGACAAAGAAGCAGTAGCGGCGGGTGGGAATCCGGCCTTTAGTGAAATCAAGGGCGAACGCGCCAAAGACTACTTGTGGGCACGTGCAAAGAGGCGTGATGAAGAAACTTATTACTTTGAAAACTCACGTGATGTCGAACTATATCAAGTGATGTGAGAGGCTTCCAAGATCCCTGGAAGGTTCTACAGGAACTCAAGGCCATGTGACATTCTGTCCGTTGCTCTAGAAACAAAAAAGCCCCTGGCCGTGCAAGGGGTATAGGTGTTAATGTCCCCACAAGAGGGATTTCACACTCAGCAAAGAAGAGAGGCTCAGCATGAAAAAAGTGAGGAGTGAAATGAAGCAGAATGCATTGTATGAAAGATTGAGGAAGGAGATTTATTCGGTTGTTTGAAAGGATGTTGAGGAGTCAATGATGATGCAGAAGACTCTAACACTGACAGATAGCCAGCAGATGGGAGGGGAGGCGGGCATGGAGGATGCTGCTTATTGCGCGGCAACACTGCACAAGAGTAGCTGCATCACCGACCCCAAAGAACGTTGAGACTACAGCTGCTCGTGATGATGCTATATCTGATCTATCTGGAATGAAAGATAGACTAAAGGGCGTGCTTACACATTATGAAGTTACATTAAAATGTGCAATAGCCTGGGTTTGCCCACCCTTCTTGGAAGATGGCCTCTTGTTGGACAATGTGCCATTGAAGCCGGGCTGTGTGAAGTGCTACGTGACTGAAGTGAAGCCTGGATTCAATGAATTTGCCCTAAAGAATGTCCTAGGATACTTCGATGAGCAAAGGACCTTGGGAGAAACACTGTTACATCACATCCAGTGGCCACGAAAGGAAATAGAGTTCATCGATGAGACCCTTGAATCCCTGCCAAGAGCAACCACTATCGCCCCTCAACCGGTGACGCTCTCCTTGCCACAGCAGCTCTCGCGGGCTGATGCATTAACCTGTGATCAGCAGGCCCAACTTTGTGGCGTATAGGCCATGTCATCCTCCGCCCCAAAGCAGCCAGTGACAAGGCCTACAACTGCTGAAGACGCACCACCGGTTCAGATGCCGGCCGCTGAAGCAGCAGGCGGAGACCCAGCTGCAGCACATGCCCAGCAGACCAACCTGGTGGAACGGACTACTAAGTAGTCTGATGCTTCGGAACCACTTGCTAAGCAGTCTGTAGGTCCAGAACCGACTGCTCATCAGTTTGTCGGTCTGCAGTCGCGTGATCAGCATACCAATGCGTCAGCACTTCCTGCTCAGCAAACAATGCGTTGGCACAGCCTCCTCAGCACACCGACAAGTTGGCACCACCTGCACAGGAACCCGACATAGCTTCAACGCATGGTCAGCAGTCTGATGCCTCTGCTCCTACAGCCCAGAAGTCCGTTACAGCAGCACCACCAGCTGAGCGGTCCAGCATAGATAAACCGTCTGCTAAGCAGTCCGTCCAAGCTTCACCGTCTACTCGCAGTCTACCTTGCAGGCAACCAGACGTTCTTCCAGAAATGCTTCAAGTACCAAGAAGGAAGTGGCCAAAAAGGCTACACCTCTGAGGAAGAGCGGCGGGAAAGTGAAGAGGAAAGAGAACGTTTGCCTCTTACTTAAAGCACTCATCGCCCAGAACCAAATTAACAGTAGCTTGTTTGAATTGGGGAGTAATATTATTTCGGACGCCATGGATGATGAAGAAGTACGTTTGTTGCTTGCTAAAAGTAAAGCAGACGTACTTCAAGCACGCTATTACGTCCATGGCCAGCCATTTCTTGTTGGCTAATACTTTGATGAGTGCAGCTCCAGTTGCCACGAGTTACCTGAATAATGCATGGATCTAATGTCAGCAGGTCAGCATGGTTTGCTAGTCCACTACAACAAAGATCATTTCCGACACGATGCTAGTTCCATCGATGTGAGTTTCGAGGACTTACATCTCTTCTTCAACTTCAACGTGCTCGATGCCACTATTGTTAGATGCCTGATTTTGTAAGTACTTAACAAACTCTGATCAACTTCTCCATACAAGGTTGTAAATGATAAATAGCTAACTGCATTTTATTCCTCTCAGGGGATTGAATGTGCAAAGAAGAAAAAGGGAGAGTGTGCATTTCATAGATCCTGAATTAGCAAATGGCACAACAATACATGGTAAGGACCTACGGTACTGGGCCGTTAACACGGTCGCCCGTCTCTTCGAAAACACGTCCCATGCAGAATCATTTCTTTGGCCATATCATGAATGGTAAGTCAAGTAAACAACCACGCATACACTTATTGTCTTTCAGATTTCGACATAATTCGCAAGTTCATAGCTTTCTTAATATGTAGCAATCACTGGATATTGGTATTCATTGTTCCAAACAAGAACACAGTTTACTACATCGATTCTCTTAGAGAGTCAACAAACGCTCAGGATCTGACACATCTTCATCAATTCATGGATAGGTATTGAATTCTATGATGTTGAAATTAATTTGCATTCATATTTGGTTCAGTAATTGATGTTGTCAAAATTCATCATCATTTGCAGTGTGCTCGCATTGTGGAAAACTAAACTAGGGAACCTGTTCAAGAGGGGACTACCTCTGCAGCACGATATCGTTTCTTCGGTAACACACCGAAATCCGTTATTTCGGAAAATTTATCCAACAGTCTGCAAAAACCTTTCCTTACGCTAGTCAAATGTTCAAGCTTCTAAATAAACCTCTTTCTATTTTGTCCAAAGAAAAAATAATACATCTAACACCGATTAGGTTGTTCCTAACAGGACAAATACATGACTAATTCTGTACAAAACAATTCAGTGTCCTCAGCAAGAAGCAAGGACCAACCTTTGTGGATACTATGTTTATAGACACATGATCTCCATCTGCAAGTGTGCTGATAGTTGTGATGATCCTCGCGAATTAGTACCAGTAAGTCTATCTTAATTAATATCTTCTACTCCACTCATATGGCACGTTCTGATCTTAAAAATACTGCAGCTCATCTTAAAACCGAGGACCCCTGAACCGCTCCCGGCTGATGAATTGCTGATGGTTCAAAGATTTATCAGCGACTTCTTCCTGGACCACTACATCAATCCCACTGGTGATAATGAAGATTTCAGCATGCCTTCTCCTGAAACATTGATTAAGAGTTAGCCGCTAAACATATACGCATGGATCCATTGTTTTCCATCTGATGAGGTCTTCGTATTTCATACACTATGATTAATTATGTAATGCATATATGTGTGGACAAATCATTGGAATTTAGCTACCATATGTTCAATGGCAATTGTCGCGAAATCTGATGAATGTTCTTCCTATGGACACTATTTGTTCAATTGAATATTGTGGCGAATTTGCTTTTTGCGTGCCGATTCAAAATGGGATATTTTTGTTTATTTGTTCAATTGAATATTGTGGCGAATTTTCTTTTTGCGTGCCGATTCAAAATGTGATATTTTTGTTTATTGGTTCAATTGAATATTGTGGCGAATTTGCTTTTTTGCATGCCGATTCAAAATGGGATATTTTTGTTTTAACCTGGCAATTGCTCTGCACACGGTTCAACTAAATGAGTGTGTGCGATCCACATCGGAAAGTATATGTCAATCATAGCGGAACCGTCGGTGATACATAGCAGATCACAAATGATTAGCAGCGCTACTACGTGTGCGTAGGGTCTCCAGAACCGTTTGTGATATCGCGTTATCGCACACGAGAACTCGGAGTAAACCGTTCCCAATGTAAAATACAATCCCAGTCGTAATTTTTTCAGGAAACCTGTGAGATCCCAAATGAAAAGCACATGTCACTCTTGTGGCAACCGTCGGTGATACCAAACAAATCATAAACGGTCTGCAGCACTTGTATGTGTGCGAAGGGGCTCATGAACCGTTTGTGATAGAACATTATCGCAGACGGTAATTGTTGGGAAACATGTGCGATGGAGTCTTGCATGGCAGACGGGTTACGCAGAAAACTCGTGTGCGATGGGGCACAAATCGCACACAGTTCATATGTTGGCATGTGTGCCTTACGTACTGTTTCCCAAATGGTTCATTACGACAGACCGTATGGTTTCACTGCGTCATTAGAAAAATTTAATCACCGATACCACACGTGTGAAAGAATTTAGTGTGTGCTGCATCGCACACGATTACATTTTGGAAGGCCTCTGGATCACTGCTCCATATCCTCGACGGTTCCTGGGTCGTGTGGGAAGGACACCTTATCGCCCACACTCACTTGGCGACGGTCCAAAATGGCATCGCGGAAAAGGGTTAAAAACCGTTTGCATAGCACCGATGCGCAGCAGTGCCTTGAACTTGTTGAAAACCTTTCACAACAAGTCGAGCTTTGTAGACAGTAACATTACCGTCAGCGTCAGTCTTCTTCTTGAAGATCCATTTATTCTCTATGGCTTGCCGATCATCGGGCAAGTCAACCAAAGTCCACACTTTGTTCTCATACATGGATCCCAACTCAGATTTCATGGCCTCAAGCCATTTCGCGGAATCTGGGCTCATCATCGCTTCCTCATAGTTCGTAGGTTCATCATGGTCTAGTAACATGACTTCTAGAACAGGATTACCGTACCACTCTGGTGCGGACCGTACTCTCATTGACCTACGAGGTTCGGTAGTAACTTGATCTGAAGTTTCATGACATCATCATTAACTTCCTCACTAATAGGTGTAGGCATCACTGGAACTTATTTCTGTGATGATCCATTTTCCAATTCGAGAGAAGGTACAACTACCTCATCAAGTTCTACTTTCCTCCCACTCACTTCTTTCGAGAGAAACTCCTTCTCTAGAAAGGATCCATTATTAGCAACAAATGTCTTGCCTTCGGATCTGTGATAAAAGGTGTACCCAACAGTTTCTTCAGGGTATCCTATGAAGACGCACTTCTCCGATTTGGGTTCGAGCTTATCAGGCTGAAGCTTTTTCGCATAAGCATCGCAACCCCAAACTTTAAGAAACGACAGCTTAGGTTTCTTGCCAAACCACAGTTCATATGGTGTCATCTCAACGGATTTAGATGGTGCCCCATTTAACGTGAATGCAGTCGTCTCTAAAGCATAACCCCAAAACGATAGCGGTAAATTGGTAAGAGAAATCATAGATCACACCATATGTAATAAAGTACGGTTACGATGTTCGGACACACCATTACGTTGTGGTGTTTCGGGTGGCGTGAGTTGCGAAACTATTCCACATTGTTTCAAATGAAGACCAAACTCGTAACTCAAATATTCACCTCCACGATCAGATCGTAGAAACTTTATTTTCTTGTTACAATGATTTTCTACTTCACTCTGAAATTCTTTAAACTTTTCAAATGTTTCAGACTTATGTTTCATTAAGTAGATATACCATATCTGCTCAAATCATCTGTGAAGGTCAGAAAATAACGATACCCGCCGCGAGCCTCAACACTCATCGGACCGCATACATCAGTATGTATTATTTCCAATAAGTCAGTTGCTCGCTCCATTGTTCCAGAGAACGGAGTCTTAGTCATCTTTCCCATAAGGCATGGTTCGCAAGCATCAAGTGATTCACAATCAAGTGATTCCAAAAGCCCATCAGCATGGAGTTTCTTCATGCGCTTTACAACAATATGACCTAAATGGCAGTGCCACAAATAAGTTGCACTATCATTATTAACTTTGCATCTTTTGGCTTCAATATTATGAATATGTGTATCACTACGATCAAGATTCAACAAAAATAGACCACTCATCAAGGGTGCATGACCATAAAAGATATTACTCATATAAATAGAACATCCATCATTCTCTGATTTAAATGAATAACCGACTCGCATCAAACAAGATCTAGATATAATGTTTATGCTCAATGCTGACACCAAATAACAATTATTCAGGTCTAAAACTAATCCCGAAGGTAGATGTAGAGGTAGCGTGCCGACGGCGACTACATCGACCATGGAACCATTACCGACGCGCATCATCACCTCGTCCTTGGCCAATCTTTGTTTAATCTGTAGCCCCTGTTTCAAATACCCAGGCGCTACACGAGCATTTAGTAAGGTACACATCAATAACATGTATATCAAATATACCTTTCACTTTGCCATCCTTCTTATCCGCCAAATACTTGGGGCAGTTCCGCTTCCAGTGACCAGTCCCTTTGCAGTAGAAGCACTTTCGATTTCGAGCTTAGGTCCGACTTGGTCTTCTTTCCGGAGTAACAACTTGCTTGCTATTCTTCTTGAAGTTCCCCTTCTTCCCTTTGCCCTTTTTCTTGAAACTAGTGGTCTTGTTAACCATCACCACTTGATGCTCCTTCTTGATTTCTACCTCCGCAGCCTTAAGCATTGCGAAGAGCTCGGCAATAGTCTTTTCCATCCCTTGCATGTTATAGTTCATCACGAAGCCTTTACAGCTTGGTGGCAGTGATTGAAGAACCCTATCAATGACACTATCATCTGGAAGATTAACTCCCAGCTGAGTCAAGTGGTTATGGTACCCAGACATTTTGAGTATATGTTCACTGACAAAACTGTTCTCCTCCATCTTGCAGCTATAGAACTTGTTGGAGACTTCATATCTCTCAACTCGGGCATTTGCTTGAAATATTAACTTCAACTCCTGGAACATCTCATATGCTCCATGACGTTCAAAATGTCTTTGAAGTCCCGATTCTAAGCCGTAAAGCATGGCACACTGAACTATCGAGTAGTCATCAGCTTTAGTCTGCCAGACATTCATAACGTCCGGAGTTGCTCCTGCAGCGGGCCTTGCACCTAGCGGTGCTTCCAGGACGTAATTCTTCTGTGCAACAATGAGGATAATCCTCAAGTTACGGACCCAGTCCGTGTAGTTGCTACCATCATATTTCAACTTAGCTTTCTCTAGGAACGCATTAAAATTCAAGGGAATGGTAGCACGGGCCATTGATCTACAACAACATAGATATGCAAAAACTATCAGGACTAAGTTCATGATAAATTAAAGTTCATTTAATCATATTACTTAAGAACTCCCACTTAGATAGACATCCCTCTAGTCATCTAAATGATCACGTGATCCATATCAACTAAACCATGTCCGATCATCATGTGAGATGGAGTAGTTTTCAATGGTGAACATCTCTATGTTGATCATATCTACTATATGATTCGGTTTGACCTTTCGGTCTCAGTGTTCCAAGGCCATATCTGCATATGCTAGGCTCATCAAGTTTAACCCGAGTATTCCGCACATGCGAAACTGGCTTGCACCCGTTGTATGTGAATGTAGAGCTTATCACACCCGATCATCACGTGGTGTCCTGGCACGATTTAATCAGAAAGCAACGGTGCATACTCAGGGAGAACACTTATACCTTGAAATTCAGTGAGGGATCATCTTATAATGCTACCGCCATACTAAGCAAAACAAGATGCATAAAAGATAAACATCACATGCAATCAAAATATGTGACATGATATGGCCATCATCATCTTGTGCCTTTGATCTCCATCTCCAAAGCACCGTCATGATCTCCATTGTCATCGGCTTGACACCTTGATCTCCATCGTAGCGTCGTTGTCATCACACCAACTATTGCTTCTATGACTATCGCTACCGCATAGTGATAAAGTAAAGCAATTACATGGCGATTGCATTTCATACAATAAAGCGACAACCATAAGGCTCCTGCCAGTTGCCGATAACTTTTACAAAACATGATCATCTCATACAATAAATTATATTGCATCATGTCTTGACCATATCACATCACAACATGCCCTGCAAAAACAAGTTAGACGTCCTCTACTTTGTTTTTGCAAGTTTTACGTGGCTGCTACGGGCTTCTAGCAAGAACCGTTCTTACCTATGCATCAAAACCACAACGTTTTTTTGTCAAGTGTGATGTTTTAACCTTCAACAAAGACCGGCCATAGTCAAATTCGATTCAACTAAAGTTGGAGAAACTGACACCCGCCAGCCACCTGTGTGCAAAAGCACGTCGGTAGAACCGGTCTCATGAACGTGGTCATGTAATGTTGGTCTGGGCCGCTTTATCCAACAATACCGCCGAATCAAAATAAGACGTTGGTGGTAAGCAGTATGACTATTATCGCCCACAACTCTTTGTGTTCTACTCGTGCATATCATCTATGCATAGACCTGGCTCTGATACCATTGTTGGGAACGTAGCATGCAATTTCAGAAAATTTCCACGCTCACGCAAGATCTATCTAGGAGATGCATAGTAATGAGAGGGGGAGAGTGTGTCCACGTACCCTCGTAGACCGAAAGAGAAAGTGTTAGGTTAACATGGTTGATGTAGTCGAACGTCTTCACGATCCAACCGATCTAGTACCGAACGTACGGCACCTCCGAGTTCAGCACACGTTCAGCTCGATGACGTCCCTCGAACTCTTGATCCAGCAGAGGGTCGAGGGAGAGTTCCGTCAGCACGACGGCATGGTGATGGTGATGGTGATATGATACGCACAGGGCTTCACCTAAGCACTACGACACTATGATCGGAGGAGTAAACTGTGGAGGGGGGCACCGCACATGGCTAAGAGAATAATTTATGTGCTATGGGGTGCCCCTGGCCCCGTATATAAAGGAGGGGAGGAGGAGGCGGCCGATCAGGAGGGGCGCGCCATGGGAGGGAGTCCTACTAGGACTCCACTCCTAGTAGGATTCTCCCCCCCCCCCTTTTCCTTTCTTACCGGAGGGGAAAAGGAAGGAGAGGGAGAGGGAGAGGGAAAGGGGGGCGCCGCACCCTCCCCTAGTCCAATTAGGACTGCCATGGGGGGGCGGCCACCCCTTGCGGCCCTCCTCTCTCTCCACTAAGGCCCATGTAGGCCCAATACTTCCCCGGGGGGTTCCGGTAACCCCTCGGTACTCTCGTAAAATACCCGAACCACTCGAAACCATTCCGATGTCCGAATACTACCTTCCAATATATCAATCTTTACCTCTCGACCATTTCGAGGCTCCTCGTCATGTCCGTGATCTCATCTGAGACTCCGAACAAACTTCGGTCACCAAAACACATAACTCATAATACAAACTGTCATTGAACGTTACGCGTGCAGACCCTATGGGTTCGAGAACTATGTAGACATGACCGAGACACATCTCCGGCCAATAACCAATAGCGGAACCTGGATACTCATATTGGTTCCTACATATTCTACGAAGATCTTTATCGGTCAAACCGCAATAACAACATACACTATTCCCTTTGTCATCAGTATGTTACTTGCCCGAGATTCGATCGTCAGTATCATCATACCTAGTTCAATCTCATTACCGGCAAATCTCTTTACTCGTTCCGTCATGCATCATCCCGTAACTAACTGTAAGGGCATATTTATCCTTAGTAGTTTTGGTGATTGATGACAATGCTTTTAACGGACTAATCGTAATGCGATGAGCATTTTAGATATACCATGTCTAAGAACAAGACGATTTGGTTCCCCTCAGAGCTTATTGAAGACGACATTTCTCTACGTTTATTTTCGGTGGACTTGAGTCGTAGGAAAGTCGTACTATTAAGAGGGGGTCCGCTTTGGAAAGGTTTGGGTGGAATCATCACGTACATGTCTAATCCTTTTGCACCACCTTTCCTTTGGCTCTTTGGAGCATCCTCTGTCTCTCCTTGTCTATGCAAAATGAAGGACTCCTAGTGTTGCTGAACTGGAGCATGCGGTAGTACTGCTCTTCAGGGCGGTAGTATCGCAGGCCCTTTCGGTAGTACCGGCCTCTGGCGCGGTAGTAGCGCAAGTGCTCACGGTAGTACTGCACCTTGGGAGCGGTAGTACCATGGCCTCAGGCCAGGCGCTACTGCTAGTGCGGTAGTAGGGGCGGATGTAATTTTTTACATCCGCGCCCTACACGGTAGTACTGCTCCATGGGTGCGGTAGTACCGTGCGCTCTGGCCAGGCTCAGCAGCATGAGCGGTAGTAGGGGCGGATGTAATTTTTTACATCCGCACCCTACGCGGTAGTACCGCTCTAGGTTTGCGGTAGTACCGTGTCGGATTTTTGCATGGATCAAAACTCAGCAGAAGTTGTCAAGGTTGTATTTTTATATGTCCGTGCCTTCCCAGCCTAGTCCATTCTTGCCTTGCGGTAGTACCGCAAGGGGGCGCGGTAGTACCGCGCTAGCGGTTCTACCGCTCCTTGCCTTAGCGCTTCAAGACTGGTCTTAGGCCCGGCCGTGGCAACGGTAGTACCACGGTTCACCGTGGTAGTGCCGTGAGTCCTTGCGGTAGTACCGCTTGTTTGGTGCGGTAGTACCGCAGGTCGCGGGCTGGTTAAGTGGATAATGGTTGGATTTGTTCTTTCACTATATAAGGGGTGTCTTCTTCTCCGAGTTGACTAGCTCTTCCATCCCCAAGCTCCATTGTTGCTCTAAGCTCCATTTTCGCCCGATCTCTCTCCCTAGCCAATCAAACTAATTGATTCTTTAGGGATTGGTTGAGAAGGCCCCGATCCACACTTCCACCAAGAGAAATTTGATTCCCCCCACTAATCCTTTGCGGATCTTATTACTCTTGGGTGTTTGAGCACCCTAGACGGCTGAGGTCACCGCGGAGCCATATTCCATTGTGGTGAAGCTTCGTGGTGTCGTTGGGAGCCTCCAATTAAGTTGTGGAGATTGCCCCAACCTTGTTTGTAAAGGTCCGGTCGCCGCCTCCAAGGGCACCAATAGTGGAATCACGGCATCTCGCATGGTGTGAGGGCGTGAGGAGAATACGGTGACCCTAGTGGCTTCTTGGGGAGCATTGTGCCTCCACACCGCTCCAACGGAGACGTACTTTCCCTCAAAAGGAAGGAACTTTGGTAACACATCCTCGTCTTCACCGGATCCACTCTTGGTTATCTCGTGCCTTTACTTGTGCAAGCTTATTTGTGTTATATCCCTTGCTTGCTTGTGTGCTTGTTGTTGTTGCATCATATAGGTTGCTCACCTAGTTGCATATCTAGACAACTTACTTTGATGCAAAGTTTAAATTGGTAAAGAAAAGCTAAAAATTGTTAGTTGCCTTTTCACCCCCCCCCTCTAGTCAACTATATCGATCCTTTCAATTGGTATCAGAGCCTCGTCTCTTTTCTAAGGACTTTGCCGTCCGAAGAGTATGGTTGACACCGTAGACGGTGGGGAGGAGCACTCCGGTGTAAATCCGTTCTCGTCTACGGTCGATGGGGGAACCGCGATCTCTCGTGAGGAATTCAATGTGGCTTTGGACACATTGAAAACTTCCATGACGACCGAGGTTGAAAGCATGTTTAACAAATTCTTAGAAGGGCTTAAATTATCCACCGCACCGATGAAAGTGGGTGATCCCACTAACAAGGTGACGGATGCTAACTCTGACATGGGGGAAGCTACTAGTGAAAAGGCTCCTTCATCAAGTGGTAAAAATTGCAACGACATCTTTGCCCATGTGGAACCTCCGCTTACTTATGGTGGACCAATTCCTTCCACTCATTTGAATCATGCCAGTCCTCCCCCTAAGATTGTGAAAAATGAGGACCTTGCGTTTATCGCTTTAAGCGTCATTTAAACCATGTTAATACTAATTAACCTTTGGAGAATCATTGAAGAAGGTTTTCATCCGCATGACCGAAGCAACTTCACCCCTAGAGAAGCCGCGGATAATCAATTCAATGAGAATGCTCTCTTCATCATCCAAGATGCAATTCCACCCGAAGATCTTGCTCATCTCTGGCCCTTCACCGTGGCCAAGGATGCATGGCACCATGTTGTTTCCCTCTACAGGGGAAGCGCTAGCATTCAATGCTCCAACTATTAAGTGGTGCAAGATGAAGCCGATGAGTTTGCAATGAAAGAAGATGAAGAACCTCGTGAGCTTTATCGGAGATTAACCACTCTCGCGGTCTCACTCTGAGATCATGGGAGCAAGGATACAGATGACAATTGGATCAAGTGCAAATTCCTCAAGGCCATGTCCTCCGTCATTCATCAAAGGCCGGATTTCCACACCTTCTCCTCAAGTGAAGTGTTGGATGAGTTTGTGGCTATGAGTATCTTGGACAAGACCGCCGACAATGCGGTGTTACATTCTCAAAGAGCAAAGAAGCCCAATCTTGCCTTGAAGGCCAAGTTTAGTGTGGAAGAAGAGGACGAAGAGGAAGAAGAGGAGAGCAATCCCGAAGATACAAAGTATGCTTATCATGAACACATGGCTCTTGCTTCAAGGCAATTTTGGAGCAAGAAGAACACAAGGCCAACTTCAACAAGAACAACTCAAGTGGCGCGAAGGGCAAGCAACGAGTGAGGACTTGCTATAATTGTGGCAATGTGAGCCACTTTGTTGCGGAATACCCTTATGAGAAGAGGGAAGACAATGGTGGCAAGCTCATCCGAAAAGACAAGGCCAAGTCCTTCCCCAACAAGAGAAACTTCACCAAGAAGACTCCTACCAAGGGGTTGGTGGCACAAGAAGAGTACAATGAGGATGATGATGATGGTGAAGATGGTGAGTCGGTTGCCATGGCCTCCATTGCCATTGCGACAACTTCACGGGTGTCTATCTTCGACTCACCCAATGAGAACATCACCGCCAAGTGCCTCATGGCTAAAGACACCAACAAGGTAACCCCCAACATCAAAACTTCCATCATTAATAATCCTTCTTTGACGGATTGCATTGATGAACATGAGGGGTCTAATGTGGAGGAGAATGAATTTGAGTCTTTTATGAGTAAACTCAAGGGTAAATCCAAGAAGCACTTCGTTGCATTCTTGGAACAACTTGGTGAAGCCAATGACATGATCGAGGCTCACGAAGATACCATCTCTAAGATGGAGGGGCATAGTCGTGACTATGCCGATGAGATTTCAAATCTTTCCAATGATCTTGAGGAAGAGCAAGGTCTTAGTTTGGCTCTTGAGGAGTCATACAACGATGTCCACACTAAATTAAAGAAAGATTTTGATCATGCTCTTGTTGTATCTCGTGTGCTAAACTCCGAGAAAGCCAAGCTTGGGGTTGATCTTGCTAGACTCAAAGAGGAGTTTGATTTACTTGACAAGGCTCACAAGGCCTTGAAGGGTGCTCATGCTAGCCTCAAAGAGTCTCATGATCAACTCCAAGTAAAACTAACCAAGGAGAAAGCCACTTTTCCTCATATGGTCTTAATTGATAATGCAAATGCTACTAACCCGTGTTGTGAGCATGTGCATCTTGTTGAGGAGAATGCAAAGTTGAAGGAGAAACTTGAGAAAGGCCTTGTGTCATGCATACAAGGTGAGAAGAACCTCAACGACCTTTTGAGCAATCAAAAGGAAGTTGTGGCCAAGGAAGGGATTGGGTTCACACCCAAATCCAAGAACAAGAAGAAGAATGACAAGGCCAAACGACCCCCTCCTCTCAAGCAAACCTTTGTGAAGGAGGGAGAGGGTGCCTATAAGGAGAAGAAGAAGAACAATGTGAAGGGTGGTGATGCCAAGAAGGGCAATGCTACCCTTCCCAACAAAGCCGGCGACTTTAACCCTTCTTATGTGTTATGTCATGCTAGTGATGGACATGTTTATGCCAAATTTGTTGGTTCTCCTTATGAGCACATTGAGTGGTCTATTTGGGTTCCTAAGACCCTTGTTACTAACATCAAAGGACCCATTACAAAATGGGCACCTAAAACCAAGCATTGATCTCTTGTAGGGGTTTGCTTCCGGTGGAGGATCATGGTTGCTCGATAGTGGAGCCACAAATCATTTGACCAAGCAAGGACTTGGTGGTGGACGTGCACAAGATTTCATCTATGCCCACCAATGTCGAGTGGGGTGATGCCTCGTATTCTAAGGTATTGGGACTCGGCAAGGTTGTCATTTCTCATGATCTCACGATCGAGAAGGTCATGCTTGTTGAGTCCCTTGCATACAATTTACTTTCCATTCGTCAACTTGCACACAGGGCTTCGCCACTTTCTTATATATTGATATCGTGGCCCTCTCGTGGAGCAAGACTCTTAAAGTAGCCTTTGTTGGGCATGTCGAGAACGGCCTCTATGTGATTAACTTTTTGGAGCGACCCACTAAGACCGCGACATGCCTAATGGCTAAAGTTGACGTGGGATGGCTTTGGCATCACCGTTTAGCCCATGTCAATATGAGATCTTTGCAAAGTCTTCTCAAGGGGGACCATGCCCGTGGACTAACAAATGTTATTTTTGCTAAAGATCGTGCTTGCAGTGCTTTTATCGAAGGAAAGCTACATGAAAAGGCTCACCCTCCCACGACTATCATTTACTCGAAGAGGCCTTTGGAGCTCCTTCACTTGGATCTCTTTGGGCCTCCATCCTTTGATAGTCTTGGGGGTAGAAAGTATTGCTTGGTGATTGTGGATGATTATTCAAGATACACTTGGGTATATTTCTTCAAGAGGAAGAGCGAGACCCAACAAACTGTCATTGACTTTGCAAATGAAGCCGAACGTCAACACAATGCAAAGATCTTGACAATAAGAAGTGACAACGGAACCGAGTTCAAGAACTACACCTTGGATGAGTTTCTTAGTGATGAGGGATCAAGCATCAATATTCCCCACCGTACACCCCTCAACAAAATGGTGTAGCGGAGAGGAAGAACCGGGCGTTGATGGATGCGGCAAGGACCATGATGGCGGAGTTCAAGTCTCCTTACAATTTTTGGGCCAAAGCCATCAACACTGCTTGTCATGCATCCAATCGGCTCTACCTCCGCAAGGGCTTGAACAAGACTCCATATGAGATACTCACCGGTAACAAGCCCAACCTCAAGTACTTCCGGGTGTTCGGGTGTAAGTGTTTCATTCTCAAGAAAGGTGTTTGTTTGTCTAAATTTGAGGCTAGAGCTCAAGAGGGCATATTTGTTGGTTATGCTACAAACTCTCATGTTTACTGTGTCCTCAATAAGTCCACGAGACTTATTGAGGAGACATGTAGTGTGGAGTTTGATGAGAATAACGGCTCCCAAGTGGAGCAAAGTGGTACTTGTGATGTAGGTGATGAAATTTCTCCTCAAGCCATAATAAGAATGGGTGTTGGCTTTATCCTACCCATTGAGGAACCCCTTGTGGCTGAAGGAGAAGGACAATATTCCACTCAAGTGGAACCATCACCAACTCAAGACCCACACGCTTCCAAAGAACAAAGTGAAGGCCCTCAACCAAATGAACAAGATCAAGGGCAAGATCAACCTCAAGATGGTGATGAATCACCAAGTGATGCTCAAGATCAAGTTCTCTCCTCCGAGCTAGTTCAAGATCAAGAACAAGCTCAAGATGACGCTCAAGATGATCAAGTTTCCGCTCCTCAACTAACTCCTAAGGAGGAATTGGAGCGTCGTGCCGCTAAGATTGCATCCAAGCTATCCACCAAAGATCATCTCATGAAAAATGTGCTTGGAAGCTTAAGAAAGGGGGTAAGCACTCGTAGACAATTAGCAAACTATTGTGAACATCACGCGTTTGTCTCTTGTGTTGAACCCCAAAAGGTCTATGAGGCGCTCGAGGATCCGGATTGGCTTAATGCCATGCATGAAGAACTCAACAACTTCGAGAACAACAAGGTGTGGAGATTGGTGCAGGCCAACGGGGAACCATAATGTCATTGGAACCAAGTGGATATTCAAGACCAAGCAACATGCTCATGGAATTATCATTTGCAACAAGGCTCGTTTGGTAGCACAAGGCTACTCCCAGGTCGAGGGTATCGACTACGGTGAAACCTTTGCTCCCGTTGCTCGCCTTGAATCCATTCGCATGTTGATTGCTTATGCTTCTCATCATAAATTTAAGTTGCAACAAATGGATGTGAAGAGTGCTTTTCTTAATGGTCCTATTAATGAGTTGGTGTATGTCAATCAACCCCCCGGGTTCGAGGATCCCTATTTTCCTGATCATGTGTACCAACTCGATAAGGCACTCTATGGCCTTAAGCAAGCCCCACGTGCGTGGTATGACCACCTTACCGAGTTGTTGCAAGATCGCGGTTTTGAAATTGGGAAAATCGACCCCACTCTTTTTACTAAGAAGGTCAAAAGGGAGTTGTTTGTGTGCCAACTATATGTTGATGATATTATCTTTGGTTACCCTAACAAAGCTTTCAATGAGGAATTTGTCGCTCTCATGACCTCCAAGATCAAGATGTCCATGATGGGAGAGTTGAAGTTCTTTCTCAGGTTCGAGGTCAAGCAAAGAAGAGAAGGAATCTTCATCAACCAAGCCAAATACACTCAAGACATGCTCAAGAGATTCAAGCTAAGTGATGTCAAGCCGGCTTCCACTCAAATGCCCGTCAAATGCCAACTTGACATAGATCCCAATGGTAAAGTGGTGGATCAAAAGGTATATCGCTCCATGATTGGCTCATTGCTTTACCTTTGTGCATCTAGACCGGATATCATGTTGAGTGTGGGAATTTGTGCACGGTTTCAAGCCGCACATAAGGAAAGCCACTTTGTGGCGGTCAAGTGAATCTTTTGATATTTGGCTCATACCCCAAACTATGGCTTATGGTATCCAAGAGGATCTAACTTCAACCTTGTGGGCTATTCGGGACTCCGATTGGGCGGGAGACAAAGTGGATAGGAAGTCCACTTCCGGAGGGTGCCAATTTCTTGGTTGCTCTTTGGTGAGTTGGTCTTCCAAGAAGCAAAGTTGTGTGTCTCTCGTCCAATCAAGCGTAGTATGTGGCCGCCGGTAGTTGTTGTGCACAACTTCTATGGATGAGGCAAACTTTAAAGGATTATGGTGTCATTTGTGACAAAGTGCCTCTCTGGTATGATAATGAAAGTGACATCAAGATTTCTCTCAACCCGGTTCAACACTTCAAGACGAAGCATATTGAGATTCGGTATCACTTCATCCGGGATCACATTAGGCGAGGGGAGATCAAGCTCAACTATGTCAACACTCATGATAACCTTGTAGATATTTTCACGAAGCCCTTGGATGAAGCAAGATTTTGCAAGTTAAGGCATGAGCTAAATATCATTGATTCGAGCAATGTTGCTTGAAAACTTGCACACCCCACCATACTCAACTTGTTATCTTGTTTAGGTGTAGGCATGGACATAGGGGGAGTGTTGTTCTCTCAATGAACTCTCCCTCCCCCCATTATGCATAAATTGATCAACTCTTTCACATTAGCCATTGTTGATGGTACTTGTGCTTCAAAAAAGAGTTTTGGTCATGGGCCCAAGGATAATTCTTCGTGGTGCCATACCAATTGACTCAAACATAGGTGGCTCCGGCCACCGCCCTCTCTTTGGAGAGGTTGTGTTGCGTGTTTAGTCCTTGTTGTCTCTTGCCTTTCTTTCTTCGTGCCGAGCTCGCGTGTGTTGTCTCATGGGTTAGCTCTTTAGTGTGTCCGTACGCTTGAAGGTTGCATTGTAAAGGCCACTTTCTTCTCAGTTTTTCGAAACTTGCATTTTTCTTGGGTCCATGGTACTACTGTGGTTCACCATGGTACTACCCGGGAGCTGCGCATGGTACTACCGCACCCGGCACGACAGTAATTTTTTACCGCCGCTGGAGGAGCAGTACTACCGCCCACGGTGTGGTACTTCCACCCGGGCGGTACTACCATGATGACGCACGGTACTACCGTGCTGACGCGAGCGCGTGGAGGTTAAGAGCGGGCAGGGGGAGTTCCAACTCCCCCATACCCATTCAACTTGTTTTCCCCACGTCGTCTCTCTCTCTCTCTCCTGCCCAAGAACGGCGCCGGAGAACCTCGCCGGATCTCCGTCTCCGGACGCTCTCCTTGCATTCCGTCCGGTGGGATCGTTCCCCACCACTTCCTCTTGCCATGGAACAAGGTTTCTCCCCAAGTCCCTCTCTCTTCGGTTCGTTCTTTCGTTTCTAGGTTTTTGGGGAGATGCATGTTGTTCTTGAGATTTTAGGCCAAATCTTTGCAAGAGTAGGATGTAGGAGAGTAGTAATGCGTAGAGATGGTACTTGGTATGTTGCCCCGTGGTACATTTGATCAACCGTAGTACCGCTGCGTTGTCACGGTTGTGCTCAGATCCATTTGTGGTTCGGATTTGACCCCGTGCGGTACTACCGCACCTCCCGTGCGGTACTACCGCTTGTCCGGTACTACCGCTCCTCAGGAGTTGTACTACCGCGTGAGGCGTGGCACTAAATTTTTACTTCTGCTCTAAGGCGCGGTACAACCGTGCCATCCTGGCGCGGTACTACCGTGACTAGGAGCAGCACTAAAATTTTAGTTCCGCGCATCCATGCGGTACTACCGTTGCTATCAAATCTCCCAAGTGGCAATTACCCAATGCTAGTTCTACTTGTTTCACCAGTTTTGCTGTGGTCTTTGCATTGATCCTTCTCGCTTCTTTTGCGTGTTCTTGTGTTGTGTGTCATAGGTGGTGGCTCCGATTCCAATGTCCGTTGATACGTCTCCAACGTATCTATAATTTGTTATTGTTCCATGATATTATATTATCTATTTTGGATGTTTAATGGGCTTTATTATACACTTTTTTATTATTTTTGGGACAAACCTACTAACCCAAGGCCCAGTGCAAATTGTTGTTTTTTGCCTATTTCAGTGCTTCGCAGAAAAGGAATATCAAACGGAATCCAAACGGAATGAAACCTTCGGGAGAGTGATTTTTGGAACAAACATGATCCAGAGGACTTGGAGTGGACGTCAAGAAAGAAGCAAGGAGGCCACGAGGCAGGGAGGCGCACCTGCCCCCTGGGCGTGCCCCCCACCCTCGTGGGCCCCTCGTAGCTCCACTGACCTACTTCTTCCTCCTATATATACCCTATACCCCGAAAACATCCAGGAGCACCACGTAACCTTATTTCCACCACCGCAACCTTCTATACACGTGCGATCCCATCTTGGGGCCTTTTCCGGCGCTCCGCCGGAGGGGGAATCGATCATGGAGGGCTTCTACATCAACACTATAGCCTCTCCAATGATGTGTGAGTAGTTTACCTCAGACCTTCGGGTCCATAGTTATTAGCTAGATGGCTTCTTCTCTCTCTTTGGATCTCAATACAAAGTTCTCCTCGATCTTCTTGGAGATCTATTTGATGTAACTCTTTTTTGCGGTGTGTTTGTCGAGATCCGATGAATTGTGGGTTTATGATCAAGATTATCTATGAACAATATTTGAATCTCCTCTGAATTCTTTTATGTATGATTTGTTATCTTTGCAAGTCTCTTCGAATTATCAGTTTGGTTTGGCCTACTAGATTGATCTTTCTTGCAATGGGAGAAGTGCTTAGTTTTGGGTTCAATCATGCGGTGCTCGATTCCAGTGACAGAAGGGGAAACGACACATATTGTATTGTTGCCATCGAGGATAAAAAGATGGGGTTTATATCATATTTCTTGAGTTTATCCCTCTACATCATGTCATCTTGCCTAGTGCGTTACTCTGTTCTTATGAACTTAATACTCTAGATGCATGTTGGATAGTGGTCGATGTGTGGAGTAATAGTAGTAGATGCAGAATCGTTTCAGTCTACTTGTCGCGGACGTGATGCCTATATACATGATCACGCCTAGATATTCTCATAATTATGCACTTTTCTATCAGCTCGACAAGAATTGCTCACCCACCGTAATACTTATGCTATCTTGAGAGAAGCCAGTAGTGAAACCTATGGCCCCCGGTCTATTTTCCATCATATTAATCTCCCGACAACGAGCTATTTCTGTCACCGTTTATTTTGCAATCTGTACTTTCAATCTTTATCATAAAAATACCAAAATACTATCTTGTCATCTCTATCAGATCTCACTTTTGCAAGTGCCCATGAAGGGATTGACAACCCCTTTATCGTGTTGGTTGCAAGGTTCTTATTTGTTTGTGTAGGTACGAGGGACTTGCGTGTGGCCTCCTACTAGAATGATACCTTGGTTCTCAAAAAATGAGGGAAATACTTACGCTACTTTGCTGCATCACCCTTTCCTCTTTAAAGAAAAACCAACGCATGCCCAGTTTTTTGCCTCGGTCCACTTCCATACTGATGAGGAATGGTCCATGACCTGGATGACCAATGGACAACAGATGACTGCTAAGTGGAAGGAGTTCATGGCTTTGCTATAGGTGCCTGATGAGGGGCTCAACACACCCGTTGGTGTTCGCCCGCATGCCAACCCCGAGTCCGCTAACAAAAACAAGCTCCAACAGTATCTTGTTGAGAAGAAGCTTCCCAATGACAAGAAGACGTGGGTGTTGAACCCATTCCTTGACATCATGCACCGGATCTTCCGCAACTCCCTCTTTCCACGCATTGGTGACAAGGAGAAGGTGCATGCCTATCTCGTGGATATGATGCTCATTTGTGAGGAGGCGCGTCGTTCTCAGACGCAACCACTTGATGTCTCACATATCATGTGGTGCGAGCTTCGGTTTGCGGTGTTCAACCGTAAGGTACCCATCTATGGACCTTACGTGTTTCTGTTGATCACGAAGACTTGGGAGAAGCTCTATCCCGATGATGAGTTTCTTGCCCCTGACTGGACTCGTCATGAGCCCGTCAAACACTGAATCAAGCCCCAGTGGGCCAACACCACTACCCGTCTTTGGCGAGGCAAGAATCGCTCAGATGGATGTGGATGAGGATGAGATCGAGGAGGAGGACGCTGATGAGGACAGCTCTGCTAGCTAGTCACCTTCATATTCTGAGCCTTCTTGGGATAAGAAGCTGAAGAACAAGATGAAGGCTCTGTTCTACATGCAAGCCAAGGGGCAGTACAGGTCTCATGTTGCTCAGAAGGAGAGTAGCCGGCACGACAAGAGGATCTTGAGGACATTTGGCGAGGAGGTATCCAGCGGGTCCGAGAAGCACATCACCCCAGAGGCAGCTTGGATGACTAAGCAGGGCTACAAGTGGACTGATTTTGTGGATGAGCAGGAGGAGACCATTCCCACTACCGAGACCGACGAGGAGCGTGATGAGTGATCATCTCAGCCTGAGCTACCACATGTGTCGTAGGTGTCCTCTCTGCCTTTTTGGTGTTTCGATGCAAAAGGGGGGAGTACAAGCCGAGGGATGAAGCTAACCTTGACGGAAAATGGTGGCCACTCCCGTTTTTGCCCTGCATAAGCAGTGGAAAGGCATGATAAGTACAGCAACCTTAAAATCAAACAAATATAGCAAAGGTAAACAACACCATCTCCAAATGATAGCTTGAATGTGTTGGTTTCAGCATGTTGTTAAAGCAGATACAAAATGGAAGGCAATGTTACAGACAGCAAGCTTAACAGCCATCAAATATTGCAATTCAAACTGGTATTGTTTAAAATGAATAGAACATAGGTAATGCTTAAACATCACACTGGATAAATGTGTAAAACTGAAATAAAGGGCATGTGTTAACTACACCAGGAATAACTGGAACCAAATATAATCGTTCAAACTGGTATTGATGTAGTCGAGCGGCACAGCCCGATTCTTGCACATAATGAACAACACATTGTGAATGACTGAAATAGACAAGGCATAAATGACCAAGATAACAACCAAATATAGCCATTGAAAAGCTGGATGTAGTCTCATCAAGAACCAACCTAACAAGCAAATACAGATAAACGGGCATATGCTTGAAAATCGACAAATGCTCACTGCAACCAACCTAACAAACAGACATGTATAAACAAGGCATCTGGCGATAATCGGAAAAATGCTAAAAAAACAGCCTAACAACCAAATACAGATAAACAAGGCATCTGCTTGATAACTGGACAAATGCTCAGTGCAACCAAACTAAGAACCAAATACATATAAACAAGGCATCTACTCGATGACTGGAAAAATGCTACTACAACAAAGGGTACGAGTTGGCAAGCTAGAGAAGGTAAGATTTGCTGATAGAATGTCGCCTCACATTTCATGGACGGGATCCTTCCAGTTGGAAGAGCGCAGACCCATGGTGTGCTCTCTGATGTCACAGATGGGTTGTTTCACCTTGGAAGAACCTTCGTGGGGGCCCTCCTCATGGTCATGGTCATGCTCGATGAGATCTTACTTGGAAATAGAGGATCCCAAGCCGCCGCCGTAGAATGTGTCCTTCAGAAATGACAAAATGGGCTTGATGGCGTATAAAGCTCGCAAATCCTTGACCGCTTGGCGAAGGAGATCAACGGCAGGGCCGTCGAAGAGATCAACGGCGGTTGAACCAGAGGGGTTGGGGATGGACCACTTAACCTGTGACATGGCCCGCGTGAAGCCGTCGCTGTGGACGAGCTTGATGTCGTAGCCAGCTTTCCCGAGATACAGTAATATGCTAGCCCGCTGACAAGAAGCCATCGGCATGGCAACATAGTCAACGTCTTCACCGGCTTCCGCGGCGACGTGTTGCTTCGGGATCGACAGGTCGGGGCAAACGGCGACCACCTTGCCAACGTCCGCCGGAGAGGCCATGATAAACCTCTTCTGGCCGAACGCTCGTTGGGTGATACGTCTCCAACGTATCTATAATTTTTTATTGTTCCATGCTATTATATTATCTGTTTTGGATGTTTTATGGGCTTTATTATACACTTGTATATTATTTTTGGGACTAACCTACTAACCAAAGGCCCAGTGCAAATTGCTATTTTTTGCCTATTTCAGTGTTTCGCAGAAAAGGAATATCAAACGGAATCCAAACGGAATGAAACCTTCGGGAGAGTTATTTTTGGAACAAACATGATCCAGCCGTCCAGGAGACTTGGAGTGGACATCAAGGAAGCAACGAGGCGGCTACGAGGCAGGGAGGCGTGCCCAGGGGGTAGGCGCGCCCCCACCCTCGTGGGCCCCTCGTGGCTCCACCGACCAACTTCTTTCGCCTATATATACTCATATACCTCGAAAACATCCGAGAGCACCACGAAACCCTATTTCCACCGCCGCAACCTTCTGTAGTCGTGAGATCCCATCTTGGGGCCTTTTCCAGCGCTCCACCATAGGGGGAATCGATCATGGAGTGCTTCTACATCAACACCATAGCCTCTCCGATGATGTGTGAGTAGTTTACCACAGACCTTCGGGTCCATAGTTATTAGCTAGATGGCTTCTTCTCTCTCTTTGGATCTCAATACAAAGTTCTCCTCGATTCTCTTGGAGATCTATTCGATGTAATTCTTTTTGCGGTGTGTTTGTCGAGATCCGATGAACTGTGGGTTTATGATCAAGATTATCTATGAACAATTTTTGGTTCTTCTCTGAATTCTTATATGTATGATTTGATATCTTTGCAAGTCTCTTCGAATTATCAGTTTGGTTTGGCCTACTAGATTGATCTTTCTTGCAATGGGAGAAGTGCTTAGCTCTGGGTTCAATCTTGCGGTGTCCTTTCCCAGTGATAGCAGGGGCAGCAAGGCACGTATTGTATTGTTGCCATCGAGGATAAAAAGATGGGGTTTATATCATATTGCTTGAGTTTATCCCTCTACATCATGTCATCTTGCCTAATGCGTTACTCTGTTCTTATGAACTTAATACTCTAGATGCATGTTGGATAGCGGTCGATGTGTGGAGTAATAGTAGTAGATGCAGAATCGTTTCGGTCTACTTGTGTCGGACGTGATACCTATATACATGATCATGCCTAGATATTCTCATAATTATGCACTTTTTTATCAGCTCGACAGTAATTCGTTCACCCACCGTAATACTTATGCTATCTTGAGAGAAGCCACTAGTGAAACCTATGGCCCCGGGTCTATTTCCCATCATACTAATCTCCGACAACGAGCTATTTACATCACCGTTTATTTTGCAATCTTTACTTTCAATCTTTATAATAAAAATACCAAAATATTATCTTATCATCTCTATCGGATCTCACTTTTGCAAGTGGCCGTGAAGGGATTGACAACCCCTTTACCGTGTTGGTTGCAAGGTTCTTATTTGTTTGTGTAGGTACGAGGGACTTGCGTGTGGCCTCCTCTTTGGATTGATACCTTGGTTCTCAAAAAATGAGGGAAATACTTACGCTACTTTGCTGCATCACCCTTTCCTTTTCAAGGAAAAACCAACGCATGCTCAAGAGGTAGCAAGAAGGATTTTCTGCCGCCGTTGCCGGGGAGTCTACGCACAAGTCAAGACATACCAAGTACCTATCACAAACTCTTATCCCTCGCATTACATTATTTGCCATTTGCCTCTCGTTTCCTCTCCCCCACTTGACCCTTGCCGTTTTATTCGCCCTCTCTTTCTGTTCGCCTCTTTTTTGCTTGCTTCTTGTGTGCTTGTGTGTTGGATTGCTTGCTTGTCACGATGGCTCAAGATAATACCAAATTGTGTGACTTTTCCAATACCAACAACATTGATTTTCTTAGCACTCCAATTGCTCCTATTACTGATGCTGAATCTTGTGAAATTAATGCTGCCTTGTTGAATCTTGTCATGAAAAATCAATTCGCCGGCCTTCCTAGTGAAGATGCCGCTACTCATCTAAACAGCTTTGTTGATTTGTGTGACATGCAAAAGAAGAAAGATGTGGATAATGATATTGTTAAATTGAAGCTATTTCCTTTTTTGCTTAGAGATTGTGCTAAAACTTGGTTTTCGTCTTTGCCTAAAAATAGTATTGATTCATGGAATAAGTGCAAAGATGCTTTTATCTCTAAGTATTTTACTCCCGCTAAGATCATCTCTCTTAGAAACGATATTATGAATTTTAAGCAACTTGATCATGAACATGTTGCACAAGCTTTGGAGAGGATGAAATTAATGATACGTAATCGCCCTACACATGGTTTGAATTTATGGATGATTATACAAAAAAATTATGCCGGATTGAATTTCGCTTCTAGAAATCTTTTAGATTCGGCCGCGGGAGGCACTTTTATGGAAATCACTTTAGGAGAAGCTAATAAACTCCTAGATAATATTATGGTTAATTATTCTCAATGCCACACTGAAAGATCTACTAGTAAAGGGAGGCTTAAACTTGGAAAGTATCAATGTTGGCTATATCACATTGATCCCCAAAACGAACTCACCTGACACGGTCAATGATTTTCGGCCCATAACGCTCCTGAACTGCTGCCTAAAGATGATCACTAAAATACTTGCCAATCGCCTCCAGAAAATTATCCTCAACCTGGTGCATCAAAATCAATATGATTTCCTCCGTGGACGATCCATTCATGACTGCTTGGCCTGGGCCTTTGAATATATACACCAATGTCAAGCTTCAAAGAGAGAAATTGTCCTCCTGAAACTTGACTTTGCCAAAGCCTTCGATACAATTGAGCATTCTGCTATGCTGCTAATCATGAGGAAAATGGGCTTCCCTTCTAAATGGCTCACTTGGATGGAAAGCATCTTCTCTTCTGGCAAGTCCTCTGTGCTCCTAAATGGTGTGCCTGGTCGGCAATTCCCTTGCAAATGTGGTGTGCGTCAAGGAGATCCCATGTCTCCCCTCATTTTTGTCATTGCAGCCGACCTCTTGCAATCAGCCATTAATGAAGCGTTGGATCAAGGTTTACTAAGCCACCCCATCCCTCCCAAAGGCAATGCCAAGTATCCGGTGATCCAATACGCGGACGACACTATCATTGTCTTGCCTGCATGTCTTCGTCAAGTAGCTAACATGAAGCAAATCCTTGAAGACTACGCCACCTCCATTGGTCTAAAGATCAACTTTCGTAAATCAACTCTCGTGCCTATTAACACTCCGGTGGACATATGCAATGATATGGCTGCTCTTTTCGGTTGCACTCAGGCCAACATGTCGTTTACATACCTGGGTTTACTCCTAGGGACCACCCGCCCTTCGGTTCTTGACATGACACCTTTCGTGTGCAAAGCTGAAAGAAAGATCACCGCAGCCATGTCCCTCATGTCGCATGCTAGTAGGTTGGCCTTGATCAACTCGATCATTACATCGCTTGCTATTTATCCGATGGGCACCATGTGATTGCCGCCAAAAATCATTGGGCAACTAGATAAAATACGGTGACACTGTCTGTGGACCCAAAAAACTGCGGATGGCGTCAAACATAACTCACTAGCTGCCTGGCCCATGGTGTGTAGACCCAAACCTAGTGGTGGTCTCGGGGTTCTTGATTTGAAAGTTCAAAATGATGGTTTGCTTCTGAAGTTTCTGCACAAGTTTTATAACAGAATGGATATCCCTTGGGTGCAGCTAATCTAGGATACATACTATGTTGAATCAAACCCCCATGCTACGGATGCATGTGGTTCCTTCTGGTGGCGAGACCTGGTTCTCTTAATGCCAATATACCGCGGGATCACTAGTGTGCAAATAAAACAAGGCACATCTGCACTCTTTTGGAAGGATAACTGGAATAATGCGATCTACGCTGATAATGTAGCGACCCGACCCGAATGGATCAAGTCTCTGTGCTTTCGTGTCATCCCTGGATCGGTATGCTGACACACACAGTACTCGAAGGATTTATAACAGAGGTAAATCACATGTATAAAGTAACGTAAATACTATTACCTCAATCCAAAATATAGCGGAAGCTTAACAAGGTTGTGGATTCCCATCAACACCAACGGCAAAGTTGAGTATAGGAAATCGTAACCCTAACGTATCACTTACTGTCAGTCTCAAAAGTCTCGCAACATGAAAAGTTGCAGCCCGAAAACGGGTCAGCACATGGAATATGCTGGCAATGTAACACATAGAGAGTAATGAAGGAATATGCTATCCTACATGCATATATGGCTGGTGTAAAGCTCTATGGTTATAGTTTTTGCAAAAAGCCAATTTTTCCCTACTTCAAAGGAATACATTTATTTAACTATCATGGTGGTTGTTAAACATTGAGAATGGTTGACAGCATCCTCAATCCCAATTAAAAGTACTCATTAAAACCCCAACAATATTAATTAGAGTAACATGATGAGATCAACAGGATATCCAGGTACTAGATACTCAAAATTGTCCATAACCGGGGACACGGCTAATCATGATTAGTTTGTACACTCTGCAGAGGTTTCATGACTTTTCCCCACAAGACTCGATCGCCTCCGTTTTGGTTCTCGCACTACATGGTGTTTGAGAGACGGATGACCGAGACACAGTCTTCGTAAGCGCTTAGCACCTTACGATGGGTGGACCGTACACCTACATCCCCTACATCCGCTAGTCCACCACTATAAGAGTTCGCACGACTTACTCAACTATGCCAGAGCCCATAATGGCTTGTGGCTGCACACGGAAGTTTCTAGTTTGAATAATCTTATGATCCCTTAGAGCCTGGGTGGCGGTCCGAAGAAATACAGGCAAATCCTGTCTACCCAGGTGCCTTGACAGGCAAGTCCTGGAATAGCCAGGTGCCTCAATCCACCAGATGTGTGTTTAAGTTGCCACCTTAGATAAACCATTAATTATCAATCTCACATCTGTCATGGATATTCACTCAAACCCAATCCACGTCTACGAGCATAGCATGGCGTAATAAGCAAATGTAGAAGTAACTCCCAAGGTTTCATAAGTAAACAGGTAATAGGTACTACCTCAATCTACTTCCCATCCCACAATTTAAGTTGATCCTAAACATGCAAGTGTTTGAGGATTGATCTAATGCATAAAAACTGGGTAGTAGAAAAGGTATGATCAAGTGTTACTTGCCTGCAAAGTTGATGAAGATGATTCACACTCAAAACTCTTGATAGCTCTACTCGTCACACTCCGGTCAATCTATCGTAATCAAGCAATAGTAACCACACATAAGCAATCACTCAAAAGATCGGAAAGAACGAAGAAAACAATTCGAAAACGTCAAAACCAAATCTAATAACTCTTGCAGCATAAAACAATTTCTAACAGTACCAAAACTATGTGTATTTGGCCTTATCAGAAAGTTTAGGTCAAGAGCTTCGATTTGCAAAAAGAATCAACTAAATCGAGTTACTGAAACTCAAGTTATGATCAAACGAAGTTCAAATACAAATCTGTTTGAAATCAAATTTTAAAACTTTCAAAAACATGTTTGAGTTGTATTACTGGATAGAGGAGATCATAACGAAGAAGTGGGCGTTGGTTTCATGGATTCCGACTTACGAGTAAAAAGTTATGAACGTTTGAAGATTAGGGACTACGGATAGGTCCATGACGAAAATTAAAATAAAAGACAAATCTATCGAGCGAACGCCGCTAAACAAAACCGGAAAGAAAAACCGGCGAGAAAATCGATCTAGGGTTTCGGAAAGAAAACCAAACGAAAAACCGATCTAGAAAACGGAATGTAAACCGATCTAGAAAACCAATCTAGAAAACGTGACGCTGCGCTGGGCTAGTACCTCAAGAGGCGAGGGGCTCCATGGCGACAGAGGGCGGCGCGACGGTAAGTGGCGGCAAGGCCGGTGAGGGCGGCGGCATAGGGCGGCAACAAGGTGGGCGGCGGCGACGGCTATGGCGGCGGCACTTCACACAAGGAGGAGAGGAGAGGAGAGGAGAGGAGAGGAGAGTTGATTTGATGTGTTGGAGAGGGGTGCTTGGGTATTTATATTGGGAGGGGAGGGTTTTGCTTGGGGTAGGGACAAGAAATAGATTTGGATTAGGAATCCTAGGAATAAAAACGGAATAACAAAACGGGGTCAAATTCTACTAGGAATCGTAAAGAATAGGAAACTTGGGGCTCCTGCTCCCCTAGGTGCGTGAAAGGCGCGATGGCCTTGTGGCCTTGGTCGGCCGGCGGCTAGCGGCTTGGGCCTTTGGCCCAAGGCGCTGCAGGTCTTTTTTTTTTAATTTCACAGAACAAAATAAAAACAAAAATAATAAAACTTTTATATAGGCATATAATATATCAAAAATTTTAGAAAAAGATTTCCTATATGATGAACTTTATTCTAGCATTAAATAAAACACATACAAATTTAAATAAAGCAAAGAGTGCTTCTAGTCCAATAAATTCCAACAAAATCATTTTTAAAATACCAAAATGACTTCAAATTAATTTCTCTCCAATTTTCTGATGTAGGGAATCATGTTACCCTATTTTTCCATGTATTTTATTTTTGGAGAATATAATTTGAATAAAACTCAAATAACTCCAAATTGAAAATAAATTCAAAAGAACTTTGAATTTTTAATTCTTTGAAAACTCCCAACTCATATTTCGTATAATTTGAAGAAGTCATTTTATCTTCGCTCGTGAAAATCATTGAGTTGCATAAAGTTTCAGAATTGGAAATATTTTCCAAATGAAATTCAAATATTTTCAACACCCTTGTCATTTAAATAAATGGAAGAAGTCATGTCATCTTCTCTCCGTGGTTTTGTGATGAAAAGAATTTGAATTCGAAGTTCATAAAAGCAAAATGAAGGTTTGGGAAAGTCCTTTTATTCCTCTCATCTAACTTTCAAAAGTTTCAAATCACTCACTTTCACCAATCAATCAAACAATCAATCAAAACTATCTATTTGTTTATAACATTCCAAAATTTAGAATTTTGGGATGTTACAAACTACCACCCTTAAAATGAATCTCGTCCTCGAGATTCGGAGAGGCTAGCAAGAAATAGGTTAGGGTTTGGGGGTCTTCAAAATCTACCGATCATCTCCGGGGTCTCGGGTGCTACCACCCTTAGAAGCATTGTTACGGTTCCATCAAAACTCATATACTCCCTCCTTATTGTTGACAGCGTCGGTCTTCTCAGATATTAAGGATAATCCCTTCTCTGGGCTCTTCTGGTAGTGGCATAACCTTTTCCTCAATTCCTTTGTCCTTTCATCTTGGTAAGGTTATCCGAAATTGGGTCTTCATAGTCGACGGTCCACGCCAATGCTAAACAACTATCGATATCTCGTGGTGGTCAACAATTTATGGTTTCTCCTGCAGAAAACGGGTCTGGGTTGAACCTCACCGTATAACCTACGGTTGGCAACAACTACCGTGTACAAGGGAAAAACAATACCTATACCTTTCTCAGGTTTAAACAAGGTTTAATATAAATCGTCTCTCTGCTATAGGTAAGTCACTCAGATTTACCATCCCGTATAGCAAGGCGAATAATAAGAGTAAGTCGGTATGGTGATCAATCCATCCCGCACCCAAATCATTACCTTGTACATGGTTTAGCGAATCTCGCATTCTAACACTCGGTCATCCTCACAAGCTTTGCAGAACTTCTCTTGTTAACGAACCAAGTTCAGAAAATCCATTGATTCTGCAAGCCAAACAAACATCTATCGTTCCTTAACAACTCTCAGGTTTTGCGTAAACTCCTATAAGATCGTCGGTCGATAAAATCATAACTTCTTCGAGGGTTTTTCCTTCAGCAATAGTGTGCTTGCTTCTTGGCAGGTCCTGGGGCCTGTGGGTTATGGCCCACCTCATCACTTGTAAACCTTGAACTCATCATCGGGGCAACTGATCTTTATTCCAACCTTCAACTTCCAGTATTCTTAAATCCATTCAATTGTATTGTCTTCCTTCCTTCTATTGGCACCAAACTAGACATGATTACTCAGACTCATCATGGAATTTCCATTGATCCATATTTCCAACATCATACCTCCTTTATATCCAATAGTAATTCATCTCTTCATCCTCGTGGGATGTCCCACATACCGAGATAAAAACTTATACTTATGAAGTCCGTACTCCACTTCATGAACATCATTATCCCTTCCAGGGTCAAGCGTCCTTACATGGGAATATTGGCCATCTCTGCATGACACTTCTTCAACTAGGAATCGTGAAACACATCATGAACTCCTGACAGTCCTTCGGGTGACTCCAACTTGTTGGTAACTTCTCCCATACGATCCAAAACTCGGTATGGTCCTACAAATCTCGGGGCTAACTTTCCCTTAGCTCCAAATCGTTTAACTCCTCGCAGAGCTGGCACACAAAGATATGCTCTGTCTGTGTTTCATAGACTACCTCCTTGCGTTTTTGAGTCTGCATAACTATTCTGCCTGGGCTGAGCTACCTTCAGCCTATCTCGAATCAACTTAACATTCTTTTCTGAATCCTTGATCACATTTGATCCAAACCACTGACGGTCTCCAACTTCATTCCACATCATCGGTATCTGGCTCTTTCTCCCATACAAAGCTTCAAAAAGGGGCCATCTTCAAACTGACTTGGTAGCTATTGTTGAATGAGAAACTTCGCGTAAGGTAAATTATCATCCCTACTAGATCCATAATCTAGCGCATACGTTCTCAACATGTCCTCCGTATCCGATTGACTCTCTCGGTCTATCCATCCATCATGGATGAAAGGTTGTCTTGAACTCTAGCCTAGTACCCAAAGTGCCGTGCAGCTGTTTGAAAACTTTGAGGTAAACTGTGTTCCTCTACGATGGTCCTCGGAACTCCATGCAGACATACGATCCTTTCTCAAATATATATCTTGGCCAACTTCGCACTTGTATAGGTGGTTTTCTCTGGGATAAAGCGAGCCACTTTGGTCAAGCGAATCAACTACTACCCAGGTAGAATCATATCCCAATTGGGTTCTGGGAAATCCGGAAATGAAATCCATGCCAAGCTTATCCTACTTCCATTCGGGTATTGGCATAGGCTGCAATAATCCTGCTGACTTCTGATGCTCTGCTTTTACTTTCTCTGGCATAAATCACCCACGACTACATACTCCGCAATATCCTTCTTCATACCAGTCCACCAGAAACACTCCTTCAAATCCAAATACATCTTGGTGTTTCTGTATAATTGAGTATGGTGAGTCATGAGCCTCCAAGTTTTAACTTCCCGATCTTTGCATTATTGGGTACATGTACACCGTCCTCAAACCATAAGGTGTCGTGCTCATCCTTACGAAAACCTTTGGCCTTTCCTTTGCTCATCCTCTGTTTTACCTCAACAATCTCCTTGTCATCCTTCTGAGCTTCACGGATCTTTTCCAACAATGTAAACTGAACTTCCATTGCTGCAACAAAACCTTTGGGAACAGTCTCCAATCGAAGTTCCCTGAAAATCCTCGGCTAACTCCTTTGATAATCCTCTGCTTATGAGGGTATTCGTCCTTGTTTTCTTTATGGTTGTGTCCTATTTCTCCACAAGGCTTGTATGCACAAGTTTTCTTCATATCCTTTTCCATAAGGCCTCAACTTCTGGGACACAAACCGAGACTTTAGCAAAGTCAACTTAAATTCTTCCCAAGTGGTTACTCCCGCCACATTGATGGTTTGGTACATCCTCCACTAGATAGCAGCACCTCTTTCAAAGCACTGAAGAGCATGCTGGGTCATATACTTTCCGGCTATAGGGTTATTCCCCATGTGATCCTCCATGTTCTGAATCCATCGGTCTGTCTCCAATTGACTCATTGGTCCAGAAAATACAAGCTCTTCTCCATTCATCCTCTATTGGGTCCATGGGTTTGGGGTGGGATAAGAGAGATCGAGAGGGATACACACAATACAAACAAAAGTTTTTGAAAAAAAAACAGATTTTATTGTGGCTGTCGGAAAAACATCAAACAAGATGACAGCTCACAATCGTCGCATCTAACGTAGGTATGTAACAGGGGTTTGGTCTTCTAAAGGTCAATGGATCTCAAAGTCATCAAACTCTTCCAATCTTGATCATGTCTCTGATGGCTCCTTCGATCATGCGTGTCCTTCTCAAGTTCTTTTTCCGGATCATCTCTGTTGGCCTTGAAGTCTCTCGCGACGTCCTTCAATATTTCTCGAGTTACGTTCCAAACTTCTGGTTTCAACATCCTTGACATGATCCATGATCCTCATCTTTCGATTCTTGTCAAAACTTTGATGTCTCAAGGTTTTGCTCTTCAGATTGTCTACTTTCAGCTTCTGGATCCTGAGTTCTTCATGAAATACTTCCTTGTCAAAATTTAGCTTCTTGTAGGTCCATCTTAACTCCTTGATGTAATACTCCAGATCCTGGTCTTACTCCAATACACCTTAATCTCGGGTATTGATTACTTCCATAATCTCTCAATTCCATAAGCGTAACCTTCCTAGGTCATAAAATCTGGGAATTCTTCAAAGCCTTCAAATTCTCCAAGTCTTCGGAATCTTCAACAGTTGTAGTTTCCATTTACACGGTAAAATCCTCTTCATTCCAAATGGTCTTAGTTGTCCGATATCTTATACTTCTTGGAGTGGTCTCATCAGTCGAATCTTCGAGTGGTCAAAAGGGAAAACGGATATGGTCTCACTAAAAGGAATATTTGAATAAGCTCAAAAGAGAAGAGAGGTAAAAGATCTTTTTGAAAAAGAAAGTTGTAGAGAAAAATCTTTCCTATGGGCTTGCCATTTTCTAGGGTCACGTCCCCATACCAACATGTGCTCGATACCATCTTGTAGCGACCCGACCGAATGGATCAAGTCTCTGTGCTTTCGTGTCATCCTCGGATCGGTATGTCGACACACGGTCTCGAAGGATTTATAACAGGTAAATCACATGTATAAAGTAACGTAAATACTATTACCTCGATCCAAAATATAGCGGAAGCAACAAGGTTGTGGATTCCCATCAACACCAACGGCAAAGTTGAGTATAGGAAATCGTAACCCTAACGTATCACTTACTGTAAATGCGAAAAGTCTCGCAACATGAAAAGTTGCAGCCCGAAAACGGGTCAAGACATGGAATATCGGCAATGTAACACATAGAGAGTAATGAAGGAATATGCTATCCTACATGCATATATGGCTGGTGGAAAGCTCTATGGTTACAGTTTTTGCAAAAAGCCAATTTTTTCCTACTTCAAAGGAATACATTTATTTAACTATCATGGTGGTTGTTAAACATTGAGAATGGTTGACAGCATCCTCAATCCCAATTAAAAGTACTCATTAAAACCCCAACAATATTAATTAGAGTAACATGATGAGATCAACAGGATATCCAGGTACTAGATACTCAAAATTGTCCATAACCGGGGACACGGCTAATCATGATTAGTTTGTACACTCTGCAGAGGTTTGCGCACTTTTCCCCACAAGACTCGATCGCCTCCGTTTTGGTTCTCGCACTACATGGTGTTTGAGAGACGGATGACCGAGACACAGTCTTTCAGAAGCGCTAGCACCTTACGATGGGTGGACCGGTACACCTACATCCCCTACATCTGCTAGTCCACCACTATAAGAGTTCGCACGACTTACTCAACTATGCCAGAGCCCATAATGGCTTGTGGCTGCACACGGAAGTTTCTAGTTTGAATAATCTTATGATCCCTTAGAGCACAGGTGGCGGTCCAAGAAATCTGAGGCAAATCCTGTCTACCTGTGTGCCTTGACAGGCAAGTCCTGGAATAGCCAGTGCCTCAATCCACCCAGATGTGTGTTTAAGTTGCCACCTTAGATAAACCATTAATTATCAATCTCACATCTGTCATGGATATTCACTCAAACCCAATCCACGTCTACGAGCATAGCATGGCGTAATAAGCAAACGTAGAAGTAACTCCCAAGGTTTCATAAGTAAACAGGTAATAGGTACTACCTCAATCTACTTCCCATCCCACAATTTAAGTTGATCCTAAACATGCAAGTGTTTGAGGATTGATCTAATGCATAAAAACTGGGTAGTAGAAGGGTATGACCAAGTGTTACTTGCTCGCAAAGTTGATGAAGATGATTCGCACTCAAAACTCTTGATAGCTCTACTCGTCACACTCCGGTCAATCTATCGTAATCAAGCAATAGTAACCACATAAGCAATCACTCAAAAGATCGGAAAGAACGAAGAAAACAATTCAGAACGTCAAAACCAAATCTAATAACTCTTGCAGCATAAAACAATTTCTAACAGTACCAAAACTATGTGTATTTGGCCTTATCAGAAAGTTTAGGTCAAGAGCTTCGATTTGCAAAAAGAATCAACTAAATCGGAGTTACGAAACTCAAGTTATGATCAAACAAAGTTCAAATACAAATCTGTTTGAAATCAAATTTTAAAACTTTCAACAACATGTTTGAGTTGTATTCTTTGGATAGAGGAGATCATAACGAAGAAGTGGGCGTTGGTTTCATGGATTCCGACTTACGAGTAAAAAGTTATGAACGTTTGAAGATTAGGGACTACGGATAGGTCCATGACGAAAATTAAAAATAAAAGACAAATCTATCGAGTAACGCCGCTAAACAAAACCGAAAGAAAAATCGCGAGACAACCGATCTAGGGTTTCGGAAAGAAAACCGAAACGAAAAACCGATCTAGAAAACGGAACGGAAACCGATCTAGAAAACCGATCTAGAAAACGTGACGCGGTGCGGGGCTAGTACCTCGAAGAGGCGAGGGGATCCGGCGGCGGCGGCGTAGGGCGGCGGCGACGGCAAGTGGCGGCGGTCACACTGGTGAGGGGTGGCGGCGGCTATGGCGGCGATAGGGCGGCGCGGTGTGGGGCGGCGGCGACGGCTATGGCGGCGGCACTTCACTGTCACAAGGAGGAGAGGAGAGGAGAGGAGAGGAGAGGAGAGTTGATTTGATGTGTTGGAGGGGGGGTGCTTGGGTATTTATATTGGGGAGGGGAGGGGTTTTGCTTGGGGTAGGGGACAAGAAATAGATTAGGATTAGGAATCCTAGGAATAAAAAACGGAATAACAAAACGGGTCAAATTCTACTAGGAATCGTAAAAGAATAGGAAACTTGGGGCTCTGGCTCCCTAGGTGCGTGGTGCGTCTTGTGATGGCCTTGTGGCCTTGGTCGGCCCGTGACTGGCGGCTTGGGCCTTTGGCCCATATGCCGCAGTCTTTTTTTTTAATTTCACGTAACAAAATAAAACAAAAATAATAAAACTTTTATATAGGCATATAATATATCAAAAATTTTAGAAAAAGATTTCCTATATGATGAACTTTATTCTAGCATTAAATAAAACACATACAAATTTAAATAAAGCAAAGAGTGCTTCTAGTCCAATAAATTCCAACAAAAATCATTTTTAAAATACCAAAATGACTTCAAATTAATTTCTCTCCAATTTTCTGATGTAGGGAATCATGTTACCCTATTTTTCCATGTATTTTATTTTTGGAGAAAAATAATTTGAATAAAACTCAAATAACTCCAAATTGAAAATAAATTCAAAAGAACTTTGAATTTTTAATTCTTTGAAAACTCCCAACTCATATTTCGTATAATTTGAAGAAGTCATTTTATCTTCGCCGTGAAAATCATTGAGTTGCATAAAGTTTCAGAATTGGAAATATTTTCCAAATGAAATTCAAATATTTTCAACACCCTTGTCATTTAAATAAATGGAAGAAGTCATGTCATCTTCTCTCCGTGGTTTTGTGATGAAAAGAATTTGAATTCCCGAAGATCATAAAAGAAAAATGAAAGTTTGGGAAAGTCCTTTTATTCCCTCTCATCTAACTTTCAAAAAGTTTCGAAATCACTCACTTTCAGTCAATCAATCAAAACTATCTATTTGTTTATAACATTCCAAAATTTAGAATTTTGGGATGTTACAGATAAATATCCGAGAGCTTTCTCGTATGTCACCGATGAAGACCTATCGGTTAGAGACTTTTTAACAGCCCCCACGCTGCACGAAACCTTTCAACTTCCGCTCTCCGTGCAAGCTCATGAGGAGGTCAAACTGCTGCAACTAGATGTCACGGCTGTGAGGTTTGAGGAGCATAGTGATGTTTGGTCGTACTGCTGGGGGACGACCGAGTTCAAAACGGCCACGTATTATCGATTCTTCTTTCGGGAGGTGATTGCTCATAAAGCCTTTCGATCATTGTGGCGAACCAAGTGCACCCCCAAAATCAAGGTCTTTGGTTGGTTCTTATTGTCAGACCGCCTCAATACACGAAACATGCTTAAAAGAAGGCATTATAACATTGGTTCCAACTTGGACTGCTTGCTATGTGGCCTACATATAGAAGAAACGGTAGAACATCTGTTCTTCCATTGTACCTTTAGCAAAGAGTGTTGGCGGCGCTTGAACATAAGCTGGGCTGCAGCTGGGGACAGGCTGGATCTGGTGAGGCAATTAAAGGAACGACATACCCACAAAATGATCATGGAAATCTTCTTGGTTGTTGCTTGGAGCCTATGTAAGGAGCGCAACAATAACCATTTCAGACATATTGCACCCTCAGTGACCTCTTGGTGGGCTCGGTTCAAGTCTGATTTTTGTAACATCCAATATAGATTGTCTGCTCATAAGAGACATGTGGTCTCTTCCATCTTGCAAAACTTACAACAGGACCCTCCATAGCACTTGGTTTAGTCTTTAGTTCTGAACCTTCACTACCACCCTTTGTAATTACCACCATGTAATAGTTCTTTGTTATTTTAATATATATGCAGCAGGAGCCTTTCCTACTGTCTTCACTTTCAAAAAAAAGATATACTAGTAAAAAGGTGCATGCAATTGAAGAGATTAATGTTTTGAGTGGAAAGATGGATGAACTTATGAAATTGTTTGCTAATAAGAGTGTTTCTTCTAATCCCAATGATATGCCTTTGTCTATTTTGATTGAGAATAATAATGAATCTATGGATGTGAATTTTGTTGGTAGGAATAATTTTGGTAACAACGCTTATAGAGGAAACTTTAATCCTAGGCTGTATCCTAGTAATTCCTCTAATAATCATGGTAATTCCTACAACAATTATTATGGAAATTTTAATAAGATACCCTCTGATTTTGAGACTAGTGTTAAAGAATTTATGATTTCTCAAAAGAATTTCAATGCTTTGCTTGAAGAAAACTTGTCTAAGATTGATGAGTTGGCTAGGAACATGGATAGAATTTCTCTTGATATTGATTCTTTGAAACTTATATCTATTCCACCTAAGCATGATATGAATGAGTCTCTCAAATTTATGAGGATTTCCATTGATGAGTGCAAAGAAAGAACCGCTAGGATGTGTGCTAAAAAAGATTGCTTTGTGAAAGCGTGTTCTTCTAGTTTTCATGATAATAAGGATGAAGATCTAAAAGTGATTGATGTGTCTCCTATTATATCTTTGTTTGCAATATGAACCTTGATAATGATGGGACTGGAGATGAGTCAACTTTAGTTAAAAGGCGTCCCAATGATTCGGAGTTTTTAGATCTTGATGCAAAAATTGGTAAAAGTGGGATTAAAGAGGTCAAAACTTTACATAGCAATGAACCCACTATTTTGGATTTCAAGGAATTTAATTATGATAATTGTTCTTTAATAGATTGTATTTCCTTGTTGCAATCCGTGTTAAATTCTCCGCATGCTTATAGTCAAAATAAGGCTTTTACCAAACATATCGTTGATGCTTTAATGCAATCCTATGAAGAAAAGCTTGAATTAGAAGTTTTTATCCCTAGAAACATTTATTATGAGTGGGAACCTACTACTAAAATTAAAATTAAAGATCATGAATGCTATGCTTTCTGTGATTTTGGTGCTAGTGTTTCCACGATTCCAAAAACTTTGTGTGATGTGTTAGGTTTCCGTGAATTTGATGATTGTTCTTTAAACCTGCACCTTGCGGATTCCACCATTAAGAAACCTATGGGAATAATTAATGATGTTCTTATTGTTGCAAATATGAATTACGTGCCCATAGATTTCATTGTTCTTGATATAGATTGCAATCCTTCATGTCCTATTATTCTTGGTAGACCTTTCCTTAGAACGATTGGTGCAATTATTGATATGAAAGAAGGGAATATTAGATTCCAATTTCCATTAAGGAAAGGCATGGAACACTTTCCTAGAAAGATAATTAAATTACCTTATGAATCTATAATGAGAGCCACTTATGGATTGTTGGGGAACGTAGTAATTTCAAAAAAAATCCTACGCACACGCAAGATCATGGTGATGCATAGCAACGAGAGGGGAGAGTGTTGTCCACGTACCCTCGTAGACCGAAAGCGGAAGCGTTAGCACAACGCGGTTGATGTAGTTGTACATCTTCACGATCCGACCGATCAAGTACCAAACGCACGGCACCTCCGAGTTCAACACATGTTCAGCCTGATGACGTCCCTCGAACTCCGATCTAGCCGGGTGTTGAGGGAGAGTTTCGTCAGCACGACGGTGTGGTGACGATGACGATGTTCTACCGATGCAGGGCTTCGCCTAAGCACCGCTACAGTACTATCGAGGTGGACTATAGTGGAGGGGGGCACCGCACATGGCTAAAAGATCAACAGATCAATTGTTGTGTCTCTAGGGTACCCCCCTGCCCCCGTATATAAAGGAGCATGGGGGGAGAGGCGGCCGGCCAGGAGGGGCGCGCCAGGAGGAGTCCTACTCCCACCGGGAGTAGGACTCCCTCCCTCTTCCTTGTTGGATTAGGAGTGGAGAGGGAAGGAGAGAGAGGAAAGGAAGGCGCCGCCTCCTTGTCCAATTCGGACTTGGAGGGGAGGGGCGCGCGGCTGCCCCTTGGCCGCCTCTCCTCTTCCACTAATTGGGCCCATGAGGCCCAATAACCTCCGGGGGGTTCCGGTAACCCCCCGGTACTCCGGTATACATCTGATAACCCCCGGAACCATTCCAGTGTCTGAATATAGTCGTCCAATATATCAATCTTCATGTCTCGACCATTTCGAGACTCCTTGTCATGTCCTTGATCACATCCGGGACTCCGAACTACCTTCGGTACATCAAAACATATAAACTCATAATATAACTATCATCGAAACTTTAAGCGTGCGGACCCTACGGGTTCGAGAACTATGTAGACATGACCGAGACACGTCTCCAGCCAATAACCAATAGCGGAACCTGGATGCTCATATTGGCTCCCACATATTCTACGAAGATCTTTATCGGTCAGACCGCATAACAACATACGTTGTTCCCTTTGTCATCGGTATGTTACTTACCCGAGATTCGATCGTCGGTATCTCAATACCTAGTTCAATCTTGTTATCGGCAAATCTCTTTACTCATTTTGTAATACATCAACCCGCAACTAACTCAATAGTTGCAATGCTTGCAAGGCTTAAGTGATGTGCATTATCGAGTGGGCCTAGAGATACCTCTCCGACAATCGGAGTGACAAATCCTAATCTCGAAATACGCCAACCCAACAAGTACCTTCGGAGACACCAGAGAGCACCTTTATAATCACCCGATTCGTTGTGACGTTTGGTAGCACACAAAGTGTTCCTCCAAAGAACGGAGTTGCATAATCTCATAGTCATAGGAACATGTATAAGTCATGAAGAAAGCAATAGCGAGAATACTAAAGCGATCGTGTGATAAGCTAACGGAATGGGTCAAGTCAATCACATCATTCTCCTAATGATGTGATCCCGTTAATCAAATGACAACTCATGTCAATGGCTAGGAAACATAACCATCTTTGATCAACGAGCTAGTCAAGTAGAGGCAAACTAGTGACACTCTGTTTGTCTATGTATTCACACAAGTATTATGTTTTCGGTTAATACAATTCTAGCATGAATAATAAACATTTATCATGATATAAGGAAATAAATAATAACTTTATTATTGCCTCTAGGGCATATTTCCTTGATCTCCCACTTGCACTAGAGTCAATAATCTAGATTACATCAGAATGATTCTAACACCCATGGAGCCTTGGTGTTGATCATGTTTTGCTCGTGGAAGAGGCTTAGTCAACGAGTCTGCAACATTCAGATCTGTATGTATCTTGCAAATTCTATGTCTCCCACCTGGACTAAATCCCGGATGGAATTGAAGCGTCTCTTGATGTGCTTGGTTCTCTTGTGAAATATGGATTCCTTCGCCAAGGCAATTGCACCAGTATTGTCACAGAAGATTTTCATTGGACCCAATGCACTAGGTATGACACCTAGATCGGATATGAACTCCTTCATCCAGACTCCTTAATTTGCTGCTTCCGAAGCAGCTATGTACTCCACTTCACACGTAGATCCCGCCATGCCGCTTTGCTTAGAACTGCAGCAACTGACAGCTCCACTATTCGATGTAAACACGTATCCGGTTTGCGATTTAGAATCGTCCGGATCAGTGTCAAAGCTTGCATCAACGTAACCATTTATGATGAGCTCTTTGTCACCTCCATAAACGAGAAACATATCCTTAGTCCTTTTCATATTTCAGGATGTTCTTGACATTTGTCAAGTGATCCACTCTGGATTACTTTGGTACCTCCCTACTAAACTTATAGCAAGGCACACATCAGTGTCCGGTACACAGCATTGCATACATGATAGAGCCTATGGCTGAAGCATAGGGAACATCTTTCATCTTCTCTCTATCTTCTGCGGTGGTCGGGCATTGAGTCTTACTCAACTTCACACCTTGTAACACAGGCAAGAACCCTTTCTTTGCTTGATCCATTTTGAACTTCTTCAAAACTTTGTCAAGGTATGTGCTTTGTGAAAGTCCAATTAAGCGTCTTGATCTATCTCTATAGATCTTGATGCCCAATATATAAGCAGCTTCACCGAGGTCTTTCATCGAAAAACTCTTATTCAAGTATCCCTTTATGCTATTCAGAAATTCTATATCATTTCCAATCAGCAATATGTCATCCACATATAATATCAGAAATGCTACAGAGCTCCCACTCACTTTCTTGTAAATACAGGCTTCTCCAAAAGTCTGTATAAAACCAAATGCTTTGATCACACTATCAAAACGTTTATTCCAACTCCGAGAAGCTTGCACCCGTCCATAAATGGATCGCTGGAGCTTGCACACTTTGTTAGCTCCCTTTGGATCGACAAAACCTTCCGGTTGCATCATATACAACTCTTCTTCCAGAAATCCATTCAAGAATGCAGTTTTTACATCCATTTGCCAAATTTCATAATCATAAAATGCGGCAATTGCTAACATGATTCGGACAGACTTAAGCATCTCTACGGGTGAGAAGGTCTCATCGTAGTCAATCCCTTGAACTTGTCGAAAACCTTTCGTAGAAAGTCGAGCTTTATAGATGATAACATTACTTTGGCGTCGATCTTCTTCTTGAAGATCCATTTATTCTCAATGGCTTGCCGATCATCGGGCAAGTCAACCAAAGTCCACACTTTGTTCTCATACATGGATCCCATCTCAGATTTCATGGCCTCAAGCGATTTTGCGGAATCTGGGCTCACCATCGCTTCTTCATAGTTCGTAGGTTCGTCATGGTTTAGCAACATAACTTCCGAGCAGGATTACCGTACCACTGCAGTGCGGATCTTACTCTGGTTGACCTACGAGGTTCAGTAACAACTTGATCTGAAGTTTCATGATCATCATCATTGTCTTCCTCACTAATTTGTGTAGGTGTCGCAGAAACCGGTTTCTGTGATGAACTACTTTCCAATAAGGGAGCAGGTACAGTTACCTCATCAAGTTCTACTTTCCTCCCACTCACATCTTTCGAAAGAAACTCCTTCTCTAGAAAGATTCCAAATTTAGCAACAAAAGTCTTGCCTTCGAATCTGTGATAGAAGGTGTACCCAACAGTCTCTTTTGGGTATCCTATGAAGACACATTTTTCTGATTTGGGTTCGAGCTTATCAGGTTGAAGCTTTTTCAGATAAGCATCGCAGCCCCAAACTTTAAGAAACGACAACTTTGGTTTCTTGCCAAACCACAGTTCATAAGGCGTCGTCTCAACGGATTTCGATGGTGTCCTATTTAACGTGAATGCAGCCGTCTCTAAAGCATAACCCCAAAACGATAGCGGTAAATCAAGAAGAGACATCATAGATCGCACCATATCTAGTAAAGTATGATTATGACGTTCGGACACACCATTACGTTGTGGTGTTCCGGGTGGCGTGAGTTGCGAAACTATTCCACATTGTTTCAAATGAAGACCAAACTCGTAACTCAAATATTCTCCTCCACGATCAGATCGTAGAAACTTTATTTTCCTGTTACGATGATTTTCAACTTCACTCTGAAATTCTTTGAACTTTTCAAATGTTTCAGACTTATGTTTCATTAAGTAGATATACCCATATCTTCTCAAATCATCTGTGAAGGTCAGAAAATAATGATATCCGCCTCGAGCCTCAATATTCATCGGACCACATACATCTGTATGTATGATTTCCAACAAATCTGTTGCTCGCTCCATAGTTCTGGAGAACAGCGTTTTAGTCATCTTGCCCATGAGGCACGGTTCGCAAGTACCAAGTGATTCATAATCAAGTGGTTCCAAAAGTCCATCAATATGGAGTTTCTTTATGCGCTTTGCACCAATATGACCTAAACGGCAGTGCCACAAATAAGTTGCACTATCATTATCAACTCTACATCTTTTGGCTTCAATATTATGAATATGTGTATCACTACTATCGAGATTCAACAAAAATAGACCACTCTTCAAGGGTGCATGACCATAAAAGATATTACTCATATAAATAGAACAACCATTATTCTCTCGATTTAAATGAATAACCGTCTCGCATCAAACAAGATCCAGATATAATGTTCATGCTCAACGCCGGCACCAAATCACAATTATTCAGGTCTAAAACTAATCCCAAAGGTAGATGTAGAGGTAGCGTGCCGACCGCGATCACATCGACTTTGGAACCATTTCCCACGCGCATCGTCACCTCGTCCTTAGCCAATCTTCGCTTAATCCGTAGTCCCTGTTTCGAGTTGCAAATATTAGCAACAGAACCAGTATCAAATACCTAGGTGCTACTACGAGCATTAGTAAGGTACACATCAATAACATGTATATCACATATACCTTTGTTCACCTTGCCATCCTTCTTATCCGCCAAATACTTGGGGCAGTTCCGCTTCCAGTGACCAGTCTGCTTGCGGAGAAGCACTCGGCCTCAAGCTTAGGTCCAGACTTGGGTTTCTTCTCCTGAGCAGCAACTTGCTTGCTGTTCTTCTTGAAGTTCCCCTTCTTCTTCCCTTTGCCCTTTTTCTTGAAACTGGTGGTCTTATTGACCATCAACACTTGATGCTCCTTTTTGTTTCTACCTCCGCAGCCTTTAGCATTGCAAAGAGCTCGGGAATCGTCTTATCCATCCCTTGCATGTTATAGTTCATCACGAAGCTTTTGTAGCTTGGTGGCAGTGATTGAAGAATTCTGTCAATGACGCTATCATCCGGAAGATTAACTCCTAGTTGAATCAAGTGATTGTTATACCCAGACATTTTGAGTATATCTTGTTGTAACTATTCTCCTCCATCTTGCAACAGAGAACTTATTGGAGACTTCATATCTCTCAATCCGGGCATTTGCTTGAAATATTAACTTCAACTTCAAACATCTCATATGGTCCATGACGTTCAAAACATCGTTGAAGACCCGGTTCTAAGCCGTAAAGCATGGCACATCGAACTATCGAGTAGTCATCACTTTGCTCGCCGCCAGACGTTCATAGCATCTGGTGTTACTCCTGCAGCAGGTCTGGCACCCAGCGGTGCTTCCAGGATGTAATTCTTCTGTGCAGCAATGAGGATAATCCTCAAGTTAAGGACCCAGTCCGTGTAATTGCTACCATCATCTTTCAACTTAGCTTTCTCAAGGAACGCATTAAAATTCAACGGAACAACAGCACGGGCCATCTATCTACAATCAACATAGACAAGCAAAATACTATCAGGTACTAAGTTCATGATAAATTTAAGTTCAATTAATCATATTACTTAAGAAGTCCCACTTAGATAGACATCCGTCTAATCCTTTAAGTGATCACGTGATCCAAATCAACTAAACCATGTCCGATCATCACGTGAGATGGAGTAGTTTCAGTGGTGAACATCACCATGTTGATCATATCTACTATATGATTCACGCTCGACCTTTCGGTCTCCGTGTTCCGAGGCCATATCTATTATATGCTAGGCTCGTCAAGTTTAACCTGAGTATTCCGCGTGTGCAACTGTTTTGCACCCTTTGTATTTGAACGTAGAGCCTATCACACCCGATCATCACATGGTGTCTTAGCACGAAGAACTTTCACAACGGTGCATACTCAGGGAGAACACTTATACTTTGATAATTTAGTGAGAGATCATCTTAAAATGCTACCATCAATCAAAGCAAGACAAGATGCATAAAAGATAAACATCACATCAATCAATATAAGTGATATGATATGGCCATCATCATCTTGTGCTTGTGATCTCCATCTCCAAAGCACCGTCATGATCACCATCATCACCGGCGCGACACCTTGATCTCCATCGTAGCATCGTTGTCGTCTCGCCAATCTTATGCTTCTACGACTATCGCTGCCGCTTAGTGATAAAGTAAAGCATTACAGGGCGATTGCATTGCATACAATAAAGCGACAACCATATGGCTCCTGCCAGTTGCCGATAACTCGGTTACAAAACATGATCATCTCATACAATAAAATTTAGCATCATGTCTTGACCATATCACATCACAACATGCCCTGCAAAAACAAGTTAGACGTCCTCTACTTTGTTGTTGCAAATTTTACGTGGCTGCTACGGGCTTAGCAAGAACCATTCTTACCTACGCATCAAAACCACAACGATAGTTTGTCAAGTTGGTGCTGTTTTAACCTTCGCAAGGACCGGGCATAGCCACACTCGGTTCAACAAAAGTTGGAGAAACTGACACACGCCAGCCACCTGTGTGCAAAGCACGTCGGTAGAACCAGTCTCGCGTAAGCGTATGCATAATGTCGGTCCGGGCCGCTTCATCCAACAATACCGCCGAACCAAAGTATGACATGCCGGTAAGCAGTATGACTTATATCGCCCACAACTCACTTGTGTTCTACTCGTGCATATGACATCTACGCATAAAACTAGGCTCGATACCACCGTTGGGGAATGTAGTAATTTAAAAAAATCCTACGCATTAACGCAAGATCATGGTGATGCATAGCAACGAGAGGGGAGAGTGTTGTTCATGTACCCTCGTAGACCGAAAGCGGAAGCGTTAGCACAACGCGGCTGATGTAGTCGTACGTCTTCACGATCCGACCGATCAAGTACCAAACGCACGGCACCTCCGAGTTTAGCACACATTCAGACCGATGACGTCCCTCGAACTCCGATCCAGCCGAGTGTTGAGGGAGAGTTTCGTCAGCACGACGGCCTGGTGACGATGATGATGTTCTACCGACGCAGGGCTTCACCTAAGCACCGCTACAGTATTATCGAGGTGGACTATGGTGGAGGGGGGCACCGCACACGGCTAAAAGATCAACAGATCAACTGTTGTGTCTCTAGGGTGCCCCCCTGCCCCTGTATATAAAGGAGTAAGGGGGGGGGAGGCGGCCGGCCAGGAGGGGCGCGCCAGGAGGAGTCCTACTCCCACCGGGAGTAGGACTCCCTCCCTCTTCCTTGTTGGATTAGGAGTGAAGAGGGAAGGAGAGAGGGGGAAGGGAAATGGGGGCGCCGCCCCACTCCTTGTACAATCCGTACTTGGGGGGAGGGGCGCGCGGCTGCCCCTTGGCCGCCTCTCCTCTTCCACCAATTGGGCCCATGAGGCCCAATAACCTCTGGGGGGTTCCGGTAATCCCCCGGTACTCCGGTATATATTCGATAACCCCCGGAACCATTCTGGTGTACGAATATAGTCGTCCAATATATCAATCTTCATGTCTCGACCATTTCGAGACTCCTCGTCGTGTCCGTGATCACATCCAGGACTCCGAACTACCTTCGGTACATCAAAACATATAAACTCATAATATAACTGTCATCGAAACTTTACGCGTGCGGACCCTACGGGTTCGAGAACTATGTAGACATGACCAAGACACGTCTTTGGCCAATAACCAATAGCGGAACCTGGATGCTCATATTGGCTCCCACATATTCTACGAAGATCTTTACCGGTCAGACCGCATAACAACATACGTTGTTCCCTTTGTCATCGGTATGTTACTTGCCCGAGATTCGATCGTTGGCATCTCAATACCTAGTTCAATCTCGTTACCGGCAAGTCTCTTTACTCGTTCTGTAATACATCATCCCGCAACTAACTCATTAGTTGCAATGCTTGCAAGGCTTAAGTGATGTGCATTACCGAGTGGGCCCAGAGATACCTCTCCGATACCGGAGTTACAAATCCTAATCTCGAAATACGCCAACCCAACAAGTACCTTCAAGACACACCTGTAGAGCACCTTTATAATCACCCAGTTACGTTGTGACGTTTGGTAGCACACAAAGTGTTCCTCCGGTAAACGGGAGTTGCATAATCTCATAGTCATAGGAACATGTATAAGTCATGAAGAAAGCAATAGTAGAATATTAAACGATCGTGTGCTAAGCTAACAGAATGGGTCAAGACAATCACATCATTCTGCTAATGATGTGATCCCGTTAATCAAATGACAACTCATGTCAATGGCTAGGAAACATAACCATCTTTGATCAACGAGCTAGTCAAGTAGAGGCATACTAGTAACACTCTGTTTGTCTATGTTTTCACACAAGTATTATGTTTCCGGTTAATACAATTCTAGCATGAATAATAAACATTTATCATGATATGAGGAAATAAATAATAACTTTATTATTGCCTCTAGGGTATATTTCCTTCATGGATTGCATGCCAAAGATGATAATACCTAGATCTATTCTTGCCTTTATGCCTAATTAGGGGCGTTAAACGATAGCGCATGTTGGGAAGCAACCCAATTTTATTTTTATTTCTTGCTTTTTGTTCTGTTTAGTAATAAATCTTTGATCTAGCCTCTGGTTAGATGTGGTTTTATGTTTTAATTAGTGTTTGTGCCAAGTAAAACCTATAGGATCTTCTTGAATGATAGTTATTTGATCTTGCTGAAAAAGTCAGAAACTTTCTGTTTATGAAAACAATTGTTAAATATCACCAGAACGTGATAAAATACTGATTCCAATTGTAGTAGATCAATAAACAAATTATATAGATCTTCCTATTTTGGTAGATTTTTATGAGTTACAGAAGTTTGTGTTATATGCAGATTACTACAGATTGTTCTGTTTTTGACAGATTCTGTTTTTCGTGTGTTGTTTGCTTATTTTGATGAATCTATGGCTAGTATCAGAGGTTATTAACCATAGAGAAGTTGGAATACAGTAGGTTTAACACCAATATAAATAAAGAATGAGTTCATTACAGTACCTTAAAGTGCTAGTTTGTTTTATTTCACTAACGGAGCTCATGAGATTTTCTGCTGAGTTTTGTGTTGTGAAGTTTTCAAGTTTTTGGGTAAAGATTTGATTGATTATGGAACAATGAGTGGAAAGAGCCTAAGCTTGGGGATGCCCAAGGCACCCCAAGGTAAAATCCAAGGACAACCAAAAGCCCAAGCTTGGGGATGCCCCGGAAGGTATCCCCTCTTTTGTCTTCGCCCATCGGTAACTTTACTTGATGCTATATTTTTATTCATCACATGATATGTGTTTTGCTTGGAGCGTCTTTGAAAAATTTAAGAAAATACGCTCGATGCAACACATAGGCAGCCAGACCGGTTTCAAATTTCATTTAAAACCATGAGGAATCTCAATAAATGACCAACATATGAAAGTTGCGCCTATTCCACATCTTTCCAACAGCGTATCACACGCCTCATTCTGAAAAACGGTTAAAAAACTGCAGCGAAAACAGTACCCAAAAAATCAAAAAAAAATGAAAAACAGGATTCCGCTTTTAGTATTTTGAAACTACTCTTAAACCGTGAGGAATTAGAGAGTGTAATCTACATGAAAAAGTTGCGGCTCGATGATATCTTTCCAAAGCCGTATCGTTTGCTTCGTTCCGATGCGCGGTTTAGAAAAAATCGCGAAAATACGCTCGCTGCATCCCGTCATGCGCGCACTGTTTTTGAAACTGCTCTTATACCACGACGAATGTTGAAAAGTGTTCAACTTACGAGGCTGCGCATTTTCCATAGCTATCCAACATATATTATACGCTTCGTTCTGACAAACGATTTAGAAACTGGACCTAAAACAGTGCCGAAAAAATGCATGCAGTTTTTTCTGTGACGTTGCGGTGCTCGTTTGATAGGGATGCAGTGCCCTCGCGTTGAGCATGCATTTCGTAAGTGTTAGTAGAATAACTATTCTGCTAATATTAGCAGAATAGACCGGCTGTATGTATATATATATTGCTTGGTGCTCAGTAATCATTGTGAATTAAAATTGGCTTTGGTATACCTTGGGATTCGGGTGGATCAATTACTTGAGCACTTAATGCCTAGCTTCATGGCTTTAAAGAAAGCGCTGTCTGAGAGACAACCCAAAAGTTTTAGAGGGTCATTTTATTCTGTTGTGTGCTTTTAGAAAGTTTAAAAACATCAAATATAGCGGGAAACCTAAAAAAAGTCAAAAAGAAAAGTGAAAGTGAGAAAGACGAGCACTGTTGAAGGTGGGGACGTCCTTGAACTTTTGTTCATGCCCATGGAAATTTTGTGAATCTCAATCATATAAACTTTTAAACAAAAATCACTGGTACGCGTTGGTGCTATACAAATGGTTTTTAACCCCTTTCCGCGACGGCATTCGGAACCGTCGCCAAGTGAGTGACGACGATAGGGGGGTCCTTCCCACACGACCCGGAAACCGTCGGGGATATTCCCTCCTGGCACACACGCTCGGCAAAATGAGGCCGTGCGCGACCGACGAGCGCTCAAATACGGAAATACGTACATTAGAGCTAAAAAATACAAATATACAAGCGAAATTGTTTCCAGTCGCAAGTACATGCCACACAGTCAGTCCTCGCTAAACATTTCCGTTCGTATGTACATCCCACACAGTCGCTCCAAGGAAAACGTTTCCGTTCACAGGTACATCACACAAAATTTTCCCCGTTAAATCGTTTGTGATGGCGTTTCCATTGCACACGATATTAACAATTTTATCATTTGCGTTGTTGAATGCATCACACACGATGCGTAGAAGAAATTGTGTGGCAAAGGTTGTCCATCACAAAGTTTTTATGTGGTAAACGTTTGCGCAAGGTGGCCTAACGCAAACAGTTTTCAAGAGGATGTCGTGTGTGCAGTGGAGATTGATCGCACACATAGTGGATCCTAGAAACATTTTTGATCTCCACATCTATCGCAGGCGTTTCGCTTTCACAAACCGTGTGCAGTGTAATCCATAATTTAAAAATCACATGTTTTGAATTTGAAAGTAGGCAATCACTTATTTCATATCCAACCATGTTTATTACAAATATAGGTTCAACCACCAATGCATAGTTCGATGCCGCAGTACATATCTTGAAGAACTACAGAAGTACCAAGTAAAGACTGATGAACCACAGTTGTACTAAAGACTGTAAAGAGAGAGGCGAAAGACAAACTGGTTGCTGGAGAAGGTGAAGCGGAATGCCCATATTGTGCCCTCCTTCATGCGTAATGTGCGCACGACTCTAGGCCAACCCCTTCTGATGGTTGCCCGTCCATCCTTCACTGTCTTCATTACGACTTCTCGATGCTCATCGTAGTCTAGATGAAATACTTTAACCTTCATTGTGTGTCCACCAATCATATACTTTGCGAGGTAATCTTGAGTGAACTGCTTCGGGAACCACTGCGAACGAAAAAGATTCAGACATTGTTGTCTAACAACTCATTATGGGCAGTAAAAAGAGAAGGCTGCAGAGTTTGTAGTTACCATCCTACATCTCACTTTGTGTTGGATAGAGCATAAACAAAAAATTTGCTTGCCACCATTCGTATATTTTTGCTAATAATCCTTGTTAGTTTCCTCACACTACAAAAAAAGACACATCCGTGACATTTTGGGCCGAACGAAAAAAAGTTCTGTCATACATATGTCACTTCTATGACGATAATTGTGACAAAACCCGGTATCATCATAGATGTGGTGGGCTCCTACTTCTATGGCAAACAATCATGACAGAAAATGGGCTTTTCGTCACAGGCGGGCGGAGACGCAGCTGCATGACATTCTTTGGGCCGTCCATGACGGAAAAAACCGTGGTAGAAGCGAGGGGAGGAAAATTTTGGGGAGTTCCGATTACGGTGGGAGGTCGGGGGCCGAAGCGATGCGCTGCTTTCTCGTACACATACGCTGCTGCGTGTGCGAGGCGTTGGCTCTAATCGAACCCGAAGCGAGGTGTTGGGCTCTAATCAACCCGGCGACAGACCGCAGTTACGCGTTCTTGAACTCGAAGCGATCGATCGATGGTCGTTAATCGAACCCGATCGAGTGATTCGCTTCGCTACGCTGCTAATTGAAGCCGATCGATGCTGCCTGCAGGATGAGCGATTGGCGTTGCGGGGGGTTGGATGAACACTGAGCGGTGCCGTTGCCTCTGGATGAACAAGACCCCGTGGTGTGGTGGAGGGCTGGATGAACAGTAGACGATGGAGGGGTGCCCGTGGAGGGGTGGTTGAATAGGACCCCGTGGTGTGGAGGGCTGGTTGAATAGTAGACGGTGGAGGGGTGGTTGAACAGTAGCCGGTGGAGTAGCGCGCGGTGGAGGCTAGATGAACAGGAGCTCGTGGAGGCTAGAGGAGGTCGACGGTAGCCCGTGGAGGCTGGAGGAGGTCGACGGTGGAGATGAAACGATATCCGTGGAGTCCCGTTTTGTGGTACGCCACAACCCTCCCGATGAACAGGGGCCCCGTTTCGACCGTAGCGCTCCAACACAAGTCCGTTTCGTCCGTTTTGCGGTACGCCACACCCCTTCACCCCCGTTTCGACCGTAGGAGGTCCGTTTCCTCCGTTTTGCGGTACGCCACACCCCTCCCGATCAACAGGACCCCCGTTTCGACCGTAGGAGGTCTGCTTCCTCCGTTTTGCGGTACGCCACACCCCTCCCGATCAATAGGACCCGTTCGAGCGTAGGAGGTCCGTTTCCTCCGTTGTGCGGTACCCCAGGCCTCGTTTCCATCGCCTGTTCCGTCCAAGCCTCCCGATGAACACGACCACGCATTCCGTTCCGACCTAGCCGGTTGGCTCCCACGCGTTCCGTTACCTCCCGATGAACACGACGCATTCCGTTGCCTCCCCATGAACACGATGCACTCAGTTGCCTCCCCATGAACACGACGACGACGCTGTTTCTTCGTCGACCCAGCCATGTACACGAGCCCTGGCCGTACGTATGCGCGAGTAGGCGTTCGAGACCCCGCCCGTATGTACACATACGTGGCCGTATTTTCTTTCTTGCACCCTGGTCGCTGTACGTACGTGTACATCCTATGTGCGCGCCTCTACTACGACATGTGCGCGCCTCTACAACGACCAAGATGTACGCATACCGTCACGCGACCAGAATGACAACGCCACGCACGCTTGACCAGGTGGGTCCCGACTGTCAGGCACTTCCATGCGTGCGAAGATGTAGCTGGTGGGTCCCAGCAGTCAGGGGGGCGAATCATTTTTTTGCCCGGACGCACTTCCTTGTGTGCGAAGATGTAGCCGGTGGGTCCCGGCAGTCAGGGGGGCGAATCATTTTTTTACCCGGACACACTTCCTTGCGTGCGAAGATGTAGCTGGTGGGTCCCAGCAGTCAGGGGGCGAATCGTTTTGATTTTTTTTGCCCGGACGCACTTCCTTGCGTGTGAAAGGTGTAGCTGCTGGGTCCCAGCAGTCAGGAGGGCGAATCGTTTTTTTGCCCGGACGCACTTCCTTGCGTGCGATGGTGTAGCAGGTGGGTCCCAGCAGTCGGGGGGCGAATCATTTTTTTCGGACGCACTTCCTTGCGTGCGAAGATGTAGCTGGTGGGTCCCAGCAGTCAGGGGGCGAATCTTTTTTTTTCGGACGCACTTCCTTGCGTGCGAAGATGTAGCTCATGGGTCCCAGCAGTCAGGGGGCGAATCATTTTTTTCGCGAAATACGGTGGCCCGTCCGGTGGGTCCCCGTTGTTAGGTGGAGGAATAATTATTTTGCACGTAATAAGGAGGCACTTCCTTGCGGCTGCCGTGGACCCAGCTGTCAGCCTCTCCACGTACAGTCCACGTCCGATGGAAGTCGTTCCTTGACCACGTTGACCACGCCACGCCGAGAGCACCACGGCGGTGGACGACGGTGAGGCCTAGGAAGGGGACGACGGGGAGCCGAGGAAGACGCGATGGATGCACACGCGAGAGGAGTACGAGGGTTCACCGGTTCGGCTGTGTTCCGTCGCCGCAGAATAACAGGGGTGTGGGTGAGTGGAGGGATGGCACGGCCAGCGGTGGGAGTAGTAGGGGCGGTGAGGCCTCCGCGGCAAAGACAAAGACGCCATGGGAAGCAGGAGCAGCGGCACGACCGGCGCTGCTTTGGGCGGCCGGAGCAAGAAGACCAGAGGTTGAAGAAGCACGACGGCCGTTGGATGGACATTGTCACGAACGCTGCAGCTAGAATCGTTTATATTGACTAAGTTGACAAATCCCTTGATGCGTCAACTTAGTAGGCCCAGTCGACTTCCAAACAGGCGCCCGGATGTCGTGGGAGGAATCATTTTTTGGGCGGGTGAAGCTAGAATATCCGAGATTGAAGAAGAAACACGGCATCCGTTGGATGGACATCCAATGGCCACTGCTGCTAGAACCGTGTGTTGACTATAAGTTGACAAAGCCTTGCATACGCGTCAATTCTGTTTTTTTAGGGGACGCGTCAACTTAGTAAGGCCAGAAGTGTGTGGCAGAGAACTTATAGCCCATTTGAGATTTGTAAGAATGTGTAGCCCATTTTTGAATTCTAATGGAATTTACTACAGCCCATTTACAGTTTGTTAAAAGTACAGCCCATTTCAACCAACCGTTCAAAACAGAATACAATAAAATTTCCCACATTTTGATTGGATCCGAAATATTTTTATCCTGAAATTTCTAGTCAGATTAAATACAATTTCAATATAAATTTATATTATGTAAAAATCCAACAAAACATTGCGCTTGCAGCAATTAATGAAATTAAAATTTTCAATATCCAAAAATAATAATTTATAAATTAATCACGTGTTTGGTGCGTTTTTTATAGTTACTGCCCAGTTTTTACAATTACATCCCATTTATTATTTCTTAAAGCCCATTTTCTTGTTAAGCCTAATGCATCCCTCCTAGGAAAGATTTGTAGCCCAGCGGCTCGGAGAATAACAACTTGACCTTGCCTGGGTATTCCTAAAAAAAGTATAGATATATGGGCTGGATATCTGGCCTGGGCTAGACAGGCCACAGCCCGCCAAGTTAATACCTGCAGCGATGTTTTCGTTGTTGTTCAGAGGAGAAAAATTAATATCTGGGATAAACATCAAAAAACTCTGCACAAATACTACTCGAGCTGCTTGGTCCCGGTACCGGCCGCTTCTTGTGCAATTCTCTCGTTTATTGACTACTCCAGGAGGTTGACAATGGTGTGGGACCGTGATGTCAGGAAACCAGGAGGAAGCAAAATAAATTATATTTATATATATATATATACACATATATATATATAATAAGGAGGCACTTGCGTACGTGAGGCTATGGACCTGGTGGGTCCCCATTGTCATCCTCTCCAAGTAAAGTCATCTCCTCGTCTGCGCGCGCTTTCCGCCCGGAACAGTCAGCGCCGCCCGCCCCGCTTTCCGGTGCAAGCGATTGCTCCGCCTTCAAACGACACAAGTGCCATCCGTCCGTCCATCTGCCGCCCACATTAATGATACGCTGCTGTTAGGCGGCTACTCCGGCGCCACACGTCCATCCCTCCGCCCGCCCACCATTGCTATATAAACTGCTGCGCCGGCCATAGCCGTAGTCATCCGCATTTGTTCCCTTTCTCCTGTCCACACCACTACTGCCCACCATGGCTTCCTCGCGCTCCAGCGCTCTTCGGGACGGGCGGACAACGGACCACAAGGAGATGGCAGCCATTGCTGCCGACCGGCTGGCCGGCAGGCAGCCGGAGAACGACGACGTCCCAATGGAGAACATGGTAGTCGATGATCCAGCGCCAACCCCCTCCTCCGCGCCATCCTCGCCGGTGCATTGCACCATGACCATCGGCGAGGCCCGTGCCCAATATATGGATAGGGTGAGGCAGATGCGTGAGGAGCAGTTCCGGGAGGTGCAGGCCGACGCCGCCTACAACCACCATCTCCTCCGGGAGCACTGCAGCGGAGGAGCAGATCGCCATGAGGCCAGCGGGCGAGAGGTGCTGCTCGACTCGTACCGCTCCGCCTCGAGCACTGGCGGTACCACATGTGGGTGGCGGAGGCTGCGGCCGCCTACAAAGAGGCTAGCAAAGAGGGCGATGAAGCGGGCGTGGCGCTGTTTGGCGAGACCAAGGACAAGTCAGAGGATGATGTCGGCTCCGACGAGTCCCCGCTCCGCTGGCGTCGACGATGCAGAGGACATCGCCGGCTCAGCCGAGGCCCCACCCTGCCGGCAATGTGGGGGAGGATTTCCACCGCTCCGTTGAGGCGCCGCCCGCCGGCAATGAGACAGAGGACATCGCCGGCTCCGCGAGGCCCTCCTCAGCCAACGAGGCCGCGCCACATAGAAAAGCGAGGAAGAGAGTAGAACACGGTAGGTCGCTGCTCGGGTCCAAGTAAGGCCACCGCTACCCTTCGGTTGAAGCCAAGCTAGACGGGTTGACCATTAACGGCGGTTAGCTTCTTGGCGGCGACGTGGAGTCGGAGAGCTGCGCCGAGAAGAACGCTGCTTCTACTTAATCTGCGATTGGCTATCGACATGTGGGCCCAACAGGCCACATGTCGATTACGCAACTGCACCTGCAGCTACGCCATCAAGCTTCGCTCGCTCACACACAGTGGGTAGCTTCGGTTAATTAATTATACCTCCAGCGCACCCCTTTTTAGTTGAAGAATGTATGAAATGCAATGAAATCTGGCATGTTTATATGAAATCCGACCGTGTATTAATGAATTTATTTTGATTAGTCCGAATTCCTGTATCACTGGCATTGGATGAACATGCAAAACAATACGTACTAGCATTATTCCCAGGGTGATCACCTCGTTTGCAGCAGTTTCACATGTACTACCTCCGGTCCTTTCTAGTCTGCATACAAGTTTTGTCTGCAGTCAAAGTATCTCTAATTTGACCAATCTTATACAAAAAAGTATGCACTTTCGCAATGTGCGCGTAAAAGGAATGTAGGAGTACAAAGAGTTTGAGCAGCTTTTAGCGTTTACGTACATTGCAATCAAACACACAGCCTGGCAATTCATAGAGAACATTCAAAACAATCGATGATTATGCATCTCAATGACTCACATGTCAAAGGCAATATTTACTTCACAACTAAAGAATAAAGAAAAAATTGATCGACGTTCTTTGACAAAGAAGGCGTCCCATTCGAAAATATCAAACGCATGTCTTGCTAAAATCAATGAGCAAAATTTGACAAGCTTGTCCCATTCCAAAATATCAAATGCCTATGATTGTGGAATGGGCGGGGTTTGCCATCGATTCGGACATTGACATGGCACCTCGTGCTAAATAAACTAGCTGTTCTTTTTGTGCAGTTCCACCAAAATCAACCAAATTCGCGCGTAGCTTGTATGGTTTCACCCTTATATGTTGCAACGCCTTGAACTTATCGGCACCTCCTTTCTTGTGGCGGAAATGAATGATTCGATATATTCATGAACATTTTGTGCAGTTCCCATTGAAATCAAGCTGAGCACCCCTGTTTGCACAAATACAAAAAAGTGATTAGTATAAAGCAAACTGTACTATGATTTGACAGTTTCAACAGGCACATACATGGTCCATGTAGAGCACACTTTTAGAAAAATGGAACTCACCAGAAAGAATCCTAGAACAACATTGTACTCAAGCGTCCACAAAGAAAAAATGGAGATTTGACAGTCCTTCCGAGTTGAAGTTAGTTTGGTCTTGTGGGGAGTAATGTAACCATCCTTCAATCGCTCCTTCCGATGAGAAGATAGACAGGCTTCTTCATCCTGGCATAATCGGAACTAGTCACTTCACGTACTCCATATTCTTCTTGAGAGGAAGATGATCCTGTTGTGCAAAGACAAGAGGACTACTAAATGCTAGCATCCATGTTTGCTTTCGAAAAAAGGAAAGGAAATATTCAAAACAGCACAGATGAAGCACTTCTCAAGGACAATACCACTTTTTCATGACAAGATCTAAACAAAGTAGCACAACACCAATAGAGATGACAAAGCTCAATCATATGGATGAAATCGGTGGCGAGTACCAACCTTTGTCGAGGCTGATTGTGTAGAGCATACAAGATGAAGCACTTCTCGGAACCATCTGTTGCTATCTACGGAGTGGCCATGCTTACTATATACTCCTCGATTAGTTTAATGTTTCCAACATCTTCTTGTGCAGTTCCACTAAAATATATGGTACCTTCAAAGAAGATCCCTGTTTGCACAAGTAGAGATAATTACGTATGGCATCAAATCAGTGGTAAAACAATTGCTCGTTCCAGCCATAGCAATAAATTAAGATGCAAAACTATATCATTACTTGTGTCATCACAGTTCGATTAACTTCATTACAGCACCGGAGTTGATTTTGTTTTTCTTCCGCTTGTTCTTCCCCTTCATCACTTGCTTCAATAATGCATAAGCTTCGCCTTCAATATAAGATTTGGCATGTCAATTAGGGAGCACAAGTATAGTACTAAACTTAATTTTCTCGATGAAAGTGGCAAAATCTGAGACCGGCAGTTGTGAAATATCCTTATCTTACCTCAATGGGATATTACGGTGCACATACAGATTGGAAGTCTTGTCTCCATTTGTGCAGTTCACTAAAATCAAGCAACATTATCGTACAAGTAGCACAACATATGAAAGCACACTGTAGAATCATGTGAAAGAAGGCTAGTAATCTTGACCTCTCATGATGCGGAATTCAAACAACTCACAAGAAGAAGATCTGAACCAAATTAGCCTTAATGGATAGGAAGTAAGATCTCCTCTTGTGCAGTTCCACTAACATCAAGCAATCAAGCAACGTTGTCGATTGTGACATTTTGGTTGAACTGCACAAAACACTCTTAAAACAAAAGTGTTTTGTGCAGTGCAACAAAAGGTCACAATGGCAATGAAGTGAAGTAGATAACCCTGTTTACACATAGGTGCAAAGGAAACAATTAGTGGTCAATAATGGTGGATGACACAGAAGCCAACAAAAATAAGCATCTACCTTATCTAAATGGGAAAGAAAGCAAGACAGTAGCATTTCTCAAACGGGGGCATTGATTAATATTAATATAGAGATTATATTAACAATAAAATTTGTTAAACATGTAATTTGCTTTTAACTGTGGCATTGCATCAATTTTCCAGCGGCATTATTAGAGGGTGCTTGTTTACAGGGACATTTTGGTGTAGGGACTAAAAAACTCCGTGTCAGTCCCATCTAAACCAAACAAGAGGGACTTTTAGGGACTAAAAGTGGGCATTTGGGACTAAAGAAAGAAGACCACGAGGGAGTGTTTTGGGACTTTTTCCAACAGTTGCCCTGCCATGCATCGCACCTTGTTTCTATTAGTTCATTACTAGGGGTAACATGGTCTTTTAGCATGTCATTTAATAACCTCTAGTCCATGTTTAGTCCACAGAACCAAGCAGGTAGGGACTAGGGAGTTTTTAACCAAACAGGGCCTTAGATTAACAACAGCTAATGAGTTGCACGGGATAGTGGACGCACCAGCACCATGTGCATCTACCGATGTACTGTGGTCATGCACAGTCTGTTGCAACAAAGAACAAACAACCAAGGAGCATATTTGTGTTGGTCCCAGTTTTGTTATCTTTAGACACCTTTCCCTATGTAAGCACAGCAAATCTAGTCCTGCTCAAACTCTACATCCTTGTCCCTTCCTTTCCTTTTTGAACTAGTACTTTCGCCCCTTCCTTTCCTCTTTGAACCACGTCCTAGATTTATGCGATACAACTTTCCCCACTACTTTCCCACATTCCTTTCCTCTTTGAACCACGTCCTAGATTCATGATATAAAACTTTCCCCCTTCATTTCCTCTTTGAACCACGTCCTAGATTCATGCTATATACTTCCTCCGTTCCTAAATATAAGTCTTTGTAAAGATTCCACTATGAACCACATACGGATGTATATAGATGCATTTTAGAGTGTAGATTCATTCATTTTGCTCCGTATGTAGTCCTAGTAAAATCTCTACAAAGACTTACATTTAGGAACGGAGGGAGTACAACTTTTCCCACTACTTTCCCCCCTCCTTTCCTCTTTGAACCACGTCCTAGATTCATGGTATACATGCAGCTAGAGTGATGCATGTGGAGTAAGTAAATTATATCTTAAGGTTCTTGGGGCATGGTTTGGTGGGCGACGGGACGGCGGCGAAGAAGAAGGGGTCGGAGGCCCTCCCGCACCGCCGCTAGGTGGAAAGTGAATAGCTGCGCCGGTAGTGGATTCCCTCCCTCGCCGACGGCGACATCGTTAAGCCTCCTTCCCTTCCCGGCGGATGGATCCTGCCGGCTCTTTGAGCAGCAGTGAGGGGAGAGAGAGAGGCCAACGAAGTCTTGTTTAGATCTAGAGAGGGCGAGAGAGTGTGGAGAGAGCAACTACAAGTGCTGAGGCTCCAGCGGGAGAGGGCGAGAGAGTGTGAAGAGAGAAACTACAAGCGCTGAGGCTCCAGCGTGTATATATATACTGGAGAGAGAGTGTGAATCGTGCAAACCCTAGAAAACATTTTGACCAGTCAAAGAATCCTCCTGGCAAAAATTATGCTCAAGTGTAGTTATTGAACCTGAGACCTCACGTTTGATGAGCGAACAGGCTAACCAGCTACACAACCCTCCCCTTATGTCAACGAGAGGAAAATAACCTTTTATACATTCCTGCATTCGTGTGACAAGCATGCCGTGTTTTTTTATGTGTGTGGGAGTCATTGGGATTTCAATCATAATCGTGTCATGTGGCTTTGGTGGTAAGACTATCCACGATTGGTGCAGAAATAATGCAGCCTTAGTAACCTTACATCTCTCCACTTAGTACGTTGGGTCCATCCAGTCAGAGGGTGAAACAAAACAAATTAATAAGAAAAATTAAAAGCGCCAACGGTGTATCTTACCTCACACATCTCGCTACTCCTCGGGAACACTATCCAATTGATCCCTCTGTTCGCTCACGTACTATTTTAAGTGAATCCTTATTATAACATGCACACAAATTTTGGGCACTTGTATTCGACTTAAGTCAGTGTGCCACCGTATCTCATATTCTTACTACTCCCTCCATCTAGGTGTAATAAGTCACGTTAGAAGGTGCAACAGGACCTAGGTGCGTGCGTGTGTGTGTTTAACAGCATGTGTGTGTTAGAGAGTGCGACAGATCGACCTACTCCTCTGAGAGAAGGTGTGTAGTGTATGATTTTAGCTTGCGAGTCGGTGCATCCTGTCGTTTCGGGCGTGTCGGTAGGGACATGCGGACAGCTGCCACGCCCACTCCTCGACCAGCCTGCCCACCCAAAGCCCCTCCATCGCCTCAAGCACTTCCCTCCCAAACGGTCAACAGCTCCAAAGAATCGGTGCCACATTCATGCCCGGGCAGAAGCGGACGCGACCTCTCACTAAGCGCAAGAGTGATGGTTGCTTCATCCTTCCAACTTACTTCTTTGGGTCTATGTGATTTGACGGCTCATTGGTCTTTATTCTTGAGGTGGTAGGACTCTTTGGATGTCCCACGTTTTCGGCGAAAGGAGGTACTACTACTACTAGATTACAATATTCTCCATTCTTACAGCGGAGGAGTGCAAGAGCAGTGAAAACACGCAGGCTCAGTGATTACATGACCCACCTCACACTATCACCGTGCGACACCTAACTCTTTACATAGTACTCCCTCCATTCCTAAATATTATTAGATGAGTCCCCGCGTTGCCCTTGAAACAGCAGATATCTCTCTGCCAAAATTATCGATTTCATAGAACTAAAAAAACTCTATAACCGCATGCCAAATGTGGTAGCCAAACTAAATAAACTCCCATCATCATTTAGAGCATCCCACGTAAGGAAAAAGATCAGCCAACTCCTACTGCATAATGGGATTATATTTTTCTTTTTGATATGTTAATGGGACTTAAAAGCTCACTTACATGCATGCTACCGGTGCATGCTTGCATGCAGACATGTTGATGTGATTTAAAACCCACTCACATGCATGTCCCACGGTATTTCTGCATGGTTGCATGTGGCTTAGTGCGGAGCCTCTCAACGTCTAGATCAGATGGCTACTATGGACTGTTTTACTTCAACTAATGGCTACATCAATTTTGATGATGTGGCTCAAGGAGAGGATAGAGAATTCCTAGTAGTGGGGGCTAGCTATTACTAGTAGATAAGTCTTTGTAGAGATTCCACTAGGTGAACTACATACGGAACAAAATGAATGAATCTACACTTAAAATGCATCTATATACATCCGCATGTGGTTCATGGTGAAATCTCTACAAAGACTTATATTTAGGAACGGAGGAAGTACTAGTATAGTATGTACTGTAATTTATCAGCGAGATAAATTTGTACAATGCTATGAAGCTTCTAGCTTTTGTTACATGTATCTTGCGTCCAAGGTTGCCCGTTGCAACATTTCATCAAATACAAAGGAGACTAAAATGCATGCTATTGCATCTCAATGATTGACAGATCATAGCAAATATGTACTCCCTCCGTTCCAAAATAAGTGTCTCAACTTTGTGCAAACTTTAGTACAAAGTTGTACTACTACTAACGTTGACACTTATTTTGGAGCAGGCAGCTAAAGAAAAAAAGCGATCCATGCAGTCCCTAGCCCTTGAACCGTGAACCCTGACCAGCCTTCAATTTCTTTGGCAACGTTCGAAGCTTCCTAATAAATGAAGTTTGCAACCTTTTGACCATCGGATCATTTTGTGCGATTTCACGAAAATTGAGATGAGCATCCTATGGCAAATAAATTGAAGAAGCGTGATTAGAATAAGATTACTAGGACTAGTTGATGAGACATAAACTCATCACAAATACAGTCTGTTGAAGCCAGTAGAGGTATGTGCGGGGCAAAGAAGTACTCGAGAAATATCCACAGGGAGTGATGTGGGCAGCTGGAGCGATGGTGCAAGCGGCTGTAAAGGGAGTTGTACACGAGGGACGTAGCTCAACCTTGAGCAGAGGCGGCGGAGGCGGCAACTGCCGACGTCAAGCGATGAGCAAGGGACGAAGGAAACCTCACCGGCTTTGTGAGAGAGAACGGCGGGGACCCCTGATCGGAACGTGCCGACGGTGGGTTTCGCCCGTCGGCGGCAACCACCGCATCTACACTAAGCATCCACCCCTTCCCCAAGCGGACGTGATCCGCCGGGATGATAGAGATGTGGCCACGATCGTTTTGTGCGAGAGAGTGTGAAGAGAGCAACCCCAGAAGCAACCGTGTAGGCTGGCCCGTCGACTATGTATATAGTGGAGCGGTTTCCTTTTCTCTCCATATGAACCTATCATATTGTGTACGTGCCATCAAGAAAAAACTTTATTTATAAATGACGCGGCACCTACTACTCGTTCTCCTATAACCTTGCGCGTGGCATCTCCACAATCTTAACCTTGCGATTGGCTCTGCGCCTCTTCGGGAAGTCGAGCACTAATGGTAGTGCAATATATATCGTTCTGGCTCTCTGAGACCGAATGAATTGCTGCACGTCCACCACGTGGGCGAGGTCAAGGGCGAGGAGAGTGCTTCATACGGAGCAAAATGAGTGAATCTACACTCTAAAATACGTCTATATACATCAGTGTTTTGAGTATGTACTAGTAGTTCATATTGAAATCTACTAAAGGACATATATATTCCAAACAATATGATATAATCTCTATAAACAAGGTAGTAGGGACGAGGAGTAAACGGAGGGAGTAGTAAATTTTCTCCTCGTCCTGCGAGCCACCACAGCGCATGGGCGAGGAGGCGGGCGTGGGCGGAGCAAGCTTCACCTCATCCTGCGAGCCACCGCGCCCGTGGGCGAGGAGACGGCGTGCTAAGCAAGCTTCTCCTCGCTCATGCGAGTTGACGGGACACATCAAAAGTCTTGCCTCTAAGGTAGGCCCCACATGGTTTGCCTCTTTTTTTTTAACATAACACGTCAAGTCGCAATTTGTTTATTCACCCGTGGTAGACGATCCTCCCTCCACCAAGTGGACAACCAGTACACGTGCCAAATTACCACGTGGGCTGCCTTTTTGTACAGAATTGAGCTCCATCGTGTACCCGCGCGGGTGTGGTTGGGAAAGAGACGGGAGTATGTGCGCCGTGCATGCACCTCTTCTCTTCCTGCACGTCCCCCACCTACGTGGGTGTGTGTGAGAGATAAAAACTGCGTTCGCGAGTGTTTTTTGTTTTGGGGTGGGGGTGGGGGTGGGGTGGGGGTTGATTTCGTGAATTATTTGTGGGAATATGTGTCGATGACATCTCAAACAAAATTTTCCATGCAATGTGTGTGAAATGGAGGCCTATCCATATCATACATAGAGGGTCGGGCAATCCACGAGAAGAGAGGGAGGGGTCATAGCTATCGTTAGAGTCAAAGAGACGATCAAGTGGGTGGGTGCGAGATCGATGAAGAGAGCCATCGAAATTGTGTGTGTGTGCAAGTCAAAGATATAGGGCGACTGGCCTACCGGAACGTTAGAGGGCACATGTCAAGTTTGTGTGTGGCAGGGAGACATGACTAGAGCGCTCAATGTATCGATGTGTGTGAGGGGGGGGAGAGGGGGTGGGGGAGGGGTAGGGAGAGGCCTAACTATAGAGGTAGAACGACTCGTATATGTGTTGAAAAGGAGAGACCCAGCTATGTCTTGAGGGAGATCGGTCAACATCCATACATAACTGAAGGATGGGAAATATGATGGGACGGAGAGAGAGAGAGAGAGAGAGAGGAGAGAGAGAGGGAGGGAGGGAGAGGGAGGGAGAGGGGTAGAGTGTTGGATGGGTGATGGAGTTGCGTCTCTGGGATGGGGGGATAGGCCGCCTATACAAACTGAGGGTGGAACAGCAATGTTATCAATAAGAGTGGGGATGTGTTTACGTGTGTGCACATGCGTGATAGATCTGTCGAGACGCATCCATGGATGATGAAGGGGAACCATGTGTTTGGTAAGCAAACCTAACTAGATCGGTAGATCAATTGTTGTTTGTCTGGAGGAAGGAGAGACACAACTAATGAGGTAGATCGATCGGCGTGTGGGTAAAAGCGAGTTATAAGGACCTAGCTAGCTATATGTATAGCGAGAGACCGGTCGGTGTACGTCCATTTGTTAGAGGCAAATAAGGCCCAGTGAGACAGATGATAGCAGAGAGAATGGAGCTAGGAGGTGGTGCGAGAGGCCCAACTACTAGCTAGATAGGGGAGGAGTGTGCGGTTGTGAGATCGATGAAAAGAGGCGAGAGTTTACACGTGTGTTCCACCGTATGAGAGACATGAGGCAAGGACACATAAAGGAGGAGATTGAAGGTGTGTGTGTATGTTGTAGGCAGGCATCATTTGGAGAGGTTTATCGATCGGTGTGTGTCGGAAAGGAGTTGTGGAGACTCTGGGAGAATGACCTAAATAAAAAAATGAATGTGCCCGGTGGATAGAATGCCGAGGGAGGGGGAGGGCGAGGAGGGCGTGTGCATGCACGAGAGAAAGTTAGTGGTAGCTACAAAGGTTAGAGGATTGTGTGGGTGTAAGAGACTAACAAAGATCATAATTTGATATGAAAGCGGATTCATATATTCGAACAGGAGATCATAGTGTTTTAAACATTGCATGCATGAATATAGCGGTGATACACGTGTTGTGCACATGTTATACCATAATGTGATAATGCATGGCGTTTGCAACTCACAACTAAATGCGAACAATCTAAACCATACTATATATCAAATAATCTCACATTTTATTTGAATTTGTGATAATGTGTGGCGTTTCCAGCTTACAACTAAATATCGAACAATCTAAACAATACTATATATCGAACATTCTCACATTTTATTTGAATTTGTGGTAATGTGTGGTGTTTGCAACTCACATCTAAATACTTGTAGGCGTGAGGCGGGGCACCATACATAATGTGATAAACACATTATACATATGAGACATGGTTTAGATTATGAAGATCTAGCTAGAGCTAGAAATGTAATGTGATTTGAAATCAAAAAAAAGTGGATTCAAAAATCTAGTTCGAGTTCATATAGTACACATAGTTCATATGTAACTCGAGACTAATCATGTGGTGTGCTGTGAAGATAATACACAAACGATGGTTTAACTTGACAATAATGATGATTGTAGATCTTATTAAAACAGAGAAACAAATTCAAATGCTTTGACTTCACAACAATCATTACTGTAGATCTTATTCAAATAGAGAAACGAATTCAAATTTAGTTCATATTGAAGCGGTAGTATGTATGTTTGGAATGCACTAAAACGTTCATTTGAGTAGTAGGTTGCATGCATTATACACGTAGCGGAATATTTTAATTGAACATAACATGACTTCAAAGTTTTGAATGACATTTGTAGTGCGCATTGATTTGGTACAGTACACGTTAGGCTTGTCCAGAAATTTCAACCCGCGCCTTGTTAGCGCGAAATATTTAAGATATATCTTTGTTTCGTTGTGCTCCGACAACTCCCTCCATCTCAACCCGCGCCTTGCTATTCCGAAATTACAACGCGCGCGAAAACTCCCACCTCCTGTGAAATCCCGACATCCGAAATGCCCGTGGTACCCCTGAACCGAAAGAACCGCCTCAAATCGGTGGGGCTACTTTCATAACTTACCGCACATTTCGTACAAGCGCGTCTTCCCTACTCCCATCCCATCCACCCACCCATTCATACACCGAGGCCGCTAAAACCCGCGACGAAGCCCCACACCCTCCTCCGTCTGCCACCCAGCCGGAGCCTCTTCCCCGACGACGTCGTCCACAGCAACACCTCGACGTCCCTCATCCACCGTACCGGATGAGGATCCTCGTCGATCTCATCGTCCCGCCGGTTCAGCCACCCCGTCCTCCACCTCCAAGGAGCTGCCCCAATGTTCCCCTCGTCTTTCGCGCCACCTCCATTCCCACACCGCCGTCTTCACCTGCACCACAGGAAGAGCATCATCATCCCTGTTTCCTCGGATGAAGCTGCGGCCTAATCGGCGCCACCAAAGAGGTTGTACACTAATCGCCGGATTTTCTTCTTGATTCGATCTCACGATGTCGCCGGGCGCCGTCCCGAGCCGACACGGCGCGACTCCATCCACGGCGGCGTCGCCGGCCACTTCCTCCACGGCGTCGCTCCCTCGGCGGCGACGTTCACATCAGTAGGAGCTACTGCTGCTTTAGCTCTCGCTCGCGCTGCTACTCTGCTCTTGCTCTTGGTCCCCAGCCTGGTCTGCTCTTGCTCGCGCTGCTGCTCTCGCTCTTGCTTGCGATGCTGCTTCGATTTAGCTACACTTCAGTCGACTGAATCCACTTTTGGGTCAGTCGATTTTTAGGGGGTGGGGGGCTCGCTGGGTGAAGGAAGAACCAGCGCCAGCGGGGGGCTCACGGGAGAGGTACCCCACTATCTATCTTCGGGTTCTGGATGGGGGCGGTGGTCGCCGGCGGTGGCGGGGCGTTGGCGGGGCGGTGGCGTGGGGATCGCCGGAGAAAAAGCTCGGCACATGGGGGCCTAGAGGGATGGCCGGGGCGGCAGCGGACCGGCGGTGGGGAGTGTTTTCGGGGCGGGCGGCGCACCGCCCGTCATGGCCGGCGAGCTCTTGTTTGGCGGTGGTGGTGGCGGCTCGGGGTGGAGGTTGAAGATGAACCGCAGGCCCTTGATTTCGTATTCAACGGCTGCAAAATCGACTGACCAGAGATGAAAAAGTCAGTCGACAGACGTGTAGCCTCACCTTGCTAGTGCGTTCAGTTTCGACAGCAAAATTCAGTTTCGACAGTTAAGTTCAGTTTCGACAGTTAAGTTCAGAGATGAGCGGCTGATGTATTTTATATCTAGCACTTCGTGATTATGTATTTTACGTCATGTATTGGAGATGCTATTAGAATTCCACTCAGGTTAACGTTGTTCATTGTCTCTCTTGTCATGCTTCAGCCTCGGCGTCGTACAACTCACCGGAGCTGCTCCAACGACGAAACCCTCCATCACAGCAGAGCAATACCTCGGCCTCCATCTCCAGATGCCTAAGATCTTCTTCCCCTCCTCCGACAGCAAAGTCAGCCGGAGCATCCTCACCGGCCAACCCAATCATGCTGAGATCGACATGGCTTCGCCAAAGAGGTTGTACACTTATTGCATCTCTTTTTTACTCTACATGTTATATATATTGTCCATTGAGCACACGGATTTGTTCCTTTAGTGTCTCCTTGAAAGAAAAAAGCGTAGGAATTTTAATTTTCACGTGTCCTCCTTTTCAAATTCCTATTCATGAAGCGAAGACTAAGAGATAGTAGCATAATAGCATTATAACCGTACATTTTCTTGTGGTTTGACTTAATCTCACCATGCTTCTTTGCATCCTGTGATCTTCCAATTGTTGTGAATCAAACACCCAGTTGGCGTAAATCCTGTGTTTTTAAATTCTCTGTTTTGCACATGCATTCCTAACCTATCCCTGTCTATTTCCTATCCCTGCATTGTTGGAATCCTCCAATTCAAACGAGCACTTACAGAATTACTTCTCTTACAGATAGTTGTCAAAGAAAACCTTGCGTGGTTTGTCCCGCTCCTGTTGCGCCGTCCACCACCCCAAATTTCACCGCTCCAACGATGTAAGGGTCCAAAGACAAGAGGATCCGCCTCCAGATCGCCTTTTCGCCGCCTCGGATCTTCTTCCCCACCGGGCAGCCATGAAAACTGCATTACCATCATCAACCGAGCAGATGACCTCCGGGACTACGGGTCCGCAAGAGAGGTCGCACTCTTTCGTGTCTGCTTACGTTATGCATCGCTTAATATTACATGCTACTTTATCGTCCTGTTCACCGATTAGACTCTGAGTCATCTCCAAACTAATGGTCAAACTTGAGTTTTTAAATGGTTGTGCGGTACATATCGGGGCCGCTATCAATGGTATCTATCTACTATCTGGTTAATCTCCGGTGTCTACTATGAGTTTCATGTTGGGTGGGAAACAAACAAAGTAAGAAGCCATTATCTGTATTTTTAACTGAAGCCATTATCTCACTGCTATTATTGGTTTTGGGTCTATCCACAGGTTGCTACCATCACTGGATTTACGCATGCACTCCTTACATAATCTCGCTATGTTTTATTCCTATGCATGACAGTTATTGTAAACAATGGAACTGAACATGTAGAGCAAAAGAGACGAGCCTTGCGTGGCAATAAAATTTCATGTAGACGTCGCTCCATGGTAGGCGCAAAGGCAGCCCCCCCTCCGGATTGTAATCGAGAGGAAGATATATGTTCTGAGGGGGATTCAGAAGGAGAAGACAACTCCTATTTACCCCCTGAGGTCTTCGATCTAACTTGGCATGCTGATGTTGGTTATATCATGCATATGGTGCCTTGCATTGCTTACTTTATACATCAAATATGTCATCTGCTTAGTTTAGACATCCTTTGTGTGAATGCCATCTGTTTAGTTTATTCATGGTTTATGTGAATTATGCAACGCCATCTTGTTTAGCTAGGCATCATATATGTGAATTTTGCAATGTCATCACCTTATCAAGTCATCTTATATGTAAATTATATCAGGCCATCCTTTTTTTGCGTTACATATTACATTTGTCAACAATGTTATTACATTCAACTGCTCTTCGTGTGCATCAGCCATTTGACACAGTGATGGCAAATTCTGGAGTGAAAACAAGGTCTTCAGAGAAGACTATGCTATCTGACGAAGCGCATATCTCATTTGATTCTGGATAGCTCCTCGGAGGTGTTTTCAAAGACAGATGATCAGTCCTATCCCCCCCCCCCCCGAGGTGTATGCTCTAACTTGGCAGGGTTATGTTGCTCATATCATGCGTATGGTGTCTCGCATTGCTATGTCATTTGATTAGTTTAGACATGCTTTGTGTGAATGCCACTGCTCGATGTCTAATTACCATATATGTGAATTATGCATTGCCATCTTGTTGCAAGACATTATATATGTGAATTATACAATGCTATCTTGTTGCAAAGGCATTATATATGTGAATTATGCAATGCCATGCTGTTTAGCCAATCATCATGTATGTGAATTATATCATGCTATTATTTTTTTGTATTACGTGTTCCATTTGTCGAAACGTTTGTATATTCAACTACTCTTCCTGTGCATCACCCATTTAAAGCGGTGATGGAAGTATCTGGAGTGAAAACAAGGTATTCAGAGCAGACAATGCTACCTGCTGAAGCAGACATCTTGCTGGTTACAGAGAGCAGGAGGATTCAGAGACTGATGACCAGTCCTATTTCCCCCCTAAGGTCTGTTCTCAAACTTGGCAGGGTTATATTGCCCATGTCATGCATGTTGTCTTGTATTGCTTAGTTTTTACATCATATATGGATTGACATCTGCTTACTTGCTATTTGAATTATATCATGCCATCATGTTTACATAGTACATACACATCATCTATCTGAATTATGGCATGGCAACCCATTTAATAAAGACATCATATAGTTATATCATCTCATCCTGTTTAGTGTTTACAGTCATCATATTTTGAATTATGGCATTCTATCCATGAATGTATGTGAATTATGGCATGCCAACCTATTTAATAAACACATTATATAGTTTTGTCATGTCATCCTGTTTACATAGTCTCATATTTTGAACTATGTCTTTCCATCTTTTTTAGTTAGCCATCATAATGTGAAATTGTGTCATGCTATCCTGTTTAGTTAGCCATCATATATGTGAAATTGTGTCATGCTATCCTGTTTGGTTGGACAACGTAAATATGAATTATTTCATGCCCTCTTTTATTCCCCACTATCCATTGCACCTGTCTATCATACAATGTCTATACTTTCAATTACTTTTCTTGTTTATCAGCCATTTGAATTGGAGAGCGTGATGGCAGTATCTAAGGGAGTAACAACACGGTCTTCGTAAAATATAGTGCTACCGATTGATGCAGATAGAACCACGGTTGTACTTGCCCAAGGACCAGATCCACCACACATAACCCAGACTCGCAGATTGTACCCCTACCAAGTTGGACAGAGAACCAGCTACACCCCTTCTAACCCCAACCCGGCAGATAGTAACCCGCTTCCAGCTTGACACAAGACCGACTCCACCACAGAGCACCCAAACACGAGCAGTTAGTAAGGGAACTGCGGTGCCCAAAGCACGAGGACCACCACTGCGAATCCCAACTCAACGCTTAAAGGAGAAGAAGATTTGTTCTCGGTCAAAGTTCTCGTAGCTATGGTTCATACTCCTTTCTTGTTGCATTCTTGTATTTACTCATACAAACTATTTTCAAATTTGAAGGATGGAATTGAAACTCCAATGGCGCAACAGGTATGTTTTAAACCTGTTTCTTTAACTGGTTTGCTATTGTAACCTGCTCTATGTTGATTTCAGTTTCAATTGAATAAACAGTTATGTTCTCATGTCATGCATATTACAAGTGTTGTTATTGCTCTATAGTTACCCACACTTATATTCTGTCTATTCTGCTTTGTCTTGAACAAATATTATTTGAACTGTGTCTCTATCTTGATTTGGCAACAAAAACTAGAATGATATAGACCATAAAGTGGCCATGCTACATAGATATATGTTTGTTTCATGCTGTTATCCTGTCCACTTTATTACTAAACTCATTTACCAAAATGAGTTTCATATACAACATGGTAAACATGTGATGTGTCTGCTTGTTTCTCTTTTAGAATGCGGACAAAATATTGGAGAAACGATGCTGCGTTCTCCAATGTAAAGGAAGTAATGCAGATAAGGTTCAAGATAGTGAGACATCCCTGTTGGTCTCCAAGAAAGCTGATAAAAACTATCTTGACGACAGTGAGGGAACCCAAAAGTCTTGTCTTGATGTAGTGTTTGAGTTAATGGCCACTACTGCTGGCACAAGCTCTTCGAACTCGCTGCCTGAATCAGTTCATCTTCTTGAGTCTCAACTTCAAGTTGAAAGACATCGATCAGATGTCTTTGACAGAAGTCAAGGACCGAGGAAGTCCCTGCAGAATTCGGATGCATATTTTACGGTGCAACGACAAGCGTTGGAGGATTTAAGCGCCAAACAAGAGAAAGTTAATAAGCTTGCTAAGCATCTTTCCAAAGATTATGGGTACTCGGGATATTGTTTCTTGAGATCTTAAAGTGGTTTCAGTTCAGATTTGTTTTGTCATGGCGTTTATTTATTTGGTCGCCAACTTTGACAACCGAGGTATATGATATGTTGCTTTGTTCCCTATATTTGCACTGGTGGCGAACTTTGATGCCCAGTGGATGTAATATATGTAATAGCCGTGATAGCCTAGCGTCAGTTGCTTGCTTATTTATTTCCTTGTTGTCTTGTTTATTTGTTTGCTTGTAGTCATTGCAGTTCTTTTTCTGCGGTTTGCTAGTGGCTGCAATTACCTATTTTTAAAACTACGCCACAATAACCATGGGCTAATATATACTGTCGTGACACTGGGCCTCCTCTTGGCCGTCAGAAGCGATGGGCCTTCTACGGGTCGTAGAAACAATGGGCCTTCTACGGGTCGTAGCAACAATGGGCTTTCTGCCCGTATCATCAATGGGCCTTATACGGGTCGTATGATCGATTGGCCAAACATGGGCCAAACAGACCGCATTATGGCCGTAGACGGGCTAGAGTTGGAATCGTCCGTTCGCCGACCATAACGGGCCATCGTTAATAGGCTGTATTTGATGACGCTATGAAAACGGCCCAACGTATTAACGGACCACAAACGAGCCGACTGTAACCACGGGCTGAATTTGGCCCACAAGCAGAAAATGACAAGATGGCGGGTCGTAAGTAAACGAATCTTTGAAATGAGCCCAAGAATAAATGGGCTCTGAGAAGGCCGAAAGATAACATGAGCTGGAAACGGCCCAACCGAAAAACGGGCCGTTAATGGGTATAAAGTGATACACTGTTCATTACGGGCCAGTTTCACCACGGGCCGTTAATGGGTGTAAAGTGATACACTGTTCATTACGGGTCAGTTTCACCACGGGCCGTTAATAGGCCAAGAGTTACATAGGGCCTCATATGGGTCGAAAGACGTCATTGGCCATACATGCGCCAGAAGTGAAAAGTGCTGGAATCATATTGGATGGCCCAGATTATGCTACTGGGCCTAATTCGGATAGGGCGTAACGGGCCTTGGGTTAGCGGGCTGTAAATGGGCTATATGTGAACATGTCGTTAACAGGCTTTCCATGGGCCAGCCCGCCACCTTTTTACCAAGTCAAACGGGCCGGCCTTTCACAGGAATGGGCCTTTGTTGGGCCGTGCCACGTGCCGACGTATCATAGGCGCCTTACGTCCAATGAGTGGATGACATCTGTCCCAACGATGAGCGGAACCGCAGTGTTTCCTCCGACCAATGGTGATTTTACACGTGGAAAATCCCCATTGGTCGGGGCTGTTAACGGGTTATCGGATCCAAAACCCGACCCGGTAGCTTAACGGCGTTCCGTTATGGTGGATGCCACGTGTCGGTCACCCTTGACGAAAGCACTTTTGTGACGCGTGATTTATCGTCATGGAAGTGGACACTTCCATGATGATAATTTTGGTAATGTCATGGAACACTTCTCTGACAAAGACATGTATGACTATCTTGATTCTGTCATAAAATCGTCATGGATGTACATGCATGACAGAAAACACGACCTACTGTGACAAACACGTATCATCACAGAAGTGTATTTTTTTGTAGTGTCACTTGATGCTTTTTCATGAATATCGCATTGCCCCATACGCAAAAAGGGTCGATGTGTGGATCCTTGCCAAGGGCATATGTACCTACAAGCAACAAGTCAATATTAGAATCTAACAAGTGTCCAGGCTGGATCTATATGCACTACATTATGGACGTGAGGGGAGTACAAGCCGAGGGATGAAGCTAACCTCGACGGAAAATGGTGGCCACTCCCGTTGTTGCCCTGCATAAGTAGTGGAAAGGCATGATAAGTACAGCAACCTTAACATCAAACAAATATAGCAAAGGTAAACAACATCATCTCCAAATGATAGCTTAAATGTATTGGTTTCAGCATGCTGTTAAAGCAGATATAAAGGCAATGTTACCGACAACAGGCTTAACAGCCATCAAATGTTGCATTTCAAACTGGTATTGTTGAAAATGAATAGAACGTAGGTAATGCTTAAACATCACACTGGATAAATGTGTAAAACTGAAATAAAGGGCATGTGTTAACTACACCAGAATAATCGAACCAAATATAATCGTTCAAACTGGTATTGATGTAGTTGAGCGCACGATTCCGACTTGCACATAATGAACAACACATTGTGAATGACTGAAATAAACAAGGCATAAATGACCAAAGATAACAACCAAATATAGCCATTGAAAAGCGGGCCAGTCTCACTGCAACCAACCTAACAAGCAAATACAGATAAACGGGGCATATGCTTGAAAACTGGACAAATGCTCACTACAACCAACCTAACAAACAGATACAGATAAACAAGGCATCTGCTTGATAACTGGAAAAATGCTAAAAAAACAGCCTAACAACCAAATACAGATAAACAAGGCATCTGCTTGATAACTGGACAAATGCTCAGTGCAACCAAACTAAGAACCAAATACATATAAACAAGGCATCTACTCGATAACTGGAAAAATGCTCACTCCAACCAACCTAACAACCAAATACAGATAAACAAGGCATCTACTCACTACAAACAACCAAATATAGCCATTCGTGAAACCGAAGTGGACAATTCATACTTAAACATCACATAGCCCTATTGAACAATACATTTTTATATAACTGAAATAATTAAACACGGCATAGTTAAAGCATCGCACAACAAATGCTACTACAACAAAGGGTACGGGTTGGCAAGCTAGAGAAGGTAAGATTTGCTGATAGAATGTCGCCTCACATTTCATGGACGGGATCCTTCCAGTTGGAAGAGCGCAGACCCATGGTGTGCTCTCTGATGTCACAGATGGGTTGTTTCACCTTGGAAGAACCTTCGTGGGTGCCCTCCTCGTGGTCATGGTCATGCTCGATGAGATCTTACTTGGAAATAGAGGATCCCAAGCCGCCGACGTAGAACGTGTCCTTCAGAAATGACAAAATGGGCTCGATGGCGTATAAAGCTCGCAAATCCTTGACCGCTTGGCGGAGGAGATCAGCGGCAGGGCCGTCGAAGAGATCAACGGCGATTGAACCAGAGGGGTTGGGGATGGACCACTTAACCTGTGACATGGCCCGCGTGAATCCGTCGCTGTAGACGAGCTTGATGTCGTAGCCAGCTTTCCCGAGATACAGTAATATGCTAGCCCGCTGACATGAAGCCATCGGCATGGCAACATAGTCAACGTCTTCGCCGGCTTCCGCGGCGACGTGTGTTGCCGGGATCGACACGTCGGGGCGAATGACCACCTCGCCAACGTCCGCCGTAGAAGCCATGATAAACCTCTTCTTGGCCGAACGCTCGCTGGGTGATACGTCTCCAACGTATCTATAATTTTTTATTGTTCATGCTATCATATTATCTGTTTTGGATGTTTAATGGGCTTTATTATACACTTTTATATTATTTTTGGGACTAACCTACTAACCAAAGGCCCAGTGCAAATTGTTGTTTTTTTTGCCTATTTCAGTGTTTCGCAGAAAAGGAATATCAAACGGAATGAAACCTTCGGGAGAGTTATTTTTGGAACAAACATGATCCAACCATCCAGGAGACTTGGAGTGGACGTCAAGGAAGAAACAAGGCGGCTACGAGGCAGGTAGGCGCGCCCCCACCCTCGTGGGCGGAAGAAACGAGGCTGCTACGAGGCAGGGAGGCGCGCCCAGGGGGTAGGCGCGCCCCCACCCTCGTGGCCCCCTCGTGGCTCCACTGACCTACTTCTTTCGCCTATATATACTCATGACCCCGAAAACATCCGAGAGCACCACGAAACCCTATTTCCACCGCCGCAACCTTCTGTAGCCGTGATATCCCATATTGGGGCCTTTTCCGGCGCTCCGCCGTAGGGGGAATCGATCATGGAGTGCTTCTACATCAACACCATAGCCTCTCTGATGATGTGTGAGTAGTTTACCACAGACCTTCGGGTCCATAGTTATTAGCTAGATGGCTTCTTCTCTCTCTTTGGATCTCAATACAAAGTTCTCCTTGATTCTCTTGGAGATCTATTCGATGTAATTCTTCTTGCGGTGTGTTTGTCGAGATCCGATGAATTGTGGGTTTATGATCAAGATTATCTATGAACAATATTTGGTTCTTCTCTGAATTCTTATATGTATGATTTGATATCTTTGCAAGTCTCTTCGAATTATTAGTTTGGTTTAGCCTACTAGATTGATCTTTCTTGCAATGGGAGAAGTGCTTAGCTCTGGGTTCAATCTTGTGGTGTCCTTTCCCAGTGACAGCAGGGGCAGCAAGGCACGTATTGTATTGTTGCCATCAAGGATAAAAAGATGGGGTTTATATCATATTGCTTGAGTTTATCCCTCTACATCATGTCATCTTGCCTAATGCGTTACTCTGTTCTTATGAAGTTAATACTCTAGATGCATGCTGGATAGCGGTCGATGTGTGGAGTAATAGTAGTAGATGCAGAATCGTTTCGGTCTACTTGTCGCGGACGTGATACCTATATACATGATCATGCCTAGATATTCTCATAATTATTCACTTTTTTATCAGCTCGACAGTAATTCGTTCACCCACCGTAATACTTATGCTATCTTGAGAGAAGCCACTAGTGAAACCTATGGCCCCCGGGTCTATTTCCCATCATACTAATCTCCCGACAACGAGCTATTTCTGTCACCGTTTATTTTGCAATATTTACTTTCAATCTTTATAATAAAAATACCAAAAATATTATCTTATCATCTCTATCAGATCTCACTTTTGCAAGTGGCCGTGAAGGGATTGACAACCCCTTTACCATGTTGGTTGCAAGGTTCTTATTTGTTTGTGTAGGTACGAGGGACTTGCGTGTGGCCTCCTACTGGATTGATACCTTGGTTCTCAAAAAATGAGGGAAATACTTACGCTACTTTGCTGCATCACCCTTTCCTTTTCAAGGAAAAACCAATGCATGCTCAAGAGGTAGCAAGAAGGATTTCTGCCGCCGTTGCCGGGGAGTCTACGCACAAGTCAAGACATACCAAGTACCTATCACAAACTCTTATCCCTCGCATTACATTATTTGCCATTTGCCTCTCGTTTCCTCTCCCCCACTTCACCCTTGCCGTTTTATTCGCCCTCTCTTTATGTTCGCCTCTTTTTTGCTTGCTTCTTGTGTGCTTGTGTGTTGGATTGCTTGCTTGTCACGATGGCTCAAGATAATACCAAATTGTGTGACCTTTCCAATACCAACAACATTGATTTTCTTAGCACTCCAATTGCTCCTTACTGATGCTGAATCTTGTGAAATTAATGCTGCCTTGTTGAATCTTGTCATGAAAAATCAATTCGCCGGCCTTCCTAGTGAAGATGTCGCTACTCATCTAAACAGCTTTGTTGATTTGTGTGACATGCAAAAGAAGAAAGATGTGGATAATGATATTGTTAAATTGAAGATATTTCCTTTTTCGCTTAGAGATTGTGCTAAAACTTGGTTTTCGTCTTTGCCTAAAAATAGTATTTATTCATGGAATAAGTGCAAAAATGCTTTTATCGCTAAGTATTTTACTTCCTCTAAGATCATCTCTCTTAGAAACGATATTATGAATTTTAAGCAACTTGATCATGAACATGTTGCACAAGCTTGGGAGAGTATGAAATTAATGATACGTAATTGCCCTACACATGGTTTGAATTTATGGATGATATACAAAAAAATTATGCCGGATTGAATTTTGCTTCTAGAAATCTTTTAGATTCGGCCGCGGGAGGCAATTTTATGGAAATCACTTTAGGAGAAGCTAATAAACCCCTAGATAATATTATGGTTAATTATTCTCAATGGCACACTGAAAGATCTACTAGTAAAAAGGTGCATGCAATTGAAGAGATTAACGTTTTGAGTGAAAAGATGGATGAACTTATGAAATTGTTTGCTAATAAGAGTGTTTCTTCTGATCCCAATGATATGCCTTTATCTACTTTGATTGAGAATAATAATGAATTTATGGATGTGAATTTTGTTGGTAGGAATAATTTTGGTAACAACGCTTATAGAGGAAACTTTAATCCTATGCCGTATCCTAGTAATTCCTCTAATAACTATGGTAATTCCTACAACAACTCTTATGGAAATTTTAATAAGATTCCCTCTGATCTTGAGACTAGTGTTAAAGAATTTATGATTTCTCAAAAGAATTTCAAAGCTTTGCTTGAAAAAAAATTGTCTAAGATTGATGAGTTGGCTAGGAACGTGGATAGAATTTCTCTTGATGTTGATTCTTTGAAACTTAGATCTATTCCACCTATGCATGATATCAATGAGTCTCTGAAAGCTATGAGGATTTCCATTGATGAGTGCAAAGAAAGAACCGCTAGGATGCGTTCTAGAAAAGATTGCTTTGTGAAAGTGTGTTCTTCTAGTTTTCATGATAATAAGGATGAAGATCTAAAAGTGATTGATGTGTCTCCTATTAAATCTTTGTTTGCAATATGAATCTTGATAATGATGGGACTGGAGATGAGTCAACTTTAGTTAAAAGGCGTCCCAATGATTCGGAGTTTTTAGATCTTGATGCAAAAACTGGTAAAAGTGGAATTAAAGAGGTCAAAACTTTACATAGCAATGAATCCACTATTTTGGATTTCAAGGAATTTAATTTTGATAATTGTTCTTTAATAGATTGTATTTCCTTGTTGCAATCCGTGCTAAATTCTCCGCATGCTTATAGTCAAAATAAGGCTTTTACCAAACATATCGTTGATGCTTTAATGCAATCCTATGAAGAAAAGCTTGAATTAGAAGTTTTTATCCCTAGAAAACTTTATTATGAGTGGGAACCTACTATTAAAATTAAAATTAAAGATCATGAATGCTATGCTTTCTGTGATTTTGGTGCTAGTGTTTCCATGATTCCAAAAACTTTGTGTGATGTGTTAGGTTTCAATGAATTTGATGATTGTTCTTTAAACCTGCACCTTACAGATTCCACCATTAAGAAACCTATGGGAAGAATTAATGATGTTCTTACTGTTGCAAATAGGAATTACATGCCCATAGATTTCATTGTTCTTGATATAGATTGCAATCCTTCATGTCCTATTGTTCTTGGTAGACCTTTCCTTAGAACGATTGGTGCAATTATTGATATGAAAGAAGGGAATATTAGATTCCAATTTCCATTAAGGAAAGGCATGGAACACTTTCCTATAAAGAAAATTAAATTACCTTATTAATCTATTATGAGAGCCACTTATGGATTGCATGCCAAAGATGATAATACCTAGATCTATTCTTGCCTTTATGCCTAGCTAGGGGCGTTAAACGATAGCCCTTGTTGAGAGGCAACCCAATTTTATTTTTATTTCTTGATTTTTGGTTATTTTTAGTAATAAATCTTTGATCTAGCCTCTGGTTAGATGTGGTTTTATGTTTTAGTTAGTGTTTGTGCCAAGTAAAACCTATAGGATCTTCTTGAATGATAGTTATTTGATCTTGCTGAAAAAGTCAGAAACTTTCTGTTTACGAAAACAATTGTTAAATATCACCAGAACGCGATAAAATACTGATTCTAATTGCAGTAGATCAATAAACAAATTATCTAGGTCTTCCTATTTTGGTAGATTTTTATGAGTTACAGAAGTTTGCGTTATATACAGATTACTACAGTCTGTTCTGTTTTTGACTGATTCTGTTTTTCGTGTGTTCTTTGCTTATTTTGATGAATCTATGGCTAGTATCAGAGGTTATGAACCATAGAGAAGTTGGAATACAGTAGGTTTAACACCAATATAAATAAAGAATGAGTTCATTACAGTACCTTAAAGTGGTAGTTTGTTTTATTTCGCTAACGGAGCTCATGAGATTTTCTGTTGAGTTTTGTGTTGTGAAGTTTTCAAGTTTTTGGGTAAAGATTTGATTGATTATGGAACAAGGAGTGGCAAGAGCCTAAGCTTGGGGATGCCCAAGGCACCCCAAGGTAAAATCCAAGGACAACCAAAAGCCCAAGCTTGGGGATGCCCCGGAAGGCATCCCCTCTTTTGTCTTCGTCCATCGGTAACTTTACTTGATGCTATATTTTTACTCACCACATGATATGTGTTTTGCTTGGAGCGTCTTGTATGATTTGAGTCTTCGCTTTTTAGTTCACCACAATCATCCTTGCTATACAAACCTTTTGGGAGAGACACACATTAATCGAAATTTATTAGAATACTCTATGTTCTTCACTTATATCTTTTGAGCTAAATAATTTTGCTCTAGTGCTTCACTTATATCTTCTAGAGCACGGTGGTGGTTTTATTTGATATAAATTATTGATCTCTCATGCTCCACTTACATTATTTTGAGAGTCCTTTAGAACAGCATGGTAATTTTCTTTGGCTATAAAATTAGTCCTAATATGATAGGCATCCAAGATGGATATAATAAAAACTTTCATATAAGTGCATTGAATACTAAGAGAAGTTTGATACTTGATGATTGTTTTGAGATATGGAGATAGTGATATTAAATTGTGCTAGTTGAGTAGTTGTGAATTTGAGAAATACTTGTGTTGAAGTTTGCAAGTCCCGTAGCATGCACGTATGGTAAACATTGTGTAACAAATTTGAAACATGAGGTGTTCTTTGATTGTCATCCTTATGAGTGGCGATCGGGGACGAGCGATGGTCTTTTCCTACCAATCTATCCCCCTAGGAGCATGCGCGTAGTGCTTGGTTTTGATGACTTGTAGATTTTTGCAATAAGTATGTGAGTTCTTTATAACTAATGTTGAGTCCATGGATTATACACACTCTCGCCCTTCCATCATTGCTAGCCTCTTGATGCATGCATTGCCCTTTCTCACCTTGAGAGTTGGTGCAAACTTTGCCAGTGCATCCAAACCCCGTGATATGATACGCTCTATCACACATAAACCTTCTTATATCTTCCTCAAAACAGCCACCATACCTATCTATTATGGCATTTCCATAGCCATTCCGAGATATATTGCCATGCAACTTTCCACCGTTTCATTTATTATGACACGCTTCATCATTGTCATATTGCCTTGCATGATCATGTAGTTAACATCATATTTGTGGCAAAGCCACCATGCATATTATTTCATACATGTCACTCTTGATTCATTGCCCATCCCGGTACACCGCCGGAGGCATTCATATAGTCATATTCTGTTCTAGTATCGAGTTGTAATCATTGAGTTGTAAATAAATAGAAGTGTGATGATCATCATTAATAGAGCATTGTCCCAAATAAAAAAAGGCCCAAAAAAGCAAAAAAAGAAATAAAAAGGGACAATGCTACTATCCTTTTTTCCATACTTGCGCTTCAAAGTAGCACCATGATATTTATGATAGAGAGTCTCTTGTTTTGTCACTTTCATATACTAGTGGGAATTTTTCATTATAGAACTTGGCTTGTATATTCCAACAATGGGCTTCCTCAAATGCCCTAGGTCTTCATGAGCAAGCAAGTTGGATGCACACCCACTTAGTTTCTTTTGTTGAGCTTTCATATATTTATAGCTCTAGTGCATCCGTTGCATGGCAAACCCTACTCCTTACATTGACATCAATTGATGGGCATATCCCTAGCCCGTTGATTAGCCGTGTCAATGTGAGACTTTCTCCTTTTTTGTCTTCTCCACATAACCCCCATCATTATATTCTATTTCACCCATAGTGCTATATCCATGGCTCACGCTCATGTATTGCATGAAAGTTGAAAAAAGTTTGAGATTACTAAAGTATGAAACAATTGCTTGGCTTGTCATCAGGGTTGTGCATGATGAGAGCATTCTTCTGTGATGAAAATGGAGCATGACCAAACTATATGATTTTGTAGGGATGAACTTTCTTTGGCCATGTTATTTTGAGAAGACATGATTGCTTAGTTAGTATGCTTGAAGTATTATTATTTTTATGTCAATATTAAACTTTTATCTTGAATCTTTCGGATCTGAACATTCATGCCTCAATAAAGAAAATTACATTGAAGAATATCCTAGGTAGCATTCCACATCAAAAATTCTGTTTTTATCATTTACCTACTCGAGGACGAGCAGGAATTAAGCTTGGGGATGCTTGATACGTCTCCAACGTATCTATAATTTTTTATTGTTCCATGCTATTATATTATCTGTTTTGGATGTTTAATGGGCTTTATTATACACTTATTATTATTATTTTTGGGACTAACCTACTAACCCAAGGCCCAGTGCAAATTGCTGTTTTTTTGCCTATTTCAGTGTTTCAAAGAAAAGGAATATCAAACGGAATGAAATCTTCGGGAGAGTGATTTTTGGAACAAACATGATCCAGAGGACTTGGAGTGGATGTCAAGAAAGAAGCGAGGAGGCCATGAGGCAGGGAGGTGCGCCTGCCCCCGGGCGCGCCCCCACCCTCGTGGGCCCCTTGCAGCTCCACCGACCTACTTCTTCCTCCTATATATACCCATATACCCTGAAAACATCCAGGAGCACCACAAAACCCTATTTCCACCGCCGCAACCTTCTGTACCCATGAGATCCCATCTTGAGGCCTTTTCCAGCACTCTGCCGGAGGGGGAATCGATCACGGAGGGCTTCTACATAAACACCATAGCCTCTCCGATGATGTGTGAGTAGTTTACCTCAGACCTTCGGGTCCATAGTTATTAGCTAGATGGCTTCTTCTCTCTCTTTGGATCTCAATACAAAGTTCTCCTCGATCTTCTTAGAGATCTATTTGATGTAACTCTTTTTGCGGTCTGTTTGTCGAGATCCGATGAATTGTGGGTTTATGATCAAGATTATCTATAAACAATATTTGAATCTCCTCTGAATTCTTTTATGTATGATTTGTTATCTTTGCAAGTCTCTTCGAATTATCAGTTTGGTTTGGCTTACTAGATCGATCTTTCTTGCAATGGGAGAAGTGCTTAGTTTTGGGTTCAATCATGCGGTGCTCGATCCCAGTGACAGAAGGGGAAACGACACATATTGTATTGTTGCCATCGAGGATAAAAAGATGGGGTTTATATCATATTGCTTGAGTTTATCCCTCTACATCATGTCATCTTGCCTAATGCGTTACTCTGTTCTTATGAACTTAATACTCTAGATGCATGTTGGATAGTGGTCGATGTGTGGAGTAATAGTAGTAGATGCGTAATCGTTTGATCTACTTGTCGCGGACGTGATGCCTATATACATGATCACGCCTAGATATTCTCATAATTATGCACTTTTCTATCAATTGCTCGACAAGAATTGCTCACCCAATCGTAATACTTACGCTATCTTGAGGGAAGCCACTAGTGAAACCTATGGCCCCCGGGTCTATTTTCCATCATATTAATCTCCCGACAACGAGCTATTCCTGTCACCATTTATTTTGCAATCTTTACTTTCAATCTTTATCATAGAAATACCAAAAATATTATCTTATCATCTCTATCAGATCTCACTTTTGCAAGTGGCCGTGAAGGGATTGACAACCCCTTTATCGCGTTGGTTGCAAGGTTCTTTTTTGTTTGTGTAGGTACGAGGGACTTGCGTGTGGCGACCTATTGGATTGAGACCTTGGTTCTCAAAAACTGAGGGAAATACTTATGCTACTTTGCTGCATCACCCTTTCCTCTTCAAGGGAAAACCAACGCATTCTCAAGAGGTAGCATCCGCCGTTCTAACCCCAGCCGTGACACGGGCTCCAAGCATCTGTGCAACCAAGATGAAGCTCCTGAGGGCTCCAATGCCCCCCAACGCAGAACCAAGACCACCGCCACCAAGCACGGGGAGCCCTCCAAAGGCATGGATGAGATACCACTTGCTGAGTTCGTCACTCGACGGAGGATCAACCCCTATGTGAGTCCCCGTGCAAACTTCAGAGGGAATGATTTGTTCTGGACCAAGCAGAAGAACCTTATCTATCTGGATGTGATCAAGGCCAAGCAGAACATCTATGTGGACGTGAACTGGATTGACATGAATCACATGAGGGAGGCTAAGCACCGTGACTACTTTGGGGAGGCTTTGGACCTCGTGGAGCAGTTTGGCATTGAGCACGTGATCTCTTTCCGTCTGGATTATGACCCTGAGATTGTGGCCCAGTTTTTTGCCTCGGTCCACTTCCATACTGATGAGGAACGGTCCATGACCTGGATGACCAATGGACAACATATGACTGCTAAGTGGAAGGAGTTCATGGCTTTGCTACAGGTGCCTGATGAGGGGCTCAACACACCCGTTGGTGTTCGCCCGCATGCCAACCCCGAGTCCGCTAACAAAAACAAGCTCCAACAGTATCTTGTTGAGAAGAAGCTTCCCAATGACAAGAATACGTGGGTGCTGAACCCATTCCTTGACATCATGCACCGGATCTTCCGCAACTCCCTCTTTCCACGCATTGGTGACAAGGACAAGGTGCATGCCTATCTCGTGGATATGATGCTCATTTGTGAGGAGGCGCGTCATTCCCAGACGCAACCACTTGATGTCTCACATATCATGTGGTGCGAGCTTCGGTTTGCGGTGTTCAACCGTAAGGTACCCATCTATGGACCTTACATGTTTCTGTTGATCACGAAGACTTGGGAGAAGCTCTATCCTGATGATGAGTTTCTTGCCCCTGACTGGACTCGTCATGAGCCCGTCAAACTCCGCATCAAGCCCCAGTGGGCCAACACCACTACCCGTGCTGAGGCAGCAGCTGCTCAGATGGATGTGGATGAGGATGAGATCGAGGAGGAGGACGCTGATGAGGACAGCTCTGCTAGCTACTCACCTTCATCTTCTGAGCCTTCTTGGGCTAAGAAGCTGAAGAACAAGATGAAGGCTCTATTCTGCATGCAGGCCAAGGGGCAGTACAGGTCTCATGTTGCTCAGAAGGAGAGTCGCCGGCGCGACAAGAGGATCTTGAGGACATTTGGCGAGGAGGTATCCAGCGGGTCCGAGAAGCACATCACCCCAGAGGCAGCTTGGATGACAAAGCAGGGCTACAAGTGGACTGATTCTGAGGATGAGCGGGAGGAGACCATTCCCACTGCCGAGACCGACGAGGAGCACGACGAGTGATCGTCTCAGCCTGAGCTACCACCTGTGTCGTAGGTGTCCTCTCTGCCTTTTTGGTGTCTCGATGCAAAAGGGGGGAGAGTGTAGGATTTGCGAGTCGTGTGTCGTGTTTCGTCTTGTCGCTTTGATTTCGGTCCGTTGAACCTCGTTTGCTTTGGTTTGGTTTGTGCTTGTGAGTCCATAGTTTCTATCATATGATGTAAGACATATGCACTCTAGCGTATCTTATTGTCTTTCATGCTTAGTATCCCGTGAGCGTATGTTATCTTGTGCCTGGTTCTTTATGCTCATAGTTATTATCTTGCCTACTTGCTTAGTGTTAGGTTCATTATTGCAAGATATGTCTTGTCTATAAAATATAGGGGAAGTGTTGATCCTAGTATGTGTGCCGTGCAGTCCAAAGCACTTCTCTAGTGTGCACACATCTGGGAGGAGCCCGTCTATATTTTAGGATAATGTTAACGCCCACACGTGTGGGCGTTTGCATCTCGCCCACACGCGTGGATCCGCGTCCGTTCGCGAGAGCACGAATCTTGGCATGTTTCTAGTGCCACGTAGGACTGGCCTGGTGTGTGGGCGTTCACCCGGTCGCCCACACGACCGTTTCACCACACGAGAAGGGCTGGTGTGTGGGCGTTCAACAGTTTGCCCACACGCCACTTTCCATGCACGCACAAGGGCTAGTGTGTGGGCATTTGCCATCTCGCCCACACGCCCGTCTCCTCTCCCACACCCAAGCTGCTAGTTGCCATATGTTTTGCAGCGCACATGGCAACTGCCTTAGTGTGCTTTATAAGCAGGTGGCAACTCTCTTTTTTACCCGAGTTGCCATGTGTTTTACTGGGTACACGACAACTACCTAGTGTGCACGTAAGCAGATGGCAACTCTCTTTTTACCGAGTTGCCATGTGTTTTTGCATGGTACATGGCAACTGCCCTAACGTGCACGTAAGCAGATGGCAACTCGTCCTTTTGACATGGCAACTGCCCTAGCATGCTTGTGAGCACATGGCAACTCTCTCAACTGTCTAGTGTTAGTATGTGGCAACTCCTAAAATTTTGAAATCACGGCAACTACAGTAGACCAGACCATACATGGCAACTGCAATTAAGCAACCATGGCAACTGCAGTTGTCCGACATGGCAACCGTAGTTCAAATGGACATGGCAACCGCAGCTTAAACGAACATGAACGAGGGTCTGGACCATGGCAATCATGCGCTAGCGGTGATCATCACGCATGGCATGCGGGACCACGAGGTACGAGGTTCGACATACGGGACGTGTGGGCGTTATTCATTTCTACCAAGACGCCGCTGCGTGAGAGGAATCGGGAGGGAAAAAAAGGTGTGTGGGCATTACTTGTTTTGCCCACACGTAGGTGTGTGGGCTGTTCCTCTTATACACCACACAAAATGTGTGGGCAGTCTCCCTAACGCCCACACGTGTGGCACTTATCGGCGTCCATATTTTATAGATGGTGGAATTGCCGTTGTTTTTAGTTTATATCCCTTTATGCAAATCCCGTATTGTTATCAATCCATCAAAAAGGAAAAGATTGTAAGAGCATATTTATCCCTTAGTAGTTTTGGTGATTAGGGGCTGTTTAGATTACTACCAAAGGTAACCATACCAAAAAATTGGCTAGCCCATATGATTTGGTGCTTGTTTGGATTGTTGCCACAATATTGGCTGGCCAACGTACCCAGGGCGTCCCTCCGTATAAATTCCGCCAACACGCGGGCGAGACGAGGGCGAGCAAAAGCATCGCCAAAAAATTAGCGTCGTAAGTGGAGTCCTTTCTTGGTGGGCCCTGCATGCGATAAGAGAGATATTCGGTTTGATTTTTGAAAGGGCAACGCTAGGCGCCGGTGCGCCGGCCCAACTTTGGGCCGGTCAGCCCCTAGCCGTTAGATGTATTTCACGTGAGCCGTCTGATCTTTATCTTCCTCCCATCCAATCGTCTTCTACCTTCGTCCAAATACAGAGAGACACAATGCGTTGATTTTGAGCCGCCGCCGGCTGCCCCGCCGGCTGCTATAGGTGGCTCGCCGTCCGTGTCCTGCGACTCAAAGGCGCCTCGCCGTGCTCCGCGGTTGCAGCACCCGACCAGGCCGCACCCTCGCGGTGCATCGTTCCGCCGCCCGAGGTTGTAGCTCATTGCGGCCGCCATTGTTGCTCCATCCCGACCTGTTGGCTACAGCTCTCCCCATGCTGATTGCAACACCGCCGCCCGTCTGGTACACACAAGATTTTCGTTGTTCGTAGTACCTCCAACAACCTCGCCATGCTTCTCAGTTTTCTTGTAGCACCATGGCAGCTATGAAAATGGGTTGTAGCAAATTACAACGCCGATTGTAGCAAAAAATGAAGACATTTGAAGCAAAACGTTGTCAACGTCATCGTGGGTAGCAACTAAGACATCAATGTTGAAGCTTTTTCCATTGCGGATGTAGCTTTTATTACAGCCGGTTGCGACTTTTCATAGTAGTCCATAGCTTCATCATCTATAGTTGAAACTTTTTCCATCGTCTGTTGAAGCTTTTTTCGTCACTAGATGAAGCTTTTTTGTCAACGGTTGTAACTTTTCTTCCTCGCCCATAGCTTCCGTTGTATACGGGTTGAAGCTTTTTTCATAGCCGGTTGAAGCGTTTTTCGTCACCGGTTGTAGCTTTTTTGGGCATCGGTTGTAGCACCGGGCATCTCTCTGATTCCAGCACACAAAAATTGGCTTCGCCGTCTCCAAGAAGCAGCCCCCATGGCCACTGGCGCCTCCGCCGCAGCACCAACTCGAGGGCCTCCCGTGATGCAAGACCACCGACGGAACCATGCAGCATCCAGGTGCGAGGGAGAGCAAGTGACATCATCTCTCCACGGCAGCGATGAGCAGCTTGGCTGGGAGACAAGATGATCGTAGAAGCACAGGGGGAAGAAAGTTGCTCGCAGCATCTGGTGGGCGTCCTCAACGATGGCGGCCGGTGGGCACCCTCCATGAATGAGAGAGGGAGAGGGGAAGGAGGAGGTCGCTCGGAGAGAAGAAATCTCGCATGTGGCCAGAAACTCCTGCAAGGGGATAAGGATGTGAGACGTGATGCGAGCCACTTGATCTAGTCGCATCAGACGGCGCGGGATGGACCGGCAGAGCGTTCGGCCGGTCTGCCGTACGCAGACGTTTCCCTTTTTGAAAGGATACAATACAACGGTAGGATAGAACTGATTCTGTTAGTTGTAACAAATCACAGGGCAACGACGCTCCTCAGTCATAAAAAAGTGGGTCTGGGTGATTAGAAGCTGCATGCAACTTATCTTAAAAGAAGTGCCTGCATTATGGTGTTGTACAAATTAACTGCTCCAAGAGCTGGCGTGTCGTTCTTTTGGCGACTTTTTTTTCTCATTTAGTGCATTTATTTTTTCGTCTATATACCTTCTCGATTGTAGAAATTACATGCACCTAAATATTTTCGAAATACTAGTATAATCATTATGTTATTTGGTCACAAACCAAACAAAGGTCTCTTTTGCCAAAAAAAATTGGTGCATGTAATGGCCACAATCCAAACAACAACAACTTGCCAAAATTTTGGTCTTGCCCTTGCATTGGTAATGCCAAAAATTTGGTGGGGCTAGTTGGGGCTCAAACCAAACAGACCCTTAATGACAATGCTTTTGCGGACTAATTGTTTGCAGTGAGCATTTCAGATATACCATGTCTAAGCACAAGACAATTTGGTGCCCCTCGGAGCTTATTGAAGACGGCGTTTCTTCACGTTTTCTTTCGGTGGACTTGAGTCGTAGGAAAGCCGTACTATTAAGAGGGGGTCCGCTTTGAAAAGGTTTGGGGTGGAATCATCACGTACACGTCTACTCCTTTTGCACCACCTTTCCTTTGGCTCTTTGGAGCATCCTCCGTCTCTCCTTGTCTATGCAAAATGAAGGACTCCTAGTATTGCTGAACTGGGGCATTGCGGTAGTACTACTCTTCGGGGCGGTAGTACCGCAGGCCCTTGTGGTAGTACCGGCCTCTGGCGCGGTAGTACCGTGAGTGCTCACGGTAGTACCGCACCTTGAGAGCGGTAGTACGGTGGCCTCGGGCCAGGCGCTGCTGCTAGTGCGGTAGTAGGGGCGGATGTAATTTTTTACATTCGCGCCCTACGCGGTAGTGCACCGCAAGTGATCACGGTAGTACCGCACCTTGGGAGCGGTAGTACCGTGGCCTCACGCCAGGCGCTGCTGCTAGTGCGGTAGTAGGGGCAGATGTAATTTTTTACATCCGCGCCCTACGCGGTAGTACCGCTCCATGGGCGCGGTAGTACCGCGGCGCCCGCCGTGCTCAAGAAGATGAGCGGTAGTAGGGGCGGATGTAATTTTTTACATCCACGCCCTACGCGGTAGTACCGCTCCAGGTTTGCGGTAGTACCGTGTCGGATTTTTGCATGGATCAAAACTCAGCAAAAGTTGTCACGGATGTATTTTTATATGTCCGTGCGTTCCTGGCCTAGTCCATTCCTGCCTTGCGGTAGTACCGCAAGGGGGCGCGGTAGTACCGCTCTAGCGGTTCTACCGCTCCTTGCCTTAGCACTTCAGGACTGGTCTTAGGCCCGGGCGTGGCAGCGGTAGTACCGCGGTTCGTCGCGGTAGTACCGTGAGTCCTTGCGGTAGTACCGCTTGTTTGGTGCGGTAGTACCGCAGGTCGCGGGCTGGTTAAGTGGATAACGGTTGGATTTGTTCTTTCACTATATAAGGGGTGTCTTCTTCTCTGAGTTGACTACCTCTTCCATCCCCAAGCTCCATTGTTGCTCTAAGCTTCATTTTCGCCCGATCTCTCTCCCTAGCCAATCAAACTTGTTGATTCTTTAGGGATTGGTTGAGAAGGCCCCGGTCCACACTTCCACCAAGAAAAATTTGATTCCCCCCACTAATCCTTTGCGGATCTTGTTACTCTTGGGTGTTTGAGCACCCTAGACGGTTGAGGTCACCGCGGAGCCATATTCCATTGTGGTGAAGCTTCGTGGTGTCGTTGGGAGCCTCCAATTAAGTTGTGGAGATTGCCTCAACCTTGTTTGTAAAGGTCCGGTCGCCGCCTCCAAGGGCACCAATAGTGGAATCACGGCATCTCGCATTGTGTGAGGGCGTGAGGAGAATATGGTGGCCCTAGTGGCTTCTTGGGGAGCATTGTGCCTCCACACCGCTCCAACGGAGACGTACTTCCCCTCAAAAGGAAGAAACTTCGGTAACACATCCTCGTCTTCACCGGCTCCACTCTTGGTTATCTCGTGCCTTTACTTGTGCAAGCTTATTTGTGTTATATCCCTTGCTTGCTTGCGTGCTTGTTGTTGTTGCATCATATAGGTTGCTCACCTAGTTGCATATCTAGACGACCTACTTTGATGCAAAGTTTAAATTGGTAAAGAAAAGCTAAAAATTGTTAGTTGCCTATTCACCCCCCCCCCTAGTCAACTATATCGATCATTTCACTAACTCATTAGTCACATTGCCTGTAAGACTTATAGTGATGTGCTTTACCGAGAGGGCCCAGAGATACCTCTCTGATACTCGGAGTGACAAATCCTAATCTCAATCTATGCCAACCCAACAAACACCTTCGGAGACACCTGTAGAGCATCTTTAAAATCATCCATTTACGTTGTGACATTTGATAGCACACAAGGTGTTCCTCCGGTATTCGGGAGTTGCATAATCTCATAGTCAGAGGAATATGTATAAGTAATGAAGAAAGCAATAGCAATAAAACTTAACTATCATTACGCTAAGCTAACAGATGGATCTTGTCCATCACATCATTCTTTAATGATGTGACCCCGTTCATCAAATGACAACACATGTCTATGGTCAGGAAACATAACCATCTTTGATTAACGAGCTAGTCAAGTAGAGGCATACTAGGGACACTGCTTTGTCTATGTATTCACACATGTACTAAGTTTCCGGTTAATACAATTCTAGCATGAATAATAAACATTTATCATGATATAAGGAAATATAAATAACAACTTTATTATTGCCTCTAGGGCATATTTCCTTCAGTGTTGTCAACCTACACAACAATCATTCTAAATGGATTCCAAAAGACTGGATAAACTGCCAAAATGGTCTCAGGCAACGATACCCCTCATCTTATCTCTATATCATTGTAGCTGACTTGGTCCAACAAAAGATCCAAGAAAATACTTACCTTCATAACTTGCACCACCTCATCTTCACCCACAACTCTCTAGTATGCCGTTGATACACTCATCATCGCACGTGCATTCCCGCTTGCGGTCCTACACTTAAAATCTGTGTGAAATGACTTTTTCTTAGCTACAGGGTTGAATTTAAACTTCTCCAAAACTACTTTTGTCGCCATGCACGCAACGCCCGCACTGGCGAATGACATTGCCCACATATTGCACTGCCATGTGTCCGTTTTCCAATATATTTACCTATGTCTATCCATCTTGTCAATTCGACTACCACCCAATGCCTTTCTCCCATAATCCAAAGATCCAAAAAATTCCTCTCGAGGTGGCGAGCTAAGCTACTCTCTTAAGGAGACCGAGTAATCCTTCTCTCATGAGTTACTGATTGACTAGCAACTTATTTTGTATCTATTTTTTAAATCCCAGAAAATGTCCTCGAAACTATTTATGCTTTTCGCCGTGCCTTTTAATTGAGATGCGAAAAAAAACGTGTACTGGTGCTCAGTGCTTAATCGCTTTGAATAATATGTGTAAACCAAAAAAGTTTAGTCGTCTGGGATTAAAAAACACCAACAAAATAATTGCATTCTCTTGAAATTCACAGTAAAATCTCTATCACCAGATACTTCACCTTGGCTTGACTAGCTCCATTTACAACATCCAAATGCTTTTATTGCTTCACAAAACAAGAACTCCTTCGTTTACACAAGTCAACAAGCAAATGTCCACCCTACTGAACATTTCTTTTGTTTTAACAAGTTTTGGCGCTAATACCTACTCTTTGTTTAATACTTGGTTCATCAGCAACAATTAGTAATGTTTTTCTAAACCTTTTCTCCCATGCTACCAAATAGTTCATCAAAGTGGCAACCATACTTAACTTTGGTTTAGAATCATGCTTGCAAAACTGCTTACTAATATTGTCGCCATAGAAATGGCTACTTTTTCGTCCTTGCTGTAGGATTTCCAGCCCTCCTCTGCCCATGACGTATATTTCCTCGTCGGGGGTAACATCTTCTTCACGCGGACCACGCACGACCTAACCATTCTCGAAGCATATGAAGACACCATGCTAAGGCTATCTGGTCTTCAAGGGTCCCAAACCGTGTCAAGACCTTCGCATGGATTTTATTTCGGGATAGACTCAACTCCAAGGCCAACCTTCATCACAAGCACATATCCGACGACGCCTCGTGCCTGTGGGCTTGACCTCAAGGATGCCTTGCACATCTTCATCCAGTGCTCGCTCGTCGATAGGACATGTCAAAATATTGGCGTCCTCCCCCATGTCCATCACTAATTTGTGGGAATGCACAATGTCGGTAAGTATATATGAGAATATTGAATCAAATGTGTTATAATCGCATTACGGAAGATTTGGGTGTCAAGAAATGTCCTAGCCTTCAACCAGCTTGACCAACACAACTCTATCACCCTACATCTCATCATCGACAATTTGACGCTCTGAACTCACCGGCTGGGAGTCTGGTAGAAAAAGGGGTTGCCTTCTTGTGCCGGCCTACCTCCTTTCACATGTTAACGTGCACTTGTAATTTTTTTTGTTCGTTCTAACTATAACTGTGCTGCTATTATTTAGCCAAACTAGTTAGAAATAAGGTGTGTGTGGGGTGGATGAAAGATCCATCCGTAGAGATTGTTGATACTTTTATAAAAAATGAAAAATACTTTTATAAAAGATAATATGATGATCACCTTACAATAAATAGTACTTTGATGTAAAAAAAAAGCTGAGAAACTCCTTCGACGAAAACTCAAGCTAAAAATGCAACCGAAATAACAAGATTAAGAAAAGGGGAATAGGAAGAGATTACCTCAACCAACTTGGGACCTAGATTTGCTGTCAAAAGAGAAAACTTGGGACCTAGATCCAAGAGTTTTAGGGAAAGAAATTGGAGATTGGGCAGGAATTTGGTGATTTGAGAGTGAGAAACGGCGTTCTCTGTTCGTCGGCTGAGGAAGGATTTTGTCTCCCGGTGAGACACGGCGTCGCATATGGCTGTGGCATCTCATCCGCTGCTCTCTTGCTCCTTCTCCGTCGCCTCCCCGAACCATCCAATCCTTCGACTCCTTCACCGCCCTCTGAAATCCTCCACCTCCAAATGCTTCCTCCATTCCCCGCGGCGGCGTCACCAACCAGTCGCCCGCCAGCCAGACGACGACGAGCATGACGGAGAAGAGGATATTTGGAGCCCGGCTACCAGCCCCCCGAGAGCCCACCTCGTCGACACCTTGGATGACGAAAAGGGCGGCCATGGATGGGGTCCACCCAATGGCGACGGCGCAGAGGAGGGAGAGCAGCTCCAAGAATACGAGGTGGGTGAGTGGGATCCACCTGCCAGCCCGTCCCGAGCGCAGGCCCAGGAACAGCATCGACAAGATGAGGAGGAGGAAGAGGAGGAAGAAGAAGACGGCGGGGACTGCCCGTGGCTGGACCCGAGCTACTTGCGAAGTCAAGAAGGGGCAAGCACCAACACCACTGCGGCTATGGAGGAAATTCTCGCCTTTGCGAGGAGTCCAGTGGCGGCGGACGGCCCTGGGCTCGCTGGGTTCTTGGCTGGTTACAGCCGCGGTGCACTCGGCGAGGACGAGTGCGTGGAGTTGATGAGGAGGATGGGTGAGGAGCGCCTGGTGTTGGGGTGCCTCCACTTGTTCCGGTGGATGCGGGCGCTTGAGGAGCGGCCGATTTCGTTGTCGCCGCAGGCATGGTTGGTGGCTCTCGTGGTGCTTGGACGGGCACGGATGGCCGATGAAATCTTGGAGATTCTGGGAAGTCTGCCGCCGGAGAGGGGATTTCGTGAGGCGGTTCTGTACAATGCTGCAATGTCTGGTGTTGCCTACTGTGGAAGGTGAGCACTGTCTTGATTGGTCTGATAGAGTGATGAGTGATCATATTAATTTCATTCATGCTATCACTTTTGCAAGATTAATTAGGAGTTTGTAGTTACTTATTGACCGACTTAGATCGAAGTGACTTTTATCTACTTCCCTATTTCTAAATGGCATTTCCATTAACCTTTTCGTACAATAAAGGACAGACCCAGTGCATAGAAGCTCCCACACAAGGTGGGGTCTGGGGAGGGATTATAGGAACCTAGTCTTACCCCTGCAAAGTGCAATGCAGAGAGGCTGGTTCGAACCCAGGACCTCTTGGCACAAGTGGGGAGGACTTCACCACTGCGCCAGGCCTGCCCTCATTAACCTTTTCGTACAATACAAAAGAAAAAAGGATTAAGCATATTGTTAGTTGTTGATCAACAGAGGATCCAAGTAAGTTTGATTTGCTCCACTATCTGTAAATTCTTTGGTATGAACTTCATTGTTATCTTGGGATGCAAATTAAGAAAACTACGGAGCAACATATTTATAATAGACTGTGCTAGCATGAGAATTGTTTATTGATAGGTTTGCATAGTTTCATGTCTTATGATTTTGCTCTGTCCTAACTAAGCATGAACACCAATGGAGATTCTAACATGCTACATTTCTTCTGTGGTAAGCTATGTATTATTTGGTGTGATGAACATTTTCTACTCGCTCCAGATATGATGATGCCTGGAAAATATTTGAGAGTATGGAGAAGAACAATGTCCAACCTGACCACATAACATCCTCAATCATGTTAATGGTAATGAAGAGGCGCAAAGCATCAGCCAAGGATTCATGGGAGTTCTTCCAACGAATGAACAGAAAAGGTGTCAAGTGGAGCTTGGGTGTCTCTGCTTCTCTAATTAAGATATTTTGTGATGAGGGGCTGAAGAAAGAAGCACTTATCTTCCAATCAGAAATGGAGAAGAGAGGAATTCCGTCAAACACGAGCATTTATAACGCAATAATGAATGTATATTGCAAATGCAGTCAAACTGAAGAAGCTGAGGGCCTCTTTGCTGAGATGAAAGACAAAGGCTTAAAACCAACAAGGGTGACTTATAATATCCTTATGGATGCTTACAGTAGAAGATTGCAGCCAGAAGTTGTTGAATCGTTACTTCTGGAAATGCATGATTTGGGATTTCAGCCAAATGCTAGGTCATACAGCTGCCTCATAAGTGCCTATGGGCGGCAGAAAAAAATGAGCGAAAAGGCTGAAGATGCTTTCCTGAGGATGAAGAAAGGTGGCATCAAGCAAACATCTTCTTCGTACACATCACTGATTTGTGCATATGCAGTGAGTGGACAGCATGAAAAAGCTCACACTGCATATTTAGATATGAAAAGAGAAGGGCTTAAACCTTCCTTAGAAACATATACAGCTTTGCTTGACATATTTAGGAGGGCTGGTAACATAGAGAAGTTAATGGAGACATGGAAATCAATGACCGATGAAAAGGTTGGATGCACTAGAGTCACATTTCACATGGTACTTGATGGTTTGGCGAAACATGGGTTGTATGTTCAGGCAAGAGATGTAATATGTGAGTTTGGAAACATAGGTTTACCTCCTACGGCGATGACCTACAACATATTGATGAATGCTTATGCAAAGGGAGGACAGCATTACAAATTGCCCCAACTCCTGAAAGAGATGTCTACTCTGGAACTAAAACCAGATTCAGTTACATATTCTACAATGATATACGCATATGCTCGCGTCCGCGACTTTTCGAGAGCATTCTATTACCACAAACAGATGGTTCAAATGGACAAGTGCCTGATGCTAAGTCATACAGAAAGCTGTTGAATACCTTGGATGTGAAATCTGCAAGGGAAAACATAAAGGATAAGAGTGCCATTGCAGGAGTTGTAAAAGGAAAATCTAGCTTAAAACATAGGAAGGAAAAGAAGGATGAATTTTGGAAGAACAGTAAAAAGAGGTCTATGACCCAAGTTAATGGATACCAGAGAAAAAGATTTTTGTGATGTTTTACGAAGTGCAAGTTTCATTGTCTTTACAGTACTCATCCCATATGTTATATCATGGTCTCCATGCTTTAATTCTCTTGAATTATTCAGGGTTTCAGGTCAGAAACTATGAAGCGTGTTATTAACTCCATAAACATTCACTTTGACTGTCTGACTGATTTCATGATCTGAATACACTTGATTTTGCATTTTTAGGCTTTCTGATGTTCAAACTAGAATCTGATACAATGAAAAGATGCCATTTGGATCTTATGAACACATTATGTTTTCTTTTTTAATCAAAGGGAAAATCCCCAGTTTCATCCAGTTTTATTTTTGCAGCTTCGTCGTATAGAGGAAGATAATTTTGATTTCAATCTGCACATTCCCTATTTCCTAATTAGACAGCAGAATTTGTAATCTTCTTTTTTTCTTTTGAGTAAAGGCAAAGGCCAGCTTTTTTATAGAACTCTTAACAGAGGTCCCCACCGGGGGTTTATATTCTTTTTTCCACTATTGTAAACAAAGACGTGAGAATGTCATTTCTCCTACAAGAACACCAGCTACTGTATTGTTGCACAGTACACATTGCGATTGTTTTCATTCTACTATTCCCTCAGTTTACAAATATAAGATGTGCTACATATTTCAATATGGACTACATACGGACTAAAATGAGTGAGCAAACACATTAAAACGTGTCTATATACATTTAATTCAGAAAAATATGAACGAAGGAGTATTACACAGTGCACATTGGCCTCATTTGAATCCATATGGTTCTAGGGATTTCTTTCCTGTTGCCATTGATTCTTGCAATCATGGTGGAAAGTCCAGCAATAAGGCAGTTTTCATTGATGTAATCTTCAAGGTACTCCTTTTTTGTGCTACTCATTTCACCAAACCGATCTATTTCTTTACTTACAATTCCCATTTGAGACCAACAGCCTTCTAATCTGCTGGAGGGTCAACCATGATCAAGTCTGTTATGGATGACATCTCTTCATCCATGGCTCTTTGCCAAAATGCTTCTTTCTTTGTTTCATCTAGAGTTGTAGGCTCCTCTATTCCCAACATACACAAATTGTCATATTCGAGGTCTAGCTCGGAGGGGGACGTGTTATCCAGCAAATTCCTGAATGTTGCAGTAACCTTGTGGTCCAGCACTTGCCGACTGCACTGAACTCTCTGGGCTCATGTCATACTCGCCGTTTATGCCAGGTTGTGGCACGGGGTTGACGGAGTGCTAGGAGTAGCCTCAGCTGCAGCTGCACTTGCTTCTGGTGTGTAACAAGAAGACTGAGAAGTGTGCTCAGATCTCATTGTTGCCTCCAATGATGAAAGTGGTTAGGATAGTTTCTGAGCGAAATTGTTTCCGAACCTGGTTTTATAGGGTATGGTAAGAGATTTTTGACATCCAAACACAATTTGATCCGAGTCCGGCCGATACGATGCAGTATTACTAATAGGTAATTGCTTCAAAAGAAGATGTGCTTGAAGTATGACCAAATTAGAAAAGGTTTAAGCATACAAGTCGATTGTTTAATACTCCTACACAAAATAAGTGTTTTAAATTCTTCATTATTACTCCCTCCGTCCCGAAAAACATGTCGCAGGGGGTTTCAAATTTGAACTACAGCATTTTTTACAAAAACACCCTACCGCAACTTTGAATTCTCTCAAAGCAACCCGCACGCAGGCCCAAGTCGCGGGAAGATCCTGCCGCCGGTAGAGCTCCTGCCGCTGCTGCATCTTATCCTGCAGATTCTCCCCTGCTGCCGGCCGCTGCTTCCGCACAGGAGCTGCCCCCACTCCAAAAACGAGCCCGTCTCCTCCCCCTCCGGCAGCGGCGTCCGCACAGGGGCTCGGCGCCGTCGCACCTCCTCAGTCCTTCCCGAGCATACCAGGAGCTCCGCCTCGCCGATACCTATGCCCTCCTTGAGCCACGCTTGCTGGGAAGCCGCTGATCGACGGAATCGATCCCGTCTCCTCCCACTCCGGCCGCCGATTCCGCTACGAGCTCAGCGTCGTCGCTCCTCCTCTGGTTTCCCCGAGCGGCTCAACAGCTTCAGGGTGATCTTCGGGTCCTCCAAGTCACTTTTCCCCTGTCGATTGGTTGCTGGCTCGCCTGGCCGTGGTGGTCTGCCGCTTGCTGCCATTGGAGCTCGTCAGTAGCTCCTCCGCTGACCAAAAATAGGCGCCGCTGCCATTGGAGTATCACCCACACTCGGGTGCGTGTACGCTCGCCCACGCTGCATGCTTGCTGGTGGAGCTCGTGCTCGTGCTGACCTGCTGATCTTCTCTGAAGAAGAAGGTACAATACAATCTCTGGTCTTCTGCTGTTCTTCCCCTGTCGATTGATCTGTAGCGACTGTTGTTGTTGTAATCTCTTCGTCATGTTGTTGCTTGCTGTATCAAAAATTAACTCGTAAGATATGTGACTTAGATCAGTCATTCAAGATAACACTATTTATGCATGGCACATGAGTACAGAGTTCAACAGCTAACAATAGTAAGGAAAATTTCAATTTAGCATGGATTAGTAATCTCTACCACTGGAGGAGTACAAAGTTCAACAACTAACAATAGTAAGGAAAATTTCAGTTTCGACATCAGTATAAACATCAATCAAAACTCTTGCAAATTTTCAGTTTCGACAGTGTCAAAGCATACAGGCGCTAACGTGCACCTGCAGTAAGTTCTGATCAGTTATCTTTCGATAAAGGGCCGAAACCCAATTTCTTCACCAAGTTTTGAACCAGAAAACTAACTTACAGAAATGCGGCAAGCAACTACAGCAACTAATGAGGCAAGCAAGGCCTTTGCTAATCCCATATCATCAATAGATGATATGGTATGAGATTATCTTCTACTGCAATTGCAATCTAGCTTTAGTAAAAAAGGCCTACAGGTTGTAATCAATCTAGCTTTATCAACTACTGCAATTGCAATTGCAATCCCAGGTTGTAAGAGTATATAAGGGGTATTTTCACCAACTTACAGAGAGTATTTGAAAATTTGGTCACTACAGGACCACTACACTACTCCATGTCACTACTGTTCAGAAACAAACTTGGCTGAAAATTCAGTCATTCTAAAATTCTAAAATGCATTAACAAATTTTGCTTTATTTTGACTTCAGAAATCAAAATCTAGGAGGAAATCAAGAGGAGCTGGAGACTTTTGGCAGAACATGGACACCCGCACAAGGGCTTGTAACTAGTCCAGCTGTTTTCCATATAGGATGGTCAATCTCCACAAAATAAACATCTTATGAGATATACACCGATCTTTTACACATTACTTAATAAAGTATGCTGACAGTCATAATTTTGTTAAATATCTAAACTCGGCCATAATTCAGTTGAACATGCAAGGAAACATTTAACTTGTGATGTCAGTGAAAACATCACCAGACTGTTAAAATTCAGTTAAAAGATCTGTACCTTGATGCAGACTAAAGGGAGTAGGTTAACTGATTTGGTCCTGTGGCTGGTCAAACTGTACCATGCCAAAGTATTTCCTGTAGAGAGAAAAAAAAAAAATAAGCAAACATAAATTGATTGGAATGTGTTGTAGTTTCACTAGGAGTAGTTTATATGCAAAGGTAATAAATCAGTTTTGATTCTATTGACAGGAGTATATTTTTCTTGACACTTTTCTACCATAGGCATGGTACTATGAGCAAGTAAAATTCAGCAAAACTACTCTAACTAGAGTAAAATTCTGTGAACTACTCTAACTAGAGAAAATGGCTTATGGTTAGAGCAAAGTGTTTGGCTGGCATGGCAGCCTTTCTATAAATGATGCCATGGCAGCCATTTGTAGAAATGGTCCCATGGCACCATTTCTTGTTTGGGTATCGTGGCAACCAAACTAGAAATGGTGCCATGGCACCTATTTCTTGTTTGACTTGCATACTCATTTTGTGTGTGTATATTCTTGTTATGGTACCATGGTGTACTCATCTTTTGTCATTGATGGCAAGAACACATAAATATGGATTTGAACTTGATGCCTCAAGAGGAAGAACATGAAACCATTGATTTGAACTTGATGCCTCAAGAGGAAGACGATGAAGGCATTAATTTGAATTGGGTCCCTGGAGAGGAGGAACCTCAAGTGGCAGAGAATGGAGATATGGATTTGAACTTGATGCCTCAAGAGGAAGACGATGAAGCTATGAATTGGATGCCTCAAGAAGATGAAGCTCAAGAGGATGAAGCTCAAGAGGAAGAGGATGAAGTTATGAATTGGATACTTCAAGAGAAAAGAAGAGAATTGTCAGATAAGGAGAGGCATGGTGTTTACTTTGCCTTGCTGGTAATCGAGCTCAGAGATGGGTCTGTTCAACCAGACGACAAGCTGCTAGTCTCAAACCTGTTGGACATAAGTGTACGATCTGTTGAAAGAATCTGGGAACATGCTAAAAAGGAAATTGCCGATGGCAAAGAAGTAGATGTCTCAAGCAAGAAGCCAGGAAGATCCGGCCGAAAGAGAAAGGAGCTAGATATAGAGAGGACCTCAACAATCCCACTGAATAAGAGAAGAACAATTCGATCTCTGGCACGGTCTCTAGGTGTGGCCCGATCGACCCTACATAAGAGGTTCCAGTTGAATGAGCTCAACCGCATCACAAGCACCGTGAAGCCTCACCTCAAGCTAGAGAACAAGTTTGCGAGATTGAAATTTTGTATGTCCATGGTCGATGACAATTCGATCTCAACTTCTCGGGCTATGTTAAAACCAATGACGAATATGGTTCACATCGATGAGAAATGGTTTGACATGACGAGAGTGAAGAATAGTTACTATGTACTTCCAGGAGAACCTGAACCGAAGCGCACCGTGTCAAACACTCACAAAGATTGGGAAGGTAATGTTCCTAACAGCTGTTGCCAGGCCTCGATATAACAATGAGGGGGAGCTAACATTCGATGGGAAGATCGGCATTTGGGCATTCGTCGAAGAGACTGAGGAGAAGTGGACAAGTCAGAACAGAACAAAGGGAATAAAAGTGTTGACATCGGAAAGTAACTAGGCACGTGTGCGAGATTATCTAATCAATAAGGTTATCCGGCAATTCGGGATAAGTGGCACGGCGATGATGAGGAGCAACAATATTCATCCAACAGGATAATGCAAAGCCTCATGTTCTTCCCAATGATGTAGCTTTTAGAAGCTGTGAAACAAACTGATCTTGACATTCGATTGCTACAACAGCCCCCAAATAGCCCTGAGTTAAATTGTTTGGACCTCTGCTTCCATAACTCTCTCCAGGTCTCTAACCGATTGCAGGTCACCTACAAACATCCGAGGCTGATGCGAGGTGTGGAAGAGGAATTCGAGAACTACGATCCCGACAAGTTGCATGTAAGCTTTATCACATTAGAAGCGATTATTGTTGAAGTTATGAAAGACAAAGGAGGAAATCAATATAAGTTGCCACACTTGCACAAGGATCGCATTGAATCTTTGGCAGAAATCATCAGTGTATATTGCGACAGTCAGGTAGTTGTTGATACTAGGGCCATTATAGAAGAAATGGAAATCGCAATAGGAAAAGAAAAAGAAAGGAAAGAATTGGCTAAAGAAGGAAAAAGAAAGAAAAGTAAAGGGAAGGGAAGGGAAGAAGTGGCGAGAGAAAGAATGTAGTCAAGAGGGGGCAAAGAGGCCCTTATGTCATGTAGTCAGGTGCTCCTTGTGTATGTCTTGTGTAATCTTGTGTCAAGAGGGGACAAAGAGGCCCTTATGTCATGTCCTTGTGTATGCCTTGTCTAATCCTTGTATATCAACTCCTTGTTGGAATTTATTGGAATATCTGGGTTATTTAGATTAACTGGATTAATTTGGATTATTTGGATTTATTTGAATTGATTTGGATTAATTTGGGTTATTTGGATTTATTTGAATTATTTGAATTGATTTGGATTAATTTAGGTTATTTGGATTTATTTGAATTGATTTGGATTAATTTTAGTTATTTGAATTAATTTAAAATATTTGGATTTATTTGAATAATTTGGATTAAAACTAGAACATGTATTGTCAATACAGGTTTGGACTTGTACTGTCAATAGAAAAAATTCATGGACGCCACCGAGCTCGTCCTGGATAGGATCCTCTACAAGGCAATCAACCAAACAGATATTTATTGTTGATTAGGAAAAGAAGAGCAGCAGCAGAGAGAGGTGCAGAGCAAGGGAAAGGAGCGTTTGATAAGGAGAACTGCAAGATTTGATAGACATAATGTCCTGTTTTTTTAGTAGGAGCACATTTCACATACATTTTGGAGTACTCTTACTAGCTTCTTGTTAAATCTGAATGAATAATATGTCCTGAATATTGTATAGAGAACAAATTTATTTGGATTAATTTGAATTAATCAGAATAATTTGAAATTTTTGGTCACTACAGGGCAACTACACTACTATACATGGCCACTACACCGCTCCATGTCGGTACTGTTCAGAAACAAACTTGGCTGAAAATTCAGTCATTCTAAATTTTGCTTCAGCCAGTGTACTCCTAAAATTCAGTAAACAACTACTCTGCATACATGCTGGAGATCAACATCAACAGCTACTCTGCATATTTTCCAAGATGTTTCAAAGATATGCACACTACTGTACTTGACGGAGTATGTCTAACATTTGTAGCTACACTCATTTATAAGAAGAACGCATTTTTTCAGAATAAACCTAAAACTTCACTGGAACTAGACTTCACTGATAAGAATAAACCTAAAGGACAGGAAACTTCACTTGAACTAAAACTGAATTTGTGATACACACAACAAACAGAACTTTTTTGCATCTAAGAAAACCTCATGGATTGTCCTAAATAATCCGTGTCAATAATTATGGTACTAACTGATTGGCAACAGTTTCTTTTGGTGCACAATTCAAACAGAAAAATGACAGTACAAGCAGATCTTCGGTACTCCAATTTCTTTCAGTTTTGACAGCTTATTTTCAGTTTCAAAATGGAAAATACACTTCTTCAGCACTCTAATTTTACAAACTGAAAATAGCAGCACCAAGAATTGAGTATAACATGATTGTTGTGAATTGTCAAATACTCCTACAGGTCAACATGTGTATCAACTTTATTGGCAATAATTTTGTTGATCAACATGAACTACAGGTCACTGTTATCCTTTGTACTAGAGCATCTCTGTATAATACAGACCTGAGTATAACAAGAGCATCAACTACCGAAGCATGAACTTGACTACATCTTCAAGTAATTACTGAAGCACATGAACTTGAGTTTACTCAGAAAAGTGGTACCTTTTCACTCAGAGTTGATTTGTTAGCAATCGATTTACTAGCTAGCTCGTCTTGTTTGGCAGCAATAATCTGGATCTGGAGCGCAGGGAAGAAGAAAATAAGCTGCAGATCTAACCGAGGAGGAGGAGGTGGGGAACAGCAAGGAAATCTGGTCTTACGTGGAGCGTGCGGGCGGCGAACTCGACGCCGATGGTGAACTTGGAGTCGAGGCAGAACTCCTTGCGGGTGATGTGGGAGAGCAGATTGGACTTTCCCACCACAGAGTCGCCAGTCAGCACCACTCCGGCGAGCTCCTCCACCTTGAGCGCGTAGCCGTCCGAGGAGTGGAAAAGGGGCACCTATGCTTTCTAGTGCTCTGGTCGACGGCGTCATGGAGGGGGCGAGCTTCGTGGTCGAAGGCGGGGAGGTGGTTGACGATGGACAGAGGCGGAAGGAGAGCGAGGACTCCGGAAAGTGGTCTCCGAAAAATCGAACCTTCACGGCCGGCGAGCGGAGGGGAACGAGGCGGCGGGCGGAGAGGACGGAAACCACCGCGTGGGGCGGCGGGGAGCGACGTTCAGCGACGGGAGGGGGAGCAAGGCGGCGGGGGCGAGGGCAAGGGAGGCGCGACCAAATCGGCCGGCGTCGGAGAAGAGTGAGGAAGGAGACAGAGGACCGCGAGTTCGGTCGGGAAAACCACGAGGGCTAAATTGCAAAAATGCCGCCACGACATGTTTATCGGGACGGAGGGAGTATTATTTTGCGATTTTTTTCTTCATTAGCAGATAAGATACGTAGGTCCAGGAATTTGAAAATCAGTAGCAATGTTGTCACACATGCGCATTCAAGGTGCTTGGCGATCAAAATTGGTGCACACAAATGTACGAACACAATCCTCTAACCTATCGCTGAGTGTTTCAAGGCGAAGGGGAGTTTAGTAATTCAAGCTCCAGATAACCAATATAAATCTTCATCAGGTTCAGAATGCAACGATATATTATAAACTAAATCCTCTAGCATCACGTATATTTCATCTCTCTCTGGATGATTCCGGTCTTCCACGAGGAATACATGAACTATATCTTTCAGTTCAATCCAACTGCACCCTGGTTCCTTTTTCACATCGAGACTTCTCAATCTTGTTCTTACCTTCACAACATCTTCCCACTTCCCCAATTTAGCATAGATATTAGACATGGCAACATAGGCAGATATATGCTCTGTGCCCATGCAAAGCAACTTGTCAGCAACTTTCTCACCCATCTCCAAGTCCATAGAATACCAGCAGGCAGTGAGCAGGGCTCCCCATACCACCCTATCTGCTGGTACAGGCATTTCGGAGATGAACTTCTCAGCTTCTCTGATGCGTCCAGTCCGACCGAGAAGATCGACAGCACAGGTATAATGCTCGACAGTTGGTACTAGTCCATAGCTTTCCATAGAGTGGAAGAACCTCATCCCCTTGTTAACTAAACCAGCACGAGCACTAGCCATAAGGAGGCCCAAAAAAGTGATCTCATTGGGATTGATATGATGCTTCAACATCCTTCCAAATTCTACTATAGCTTCCAGCCATTGACCATTCTGCGCAAGCCCATTGATGAGTGATGTCCAAGAAGCGACATTTGGTGACGCAATGCAACAAAATGCTGTACGTGCATCACTGACACACCCACATTTCAAGTACATATCCACAAGGGCTGTCCCAACGTAACTATTGGACTCGAATGGAGTCTTGCAGAGGTGAGCATGAACCATTTTGCCTTGCTCAATGGTTCCAACAGCAGCACAGGCATGCAATAGAGCAGGGAATGTTGACGGGCTGCATACAATTGACAGTCGACACATGACCACAAATAGTTTTAGAGCTTCTGAAGGATGATCATTCTGGACGTAACCAGAAATCATAGAATTCCATGTTATGGTGTTTCCTTCATCCTTAATTTGCTCAAATAGCTTTAGTCCATCCTCCAACTTCCCATTCTGTAAAAGAACTGACATCATGGAGTTTAAGGTCACAATATTTCTCCGAGGCATCTTTTCAAACATCCTCTGACAATCATCTAGTCTCCCTTCAATACCATACAGTTTGATCATCAGATTGTAGGAACCCGAATCATGCTCTGGCATCTTCAGGAAAACTATCTTTGCTTCCTCCGTCCTATGCATTGATATAAGCCCCCCAATCAATGCATTGGATGTGATCAAGGACGGCTTTTCCAGGTCGCTGTAAACCAGCAAGGCATCATCCACAGCATCAGAAGTGCAGTAAAGATCCACAAGAGCACTGGTGATTAACTTGTCGGTATCAAACCCGCTTCGAACCAAACAGCTATGAACCGATCTCCCAAAATCCAATGCTCCCATCTTCACGCAAGCCCTCAAAACACTGTCGAAAGTGAATTCATTCGGCCTCACTCCATCATCGGCCAACATCCAAGCAAATAACCAAATCGCTCTGTGACAGCACTCGCCCGCTCCTCGTGCATGGCCCGATATAACAGCGGTCCACGCAAACACGTCACGAGGCGCAGGCATCCTCTCGAGAAGATCCAGGGCGTCACCCGGCAGGTTGAACCTCACAAGCGCGACGACCATCGGGCTCCACATTCGCTCATTCCTTGGATGAAGGGACTCGAAGAGCGTGTGAGATGCGCGCGGATCGAAGCACGAGGAGTAGAAGTCGAGAAGAGAGGGCCCCACGACCTCGAAGCTCTCAGACCCGGACTTGACCACCTGGCAGTGCACCTGTGCCCCGACTCGAAGGAGGCGGCCACGGGCACAGGCGCCAAGCACCGACACGAAGGTGGCCTCGCTGGGGCTCACCCCCGAGCGGTGCATGCGCGTGGCGGCGTCGAGCGCGTCCAGTACGCTCCCGCGCCGCGCGTGGCCCGCGACCATGGCGTTCCAGGTGACCACAGTCCGGCTCGGCATTCCGTCGAACAGCCTGCGCGCGGCCACGGTGTCGCCGCTACTGAGCAGAGCCGTGAGCCGCATATTCTGCGCGGTGACGGCCGCATTTTCGTCAGGCTGGGCCGACGAGTGCCGCGGTGAGAGCCTGCTTGCGGTTGCGGGGGTAGCCGGTGGTCTTGGTCTGCGCAAGGCGAAAGGTCTGGACCTGGAGAGCATGCAGTAGTCTCGCGGAGGCTTGGAGGGCGCTGCGTGGTGGCGAGATGGCGTGGTACTGGTGGGTAAGGAATGGCAGAATAGGGCCGTGCCCCGAAAACGGGTCGAAAGGAGAGAGAGGTGACGCCGGCGAGTAGCTCAGGAATTGGGAACTGCCCGGCTGCCGGAACGACGCCGCGCCGTACGAGCGTAACCTTTTCTCTCAAGAAAAAAAGTACTATAATTTTCGTCATCGAACCTCGACAGTCTATACATAAATGATCTCTCAACTTTAAAACCCGTCCCTCAATTATTGATACCGAATTTTTTTTCATCACTCGAGTAAATCTGGATGCTTTTGTGTTGACATGATTTTTTTTATTTTTTCATCACGCGAAGGCGGGAGTTATCGTGGTGAAGCTTCGGCCATCCCGCGTGCCCGCGCTTGCTCCCCAGCTGCACAGCTCTCCCCGCTAACTCCCGCCTCAACCGTCGTGCCCACACACTCTCCTCGATGCTACAAAATGTGACAGTGCTCCCGAGGCACCCTGGCAGTCAGAATCCCAGGGTGTACACACAATTAGAGGACTACTGATGGGCTTTATGCAAATTTGCAGGAGCTTACTCCCTAACCGTTGGATCTACAACAGGTGCCCCCGGAGGTTACATAGTCACTCTTCTAAAATGTGCAATGAAATTAAGTTGATCGATGAGGGCATGTAAAATGGTCAATAAGACGGTCTTCTCTTATATTCCATGTCATGTAGAAAAGCCAAACGAACATGTTATACAACACATTGTATCTCAACATTATCTCCAACAATTATAGTTTTGTCTATTTTCTTTTCCGTTTCTGTCTTACACCCCATCTATAACGAGTGGAAGGAGTATGCGTCCGTGCACGATGAGACCAGCTTTGCCAGATCAATGCGGAAAAAAAGTGCGGTTTTCTGAGGCTAGCCGTTTCACCACATCCAGCCCAAAAGCTGCAATTCTTGTCACATGCACCCGGCTCATCATGCAACTTATCTTTCGGAGCAGAAATAACCCTTAAATTTGGACAACAAAAAGGCTACAGAACTGTACAGCTCTCAGTAAGAAAACGGTAACCTCCAGTTACGACGAAGTAAAACTATTTTTCTGATATCACATGTCTAGCTTACTCACAAAAAAAAACGCATCTCCTGTGAGCTGAAACTACCCGAACAAACATTTGATCATAATCCTATTACTGTTAGCTGGTGCAATTTCCTAAGGCCGTCATTGCCTCGCTGCTAGTGCATGACTTGTGCACCGGTGAATGCTAGGCGCTATAGCTGCCAAGGTTGAACTGAACCGCTGATGACCCAACACATCATCATCTGCTAGATGCAGAATCCGAAAGCAATGGCTGATGGATGGAACTCTTGTTCCTACGCAAGTCAGTTAGTAAATAATCGAGATAGGTCCCAGTCGACGACTCCAAATTCCCGGGGCTTGGGCGTGTCCGTCGGTTTGCTCAATTTGCTGGAGAACATCGATGGCACTAGGTCGGTACACGTTCCTCAAGTATCTGAGAGCCAGCACCGGGCCCATTCCTGCGGCAACAATCAGCTGGGAAAAATATATTTTCACCATACATAACGGTCAGGCCACAGTCATAGCTATAAAGAGTATTACAACCAACAACAGTAGACTTACGGCCATGGTGATCCAGTATGAAGGTTGATTACACAGATGCCACATGACAGTGTGCATCTGAAGGGTTGGTACCGCACTGAGTATTAGGTTGATCATGTAGAAGGCTACAAAGTTCCCCCATATGAGGGTGATTTGTGGACAAGTGAATGAGCTGAAGACAGAAGACAGAAGACAGTGTAAGTGAAGTACGCTATGATGTGCTTGTAGCAACCAACCGTGAGAACTTACTTAGTATCCAGGGTCACCACAAAAGCCTGCAACCAAATGCATCCAGACAGGGCAACCATGGAGAGTTCCTCCATGTCACTTTTCTCATCAGCATATGCGTTGATGGTAATTAGGAAAACAACAAATGCCTGAAACCACAAAAGATTAAAATCTCGTTATGGAGATTAGATTTCCACGTGCAGCTAAAGCATGGTGGATGTAAAGGATTATGCGTGAGCCATGATTAGGTACTCATTTACATACAGGAAATAAATCAAATCAGAGAAAAATCATCGAATTCATGTACTAATTGTGCACAGTGCATTTGGTTAGCACACTGACTGATAGGTGTATGTGTTATTCACTGCATATTCAGGCCTACTGAAAAATCTCACAAGCTGCTCGTTAACAAGTGGTTTGTTGTCCACAATAGATTGCATTAACAGCGCAAGAGATACTTGAACAGAACCTTCACTACTACCCACGTCCCAACCACTGCATCCACTACACTTCAATATATTCTTCAAGATACCGAAACCCAGATGAGTACAACATAAAAAGAATGAAAGAGTAATGTTTATTTTACATGGTACAGCGATCGCCCAAACCATTCAGCAAATGTACTGTGATTCAAGAGCCTGGAAACACAATGAAACTACTCATATTAGTCATGCCACAAAACAGCTACATAGCACACTTACAAGAAGCCTCAACAAATAAAAATAAAGGAACAAAAAAAATCTATTTGTACCTCCCAGCTTGAGAATAAAGTAAAATCTGGGGATATCGCAGAACTGTTGCTTCAGAGATATCCTTGTCAAAAATTATTGTCATAACTGGAAGACTTGTGTAGAAAACATTGTAGGCCATCAGGCTAATCGAGTTGAAGATACTAGTTCCAGAAAGCCCTGACGAAAAGGAAAAACTAACATAGGACCCAGGTCAGCAGTACATACGTAGTGGCTTCCCAGTATAATCAGAGGTACTGCTAATGGAAAGAGCATTAGGAGGCTAGACTCACAGAATCTGTATAAAGCAAATCAACAGTGACTTGTAGAAGGAGTACTGCGAAATAAATGCTGTGCGATTGTATGAATATCGACCATGGACAAGCATCAACCTTCTGAGAAACTTGAACTCTGCAAAACAATTGGAAAACATACATACTTAGACTTGGTAAAAGTACATGGAACTTGGAGGTAGCGTTCAACAAAAGGATAAGATGGTAGGGATTCTCAGTACAAAGACATGATCCATTGGACATTTTCTTTTTCAGATGAAAAAATGATACCAGTTCATATGGATAAACAAAGGTCGAAAGTTCACAATCTCTGCCTACACTAGTTTGGAATCTCTATACAGGGTTCAGAAGACTGGATGGTCAAAACCAGAGCCAGACATGGAGTGGGTTTCTAGGACCTGGCTTCAGCTAGAAAGACGATTAAATCAGCCTTCAAAAGTTCTAGACGACCACATAATGTTTAACATTGTGTCCAACTTAAAATAATGCAAGCATAAGAACACCTCTGAGCTCAACAATACAAAGGCAGCACTGACATACACATTACAAGGTAAATGTAAAATCAGGAAACTCTGTAAAATTAATAAAAGATGCATACTTCCAATGCTATAATCAGCAGCTCTTGCAGCTTGCAGTCCCTCCCTACCACTAATCCCTACTCCAACGTTAGCCTCTTGAATCATTCTTACATCATTACCACCATCACCAATTGCTAGAGTTAAAGAACCAGAGGATTTCAGGATCCCAACAAGCTGCACAAGTGCAAAATAAAGTTAGTTTTCAAGTGACCAGCTAAATAGCAGCAGCGCATGATATGTTATTGAGTAGCATCACGATAACTGCATCTATATTTCAGACTCTTGCTCTCCATCAGGATCTACATTGTCCCTCATTAAGTAATTTATTAACACTAGCAAGATGCCCGTGCATTGCACGGAACACCAAGATGCATTTATTTTACAAAAAATCTGTTGCGATTGACCCATGAGGGAGTAATCTTATGTGTAAAAACTAACGGCATCTGCAGGTTTACATAACTCAGCACGTACACCGCTGATGCAGATCCTCTCCGACACTGACCTCCGCAAGCACGTTGATGGCGCCGTCCGTGTCCCAACAGCTCAGACTGAGCGGAGTGGGGGAGACGAGAAAGAGGAGAGATAAGGTGAGGAGGAGTGGGTCGTGGTGGTGGTAGGTGGTCGGACTGAGCGGAGGCATGGGGATGGACGACGCCGGCAGCGGCCACCATGCCAGATTGTTCCAGAGGCTTCCTTTTTTAATTGCTCAACAATGAGCTTATGTGAGATAAGGATGAACGAGGGAAGGCCTTATATGCAAATGTGGAGAGAGGTGCGGGTATCTTTTTGCAAAATTGCCATAGTTTGCTTTCTATCCGTCGGATATAGATCGGACGGTCTATATTGCAGGATGGCAGGCACACCATCATCACCAGCTCGGTTTTTGTAAGAGTAGAGATAGAGATAAAGTCCAGTTGAACGCTATGGCTCCATTTGCATCGAGGTGGATTATAATAGTATGGGATGTCATTAGTAGAATCATGAAAAATAAATCAAAATTGTAAACGATCTTGCCCAACATGAGGATCTTTGGTACCAAAGACGACATATACTCATCCCATTCAGTTTTTTAAAAACAAATTTACATGTCAAAAGGTTAAGAAAACTGTTGGTAGAAACAGCCAAAGGGAAACCTGTGCTTTCTGCAAAGGTGTCATCCGACAGCATATTGCTGTTCTTGACATCATGGCCAGCTTAGTGAAAGATTCCAGTGAACGCTTCAGAATTATTTCGAGTGCCCAACCATCCAAAACGAATGCAAGATCCTGCATAAACAGATTTGACATGAAGTACTCCAGTCAACCAAAACAAACTATGAACCCATTCAGAAGTAACATAGTTTAAGTTTGACAAACACACTAAAGAATATAATAGCAAATATGATATGATAGTTCAAACTGAATATACAAAACGAAAAAAAATCCTGAAGATTTAACATATACTCCCTCCGTTCCTTTATCTTAAAGTGTATTTGCTTTCTCCTGCTTCTAAAGATTTGAGTTGGTAGTGAGTTCACTCACCCATTCACTCTTCCTCCTACCCATGGGACCCACTGGATCCATACCAAATATTAAAAGGACTAAAGGAGGATTGTTTCTTCCCTATTTGTTTCGTACATCATCCCCTCCCATACGGTGGTTTTTACGTATGTCATTCCCTCCCAGTAGTATCGAATCCATCACTGCACGGGACCGACCCGGCCACGATCACCCCACCTGTGCCTACATACAACCACACGAACGACAGGATAAGCGACGTCGCCCAAGATATACCTAGCACATCTGTTGTCATCGTCGACGTACGGTAACCACCACAAGATGTGCGGCTACATATCGTCTGATCCCAGCCGCACACAGGAACACATACATGGCGATGGCGTCGCCGTTGCCGTGGCTGACCATGCCGACGGCCGACATACCACCACATGTGGCACGACACCCGCTCCATCCGACTCCTCTGATCCATCCCCTCCTCCCGAATTCGTCAGCAATTACTCTCGATCCCCTTCTCCATGCGCTGCTCAATGGGTAGTCGCACGAGATGGCCTGGAGGCGGCCTGAGGTCTGTCATGATCCTGCACATCTAGGGCAGCGCAAGTTCCTCGATGGACACCGTGCGGTGCGGCTCGACCTTGGCTGACACACTCATCCACAACAAGCCGCGGCCCAAGAAGCGCTTGGGCGTAGGGGCAGCAGCCGAGCGGTGGAAGCGGCGCAGGGATTCTGATGCGGACGCCGAAACAAGGACGGGTGCTTCCAGATCAGGTGCGATCTGGTCGTTGCAACTTGCAACTCTGAGCACCCCTTACCCGATGGCTTCGGTTTCCCCTTCGGGCATCCAAGCCCAACATATCACGACAGTTCCCGCCCCGCGATCGAGCCGGCGCATGGCTTGCCTTTGAGAAGTTAAGGAAGATCCTTCGCCCAACTCCGCAAGTCGGCCAGGGGCTACACCCACCAGGTGCACTATCGGGCTCCCAATATCTACAAAGGGCAAGAAAACCGCCCTGTTCATGCTTCACTCATATCAACATTTTTTAAGATGGTTTTTGTGAAACCGGATGTCTCCAACAACAAAGATAGGGAGGTAGGACACCTTGCTCACCATGCACGGTTTTCCTCGATTTCCTCCTGATGAGCCCGACAGATCGTGTTATCTCCAACCTCTTCAAGGCGAAGATCACTTTTCCTTCCAAGGATACTCAGGACTCCATCAAGACCACGCCAAGCATACCAAGATGGCGCATTCAGTTCAACATCGACCCAGATGTAGCCGAGCTCATGACGGACTCAAGGGCTACTAACGGTACACGGTACCAGGGGTATCCAACCTCCGGGGAAGTCGGTTGCCAGATCGGCCTTAGGGCGCAGCTATAGGCCAAGCCCCTCGCCCTGCCAGCAGGCCTCCCAAGAAGACCAGCCCACCAAGCCGACTGTTGGCCCACCAGGGGCGACCTTAACTTGTACTCCAACATACATGTATCAGTAGATCTGATAGGACTCTACTATGTAAACCGACTTGGGCTCATGTAACCCTACCCCTCGTTCACATATATAAGGGGAGATAGAGGGCTCCCAAGTCGGCATCCAATCTATGTCAAGATCTCTCATACGAGACACCAATCAATACAATCAGACATGCAGGATGTAGGGTATTACCTCCACCGCGAGGGCCTGAACCTGGGTAGAATCGTTCATCTCATGTGCACTCCATTCTGATCCTCTATGCGTACTCCGCCCCATGAGCAACCCTATCATGGGGTTTGCCTGTATTATGCACCGACAGCCACGGTGCTGACCCCCTTCCACACCGTCAGACGCCGATTGCATCAAACTCATCTTCCCCCATGTCCTCCACCGATGACCTACCAGCAAAGGCGGTTACTACAGCCAGCGCTGCCGCCCGGCGCGGCACCTCTAGGGTCTGGTCACTGCCAGGAGTTGCAAATCCGCTAGCCTCCCCTACCGCCCCTTCTTAGGTCCACGTGGAGCCGCCGCCGCAACTTGGTCGTTGGCTGATGGCGCTGCCCAAGGTTTCCTTCCTGTCGATCTTCTTGCCGGCGGCCGTGGGCGCGGTGAGGATCCACTGCAGCTTTAGCTCTGCGGCCGAGACGGTGACCATGTCGAAGACTATATCGTTGGGCTGTAGGCTGTATGAGAATTGGGTGTCCCGGCGCTTGGGGTTTTCCCTTGGCGGGGCCACAGTCTCTGGAACAATAAAGCTTTTAATCTCAAACAAGTTGGGGTAGGCTAGGGGTGAAACCCATAGGATCTCGCGACCAACTCATGGTTCTTGCACATGGATAGCAAGCTTCCACGCACCCCTGTCCGTGGCTAGTTCTTTGGTGATATACTCCAATCCTTCAGATCTCTCTTTAGGGACTCCAGCCCCGACCTCTCTTGACATACCAGCACGCTTTACCCCTCCGCTATGCATTGGAGCTTCTGCAGGCCTGCGTTGAATACCCCCCCCCCCCCCCCACCCACACACACAAAATCATATTTGCAATCATCACAATTCTGATTCTTTGAAACTTCCTACTGCCATGTTGAATATATATCATGCATGCATGGTAGGCTAGCTCATGTTGATTTCAAGTTTGCTCAAATCTATAAGCGTAGACTTTTTAAGAATGTTGTTAACGGGGCATACAATATTAAATGGGATACTAAAATGTGGAGAGATCTCAAATGTTGAATTATGCTAACCTATTGGACGTACTACAGTCCTGAACTTTGGCATTAGAAACATAGGACACAGATCCCTCGTATCGCTCTCCAGGGGGGCGGCTCAAGCGAAACCTAACCTGCCGCCACCCCCCTCTCACCACCCGCCCGCGACACCGCTGGGCAAAACCCGTGCAGCAGCCGACGGCGGCGGGATTCCTTCGCTTGGTGGCGCATTGTGGCTAGCCCTGCACGGCTTGGTGCGCGATGCGAGGCTGGGCGCCGGGAGGCGGTCCCTGAGCTCTCTCTCTCTCTCTCTCTCTCTCTCTCTCTCTCCAGTAGCGGATGGCTCAGTGGTGGCGCCGTTGCTAGGCCGGCGCGGTGGCCTTTGAGCGGCGCGGATCTGGCACATCCCGCTCGGAGGTTTGGGAGCTGGGGCGGCTGCAGCGCGCGTCCTCAGCTATGGGAGGCTCGACCCTTCTGCCTGTGTGCACCGGCGAGTCTGGTGGTGGCGTTCCGAAGGCTTTGATCTGGCAGCCGTGCAGTGCTAGCCAACGGCTGGTGCTGGGGCTGCAGCGAGACATGGACGTGGAGTCCCGTCTGGCGAGATGGAGTGGGGTGGCGGCCCCTCCTTGCGTGGGCTGGTTGATCGCGGGCTGGTTGCAGATCAATGGCGAAGTGGGTGTTGTCTCCTTCGTGCGGCATAGGTGTCTGGGCGCTGGATCTGGCTGGTGCTAGCAGGATCTGACTTGTCGGCGTACCGGTGGTGAGGTGGATGGCTCCAGTGTGGTGGTGGCGCTGCCACGACGCCAGGGGCGTGCGGGTCAATGGAGGTGCGGAGCGTGAGGGTGTGTTGTTGGGCGGTGCTTTGGGCGAAAGCTTGTCGGGCTCTTGCCGGCTGACGACGTCGACGTCCGCGGACGTCGTTTCACTTCCTTGGAGGCGCCGGCGTGGAGTCCAGCCCCTGCACATCCACGGTTCCAGTTCTTCAAGTGAAAGCCTAAGGCCCGGTCGGGTCTAGCAACGGCGTCGACATCGTTGCTTCCCTCTTTGGGGTGTTGCCTTGAAGAACTTTATCCCGTTCGCACGCTCCATGGGCTAGACGTCCGTGACATTGCGGTCGGCAGGTGTCCGCCCGGCGATGTGTTCTCTGTGCGGCTTGGCAGGTGTTCGCCCGGCGATGTGGCCCGGCGATGTGTTTTCTGTGCGGCTTCTTGTGTGGCGACGATGTAGGCTTCAAGCAGAGTTGGTTTGCTGCTGGGTCTTGGTAGTTTGTCTCTTCCAGCGTGTTCAAGGGGTCGCCGTGCCTCACTTTGTCTTTCCGAAGTCGGAGCTGCTGAGGATAGGCCCTTGCGGTGACGATGACATGCACAGGTGGTCGGTTTCAGCGCTGGTTCGACGCAAGCCCAGCGCTTTTATCCTGCAATGCTTGTCAACAGTCGGAGCTGCCTGGTAGCTGGCGCGAGCGGCTAACTGTTTGGCATCAGCAGGCGCAAGCCTCGGCGCTTGATTGCGGTGAGGGCTACATCGGTGGTCGTCGATGGAGTCAGAATCGCTCTCGAGGAGGAATGATGACGATGACGCCGGGCTGCAACCTCAAAGGCGCTTTTCTCCTTGGCGGCATGTGTGCGTTCTTGTGTAGGTTGGCAGGTCGCCCTGTTTGCCTTGTTTTCGCGGGTGTGATGTGACGGTTTTTGCCCGGTTTTCCATTAATTAACTGGGCAATTCTCTTCGATCTCTTTTAATGAATCGGGCCCTAAGGGACCGCGTTTCAAAAAATAGGACATAGATAGAATGATGATCTGATATGCAACAAGCAAACACATCGTTAGTGTTTTGGCTTACCTTGCAAAGTAGAACAATGCTATGTATAGTAGCATTAGCAGAAATGTCCATTAATACATATGATAAGAAAATAAATAACCAGTTGTTTCTTGTGTAACTTTAGAAGATCTTGATTGGATCTTTTGAATAACCGAACGAGGATAAACTATTTTTGCCTCTACTTTCATCTGGTTCCGTAGCGTAGCATCTGCATCATACTAGTTTCGTACTCCCTCCGATCCAAAAGAAGTGTCATGGTTTTAGTTCAGTACTAAAATTCCACAATGTAAGGTGCATTTGTTGTAATCCCACATAATCCCGTTTTTACCCCTCCACCACATACATGGAAACCTCACGTCCTCATGTTAAAATCAAGCAACCTCCCTAACACGAGCCAACCTCCCAATGATTTGGTTGGAAAATATACTCCCAATTGATTGGTTTGCATGCGCTGCTGATTCCTTGGGATATGCCGTTGTATGGGCCATGCAAGGGGAGCGGGCGATCTGCACGCACCCTCAAATCACTGGATGAGGTCCATAATTGATATACCTGCTGCTAACCACCAAACTAATCGAGGGTAATTTTGTCTGAAATGCTCCATAATTCCGTTCCTTGGTCATTGTGCCAAAAATGATACAGCTCAGATAAAGGAACGGAGGGAGTATGACCTAAAGGCATTGCAGCTAATGTAAATTATTGTCTGAGCATCTAATGTACTGACATAAGACTAATGTCATTTTCTCATGTATACCATTTCTGCTATAAAAATGGGGTACAGAAGATATTTGCCACATACTCCCTCCGTTCAAAAATAGATGACCCAACTTTGTACTAAAGTTAGTACAAAGTTGAGTCATCTATTTTGGAACGGAGGGAGTATAAGATTTGATACTACCCGTGTAAGGTACAATATGGAATCCAGAAAAAATACCTTTCTTTCCAACGCAGTCTTCATAATTGTCAGTGCCCTCTCTAAGCTCTGTAATATGTCATCTTCAGTTTTTCCATTGATGGACAACAATTGACCTTTGGACTCTGCAGGAGATACAAGGTTGCAGTGATAATTTTGGCAACAGATTGATGGATACAAAATAGTGTTGTCTATGATCAATGATCTGCAGTACTGACCACACGGTAAAGTATAAATTTATTTTATAAATTAGATGATTACCAGAGGGTGCAGACGAAAGAAAATAGCTTAATGGCAAAATTGTTTTCTTGAGATGCTTTTCCTGTTTATACCACAAATGCATTCCTGTCTATACCACAAATGAGTGTAATACTGGCAATATGGTTGTGCAAAGGCTATTGAGGATTTGGGCCCTCTGGAACAGTCATGCAATAAATGTCCTACACCTACTCTAAATCTGTTTTAATGTGTGGTTTTTATTTCTGAGATGCCTGCAGTAAATTGCCATTTTAATACATAATTCTGTTTTGACAAATACAACTTCTCAGTCTGGCGGTACAAATAGGATGACCATTTTCTGACAGTTAACTGTCCATGAACTCCTACTAACCATCTTCTAGTCGTAATTTAGAACCAACCACACCACGCTTATTGGCAAGAACGAACTAAGATCTTATACTGGAAAGAGATTAAAAGATGGTAGACGAACCACGCAAGAACTTTCAATGCTTGAACAAATGAGTGAAATACTAGTAACTAATAATTCTGTTTTGACAAATACAACTTCTCAGTCTGGCGGTACAAATAGGATGACCATTTTCTGACAGTTAACTGTCCATGAACTCCTAGTAACCATCTTCTAGTCGTAATTTAGAACCAACCACACCACGCTTATTGGCAAGAACGAACTAAGATCTTATACTGGAAAGAGATTAAAAGATGGTAGACGAACCACGCAAGAACTTTCAATGCTTGAACAAATGAGTGAAATACTAGTAACTAGTAATAGTAACCAACCAATGAAATAATAAAAGATGAAAGAGGCTTGGTGGATTATTCCTCCTGCTCTAAGACAATTCGTCACAACAGGACAAGTGTCACAGAACATTTGCCAGATAATCTATTTCTAGTGATAATACAGTACCAGGTGTTATGAGGTTACAGAGAAGTCCAATCTGGATTGCTGTAGTTTGCTTATCACCAGTTAGCATCCACACATTGATTCCAGCCTTCCTTAGCAATTTAATAGTTTCAGGCACACCATCCTACCAGGTCACAACAATCTATGAGAAGGAGAACGGCAAGCATGCAATTGCACAAGTAATTCCACTGATTATTAGAAAAAACAATTAACAAATAATACCTGGAGACGGTCCTCTATGGCAGTGATGCCAAGAATGTGAATACCTTGCTCTAAGCTGTTACAGACTTCGGCAATTTTATGCTGTATATTATGAAGCTCGTAATATACCTCAAAAATATAAAAAGCTACAAACTAAGTGAACCATTATGAACTGGTAAGGTCGGGAGTGATTTACCTCCCTGCTGTCCAGTGAGCAGCTAGCATCTTGAAATTTTTTGGACCATTCTTTATATTCATCTTCTTCTAAGTCACGGCATCCCAAACATAATGTCCGCAGACCCAAATGAGAATACATTTCTACTGCCTCAAGATAGGTCTTTGTTTGTTCTCCTGTCATTTATGTGCTAGAAAATTGATTATCTTATATAACAAAAGCCAGGTGTTTAATCATTTGATGCATTCCCTCAAATACCATGCTTTATTGCTATGCAAACCATTTTGGTATCAATTGGTGCCCAAGCCATATGTTCATTGAAGGAGTGAACCCAAATGGGCGATTGCATAGCATATATTGACATGTTTAAAATAGAGTAGACACACACGGTTTCATCGAAGAAAAAACACACAGAGAGTAGAAAAGCCCAAAAACCTCTGCCTCCTGCTTCAAGGAAAAACTGGACACAACTTAATAACAAATCAGTCAAGGAAGACAACTTGGTGCCAAAAGAAGAAAGAAATGCCCAACAGTGCTGTCATCGATCATCATGCTCACCGCATGGTTGATCAGGAACACCGCAATGCTTACGTCTTCAACGCTGAGATGCCTAATGTTCGGATGCTAAACCAACACAAAGCTTCAGGTTGTGCTCCAGTCAATCACATGATAGGCATATTTTCCAGGAGTGGACTACTCGTACGCTTGTAAGTATTACATTTTCTATCTAGCAATGCATCGAGAACACAAAGTTTTGCTTTTTCTGAAGAAACAAAGTTCTGAGAGGCACTTTAATCTAGCAGAAAACAGGTTTGGAAGTAGCCCAAACTTCAGTGCTCGCCTTCGTACAATTAAACTAACAAATGAAGGCATGCAAGAGTGTATGAAAATTTGAAGTATAATAGAGGAAATACAATATTTGGGAGCTTCGTGCTGATAAACCATGTACCTGGACAAGAACGTGGGAAAATAGCTTCATCAGCACCTTTAGTGAGAAGAAGAAACTTCCCACTCTTGACCTCCTTTACCACAATAGACATTCTTTTGCGATCAGAAGTGAACTCCAAAACATCCAACACCTCATAATAAAATTTAGAACCATTGAAACAAATCTCTGCAGAATACCAGACAAAAATTGATCAAGCAGACAAGTAACAGAAAACCTAAACAGAGTAAGAAGTTTACCATCTTAACAGACTATCAAGCATTTACTAACCAGCAATGCCGCTGCTGTCTTTACTTGTAAGCAACATATTCAGGTTTGATGCAGCATTGACCAAAGCTTCCTCGTCTTGTGACTGTGCTTTGTATGAAATAGTGCCATCATTGCTAAAATTATGAAAGGTATAAGGAACAATGCAAATCTCAAATAGGCATGACAATTCAGAATTGTTTGTCCTTAAAAATAGTGATTTACTTGCCTTTTGATAGGAACAACTGTGTTGCAAAGAGCCATCACCATCAGAAATTTGACTACATCCGGATCGTTACTTGAGACAGCATTTAGAAGTCTGGCATCTAATTAGAGGAAATAATACATCTTACAGGACAAAAGACAGCTATAGTTTGTTTTCAGAAAAATATTTTTGGCATATGAATGATAATACAATAAATGGAATGTTCAACAAATCCGTGAGAAGAATGCCCAGTACAGTTCTTAATACCCACACATCAACTTGCCTACATTAAAATCGCAAAGAGAAGTCTGAAATTTAAGATTATTGATCCTAAAGATGACATAATTCAGCTCCATCATCACCCTCGAACTGTGCACATGCCTTATATAGATATAAGGTGGGTATTTCACCTCTTAGTTTCTGAAATAAAGGTATTCGCCTACTCTTTACAAAAGAAGGGTATAAATTACCATTGCTCGCATATAACAATATAACACAATCTCTGCAAAGCAACCGTGACCAACTCTTGGCATCCGCACGTATGTAGTGATGAAGAAACAGAAGATTAGTAGAAGTTATGTGGTATTTAGTGTTGAAACATATTGCCCGCTGTCCTAAGGTCAGTTCGAACTTTTGGGTGAACTGGTGGGTGCATCCGATTCAATATTGTACCAGAGCCAAGAGGCCTCAAGTTCTAGATGCAACTAATACAGTATTTAATAAAAATATATGAGGTCTACATCTATCCCGTGTCTAAATACTGATGGAGCCTAGAATTGAGAGGGAGTGTTGAAATATATTGCCCTCAATCAGTTCAGACTTTTGGGTGAATTGGTTGGCGCATCCAATTAATTACTTAGAACTTCGAGAATGGACAACACTGGCTTTGAAGTTTGCAAGGCCCGCACACATTTTGAGGTCATCAATTTGACCAATGACATATAAGCTATTTCCCCAGTTAGACTGATGACCTCAAAATGCGTGAGGGCCTTAAATACGTTGATGAAGGGAGTAATTAGTCAACAAATGAACATGCATGTGCTTTGCCTCCAATTGCATGAAACATTTGGCAGTCAATGAAGAGCTTCAGGTACAGCTCGTACTTCATGCAAAAGAACACCATGTTTCATATCAAGCCCTACTAGATAAGCTAAAAATACGCCAGGATGGGACGAACATCAAGAACAAGTTTGATACCTTTTAAAGCATCTCCAGTTTTATCTCCATATAGAACACCACTTATGCAACATCTTCTGAAAATCATTCTATTCTCTGTCAATGTCCCAGTTTTGTCGCTTAATATATATTCAACCTGCCCAAGGTCTTCGCTAATAGCTGTGCTGAAAGAGGCACTTATATAAGATCTAAGATATAAAGAAAACAGGTCTGATGAACACCTAATTTATACAGATGAATAAACTATATCACATACTTAGCTGAGTGGGCAGGTGTATTTGTTTCCGGATCAAACATTTGATCATCACAATCAATAAATTTTGCGTATACACCTTTAGCCAAATCAAGAGTAACCTAGAAACACTAACAAAGTTAGGCAATGGAACTTTATTTAACACTAAGCAGAAGAAACCATAATATAGTTAGTAGACAACTCTAACAGTGGAACACTCTACAGTTGAAAGATCAGGCAATTAAAACATCAATGAACAAAATATGAAATGCACTAGTAAGTAGAATTAAAAAAGATGGTACCTCATAAATGAGGTTTTTCTCACAGAAAGAATCAATAAAGTTTGCAATCAAACATCTACAGAGAATTTTTGTGTAAGCATGAACAAGCCAATGGTTACCATGATGGTGGCGGTGTAGGTTTGTTCGCTGAGAGAGAATAGTTCAATTGACAGTTTCTCTTACAAAAAGAAAAGGAATAGTTCAATTGGTAAGAAAAATTACAACTCAAAGCTAAAAATCTGCAGGTTACGATTGATCCTGATGACATGTGATGGCGGCACCTTGAAACTAATTATTTGAATTAAAACATTCATTCGGAAACCAAAGAAATACTACACTGGAACATACATTTGAAATATATTTTTTACAATAATGCACGTGAAGAAAGAAATACTACTATACTGGGAATGCACTTGGAAAAATAAGTGTCACTTGCTTATCATGTCAAGGGGGTTAGTTTCGAAGATGTGAGCTTCAAAAGGCAATAATATGAGCAATAGCGCGAGCCTGATCTCGGCAGCGTGTACCAATGTCATGCAATCTCAATCATTCAAAATTAGAGTTGATGGCTAATTTTTTCAGGCTTAAGGTTTTGCAAACTGGGCTTCCAAGCAATGAGCAAAGCCCAGGATGGAACTAGGAAAGAAAATCCAAGGGGAGGTGCTGGGCTAAGGCCATCAACTCTATATGTTCAATCAAGAATGGTGAACTGGCATTTGCACAAAAACATCTTAGTACTATTTTCCATACACTATCATGAATGTGAAGGATCAACAAAAAATATCCTCTTGCAAATTCTTTTACAAAAAAGTTTCAAAATCAGAGCTTTGTGCATTCAAATTTGCAAGCTGGAGTACCTCAAACAAACAGCACAAGAAGGGAAAAAATCAACTTATAATCATACCTTTATGGAAATCGGAATCATTATTGAACACAGTAGTTCAAAGCGCAACGGGATAACCAAGAAATCGTACCATGGTCTTTCAGCAGGATACATGAGATACCATAGCTACACAAAAGGACACAAAGTAAACTAATAATCAGATCAAAGAAAAAATAGAATAAGGTTCATTCAATCCCTTGCAGATCTAGATTTAAGAGTAGGAGAAAGTCTACAGTTAGCCCCTCAACTACTGGTTCAGTTTAATTTACACCCGGAACTTTAAAACCATATAATTTGCACCTACCGAAACCGTTTATATTAGGTCCCAAGACCGATTTCATACGCATTTTTGGATGGCATGGCTGTCAGATCATCAATCCTACCTGGACAGTAGGCCCTACACGTCAGAGATAAGAAAACTGTAAAAACGACTCTTTTTCTCCTTTCTCTATCCTCCCCCATTTCTCTATATTTTTCCTCCCTCCAGCCACCCAATCCCAGCCTCTGGCAGCACTCGAGGAGAGGTTGCCTGCCTGGATTAGTGCCCAAAATGGTGTCACATAGGGTTTTGGGACCCTGGCCTCTTTGGCTCTGATAGCAGGAGAGTAGCATCTGGATCCCACATGGTCTCTGCAGCTGCACGATCTAGCGCTGGATAACCGAAGGCTCCTAAGGATTTCGGTATGGATGGAGGATATGGTATTGGAGCTGGAACTGGCTGTGGCTGGCTGGCCGCCACCAATAGAGAAGCATCACACACTAGGACACTTCAGTCATAGGCAAGCATGACCATGGTCCATGGCATCCTTCTCCACTTCATCACATCTGGACAAGCTTGTGTCCATAACAGTAGAAACAAAGGAGCGAAATGATCGCAGCGACATTACCATGCCCTGGCTTCCTAGACAGCTCCAATGTTGACACCCATTCATGATGAGGCAGATTCCCAGTGGTGCCAACTGCTGAGCACGACAGCTAACCAGGTCGTGAGGTTCCCGCTTCAGGCATCCTCAACATAAACTTGGCCATGAACCTGAAGGCGAGGGGGGAGATAGAAGTAGGAAGGGAAGGAAGACAAGAGAAGACAAAGAAGAGGTACAAGGGGTTGACAGGTGGGGTTAAACAGATTTATGATGGTTTATTTCTACACGCGCCTTTCCAATGTTGGGCCCCTAGCATGTAGATTATGAGTCCAAGGACTAGTCAAGAAGACTAGTCTATGAGTCGCAACTCCAGGGCCGACTACACTTCAGTGTCAACTAGTCTATGAGTCGCAACTTCAGTGTCGACTTGTCACGATTAGTCATGATTAGTCTATGAGTCTCAACCTCAGAACGACTCGTCGACTTGTCGACTCGTAAACCTAGGATGGATGTACAGCCATCTGGTTTTATTTTGCTTTTGCTTTTTGCCTTTGCCTTAGTTTTTTCCGTTCGCTGTAACTTTTGAGCCATCTTGGTGCCTTCACCTAATACAAAAGATACGCATTTGATGCATGTTCGGGAGATGGTTTATTTCTGTTTTAGGTGGGGATGGGACAGGTGGTTTGCAAGTATTTGGCTAGGGGGGTATCTGCACCATTATGCAGAGTAAGGTGCAAACTAAAGGGTACTGAAACTGGGGCTGCAAATTGAACTGTCGCAATAATTGCTTTGTTGCCCCGCAAACCATGTCAGTAGTTGAGGGGCCAAGTAGTTTTTTACCTACAGAAAGTATAAAAACATGCATCAAATGAAAGTACTACTGAATTTGCTACTTAAGGACACTGCTTTCGTCGGAGATAAAGATCACCTTTCGACCATGGCTGTCCTTCCAGATATTGCCAGCAAGACCCAGCAAAAGAACAACAGCAATTTGGAAAATAAATATTGCAACGGTGAGTTTGTCTATCATTGAATCAGCAGCGGTAAGCTTGGGCTCCGCAGTTCCCCTGCTCATTCCTGATTTGGTTTCATTGCCTGACACAAATGACATTTTGTTTGGTCAGTTAAGCGCACACCAAATGCCTCAAACATGCATCTTTGGGGTAGTAAATCAAGAATAGGCTAAATGAAGTTTGATATAACTATCTCTACCTGTGTAAATTGCAACTCCACATGCCCATTCCGTGTACCGTAAGTAACATGACTGAAGAAGTGTATTGTTGATAGTTAAAGGACATTTCTCATTATCAATGATAGGAGGGAACAAGCGCATGTTAGCATCAAATCTTCTTATGTCATTATCTGGGTTGGGGCACTCGACTACACCCTGCTCAATCCAGAGACAGGCAATCAGAGAAGGCATAAGAAAAGGCCAAGAATGTACAAGTACAGAAAGGCTCGCCTTGATTTTCCCCAATTGCTCCGATGACAGGTCAGCACAAATTGAAGGGATAATTCTGGTTTTCAAATCAGTTTCACCATCTAAAGCTGCGGTCTGAAGTAAAAGTGAAAAAATATTGGCACTATCAGTACTGACAACAGCCAAAGTAAATTTTCTATTTAGATTATTGTAACAGTAGGTAACATGGTGGCTTTCAAGCTGCACAATATTTCTGTAAATCATCATAAACCAATCACAAAAGCGAAACAGATCTATTCCCAGATATAGAAGGAGAGTACAAAAGGAGCCTACTGAAATTGAGAAGACTATATGGTGTGCACAATAAAAGAGAGCATTCTAGCACAATTTCCTTCATGCACCAATAAATACGCACAGGTTCATCTATGCAAAGTTCTCATATACTCGAGAGTAATAAAACAAGACTGCTGCACACGATTAGCAGCCCTTCACGTGCAAAGCAGGTTCAAGTAACCAAATTCGAACACAAAAATAAATGAAATAGATACAGTTCTGTTGACTTGTTTTCTTACTCTCAATATTGTTAATGTGAAAGGAAAGATATAAAAACATGAAATTTTGCATGCTTTTGACGAAAGGCTGAAATCTTAAATCACAAACTTAAAAAAATTATCTATATTATCTATAAGCATGAGTTGTATTGAGATACTAATCACCTTTTAACAATCCATCAAACGTGATCAACAGAATGAGTGGAACTTTTCTTGCAATGCCGATAAGTTTCAGTTGTTTATATTGCAACTAGTGTTAATTTAGTCCATTAATCATCACTACAAAACGACCAGATAACCTCATGTTCAGTATTTTTGTTTTGTTTTAACTGTGAAAATTAAAATCTCTCAAACACTGCCTCTGTTTCGCTATCTCCCTCCAGTTTCACCGCCTCGTACCCTTTCCTATGTTTCATCAACAACATGTTTAATTTGGACAAAATTAATAATCATCCGCAAGAATTTTGGAAGAGTTGTTTTTTCAGCCTTATATCATTCTTCAACCATCTGTCAGTGGTTAGTTCAGTTGTTACATTATATCCTGCGAGGGATCTACACTGCATGTGCAGGATAGCGTATTGCAAGCACAGGAAAATTTTAAGCCCACATATAGAAATGATTGTAGAGTTCCATGTTAACTTGAAAACATTGATTCAAGAAGTTTCAGATAACATTCAAGAAAAAGAATCAGATAACATGCACATCTTGGGAGCAAATAAATGAATTTCATATACAAAAATATAAAATAGAAACAAAATTGTAAGCACGACAAATGAAATTAGATAGTAATTAACTAGGAGATGATAAGTAAAATGAAGAGCCTATAAGCATACGAGTGGCTAAGGGAGATATGGCATTGTCCACAACCACTGGATGGATGATTATGAGATAGGATCAAAGATTTCGGATGGCTCAGATAACTCGTGCCTTTATACTGGTTTAGCTACAGATATATGCTTGAGTTCAAGGTGTGGAATCTACTTAGATATATATTTATGATTACGAAACACTTTTTACATGGCTCCGGAGAAGTGGTTGTTATTAGTTAACATATTCAGCAAGGCCCAGATTTGTAGTGGTCACAGTTCATGGCTCTGCACAAACAACTGCGCCCGCACAGATAAGGAAGTGGAAGCGGTGCCTGCGACAGGGTATAACACAGGAGGGCAGAAGGTGGTGCCTGAGATGAGGTAGAACATAAGAGGCAAAGCCTGCAACGGGACAGACCACAGCAGGCAGCACTGCCATGGGGCCAAACAACAGGATGTAAAGAACAGGAAGTGATCCGGCCATATGGCAGAACAGGACGACACAAGTGGATTTCACCAGCGACGGCGACACAGCAGGTCAACGGAATCTTGCAAAAACGATGTATTGATGGGGGCAATTTGGTATCATCAGAGTCGAGAAATGTGAGGGCAAACATTTCCATGCAATTCGAAGGACCTGAGCTTGGTACTGGGCAGGATTCCTAGTTGTCAACCAAAATCCATGGAGGTGGGTCCCAAATGCTATTCCGATTTCATTATGATCCAAACAACTGGTATTGCTGAGAGGCACAATTCCTGGTCCCCAATACTCAGCTTAATTCCAATATCCCAGTAATTGGTTTACCTTCTAGCCAAGCCAACTACTAAAAGGATTCTGAAGGTTAATTTCTTCTAGGTTAAACAACCATGCCATATAACTCCATAAATTTGTTAATTAACTCGTACTAGCAGAGTGTCTACAAAAATAAAAATGCTCACTACTACCAGCTTGCATTTTTCACCTTCCTGTTTCCAAATATTATTACTGTATAGTCACTAAAATTTCTCATCACATATTAGGAAACTTGGTTTTATAAACTGGGAAAAGAGAATTTCGATGTTCAGATTTCAGATTCTGCAAACATTAAAATGTAATAATCAGGCCATCAGAAGGGTAGCATCAGAATCAACATTCATTAGACAAATATGACCTCCAGCATATCCTGTTGAATTGACATGTCAAGGCATTTCAGATGAATTTAATATGCACCTAAGCAAGGCCATGGCCACCCAAGTGAGTCCTATCACACATATCATGTAGCAAGAATACCAAATAAACATATTATCTAATGTTTGTTAGTAGAATCATTTACCTCAACATAACAGATGCCTTGAGGATCAGAAGTTCCAATGAGAACAAGATCACATGGGATCTCATCATTCTCATGGAGCCACACTATATTTCCGACATGTATCCCCCTTGCTTTGATCTGAAAATACAAATTAGTATTGTAAAATCAAATATTCATCAATCTAAACCCAAGTAGCCCTAAGTAGAACCATTTGAAATAGGCAGAATTGTTCTACGACAACACAAATGTGTGGTGGTTGCTGAACGTCAATCTAAAATCAACAATTCACTGAAGACTCTACAAAAAAATATGGTCATTTACTATAGAAGGCCCAGTAAAATATTGTTGGTTCCAAATCTAGTGAAGAGAAGATGTGTAAGATGTCAATCTTAGATCTTATTCAGTTCGATACGTCCAAATATTGAAAGAACTCCTAACAATTAGCCATCAAATCTGATAATTCGACCATCTATAATCAACTATTAAGCCTTTGATTAAAGTATTTGACAAATAAGATTTTTCCTCATCCCTGCTCTCTCCTAAATCTCGGAATAGTATTTGTTTTTCAAGGGACATGGCATGTTCTGTCAAATGACCATGATTATTGATTCTGAAATGTCGATTACAAAATAATCAATTGTTCAGTGTCCTCAGCAAACATCATACTTTTGCAGTGTCCCAGAGTTAAATTTTCCTAAGAAATACAAATTCATCCATTTAGCCAAACATGAAAGATACACTGACAAGTGACAACTCCTATAATCCGTTCACTCTCGCTGATATCGATGATCCATAAGGCACACGTAACAATGCACTGTTAGGTCTTTACAGTACACAGATGGACATACAAGTTTCAGCACAAGCAATAGCTAAGCAAATTACAAGTGAGTGCAAGAAACTTCAAGCTTTAGGCTTTATACTTTGAAACAATTTGTGGTGCCAACTGCCAAACTGAACAATTGGTATCAGATTATGGCTGACAAACAGAAGTAATGATGAACGCAAATATTGACACAACTTGTAACAGGCTAAGGAGGATGTTGAATAAATGTTGGTAGAGAAAGGGGGGAAAACCTGTCTACGGATGCCATCCTTTACCACCCAGATTCTCCTTTCATTTACTTTCTTGTCGGAAAGATACCTATTGTAATCATCCCAAGCCTCTTTTGAAGCAGAAACAATGAAGATTATGGCAAGCGGGCCCCATGTAGTTGCAGGACTTACAGGAGTAATAGTGGGCCACAACTGAAGGCAGGCGATTAGCAGAAAATACTGATTCATGAAACGCCTGAAATATTTAGAGAAGTGAACATGGAAGAAATGTAATTTAATGCAGAAATAGTGACGGAATAAATTCACTAGAAAAGGAAACAGGATGGTTTTGTCGGGTTTTTGACAAAGTGCTAAAAAGATGATGGGTCTCATGTACGTTGCAGGTCAGAGTACCTATACTTGAATGGTAGAGTGTGCAAAAATACCAAAACAGTATAAAATAACTGAGAACCTGACCTGAATTGTTCCAATAAATTCTTAGGGAGAAAATTCCACAAGGTGTATTTGGTATTGGAAACCCGATTGTCACGGTAGGAATCCCGGCAGGACTCATCGTTGATATATACAAAACGTTGCATTTTTTAGCTAGATGTCACTTCCGTGCCATTTAATGCGCTGCACATTGATCACTCTGAAAGAAAGAGACAGTCAAATATGAACATAAAAAGGATATGATAACGACAGTACAAATACCAAATTGTAAGATATGCCTGTGTTTGAGAATGCATTTTTATGTGTTTCCTGAATTTTAAATCCAGCTTAATTCAAGAGAAGATGAATCTTGTGAATCCTCGCGTCAGTGGCTAATCATGTATCAACGTGCTGCTTCTCGACTCTTCTTACCTAAAGAAGGCAGCACGCGACCGCTAAGAAATCTAAAACATACAGCCATATATGGATGCTACTATGGAAACAAACTATGCATACACACACACATTGGTTTGAGACTTGCTATAGAACTGCGCAGCCTCATAAGGAGCAGAACAAGTGAAAACAAATTGCTACAGATACAGATTAGTACGCGATGCCCCAGATGCTCTTAAGAATGGAATCCTACTATGCCAATCCTGAATAATGGGAATCAAATTGACGGGATATGCTCACCACACATCGCATTCCACTTCGCGTGCCCGCGAACGTCGTCGTCCGGTGCTCGGCGGCCGTGGCGGCGGCTGGGGGTGCCCTCTTCAAACCTGCGTCCTAGCGGATCGCGGAATCTTAGGGAAGAGGAGTCAGGGGTGGCCGAGACGAGGGTTGCGGGTGCGGGTGCGGGTGGCAGGGGGTGTCGGTGGGTCAAGGAATCGGGAGCTTTGGCTCTCGGAGAAGACGCCGTTGGTGCCCTCGAGTCTCGAGACTCCGGAATCTCTAGAGAAAGGCGGCGCCTCGAGGAAGAAAAAACGGAAGGGAAGAAAAATAACGGGGTATCAGCATATGCCCTTCCGCGGTTCCGCCCCTGCGTCTACAACCGGGACCCCAAAAGCCCCGGCGGCCTGCGTCCGGACAAAAAAATAATGTCCAATTGAACGCTCTACTTCCTCCGTCCGATGAAGAGTGTATGTTTACCTTTCAAATTTGTCCACAAAAGAGTGTATTTTTATCTTCTAATACACTTTTAAAGTAGAAAAAATGATTTTCTCTCATAACAACACGGTGATCAAGACCGATAACATTCTACACTTGGTTTTCTTAATTTCTACATGAATTTAGCTTATTGGGGTTGGATAATTAAATAGGAGAGATGGTGGCTTGCATCTTTTCAATGCATTTTTTACTTAATTTGTCCTAAAATTTCTATATGTACACTTTTCATCGAACGGAGGGAGTATATTCGATCGAAACGTCTGAACTGACCGGCACTTCTTATAATCGGTTTATATCTAAGGCAGATGTGATACGTACAGCGCTTGTTGTTCGACTCACCGCTAGGGCCCGCTTTTAAAGAAGTCATTATCAAGCTTGAAGCAGTGGCATCGAAGAACTCATGGATTTGATATGCTCTCTTTGGCACGCCAGATTCATATAATGGCATCATTTTGCTCCAATGATCTCCTTTGTTCAAGAAACATTATGATGGGGAAGCTCCATCATGCAATTACACCATCAATGGAAACAACTACACCATAGGGTGCTACCTTGCCGATGGTATATATTCTCAGTGGACGGCATTTGTGAAGACCATGTCTGACCCTGAAGGCAACGAACAAAGCCGGTTTACAACAATGCAAGAGGCGGCTAGGAAGGATGTGGAGAGAGCATTTGGAGTGCTCCAAGCTCCACTACTAGGAAATACATTATAGATAGATGCTTAGTAGTAGCAAGGGGTATATGGGCCGCGCTGCTGCTAATTAGTAGTAGCGTGGGGTCTACACCCCTCTATTATTAAGTTGATAGTAGTAGCGCGGGGTAGAAACCCATGTTGCTACTAAGTGGTCTCCACCATGCCCCTCGGGACATGTTGTCCCTTTTTAATGGATTTGCCACGTGGAACCCGAGGTTTTTGATGCATAGTAGTAGCAAGGGGAATAAAACCCGCGCTACTACTAAGTTGATAGCAGTAGCGTGGGCTATAAACCCACGCTGCTACTAAGTGGTCTCCACCGTGCCCACTTAGTAGCAGTAGCACGGTGGAGACCACTTAGTAGCAGTAGCACGGCGGAGACCACTTAGTAGCAGTAGCACGGCGGAGACCACTTAGTAGCAGCGAGGGGTATAAACCTTGTACTTAGTAGCACGGGGACAGGCCATAGTAGTAGCGAGGGGTATAAACCCCGCGCTGCTACTAAGTGCAAGGTTTTTTAACAGCCCAGAAATCCCCATCTCCTCCCCCGAATCCCTCCTCTCTCCCGTCATTCTTCCCCCTCTCTCCATAGGCTCTCCCGTGGGGCTCCTGCCCATGGGCGCCTCCTCCTCCATGGCGCCGAAGGAGGCCTCCGCCTCGTGCCGTCAGCGTCCAGGAGCTCGTCGGTCTTCCCATGCGTCTCCATGCCACCACGCTAGAGCACCTCACCACCGGCGACCAGCCCCGTTAGCTGCTCCCTCCATCTCCTCCCTCCCCCCTCGTTTCTCTTTTTTTTCTCTCTCTCTCTCCCTCTGGTTTGACTCACCCTCCCATGTCCATGCTCGTGCAAGTCGTCGCCATGGACGACCAAGAGCTCTCTGTCTTGGCCGCGAAGAGGAGCCCCACACCGCCGCCTTGCTCTGCCCTGGATCCGGGGCCTCTCTAGCAGCCATCGCCGGATCTAGTTTGCAACTACCCGTCTGCGCCTTCGGCGACCCCTGTCATCGCTAGATCGAACCATTGCCGCCATTGACAGCACGCGCGAGATCGAGATTTTTTTTAAAATTAGTAGTAGCAGCGTGGGTTATAGGACACTCGCTATTGGACACTTGTTGTTTTCAGTAGGATTACCATGATGTTGTTTTTTGTGCGGAAATAAAAGTTCTCGGAATTGAGCAAAGACCCACCATTATGGCACGAGAAGGGGTGGGTTGCAGCGTTAAACCGCCATTAACCGGAGCGGCGGCGCGACTGTCATGGATGTAAGTCTGACAATAGTGTATAGGGCTACGAATTAGAGGGCATAGCCTAGCTAGGGCGCAGTTGTTACACTTGGATTTACAAGTTTAGGCCCCTCATGTGGAGGTAATAGCCCTACGTCTCGGTGCTCTGGAGCTGTTTTGATGAAGTGTATGGTTTACAAAAGATGCGAACCCTTCTCACGAAGCAGGGGGAGGCTTATATAGAGTTCGCCCTCGCCCATGAATGTTGTCGTTACCAAGGGTTTAAGGAGGAGTTTAAGGGCGCCAGTTACTGGTAACGGGTGCACTAAATACATTTGATGAGGGCAGACGCACGTCTTGACCGTTATGATCCCGGGGAGCCTCCTGGTCTTCTCTATCCGAGTGCTGACAGGTTCTCCGAGTGAAGTGGTCCTGTCGAGTGGAGTGCTATCTTCTGAGTGATTAGTGACTTCAAAGTTGTCGAGTTGCGTAGTATTTGAATGTCGGTCCGCCCTCGGGGCCCAGTGTAAGGTGTATGGTGTCCTAGGGTAGGGTCTGTAGGTCAAGCATGTTACCCTACCCTTAGTACATGTTGATACGTCTCCAACGTATCTATAATTTTTTATTGTTTCATGCTATTATATTATCCATCTTGGGTGTTTTATATGCATTTATATGGTATTTTATATGATTTTTGGGACTAACCTATTAACCTAGAGCCCAATGCCAGTTTCTGTTTTTTCTTTGTTTTTGAGTTTCGCGGAAAAGGAATATCAAACGGAGTCCAAACGAGCTAAAAAATTATGGTGATTTTTTATGGACCAAAAGAAGCCCCCGAAGCAAAAGAGTTGGGCCAGAAGAGCCACGAGGCCTCCACAAGGGTGGAGGGCGCGCCCTACCCCCCTGCACGCGCCCTCTGTCCTTGTGGGCTCCTCGTGGACCCCACCTGACTTGTTCTCGACGCCAAAAATTCCTATAAATATAGAAACCCCCAGAAATAAACATTGATCGGGAGTTCCGCCACCGCAAGCCTGTGTAGCCACCAAAAACTAATCGGGACCCTGTTCCGGCACCCTGCCGAAGGGGGGGATCATCACCGATGGCCATCTTCATCATCCCGGCGCTCTGCATGACGAGGAGGGAGTAGTTCACCCTCGGGGCTGAGGGTATGTACCAATAGCTATGTGTTTGATCTCTCTCTCTCTCTCTCTCTCTCTATCGTGTTCTTGATTTGGCACGATCTTGATGTACCGCGAGCTTTGCTATTATAGTTGGATCTTATGATGTTTCTCCCCCCTCTACCTTCTTATAATGGATTGAGTTTTCCCTTTGAAGTTGTCTTATCGGATTGAGTCTTTAAGGATTTGAGAACACTTGATGTATGTCTTGCATGTGCTTATCTATGGTGACAATGGGATATTCACGTGATCTACTTGATGTATGTTTTGGTGATCAACTTGCGGGTTCTGTGACCTTGTGAACTTATGCATAGGGGTTGGCACACGTTTTCATCTTGAATCCCACGGATACTTGTGGTGACATTGGAGTATCTAGGTGACATTAGGGTTTTGGTTGATGTGTATCTTAAGGTGTTATTTTAGTACAAACTCTAGGGCTGTTTGTGACACTTATAGGAATAGCCTAATAGATCAATCAGAAAGAATAACTTTGAGGTGGTTTCGTACCCTACAATAATCTCTTCGTTTGTTCTCCGCTATTACTAACTTTGGAATGACTCTTTGTTGCACGTTGAGGGATTGTTATATGATCTAATTATGTTATCATTGTTGAGAGAACTTGCACTAGTGAAAGTATGAACCCTAGGCCTTGTTTCTAAGCATTGCAATACCGTTTTCGCTCACTTTTATCACTTGCTACCTTGCTGTTTTTATATTTTCATATTACAAAAACCTATATCTACCATCCATATTGCATTTGTATCACCATCTCTTCGCCGAACTAGTGCACCTATATAATTTACCATTGTATTGGCTGTGTTGGGGACACAAGAGACTCTTTGTTATTTGGTTGCAGCGTTGTTTGAGAGAGACCATCTTCATCCTACGCCTCCCACGGATTGATAAACCTTAGGTCATCCACTTGAGGGAAATATGCTACTGTCCTACAAAACTCTGCACTTGGAGGCCCAACAACGTCTACAGGGATAAAGTTGCGTAGTAGACATCAAGCTCTTTTCTGGCGCAGTTGCCGGGGAGGTTAGCACTTGAATGTATATCTTTAGATATTGCAATAGAATCTTTTAGTTTCTTGTTTTATCACTAGTTTGGTCTATAAAAGAAAACTACAAAAAATGGAATTGAGGTTGCCTCATATGCTTCATCTTTTTAATGTCTTTCGTGAAAATAAGGATTCCGATAATTGTGCCGAAGTGTTAGAAGAAGAATGCATTAAAATGTTTGGCACTAAATCTTTGAATGATGATCATGATTGCAATGTTCCCTCGTCCGGGCCTCCCCCTTTTTGTAATGGATCACAACCTCAAGTGTATGTTCTGGAATGTGCGTGGCTTGAACTCCGGAGCCAAGCGCACCGCTGTCCGTAGTGGCGTCGCCTTCGACACACCTTCTATCGTCTGCCTCCAGGAGACCAAGCTCGCCCACGTCACGCTGCCACTTGTGGTCAAAATGCTCGGGCCTTCCTTTGATGGCTTCTTTTCCTTCAGGTTGTGGCTGATGGCTGGGCAGAGTAGGCCCAGGAGCCGGACCCCTTTAGGCGCATTTTCCTTAGGCTTCGCTCCACTGCACATCACCTGCAGCGCTCGAGCGCTAAGTCCATCGGGAACATTTCCCTCCAGCTCCAAGTTTCCCGTGAGCTTATTGCGCGCCTCGACGCTGCTCAAGACTCCCGACCTCTTTCTGCTGCCGAATCATGGTTTCGTCGCCGCCTCAAGGGTGCCTATCTCGGCCTTGCATCCCTCGAGCGCTCGATCCCGCTTCAGCGCGTCCGTTTCTCGTGGCTCCACAACGGTGAGGCTTCCTCCGCCTTTATGCGCATCCATGTCGTGCAGCGCAAGCAAAAGAATGGGATCCTCTCGCTTCACTGTAGCGACGAGGTCATTTCCGGGGCCTGTGGCCTCTCTAGGGCCGCGTTCGAGCATTTTTCGGCCATCATGGGGACCGCCAATGCAAGTGACTTCTCCCTCCGTCTCGACTCAATTGATCCCAGGCATTTTGACCTCTCGGTGTTGGACCGCCATTTCTCCGAGGACGAGGTTTGGCGGGCCATTAAGTTGCTGCCTACCGGCAAGGTGGCGAGCCCAGATGGGTTTTCGATGGAGTTCCTTCGGCACTTGTGGGACACGGTTAAGGGTGACTTCATGGAGGCGTTTGACAAGCTCTACCATATGAATGGTCGCGGTTTCCATTTCCTGAATGAAGCCTTCATCACCCTCCTTGTGAAGCGGCCCGACGCCTCCTCTTTATCCGACTACCGGCCGATTAGCCTGATTCATCTGGTTGCCAAGCTCGTAGCCAAAGTTCTCGCCCTGAGGCTCGCCCCACGGCTTAGGGAGCTTGTTTCAGTCAACCAGAGCGCTTTCATCGTCGGGCGTTCATTGTTGAGGAAATCGTTAACTGGTAGCTGCTCGGTTGGCTGGCGAGTAGGGGATTAATGGGCTAATCGACAAGTTAATTGGCCATTTAATCAATTAATCGGATGATTTATCGGTTTTTCGGCTACTCGGTGACCCTATGAGTAGGGATTAATCAGCAAGTTAACTGGTTAATCGGATGAATTCTTGAACAGGGCGGGTGTTGCATACATGCAATTTTATGCTGGTTCAGCACACAACGCGCCACCTTCACCAGGCCGGTGCCCACCGGGTCCTCCTCAAGCTTGATATCTCTCGGGCGTTTGACTCTGTTTCCTGGCCCTTCTTGTTGGAGATCCTTCGCCACCTCGGCTTCGGCCGGAGATGGTGTGAGTGGGTGTCCATTCTGCTGTCTACGGCTAGCACACATGTCCTCATGAACGGCTCGCCGGGGCCGCCGATTCTTCACGCCAAAGGACTCCGGCAGGGTCACCCGGTTTCCCCCATGCTATTCACGCTGGTGATTGATGCCCTCAACTCCCTTCTACAACATGCTCTCCGAGCCGGTGTCTTGCGCAGGCTAACCACCCGACTCCTTGCATCCAGCGTGTCCCTGTACGCCGATGACGTCGCCATCTTCTGCCACCCTGATGCCAACGACCTTCGAGCTGTGCGCACCCTCATGCAGACATTTGGTGAGGCTTCTGGTCTGATACGTCTCCGTCGTATCCACTTTTCCAAACACTTTTGCCTTTGTTTTGGACTCTAACTTGCATGATTTGAATGGAACTAACCCGGACTGACGTTGTTTTCAGCAGAATTGCCATGTTGTTATTTATGTGCAGAAACAAAAGTTCTCGGAATGACCTGAAACTCCACGGAACATATTTTTGGAAAATATTAAAAATACTGGAAGAAGAATCCACGTCAGGGGGCCTCCACCTGTCCACGAGGGTGGGGGGCACGCTTGCCCCCCTGGGCGCGCCCCCTGCCTCGTGGGCCCCCTGACGCTCCACCGACCTCAACTCCAACTCCATATATTCGTGTTCGGGGATAAAAATATCAGTGAGGAGGATTCATTGAATTTTACGATACGGAGCCGCCGCCAAGCCCTAAAACCTCTCGGGAGGGCTGATCTGGAGTCCGTTCGGGCTCCGGAGAGGGGGATTCGTCGCCGTCATCATCATCAACCATCCTCCACCACCAATTTCATGATGCTCACCGCCGGGCGTAAGTAATTCCATCGTAGGTTTGCTGGACGGTGATGGGTTGGATGAGATTTATCATGCAATCGAGTTAGTTTTGTTAGGGTTTGATCCCTAGTATCCACTATGTTCTGAGATTGATGTTGCTATGACTTTGCTATGCTTAATGCTTGTCACTAGGGCCCGAAAAGTGCCATGATTTCAGATCTGAACCTATTATGTTTTCATGAATATATGTAAGTTCTTGATCCTATCTTGCAAGTCTATAGTCACGTACTATGTGTTATGATCCGGCAACCCCGAAGTGACAATAATCGGGACCACTCCCGGTGATGACCGTAGTTTGGGGAGTTCATGTATTCTGTAGCGACCCGACCCGAATGGATCAAGTCTCTGTGCTCAAGTGTCATCCCTGGATCGGTATGCTGACACACACAATACTCGAGGATTTATAACAGAGGTAAATCACATGTATAAAGTAACATAAATACTATTACCTCAATCCAAATAGCGGAAGTAACAAGGTTGTGGATTCCCATCAACACCAACGACAAAGTTGAGTGTAGAAATCGTAACCCTAACGTGTCACTTACTGTCAGAAGATCCTGCAACATGAGACGTTGCAGCCACAAAGGGTCAGTACATTGAATGTACTGGCAAATTCACACCATAGAGCAATGATGAATAATGGCTATCTCTACATGCATATTTGGCTGGTGGAAAGCTCTATGGTTACAGTTTTGCGTAAAGCCAATTTTTTCCTACATCAAAGGAATAAATTTTATTTAACTATCATGGTGGTTGTTAAACATTGAGAATGGTTGACAGCATTCTCAATCCCAATTAAGCATCATCAATTAAAACCCAACAATATTAATTAAAGTAACATTATGAGATCAACAGGATAATCCAAGAACTAGATACTCAAGACGTCCATAACCGGGGACACGGCTAATCATGATTAGTTTGATACACTCTGCAGAGGTTTGTGCACTTTTCCCACAAGACTCGATCTCCTCCGTTTGATTTCTCGCACTACATGGTGTTTGAGAAACGGATGACCGAGACATAGTCTTTCAGAAGCGCTAGCACCTTACGAATGGGTAGACCGTACCAACCTACAACCCCTACATCAGCTAGTCTACCATTGTAAGAGTTCGCACGACTTAATCAACTATGCTAGAGCCCATAGTAGCATGTGACTGCACACGGAAGTTTCTAGCATGAATAATCTTATGATCCCTTTGAGCCTGCGTGGCGGTCCATAAAAAAAACAAGCAAGTCCTGGTCTACCCAAGTGCCTAGATAGGCAAATCCTGGAATAGCCAGGTACCTCAATCCACCCAGATGTGTGTTTAAGTTGCCACCTTAGATAAACCATTTATTAACAATCTCACATCTGTCATGGATATTCACTCAAACCCAATCCACGTCTACGAGCATAGCATGTCATAAATAAGCAAACGTAGAAGTAACTCCCAAGGGTTTGATAATAAAACAGGTAATAGGTACTACCTCAAACTACTTCGCAAAACCCACAATTTAATTAGTTCCTAATCATGCAATGTTTGAGGATTGATCTAATGCATAAAAACTGGGTATGAAAAGTATATGATCAAAGTGTGAACTTGCCTGCAATGTTGATGAAGATGATTCGCACTCAAAACTCTTGATAGGTCTACTCGTCATACTCCGGTCAATCTATCGTAAGCAATCAATAGTAACCACACATAAGCAATCACTCAAAAGATCAGAAAGAACGAAGAAGACCATTCGAAAAACATCAAAACCAAGCAAATAACTCTTGCAACATAAAACAATTTCTAACAGTACCAAAATTATGTGAATTTGGCCTTATCAGAAAGTTTAGGTCAAGAGCTTCGATTTGCAAAAAGAATCAACAAAATCGGAGTTACGAAACTCAAGTTATGATCAAACGAAGTTCAAATACAAATATGTTTAAAAACAAATTTTAAAATTTTCAAAAACATGTTTAAGTTGATCATCTTGATAGAGGGGATCATAACGAAGAAGTGGGCATTGGTTTCATTGGATTTGGATAAACGAGTGAAAAGTTGTGGCCGTTTGAAAACCAGAGGCTATAATGCAATTAAAATACTTACAAACGGGTCCCTGGCCACAAAAACAAATCTAATATATGAACGCTCGCTGCCGAGGCCTATATAGCGAAAATGTCCACTGCCAACGCTAAACGAACGAACGTTCGTTAGCTAAACATACTGGTTTGAAAAAAAACAAACCTAGATCTCTGGACCGTCTAATCTAGATCTAACGGATGAGGGAGGAGTTGGGAGGTACCGCGGCGATTGACGGCGCCGACATCGGAGAAGAAGGCGGTGTGGCGCGTGGTGGTGGTCGGGGCGGCTTCTCCGGAGGTCCTCCGGCTCAGACGAACCCACGGGGAGGCGCGGCGCGACGAGGGGACTCCGGTGGTGGTGGCGACGTCGGGCGTAGGCGGCGGTGGAGCGCGGGGCAACGGCGGCAGATCTCGGCGGAGCTCGGGAACTCCGGCGAGTTCGCGTGGGGCGTGGTGAGGCGAGGGCGGCTGCGTTTCGAGGCAAAAACGGGGCCGGGGTCGAGGGTTTATATAGAGGGTCGCCTTTGGGCGACGGGCAAGGCGAGGAGGCGTCCGGGTTGAGCGAGGCGTCGGCGGTGGAGCGTCGTCTTGGGACTTGGCGAGAGGTCGGGACGAACCCAACATGTGGGTCCCACCTGTCGGTGGCGAGCGAGGCGGCGCCGATCGCAGCGCTTGGGCGAAGTGAGCGAGCGAGCGGGCAAGGCCAGCAGTGAGGAGGCCGGTCTTTGGCGGCCGCTCTGGGCTGGGCCCGTGGCTTGGCCTCGGTGGGCTTCTTTTTTTAAAACAATTTTTTTTACAGACAAGAAATAATATAAACTAACAAAAATAAAACAAAACTGTAGGCATATAATATATCAAAATTTTCAGAAAAAGATTTCCTAGAAGATGAACATTATTCTAGCTTCAAATAAAATCCTCAGAATTTTAAATAAAGCAAAGAGTGCTTCTGCTACAATAAAACCTCATAAAATCATTTTAAAAATACCAAAATGATTTCAAATTTATTTCTCTCCATTTTTCTATTGTAGGGAATCATTTTACCCTAATTTCCATATATTTTATTTTTGGAGAAAAATAATTTGAATAAAACTCAAATAACTCCAAATTGAAAATAAATTCAAAAGAACTTTGAATTTAATTCTTTGAAACTCCCAACTCATATTTCATATGTTTTGAAGAAGTCATTTTATCTTCGCTCGTGAAAATCATTGAGTTGCATAAAGTTCCTGGGTTGAAAATATTTTCCAAATGAAATTCAAATATTTTCAACACCCCTTGTCATTTAAATAAATGGAAGAAGTCATGTCATCTTCTCTCCAGGGTTTTGTGTTTGAAAGGAATTTGAATTCATGAAGATCATAAAAGCAAAAATGAAAGTTTGGGAAAGTCCTTTTATTCCCTCTCATTTAACTTTCAAAAAGTTTCGAATTTCACTCAATTCACTCAATCAATCAAACAATCAATCAAATCTATCTATTTGTTTATAACATTCCAAAATTTAGAATTTTGGGATGTTACAAACCTACCACCCTTAAAATGAATCTCGTCCTCGAGATTCGGAGAGGCTAGAAAGAAATGGGTTAGGTTTGGGGGTCTTCTCAAAAATCCATCTATCGTCTCCGGGGTCTCGGGTGCTACCACCCTTAGAAACATCGTTACGGTTCCATCAATACTCATATACTCCATCCTTATTGTTGGCAGTGTCGGTCTTCTTAGATCTTAAGGATAATTACTTCTCTGGGCTCTTCCGGTAGTGGCATAACCTTTTCCTCAATTATTTTGTCCTTTTTCCTCTTGGTACGGTTATTCCGAGACTGGGTCTTCTTAGCTGACGGGTCTGGCGCCAATACTGATCAGCTATCGATATCTCATGGTGGTCATCAATTTATGGTTTCTCCTGCAGGAAATGGGTCTGGGTTGATCCTCACCGTATATCCTACGGTTGGCAACAACTGCCTTGTACAAGGGGAAAAATGTTTATACCATTCTAAGGTTCAACAAGGTTTAATATCGTCGTCACTCTACTATAGGTAGGTCACTCAGATTTACCATCCCATATAGCAAAGCGAATAATAAGAGTAAGTCGGTATGTTGATCAATCCATCTCGCACCCAAATCATTACCTTATACATGGTTTAGCGAATCTCGCATTCTAACACTCGGCATCCTCACAAGCATTGCAGAATTTCTCTTATCGACAAACCAAGTTCGGAAAATCCATTGATTCTGCAAGCCAAACAAACATCTATCGTTTCTTCACAACTCTCGTGTTTTATGAACTCCTATAAGATCGTCTATCGATAAAATCGTAACTTCTTCCGAGGTTTTTCCTTCAAAGAAGAGTGTGCTTGCTTCTTGGCGTGTCCCGGGGCCCGTGGGTTATGGCCCATCTTATCACTTGTAGTCCTTGAACTTATCCTCGGGCTTGATCATTATTCCAATTTCCAACTTCCTAGTATTCTTAAATCCATCCAATTGTCTTGTCTTCCTTCCTTCTATTGGCACCAAACTAGGACATGATTACTCGTGACTCATCATGGAATTTCCATTGATCCATATTTCCAACATCATACCTCCTTTATATCCAATAGTAATTCACCTCTTCATCCTCGTGGGATATCCCACATACCAAGATAAAACTTATACTTATGAAGTCCATACTCACTTCGTGGAACATCATTATCCTTTCCAGGTCAAGCGTCCTTACAGGGAATATTGGCCATCTCGCATGGCACTTCTTCAATCGGGAAACGTGAAACACATCATGAACTCCTAACAGTCCATCGGGTAATTTCAACTTGTAGGCCACTTCTCCCATACGCTCCAAAACTCGGTATGGTCCTACAAATCTCGGGGCTAACTTTCCCTTAACTCCAAATCGTTTAACTCCTCGCGGAGGGGACACACGAAGAAATGCTCTGTCTCCAATTTCATAGACTACCTCCTTGCGTTTTTGAGTCTGCATAACTCTTCTACCTGGACTGAGTTACGTTCAGTCTATCTCGAATCATCTTAACATTCTCTTCTGACTCCTTGATCACATTTGGTCCAAACAATTGACGGTCTCCGACTTCATCCCACATCAACGGTGCCTGGCTCCTTCTCTCATACAAAGCTTAAAAAGGGGTCATCTTCAAACTGGCTTGGTAACTTGTTGTATGAGAACTCCGGGTAAGTAGATTATCATCCCTACTAGATCCATAATCTAGCGCACACGCTCTCAACATGTCCTCCAGAATCTGATTGACTCTCTCGGTCTATCCATCTGTCTGCGGATGAAAGGTTGTACTGAACTCTAGCCTAGTACCCCAAGTATGGTGCAGCTGATTCCAAAACTTTGAGGTAAACTGTGTTCCTCTATCTGATACGATGGTCCTCGGAACTCCATGTAGACATACGATCCTGGTCAAATATATCTTGGCCAACTTCGCACTTGTATAGGTGGTTTTCACTGGGATAAAGTGAGCCACTTTGGTCAAGCGAGTCAACTACTACCCAGATAGAATCATATCCCGTTCGGGTTCTGGGAAATCCGGTAATGAAATCCATGCCAAGCTTATCCCACTTCCATTCGGTTATTGCCATAGGCTGTAGTAATCCCGCTGACTTCTGATGCTCTGCTTTTACTCTCTCTGGCTTACATCACCTACAACTACATACTCCGCAATATCCTTCTTCATACTAGTTCACCAGAAACGCTCCTTCAAATTCAAATACATCTTGATGTTTCCGTAGGCGAATCGAGTATGGTGAGTCATGAGCCTCCAAGTATTAACTTCCCGATCTTTGCATTATTGGGCACATATACACGGTCCTCGAACCATAAGGTGTTGTGCTCATCCTTACGAAAACCTTTGGCCTTTCCTTTGCTCATCCTCTCTTTTACCTCAGCAATCTCTTTGTCATCCTTCTGAGCTTCTAGAATTTTTCCCAACAATGTAGACTGAACTTCCATTGCTGCAACAAAACCTTTGGGAACAATCTCCAACCGTAGTTCCCTGAGATTCTCGGCTAACTCCTTTGGTAATCCTCCGATTATGAGGGTATTCGTCCTTGTTTTCTTTATGATTGTGTCCTATTTCTCCACAAAGCTTGTATGCACAAGGTTTCTTCATATCCTTTCCATAAGGCCTCAATTTTTGGGACACTAGCCAAGACTTTAACAAAGTCCACTTAAATTCTTTCCAAGTGGTTATTCCTTGCCATCTATTGATGGTTTGTTACATCCTCCACCAGGTAGCAGCACCTCTTTCAAAGAACGGAAGAGCATGCTGGGCCATATCCTTTCTGACTATAGGGTTATCCTCCATGCGATCCTCCATGTTCTGAATCCATCGGTCTGTCTCCAATTGACTCATTGGTCCAGAAAATACAAGCTCATCTCCATTCATCCTCTAATGGGTCCATGGGTTTTGGAGTGGGATAAGAGAGATATGGAGGGATGCACACAATACAAACAATAGTTTTGAAAAGACATATTTTATTTGTGGCTGTCGGAAAAACATCAAACAATTGACAGCTCATAATCGTCGCATCTAACGCAGGTATATAATAGGGGTTTGGGCTTCTAAAGGTCCATAAATCTTCAAAGTCATCAAACTCTTCGATTCTTGTTCATGTCTCCGATGGCTTCTTCCGATCATGCTTGTCCTACTCAAGTTCTTTTGCCAGATCATCTCTGTTGTGGCAAAGTCTCTCGTGGCATCCTTCAATATTTAAGAGTTACGTTCCAACTTCTGGATTTCATCAACCTCGACATGAACCATGATCCTCTCATCGCCTTCGGTTCACAGCGAATCTTTGATGTCTCCAGGTTTGGCTCCTCTAGCTTGGCTACTTTCAGCTTCTGGGTCTTGTGTTCTTCACGAAACGCTTCCTTATCAAAAATTGCTTCTTGTAGGTCCATCTTAACTTCTTGATGTAATGCTCCAGATCCCAGTGTTACATCAGCTAAGGTTAAAACTTCACCTCTTGCTGATAGGTGCTCCATCAGCCTTCTACCATCCAATCCTTCCATGCATATGCATGCTTAACTCAGCACGGTGACAATAGCATAAGCGGGCGATAACATCATGGATAGCGTGTTTCTGCTCTTGTCATTTCCATGAGCTATCATTCCATAGTTGATATCTCCTGCTTTAGGGTTTCTTGACAAAACTTTGAGTTCTAATGCTCCATGTTCCAGTCTTACTCCAATACACCTTGATCTCGGGTATTGACAACTTCCTTAGTCTGACAAGCTCTATCAGAGTAGCCTTCCTAGGTCATACAAATCTGGAAATTCTTCAAGCCTTCAAAATCTCCTAGTCTTCGGAGTCTTCAACAGTTGTAGTTTACATTTACACGGTAAAATCCTCTTCATTCCAAATGGTCTTAGTTGTCCGATATCTTGTCTCCTTGGAGTGGTCTCATTGGTCGAATCTTCAAGTGGTCAAAAGGGAAAAGGGGTATGGTCTCACTAAAAGGGGATATTTGAATAAGCTCAGAAGAGAAGAGAGGTAAAAGATCTTTTTGAAAATGAAGTTGTAGAGAAAAATCTTTCCTATGGGCTTGTCAGTTTCTAGGGTCATGTCCTACAGTCAACCTGGCTCTGATACCATCTTGTAGCGACCCGACCCGAATGGATCAAGTCTCTGTGCTTAAGTGTCATCCCTGGATCGGTATGCTGACACACACAATACTCGAGGATTTATAACAGAGGTAAATCACATGTATAAAGTAACGTAAATACTATTACCTCAATCCAAATAGCGGAAGTAACAAGGTTGTGGATTCCCATCAACACCAACGGCAAAGTTGAGTGTAGAAATCGTAACCCTAACGTGTCACTTACTCGTCAGAAGATCCTCGCAACATGAGACGTTGCGACCACAAAGGGTCAGTACATTGAATGTACTGCAAATTCACACCATAGAGCAATGATGAATAATGGCTATCTCTACATCCATATTTGGCTGGTGGAAAGCTCTATGGTTACAGTTTTGCGTAAAGCCAATTTTTTCCTACATCAAGGGAATAAATTTTATTTAACTATCATGGAGGTTGTTAAACATTGAGAATGGTTGACAGCATTCTCAATCCCAATTAAGCATCATCAATTAAAACCCAACAATATTAATTAAAGTAACATTATGAGATCAACAGGATAATCCAAGAACTAGATACTCAAGACGTCCATAACCGGGGACACGGCTAATCATGATTAGTTTGATACACTCTCTGAGAGGTTTGTGCACTTTTCCCACAAGACTCGATCTCCTCCGCTTGATTTCTCGCACTACATGGTGTTTGAGAAACGGATGACCGAGACATAGTCTTTCAGAAGCGCTAGCACCTTACGAATGGGTAGACCGTACCAACCTACAACCCCTACATCAGCTTGTCTACCACCGTAAGAGTTCGCACGACTTAATCAACTATGCTAGAGCCCATAGTAGCATGTGGTTGCACACGGAAGTTTCTAGCATGAATAATCTTATGATCCCTTTGAGCCTGGGTGGCGGTCCATAAAAAAACAGGCAAGTCCTGGTCTACCCAGGTGCCTAGATAGGCAAATCCTGGAATAGCCAGGTACCTCAATCCACCCAGATGTGTGTTTAAGTTGGCACCTTAGATAAACCATTTATTAACAATCTCACATCTGTCATGGATATTCACTCAAACCCAATCCACGTCTACGAGCATAGCATGGCATAAATAAGCAAACGTATAAGTAACTCCCAAGGGTTTGATAATAAAACAGGTAATAGGTACTACCTCAAACTAGTTCCCAAAACCCACAATTTAATTAGATCCTAATCATGCAATGTTTGAGGATTGATCTAATGCATAAAAACTGGGTATGAAAAGTATATGATCAAAGTGTGAACTTGCTCGCAATGTTGATGAAGATGATTCACACTCAAAACTCTTGATAGGTCTACTCGTCACACTCCGGTCAATCTATCGTAAGCAATCAATAGTAACCACACATAAGCAATCACTCAAAAGATCAGAAAGAACGAAGAAGACAATTCGAAAAACATCAAAACCAAGCAAATAATTCTTGCAACATAAAACAATTTCTAACAGTACCAAAATTATGTGAATTTGGCCTTATCAGAAAGTTTAGGTCAAGAGCCTCGATTTGCAAAAACAATCAACAAAATCGGAGTTAAGAAACTCAAGTTATGATCAAACAAAGTTCAAATACAAATCTGTTCGAAAACAAATTTTAAAATTTTCAAAAACATGTTTAAGTTGATTATCTGGATAGGGGGGATCATAACGAAGAAGTGGGCGTTGGTTTCGTTGGATTTGGATAAACGAGTGAAAAGTTGTGGCCGTTTGAAAACCAGGGGCTATAATGCAATTAAAATACTTACAAATGGGTCCCTGGCCACCAAAACAAATATAATATATGAATGTTCGCTCCCGAGGCCTATATAGCGAAAACGTCCACTGCCAACGCTAAACGAACGAACGTTCGTTAGCTAAACATACCGGTTTGAAAAAAAATGAAACCTAGATCTAATCTGGACCGTCTAATCTAGATCTAACGGATGAGGGAGGAGTTGGGAGGTACCGCGGCGGTTGACGGCGCCGGCGTCGGAGAATAATGCGGTGTGGTGCCTGGTGGTGGTCGGGGCGGCTTTTCCGGAGGTCCTCCGGCTCAGACGAACCCACGGGGAGGCGCGGCGCGACGAGGGGACTCCGGTGGTGGTGGCGGCGTCGGGCGTAGGCGGCGGTGGAGCGCGGGGCAACGGCGACAGATCTCGGCGGAGCTCGGGAACTCCGGCGAGTTCACGTGGGGCGTGGGGAGGCGAGGGCGGCTGCATTTCGAGGCGAAAACGGGGCCGGGGTCAAGGGTTTATATAGGGGGGGTCGCCTTGGGCGACGGGCAAGGCGAGGGAGGCGTCCGGGTTGAGCACGGCGTCACCGACCTGAGCATGCGCGTCAAGGGACTCCAGAGGTCGGGACGAACCCGTCATGTGGGTCCCACCTGTCGGTGGCAGAGCGAGGCTGCGGCCGATCGCAGGCGCGAGCGGGCGAGCGAAGCAGCGGGCGCCAAGGCAGTGAGGCCTGGCCGGGTCAAGGCCGGGCCGCTCCTGGGCTGGGCCGGGTGTCCTAGCCTGGCGCGGTCGGTGGGCTTCTTTTTTTTAAACAATTTTTTGTACAGACAAGAAATAATATAAACTAACAAAAATAAAACAAAACTATAGGCATATAATATATCAAAATTTTCAGAAAAAGATTTCCTACAAGATGAACATTATTCTAGCTTCAAATAAAATCCTCAGATTTTTAAATAAAGCAAAGAGTGCTTCTGCTACAATAAAACCTCATAAAAATCATTTTAAAAATACCAAAATGATTTCAAAAGAACTTTGAATTTAATTCTTTGAAACTCCCAACTCATATTTCATATGTTTTGAAGAAGTCATTTTATCTTCGCTCGTGAAAATCATTGAGTTGCATAAAGTTCCTAGGTTGGAAATATTTTCCAAATGAAATTCAAATATTTTCAACACCCCTTGTCATTTAAATAAATGGAAGAAGTCATGCCATCTTCTCTCCAGGGTTTTGTGTTTGAAAGGAATTTGAATTCATGAAGATCATGAAAGCAAAAATGAAAGTTTGGAAAGTCCTTTTATTCCCTCTCATTTAACTTTAAAAAAGTTTCGAATTTCACTCAATTCACTCAATCAATCAAACAATCAATCAAATCTATCTATTTGTTTATAACATTCCAAAATTTAGAATTTTGGGATGTTACATATTCACTATGTGTTAATGCTTTGGTCCGGTACTCTATTAAAAGGAGGCCTTAATATCCCTTAGTTTCCGTTAGGACCCCGCTGCCACGGGAGGGTAGGACAAAAGATGTCATGCAAGTTCTTTTCCATAAGCACGTATGACTATATTTGGAATACATGCCTACATTACATTGATGAATTGGAGCTAGTTCTATGTCACCCTATGTTATGACTGTTACATGATGAACCGCATCCGGCATAATTTTCCATCACCGATCCAATGCCTACGAGCTTTTCACATATTGTTCCTCGCTTATTTACTTTTTCGTTTCTACTGTTACAATCACTACAAAACCCAAAAATATTACTTTTGCTACCGTTACCGTTACTTCCATTTTACTTTGCTACTAAATACTTTGCTGCAGATATTAAATTATCCATGTGTGGTTGAATTGACAACTCAACTGCTAATACTTGAGAATATTCTTTGGCCCCCCTTGTGTCGAATCAATAAATTTGGGTTGAATACTCTACCCTCAGAAATTGTTGCGATCCCCTATACTTGTGGGTTATCAAGACTATTTTCTCACATTGCCGGGGAGCATAGCTCTATTCTTTGAGTCACTTGGGATTTATATCTGCTGGTCACTATGAAGAACTTGAAAGATGCGAAAACAAAAATTTATCCCTCAACTACGAGGGGAAGTAAGGAACTGCCATCTAGCTCTGCACTTGATTCACCTTCTGTTTTGAGTAAGCTTGCGACACCTAAGCCTGCTTCTGCTATTAATTCTGATATGTCGCATGTTATTGATGATGCCACTTCTGCTATGAATGATACTTATGATGAAACTACTTTTATGCTTGATACTACTGTGCCACTTGGTAAATTTCTTGATGAACAACTTGCTAGGGCTAGAGAGAATGAAATTATTGATAATATCGATGATAGTGATGATGAAGACTCTCCTCCTAATAAATATGAATTGCATGTTGTTCCTGAGGGTTATGTTATGGATGAAGAAGCGGCTAGAGCTATTTTAGCTTGCAATGATAGATATGATCTAAAGAGGTTATTAGCTAAATGGAAGCAGCAATCTCTTAATGCTAGAATGAAACGACCACTGCTTTTGCTACTTCACCTATACGTATTCTTGATAAGGATTATGAATTCTCTGTTGATCCTGATATAATTACTTTGGTTGAATCCAATCCTTTTTATGGCTATGAATCTGAAACTGTTGTGGCACATCTTACTAAATTAAATGATATAGCCACCCTGTTCACTAATGATGAGAGAACTCGCTACTTTTATATCCTTAAAATATTTATGTTCTCATTAAAGGGTGATGCTAAGATATGGTTTAATTCTCTTGATCCTAGTTGTGTGCGTAGTCCCCGGGATATGATTTATTACTTCTCTGCTAAATATTTCCCTGCTCATAAGAAACAAGCTGCTTTAAGGGATATATATAATTTTATGCAAATTGAAGAAGAGAGCCTCCCACAAGCTTGGGGGAGGCTTCTCCAATTACTTAATGCTTTGCCTGATCATCCTCTTAAGAAAAATGAAATACTTGATATCTTTTATAATGGACTAACCGATGCTTCCAGAGATTACCTGGATAGTTGTGCTGGTTCTGTTTTCAGGGAAAGAACACCGGATGAAGCTGAAATTCTATTGAATAATATGTTGACAAATGAAAATAACTAGACACTTCCTGAGCGAGCTCCTGAGCCAATTTCTGAGCCTATTCCTAAACCAACTCCAAAGAAAAGAGGTGTTCTATTTCTCAGTCCTGAAGATATGCAAAAGGCAAAGAAATCTATGCAAGAAAAAGGTATTAAAGCTGAAGATGTTAAGAATTTACCTCCTATTGAAGAAATACATGGTCTAAATTTACCGCTTGTTGAAGTAACATATGATCTTAATTCATCACCTATTGAAGAAACTCATGGTCTTGATAACTCGACACAGGTAGTAAAGGTAAATTCTCTCTATAGATATGATAAAGCTGAAATCCCTCCTACTAAGTTTGCTAGCCAATGTTTGGATGAGTTTGATAACTTTATGATTAAGCAAGAAGACTTCAATGCTTATTTTGGTAGACAATTAAAACAAAATGCTTATATGATTGAACACTTGGGTGATTATATGTCTAGAGTTAAAGGTGAACTTAAACTCATTAGTAAACATGCTTCTATGGTTACCACTCAAGTAGAACAAGTACTTAAAGCTCAAAATGATTTTCTCAATGAATTGAATAGTAAGAATAATGATTATGCTGTTAGAGTGGCTACTAGAACTGGTAAGATGACTCAGGAACCTTTGTATCCTAAAGGCCACCCTAAGAGAATTTAACAAGATTCTCAGAATAATAATATTGATGCACCTAGTCCCTCTAAAAAGAAGAAAAAGAAAAATGATAGGGCTTTGCATGCTTCTAGTGAACTTATTGCTGAACCACCTGAGAATCCAAATGATATTTCTATTTCCAATGCTGAAACACAATCTGGTAATGAACATGAACCTAGTGAAAATGTTAATGATAATGTTTATGGTGATGCTCAACCTAGCAATGATAATGATGTAGAGATTGAACCTGCTGTTGATCTTGATAACCCACAATCAAAGAATCAACGTAATGATAAAAGAGACTTTGCTGCTAGGAAACACTGCTAGGAAACACTATTTTAACGGACTTTGTTATTCTTGATATTCCCGAGGACGATAGTATGTCTATTATTCTTGGAAGACCCTTTTTGAATACTGGAGGGGCTGTTATTGATTGCAACAAAGGCAATGTCACTTTTCATGTTAATGGTAATGAGCATACGGTACACTTTCTGAGGAAAGAACCTCAAGTTCATAGTATCAACTCTATTGGAAAAATTCCATCGATTATTTTTGGAGGTTTTGAATTTCCTCTTCCTACTGTCAAGAAGAAATATGATATTCTTATTATAGGGGATGTGCATATCGCCATTGAGGTAACATAGTGTTATTCGAAATTTCTCCAGTTCCATGTTGTCCGGAATGAGTTTGTTAACAAGACTTGATCAACCTTGTTAGTGGATTCCTTTTGATAAGCATGAGATGGATGAAACTAGAAGGCACAAATTCTTCTCCCTCTTTCTACTTTCTGTTATTTAGTTGAAATAAAGTAAAAATAGTATTTTCCTATCTATTTTCTGAATTATCCGTGCAATGTAAAAATACCCCGAAAATAAAAGTTCTCCAAATGCCCTGAAATTAAAATATGGTTTTTTTGGAATATTTGAGAATATTTGGCACTGAGAACACAACAGGGGGAGCAAGCACCTGGCCACGAGGGTCCAGGGCACGCCCCTGCCTCGTGGGCCTACGGTGGCTCCCCTCCACTTATTCCTGCACCCACACACTTCTTTTTCCTCCCAAAAAAATCACCATCCAGCTCAAGCACGAGTTCTAGCTCATTTTGCTGTGATTTTTGATCTCCTTGCTCAAAGAACCTCTCACAAAATTGCTTGGGGGGATTGTTCCTTGGTATGTGACTCCTCCATTGGTCCAATTAGTTTTTGTTCTAGTGCTTTATTTATTGCAAATTTGTGCTGCCCAGGTGACCATGTTCTTGAGCTTGCATGTCAAATTTATATGGTTCCAAGTAGTTCTAATGCATGATATAGTCTCTAGGCTCTTGTAGGAGTAGTTGCTATCAATTTTGTTGACCCTAGCTCACTTTTATTTGAAGTTACTAAAAATTTCAGAAATTTTTCAGAGGAAGAAATATGCTTAGGAAAATGTACCAAGGTGGTTCTTCAAGGAAGAAAGGACCCAGGCTTGCAATGCATGATGCTGACGATGAGCCACCAAGGAACGTTCCAGTGCGGCCTTGTGAATGGCCTTCAGAGGACTTTATGGATCAAGCGGGAATCAAGGAAGAATTTAACGCATATTTGCGTAACACTAATCTTGTGAGCTTCGAGGAGGAAAAGTGCCGCCAGTACCACTATCTCACTAGTTCCTTTGTGAGGAGGTTTGAATTTTCATCTTCACGCAATTCTCCAACTGTCCTGTTTGATCTTTATGAAAAATCTTATACGATGGACTTAGAGGATTTTACCACTGCTTGCAAACTTCCACAATGGGGTAGTGCTAGTGAACCTCGCAAATCTGGAATTAGAGATTTTCTTGCTAGTATAACTGTGGGGGAATCTAGAGATATAACACAAGCTACCATAGGGAGCATTCATTTTCCTGCTATACATTATTTTGCTCTCTTCATAGGTAGGTGCATAAATGGTAAAGATGAAGCATGTCATATGTGTGTCCCTGACCTCAGTATTCTTAGGAGTGCTGTGTTAGGAGACAAATCTTATAATTTGGGAGCCATTGTTGCACGTAGGTTGCATCATAATAGATTTAATGGAGATTTCTTCGGTGGAATTTATGCAACCCGCTTAGCTGATTTTCTTGGTGTAGCCATACGTGATGATGATATTGAATTGCCTCCTACTTATCTAGACTTTGATGCTATGGTTCACCACTAGTTTGTCGAGAGGAATGAACACTACAAAAAAAAGACACATCCGTGACATTTTGGCCCGAACGAAATTTTTTTCTGTCATACATATGACACTTCTATGACGATAATTTTGACAAAACCCGGTATCATCATAGATGTGGTGGGCTCCTACTTCTATGACAAAAAATCATGAAAGAAAATAGGCTTTTCGTCCTGGGCGGGCCGGAGACGCAACTACATGACATTCTTTGGGTCGTCCATGACGGAAAAACCATGGTAGAAGCGAGGGCGAGGAAAATTTCGGGGAGTTGCCGGTTACGTTGGGAGGTCGGGGGCCGAGCGATGCGCGTTTCTCTCGTACACGTACACGCGTGTGTGCGAGGCGTTGGCTCTAACTAAACTCGAGCGAGGCGTTGGGCTCTAATCGAACCCAAGCGATTGCACTGCAGCCTTCACGCGTTCGAACCCGGCGATCGATCGATGGTCGTTAATCGAACCCGATCGGCGATTCGCCATCGCTGTTAATCAAGCCGATCGATGCCGCCTGCATGAAACGAGTGGCGTTGCGGGGGAGGGGTTGGATGAACAAGGAGCGGTGGCGTTGCCTCTGGATGAACAGGACCCGTGGTGTCTTTGGAGGGTTGGATGAACATGAGACGGTGGAGGGGTGCCCGTGGAGGGGTGGTTGAACAGGACCCCGTGGTGTGAAGGGTTGGATGAACAGTAGATGGTGGAGGGGTGGTTGAACAGTAGCCGGTGGAGTAGCGCGCGGTGGAGGCTAGATGAGCAGGAGCCCGTGGAGGCTGGAGGAGGTCGACGGTGGAGATGAACAGTATCCCGTGGAGTCCCGTTTTGCGGTACGCCACACCCCTCCCGATGAACAGGACCCCCGTTTCGACCGTAGGAGGTCTGTTTCATCTGTTTTGCGGTACGCCACACCCCTCCCGATCAACAGGACCCCCGTTTCGACCGTAGGAGGTCCGCTTCTCCGCTTTTGCGGTGCGCCACACCCTCCCGATCAACAGGACCCCGTTTCGATCAGTAGGAGGTCCGTTTCTCCGCTTATGCGATACGCCACACCCTCCCGATCAACAGGACCCGTTCGAGCGTAGGAGGTCCGCTTCCTCCGCCAGCGGTACGCCAGGCCTTGATTCCATCGCCTGTTCCGTCCAAGCCCTCCCGATGAACACGACCACGCATTCCGTTCCGACCCAGCCGGTTGGCTCCCACGCGTTCCGTTGCCTCCCGATGAACACGACGCATTCCGTTGCCTCCCGATGAACACGACGACGACGCTGTTTCTCCGTTCCGACCCAGCCATGTACACGAGCCCTGGCCGTACGTACACATACGTGGCCGTATTTTCTTTCTTGCACCCTGGCAGTTGTACGTACGTGTACATGCTACGTGCACGCTCTACTACGACACGTGCGCGCCTCTACTACGACACTTGCGCCGCCTCTACATCGACCCGTATGTACGCATACCGTTCGCGACCGAATGACAACGCCACGTGCGCTTCGACCGTGTGGGTCCCGACCGCCACGCACTTCCTTGCATGCGAAGATGTAGCTGGTGGGTCCCAGCAATGATCGGCGAATCGTTTTTTGCCGGACGCACTTCCTTGCGTCTGAAGATGTAGCTGGTGAGTCCAGCAATCGGGGCGAATCGTTTTCTTGCCGGACGCACTTCCTTGCTTTGCGAAGGTGTAGCCGGTGGGTCCCAGCATGGGGAAACATTTTTTCGTGAAATACGGTGGCCCATCCGATGTGTCCCCATTGTCGGTGGAGGAATAATTATTTTCAGCGTAATAAGGAGGCACTTCCTTGTCATTGTCAGGACCGAAATCGGCCTCTCCACATACAAATCCACGTCCGATGGAAGTCGTTCCTTGACCCGTTGACCACGCCACCGAGAGCACCCAAGCGGTGGACGACGGCGAGGCCTAGGAAGGGGACGACGAGGAGCCGGGAAGACGCAGCAGCGGGAAGCCCGCGGAGAGGAGTACGAGGTTCACCGTTGGTTGTGGTGTGAGGCTGCCGTCGCCCGCAGGGCACAGCTAGCGGTGGGAATAGTAGAAGCGGTGAGGCCTCATGGCAAAGACATCCGCCACGGGAGGCAGGAGCATGTGGCACAACCGGCGCTGCTTTGGGCGGCTGGAGCAAGAAGACCAGAGGTTGAAGAAGCACTACGGCCGTTGGATGGACATCATACGGTCACTGGTGCTAGAATCGTTTATATTGACTAAGTTGACAAAGCCCTCCGTCCCCGTCAACTTAGTAGGCCCACAAGTCAGCCTCCCACCAAGGTGGGTCCCAGCTAGCAGGGGGTATTCAACTTTTTGTGCGTAATAAGGAGGCACTTCCGCGGGTCCGAAATGACAGGCGGGGAACGTTTTTTGCGAATACGGTGGCCCGTCGGGTGGGTCCTAGCGATCGAGGGCAAACGTTTTTTCGTGAAATACTGGCCCGTCCGGTGGGTCCTCATGTCGGTGGAGGAATAAATATTTTCCGAGTAATAATTAGGCACTTCCTTGCGGCTGCCATGGACCCAAATTAGCCTCTCCACGTCTGATATTCTTCCGATGGAATTCGATCTTAACCACATTGACCACGCCATGCCGAGAGCACCACGGCGGTGGACGGCGCCGAGGCCTAGGAAGGGGACGACGCGGAGCCGGGAAGACGCGGCGATGGATGCCCACGCGGAGAGGAGTACGAGGGTTCATCTGGTTCGGCACGCTGCCGCCGCAAAATAACAGGGGTGTGGGTGAGTGGAGTGGAGGATGGCCTGCCAGCGGTGGGAGTAGTATGGGGCGGTGAGGCCTCCGCGGCTGGCAACCGCCACGGAGACAGGAAGCGGCACGACCGGCTCTGCTTTGGGCGGCTGGAGCAAGAAGACCAGAGGTTGAAGAAGCACTACGGCCGTTGGATGGACATCGTACATATTGACTAAGTTGACAAAGCCCTTCATCCCCGTCAACTTAGTAGGCCTACTATACTGGGTCCCAGCTAGTAGGGGGAGTATTCTTTTTTTTGGCGTAATAAGGAGGCACTTCTTTGCGTGCGAAGATATAGCTGGTGGGTCCGAAATGTCGGTAGTGATAACGTTTTTTCAAATCTGAGAGGCCCTTCGATAGGTCCCGGATGTCGGTGGAGGAATCATTATTTTGCGGCGTAATAAGGAGGCATTTCCTTGCGTGCGTGTGGACCCAGCTGTCGACCTCTCCACGTCTGATCCACTTTAGATGCATGTCGGTCGTTGACCATGTTGACCACGCCACGCCGAGAGCACCAGGGCGGTGGACAACGGCGAGGCCTAGGAAGGGAACGACACGGAGGCAGGGAAGACTCAGCAGTTGTTTCCCATGCGGAGGGGAGTACGACTGTATGAGGGTTTACAGGTTCGTCTGCCGTCGCCGGAGAATAACAGCAGGTGTGGGACTGTGGGTGAGTAGAGGTATGGCTAGGCCAGCGATGGGAGTACGGTGGGGTGGTGAGGCTGCTGTGGCGGCAAGACCCGGCCATGAGGAGGAGGGAGCAGGCAGTCCCGCCGGCGCTTGTTTGAGCGGCTGGAGCAGGAAGAGCAGAGATTAAAGAATCACGACGTCCATTGGATGGACATCCCACAGTATACAGGCCATCTGTGGAAAGCCTCAAATCTGTGGAAAACAGCATACAACTCATCTGTCATTATTTCAAATAGTTTACAGCCCATTTGCTAATTCTTACAGGTTTTTTGGAGCCCATATTCTTTTTGTTAGCATTACAGCCCATATTGTGGCCACGGTTAAAAAATTATATGAAATTTTGCATATGTCGGTGCGGTCTGAACTGTTTTTAGTCCCGAAATTTTGAGTCACATTCAGATAGATTTTAAAAATTATAAAATCCAATAAATTGTCCACGCATAAAAATCAATGCAATTTAAAATCTTGAAATGAAAAAAAGATATTTGAAACTAATTGCCAGTTTGATGTGTTTTAAAAATGTACAACCCATTTCTTATTACTGGTAGGCCATTTTCTCGGCCAGCCGAATGAAGCTCTCCTCATCTTGAAAGATTTGCAGTCCAACAAGCCTGATAAAGTGACTTACTTGAAAAATCACAAAAAAACCGGGAATAAAAGAAAACTACCGGGCTGGTCTGTGGTAAACATAAAAGAAAAGGCTGTCTAGACAGGCCAGAGTGTCCCGATGACAAAGCCAGCTTGACACCCCTCGCCTCAAAAACAAATTAGATAAATGCCACTCCAATTATGGCGATTCATAAAATGCCACCGCAATTTCCAAACTTTGAAAAATTCTCGCAATTTTTTAAACTTTGAAAACGCCAACGCAGTTTGCAAACTTTGAAAAACGCCACTCAGGACTTCAAAAATGCCACTAGAAATGACATGAAATGCCATTTTCAAAGTTTAGAAATTGAAGTGGCATTTCTCGAGGCATTTATCAAATTAACCTAAAACAAAAATAATGAAGCGTCTTTGGGTCCTAGTGTCACCGCTCGTTGTAATTCTCTCGTTTATTGACTACGTTGACAATGGCATGGGACTCGGATGTCGAGAAATCCACTAGGAGGAACCATTTTTTATTGGCTTGAAATAAGGAGGCACTTGCTTGCGTCGCCATGACCTTAGCGGGTCCCTGCTGTCATCCTCTCCACGTGCAATCATCTCCTGATTGTGTACGCGTCAACTTGCTAGGCCCACAAGTCAGCCTCTAAACCCGTGGAGGACAAATACAACCCATTTAAAAAAATAACAGCCCATTCCATACGTTCAAACGGAAAGTTCAACATTCGTGAGCAAAGTAATGTGTCCGATCCACATATAGAGTAATCGAACTTCCACGTTGACAACCATCATAGCCAAGTTAACTATCTACTCCCACTAATACTCTAGTAGCGCATAAGTACTAACTTACTCTTAGCTAACTAGACGATGCCGGCCGCCATCTGTGGTACACGCTAAACGCCGGCACCGGTGTCCTGCGCCTCGCCTGAGACTTGCCAGAGGTGCGATAAGGCGCGTTGCTCGCGCACGTTGGCCCTTTCCATGCCGGCGTGGTCCACCGAAGCTTCAACTTCCAAGCGGGAAACCCACTTGACGAGCTGGTAGTAAAAATCAGCGTCGCGAACACGTGCATGCCCGACAGCCTCCAAGGCTATTTGCGAGGCGCCGGCCTCCACGTAGTCGGCCCTGTTGCGGGCGCTCTGCTTGCGACTCAGAGCGTCAGTGCACTGCTGCTCCATGTCCCGCTGGCGGTGCAAATCGGTGATACGCTGCTCCTCCGCCAGGCGGTCGCGCTCCAACAACTCCTGCTCCCCCGCCATGCAGTCGTGCTCCAACAACTCCTTGATCTGCGCATTGCCATCTAAAGACAGATATAATGCTCCCTCCGTCTGCCTTCCGGTGAAAAATTGAACACTAGTTACGGCGGTGACCGCCTCCGGCGTCGCCTACCGTGGACGGGCGGGGGCATGGCGGACGTGGCGAGCGATGTCGGGCCGGTAGGGGCTTATGAGGATATGGCGAGTTGGGTCACGGTGGCACCGGAGAAGGCCGGAAATAGTACTTATAGGGGAAGGTAGCGACGGTCATCGCAATTCAATGCATAATGGCTTAGCGCGCCACTTGCCGTGGAAAACTAGGGAAACTGAAATTATGACTCTGCCGTCTGGCCCCGTCTGGGTCGCACGCCGCATGGCGGTCAAACGAGTGCACTCGAATCATCTCGCCTCCTTGTCAATAATGATTCCACGGATTTAAAAGCCCGCAACAATTAAAGCGTATCTCTTTTCGCATCGCTTAGCTACCTTAATTACGGCCGGCTGCATGCGAGCACTTAGAATCGCCAGGTGAAGTACGCAGCAAAGATGCAACGAAGTCGCAATGAGGGCACGCATGCAGCCACTTAAATCGCTGGAATTAATTAGGCTTAAACTTCGCATGCCGTTAATTATTGCCATGCCTTGGTCTTGCTGCTTTTCTCATGGGACTAATAAACCCGGACGAGGGAGTACCTTGGTTGGTGAGAGGTTTGAATTAAGCCTCGCAAACCGGAAAGGAGGTACTAGTACGGCGTGATCTGCTATTTATTCGTGTAGGATCGAGTAGGTCGTTTCTTGAATTGAGCCCCGCAAACCGAAAGGAGGTAGTACATGCGTGATCCGCTATTTATCCGTGTAGGATCGATAGTGTAGCTTGTCGGGCTTTCTTCAGAGGTAGGCATTTTATTCAAAAACGGCCACTTCACATCTTATGCCGCAAATAAAACTGCCAGAGCGCATTTGTAGGCTAGCTAGTGATCGATCAAGAACTTGTAAACACCGAGCGAATGTAAATAAGTAATCATAATGCATCTCAATGATTCACAGATCATATACAAATATGTAGCTCCAAAAGCAAAGATCAGCCACTTGGATCTTGCGTCATGACTAAAACTAACTAGTACGATTCCCATACATAAGATCAACATGTTAATGCATCTCAATGATTCACAGATCATATACAAATATGTAGCTCCAAAAGCAAAGATCTAGAAAAACAACTGTTCTTCCTACTAACATGGATGCTTCTCTTGGCCAACATTCAAGACAAACCGAAAGACAAATTTGTTTGTGAAGTCTACAATTCCTCTTGCAAACATAAGTGGTTTCACCAACAAATGGAACCATGAGAATAAGCCACACATGATGGAGGAACATCCACCGCAATATGATTTGGTCTTCTCTCGATCACACCGCGAGACTATTTTCGTAATACAAACTTTAACGTAGGCAAAATGATGCCCATTGTATAATCGCATCAAAGCAATGAAGCACCTAGTGTTGGCCAAGAATAGTACAATACTACTTTTCTGCAGTCCATGAAGTGACTATCCAATCTTTGTGTCTATTTTCAAATGGCAATCGCATGCAAGGACTATACTATTCTCTTGTGCAGTTCAACCAAAATAGCAACGGCGTACATCTCTATCTCGCACAAATATCAAGCAGCTAGTAAACATATACCACACCATGTTCGCAGTGATGGAAGAGATGAAATCGATACAACCGAAATTGAGCATCCAATCATTGAATCACTGTCCTGCACCTCCAATGTAGGTCCACCACGCCAATAAATTCACATGCAAACCACTAGTTTTACTATCTAATGACAATACAAAAGAGTAGCAAGATAGTAGCAAACCATGTACCTTCGTAATGAATAGCTCATAGTGCCACCAATTGGATATAAAGGTTTGGAAAAAACATGCTCCTAATGTTGAACCAGTTGGACTTTTGTGCAGTTCCACTAAAATCGAGCATCCCTGTTTGCATAGATATTGAAAGTGTGATTACTATAAAAGTGGCACTAGTTGAAGCATAGACTCACAAATATAAGCATTCCAATTTCTTAACGGGAAAAGGTAGCAAGACTGTTTCTAACCACCTGTTTGAAGGAATAAATAAAGCAACATCGGCTGATGTCAGAAGGCATACATAGTTTTTCAAAAACTGAGCCATTCTGACCTTTCCTCTTCTTTTTAAGCAAAATTTGTGCAGTTCTACTAAAATAAAATGCCATCACCGCCATGACAATTCAAAGGACACTGCATAAAAAGGAAATGACTTAACATTACATCATGATGTCGTGTATGTAGTCGATGTGCATTAGAGACAAACATACTGAGACCTCCTCCGATAACATAATGAACATTAATTTTAACAAAGGTGTGACTAGCTTTACCGGGATAATTTGAATGAACTCTACACCCTCTGTTCCTTAATATAAGATGTTTTCGCGGTTCAATTTAAAGTGCCCAAACGTCTAGTATTTAGAAAAACAGGTAGTAATTTTCTTGAGCACATATCTGGGAAAGCTTGCCACACTTTATGTATGTCCATACGCTAATGCAACACCATTCGAATACTACAAATCTACACTAATCCAAAGGGCTAGTGCAACAGTAGAGTAGTTAGTTTATTACAGGGTACAGTACAATGGTTTTACTGAACAGATTTCAACAAACTATAGCACTGGAAGGTTTCTATAAGAATTAACAATACAAAATGCAAAGGTAACAAGTTTCAGCATTGGTATACTAGCTATGCATGAGCATTAAACCAAATACAAAAGTCTGAAGGTAACTAGCATTATTAACTAATGACAAGATAAAAAATTGCAAACCATGTACCTCCAAGGTAAATATCATTTCGAACTCGGGGACCTTAAAATTGCTATCCCAATCTTGATAATCGATCAAACATAAAAACTTGATCGAATCTAATCAAGAGAACAATCGGAGGAGGAGGTGCCCACTCTTGACCTTTCCTCTTGTCTTCATAATTGTCTCGTGCGCTTAACCAAAATAAAATGACATCGTAGCCTTGGCATTTTGGTGACACTATACCAAAAAATTAACTTATCTCATGAAAGTGAGGTATGTAATCTATAAGCATTAATAGTGCAAAAATCTGAAGGTAGTAACAAGTTTCATCGTTGGTATACTGGCTGTGCAACAACATTAGAATGCCTTAGCTGAAAAATCTTTAATACATCCACAATCAACAGCTAACCCTTAAATAATCCAGTGAATGTCATTGCTTAAATTTATCGGTGGCATTAGACTGAGAGCGGCATTAGTTAAATGTGGCATCACTTTAGCAGTAACATTGCTTGACTTGACTGCTGGCGTTATACTAACAACAAAAAAAGTGGCAATAAGAGCATGGGAGGCCCATTCGGACAGTGGGCGCACCAGTACGATGTACCTCCATGGATGCAGAGTGGTGAGGGAGGTATGGTTGCCCAGAGCAACAAATATCCAGGCAACATATGTGGATTACGCCCCATTTTTGTTCTCTTTAGCCATCTTTTTCCTATGTGAGGACAACAAACTTATCGACCTGGTCATTCTCTATTGCTTTGTCATGCCTTTCTACCCTTCTTCAACCAAGATACACGAGACTCGTTCCTTAGCTACTGATTTTCCCCTTTTCAACCTAGATGCGAGTTCGATGCCTACTCTCTTGGACAGTACAGTCTCCCTTCCTTTCCTTATTCAACCCAGACATGGATTAGTCTGCATGAAGTAGGGGTTCCTTTAATAGTGCAAATTATGGTTTTCGTTTGCGTGGCCAGCAGAGCAGAGGATAGCAAATTGGGAAGATGGTGGAGTGGAAAAAGATCCGCATGCAACGACGTGGCAGATGGGGCAATAGAACAAGGGTATGGTTCGAAAAGAGGTAGCATACCTGAGGGTCGGCGGGAAGTGGCTTCATTGTGGTCGCCGCCCTCCGCACACACTATGGCAGCGAGCTTGGGGACGGAGGCCATCCCGCGCGGGCGCTAGGTCTGAGAGGACGGCCTTGTCGTCAGTGCGTGACCTCGCTCGCCGACGATGAGTGCGTCAATGCTGCACGTCCTTTTCTTCCCCGGTGGATTTGTGACCATCTGTGAGGAGGGAGAGAGGGCCCGTCTTTTTTAGATCTGGAGAGAGGGTGGTAGTGTGAGAAGCAAGTGGGTAGCCCTTGGCAAGAAAGCGCTGAAGCTCCAGCCTATATATCTTTTTTATACTACTAGTACTGGAGGTGGACTAGTGGTAGAGTAGTTTATATTTTCTCTGCGTACAGTACCAGTTAGTCGTGCTTCAAAACTGAATGGCACACCATTAAAAAAATAAAGGTCGATAACTAATGCGGCACCTCGGGACAACGCGGTCAGATCGCTTTTTGCACGAGAAATTACACACCATGTTTCGTTGACATGTGGTCCCGTTCCAACATATCAGTGAGACGACAACGAGTAGTAGGAGTATTTCCGAACGGACGTGTAGGCCGGGGCGCCTCTTCATGAACCATGGCAAACTGGCAACTATCCACCGACTCTTCGCCTTTCCCTCTCGATTTGGAACTGCTGTCGCACGCTCTTCCTCTCCCTCCTCCATTTTCCTTCAGCCCTTCACCCTTTCTTCTGCCATTGTTCGATCGTCTTCTCCATGGAGGGAACAGGCCGGAAACGACCCGTTATTCTTGCCCGATCCGAAAGATGACGTGGTGGAGGAACTCATTGATCGGTGTGACGTCATCACCTCGGCTAGCATGGCAGGTTCGTTCAAGCCCATTCTCGACTCAACTAATAACATCATTACAAGGAACCCAAGAGTCAAAGAGCGGTTTGATCTCCCCTGTCTTCTTTGCCATGACCCTGATGACTGGCGCCATCACGACGGAGGCCTCGCCCTGTGCGAGTTGATGCCGCTTGATAATGATACGTATGATGTTAAGATGCCATCGCTTGAGGGCAAGGCTTGGGCAGGCGCAAATGGAGATTGGGTTGTTTACATTGCGTCCAAGTGCGAGTGGGAACTTGTGAATGTGTACACTCGTGACCGGGTTCCACTTCCAAAAATCTCAGCAGACTGCCCAGAGGTTGAGCACACCGGTATTGTACACATGTTCAAATACAATCATGGTGACTGTCTTCTACAGAAGATAGCAATTTGTTGAGTTCCCAGCCGCTCTTGGAATTACAACAACTATGAAGTTGTTGCTATCTTCGACAAGCTTGTTGCCGTCCTTGGTGGTTTGACTCAATGGATATTGCTCAAAAATCAGTTTCCGTACACGGATGAGTACTGTGATGCAATTCAATACGAGGGCCTTGTGTTTGCTGCCACCACTCGTGGCACTGTTTTTGCATGGCATCCTCGTAGTTTCGCACGCTTGTCTTCCACCGTAATTATAATTGTTTCATCCACATGCATGCGGGTTAGCAAGTTTCCCTTTACTAATTAACCTTCTTCTTGTGTTTCCAAGGTCCCGTGAACATTCCACCACCTATACTTGAAAAAATTTATAACCAAGGGGGAGATGACGATGGTGATGATCACGAGCATGAGGACGAGCAGCGCCCATATACTCTTTGGTGCCTGGCAACTAATTCCGATGGATCACCTCTTCTTGTGTGTATACAACCCATCGATGATGTTACCGCTAAGGAAGCGGATGTAGTCTCCCATGGTCGCACTCTCAGGACCTATTCCAACACCCGTTGCATGGTATTCGGGATGGATACTAGTGTGCTAGCGCCAACTCCTTCTCCCTGGTACATAATTGATAGTCTTGGAGAAAACTCGCTCTTCCTTGGACAATACTATCCAATGATGGTGAAAGGCGATCCAACTGCTGTTCACACAACGTTACTACCATTTATGAGAAGCAACTGTGTCTATACCTCGGACATTTGGGTGGTTCCCTACCGGCATCGATATAGTAGGCCGCTTCACTGTATGATCGATCATGCGTTGGTCTCCAGATCGACAATGCATGGCCCGTCCCAGAGAATCACTTGTGGTTCAAAGCAAGCGTTTCCAACGCAGAGGAATGGTTGAGTTGAAGTTCATTTCATTGCTTGTTATTTGTTGTGTGGTGAAAACTTTAGTATTTATAATGTATCCTCGTTGTCGATGTGGGTTGATGACCTGTTGTATGTAATAAAATGATATGCCTGTGATAAACTTACTTAATTTATGAATGGCTTTCGAGTCGCTTCTCTGAGTGAGTGGTGCGACGAGGCAAAAAAATATTTTCCGAATACATAATTGTACGTGCATTGAGACAGGTTATCGGATGATGCCAATCAACAATAGTAGTACACTATTTGTACTAGCTTCACATGCTTCAAGGCGTCAGGCGGGTGTTTTATCAGTAGACATATGTTAATGTGTTCACATGCGTAACCAAAGCACCTCGAATCCTCAATACTATATAGTAGGAGTAAGTAGTAGGAGTAGTAGGGTGGCATGGGCCGTAACAAGCATTCACGCCCGTGAGTACGGCACGCAACCAAAGACGACTTCCATCTCGACACCATATTATTTCTTGGAGTCCGTGCTAGAGCAATCTCTTCAACCTCGCTGCTTTCTCTAACTTCAGCCATCGCGCGGCGGGCGAGGTTGGGGTTTGCCGATAGTCGGTTTCCTTAACTGCGGTCCCACTTGTAAGGCCAACTCCAACACACGACCCCAAACGGACCTCCGTTTTGCACGGACTCCAATGATAATTTTGACTAGAAAAGCAAGACCAAAGAAAACAAGAACCACAAGAATACATTTTACTTCCTGTAAGTTGGATTAGTGCCTTCTCGATGCATTCATTGTTGATCTACGGAGGCTCGATCTTGCGTGCTTCTTTCTTCTTCGAGTGTAAAGAAGTAGACGTTGCTTCCTCGCATCTAGTCTCATGTCTAGCCTCTATTCTAGTAGGAGTATTGATACGTCCATTTTGCATCATGCTTTTATATCTATATTTATTGCATTATGGGTTGTTATTACACGTTATGTCACAATACTTATGCCTATTCTCTCTTATTTTACAAGGTTTACATAAGGAAGGAGAATGCCGGCAGCTGGAATTTTGGGCTGGAAAAGGAGCAAACATTAGAGACATATTCTGCACAACTCCAAAAGTCATGAAACTCCATGAAATATCTTATAATAAATAATAAAAAATCCTCACCAAAGATGAAGGCCAGGGGGCCCACGCCCTGTCCACGAGGGTGGGGGGCGCGCCCCCTACCTCGTGGGCCCCCTGGTGGTCCTCTGATGCTCATCTTCTGCTATATGAGGTCTTTCGTCGAGAAAAAAAAATCAAAAGCAACCTTTCGGGACGAAACTCCGCCGCCACGAGGCGGAACCTTGGCGGAACCAATCTAGGGCTCCGACGGAGCTGTTCTGCCGGGGACACTTCCCTCCGGGAGGGGGAAATCATCACCATCGTCATCACCAACGCTCCTCTCATCGGGAGAGGGCAATCTCCATCAACATCTTCACCAGCACCATCTCCTCTCAAAACCCTAGTTCATCTCTTGTACCCAATTCTTGTCTCCAAGTCCGGATTGGTACTAGTAGGTTGCTAGTAGTGTTGATTACTCCTTGTAGTTGATGCTAGTTGGTTTATTTGGTGGAAGATCATATGTTCAGATCCTATATGCATATTAATACCCCTTTGATTATGAACATGAATATGCTTTGTGAGTAGTTACGTTTGTTCCTGAGGACATGGGAGAAGTCTTGCTATTAGTAGTCATGTGAATTTGGTATTCGTTTGATCTTTTGATGAGATGTATGTTGTCTAGCCTATAGTGGTGTTATGTGAACGTCGACTACATAACACTTCACCATTATTTGGGCCTAGAGGAAGGCATTGGGAAGTAATAATTAGATGATGGGTTGCTAGAGTGATGTAAGCTTAAACCCTAGTTTATGCTGTTTCGTAAGGGGATGATTTGGATCCATATGTTTCATGCTATGGTTAGTGTCGGTGTCAAAACCGGCGGATCTCGGGTAGGGGGTCCCGAACTGTGCATCTAGGCGGATGGTAACAGGAGACAAGGGACACGATGTTTTCACCCAGGTTCGGGCCCTCTTGATGGAGGTAAAACCCTACTCCTGCTTGATTAATATTGATGATATGGGTAGTACAAGAGTAGATCTACCACGAGACCAGAGAGGCTAAACCCTAGAAGCTAGCCTATGGTATGATTGTTGTTCGTCCTACGGACTAAAACCCTCCGGTTTATATAGACACCGAATAGGGTTAGGGTTACACAGAGTCGGTTACAATGGTAGGAGATCTACATATCCGTATCGCCAAGATTGCCTTCCATGCCAAGGAAAGTCCCATCCGGACACGGGACGAAGTCTTCAATCTTGTATCTTCATAGTCCAGGAGTCCGACCAAAGGTCATAGTCCGGCTATCCGGACACCCCCTAATCCAGGACTCCCTTAGTAGCCCCCGAACCAGGCTTCAATGACGACGAGTCCGGCGCGTAGATTGTCTTCGGTATTGCAAGGCGGGTTCTTCTCCAACTCCTGTGTACTTGTTGAATAGTGTCCGGCTTCTTGTAAATATCGCGCTCCTTGGCTTCCACGCCCAATAATGGCCATCTTCCACGCGTTGAATGAATGCGAAAAGCCAGGGTATTTTTACATTTACCCCCTAGCTGCGCAAATGAGCTGCCTATATAAGAGACGAGGATCTAGATCCAAATCACACCACCTTCCCTTCGCGAGCTTTCATCGAAGCGCATCTGTCAGAAACCCATTCCATCATGGACCGTCGATGCGGCTCCTCCTCTCGCCCTCCTAGTCCTGGAGATTGGGAGAGATGCTCTGTAACGCCCCCGATGCGGCTATATCTCCCACGTGTCGAGGCACGACTTAGAGGCATAACCGCATTGAAAGCAATGTCGCAAGTGAGGTAATCTTCACACAACCCATGTAATAAATAAGGGAAAGAGATACATAGTTGGCTTACAATCGCCACTTCACACAAAGACATAATTAAACATCCATCATTCAGAGTACACTCAAGGTCCGACTACGGAACCAAAATAAAGAAGATACCCCAAATGCTAACACAGATCCCCGATCGTCCCAACTGGGCACCACTACCGATCATCGTGAAAAGACACATAGTAACGACCACGTTCCTCGCCGAACTCCCACTTGAGCTCGGTTGAGTCACCCTGACCGCATCGCCGGCACTCGCAACTGTTTTGGAAGTATCTGTGAGTCACGGGGACTCAAAGCAATCTCACACCCGCGAGATCAAGACTATTTAAGCTTATAGGAAGGGCAGAGTAGTATAGTGGAGCTGCCGCAAGTTTACTAGCATATATGGTGGCTACAACGCAAAAGAGAGCGAGAAGAGAAGCAAAGCACGGTCGTGAAACTAATAGCGATCAAGAAGTGATCCTGAACTACTTACGCCGACATAACTCCAACACCGTGTTCACTTCCGGACTCCACCGAGAAGAGACCATCACGGTTACACACGCGGTTGATGTGTATTTTATTTGAGGTCAACTTCGGGTTTTCTACAACCGGACATTAACAAATTCCCATCTGCCTCATAACCATGGGCACGGCTTTGAAAGATATTACCTGCGGTGTCCCAACTTAGCCCATTATAAGCTCTCACGGTCAACGAAGGATATTCCTTCTACCGGAAGACCCGATCAATCTCGGAATCCGGACTACAAGACATTTCACAGCAATAAAACAAGACCAGCAAAGCCGCCCGATTGTGCCGACAAATCCCGATAGGAGCTGCACATATCTCGTTCTCGAGCACATCCGGATGAGACATCCTACGAGTAAAACCAAACCTCGAAGTTTCCCGTGGTGGCCCCTTGATCTACTCGTTTGGGCCAGCACTTTCGAAGAACCTGGTCCGGGGGGTTAAAATAAAGATGACCCTCGGCTCGCGAAAACCCGGGGAAAAGGCTTAGGTGGCAATGGTAAAACCAAAGTTGGGCCTTCTTTGGACGAAGTCTTATTCAAAGCGAATCGCCGTGGGGGTCCCATAAATCACCCAACCGTGTAAGGAACGCGAAATCAAGGAACATAACACCGGTATGACGGAAACTAGGGTGGCAAGAGTGGAACAAAACACCGCATAAGGCCGAGCCTTCCACCCTTTACCAAGTATATAGATGTATTAATTATAGCAGATATATATTGTGATATCCCCAACAAGTAAACATGTTCCGATAAGGAACAACATCTCCATGTTCCAACAAGGAACAAACTTCAACTTCACCTGCAACTAGCAACGCTTATAAGAGGGGCTGAGCAAAGCGGTAACATAGCCAATCAACGGTTTGCTAGGAAAGGATGGTTAGGCTGACATGGCAATATGGGTGGCATGAAATAGCAAGTGGTAGGCATGGCAGCATAGGCATAGCAAAAGAGCGAGCATCTAGCATAGCAAAGATAGAAGTGATTTCGAGGGTATGGTCATCTTGCCTGCAATGTTCTCAGAGTTGTCGAAAGCTTGATCCTCGAAAACGTTCTCAACAGGTTCCTCGTTCACGTACTCGTCTCCCGGCTCTACCCAAAACAACAACACAAACAAAGGAACCACAATAAATCACGGTGCAATGCACAATCAGCATGATGCAAAACATGACATGATGTGCGGGAAGTGATATGCAATGCGTATGTGCGCTCCGGAAGGTAAATGAAAAACCAGGCATCATCTTGGCAAACCAAGCATGCCATCGGAAAGATGAGATGATTTCGTTAGAAATCGATATAGAGATCACCGGAAACGGATGCACGGGTTGGATATGGCGAGCAAAACAAGAATGGTGAGAAACCTACAATAACAGCATGATGGACAAAGCCATGCACGTGTGCAAACTACCTCATAGCATAAATCAAATAAATATGCCCATGAAAGACAACACATAAACATGATGCAAAAAGACATGATCATAAACTTGCTCAAATGCAGAAACTAATGCCACCACTGAGTTGGTGGGATTTTTCTACCCCAAAAACATATATAATATGTTAGGGTTGCAGCATAGAACTCATCACAAATGCACTAAGTCAAAACCTGCCTAAAATGGAAGTTAACAGAAATGGCAAATTCCAGATTTGGAAATGTCCAGAAATGGACTTGCCTAAAACAGAAAAGGAAACAATGCTGGAAATGGAAACGCGGGGTAAAGGAAAAAAAATATGAGTGGAGGAGGCGCTAAGAGGCTGACATGGTGGCCCTACTGTCATAGGGACAGTGGTATAGCAGGTTTAAAAAGGGGGGAAGAAAACCGGCTCGGGGGGAATCGAACCCGGGTCTCCCCGTTGGAACTCTGCCCCTGCTACCACTGGGCTGGGTGGCGATGACTGACACAGAAAAGGCCTCGGGCCCTCAACTACTTTTACTGCTGCAGATACGAACCGAAGAACGAGCGAAAACAGAAATTAAAAAGGGGGGAGGCGCTACCGATTCGAACCTGTGTCGCCGCAGCGAGCGCTGCTGAGGTGCAAACCAGCTCGGCTGGGCTAGGAGGTTCGGTTAGAACCGAGATGCAGCCTACTTGACCAAACTAACAGGGTCTGATCTAAGAACAGAGAAGAAAAACGACGACTCCGGCGAAGCAACTGCGGCTACGGCGGCTCTGCGCCCTCGTACAAACTGGGTGCGCGCGGGAGGACACCACGGGAACATGAAGGGACAAGCCCGATCGGGAATCGCGGCATCCACGCGCGGCCAAATTACGCTGAACCCCGAAAACTTCAGACATGCCGGAGCACGCCGAGCGCGGCAAGGACACGGATCGAACTCGCCCTACGGGCGCCTACAAGGCACGGACGGATGGGAGAGGGAGGAGCGTTACCCAGCTCACCCCTAGGACGCGACGAGGTCGACGGAGACGGCCTAACGGCGAGGCAGCGGATCTCTGAATCTTGGCGCTGGCCCTGACCGAGAGGAAGACGGAAGCGAGGCGTCGAGGAACTTGACGATCCGGCACCAGAAGTCGACGTCGTGGACGAAGTCGACGACGAGGAAGAAGATGGACACGGGCCGCAGGGTTGGGGTGGCCGGAGAGCACGCCGGCGACGAGACGCGCTCTCAGATGCGCTCGGGACGGAGCGGGGGCGGCGAATCTGGTGGTTCTCTTACCTGGCGGCGGCGGCGAGAGGGAGAGGGAACCCTAGGGGTCGGTTGGACACGGAGAGGGGATAAGTAGGGGGGCTAGGGCGACGGGGTCGAGCTCACGCTCCCTCGGCTCGGGGTCCCCATGGCGATGGCGAGAGGAGAGGGAAAAGGTGGGTGTGGGGAGCAGGATTGACGCTGCCAGGCGGGACCGGTGCGTCCACGTGGACGGGAGCTAGCGGGGGTAAACGCGGGAGCCGGTGCGCGAAGGCAGGAGGAGAGAAGCGAGCGGGCTGGCGCGCTCTCCGGGTCATGGGCTGAGGGAGCTGGGCCGGCTTGGGAGGCCGGAGCCCAGGTGGAGAGGACTCGCTGGGCTGCCACTGCTGCTACTGCCTCCTTTTCTCTTTTTCCTTTTTAAAAACAAAAAGAAGAGAAAAGAAAGCATAGAGAGAAATGAGAAGAGTTGGAGTGAAAGGAAAATATCCCCAAACTCCTGGAATTCTCCACAATTTTAATAAATTGTAGTGGGCATTTTAGAGGTAGAAAAATAAGACAAGTTTGGAAATATTTCAAACTTGTGTCATTTTTGAACCTGACCAAAACAACTTCAAATGAGGAGATCTTTGGCAGAGAGGTTTAGTGCAAAGAGCAAGATTTGCAGGGAGAAGATGAGCATTAATTGAGAAAGGAAATTATAGCACTTGCTAAGGAAAGGAGTAGAGGGAAAATGAGATGGTAATGCAAATAAGAGTGGCACATGCAACCACATGACATGTGAGAGATCACCACAAACACATGATGAGAATGGAATGCAAGATGACAAGAGGCACAAATGCAATATGGTAAAAGGAGCAAAACAAGAAAAGAGAAAAACCCACATAACCAAACAACATGAAGCCAAGCATGACAAAACTCACAAGAAATAGGATGAGGTCAAGTTGATATATTGCCCAAAAGGGAAATTTACATCCGTGGTGTTACAACACTCCACCACTACAAGAGGATCTCGCCCCGAGATCTAGGACTGAAAGAACTCCGGATATTCGAACGGAGGTGATCCTCGCGCTCCGTGTAGCTTCTCGGTCGGAATGGTGTGACCACTTCACTTTCGTGAATTTGATTGACTTGTTGCGAGTCTTGCGCTCGGTTTCTTCAAGAATAGCAACGGGTGCTCATGATAAGAGAGATCTTCTTGAAGGTCAATCTCTTGAAGTTGATAGTGCGTTCAGGAGTCTTGAAGCAATTGCGAATCTGTTACACGTGAAACACATCGTGCACGTTTGCAAAGTTGGATGGAAGCTCAAGTTGATAGGCGAGATCGCCTCTTTTCCCAATGATCTTGAAAGGACCCACGTATCTAGGGGCAAGCTTCCCTTTGATACCGAAGCGACGAGTGCCTAGAGACGCGGAGGTAGACATGGTCTCCGATTTCAAAAGCCACATCACGGTGCTTATCATCATAATAGCTCTTCTGTCGCGATTGCGCGGCTTTGAGATTCTCACGAATGACCTTGCACATTTCTTCTGCTTCTGTGATCAAGTCATTGCCAAGAAGTTGGCGTTCAATTGCCCTGCACCAATTGAGAGGAGTACGACACTTTCTCGCCATAGAGAATTTCGAATGGGGCCTTGCCCGAACTCGCTTGGAAGCTGTTGTTGTAAGAGAACTCGGCATATGGAAGACAATCTTCCCACTTCATACCGAAAGAAATGACACAAGCCCTGAGCATATCTTCAAGGATTTGATTTACTCGCTCGACTTGGCCACTTGTTTGAGGATGGAAAGTCTGTGAAACGAATGTTGGTGCCCTTGGCCTTCGAAAAGAATCCGAACTTGGAGGTAAAGATGCTGCCACGGTCCTAAGAGATCAATTGTGGAATGCCGTGCAAGGAGACAATCACGGAGGTGTATAGCTCGCCAACCGAGCTGCTGTGATGGATTCTTTGATAGGAAGAAAATGAGCCACTTTAGTAAGCTTGTCAATGACAACGAAGATAGCATCATTTCCACGCTTGGACTTTGGAAAACCAGTCCACGAAGTCCATTTCAATATGATCAAACTTCCATTCAGGAATAGCAAGAGGTTGAAGGAGACCAGCTGGTCTTTGGTGTTACCTTTCACTCTTCCGCAGACATCACACTCATTCACGAATTGAGCAATTTCGCTTCATTCGAGTCCACCAATATGACTGCTTGAGATCATGGTACATCTTCGTACTTCCAGGATGAATGGATAGAAGCGAATTATGAGCCTCGTTCATAATGACTTTTCGTAGATCACCCTTAGGAACCACAATCCGGTCCTCAAAGAAGAGAGTGTCTCTGTCATCAACGTGGAAGCACTTGTACTTGGAAATGCCCTTGTCGATACCACGTTTCACTTTCTTCACCATGGTATCCAGAAGTTGAGCCTCACGAATCTGATCTTCCAAAGTAGGAGAGACTATGAGGTTGGCAAGAAAGCCTTGAGGAACAACTTGAAGATTCAGCTTGCGGAACGCTTCACAAAGATCCGGCTGAAAGGGCTTGAGGATTAGACTGCGATAAGCCTTCCCGCTCAACGCATCTGCAATGACATTGGCTTTGCCGAGTATATTCAATACTTGGGTTGTACTCTTGAATCATTTCGACCCATCGAAGTCCGCCTGAGGTTGAGGTTGGGCTGAGTGAAAATGTACTTGAGACTCTTGTGATCGGTGAAAATGTCCACTTTCCTTCCCAACAAGAGATGTCTCCATGTAATCAATGCATGGACAATCGCCGCCAACTCAAGATCGTGAGTGGGGTAGTTCTTCTCGTTGGGCTTCAATCGGCGAGAGGTATAAGCCACAACTCTCTTCTCTTGCATTAACACAAAGACCGAGACCTTGAAGAGAAGCATCACGTAAAACTTCGAATGGCTTGGATTCATCAGAGGAGTCAAGACAGGAGCTGTGACGAGTTTCTCTTTGAGGGTATTGAAAGCAACGTCACACTCAGGAGACCAGACATACTTCACATGCTTCTGGAGAAGGTTGGAAAGAGGCTTTGCAATCTTGGAGAAATTCTCAACGAATCTTCGACAATAGCTTGCAAGACCAAGAAAGTCATGAGCTGCTTGACATTCTCGAGGAGGTTCCCAATTCACAATTGCGGACACCTTCTCGGGATTAACAATGATGCCCTTGGCGGAGATGATATGACCAAGATAAAGCACTTCATCAAGCCAAAATTCACATTTGGAGAACTTCGTGATAGAATTGATACTCTCGAGCTTGTCTAGCACCAATCGCAAATGTTTGGCATGATCCTTCTTATTCTTGGAGAAGACCAAAATATCATCAAGATAGACCAAGACGAATTCATTGGTGTAGGGGTTGAAAATGAAGTTCATCATCCGAGAGAATGTTGGAGGAGCATTGACAAGGCGAAAGACATGACAAGATATTCATAAGAACCAAAGCTTGTTCTCAATGTCGCCTTGGGAATATCTTGTTCACGAATGCGAATCTGATGATACCCCATACGAAGGTCAAGCTTGGAGAACACTGTAGCACCTTTGAGTTGCTCGAAAAGCTCATTGATGTTGGGAAGTGGATACTTGTTCTTGATTGTCTTCTTATTCAATGGACGGTAATCGACGCAAAGTCGGTCCGTGCCATCCTTCTTCCGGACAAAAGAACACCACAACCCCAAGGAGATGAACTCGGTCTGATCAAACCCAGACGCTCTTGTTCATCGAAATGCTTCTTCAATTCCTTCAGCTCATCGTGTCCAAGCTTGTATGGACGCTTGCAAACGGGTTCGATGCCGTGCTCAAGATCAATAACGAACTCAATCGCCGATGAGGAGGCATACCCGGAAGCTCTTCCGAAAGACATCTTGGTACTCACAAACGACCGAATCTGAGAGATGGCATTCAGTTCGCCCTTCTCATTGAGAGAAAACAACCGAATGGTTTCATCACGAGCGGCATAGATAATCACATCATTAGAAGAGTGAGTTAATTGAATTTCCCTGGCAGCACAATCAAGCTGAGCTTTGTGCTGAGAAAGCCAGTCCATCCCGAGAATAAGATCAATATCCGAGTCACCAAGAACAATTGGTTTAGAAAGAAAACTATAATCGCCCATCTTGATAGAGACATTAGGAGCAACCAAACTAGAATTCATAAGCCTTCCGGGAGAAACAACTTGCATAACTTTGGGGAGAATCTCTGTGTCAACATTGTGCTTCGATGCAAAAGGATATGACATGAAAGAATGCGATGCACCAGTATCAAATAGAACTTTTGCAGGAATATCATTAACTGGAAGATTACCCATTATCACATCAGAAGATTCCTCTGCTTGAGCTGCATTCATCATATTCACCTTGGCATGCTTTGGATTATGCTTGACCACTGCATTGCTTGAAGATTTCACAGGAGGAGGAGGCGGAAGGCGCCTCTGGTTGAAGCACTTGTTCGCATAGTGACCTTTTCACGACATTTGTTGCAAGTCACCTCGTAGAGCGGACGGTGGTAAGGAGCACTTGACCTTGGAGCTTGAGAATTAGACTTGTTCTCGATAGCTTGGGTTGGGTGGGTGGGAAGATCCACGGCCACCTGAGTTCTTCTCTGGTAAGGCCGACGGAACGGAGGAGGGGGAAGGTAAAACTTCTGCCGCTTAGCTGCCACTTGAGAGGAAGAAGAAGACCTGAATCGCATCCCCGATTCTCTTCTTAGAAGCCTCACATTTGAGCTGGGCAGCTTCTTGCTTCAGAGCCATGTTGTAGAAATCATCATACTTAATCGCTCAAAAGCACAAGAGCTAATTGCAGATCTTCTCTCGACCACCTCTGAATTGATAGATCATACTCTTTTTCATCGTGCACGCCTTGCTTAGCAAACGAGCAAGCTTCTCGAACTGGATATTGTATTGATAGATGTACATGTTGCCTTGCTTGAGATTGTGGAACTCCTCACGCTTGCTCTCAACAACACTTTTCTAATGTGATGAGCTCAAATCACGACGGAACTCATCCCTGTAATGACACGACCTCCTCCTCGAATCTTTGTATTGTCGGGTACCACTCGGCAGCTTGATCCTTGAGTTGAAACGATGCAAACTTGACAAAGTCCTCGTGTCCGACATTGCTACTGATCAAAGTGCTTGCAGATATCCACTAACCAATCGTCATCTGTGGCCTCGGCTACGTAAACCGAAAGACTTCGGCCGATTAGCGAGGAACCGATCGAGAGTAGCAAAGTGTGGTTGATGGTTGCCTTGACCTTGATTGCCTTGATTGCCTTGATTGCCTTGCCCCGAAAGTACGTTCTTGCAAGAGCTGCAAAATCATCTCGAGCATTGGCATTGGTGGCTGCCATGATAGCTTGCCGTGCCTCTCAAGGCGGAGGTGGAGGTGGAGGTGGAGGGTTCGACCGATCCCCATCATTGCGATCCGGATTCGTGACGCTGGCGGAGCCATCCTGAAGAGGGTGACATCCGTTAGTCCTTTGATAGACAAATTGATAAGTGGAATCAACGGATAGAAATTGCAACATATAGTCTTCACAATAAACATTCGAACAAGAATGAACGAATGAATTCCAAAGATAATCATCACACGTCCATTAAGGTGAGAAGCCACTTAGATAAGGATATGGAAACAACAACTGTCTTAGAAACAAATCGAATATCACAACTGAAAACAAAAGGTTGGCTTCTAGAATGAGCCGGAACAAACACATGACAGAGATTTCGCCCAAAGTGTTCGTGGTGGGGCCCACACGGGCACGACGTATAGCGGACGTCACGAATGACTAACAAGACGCCCCGAATCAGCATAGCCAAGGATTCTTTAAGACGCCTCGCGACCACTTATCGAATCGACCGTGAATGGGCGGACCACTAAACTTTGAACCCCAATCTCAAATCATACATCCGCCGGAAAGAATATCCTCGTAAGCTACTAGAATTCCCACCTATAAACTCCCGAAACTTTCTGGTTATGCAATTTGGTGTTGGGGATACAGGGGACACAAAATATATCACCCAAACTAACAATACCTAGATCCAAATTATCCATCCGTCAACACATAACCAAGAAATCCTCGGAAATCGTGGTACCTCGACCTTCAAAAACATCCGTTATGCAAGTCATGGCAATACTCCACTTTTCGCCACAAGATCTTGGGCTATCGTGGTTATCTCACCAACAACTGCACAAAAGAGATTTCGATGTCGGTAAAACTCGTATTCCGTAATCGCAACGATAAAATTGTGGCGACAACACCTCGGAGCTCAACTCCCCGGACACCGCCACAACCCCTAAATGTCGGGAGGCACCAAGAACAATGTTCTCGTCACAAAACCATCGGAACGATTCCAAGATACCCACGTGATCCTAAAATTTTTTAGTGAAATTTGAGGAGAGAAGAGTCAAAACACTACGCCAGGATACCTCACAGAGCTTACGAAGGACCGAAGTAAAAAGAATCCTACTCCGATATATATAATCCTAAGACTCAAAACATTTTTCCGTTCTAGACTCAACAACGCCAAGAAACAATCAAGTAGGGGCTCCTAAGTCGGGAAGGCTCGATTACCAACTTGTATCGCCCCGATGCGCTTATATCTCCCACGTGTCGAGGCACGACTTAGAGGCATAACCGCATTGAAAGCAATGTCGCAAGTGAGGTAATCTTCACACAACCCATGTAATAAATAAGGGAAAGAGATACATAGTTGGCTTACAATCGCCACTTCACACAGTACATAATTAAACATCCATCATTCAGAGTACACTCAAGGTCCGACTACGGAACCAAAATAAAGAAGATACCCCAAATGCTAACACAGATCCCCGATCGTCCCAACTGGGCACCACTACTGATCATCAGGAAAAGACACATAGTAACGACCACGTTCTCGCCGAACTCCCACTTGAGCTCGGTTGAGTCACCTGACCGCATCGCTTGCACTGCAACTGTTTTGGAAGTATCTCGTGAGTCACGGGACTCAGCAATCTCACACCCGCGAGATCAAGACTATTTAAGCTTATAGGAAGGGCAGAGTAGTATAGTGGAGCTGCTGCAGTTTACTAGCATATATGGTGGCTACAACGCAAAAGAGAGCGAGAAGAGAAGCAAAGCACGGTCGTGAAACTAATAGCGATCAAGAAGTGATCCTGAACTACTTACGTCCGACATAACTCCAACATCGTGTTCACTTCCGGACCACGAGAAGAGACCATCACGGTTACACACGCCGTTGATGTGTATTTTATTTGAGGTCAACTTCGGTTTTCTACAACCGACATTAACAAATTCCCATCTGCCTCATAACCGCGGGCACGACTTTGAAAGATATTACCCTGCAGGGTGTCCCAACTTAGCCCATTATAAGCTCTCACGGTCAACGAAGGATATTCCTTCTACCGGAAGACCCGATCAATCTCGGAATCCCGGACTACAAGACATTTCACGGCAATAAAACAAGACCAAGAAGCCGCCTGACATTGTGCCGACAAATCCCGATAGGAGCTGCACATATCTCGCTCTCGTGGCACATCCGGATGAGACATCCTACGAGTAAAACCAAACCTCGAAGTTTCCCGTGGTGGCCCCGCGATCTACTCGTTTCGGGCCAGCACTCGAAGGAGCACCGTCCGGGGTTAAAATAAAGATGACCCTCGGGCTCGCGAAACCCGGGGAAAAGGCTTAGGTGGCAAATGGTAAAACCAAAGTTGGGCCTTCTTTGACGAGTCTTATTCAAAGCGAACTGTCGGGGTCCCATAAATCACCCAACCGTAAGGAACGTGAAATCAAGGAACATAACACCGTATGACGGAAACTAGGGTGGCAAGAGTGGAACAAAACACCGTGCATAAGGCCGAGCCTTCCACCCTTTACCAAGTATATAGATGTATTAATTATAGCGTATATATATTGTGATATCCCCAACAAGTAAACATGTTCCGATAAGGAACAACATCTCCATGTTCCAACAAGGAACAAACTTCAACTTCACCTGCAACTAGCAACGCTATAAGAGGGCCGAGCAAAGCGGTAACATAGCCAATCAACGGTTTGCTAGGAAAGGATGGTTAGGGCGACATGGCAATATGGGTGGCATGAAATAGCAAGTGGTAGGCATGGCAAAGATAGGCATAGCAAAAGAGCGAGCATCTAGCATAGCAAAGATAGAAGTGATTTCGAGGGTATGGTCATCTTGCTCGCAATGTTCTCGAGTTGTCGAAAGCTTGATCCTCGAAAACGTTCTCAACAGTTCCTCGCTCACGTACTCGTCTCCGGCTCTACCCAAAACAACAACACAAACAAAGGAACCACAATAAATCACGGTGCAATGCACAATCAAGCATGATGCAAAACATGACATGATGTGCGGGAAGTGATATGCAATGCGACAAAAGCGCTCCGAAGGTAAATGAAAAACTGTGCATCATCTTGGCAAACCAAGCATGCCATCGGAAAGATGAGATGATTTCGTTAGAAATCGATATAGAGATCACCGGAAACGGATGCACGGGTTGGATATGGCGAGCAAAACAAGAATGGTGAGAAACCTACAATAACAAAGATGATGGACAAAGCCATGCACGTGTGCAAACTACCTCATAGCATAAATCAAATAAATATGCCCATGAAAGACAACACATAAACATGATGCAAAAAGACATGATCATAAACTTGCTCAAATGCAGAAACTAATGCCACCACTGAGTTGGTGGGATTTTTCACCCCAAAACATATATAATATGTTAGGGTTGCAGCATAGAACTCATCACAAATGCACTAAGTCAAAACCCGCCTAAAATGGAAGTTAATGTAAATGGCAAATTCCAGATTTGGAAATGTCCGTAAATGGACTTGCCTAAAACAGAAAAGGAAACAATGCTGGAAATGGAAACGCGGGTAAAGGAAAAAATATGAGTGGAGGAGGCGCTAAGAGGTCGACATGGTGGCCCCATCATCATAGGGACAAGGTATAAAGGTGTTTAAAAAGGGGGAAGAAAACCGCTCGGGGAATCGAACCCGGTCTCCCCTGTTGGAACTCTGCCTCGCTACCACTGGCTGGGTGGCGATGATCGACACGTAAAAGGCCTCGGCCCTCAACTACTTTTTTATCACTGCAGATACGAACCAAGAACGAGCGAAAACAGAAATTAAAAAGGGGAGGCGCTACCGATTCGAACCAGTGTCGCCGCAGCGAGCGCTGAGGTGCAAACCAGCTCGGCTGGCTAGGAGGTTCGGTTAGAACCGAGATGCAGCCTACTTGACCAAACTAACAGTGGTCTGATCTAAGAACAGAGAAGAAAAAGCAGCGACTCGGCCGGCTAACCGCTACGGCGGCTCTGCGCCTCGCATAAACTGGTGCGCGCGGGAGGACACCACGGGAACATGAAGGGACAAGCCCGATCGGGAATCGCGGCATCCATGCGCGGCCAAATTACGCTGAACCCCGAAAACTTCAGACATGCCGGAGCACGCCGAAGCGCTAAGGACACGGATCGAACCTGCCCTACGGGCGCCTACAAGGCACGGACGGATGGGAGAGGGAGGAGCGTTACCCACTCACCCTAGGACGCGACGAGGTCGACGGAGACGGCCTAACGGCAAGGCAATGGATCTCTGAATCTTCGCGCGGGCTCGACCGAGAGGAAGACGGAAGCAGGGGCGCCGAGGAACTTGACGATCCGGCACCAGAGTCGACGTCGTGGGACGAAGTCGACGACGAGGAAGAAGATGGACACGGGCCGCAGGGTTGGGGTGGCGGAGAGCACGCCCGGCGACGACGCTCTCGGATGCGCCGGACGGAGGCGGCGGCGAATCTGGTGGTTCTCTTACCTGGCGGCGGCGGCGAGAGGGAGAGGGAACCCTAGGGGTCGGTTGGACACGGAGAGGGGATAAGTAGGGGGGCTAGGGCGACGGGGTCGAGCTCACGCTCCCTCGGCTCGGGGTCCCCATGGCGATGGCGAGAGGAGAGGGAAAAGGTGGGTGTGGGGAGCAGGATTGACGCTGCCAAAGGGACCGGTCAAGGCCCACGTGACGGGAGCTAGCGGGGTAAACGCAGGAGCCGGTCTTGTGGCAGGAGGAGAGAAGCGAGCGGGCCGGGCGCGCTTCTCCGGGCTGGGCCGAGGGAGCCGGGCCGGCTTGGGAGGCCGGAGCCTGTGGAGAGGACTCATTGGCTGCCATCGCCAAGCATCGCCTCCTTTTCTCTTTTTCCTTTTTAAAAACAAAAAGAAGAGAAAAGAAAGCATAGAGAGAAATGAGAAGAGTTGGAGTGAAAGGAAAATATCCCCAAACTCCTGGAATTCTCCACAATTTTAATAAATTGTAGTGGGCATTTTTAGAGGTAGAAAAATAAGACAAGTTTGGAAATATTTCAAACTTGTGTCATTTTTGAACCTGACCAAAACAACTTCAAATGAGGAGATCTTTGGCAGAGAGGTTTAGTGCAAAGAGCAAGATTTGCAGGGAGAAGATGAGCATTAATTGAGAAAGGAAATTATAGCACTTGCTAAGGAAAGGAGTAGAGGGAAAAATGAGATGGTAATGCAAATAAGAGTGGCACATGCAACCACATGACATGTGAGAGATCACCACAAACACATGATGAGAATGGAATGCAAGATGACAAGAGGCACAAATGCAATATGGTAAAAGGAGCAAAACAAGAAAAAGAGAAAAACCCACATAACCAAACAACATGAAGCCAAGCATGACAAAACTCACAAGAAATAGGATGAGGTCAAGTTGATATATTGCCCAAAAGGGGAAATTTACATCCAGGGTGTTACATGCTCCGTCCCGCACAGCAAGTTAGTGACGCTCCAAACCAAGGGGTTTCTTCCCCCAGCCTTCATGGTTCCGGTTCGAGCCGGACTCGCCACCTATAAGGGCGGAAAACAAGCAGAGCGTCCCTCCCCTCCCGAGGAGAGCGGGTATGCCTTGTCCCTTATTTGATAAGAGGGCTCGGATTTCCAATTCATCCGCTTTCTCCGGGGGCTCCTGGAGTTCTATGGCCTCCAGTTGCACAACCTTACGCCTGCCTCCATTCTGCATATTGCGGGCTTCGTGGCCCTTTGCGAGCTGTTTTTGGGCATCGAGGATCATTTCGCACTGTGGAAGAGGTTGTTCTTCCTCGTATTCCGTTCTCAGGAGGGGTCGATATATCAAGTGGGCGGAGCCGAACTATGGCACATCGCCGGGACCGGATATCTATCCGGAACCCCGAAGAAGGCGTCCGAAGACTGGCCTTCGGAATGGTTTTATGTAGAAGATGTCCCCTTGCCGGACCCTGTTCGGATTGGCCTCCCGGAGTTCAAAGAATGCTCCTTTGAAGAAACACCTAAGATGGCGCCCACGGAGCCCTCGTGAGGGAAAATGACAGGACGCCCTCACCGATGAGCCGAATAAGGTTGTTGGCTCATTCCGGACTGACCATGATCGGGTCATGGCCACATGCATTATGCGGGAGTGCAGCCGCCCAAAGATAGGGGCCACCCCATGTGGGATTTCAACAGGGAGGATGATGCCACCCGCCATGGCCGTAAGGGGCCGGGATCGGTCGCCGATCTGATGAAGATCTTGTCCGCATTGTACAAGGGAGAAAAGGAAGAATTTCTTCGCGTCAATCCTCAGGACGGGTTTTCTATGAACAACCTTCCAAGCTGGGTAAGCGGACATTTCTTTATGCCCATCCGTTCCATATTCCCATAGTTAAGTACCTTATCTTGTGATTTTGATGCAGGAATTGCGCCGGGTCAGAAGGATATAAACAGCCCACCTCCACAACCCGAGGATCCTAATAGCCCATCGATCCGCCTCCCAAGAGGATCCGACATATCTGTGGAGCTGATCGATGGGTATTTTACCAACTGAGCATCGACAATACCTTGGTTGCCATTACGGCCGATTACCCGGAATATTTCCAAATTTCACAGTGTAATTGAGACCAAAGTCCCAATACTTTAGAAATAATCCTCCGTGCTTATCTTTGACCACCGTATATCAATGGTGTTTGCGGGGAGCCCTTGAGGCGGAAGGTCAACTCATGTGGCTAGCCAACAAGGGGCGCAAGGCCCAAAGAAATAAAAGAAGTGCGGTTCGACTGAAGCGCCAACAAGAACGGTATGGCATGTTGCCTTATTCCTGTGTTTTATTCCGAAGGCATACTAACGCCGTGCTCTCTTCAGAAAAAGAGCGCCACGAACTATATCCGGAGAGGTTGCCAATCGAAGCCTCCGCCACCAAAGCTTCAAAGCCGTGCCTGTAAGCGGAGGCCAACACTAGGCGTGCGTCAGATGCTCCTCCGACAGAGGATGCCGACAGATTGTCCGCCACCAACTTCGAGGTGGAGAGTGCCATGAATCACAGGAGCCACCGGACAATTTTTTGTGACACATGTTTCTCGCAAGAGCCGTTGAACACCTTCAATTCGGGAGATGCGCACCTTCGTGCTGCTCAAAATGGTTTAGCCAGAGCCACGGAGCAGTATGTGAAAGACATACGAGTGAGCAAATTTAACGGTTATATATGCCAGTAGCCCCCGAGACTTGAAATAGTTAGAATAACTGATTTAAGGATCATTTATTGTGCAGGATCTTACAGAAAAGAATACCCAACTATCCTGTGAGCTTGAAGAGTGCAAAGCCCAACTTGAGGCTGCACAAGCCGCTGTGGGAAGCCAAAGAGACCCCTCCGTAATATACGCTTTTAAAAGATAAGTATGTTATGAAGTGCGGCGTGTATATAGATCTGATAATAACATTGCAGATGGCGCTGGGTAGATCCGGACAAGCAACAACTCTTGCGCCGGTTAAAGGTCAAGCGAACGTGCTTACGAGGGTGAGGCAGAGAAAAATAATCTCCAAGATGCCAACACCCAGCTGGGTGAGGAACTAAAAGATGTTCGTGCTCAAATTGTCCGACTCTAAGGAGAACCGCGGCTTCGATGCGGCATTTTTAGTGAGTGCTTAAACGAACTTTTGAAAAAAAAAAGAGTTCATGAGGAAGTCGACTAACAGAGTTATGTCTCAGAGGGTATGCTCACAGCCGCCCTGCAGAGGAAATGCCCTGCTCTACGGGTGACCTTCTTCCCAGCTCTTACAACTTCATGAACGAAGTTCGGCAGTGATGAAAGGCGCCACCTGTGCCTTGTGGCCATCTCTGCCTCCCCGCCTCAAGGCCTTGGGAGCTTGCAGAGAGGCTCCAGGAGCCCGAGACGCTCCGATTATGGAAGATATCGGCTGCCGTCAAGGCGCCAGAGAGGCTCGGGCCATGGTGAAGACGCTGGTACACGGTTGTCGACCCAAACCACATGGCCGAGGTCGGACCTGTGGGGCCGAGTAGGAAGGAGATCCCTGTGAGCTTAGTGTACGCCAGTAGAATTGTCCATAAAGTATTCCCAGCAGGATCAGTAAACTAGACAACTGTTAGATGGCATTGAAGAGGAATACAATCACCAAATTGACTATGTAATTTATGGTGACATGTAAAATGCCTTCTAGCCGGATTGTAGATCGTTTGTCTTAGCGGACCTTTTCGCTTCAACCTCGGGACCCGATAGTCCTGAGTGTGTCTGGAATACCTCGCGGTTATATAAAACCGGGGCATGCATGGAGACCAAAGCGTAGGGGTCATTAGTGCTTTATCGCATAAGTGCCCAACTAGTTATGTTATATTACATGGTTAGTAAGAAACATCTTCCAGGAGAATAGTTCCGTTAGGGGTTCCTTTCTCGGGAGGCATGCCCTAAAGTGCATGTCCTGACCAGAAAAAAGCAGTAAAACATCCGGGGCAGATAAATAAATAGGTAAGAAATCTTCTTTAGTTCACCGACCAAATATTCTCTTAAGAACGCTAGCTTTCGGCTTCACCCACCGAGGTACACATCCGGGTCAATTCGACAAGAGAGTAATCGCAGAGGTGCTCCCTTTACCACCTAGCCGAACAATCGGGAATGTAGGGGTAAGCACAGGAGCCAGGCAACCCAGCTTGGCCAAAACTTAAGTCATATCGATGCATATAATGGTGAATAAAAGGTACATGCAGAAGTGTGACACATGTATTGGGCATCAAACCCTTACAATTAAGCTTCTGTGAAAGAAGCCCCCAGGTACAATGAGCGCTGATAGCGCGTCAAGTTTGTGCGAACAATGTGCTAACGAGCCTTTCAAGGATTGAAAGAAAAAAGAGGGAGAAGGAGAAAAAAATAGAAGACAAGTAAAATTTAAAATAGGAGATGAACGCAGAATCCGGCGCTAGGCGTAGAATCTTCGGAGACGTGCTGCGTTCCATGGGTTCGGCTCGAGTCGGTTACCCGATGCATCTCGCAGACGGTACGCTCCACCGGTCAGGACTTGGTCGATGATAAAGGGACCTTCCCATTTGGGCTTTAGTTTGTCCTTTTTCTTGTCCGACAGCGAGAACTAGCTCGCCAACATTGTAAGTTTTGCCTGCATTTCTGCTTTGATATCTTCGAGCCTGTTGTTGATAGAATGCGAATGTGCTTTTTCTACGCCACGCCCTCCTCCAAGGCGCCCAAACTGTCCTACCGATCGAGCTCGGCTTCTCTTTCTTCGTATACATGCACGCCGAGGTGAGTCATGAATTATGTCGCAGGCGTAACTGCCTCGCTACCAGATACCATAAAGAATGGTGTGAATCCAAATGCAGCGATTCGGAGTGGTCCGCAGCCCCGTAGTACGGAGTCGAGCTCCTCTACCCAAAGGCGTGTTAGATTCCTTGAGGGACCGCACTAATCTGGGTTTGATGCCGCTCATAATTAGACCATTTGCTCGCTCAACTTGACCGTTAGTTTGAGGGTGATAGACTGAGCGTAGTCGAGCTTAATGCCCATGTTTTTGCACCAGAGTTTGACCTCTTCGCCGTAAAGTTCGTGCCGTTATCGGTGATGATGCTATGGGGACACCGTAATGGTGTACGATCACGATATGAAGTCTATCATCGGTCCGGATTCGGCCGCCTTGATGTGCTTGGCCTCTATCCATTTGGTGAATTTATCCACCATGACCAAGATGTATTTTTGCTTGTGGGTTCCCCCTTTAAGGGGTCCGACCATGTCAAGCCCCTGCACCGCAAAGGGCGGTGATGGGTATAGTTTTGAGGGCGGTGGGTGGCATGTGGCTTTGATTAGCAAAGAGCCGCATCCGACGATCGATGGACTAAGTCCTGAGCATCTGCCCGGCCGTCGGCCAATAAAATCCTGTCTGTAAGGCCTTGCCTACAAGGGCCCGGGCTGCGGCGTGGTGCCCGCCGAGTCCCATGTATTTCAGCCAAGATTCCGCCTTCCTCTTCGGAGATACACCTTTGAAGGACTCCGGTTGTGCTTTTCTTATAAAGCTCTCCCTCATGGACTTTATAGGCTTTAGATCGCCGCACTATGCAGCCGGGCCTCGCTTTTGGTCTCCTGGAAGTTCACCTGGTTAGGTAGGCTAGGAATGGTTCTGGCCCACGGGCAATGACCGCCATTATTACGTGGCTGAGGATGTTATTTCGTTGGTAGAACCACCAACTGTGTCAGAATGTTTGGTGTGGGGCAGTGCGGTTGGGTCCGGGTTGTTATTTCCGGACTCTCCCTCCCATAATACGGATGGCTTGAACAACCTCTCTAGGAAGATGTTGACAGCATCGCGCTTTGGCGCCGATGCGTGCCAACACGCTCTGCTGGTTGTTGTCCCGGCTATATGGTGAAATTCGAGCCCTTGAAACCGAGCTGACATTTTTAGGACGGCATTGCGATAGGCTGCCATTTTCGGATCCTTGGCATCAAAGTCTCCATTTATTTGTGATATCGCGAGGTTCGGATCCCCGCGCACCTCTAGGCGTTGAATGCCCATGGAGACTGCCATCCATCCGGAGACCATGTAGAAGGGCCTCAGATTCGCCGCGTTGTTGGAGTCCGTATACATTATCTCGAGTACATATTGAACCGTATCTCCGGTTGGGGACGCTGAACGACGCCAGCCTGTGCCAGCCAACATTTTTGAGCCGTCAAGTGCATTATCTAGTTGGAATATGCGCCGCATTACTCTTTAGGGAGTTCGGCCGTCCATTCGGGCGAAAGTCGGCCAAAACTTCGCGACTTAATAGCTCTCCGTGGCTTATAGGTTATGTCGAACGGAGGAGCTCAATGGCCCATTTGGCAATCCGCCCGTCGCGTCAGCGGTTGGTTATAATGTCGTTAAGGGTACTTCGGAGGCTACCGTTATTGAACACTCTTGAAAGTAGTGTCACAGCTTCCGGATGCCATAAACACCGCGTCGCTTATCTTTTGATAATGCGGGTACCGTGACTTGCATGGAGTTAGGACGGTGGACACGTAGTAAACTGGTTTTGAAGGGGAACTTGTGTCCGTCCGCTTCTCGCTCGACAACGAGCACCGCGCTTACAACTTGATGAGTTGCCGCGATGTATAATAGCATTGGTTCGCCCATGTTGGGCGCGCTGACCGGGTTTGTTGCCAATATGGCTTTTATTTCTTCGAGTCCGCCGTGGCGGCATCCGTCCATTCAAGTGTTCGTGCACCGGAGGAGGCGATAAAGGGTAATGCCTTTTCTCCCAAACGGGAGATGAAGCGGCTTAGAGCCGCCATGCATCCAGTCAATTTTTGTATTTGTTTGAGGTCTTTTGGGATATCCAATTGTGACAGAGCTCGGATCTTGGCTGGATTTGCTTCAATTCCTCTACCGGATACAATGAAGCCCAAGAGCTTTCCAACTGGTACGCTGAAAATGCATTTTTCCGGGTTGATCTTAATGTCATATGTTCGTAGATTATCAAATGTGAGCCTCAAGTCGTCTACTAGAGTTTCTACGTGCTTGCTTTTGACGACCACATCGCCTCACGATGCCTCCACCGCTTTGCCGATCTGGTTTGCCACCATGTCTCGAATCATGCTGATATGTTGCGCCGGTGTTTTTGAGCCCGAAGGGCATTGTGTTGAAGCGTAATGGGCCATATGGAGTGATGAATGCCGTTGCGGCTTGGTCAGCTCTGCCATCTTAATTTGGTGGTAGCCGGAGTATGCGCCGAGGAAACACAATGAATCGTGTCCTGCGGTAGCGTCGATGATTTGATCAATGCGGGGGAGGGGGAAGGGATCCTTTGGGCAAGCCTTGTTGAGGTCCTTGAAATCGATGCACAGGCGCCATGATTTGTCCTTCTTTGGTACCATCACCAGGTTTGCTAGCCACCCGGATGTTTTATATCTCCGATGAATCCGGCCTCCAATAGTTTGGCTAGCTCCTCTCCCATGGCCTGTCTCTTGGGTTCGGAGAAACGCCAAGAGCCTGTTTGATCGGGCTTGAACTTTTAGGATGTTTAGACTGTGCTCGACCACCGGCGTGGGATTCCTGGCATGTCCGATGGGTGCCGTGCAAAAATGTCCCAATTTTCGTAGAGAATTCTCTTAGTGCGACGTCTACATCAGGATTTAATTGTGCCCTGATGGAGGCCATTTTTGCAGGGTCCGTTGGATGGACTTGGAATTTGACTATTTCGTCCGCTGGTTTGAAGGAAGTGGATTTGGATCTCTTATCGAGTATCACATCGTCCTTATTCAACATGGAGCGCAGTCATAGTTGAGTTCCTCGGCCGCTAGGGCTTCGGATAGTGCCTCAAGGGCCAGTGCGGCTGTCTTATTTTCGGCGCGGAGTGCTATGTCCGGGTCAGTAGCAAGAGTGATGATTCCGCTGGGCCCGGGCATTTTGAGCTTCATGTACCCATAATGGGGTATAGCTTGGAAAATTGTGAATGCCTCTCGCCCTAATAGAGCGTGGTATCCGCTGCTGAACGGCACCACTTGGAACGTGACCTCCTCGGACCTGTAATTATCCGACGTGCCGAACACCACATCCTGTGTGATTTTTTCTGTATAACGTGCTTCCCGACTGGGGATTATTCCTCTAAAGGTTGTGCTGCTTCGCTCAATACGGCTCCAGTCTATCTCCATTTTTCGGAGGGTTTCCTCGTAAATGAGGTTCAATCCGCTGCCACCGTCCATGAGTACCTTGGTAAGGCGAAAGCCGCCCACTATCGGACCGAGGACCAATGCGGCCGGGTGCTCTCGCTGTTCGAATTTAGGTTCGCTATTGGCATTAAAGGTAATAGCCGTGTCACCCATGGGTTTATTGTTGCTACTTGGTAGACTTCAAGAGGCTACTGAGTGTTCGCTTCCGCATATTATTCGATGTGAAAGTCTCAAGACTGTTAATACCGCATCGGTATCCATGGGTTGGTGCTCTAGAGCTAGAAGCTCTTCGCCACTTTTGGCCACCGCCGTAGTATCCAACATGCTCTAAGGCTATGAGTTGGAGTGGCGCCCTCTGTACTATGAATTTTACAGGGTCCATTGAGCCATCCCTCCAGTACGGTTCCATGCCCTATAGAGGGTTTTTGCTTTTTGGTATTTAACCCAGGTGCCTGGAGATGATGCACCCTTTTATTTCGGACTGGGGTTGTATTCAAGGCCGGATTGTCCCAAAATCTTGCTTCGATTTTCCAGGCGCTTTCCATCGCACAGTACTTTCGTACTATGGACGCCAAGTCAGTAAAGCGTGTGATGTCACGGCGACTTATAGCGTTTAGGATCCCATTGTCCGTGCAATTGTTGCAGAATAATGAGATTGCGTCCTTCTCGCGGCAGTCCTTTATCCTGTCCATAACTAGGAGGAATCTGGCCCAGTAATGGTATACTGTTTCTGCGGGCTCTTGCCGAATTTGAGATAGGTCGTTTATGTTTGGGTGGGCGGGTGGAATTAAATCCGGAATCACACCCAACCTGAGACTTAAGGGCCAAGGAGCTTCCGAACTTGGAAGCTTGGATTCTTGGATGTTGTCCAATGAATCTAGCCCACGCCTCGACTTTAGGTTCGTGGCTTGAGTGATGTCCTCTCCTCCGCGGGAATCCGCATGGAGGGATTGGGAATCCGGACGTAGCTAGTCCTTAAGATAGAAGAAGGGTCGCCAGAGTTGTTCCTCCACCACAAAGCAACGTGGTGGGTAACCTGGGAGAGTTAATCTCTCTCGGATCGGGTTTAGGCCCAATCGATCATAGTCCTGAAGCGACTCCTGTGGCGGCGATGCAATCCAAGAGCTCGTTTAAGGAAGAGAGCTCCATCAGATCTAATCGCCGGCGAGCTCCGAGTTAACGTGAAGATTGCTTTCGATGACCCAAGAAGTCATCGCTTGCCAAGCGGCGAACAAAGCGGTCATAAGAAAACCGCTTAGCCGGAGAGTTTGGCCAACAGCCAAAGCTTCTTTAGCAACAAAGGTCATCTTTAAAGACTGGATGAGGCATCCTTCCCGACGGCGACAACACGTAGGAACTCTCAATGAAAGCACCAATGTCTGCGTCAAAACCGACGGATCTCGGTAGGGGGTCCCGAATCGTATGCCTAGGCGGATGGTAACAGGAGACAAGGGACACGATGTTTTTACCTGTGTTCGGGCCCTCTCGATGGAGGTAAAACCCTACTCCGCTTGATTAATATTGATGATATGGGTAGTACAAGAGTAGATCTACCACGAGATCGTAGAGGCTAAACCCTAGAAGCTAGCCTATGGTATGATTGTTGTTCGTCTCCCATTTTGACTAAAACCCTCCGGTTTATATAGACACCGAATAGGGTTAGGGTTACAGTAGTCGGTTACAATGGTAGGAGATCTACATATCCGTATCGCCAAGATTGCCTTCCACGCCAAGGGAAGTCCCATCCGGACACGGGACGAAGTCTTCAATCTTGTATCTTCATAGTCCAGGAGTCCGGCCAAAGGTCATAGTACGGCTATCCGGACACCCCCTAATCTAGGACTCCCTCAGTTAGGTTTACCTTAATACTTTTGTTGTAGTTGTGGATGCTTGCAATAGAGGTTAATCATAAGTGGGATGTTTGTTCAAGTAAGAACAGCACCCAAGCACCGGTCCACCCACATATTAAATTATCAAAGTACCGAATGCGAATCATATGAACGTGATGAAAACTAGCTTGATGATATTCCCATGTGTCCCTGGAGCGCTTTTGCTATTATAAGAGTTTGTCCTGGCTTGTCCTTTGCTACAAAAAGGATTGGGCCACCTTGCTGCACTTTATTTACTTTTTGTTACTTGTTGCTCGTTACAAATTATCCTATCACAAAACTATCTGTTACCACTTATTTCAGTACTTGCAGAGAATACCTTGCTGAAAACCGCTTATCATTTCCTTCTGCTCCTTGTTGGGTTCGACATTCTTACTTATCGAAAGGACTACGATAGATCCCATATACTTGTGGGTCATCAAGTATCAACAAGTGCACTAATCTCATCTCTAGCCTTTGTGCTAGCTAAAAGTGATAGAACATCTACTAAATTGCGCTCTATCAATACATGGATGTACTCTTCTTCACAATACAAAAACTTGCATCCATTCTACTCCCTCCGTTGCACAATACTTGCCTTCTATTTGACAAAATATATATGTATCTAGACATGTTTTAGTATATAGGTACATCCATTTTTGGACAAATGGAAGTCAAGTATTTTGGAACGGAGGGAGTACAAAATAAAAAATTTAAGTTAGCACAACTAGTCTAATCCGAGAGCACAACCGAAGATTTGGTCGGGTTCTTCCTCCTTTTGCCGACACGTGGGACATCCAAAGATCCGTGTCGTGTCATGAAAGAAAATAGAGTGGTAGTTGAAGCCACGAGATGTGCATCTTGGGTTAAATTGTAAATAGAATCTTACTACTCTTGAGTAACTCCAAAAGAGGCCACCGAAGATCTTTATTGGATTTGTTTTTCATCACCAAAGACGCCGAGGTGAAAGATGTGCGTGTTCTGGGTCCTCTTATGCTTTCAACGACATGTGGGGCCGCATGTGAGCAAACAGACGATGGGCTCCAAGGTCTACCGGGTTGGCTGAGAAGAGAGATCGAGGAGGGCTGAGCATGGACTGCAGGAAATTTTTTCTACGTACCTTGATATAGGCTCGATATAGTGGGGTGGCATGGGCCATAACTAGCATTCACGTCTAGCAGTACGGCACACGCCACCCACACGAGTCCCATTTGACACCAATTTTCTTGGAGTCCGTGCTACAACCATCTCTTCTCCCTCCTGTTTTCTTAGTCACCGCGCGGTGGGTGGGGTGGGGGTTTGCCAATAGTCGGTTTGCTCAACTGCAGTCCCACTTGTAAGTGAAAATGCAACACCGCACGCATTCCCGCTTGAGCGTGCGGACCAACAGCAGGTGGGGTGCGACGCGAATGCGGCAGGCTTTTCCTTTTGAACTCGTAATTTGTAAAATTTGGTTCGCTCCATTGCGCTACCGATAGATAGAAAATAACGATTTTGCCTAGAGTATTGATAAGTTTGGTTCTGGCGCCGTTCATGCATGGAGTACGTACAAAAATTATGAAGTTTATGCGAAAGGTAAGATAATTACTGTAGTATCATATACTACTACATGGATTTGACGGAAAGATAAAAATACATACAGATCCATTAACGACATCCTCACGCCCTAGTGCGCCGGGTCACCAACCGACGTGTGAGGAGCAGCGTTGTTTGCGGCGAGCTCAACGTGCTTCTGAACAGTGCCGTCCAAGGTTGCCCTACGGTCCAAGAAGGCCAGCGTCCTATCATCCTCCTCTTGCATGTAGTAGTCCTTGTGGACGATTTGCGTGTAGACGTGGGTGATTATGTCGATTGTGTCTTGCTGCACCAGGAGTTGCGCGGCGAGCGCGACCTCGAGGTGGACATTCTCCAGCGCGATGGCGGGCAGTCGTAGGGCCACCAGTGCATCGAAGAGGTTGTGACCATAGTGGCTGTTGAGGGTGGCGGGCATCGCAAAGCCTGGGCGCGTCGGCTGGAGGCTTACGTCAAAGTAGTCCGCGAGCTTCTTGACGATGGTGAACTTGTCGAGGAAACCGACGAGGACCTCGTCGAACAAGGAGACGGTTGCCGTCCAGCAGCCTCGCCTCGGGCGGCCTCAAGCAATACTACCTGGAGATGTCCTCAGTGCCAGGCCGCAGGCCGGCGTCGTGGACCATATGGCACAGCCGGCTGATGCTCGCACTCATCGCATCCATGGGTCTAGCTTAGCTTCTAGTCAACTGATCTTGCGATTCGAGTGATCACTCTTGCCCTTGGTTAGCGTGCGTAGGTGCGTAGGATTTCGTACTACTCCTTGGCCCTCTGCACCGCCTTTGGTCAGATGATAGGTGGGCCAGCCACCCCCGGCCCACGTGTCATTCACCCAAAGACAGCTGTCAGAAGTCAATGAAGTTAAGGCCCCGCCGTGCCGATGCAAGATAGCCATCTCACCGACCTCTAGTTGGGGCCAAACGAGAGAAGTTTCATGTTTATCGTTTATTGGTCCCCTTTGCATTTTGCGCCAAGTTTTGACCTTTGATCTAGCTAATAAAATGTTAATGCATGTAAACAAAAATGTTGTGTAAGTCACCTTACGAAAACCAAATAATCCCAAAACTCTTAGGCACGGTGCATTAACTCCCTCATTGTTTCTTATTTCGTGACATATCAACCAATGAGAGATGTGGGCCGTGCATGCTTTCAATGACTTGAGACTACCAAACATGACATGCAGTGTTTAGTTCATTGCATGTAATCCTATTAGTACTCTAGTTAGCAAAAAACATTAAGTTCTCTCGCCGATAGGAATAAAACACCATGTATTTATTTACAGAGGGAGTAGTACTAGATATTGCTAGTCAAATACTAAAATCCAGATGGACGTGGTAGTACTCCTAAATCCAGATGGTGGTGCTACTAGTACTAGTAGTAGTACTACCAATGTAGTAGTAGGAGTACTAGCACTGTACTACCCGTTGGTCAAATTATTACGTGCTGCTCCTCACAAAGGAAGTGACAAGACCTGCGCCGGAGATGACACTGAGTATAGGCGCCTGTGTTCGGCATACCATAGTCAGCCTCACCGTCTGCAGTCACTATCATAATGGTCAGAGCTAGCCTGCTTACAACTATCCCTGTTCGACATAATTTCCCGTGCGTAGATGCCCGTGCATTGCACGGAACACCAAGATTGGGGGTGGACGGCTCCGGCAGCGGCCATCGTGCCAAATTTTTCCACGGCCTTGGAACAAGTGCTGATTGTGAGAGACAAGGAGTTGTTTGTAAATAGGGAACAAGTGCGGCCATCTTTTTGCAAAAATGGAGAAGCTTGGTTTGTATCGCGCCGATCTAGATCCGACGGCTATTGGTGAAAGATGGGAGGCACAACATCATCACCAACTCAGACCTGCTTGATTCGCAGGATTTTGAAAATGCAGGAATAGGACACGGCAATATTACAAGTTTCAAACTGATATTACAAATGTTAGGAGTAATGCTGCACCTACTAAGAGGGAATTACTAGGAAGTTTACGTAAGAACTTTCGTTACTTTAGGTGGATGCAGCATTATCGTACAAACTAAAATCCACCGCCCTAACAACTCACTAATGGGCAAATAAGTTTTCGAGTCTCTGGCCACTTGATGTTTCAAAAACAAATTCAACTTCTGCATAGACTTTGTCATTTAGGCTTAGACGCTTGTGGTGATCAGCACGCCATTCATTGTTGCGCCAGAGAACACCAAACCTCATTACCTTGAGCACACTTGCCTCCGAGCAGAGAACTGCCAATTTAATCTCGGATGTCTTTGCCTCTCGGTAGTCGATCAAATCAATTTCGTAAGATGGAGATCAAGGCATTCGATGAGATTGTTATAGTGCAGCACATTTTGGACTTTCTGTCTTTTTATCTGCAAAAGAAGAGAACATATTAGAGCAGCTGGCTGCATAAGATTGCCGTGTCATCAAGAGGTACCAATATCATTCGCTCATACGATAGGGTTGGCTGGCTAGTGATATTTTTTCACTCACTCACTCACTCTCTCTCTCTCTCTTTTTGTTTCCTCTCATTTAACTAGGAGCACGTGAAGAGTTTGGGCATTTGTTGCCTTCCACTATGTGGCCGATGCCATATTTCGCAAAAGTATGCCACATAATACGCATTGAAGTCAAATCAAAAGATTTTGGCACCGCTCTCGCGATGTGAGAGAGTTGGCACCGCTGTGCACACATACCCACATGTATAAACAAATCAATCAAACCAACTACACCAGCCTCTCACTCTCCCAAACAAGTGTTTTTTTATTGCCTCAGTCCTCTCTCTCCCACGCAAGTGTTTTTCATTATGTGAGTTAATTTGGCAACTGAGCAAAGTAGGTGATCCAGATTGGGGCACCCGTGAGCAATGGAGGGGCATCGATGCCAAATGCATCACAAGTGAATTTGGCACATGTTTTGGCCTACATAGCCCACTTTTGTACTCCATCCGTCCCAAAATTCTTGTCTTAAATTTGTCTAAGTACGGATGTATCTAGTTACATTTTAGTGTTAGATACATCCGTATCTAAAAACAAATGTAAGACAAGAATTTTGGGACGAAGGGAATACTACCTCGTATTTAGTATAAAATTTTGACCATAGATTTACCTAAGAAAATGCCAATGCATGTCAACTAAAATTACACCATTTGAAATTATGTTTAAATACGAATCCAATGATATAGTACTTAGTGACATGCATTAACATTTTGTCAGTTAAATCTATGGTCTGATACTACAAAATTGGAAGAGTAAACCAGGACGGAGGTAGTACTTACTCTTAGGGTAACCATAGAGTTACTGGAGTAGTCTAAGTTATTTTCCACTATGACTAGCCTAGGCTACTATAGTAGTACATCATAACAACGATGCAGGTGATCACGTGAGAAAAAATACTAAAAACATTTCTTTCGGTGTAGTGCGTAGATGCAGTTTTGAACATCAAGATTTGTCATCGTAATTTGGGAAAATTACGAAAAAATTGAGCTACGTTGTGATTACCGCTACTTATAGGAAAGAAGTTTCACCTCGATGAGTAGCTTCTCCGTGCACGGAAAGCATGTAAGGAATCCAAAAATTGATCCAGATTGGGGTGATAGATTTTAGTGCTAAGATCTTCACTTTATGCGCATGGACCTGGGTCAAGCTTGTGGGAATCATTTTACGGAAGACGGTAAATACATCAAGAAGAAATTTAAAATGTGAATTTCAAGAAGACGGAGAAGAAGATGAGTGTTGTACCTGAACGATTACGGATCCAATAAAGAGTTCGGAGAATTTGGCAGACAAGTACACCAACGCTGTCAATTTCGGCGCGTCAATGACCCTGATTTTTGTTGGACCTTCTATATCCGATACACGCAATCTCTCAAGGAAAGGCGCATTCTCAATGACCATAACATGGAACAGCTGGAGTGATCTCTTCCCAATTGATGTCTTGTTGCGGGGCCAGCAAGACACAGAAATCCATCAGAGATTCGTCGAGGCGATGTGGAGGCTAATGAACCCGTGGATCTTCTCAAGACGAAGGGAGAAGAAGGGCGGGCGCAACATTAATCTGGGGAAGATAGCAGGAGCTGAAGCTGGCGCGACGCAGCGTTGGCGTGAGGCGGAGCGCGGACGGCGGCAGAGAGCGACATCGTCCAACTTCAAAGCTGAGCTCCTCGAGCTGATCTAGGGCAGGGATAAGAACCACTTGTCGAACTTGGGTTGGACCTTGCAGTTGGTACTGAACATGCGGATGTCAAGGCGTCTGGCTGGCCCAGGGTGCGATGAAAGGATCTTGGAGACTGCGGCCATGCATTTGCAATTATCGTCGCAGAGGCAGCTGTCGACGGTGAGGTTGAGGGGGACGCATCGCCAGAGGGGTCGCCACCGCCGGGATAGCAGGGCGGTCCGCACGGTAGATTTGGTGGGGAGGAGGCCGATGATGACGAGCAACATGTCGTCGGGGAGGCTGCTGATGAAGTCCAGGCTCACCAGATGCGGTTTTGGCTCGAGTCGTCTCCGCTTGTTGGCTGCCTCGCCGTCCATCTCAACCGCGGCGGCCTTGATGTACACGATGTCTTTGGTGTGTGTTGTGTCTTTGGGTGTCTGTAGTCGTCCTTCTGTGCATGCAGCGAAGTGGTGAATTGTGCGAAAAGTGCGTTCTTCATACGCAAGAAGTTTGTCCTCAATGCGCCTCAATTTACGGCGTGGGTGCTATCCCGAGTGGTTTCAACTTTGTTTACTTCACCGCGTGTCAGATGGGCCTCTAGTTTACTTATTTTCACCCACTACCACATGGGCCAGCACACGAAGATACAGAACACGAGCTGACAAGGCAGCATGTGGATTGGTTGACCGGTCAACTAAACAATATACGAAGCTATACGCTGACACAGTGAGCATATAATCCGTCGGTATAGAGAGTTCGAGTGAGAGGGGAGGCCCGTGAGAGATAGCAGAGAGAGAGAGAGAAAGAGCTACTCCCTCCGTTCGATAATGTAGTTCCAACATTTTTTTAAGTCAAACTTTTGAAACTTTGACCAAGTTTATAAAGAAATTACTTATATATACAATACCAAAGATAAATGATAGTATGAAGTAAGTACATGTTGTGATGAATCTAATGATCCTTCCAGATGTAATTGTTTTTCTCCACATATACCGGGTCAAACTTTTCCGAGGTTTGACTTTTCAAAACATCCATATGCTTATGGACGTGATGAGTCCCTAACTAGAGAGAGAGAGAGAGAGAGAGAGAGAGAGAGAGTGAAAAAAGTGTGTGTGCGTGTGTGAAAGAGACATGGACAACACACGACAAAAGTAGAGAAAAAGCGTGCGTGTCTTGTGCAAACATATCACACATGCATCTTTGACAACGGAGGCAAGGTGAGGAGATAGTGTGTGGTTGTTTGGAACCGAGAGAGCAAGACCCCTAGCACGTGGCCAAGAGGGGTCTGACAAACAAGGGAGAGAGGTCGAGAGAGACGTACCGAGAAAATGCAGACATGGGGAGGAGAGAGTGTATGTTTGTCATAGAGAGATCCCCTGGAGATCGTGATGGGATTACATGGGTGGGAGATCAAGTGACAAGGTGTGTGCGTGATAGAAGATGCCCCGAGAAATATCGAGATAGACGTATGGATGGAAGGAGACAATACGTGTGTTCCTGATGGATAGTAAGAGATAATCATACTTAGGAGGGGGGCAAAGGTTTGCGCCTATGGCCCTGCTTTTGGATACTCTAACTCAGTTAGAGGTTAGAGCTAGATTCTAACCTGAACTAACCTGAACTAACTCTAAGTAAAGAGGTGTTTGGATGGCAGGGTTAGATGGAGCATGATACGACGAGGCACCTTCACTAAGCGGTGCGAGAGGGAGGAGGGAGATTACGAGAAGCTTCGAGGAAGTGGGGAGGGATCTGCTGCGGGGAGAGCGAGAGAAAAAAGTGTTTATTAGTTGTCCCGAGAAGAACTAACCCAAATAAGCACCTCTTGGATGGGTTAGTTTTTTTGGATGGGTTAGATGCATCTAAACCAAACTAACCCTCCTGTTTGGATCTTTTTGGGTTAGTTGACTCCAAACTAACCCAAACTAACTCTAACCCATGGATCCAAACAGAGCCTATGATGGAGTGAGGGATTATGGTACTTAGGGGCCCGAGAACAAGGGCGGAGAGTGTTGGATGGGTCTATATGTATAGTGCGAGCGAGACATGTGTATGTGTGAACCAGGGAGATATAAGGCAAGTTTAGCTTGCGCCCCGAGCATCTTTTGCACGGCCTGGGTTGTGGTTGGATTTCTTGTACGCTTGTTTGGTTTCTACCCTGTGAAAAAGAAAGCCCGCCGGGCCTGGGGTCCCTTGCACTTTAATTAGCCTGGCTGAACTCCGGACACTGCAAGTAGCCTCGCCCAGTGACCGATTTGAACGCTCGCCGTGCACTCGGGTCGTATGCCACGAGGCTAACAAAGAACATGGATGGATATTAGCATTACATAATTGATGCATGGATTGATTGATGGGACGTTGATGCTTTGCTCGCCTGCATGAACCAAACGCTTCAAAGACCACACAAGCTTGGCCAGTCAGAAATATTTTACATTTCACGTCCACACCAGGCAGTTCCGACCATCAAGGCATGAGTGTCAGGTCACGAACCAAACTGACTAATAAAGTTTGAGAGTGTTTGAGGAGCCCCAATAAGGCTGAGTGGTGCGTCGATAGCTGAGAGGGGAAAGAGATATTCCATCCGCCGATAATGCAAAGGTATGTAAATTTTTAGAAGTCAAACTTTGGAAACTTTGATCGTGTTTATGCAAATGTTATTTATATCTACAATACCAAAGATACATCATACAAAACTACATCTCATGGTGAATCTAATGGTATATGTTTGCCGTACTAGATGTAATTCTTTTTCTCCACGTACATGGTCAAACTTTGTGATGTTTGACTTTTCAATAAATCTATATGCTATGGACCAAGGAGAGTGCCTCGATCGAGACAGATCAAGTGCGTGTGAAGGAGAATGAGTAAGTGTGCAAAAAGAGTATGTGTGTGAAAGAGAAAGTGACAACAAACAATAAATTAGAGAGAGCGTGTGTTTTTTCGTTTCTTATGCGAACATATCACGCATGCATCTCCGAGATGGAAAAGCGAGGCGAGGATATACACGAAGATAGCTAGTGTGTGATTGTTTGCAACGGAGATAGACACCCCTCAGAAAGCACATGTCCAATAGAGGTCTCGCCAACAAGGAAAAAAGGTCGAGAGGGACACATGGATGGCATGGACGCATGGGGAGGGAGAGAGGGTGTGTTTGTGATAGAGAGATCCCCTCGAGATCGTGAGGGGACTATATGGGTGGGAGATCGAGGACGAGGTGTTTGTGCAATAAAAAGATGCCCCGAGAGAAATCGAGATAGACCATGCACATGTTTGTGATGGACTAAGATTAGCTAGTCATATACATATAGGGGGGACTGCGTGTGCCTACAATTGAGTGAGAGACCATCATACTTGGCTAGCTGGGCATGAGATTGTGTGTGTGTGCGTGTGAGATGGAGAGAGAACAAGGGAGAGAAATAGAGTTTTAGATGGGCCCTATCGAAAAGTGCAGTGAGGTATGCATGTGTATGTGTGACCCAGTGGATGGAGAGTTTGAGAGGGGGGAGCTCCGAGACGACATAGTGGTGCGTGAGAGAGTTACGGGCAAAGAGCCAAGGAATTTGTGTGCGTCTGATGAGTGCACCCAAGATATCTAGCTTGGACTAGCTAGAGTATCATACATAGTATGCTAGAGAGACCTATAGATGGTGTATATATGCATGCGAACTAGAAAGACCCCCCCCCCAACACACACACACACAAAGAGAGAGAGAGAGAGAGAGAGAGAGAGATGGAGAGAAAGGGAGAGGGACCAACAAGGTTTTTGTGTCGGATGCGTGCGACAGAATTGAAGATTGTTGGCGAGAGAGGGAGAGAGAGAGAGAGAGAGAGAGAGAGAGAGAGAATAGGAGTGCGGGAGAGGGGGAGGTCGCGTTTTATGCATCAAAGACTGATATAAACCATGTTTCGATATGAACTTGCATTCAAATATTTAAATTGGAGAACATGTTGTCTGCAATCCACACATGAACGTATATATGCGTATATCGAACAAGTTCATTAATTTGACTTTCAACATGTTCATGGAGTACTATAATACTGTACAACATGCTACTCGATTGAGGTGTTCAATTTTGGATTTAGTTCACTATTTTGACCCTCTTGAGCGAGCTATTTCATTGAATCGAGATATTACATTTTGGGTTTGATTCGCGCTTTTGAGTGGGTCAACTATTTGTCATATAGTAAATCACTAGCAACGAGCATGTAAAAACACATTACTCCCGAGCATCATCTCTCCATCTAAAAAAGAAGTGGCAAGCTAATATTTCAAAATTTGATTCGAATCGACTTGGTAAGGTAGACGTGGATGCTCGTTCTCCCAAAATTTGAACAAACCGTTAAACATCCTCTCTGCTCGGTGGAATTCGCCTGAGCAAATAAATGGGAGACGCGAAATTACCGTCCTATGTGGGACACGCATCAATTGGCCCGTTGTACATCGAGGGTAGGTTCGTAACTTCATCCAAGCGCGCCTTCTCCTCGGCCAAAATGACATGTGCTGAATAATTCATAAACCATGGTCGGCAAAACACGCTCTCCTCGCCCAAAATAGCTCGCGCCCACTATTTGAAAATACGCTCTCCTCGCCCGAAATCGTTCGCGCCCACTATAGTTCAAAACACTCCCTCCTCGCGCGAAATCGCTCCCGCCCACTATTTGGGGAGAAGCAAAGTTACTCTACTATCCCCGACCCTCAGTACACAGACCCAAGCCGAGAAGCCTATAGGCAAGGGTAGAACTGTAACTCCCCCTCACATTTCGCATAAATGCGTCCGTAAGACATGGTTCCACTCCTCCCAATCCCCCGCCCGCCCCCACTCATACCTCGTGGGCACCAAATCACCTTCTCCCGGGGAAGCTCCCTTCTCCCGCCTCCATGGCGCCCCCACCGCACCAATTTCACAGCTGTCCTCCTCCCTAATGCCGAAGACGCTGTCCATTTGCCGTCGTGCACTGGGCCGTGTGCCTCTTACTCCGTGCTGTTGGTGCTGCCTCGACGACGGCCACGTGAACCGTACCGGAGCCGATTCACCCCCGCCGTTGTTCACGGCGCCGGAGTGGCTCCAACTTCGGGTTCGTCTAGAGTCCTGGCGCTGCTTCCGCGTAGCTGTCGACCGTCGCGACATCGCTCTTTCGCTGCCACCGGTCGCCACCGCAACCGCGCCGGACTCACCGACTCGGCAGCTGGACCTGCCTACTTCACCATGCCACCAGATAGGTTGCACCCTCATCTCAAATCACTTTATTTAGGCGTCAGTTCTCTGAATTTTTATTCTGGGCCAATCGATTCCCAATGGGAAGCAGCACCCCTCGAGGCGGCAGAGCTCCTAGGTTGCCGGTTGGCTGGTGTCTAACGTAAGGGTGCGGGGCCGCAAGTTCGCCGTGGAAGAAGCGCTTAGATGGATATCTTTTAGAGTTGCGTGGGTTGAAGGTACTGCCGCCGCCGGATCTGGATGACGGGGAGTCTTTGTGGATTGGCCCGGGGCGGTGCAACCACAAAGAAGGCGGTGGGGCGGGAGCAGGTTTTGGCGCCACAGACGGCGGAGGCGTGTGCTTGCCGCTGGTCGCCGCTCTTTGGGGAAGATTCGAGCAGTGTCACCGAGGCACAAGACGGCCATCAAGCCATCTGGCATAGATTGGATAGTACCAAAATAAAATAAAATCGTGTGACCCCAATTTAGTCTTCAGTCAACAGACGTGTGACCATTCTCGTACCTTGCTGTTGATCTCTTAGTGTATTTCTTCAGATCAAAGAGATATGTCGTTCTTAACATTATGTGTTATCTGCATCTTCGCATACACACCGCTTACCGACTCACCGCAGCTGCTCCAATAAGGGAAGCATACACCGGAAGGGAGCTATAGTCCCCACTCAACAGCTTCCTCGCATCGAATGCGCTGCGTGCCGACATGGACAGCCACAACAACTGCAGGGCCATAACATATGCAAACTGACCCCCTCCTCGAGCAAATTGACTGGTTTTTACTTCGCTTAACTGGACCACGGTATACCCCAAAACCTTGGTGAAACCCCTTGGCAAACCGGTATCCGATCATATCCCATGTGTTGTCAGTGTTGAAACCAAGATTCCCCGCAGTAAGATTTTCCGTTTTGAGTCCTACTGGATCCTTCACCCAGGATTTATGGATGTTGTGCGAGATGTTTGGGAAAGGCCTGTTAGGTCAGAGAATGCTGCAACTAAAATTTGCCGCAAGTTCAAAGCCGTGAGACATGCACTGAAACACTGGAGTAAGAACATCTCCCACCTCTCTATTGCTATTTCTAACTGCAATTGTGTACTGGCTGACCTTGACAAGCTTGAAAACAAACACACACTCACTATACCAGAGGCTAATTTTAGAACAATTCTAAAAACTCACTTGCTCAGGCTCCTCTAGTACCAGAAGCTTTATTGGAAAAAACGCTGCACTATTAGGTGGATCAAATTTGGCGATGAAAACACTAAGTTTTTTCAAGCCATTGCAACGAAAAGATACAGACAGAATAACATTGCAAGCCTACGTAACGACAGTGGTGCTATAATTGAAGATCACACTAGTAAAGAAGCCCTCTTGTTCCTCACTTATAAAAATCGTCTGGGCTCCATCTCAACCTCTGAGATGAAATTCTCTCTGCCAGACCTCATCAAAAGATCTGATAATCTTGCTAGCCTGACCGAGCCGTTCACACAAAAAGAAATTGACCAAGTTGTTAATGACATGCCTCCGGATCGTGCACCTGGCCCTGACGGTTTCAGTGGTGCTTTTCTCAAAGCTTGTTGGCCTATCATCAAGTACGATTTTTATGATCTATGCGCTCAATTTTATGATAGCTCTCTGAACATTAACAGCATCAATGATGGGCTCATCACGTTAATCCCTAAAGTCAGCTCCCCAGAAACAGTAAATGATTACAGACCTATCACGCTTTTGAACTGCTGCCTCAAGTTGATTACAAAACTTCTAGCAGATCGGCTACAATATTCTATTTTGGACTTAGATCACCGCAATCAATATGGCTTCATTAAGGGGAGGACTATCCAGGATTGCCTTGCTTGGGCTTACCAGTATATACACTAATGCCAAAGCTCGGGCAGACAGATCATTTTGCTCAAACTTGATTTTGCAAAGGCCTTCGACACAATTACTCATGACCCGATGATCCAGATTATGCGTCATATGGGCTTCAACGATAAATGGATTTCTTGGATCCAATGCTTATTCTCCTCTGGGCGCTCTTCTGTCCTTCTCAACGGGGTACCGGGCCGACAATTCCAATGTCGATGCGGAGTCCGACAGGGGGATCCCCAGTCCCCCCTCATTTTTGTGCTCATCATGGATTTATTACGATGCGCCATAAATGATGCATCTGCATAAGGTAAAATCGAGCTCCCTTTTCCTTGCGTTGGACAAACAGACTACCATGTTATTCAATACGCTGACGACACTTTGATAATCCTACCTGCATGAATCCGTCAAGCTACTTTGGTCAAGGAGATCCTATCGGATTACGCCACCTCTATTGGTTTGAAAATCAATTTTCACAAGTCCACATTGATTCCGATCAACCTCGACCCCTCCTCTGCAAATGCTCTTGCAAGGGTTTTCGGCTGTAATGTTGGCACGCTGCCTTTCACCTATCTTGGTCTGCCTTTGGGTACCACTCGGCCTACAGTCCAAGACCTCATGCCTCTTGTTTGCTGATTGGAAAGGCGTTTAACGTCAACCATTGCTCTGATGACTTACGGTGGCAGATTATCCTGGCTGAATGCTTCAGTCACTTCTCTTCTTATATTTGCCATGTGTACACTCAAAATTCCGCCCAAGCTTCTTGAAATCCTAGACAAAATCAGAAGACGTTGTCTCTGGACTAAGAAAACCGAGCAAGGTGATAAATGCTCCTCTCTTGCGGCTTGGGACATGGTGTGTCGTCCCAAAGATAAAGGTGGGCTCCGAGTGATCAATCTCGAAATCCATAATGAAGCCCTACTCCTAAAATTCCTCCACAAATTCTACAACAAAATGGATGTTCCCTGGGTCCACCTGTTATGGGACAATCTCTACATCGACAAAATACCACATGCAGTGGAACATGCCGGCTCTTTCTGGTGCCGCGATATTCTAAAACTGACACCAACCTTCAGGGGCATACCTCGTGTTCAGTTGGTAGATGGAAGGACCACCTTGCTTTGGAAAGATCTTTGGGCGCATGATGTGCTGCATGATTCCCATCCACGCGCCTTCTCTTTTGCGCTGCATGAAGATATCTCAGTCGCTGACTTCTGGGCCTCCAATGATCTGCGTGAAACCTTTCAACTCCCTGTGTCTCCGAGCACCGGATTTAAATCCGGGACATGCATTAACGCTGACCAAGCTTTGCCCTTCCACGTCGAATACTGATGTTTGGCACTACATGTGGGGCGCGGCCGAGTTTCGACCTAAGGACTACTATTCTTTCTTCTTTAGAGATGCTCAAGCCGATCCCATGTTCAAGCACCTATGGAAATCAAAATGTACAATGAAGCTGAAGGTGTTTGGATGGCTGCTTTTCATGGACAGGCTCAACACACGCAATATGTTGAAACGGAGGCACTACAACATTGGTGACGATTTTGATTGCCTTCTTTGTGGGCTGCCAATTGAAGAAACGGTGGATCACATGATCTTCACTTGTGATTTTAGCAAGATTTGCTGGACCAAACATGGCATTCATTGGCCCCCTTTTGATGACCGTCTCACTGCCATCAGATTAAACAGAGACTCGTGGCCTGACCCATTCTTCATGGAAGTTTTTCTCACCGCCAAGTGGAGCTTATGGAAGGAGGGGAATAACAAGCACTTCCGAGGAGTTGACCCTACTATTGGGTCCTGGTTGTCACGCTTCAAAAACGACCTGGGTCAGCTCCAACATAGAATCAAGGAGGCCCACAGAGGCTCATTTGTAAACCTTTGTAATACTCTAGGTTGATCCTTGTTACCTCTTTTTCTTTCTTTATTTCTCCTGTGGAGAGCTGGTAGTTTGCCTCCTCCCTAAGCCATGGGAAGGGGGTGGTAGATGGTTGGTTTGAGTTTAGCGTTGTATATGTCTATGTAAACACCCGATTTATATAGATATATATATATATAAAACACAGTGGGAGTGCTCTCCCACTGTCAATTCCTTCAAAAAAAAACAACCGCAGGGCCATCGACAAGTCAGCACATGATGCTCACTCCTATGGATGGCAGCCAGCTAGGTTGTACCCTCATCTTACTTGTGTGCAACATTTATGGCTTTGTTATTCATCTAAGCATGGAAAACAGATCATCACATTTCACTGTATATTCATGCTGATCTCTTATGGGTCTTGTTCAGGAGTTCACGCTGTTCCATAGTTCAGCTAAGATACTTGTTCTTTAGGTAACGCTGTTCCATAGTTATCATCCATCACCAATGCTATCCCACGTGCTCGTGATTATAGTATTATACCACTTCTAGTATTACTTATGTTGTTCTTTAATACTTTTGTGTGCCATCTAGTTAATCTCGAGTACAAATGATACATATTCTGTAGCTTTCATCTGTGCTCTCCCTTTAGTTTATGAGACCTGTCGCTGCTAGTTAACCCCAGTCCTACTATTTATGTCGTCTCCTCTGTGCACTCATTACATAAATCTAACTACTAGTTGTCTTCCATGCATGTCGATATAATTGCACACACCGATATATCCACAAGAACCTCACGAGCAATGTAAAGGCCAATAAACTTGCCGTCAATGATACCCAATATGATGGAACATGTAAAGGCAGTTCTTGAAGACTTGCGTAAAGATGATGAATCCTCTTCACCCCACAAGGTCCTTGCTCTAACTTGGCTCGTGATATGGGTACAACATGCATATAATGTCCTGGAGTGTATCTACTCACAGTTGCAATGCCATGTGCTTAGCATGTCGATCATGCATGTTAATATGTCATGCCTTCCTATTTTTCAAGACCTATTCCATTCATGATAACATGTTTTCAAATTCAAGTATCTTGTCATTCTACTCTATTGCAATGCCATCTGCTTAATTTGGACATTATGCTTCAATATCTTATGCATTGTTATTCATCAAGATGTACTTCATCCGTCTGCCATACCATGTTTTTTACATTGAAGTGTCGTTCTAGTGCTCTGTTGCAATGCCATCTTATTTTCCCAATCATACACATGTATGTTGCCTTAGTTATTTCTGTACGTATTCCGCTAGCATATAGTTTTACATTCAACTAGTGTTTTTCTTGCTGTGTTGTCCTGTCATATCCCTAGCTCTTACACCATACTCCCTCCGTCCAGATTACATGTTGCCGAAATGGATAAAAAAGGATGTATCTAGAACTGAAATACGCCTAGACCCATCCATTTTTTTCCTGATGGAAAGAATACATGTCAATATGTCATGCCTTTCTATTCTTCAATACCTATTCCATCTCTCTGTTGTCGCATGTTTTATAATTAAAGCACCATTCTTCTATACAAGGCATGCAAGGGGAAGACGACTATGTTAGAATCAAGGGTTACAAGCGAGGCCTTTGCAAAAGATCCAAACGCCAGAGATAATAAACCAAGTCCAGTTTTATAGATACTGCTGCAAAGAAAGAGAAACCCAACTCCTCATCGATAATAAGCGATTCCAAAGTATGAAAGAACTAGTCCGCTCCATCCAAAGCAAAAATATGTCAACTCAATTCTAAGAAGCGTGTGCGTATCCTTGCATCATGAAATTTTATAGCATGCTGATCATATTTTCTACATGTTTCTTACCCATCTCTCTTTTAGAAAATGAGCTTAACAGATAGAAGAATTTCTGCAATGGTATCGTTTATGAGGAAAGATTCTTGCAGGAATTCTCTGTGCTCCAATGTAGATGTAAGTACCTGTTGTATATCACTATATTTTTACATCAACATGTATTTTGTTAATCGGCGTGAATCCAACCTTTATCTAATCTAAATTTAGTTGTAGCAAAATGTATGATTAAAGGCCACAATGTTGATTTTTGTAAGGAAAACTGCACAGTAGTTTTGCATCCCGAAATGCATGAGTGTACTATCTCATATCAAGGTTTGAATACTTTGGTTCTGCAGCGGGTTTTTCCGGTGTTTTTTATCGTGTTGTCCTGTCAGATCCCTAGCTCTTACATCATACTCCCTCCGTCCGGATTAAATGTCGCAGAATGGATAAAACCGATGTATCTAGAACTGAAATACGCCTAGACCCATCCATTTATTTCCGGATGGAGGGAATACATGTCAATATGTCATGCCTTTCTATTCTTCAAGACCTATTCCATCTCCTCAGTAGCATGTTTTATAACCGAATCACCATTCTTCTATATAAGGCATGTAAGGGAAGACGACTATGTTAGAATCAAGGGTTACAAACCAGGTCTTTGCAAAAGATCCAAACGCCAGGAGATAATAAACCAACTCCATTTTTCATAGATATCGCTCCAAAGACAGAGAAACCCAACTCCCACCGATAATAAGCGATTCCATGGCCAAAGAACTAGTCCGCTCGATCCAAAGAAAAGAATGTCAACTCCATTCTAAGAAGCGTGTGCGTATCCTCGCATCATGAAATTTTATAGCATTCGATCATATTTTCTACATGTTTCTTACCCATCTCTTTTTAGAAAATAAGGTTAAACGATAGAAGACTTCCTCCATTGGGATCAGATTCGAGGAAAATATCTTGCGGGAATTCTCTGTGCTCCAGTGCTGATGTAAGTACCTGTTGTATATCACTATATTTTTACATCAACATGTATTTTGTTAATCGGCGTGAATCTAACCTTTAGCTGATCTAAAATTAGTTGTAGCAAAATGTTAAAGGCGCCAATGTTGATTTTTGTAAGGAAAACTGCCTGGTAGTCTTGCATCTTGAAATGCATGAATGTACTATCTCATATCACGCACATTACTGAATTGTAGTGCTTCTCTGGTTGCCCATTCAATCATTGTGTCAATGTTGCTTTCGTACTACCTTACCTGGCTGATGATAGCTGTGCCATATTGTGTTAATTTGGTGTAGGCTAGTTGCCCAAAAGTTCATTGTGTCAATGTTGCTTTCCTATTATCTGACTTGGCCAATGATAGCAATGCTAGTGTGTTAATTTTGTGCAGTCATGAAGATAAGAAGACAAACTCGAAAACAAAGAAGGCAACCCCATTGTTTCTTTCCAAAGAATCTAGGCCAGGTAATATGGCAATAACTCATGATTAATTTGTTTGGTTCCCGTCCTAATTTATGTTATGACGCAGTGGTCGAGGCACTCTCCACTATCAATAATACAAGCCTGCCAAAATCGCCATCTGAATCTGTTCAGTATCCTCTGCCTCGAATGCAACGGAATAAATGTATGTTTGTGAACCAATTAATGGCTGAAGCAATGATGGAAATGGTGGATGAATCGAGGTGCAGAGTCATGCAACACAACAACTGATCAATGTTTTCAGAGACAAGTAGCAAAGCAGCAAGAGCTTGCCCACATGCTTATGGGCGCCGTCTGTCTTTGAGGTTGCAGATTGTGACGTTGTAGATGGTTAGGTTCTCGCTCATTTATTTGCACCGCATCAATCTTTGATTGCCCAAAGGATGTAATTTCTGTAATATATGCTTTGGATGTGCAACATTATTCTCTATATGCCGTACCTTTGCTTGATCGGTTTTGGTCACTGCATAATTGCTGTCGTAATGGGCTCAAATTATCTAATTTGGCCTAAAGACATGTAACGAACTTTAGTGGGCCCATTAAGTTAATGGGCCGTTACTAGGCCGAAAGTTAATGGTTGGCCCTCTTACCTCTGGGTCGCTAATGTGCCGACATCGAAGCGGGCAAATGTGGCCCCAATTTATTTCACGGGCCGTTAACAGGCCATTACTAAGTTTGGGCTACATATGGCCCAACTATACTGTAGGCCTTTAGCATGTCAAAAGAGACAGCGGGCTTGTACTGGACCATGAAGAGCATGGGCCACTAAGAGGCCGAAAGTTAGGTCGTATTGTAAATGGCCCAACTGTGTTGTGGGCCTTTAGCAGGCCGAAAGAGAAACCGGGCTGGTATTGGACCATGAAGGGCATGGGCCGTTAAAAGGCCAAAACTAAGGTCCGACTACAAATGGCCCAACTCATTTATGGTCCGTTAACGGGCGAAAGGCACACAGGGCGGAATTGGCCCAACACTTAAATGGGTCGCTAAAAGGCCAAAACTCGTGTCCGACTACAAATGGCCCAACTGATTTATGGGCCGTCAACAGTCGAAAGTGACACCGGCCGTAAATTGGCCCAACATTTAAATGGGTCGCTAAAAGGTCAAACTCGTGTCCGCTACAAATGGCCCATCAGATTTATGGGCCGCCAATAGGTCGAAGACACACCGGCCGAAAATTAGCCCAACATTTAAATGGGTCGCTAAAAGGCCGAAAGATGTACATCCTGAAAATTGGCCCATCCATTAAATGGGCCGTTAACAGGCCGAAATCTCATCGGGCCGATATTGAGTCCAATTATATAGCGGGCTGTTAACCGGCTCGAACTGATGATGGGCTGCAATGGTGTCAAATCTTTAATGTGCCATTGACGGGCCGAATTGGCACATCTCGTATGGGCCGTGGGCTTAAATGGACCTGACACAAGTAGGCCTTATATGGGCTGGCCTGCTAATTTTGACTGGGCCGGCCTTTTTCACCGGAATGGGCCACTGTTGGGCCGTGCCACGTGTCGACCTATCATAGGCGCCTCCTGTCCAATGAGTGGATGACATCTGTCCCAACGGTGAGGCAACACGTGTTTCCTGCGGCCAATGATGATTTTACACGTGGAAAATACCCATTGGTCCTGCCATTAACGGGTTATCGGATCCAAAATCGACCCGATAGCTTAACGGTGTTCCGCTACGATGGATGCCACGTGTCGGTCACCCTTGACGAAAGCACTTCGTGACGCGATTTATTGTCATGGAAGTGGACACTTCCGTGATGATAATTTTGGTAATGTCATGGAACACTTCTATGACAAAGACAGCATGACTATCTTGATTCTGTCATAAAATCGTCATGGATGTACATGCATGACAAAAAACGCGACCTACTATGACAAACATGTATCATCACGGAAGTGTATTTTTTTTGTGGTGGAACCACCTCTCCAGTACCGACTAATCTTTGACAGGCGTCGCCCTGTCAATATTATTCTCCCTGCTCCTACTCTCTTTGACTTTCAGGCAAAAGGAAGACATTTTATAACTAGGGAGGAGGCAGATGAGTATGAGAGGAGGGCGGAGGCAGCTCGCCGCCACACTGCAGCCCAGGAGGCAATACGTTCTTCTTGCTGACATTACATTCAGTCCATCCGTGGCAATAAACCAACTTAGGCCAAAAGCCTAAGCTTGGGGGAGTACGTATTTCTCACTGACATTACATTCATGTTCACACACTCATTGCTAGATGTCGGTGCTCATACTCTTTCATTGCAATATCCATGCTAGTTTATTTTCTTTTTCTTGCTTTCTTCTTGTGTGTTCAATTAAACCTTAAGAAAAACAAAAAAAGTTAGTAGTAGCTTTTAGTTAGTTTACTTTTCTTGTTGTAGTAGTAATAATTAAAAGAAAACCCAAAAAGATTTCCCGTTCTTATTTTGCTTGTTGGGAGCTTTCCCGTGTAAATAGTTTTATTTCTTTTCTTTTCTTTGGGGGTCGATAGGAGAAGACCATCATGAAATTGTTGAAGTGGCTCTTATATGCATTATTGTTGATTTAACCAAGAGCCCATATTGCCTTGTCTTCTCCTATTTATTGAATGCTCGCAGATTCCAGCTTAGTCCAATGCACGTGCACTCTTATTATTATTCACGTCGTTAGGTCGTGCAAGTGAAAGGCAGTTATCACGATATATGATGGACTGACTGAGATGAGAAAATCTGGTATGAACTTGAACTCTCTTGTTTTTGTAAACATGATTAGTTCATTGTTCCTGATTCAGCCTATTATGAATAAACATGTTTGCAATGACAATTAGAGATCATAGTTGCTCGTGCCATGCTTGATTAGCTATGAGTTATAATGGTTTAACTTGCGTGCCAACATGCTATTAAAATGGTTGTGATGTGGTATAGTGGGGTGGTATCCTCCTTTGAATGATTTAAGTGACTCGACTTGGCACATGTTCACACATGTAGTTGAAACAAATCAACATAGCCTTCACGATATTTATGTTCATGGTGGATTATTCCTACTCATGCTTGTACTCAATGTTTATTAATTTTAATGCATGTTCATGACTGTTGTCGCTCTCTAGTTGGTCGCTTCCCAGTCTTTTGCTAGCATTCACCTGTTAAGCGGGAATACTGCTTGTGCATCCAATCCCTTAAACCCCAAAGTTATTCCAGATGAGTCCACTATACCTTCCTATATGCGGTATCTACCTGCCGTTCCAAGTAAATTTGTATGTGCCAAACTCTAAACCTTCAAATGAAATTTTGTTTTGTATGCTCGAATAGCTCATGTATCAACTAGGGCTGTCCATATCTTCCATGCTAGGCAGGTTATTCTCAAGAGGAGTGGACTCCGCTCCTCACTCACGAGAAAATGGCTGGTCACCGGGATGCCCAGTCCCACGCTTTATGCAAACTAAATCAAAATAATTGCAAACAAAACTCCCCCTGGGACTGTTGCTAGTAGGAGGCACTCGTTGTTTCGAGCAAGCCATGGATTGATGCTTGTTGGTGGAGGGGGAGTATAAACTTTACCATTCTGTTTGGGAACCGCCTATAATGTGTGTAGCATGGAAGATATCGCCATCTCTTGGTTGTTATGCTGACAATGAAAGTATGCCGCTCAAAATATTATTTATCTCTGCTTTAAAACAGAGCTCTGGCACCTCTACGAATCCCTGCTTCCCTCTATGAAGGGCCTATCTATTTACTTTCATGTTGAGTCATCACCCTCTTATTAAAAAGCACCAGCTGGAGAAAACTGCTATCATTTGCATCCATTACTATTAATTTATATTGGGTATGACTATGACTGGATCTCTTTTACCATGAACTACAATGTCCAGTCAGTCCTTGATCTTTAAAGGTGCTCTGCATTTATGTTTTGCGGTCTTAGAAAGGGCTAGCGAGATACCATCTTATTATATCATATTATGATTGTTTTGAGAAAGTGTTGTCATCCGAGATTTATTATTATTGCTCGCTAGTTGATTATGCCATTGACATGAGTAAACATGAGACCTAAATGTTATTGTGAATATGGTTAGTTATAATCTTTGCCGAAAACTTGAATCTTGGCTTTACATATTTACAACAACAAGAGCAAACAGAGTTTGTAAAAGTTTTTCTTTATCACTTTCAGTTTATAAAGTGAATTGGTGAGGACAAGCAAAGGTTTAAGCTTGGGGAGTTGATACGTCTCCGTCAGATCTACTTTTCCAAATACTTTTGCCCTTGTTTTGGACTCTAACTTGCATGATTTGAATGGAACTAACTCAGACCGACGCTATTTTCAGAGAATTGCCATAGTGTTATTTATGTGCAGAAACAAAAGTTCTCGGAATGACCTGAAACTCCACGGAACATATTTTTGGAAAATATTAAAAATACTGGAAGAAGAATCCACGTCAGGGGGCCTCCACCTGTCCACGAGGGTGGGGGCATGCCTGCCCCCCTGGGCGCGCCCCTGCCTCGTGGGCCCCCTGTTGCTCCACCGACCTCAACTCCAACTCCATATATTCGTGTTCGGGGAGAAAAAAATCAGAGAGGAGGATTCATCGCGTTTTACGATACAGAGCCGCCGCCAAGCCCTAAAACCTCTTGGGAGGGCTGATATGGAGTCCGTTCGGGGCTTCGGAGAGGGGGATTCGTCGTTGTCGTCATCATCAACCATCCTCCATCACCAATTTCATGATGCTCACCGCCGTGCGTGAGTAATTCCATTATAGGCTTGTTGGACGGTGATTGGATGAGATTTATCATGTAATCGAGTTAGTTTTGTTAGGGTTTGATCCCTAGTATCCACTATGTTCTGAGATTGATGTTGCTATGACTTTGCTATGCTTAATGCTTGTCACTAGGGCCCGAGTGCCATGATTTCAGATCTGAACCTATTATGTTTTCATGAATATACGTGAGTTCTTGATCCTATCTTGCAATTCTATAGTCACGTACTATGTGTTATGATGCGGCAACCCCAAAGTGACAATAATCGGGACCACTCCCGGTGATGACCATACTTTGAGGAGTTCATGTATTCACTATGTGTTAATGCTTTGTTCCGGTACTCTATTAAAAGGAGGCCATAATATCCCTTAGTTTCCATTAGGACTCCGCTGCCATGGGAGGGTAGGACAAAAGATGTCATGCAAGTTCTTTTCCATAAGCATGTATGACTATATTTGGAATACATGCCTACATTACATTGATGAATTGGAGCTAGTTCTGTGTCAGCCTATGTTATGACCGTTACATGATGAACCGCATCCGGCATAATTCTCAATCACCGATCCAATGCCTACGAGCTTTTCACATATTGTTCCTCGCTTATTTACTTTTTCATTGCTACTGTTACAATCACTACAAAACCCAAAAATATTACTTTTGCTACCGTTACCGTTAATTCCATATTACTTTGCTGCTAAATACTTTGCTGCAGATACTAAGTTATCCAGGTGTGGTTGAATTGACAACTCAACTGCTAATACTTGAGAATATTTTTTGGCTCCCCTTGTGTCGAACCAATAAATTTGGGTTGAATACTCTACCCTCGAAAACTGTTGCGATCCCCTATACTTGTGGGTTATCATGGTATTCACTCCAACATGGCAAAATCTTCTGCCACCCCCATCCGGTGCTCTCCGAAGGAGATCGAGGTCGTGGCTAGCGAGCTGGACTACTCTATCACCTCCTTCCCTCTGACATACTTGAGCCTCCCATTGTCGCTCCGCAAGGTGCTAGCCTCTACCCTACAACCCACGGTTGATCCAATGGAAACAAAGTTGACCACTTGGCGCGCCTCGATGATGTCCAGGGGTGAGCTCCTTGCCCTTGCCCGACATGTGCTCTTCGCCATGCCGACTCACATTATGATGGCCATTGCTCTGTCCGCGCCAACCCTCAAGCAGATCAACAGGATCATTCAGGATTTCCTTTGGCACGACCGACGTGACGCCTCCGCTGGCCATTGCCTGGTCAACTAGCATAAGGGTTGCCGCCCCCCAACCCTGGGTGGGCTTGGCATTCCAGATCTTCGCCGCTTCAGCATTGCCCTGCGCGCTCGTTGGTGCTGGCTTCAGCATATGGATCTAGCTCGGCTGTGGAGTCACCTTTGGATCCCTGTCGGTGCATACACCGCTGCCATCTTTCGGGCTTCGACCACATGGATGCTTGGAGATGGCCGCGCCTGTTGTTTCTGGTCGGATCATTGGCTAAATGGCAAAGCCATCATGGAGATCGTCCCCATGCTCTCTTCGCTCATCCCTCGTCGCCGACGCAACGCGAGGACCGTTGCTGAGTGTCTGCATCTGCGCTCCTGGGTCAGGGACATCCAGGGTGCCCTATCCCCCACTTCCATGGTGGAATACATCGACCTCTGGCGCCTGCTCGGCCAGGTCACCCTATCCTTAGAGCTGGATAGGCTAGTCTGGCGTTGGACCACTTCGGGCGCATACTCTGCCAACTCCTGCTACCTTGCGCTATTCCATGGCTTGACCCACGCCCCACACTGGCAACTTCATTGGAAGGCATGGGCGCCCCTCCGTGTCAAGTTCTTCGCCTGGCTGGCCCTCCAGGACCGCTGTTGGACAGTAGCTCGCCTTGCCAGACACGGTCTTCCCCATGATCCACGCTGCCGCCTATGCGACCAGGAGCCTAAAACAATGCACCACTTGCTTATTGGCTGCCCCTTCTCCCAGCAGATCTGGTGTGACTTGCTCGCGTGGTGCTCCCTTGCGGTCCCTCCTCCATCTCCGACTGATGACTTCCTAGAGTGGTGGCACTCTGCTCGCTCCAGCTCTCCTGCGCCGTCCAGGAAGGGACTCTCATCCATGATACTCCTCATTGCCTGGTCCATTTGGACCCACCGCAATGGTTGTATCTTTGACGGGAAGCAACCTTCCGCACTTCTCCTCTCCAACTTAATTAAAGAAGAAGCTAAAACTTGGGCCAGGGTGGGGGGCCGTTGGACTCGCCAATGTTCTGCCGTAGTAGCGTAGGGCTTAGTGTGGGCTGAGCAACCCACATCCTTTCTGCTCTCGATGATGTGGTCGTCATCCCTGTGTACGACTCGCCTCATCGCCCCCTCCTTGCTTCTGCATGTACTCATGTACTACCATCTTCTCCCTATCAATGAATGATACGCAAGCCGTTGCGTATTCGCGAAAAAAAGAAGCAATGTTTTTAGTATGAATTCTTTGAATATCCATGATGCTAATGATATGCAAAGCCACAAGCTTGGGGATGCTATGTTTGATGAAGATGATATTTTTTGTCCCCCAAGTTCTGATGAGCGAATTTATTATGATGAGGAAAGGCTGCACAGCTTCCATAGGGGCGTTAAGACATCTATTTATGATGATTATTATGATGACATGTATGCTATAAAGAATAATGATAACCATGAAGCTTGTCATCATGATTTTAATTTTCAATTGGATTATGCCTCACATGATAGTTATTTTATTGAGTTTGCTCCCACTACTATGAATGAGAAGAATTTTGCTTATGTGGAGAGTAGTAAAATTTCTATGCTTGTAGATAATGAAAAGAATGCTTTTGTGATGGTTATATTGTTGAATTCATTCATGATGCTACTGAAAATTATTATGAGGGAGGAATATATGCTTGTAGGAGTTGCAATAATATCAAGTTTCCTCTCTATGTGTTGAAAATTTTGAAGTTATGCTTGTTTTACCTTCCTATACTAGTTGATTCTTGTTCCCATAAGTTGTTTGCTCACAAAATCCCTATGCATAGGAAGTGGGTTAGACTTAAATGTGATTGTCATATGCTTCATGATGCTCCCGTTATGTTTCAATTCTTATCTTTTATGTGAGCATCATTGAAATCATCATGCCTAGCTGAAAAGGCATTAAAGAAAAGTGCTTGTTGGGAGACAACCCAACATTTATACCTACTGTTTTTGTGTGTTCACATGGTTATGCTACTGTATTAATCATTTTTTATAGCTTTTGTTTCAATAAAGTGCCAAGTAAGACCTTTGGGATGATCTATGGCGATAGTTGATTTGATCTTGATGAAAAACAGAAACTTTTGCGCTCAGGAAAACAATCATCATTTTTACAGAAGCATGATAAAATACTGATTATTTTTGTAGAAGATTAATAAACAAATTGCTCAGCTTGTCCTAATTTTTCAAAAAAATTGGAGTTACAGAAGTATTCGAGAGTTACAGATTACTACAGATTGTTCTTTTTTCGATGCATAGTTTGCTTGTTTTCTAATTTCTATGGCTTATATTGCTTAATATAAATTTTAGAAATGATAGGGTACAGTAGACATCATGTGAGAAAAATTATGAATATTGTCTTGATAGTACCTAAGTGGTGATTGCTTTCTTATACTAACGGAGCTTACGAGTTTTCTGTTGAGTTTTGTGTTGTGAATTTTTCAAGTTTTGGGTAATGTTTTGATGGACTACGGAATAAGGAGTGGCAAGAGCCTAAGCTTGGGGATGCCCAAGGCACCCCAAGGTAATATTCAAGGACAACCAAGCATCTAAGCTTGGGGATGCCCTGGATGGCATCCCCTCTTTCGTCTTCGTTCATCGGTAACCTTACTTGGAGCTATATTTTTATTCACCACATGATATGAGTTTTGCTTGGAGCGTCATCTTTTTTTATTGGGATTTTCTTGCTATTATTTGGAATAATGTTTTGCATCTTTTAGTTCTATAATAAGGTCAAGTATAGACTTTACCATGCTTATTTTGCAAGTCCATATGTTGCTGTTTTAAAAACAAAAGTTTGCTGTTATGTTTTGAATATTTGTGAATAGCCAGAACATGATAAAATCTTGAAATTTTTACACAATGATTAACAACAAATTCTCTACAGTGTGGTAATTTTCAAATTTTTTGGAGTTAGGGAAGTATGATTCCTCTTGCATTCTTTACAGACTATCCTGTTTAGACATATTACTGTTATGTTTGCATTGTTTGCATATGTTTGCTTGTTTAATTCTATTTGAGGATAGGAGTTTTAAATATGCAGAGGCATTTAGTATGCAATGTCAAATTATAATTTTAGTGATTTTCTACAGTAGATAATGATAAGGTTTTCCATGGATTTATACTAACCTATCTCATGAGTTCTTGTTGAATTTTGCGTGGATGAAGTTTTTAAGAATTAGGGAAACCGTGATATGAGAGGAATTAAGGAGACACAAAAGCTCAAGCTTGGGGTTGCCCGAGGCATACCTAGTCAATATTTCAAGAAGTCTCAAGCATCTAAGCTTAGGGATGCCCCGGTTGGCATCCCACCTTTTTTCTTCAACAACTATTGGTCAGTTTTGGTTGAGCCTAAGTTTTTGCTTCTTCACATGATATGTGCTATCCTTGCAATGCCATTTTATTTTGTTTTGCTTGCTATTTGAATAAAGTACTTAAGATTTGAAATTTTATTTATGAGAAGGAGTCTTCACATAGTTACATAATTATTCGACTACTCATTGATCTTCACTTATATCTTTTGGAGTAGTTTGTCGTTTGCTCTAGTGCTTCACATATATCTTTTTAGAGCACGAAGGTAGTTTCATTTTGAAGAAATTGATGAACTCTCATGCTTCACTTATATTATTTTGAGAGTATTTAAACAACATGGTAATTTTCTTTGGGTGTGAATTTAGTCCTAATATGATGGGCATCCAAGAGGGATATAATAAAAACTTTCATATAAAGTGCATTGAATACTATGAGAAGTTTGATTCCTTATGATTGTTTTGAGATATGAGGATGATGATATTAGAGTCATGCTAGTGAGTAATTGTGGATTGTAGAAATACTTGTGTTGAAGTTTGTGATTCCTGTAGCATGCACGTATTGTGAACCGTTTTGTGATGAAGTTGGAGCATGATTTATTTATTGATTGTCTTCCTTATGAGTGGCGGTCGGGGACGAGCGATGGTCTTTTCCTACAAATCTATCCCCCTAGGAGCATGCACGTAGTACTTCGTTTTGATAATTAATAGACTTTTGCAATAAGTACGTGAGTTCTTTATGACTAATGTTGAGTCCATGGACTATACACACTCTCACCCTTCCACCATTGCTAGCCTCTCTTGTGCCGCGCAACTTTCGCTGGTACCATAAACCCACCATTTACCTTCCTCAAAACAACCACCATATCTACCTATTATGGCATTTCCATAGCCATTCCGAGATATATTGCCATGCAACTTTCCACCGTTCCATTTACTATGACACGTTCCATCATTGTCATATTGCTTTGCATGATCATGTAGTTGACATCGTATTTGTGGGAAAGCCACCATTCATAATTCTTTCATACATGTCACTCTTGATTCATTGCACATCCCGGTACACCACCAGAGGCATTCATATAGAGTCATATTTTGTTCTAAGTATCAAGTTGTAATTCTTGAGTTGTAAGTTAATAAAACTGTGATGATCTTCCTTATTAGAGCATTGTCCCATGTGAGGCAAGGATGATGGAGACTATGATTCCGCCACAAGTCGGGATGAGAGTTCGTACGAAAAAAAGAGGCCAAAAAAAGAGAGGGCCAAAAAAACAAAAACAAAATAAAAAATGAGAGAAAAAGAGAAGGGGCAATGCTACTATCCTTTTACCACACTTGTGCTTCAAAGTAGCACCATGATCTTCATGATAGAGAGTCTCCTATGCTATCACTTTCATATACTAGTGGGAATTTTTCATTATAGAGCTTAGCTTGTATATTCCAATGATGGACTTCCTCAAATTGCCCTAGGTCTTCGTGAGCAAGCGAGTTGGATGCACACCCACTTAATTTGTTTTTGAGCTTTCATAAACTTATAACTCAAGTGCATCTGTTGCATGGCAATCACTAATCACTCACATTGATATCTATTGATGGACATCTCCATAGCCCATTAATACGCCTAGTTGATGTGAGATTATCTCCTTCTTTTTGTCTTCTCCACAACCACCGTCTATTCCACCTATAGTGCTATGTCCATGGCTCGTGCTCATATATTGCGTGAAAGTTGAATAGGTTTGAGAACATCAAAATTATGAAACAATTGCTTGGCTTGTAATCGGGGTTGTGCATGATTTGAATATTTTATGTGATGAAGATGGAGCATAGCCAGACTATATGATTTTGTAGGGATAACTTTCTTTGGCCATGTTACTTTAAGAAGACATGATTGCTTTATTAGTATGCTTGACGTATTATTGTTTTTATGTCAACATTAAAATTTTGTTTCGAATCTTATGGATCTGATTATTCTTGCCACAATAAATAAAATTACATGGATAAATATGTTAGGTAGCATTCCACATCAAAAATTCTATTTTTATCATTTACCTACTCGAGGACGAGCAGGAATTAAGCTTGGGGATGCTTGATACGTCTCCAACGTATCTACAAATTTTATATTATCCATCTAGGATGTTTTATATGCTATTTTTAATAATTTTTGGGACTACCCTATTAATGTAGAGCCCAGTGCCAGTTTATGTTTTTTCCTTGTTTTTGAGTTTCGCAGAAAAGGAATATCAAACGGAGTCCAAATGAGCAGAAAATTTACGGTGATTTTTTATGGACCAAAAGAAGCCCCTGAAGCAAAAGAGTTGGGCCCGAAGAGCCACGAGCCCTCCACAAGGGTGGAGGGCGCGCCCTACCCCCCCTAGGCGCGCCCTCCATCCTTGTGGCCTCCTCGTGGACCCCCTGACTTGTTCTCGACGCCAAAATTCCTATAAATATAGAAACCCCTAGAAATAAACCTAGATCGGGAGTTCCGCCGCTACAAGCCTCTATAGCCACCAAAAACCAATCGAGACCCTATTCCGGCACCCTGCCGGAGGGGGGAATCATCACCGATGGCCATCTTCATCATCCCGGCGCTCTCCATGACAAGGAGGGAGTAGTTCACCCTCGTGGCTGAGGGTATGTACCAGTAGCTATGTGTTTGATCTCTCTCTCTCTCTCTCTCTTGTGTTCTTGATTTGGCACGTCTTCATGTACCGCGAGCTTTGCTACTATAGTTGTATCTTATGATGTTTCTCCCCTCTACCTTCTTGTAATGGATTGAGTTTTCCCTTTGAAGTTATCTTATCGGATTGAGTCTTTAAGGATTTGAGAACACTTGATGTATGTCTTGCATGTGCTTATCTGTGGTGACAATGGGATATTCACGTGATCTACTTGATGTATGTTTTGGTGATCAACTTGCGGGTTCTGTGAACTTGTGAACTTATGCATAGGGGTTGATACACGTTTTCGTCTTGACTCTCCGGTAGAAACTTTGGGGCACTCTTTGAAGTTCTTTGTGTTGGTTTGAATAGATGAATCTGAGATTGTGTGATGCATAATCAAACCCGCGGATACTTGTGGTGACATTGGAGTATCTAGGTGACATTAGGGTTTTGGTTGATGTGTATCTTAAGGTGTTATTGATGTGTATCTTAAGCTGTTTGACACTTATAGGAATAGCCCAATAGATCAATCAGAAAGAATAACTTTGAGGTGGTTTTGTACCCTACAATAATCTCTTCATTTGTTCTTCGCTATTACTAGCTTTGGAGTGACTCTTTGTTGCACGTTGAGGGATTGTTATATGATCTAATTATGTTATCATTGTTGAGAGAACTTGCACTAGTGAAAGTATGAACCCTAGGCCTTGTTTATAAGCATCACAATACCGTTTTCGCTCACTTTTATCACTTGCTACCTTGCTGTTTTTATATTTTCAGATTACAAAAACCTATATCTACCATCCATATTGCATTTGTATCACCATCTCTTCGCCGAACCAGTGCACCTATATAATTTACCATTGTATTGGGTGTGTTGGGGACACAAGAGACTCTTTGTTATTTGGTTGCAGGGTTGTTTGAGAGAGACCATCTTCATCCTACGCCTCCCACGGACTGGTAAACCTTAGGTCATCCACTTGATGGGAAATTTGCTACTGTCCTACAAAACTCTACACTTGGAGGCCCAACAACGTCTACAAGGATAAAGTTTCATAGTAGACATCACATGTCCCCATCATTAGCCCCCGAATCGGTCAAGGTTAGTCAGGCCGAGTCAGAACAAATCTCCAAGCGAGCTGAGTACTACAGAGGCACTCAAGAGATCCCGTTGGCATTCGACAACCTCGTCTTCGCACGACGCCTTGACAAATTCCGGATCATGCGACTCCCGAGTGAGAGCTGCGTTACAGTCCCGAGCCAGACGAGGGATGTCTCTTTCCGAGTGAAACGTGTCTTCGTGCATCGGGTGGCAGACCAGACTCAGCGTTTTTTGAAGGATTTTATAGGGCGAGCAATCGGATTTCCAGATCCCGAATTTTGCGGGATTTGAAATCAGAGATGCGCGCGCGAACGGTTGCGACGCGCTGAGTGGGGGAAGTGGGGCGTGACGCCTTGATTTTCGCCCCACTTTCCGCCACGCATCTCCGGCAGCGAAATTCAGAGATTTGTGGGCCTGTAATCCAGCAGTGAGGATCGGCAGGAGAGAGGCCGGTAGTATAAGAAGGTTGTCGCGTCGGTGAGGGAGAGAGAAAGCCAGATCCCCTTTTCTCCCTTGCCTTCTGTCTTCCAATCTGTCTCTCCGTCTCCACTCTGCGCGAGTCTGCTCGGTGCGAGAGCACTCCATCGCAATGGCAAAGGACAAAACAACGAAGCTGGAGAGGGTGAAGAAGGCAAAGAAGGCGGCGAGTTCCAGGGTCGCGCTCCCGCCGACCACCACGGAGGAGGACATCGGCGGGCTCTTCATCGACGGACTGGTGCGGGAAGGGAGCTGGAGGCTGCCGGAGGAGGGGAGATTGAGCCTGTGCTGCGTCTAGCGGAGCGCGTGCTCCTCGTCACTCACGTGGAGAGAGGTTTTTCAATGCCGCCCCATCCTTTCCTCCGTGGTTTCTTGAATTTTTTTGTGCCCGACTTCACCATCTCCCTCCGAATGCCATAGCATACCTTGGTGCATTCATTTCCATGTGCGAAAACTTCTTAGGCTACCAACCGCGCTGGGGGCTATTCAAACACATCTTCACATGTCGTTCCCAATCGGTCATAAAGGCTGACCCTGATGGGGAGAAAATCCATGTTATCTAATTGTGCGGCGGCTTAGGCATCCAGATGAGGGGTAGGAGCGCTCTCCCTATAATGACCTTTCCCGAGTCGGTTAGAGGGTGGCAGTCAACTTAGTTCTACTGTGATGACATTCCTTGTGCTGGTTCGCCGACTGGCCTCCCTCCTTACATGCCCGAGAGGGTCAATGCACCTCCATCGCTGATGGTGGACAAGGAGGAAAAGACGGAAGTGGGGATTCTTGTAGCTTCTGTAGTCGGTCTGATTCAGGCCGGAGTGACAGGCCTGGATCTACTGGAGGTCTTCCTCAGTCGGCGGATCCAGTCGCTGCAGGAGCGGGCTCACCCCATGTGGCGGTATGCCGAGGCTAGCGACTCGACTCGAGTACACCTGGAGGACGTCGACGAGGAGACTATAGAGCACTGGCTCAGAGGTATCACTAGCGCTCGTGACAATCTTCGGGGATCGAGGCGGATCCCGCCCTTCGACGATGCGCACACGCCAATGGAGGTGTGATATGCATTTCTGAGGGAATCATTTCCGTGCAGATTATCCGACTGAACTGACTGATCCGACTGTCTTTGTTCTTTGTGCTTTACAAGAGTTGTAGAGGTTTTTCTCTCCTGTGCCAAACGGAGGCCACCCCGTCAGGAATGTGGAGAGCGACCGCGGTAGTGTTGAGGACAGCTATGCGAAAGAAAGTGAGGAGGAATGCGACTACTCAGGGGAGAGTGATGAGGCTGAGTCTTCTCCATTCGCAGAGGTGCGTGCGGACCGCCGTTCCAAGAATACCTAAGACCCAAGTGCCTGCCAGAGCAAGACTGTGGTCTCGAGTGCTAGGAACCCAAAGCGCACTCGGACATCGATGCTGAAGCCGATGGAGAAGACCACCAAGCAGCTCAAGGTTGCCTCACCCAAGCCTCGGAAAGCTCTGCCCAAGATCAAGGTCACCGTGCCCATCACATCGACGTGAGTGTTGCACCTTTTCCTTTTGTCTCTGTGAACTTTTTGGCTCTTCCGACCGAGTTAATCTATGAACCAGGGCCACTACTTCGACAATGTCACCCATGCAGGTTGACGGAGACCGTGCCGAGGCCAAGTCAGCGGATGTGGCCACCTCCCAGAAAGCTATTGACGGTTTCTTTTTGGCTTTGTTCTATGATTCGACTGAATTGTGAACCGTAGCTGACAATGTCGGGTGAACGCAGCGCCTGCAGAGGTCATCCACATTGCGGACGACAACTTAGAACTGCCGCGGAGGGATGCCAAGAAGGGGAGCAAAGCTCCGACTGCCTCACGGGCCACTGCTCAGAAGACGCCACCAAGAAAGACGCCTCGAGCTCCACCTGTGTCCGACGCGACTGCGCCTCCGGGGCAAGGCTCTTCCCAGGCCGGTGCTGACCCTGTCGTGGCTGTGTCGACTGCCCTGGCCCTGACACCAACTCCTCCCGTCAATATATTCAATCTGCATAGAGTGCTATTGGACCAAACTGGAGCCAGCAAAGAGGCGATGATCCAGGTAGAGTTGATGACCCAGTGTCTGAATGAGGTGTACGGTACCAGCAAGATGGCGTATGATGCTAGTGTAGCTCTCCAAACGAATATTCGAGTAAGTGCCATCATAAGTGCGATTCGTCTGCTATAAGAGTTTCGATCGGTAGATTTTTTATACACCCACTGGGGGTGCGTGTCCTGTGGGGGCACGCGGAATGCACCCACTGGGTGTAGGCCCCGAGACTGCCGTTGATTGCTCTCAATCTGCGGGAGTCTTAGAGCTTCTTGCATTTCCATTTTTGGTCCTCACTCGAATTAGGCGGACCGTTTTGAGTGGATACCTTTCTAATGGGGGCACGCTGAGTGCACCCACCGGGTGTAGTCCCCGAGACTGTCGTCGTTTGTAGGCAATCGGCGAGAGTCTTATAGAACACACATTCATGTTTTTTGTTCCTCAACATGAGTCACTTTCCAGTGGGGGCACGCTGAGTGCACCCACTGGGTGTAGTCCCCGAGACTGCCACCGATTGCAGGCAGTCGACGGGAGTCTAATAGAACTTTGCTTTCCTCGGCTTGCCGAGTGGGTTGCACTAGCAACTCGTGTCAGATGGTATTTCAGGATCTGGTACTGATTGAGCTTGTTCATTCCGAGGGTGTTGATCCTAGGGTACTTGGGGTTCCTTGCTGAGTCGGGGGTCAGAAGGTACTTCAGGATCTGGCACTGATCGATCTTGTTCCTCCCGGGAGTGCCAGTCTTCATACACTCGACGTACTTTTTATCCTCGACCGACTCATTTTCTTTTCCCGTGCACTAGAAAACTTGTGAGCTCGAGGCTCAATACGTGTTGCTGGAGAAGGAGACGAACTAGCTCTAACTGGATCTGGACATGGAGAAGAGGAACACAGCTCGTGCACAAGCGGAAGTGAAGACCATGGGAGGTAAGTCTCAGCAACCGAGCATTTTGCTTTCACTTTCTTCCCTTCTTTGAACCGAGTGACTTAACTTGAACATATGTGCATAGTGAAAACTATCAACTCCAAGTGCGGCTCAGGACCTCTATTTCTTTAGAATCTATGAAGAAGACACTCGTTGACAAGGACAATGAACTGGCTGGAGCGCAGAATGTGGAGAGGGAGAAGACCAAGGCCGCTGAAGAGAAGTTGGTCGCAAAACTTGAAGAGGAGAACAAATCACTGAGGGCCGCTACTGAGGAAGCGAAAGCGGAGATTTCCGAGCTCAAAAAACAACAAGCCGAATAGGTCAATAGGCTCAAGATCCACGCGAGTGCTTTCGAGCAAGAGAAGAAAACTTTGAGCGAGAGGGTCATCGAGCTCACTTAGAAAAGAGACTCTCTGGAGCAATACATAGAAGACTCCACGGAGGATATGTACGCCAAACTCGCAGGTACCTTTGTTGTCCGGGTGAACTCTTTCTTATTTCCAACTGATCTTTGCATATGCTGACTCTGGTCTTATCTTTGTTTGCAGAATATTGCCCCGAGTTCGAGTTGGAGACTGATAGGATCGAGAGGGACTTGAATCCCACCAGGTCGCTCGTCAGGGACAAGGCAGCCCTGGGCATTCTGTGGCTCAAAGCCCGCCTTGATGGTGCTCTGGGGTATATCATCTGTCTGCGGGCCATGATGGGAAGAATCGACAAGGAGCTGTGGCCAGAAGAAATGCTCCAGAATGATTTGGATACGATGATGGCTTGCCTTAATAAGATTCGCTGCCGAGTGCAAGCATGAATGAAGTCCGCTGCCCATTGCGGGGCTGATGTGGCGATCTCCCTTGTCCATGTCCACTACAAGGATGCTAAGGAGGAAAAGCTGAAGTCCCTCCAAGTCGCCAACATGAAGAATCTCAAGTTGAAGACTTCATGGAGACATTCATCAAGGCGGGCACTCAGATTGCAGACGACATCGATCTGGACACCTTCGTCGAGCCGACTAGTCCCACTGACGCGTGAGAAAAAATTTAAGCTTTATCCATTTGCCTTGGTATGCCGAGTGAATTTGTATCCGCTAAACTCTTTCGGGCTTTGGGCCCGAGTGCTCGCATTTGCTTTTGAACTTCTGGAGTTATCTGAATGCTTTCCTTCGAGTTTTTGAATGTCTGTGACTTATGTGAAAGCTGATTCGCAGCTAAGCCCCTGAGTGAGAGGAACGCTCACCACTCGGAGCAGTTTGTTTTAACTTAGGAGAAGTGTCGGGGGTATGAACCCCAGGCAGGCAACGAAACCCGGATCCTTTTCAAAAACAACAGGGCCAGCATCACCCCTCGATCCGGCTCGCACTTGGCCGGGTCGCTCAACCCGTCCAAGCCTTGCGACCCGGCCAAAGCTCTCCGACCCGGCCGGACTCCTCAACTCGGCCCCAACAACTAAGCCCAAGACTTCCCCAACAAGCCAGCACTACCCTTGGCGTGTTCTCCAAACCCGGCCAAGGGTCAGCGGCCGTCCCATCCCAGCCGTACGATGGGACGAGTCTGCACCAACTGATGACCGAAGCCACAGTGCCCCACCCATGCCTCTGGTCAGCCGGACGAGGCAACAGTGCCTCCCACCTACCCGCTGACCAGGGCTGGCGTGGCAACAGTGCACCCAACGTCGCCCATGACGCCAGCAAGCGGTGACCTGATGGAGCGCCACTGTAGCCGACTCGACTCGGCCTCGCCCTGACGACCGACAAGACGGCACACAGTGCCCCCTAGGCGCATGGGGCTTGTTGGGGATATTACTACTGGGTGTAAAACGGCCAGGAGAGGCCGGGTTAACTCCATCAGTAGTTATCATATCTGAAGCCCATGAAGACAGACGATGACGCTTCAAGAAGGCCCAGGGCCCAGAGCCGGTTTAAGGCCTATAGAGATAAACCGACATTAATATGTAACTTGCATTGTAAGGTAGAAAGAGCGGAGACCGAGCCGTACACGTTTATGAGCCGGCCTCGGGATCCTGTAAACCGACGGGCGTCAACCCAAGTATATAAGGGGACGACCCGGTGGCAGTTCAGGGACAACAGACAACAACTCGAGACCCAGACAAAGCGTATTCGCTCCCTGGTCATCGCAACCCCATCAATTCCATCACAACTAGACGTAGGCTTTTACCTTCATCGTAAGGGGCCGAACTAGTATAAAATCCTCTTGCGTCCCTTGTCCGCTTTAACCCCTTTAAGCTAACCCGTAGCGATGGCTCCACGACTAAGTCCTTTCATGAGGACATCTGCCGTGACAAAACCACGACCGTTGGCGCCCACCGTGGGGCTATCGCACGATGGTTCAAGTTCTTGGAGGGCAGCTACGAAGGACTCATGGGTTACGCTATGGGCCGGATGACCAAGAGTCGTCGCGGCAAGCTCTACATCGATGATGCAGGCTGTGGCCCCGAGGCCGGCTCAATCGAGTACGGGTACCGGGCCCCCTTTGGTGGCATACACGTCTTCATTGGCAAGATCGGCGAACCGGGCCCTGAGCCGGACATCTGCACCGACCTCGTTGAAACGGCTCAGCATGCGAGATCTGCCCGGGTCAAGCCTGTCATGAAGCGTGCCTTCGTGGGAGTCATCCATGGAGGGGAATACGAGGACATATCAGAATCTGGTGGTGAGACCGTCGTTTATTCCGGCGACGAGTCATCAACCGGAGAGACCGAGTCATTATATCAGCTACAAGATGGCCGGATTGGGGGCTGTTCCGATGACGACAGTATTCCGGACCCCTATGATCTGCCAAACCGGGTTGCAATCTTCATGGCCGGTACGCAACCGGCGGCTCCACTCTCGACCGCAGCAGCGATGATTTCCGGATCAGCAGCGGCAACGGCAGCCGGGGCAGGAGGCCCTGTGCGACCGCCGGCTCAGGTTTTATCTGATTTATTCGATGCGTTGGCAACGCTGATGGCGGAGGTTAACCCGACGGATCAGTATGCACACAATGCGGAGATCGCGAAGGTGAAAGATCAAATCACCAAGGCCGATTTGGTAGCTGAGGATACCAGGATGGCCATGGAGCGGGCCGCTTTGGATGCACAGGCTTACCGGCTTATGCTGGATCAGAGTGCGTCAAACGAAGTCCTGAAAAGGAGGCACCGATCTCGTCTGCCGCTGGTTTATGATGCTAGGAACCTCTTTAACACCTCGGGAGCAGGGACCAGTAATCCATCGGTGGTGAACCGGGCGGAGGCATCTGGGGCAGGGGCGCCGGTTCAGCCACATTTGATGGATCCGCCTCGTCAGAACAACATTGTAGCACCGCATGTCCCAACGCCACCGGGTCATTACTCTAACCCGATGGACAACATTGTTGCTACCGCTTCACGGCTGGCGGCCATCTCGATTGAAGGTGATTCTCCGGCGGCGGTCGAGATACGCCGGGTTAAGGAGCTTCTTCAGACATCCTTAGTTCAATAGGAGGCTTATTCACATAGTCGTGATCGGATTCATCCACTCCTCGTCCAAGCCGGAGTTACAACAGGCGTATGGATGAACCGGCAGTGTCGAGCAACGCGCGGAACCGTGATCCGCCCCGTGGCAATAACCCGGCGGGTGACGCTCAGGAGGTGGTAGACCGGGCTTGGGCACGCAGAGAGGCCGAGCTAGCGGCGCAGCATGAAGCCCGTCAACTTACTCCAGTTCGTCCAACTACATCAATGGAACCAGGGGTCACTTCTAGCTCTTTGGGAGTGCCGTGTCTCGTCCCAGCGTTGCGCAATGTGCGCCTGCCCAAGGATTTCAAAGGCCCGCGCAAGGTGCCGAATTACACCGCAGATCATCCCTGAGACATGGGTGAAAGCTATGAGATGGCCATGGAGATGCTTTGGATGTGGATGATGCGGCATGTGCGAAATACTTCACCATGATGCTTGAAGGGATGGCCCGTACTTGGCTAAAGAGTTTACCGGCTAATTCTATCAGGTCATGGGCCGAGTTGAGAGCCCGGTTTATCCAGAATTTCAAGGATACATGTAAACAGCCTATGTCGATTGTGGACTTAGCTGCCTGTGTCCAGGAGGAAGGAGAGTCAACAACCCGATGGGTGCGCCGGGTTTCAGAAATTTTGCATTCATCGGACCGCATCGATGCTGATACCGCAGTTCTAACCTTGGAAGGCAATTGCCAGTTTGAACCTCTGAAGTTGAAGTTGGGATGGCTGAAACGCCATTGCAATGACATGGGAACCCTCATGGCTGCTCTGGTGAAGTATGCCGATTCTGATAGTACCAAGGATCCCGAGTCTGACGATGATAAGACAGGGAAGGAAAAAAGAAGCGGCAACGCCAAGGGGCAGCACCACAACTTGGCGGGTCACGGAAACGGCGGCAAGCGTAACGCATACCACAGTTTGGACTTCATGGCTAATACCAGCACGCTGGACAAGGATCAACGGCGTAAGGGTAAACCGCCCCAGCGCGGTGGAGTACCAAGTCCTAACCCGGACCACCTGTCTTACCTGTTAAACCAGCCTTGCCCAAAACATGGGACGAAGGAGATTCCATCCACACACCTCTGGAAGGACTGCTACATCATGCAAGATTTCAAAAATTCTAATTCTTTCCGGTATGATAATGGGCCGGGTGGCGGGTCGGGCCACGGATCTCATGGGCCGGGTTATGGTGGAGGAAATTCCGGTTCAGGCTTCCATGGTAATCAGGGTGGACATAACAATCAAGGTAATCAGGGCAACCAAGGTGGTTACAATCATCAGGGCAATCAGCAGAAGAAGCGGCAGCCGGGTTACGAGCAACCCGAAGCAGTTAAATAGTGGGCAATATCATGTCTTCACCACTAGCTTAGACAAGCGTGACCAAAAGCTTCATAAGAGGGCGGTGAACTCCGTTGAACCAGCGGTGCCCCGTTATTTGCGTTGGTCTGAGCAGCCAATCGTATGGAGTAGAGAAGATCATCCACCCCGGGTTGACAATCCGGGTCATCTGGCATTGGTGGTGGCACCTCAGGTGGGAGGTTATAAGTTCACCAAGGTACTCATGGATGGAGGGAGCAGTATCAATATCCTTTATTATGAAACTTTCTGTCGCATGGGGTTAACAGATAAAAATCTTAAACCATCCAATACGGTGTTCCATGGTGTGGTACCTGGTAAATCGGCTTATCTTGTTGGTAAGATAGCTCTAGAGGTGGCTTTCGGAGATGAGCATGACTCGAGATCAGAAACTTTGACCTTTGAAGTGGTGAAAATCAGAAGTTCGTATCATGCCCTGTTTGGACGGCCGGCTTATGCTAAATTTATGGCACGACCTTGCTATGTTTATCTAGAGCTCAAGATGCCGGGTCACAAGGGAACTATAACCGTACATGGGAGCCGCAAGATTGCTCTGGAGTGTGAAGAAGGTGATGCGGCTTATGCTGAGTCGGTTTGTGCCACAGAAGAATTGAAGTTTTACAAAGACAATGTTGATCCAGCAGATATGACTTCATTGAAGAAACTAACTACAGAGCGTGATCCGGCCCTGAAATTTAAATCGGCTGATGAGACTATGCTTGTTGACTTCATGCCTGGCGATTCATCCAAGTAGTTTAGCATCAGCGCTAACTTGGATCTGAAATAGGAAAGCGCGCTCATCGAGTTCATCCGTGAGAATCGGGACATCTTTGCGTGGAAGCCTTCTGACATGCCAGGTGCACTGAGAGAACTCGCCGAGCACACTCTTAATGTTGATCCTAAGTATAAACCGGTCAAGCTGTTTCTCCGCTTGATTCGATGAGGAAAGACGCAAGGCTATTGGAGAAGAAGTAGCCAGGCTCTTGGCGGCTGGATTTATCGTTGAGGTATTTCATCCTGAGTGGTTGGCTAATCCGATGCTGGTCCTTAAGAAGAATGGCACTTGGCGTATGTGTGTAGACTAAACAGATCTTAACAAGGCTTGTCCAGCAGATCCTTTTGCCCTCCCCCGTATTGATCAAATCATTGATGCTACGGCGGGTTGCGAGCGTTTGAGTTTTTTGGATGCATATTCCGAATATCATCAGATCAAGATGGCAGTTAAGGACCAGGAGAAAACGGCCTTCATAACTCCTTTTGGAGCCTTCTGCTATGTATCCATGCCCTTTGGGCTCAAGAGTGCCCAGACAACTTATCAACGGTGTGTGCAGAATTGTATTCCTAAACAAATCGGCCGTAATGTTCATGCCTATGTGGATGATATTGTGGTGAAATCAAGGGAGAAGGAGACATTGATTGATGACTTGAGAGAAACCTTTGATAACCTGCGGGTTTACAAAATGATGCTTAACCCGACTAAGTGCGTTTTTGGTGTACCGGCACGCAAGCTCTTGGGCTTTTTGGTGTCTAACAGGGGCATTGAAGCTAATCCTAAAAAGATCAAGGCTATCACCTCCCTGGCCAAACCGAAGTGTATCAATGATGTTCAACGCTTGGCAGGCCGGATTGCTGCATTGAGCCGGTTTATCAGCCGCCCTGGTGAGAAGGCCATTCCTTTATATCAGATGCTGAAGAAAACTGATAACTTCGTCTGGAGTGACGCCGCAAATGAAGCATTTGAGGATTTAAAGCGGCAGCTGGCTAACCCGCCGGTTCTTGCTGCTCCGGTTGACAAGGAGCCATTGTTGCTATATGTGGCAGCTAACGCTCGGGCAGTTAGTGTGGCTATTGTGGTGGAGCGCAAGGAGGCAGGAAAGGAATATCCGGTTCAGCGTCCGGTTTATTATATCAGCGAGGTACTTATTGAGTCCAAGCAGAGGTACCTGCACTGGCAGAAGCTGGTATACTGAGTTTTCATGGCAAGCCGGAAGCTTAAGCAATATTTCCAAGGTCATCCCATCATGGTGGTCAGCTATGCTCCTTTGGGGGATATAATCCAGAACAGGGAAGCAACTGGCCGGATTGCTAAGTGGGCTATCGAGCTCGGGCCTCATGGATTGAAATACATACCCCGAACGGCGATCAAATCACAGGCACTTGTGGATTTCATCAATGATTGGACAGAACTACAAGCGCCAGAAGAGAAGCCGGATCATACTTATTGGACTATTCATTTTGATGGGTCCGGGCAATTGGACGGCTTGGGGGCTGGAGTCGTATTAACTTCCCCACGAGGTGATAAGTTTTGTTATGTTCTCCATTTAATGTTCCCTTGCACTAACAATGCATCTGAGTATGAGGCCTTACTCCATGGTCTTCGGATGGCTAAGGAGATGAATTTAAGCCGGGTTAAGTGCTTCAGTGACTCGGATCTGGTGGCTCAACAAGTGTCCGACACTTGGGATTCCAAGGACCCACTCATGGCAGCATATCATCATGATGTGGATATTGTTGCAGGTCACTTTAAAGGTTATCATGTGGATCATGTGGACTGGCGGAAGAATGAAGCGGCGGACGCTTTAAGTCGCCTGGGTTCCCAGCGTAAACCGGTTCCGCCTAATGTCTTCCTGGATGTTCTACATAATCTGTCCGTCAAGCTCCCTGGTGAAGAGGATTTGGCTATTCCTGATCCGGAGGCTCAATTGGTGGCGGCTCTTCATGTTATCCCGGATTGGACGGTTCCTTATCTGGCGTATATGAACCGAGGCGAGTTACGAGAGGATGAGACTTTGGCCAGGCAGATAATCCGGCAGTCCAAGTCCATGACCATTATCAATGGAGAGTCGCATCATTGCAGTGACGAGGGCGTTTCAACGTTGTGTGTCTCCTGAAGAAGGCTGTGAAATTTTGCGTGAGATCCACGAAGGAGACTGTGGTCACCATGCCGGTTCAAAGTCTTTGGTGGCTAAGGCGTTTTGTCACGGTTTCTGTTGGTTAAAAGCTCATGCTGATGCTGAAGACTTGGTTAGAAGATGTGATGGCTGCCAGAAATTCTCAAGACGCGCTCATGTGCCAGCTCAAGAATTGAGGATGATTCCAATCACTTGGCCGTTTGCGACTTGGGGGCTGGATATGGTTGGGCCTTTCAAGAGGTCCAAGGATAAGAAGACCCACCTTTTGGTGGCGGTTGACAAATTCACAAAGTGGGTGGAGGCAGAGCCAGTCAGTAAGTGTGATGCGGCCACGGCGATTCAATTCATTAAAAAGGTGATCTTCCGGTTTGGCTTTCCACATAGCATTATCACCGACAATGGTACTAATCTGTCAAAGGGTGGCATGAAGGAGTTCTGTGAACGTGAGCACATCCGGCTTGATGTATCATCAGTGGCTCATCCCCAGTCCAATGGTCAAGCGGAGAGGGCTAATCAAGAGATCTTGAGAGGCATCAAACCCCGGCTTATGGTTCCTTTGCAACGGACGCCGGGTTGTTGGGTTGAGGAGCTACCTTCAGTATTATGGAGCATCAATACCACACCCAACAGATCGACAGGATACACACTGTTCTTCATGGTTTATGGAGCAGAAGCGGTTCTTCCTAGTAACATCCGTCATGATTCACCTCGTGTAGCGGCATATGTTGAAGCTGACAACGAGAAGGCATGGCAGGAAGCTCTTGACCTGTTAGATGAAGAACATGACATAGCGGCAGCCCGCTCGGCAATTTGTCAGCAAGATCTGCATCGTTATCACAGCTGCTGGGTTAGAACTAGAACCTTTCAAGAAGGAGATTTGGTACTTCGGCTCCTCCAGGATCAGACGGATATGTACAAGTTATCCCCCCCTTGGGAAGGACCCTTTGTGGTCAGCAAGAATCTACACAACGAGTTGTACTACCTAATTGATGTTCAAGAGCGCAAAGACTCATGTAAATCAGAGGAGGAGACCAACCGGCCGTGGAATATTGCTCATCTTTGGCCTTACTATACTTGAGCTATAGCCTCTGCTTATGTACATATTATGACAATGTATATATTATGATCAATATAATAAACCGGAACCTCAGCTAAAGCGGGGTATCTGTTGTTTTCTTACATCATGTGTGGTTACATGGAGCTTCTGTTTTTAAAGTAGCATCCGGTTTACCCCTTGCTTTAGCTTCTCAAAGCTTTATATTATATCACTTGGGGGCTTGGTTGTGTCTGAACCATAGCTACATCTTTTGATAGGCGCAATGCCATAGCATCACTTGGGGGCTTGGTCGTATTCGAACCATAGTCACACCTCTTGATCGGCTCAAAGCCAATCTTGGGCCAAAGAGAGTGTTGTAAAACAACAACTCAAACATGGGCACCCACTAAGCACATCTCAAAACGTTACTTAGGGATTCTTTGCTATCGCAATGAACCTAGAATCTACACTTGTAATGGGCTATCAAATCGTGGCTTGGAAGCCTGGTGTATACACCTAAAACCCCGGGTTAACCTGCCTCTTTAAGTAAGTCATGCCGCCCAGGTAAAGCTGGTATGACCCTTCGAACTTTGACAAGTTACTCTAAAATACAGACCCTGAACTTGTCAAGTTAAAACGATGATTGGTTAAGGATTGCGGACCATCTTGATAGGCTTTGCAAAAATGGTTTAACTCAGTGGCCTGGCAGCCCATGAAAAGCCTCGAATTTGGGGCCTGGCAGCCTGTGAAAAGCCTCGACTGCAACGGTTTTATTTGCCTTTGGTAGAGTTTTGCTCTCTTTTTACAAGACTTTTTGCTGTTTTTTAAATCAGCGTTATCAACCCGGTTAGACTGTCAATTACAAGTTGACAGTACACGATCAGATCATAATCCGGAGACTATCAGCCCGGTCTGATTTTTGAATCGAAATCCCAGTATGGAATAAACCGGTGTTTATCATAACCCGGAGTGGTTTTATTATAAACCGGCATCATATAACAGGAGTTGCTTCTCCTCCAAGAGTTGGGTTATGACCCTCACTATAACATTGGTTAGCCAACCTTATGTCTAAAAGTCACAGGTACTACATATATTTCTGTGTTTGGTTATCTTTTATAGCCTTGGTTACACACTTTGGTCGTATACATATTGGGTATCATAACCCGCCCGGGCACTTTGAGCTTTTTATTTGCAGGAACAGCTTGAATAAATGGCTATGGATTATAAATATCATATCTTAAACATGTCGGATTAAGAAAGCATGAGTCACAGCTAAATATGCACGAAGGCATACCAGACCAAGTATTTTCACTAGCCTATTACAAGGCGTTCCAGTGCCCAAAAGGATACTTGTTTTTCTCAAATACATGTTGCACCATGTAGAGGACTAAACCGGCATCCGGTTCATGATTGGTCACCAGCTTGGCCTGACGGTTGCGGATCATCTCGCGCTGGTTCACCTTCCTCTTCTCTACCCAGTGGCTGAAAATCAACAGTTGCCTAGTCGATCCCAGTTAGGGCTTGGAATACAGCTTCATCACTTATCAGCATAGACGGTTCAATGTCAGGGGTATAAGTGTGCTTACGGATTGGCGGGATAAGATTTTGAGCTTCTGGAATTGGTGCAGCAACCCATTTGTTCTTGTCATCATAGCTGGCCTGATAGTATGAAAGGTCCGCTTCTTCAACCAACTGACAAGCCAATGTGCGTACTTCCCGGTTTATGATTCAGAGATCGTCTTCGCCAAATTATGTTCGGTCTTCCTTCAAACTGGGATAACCTTGGGCCGCTTCAACTGGATCAAAATCAGGTACCCATGCCTTTTCCCGGGTCAGTGCGGCCAAAGCTCCTGTTCTAGCAGCAGACTTTTTTAGTTCGTCCACCCGGGCAGGAAGCATAGATAACCTTTGTAAAATATCCTTGATCAAGGTAGGAGGCGGATTGTTGTGTGAAGCAGTATAGATAATCCGTTGTGCGCCGGTATACAACTGCTCTATCAGAGTATAGGCCGCTTTCAACTTCTTCTGAACATCAGATCCTAAGTGGCTAATGCGAGTCCCTGTATCATTGCAAGGGTTAGTGAACCGGCAAATGCATGAAAGGATATGTTAAAGTCAGGAATCAAGGATGCTTACCAAACACAGCTGCGATCATGGCATGAACACTGCCGCTTACGCTGGTCAACTCATCAACCACCGGTTTAAGAGCGGCCTCTGCTTTCTCAAATTTCTTTTGATCAAATCGGATTTTTCACTCTCCCAATCCGTCCGCTCCTTGTTGAATCCTTCTTTCAGTTTCTCCATAGCGCCTAGAGCACTGGTCAACTCTTCCTTCGCCTTGGAGGTTTCAGCTTGTTGCGATTTAAGGTTCTCCTGCAGATCAGCGGTTTGGCTCTCTTTCTTGCTCAACTCGGCCTACAAAGAGACAGTTATATGATGAGATGACAGTACATACTTGAAGTACCAAGCACATAACAAGTTATGCCCTTGGTACTTGGGGGCTAATGCATATTTGCTCTTCATCATACATTTTCTACAAGCCCCAAGCATAATACAAGTATTAAACTTGGTACTTGGGGGCTAATGGATATTTGCTCACAGAATGCTGATATGGGAGTTTCTTCTATAAAGTCCAGGTTCATCTTTATAGTTAAACCGGCACTTGGGGGCTACTTCAGTGAAGTTCAGATGCATTGTTGCAAAGCATAATTTTTTTACTAAGTCCCGGTTTAGATTGATATCTTAAACTGTCACTTGGGGGCTACTGGAGTTGATAAACTAAAATTAAATTTAAGGGGAAAACACTTATGGAGTTGCCTCATATCGCTCCTTCATCATATTTACCAAGCCGGCTTCATAGTCACGACTGGTGTATAGACGGTTCAGATAGCCGGACTAAAGGTCTTGAGCATTCAGATGGGCGTAAGTGGACAGATCGGCATTCCATTTGCCTTTGCCAATTTCAGAGAATTCCTCTTTGGCGGTATGCTTTGACAAAGCGGCAGATTTCTGGATCAAGATGGCCAATGCCGATGTCGAACATCATCATCCTTCTCCTCGGCAGCTCGTCTTTGGAGTTGCGGTTTGTCGATATCTTTCCTTTGGGTGACCGGTTTGTCGATCCGGATAGGGCTTGTTGGCTGGTCGGCATGGCGGTGGTTTCAACCTCTGCCTGCTCAGCAACGAAGTCATGATCTTGAGGCGGTGGGTCATTCAGCATGTCATCAATGTTGGCCTCTTCAGGATCTGGAGTTTTCTCCGGATCAACATCCACGTCTTCATCAGCTGGCTAATTCAACCGAGCCTTCTTGCTTGGTCTGGGCTTAGCACTGAGAAAAGAAACATAAGGATCAGTATAGTATGTATTAAGATAACATCTCAAGGATATAAATAAGTGTATAGCTCACCCAATAACCGTTTTCAGAAGTGGAAGTTTGGTGGCTGATGACTCGCCAGAGGATGAGTGAGAAGTACCCTGATAATTTGAATTAGATGGGTTAAGAGGTTGACGAAAACAGCCCGCTTTGGGGCGTGAAGTGTCAAGGGAATAAGAAACCTCTGATCGGCGTTTCCAAACTGGAGTGTTCGGTAAACCGGCGGAGGTAACTACCTGGCCACTATGCCGAGTTGTGCGGCGAGCCTCGTGCTGTTGTGTCTTCACAAGAAAGTTTGGATCCAAGTAAGCAAGAGGATGAGAAAATTTAACTTTCCGGTTTGCCTGACGGATTTTTAGTGGTGGCAAAGGATTTGAATCGGAGGAAAGAACAATTACCTCTACAGCATCGGCTTGGCTGCCTTCAGCGTCGTCCTGACAATAATCATCATTAATAAAGCATATGAAAAATGAACCAAGTGAGTCAAGTTCTACCTCTGGTTACGGATTACCCACATCATCATCAGCTGGCGGATCGTAAGATGCAGTGGTCCTTCTCTTGGCATTTTTTTTCACAACCTTGGTCTTTGGACGAACTGGCTTGACCGGTTTATCTTGTGGTTTCGCCGGTTTGTCTTGCGGGGCTTTCTTGTTCCAGAACGGATCATCACCCTGTCAGAAAACAATCACACTTTCAGAGAATATTTTGGGTAAAAGAAACTTCACATAAAAAGATAATATGATTCTTACAGCTGGCGGTTTGTTGAAGGTGCAGAAAGGGAGAAGTCCGGTTTGGGCACAGACAGCCTCCGGTTCGTTCAGCATTTTCTTTACAGCTTCAGTGACTTCTTCATCTGTAAGCTGAATATCAATGTGCCGCTGAGCATCCTTCAAACTTCCCGTATATTCACACATCAAACCGGAGCGCTGGCTTAAGGGCAGAATGCTCCAGCTAATCCAGCAACGAGCAAGGTCAACTCCTGTCAAACCGTTCGCCATAAGGGCTCTAAGTTTGGATAGTTGAGGAGCATAGTTGATCCTCTCTTTTGCAGTCAACCTTTGAGGGAAAGGATGTGTGTAGCTCAGGCGTTCAGGGCGGTAACATGGCAGCGGGTTTTCATCAGGTGGAGATGTGTCTTTGCAATAAAACCAAGTGGCGTTCCATTCCTTGGGATGACTGTGAAGTTTAGGATGAGGAAAAGTAACTTCCTTCCTCTTCTGAACCGCCATCCCGCCCAATTCAGTGTTTCGTCCATCTGTGAATTCTGTACGGCGGTTTAGGTGAAAGAAATCTCTGAACAGTTCTCAGTAGGTTCCTCTTGAAGGTAAACCTCACAAAAAACTTGGAAGTGGCAGATGTTGGTCACAGAGTTAGGACCGATGTCTTGAGGGCGCAGTTGAAAGCTGGCCAATACATCTCGGAAGAATTTTGAACCGGGAGGACTGAAACCTCGGCCTAAGTGATCAGCAAAAACAACCACCTCTCCATCCTTGGGTATAGGAGGACATTCCGGGCCAGGAACCCTCCAATGGATGACATCCTTCTTGGCTAAAGCACCCGTTTTGACAAGATTGTCTAACTGCTCTTCGGTTACTCGCGAACGAGCCCAATTGCATTCATAAACTTGCTTGGCCATGATAATGAAAGATCTACAACATGATAATTACCGGTTTAAAGATTTACAGTGGACAACTATACGGCAGTACAAGGATGTAAGCATGTTGTTAAACCGGAGTCAGCTGATCATGAAGCGGAGCTTACTAAAGGAAGAGTATAAATATGAAGTACATTGGCGGTTCAACAAGGGGACTAATGGTATATACCGGGTCATCATTTCTCATTTAAGTTAAACAACCTAGTCTGACATTGAAGATACAAGTTTACAGATGCATAAGTGAAGGAAAAACAGGTTTCACAAGTTGGCATTATGATTTTGGATCTACCGCATGTCAGGAAATGAAAATATATCTAGACCTAAATATCGATGCTCAAGCGGTTGATGAAGGTTCAGATGGGGTCTTCTATTTTAACGACGTGCATTAGATGGAAAAGAAGGGCTGCGGCTATCATTGAACAGGATGAATATCAAGGTTTGGATCAAAGAGCTATTATACAAACAAGGGACACCGATGAACACCGAAGAACACCAAAACCCTAGAAACAGATCTATGGTGGAAGAGTGGAAAGCTTATCGATGCTGATGGAAAAGCGGAGAAGCGCCACGGTTCTCTGGTACGCTCTGGGTGATGCAACGGCCGGAGTTGAGGTAGAGGCGACGGTCGACGGTGACGGCGGAGCTCCAGAGGTTGAGCAGCGCGAGGAAGATGACGACGTGAAGAGGCACGAGGGGAAAAGTGAAAATGACCCCTCAGCCCTATTTATAAGAGGAGTGGATAAAAGGCAGGCGCGGAAATCGAGGAGTCAAAATTTGGATATGGGGCGGAGCTGTCGCCTTGTTTGTCGGAGGCTCATTAATAAGGATGGATTATATATCATTTTAAATAACAGATGATGTCATGGCGGTTTACCATGATCCTGGAAGATGATGTCATGGCGGTTTACAGATTGTGTGAAGATATTGAAGAAGAAATTTTCTTAAGTACTGAGGATTGACATGAACCAGTTCAAATCAATCTGGGGCCTAATGTTGGGGATATTACTATTGGGTTTAAATCGGCCAGGAGAGGCCGGGTTAACTCCATCTGTAGTTATCATATCTGAAGCCCATGAAGACAGACGATGACACTTCAAGAAGGCCCAGGGCCCAGAGCCGGTTTAAGGCTTGTAGAGATAAACCGACATTAATATGTAACTTGCATTGAAAGGTAGAAAGAGCGGATACCGAGCCAGACACGTTTATGAGACGGCCTCGGGATTCTGTAAACCGACGGGCGTCAACCCATGTATATAAGGGGACGACCCGACGGCGGTTCAGGGACAACAGACAACAACTCGAGACCCAGACAAAGCGTATTCGCTCCCTGGTCATCGAAACCCCATCAATTCCATCACAACTAGATGTAGGCTTTTACCTTCATCGTAAGGGGCCAAACTAGTATAAAATTCTCTTGCGTCCCTGGTCCGCTTTAACCCCTTTAAGCTAACCCGTAGCGATGGCTCCATGACTAAGTCCTTTCATAAGGACATCTGCTATGACAAAACCACGACAGGGCTCGCGCCTTGGGAACCCGGCGAGCCCTGGCACCCGGCGGGTCCCAGCACCGGGTTCCTGGACACTGACAACCCGGCCCTACGACCTTGTCACATTTACCCTTTTGCCCCTGGGGGGTTGCCCTATAAAACCCCCTAGGAGCCCTCATGCACAAGGGCAACTCCTTCACTCACACACACGTAGCAAGCCACACCCAAGGAGAGGGAGCAGCCTAAGCCTTGGCGTGCCTTCCTTCTTCCTCCATACAGCTCTAGGAGCAACCCTGTACTGTCACATATAAACCACACTCGGCAAGACTAGGGGTGTTATCTCTCGGGAGAGCCCCGAACCTGGGTATGTCCTGAGTCCCGCGCTCGCTCATGCCGACCTCGCCTCTGGAGCCCACCAGCGCCCTCGAGCCTCCTCCTATCTTTAGCCATCCCATGGCATCTGCCGTGCGCCCACCATGACAGTTGGCGCCCATCCTGGGGCAGCTCGAGGTCTTGGCCGGGAGCATGCTTCAGAAGAATCTTCTTCGACTCCGACGAGCCCGTCACGCTGGCGGATGACGTCATCGATGCACTCGCCACCTCCTTCGCCACGCTGTGCATCTCCGACGCGCCTACGGACGACGAGTACCCCCGCGAGGTACTTAGCTTTTCCGACCTCCGATCTCCATCAACAACGACACTCCCGCCGGAGCGATGGACCTCTGCATGGAGGTTTTCGTCACCGACACAGGCGCCTCCTCCTCGTCAAGCACGGCAAGGAAGGCCGCCGAAGCTAAGGCCACGGAGGATAGGGCCGGCTCGCCCAACCTGCTGCACGCCATGATGCAGAGCCTCCGCGTTCCCATCGGCACCGACATCGACGCCTCCAACATCGCCGAGGCCCGGACTCATCTCGACGAGGATCGCCAGCGCCTGCTGGACCTCACCGAGATGCTCGCTGCCACGCAACGTCGCCTCGACTCTGCCCAGCTGGAACGCGACGCCGCCTACGGCTTCATGCCTACCACGCCTTCAGCACCCTCCTTCCTGTCTACGAGACTCCCGTGAAGAACATACGTGTTGCCCAGGCGGCCGCGGTCGGCCTGGATCAGCTCGTGGGTGAAGAGCTGCAGGATCGCCTCAAGAGGGTGAACGACCTTCTCGTCGCGGCCAAGGCGCAGCAGGACCGCCTCAACCAGCTCGCCAAGCCGGCCGGATCCGGCTCCGTCCGAGTTGCGGGACCCGGTGATAACCAGCACACGACGTCTTCACCACCCGGCGAGGCGCACTCCGGCCGCACCAGGACCAGGCGCTACATCGCCCCGACGGCTGCTGGCGGCGTGGTGGACGAGCCGGCCTCGGAGGCCTGGCGCCGCCTCGACCCCCTGCTCCAACCCGGCCGACGTCCGACTATGATCGACCCGCCCCCCCTGCGGCGCGGTCACCGACCGTCTCGGCCCACGCACCATCGAGGAAACCGACGCCCGTTACCATCTCGACCGGCTGGCTTTCTCCCAGGAGCTGGAGGAAACCAGCCCGGTCGGGCCGGCTTGCTTTGGGCCGCGCATCCAAGGCGAGCCTTCACCAAGGGGTTCACGCTCCCCGCGACACCCCCAAGTACAATGGCACCGTGAAGCCGGAGGACTGGCTCACCAACTACACCACCGCCATCGGCATCGCCGACGGTAACCACCGCCTCGCCGTGCGCTACGCGACCCTCATACTCCAGGGTTCGGCCCGCACCTGGTTGAACAGTCTGCCGGCTGGCAGCATCAATGCGTAGGTAGACTTCGAGCAAGCCTTCGTGCGCAACTTCGCTGGCACCTACAAGCGACCCGGCCGCCCCAGTCAGCTTGCCATGTGCGCGCAGGGGCTGGCGGAAACCGGCCGCAAGTACCTCGCATGCTGGACCGAGCTCCGGAACAGCTGCGAGGGCATCCATGAAGTCCAATCAATCCAGTACTTTGTCAATGGATGCCGAGATGGCACCCTCCTCAAGCACAAGCTCTTGCACTCTGAGCCGGCCACCATGGCTGCGCTCATGGTGACGGCGGACAAGTACGCCAACGCCAACTCCGCCATGAAGATCCAGGTGGCGCTGGATGAAGCCGGCAAAGTGAAGCTGGTTCCCCTCTGAAGTCGGTCGGCGAAGGAAGCCGGCAGCAGCACAACCAGGAGAACAACAAGCGCAAAGCTGATCAGCCGGCTCAGTGCTACGACAACCGGCTCGTCACGGCCGCCGAGCAGGCGCCCGCGGCCGAGCCGGCCGCCAAACGCCGGAACACCGGCAAGACGACATGGCAGCCCGCCATGAGCTTCGAGGAAATGCTCGACGCTCCCTGCAAGCACCACAGTGGCGCGAGGCCGTCCACACACACGCTCCGACAGTGCGCCATCACCAAGCGCATCGCAAGGGGCGACATCCGCCTCCTTCGGCTCCGGCTCCGGGAGCAGGGCAGCCGCCTCCGCCTCCGCCACTGCCACCGGCCGGCGGCGTGATGTGCGACGACCCCTACCCGGCCTAGAACGCGACCTACGTCGTCTTCACCAGCCTTGGTGACGACAAGCGCAGCGAACGCCTCCATCGATAGGAGGTGAACACCGTCATCCCGGCCAAGACAGAATACATGCATTGGTCGAAACACCAAGTCACCTGGACCGGGGAGGACCACCCGGCCGTCATGCCGGACCCAGGTGGCTGCGCCCTCGTCCTCGAACCTACTATCGTCGCGCCCCGGCGCACGTGCAAGTTCTCCCGAGTTCTCGTTGACGGCGGCATCAACATCAACATCCTCTACCGCGACACTTTGAGCAAGCTCGGCCTCGAGGCCAAAGACTTGGAGCCGACCCGGATGATCTTCCACGGCATCATTCCCAGCCTCTCCTGCTCTCCGATCGGCCGGATCTGCCTCGACGTACTATTCAGCGACAGCATGCCGACGCGAGCCGATCTGGTTCGAGGTGGTGTACCTGTCCAGCGCGTACCATGCACGGCTGGGCCGGCCCGCACTCGCCAAGTTCATGGCGGTCCCCCACTATGCCTACCCGAAGATGAAGCTGCCGGGTCCAAAGGGCCTCATCACTGTCACCGGCGACTACCGCAAGTCCCTGGACTGCGCCCGAGACGGTGCCAAGCTGGCCGAGCGCTGGTCATAGCCGAGGAGCGGCGCCAACTTGACCGGATCGTCGCCTTGGCCCAGGCGGCGTCGGCCGCGCAGGTCCCGGCTGAGGAGCCGACTGATGAGGCCGCGTTCAAACCCTCCAAGGAGACCAAGAAGGTGAATCTGAACCCGGAAGACCCCAGCTGCAGCAAGTACGTTACCGTGGACACCCGCCTCGACAGCAAATAGGAAGGCGAGCTCGTCGACTTCCTCCGTGAGAATTGGGATATTTTTGCATGGACCCCCAAGGACATGCCGGGTATCCCGAGGAAGTACGCCGAGCACAAACTCCACGTCCGCAAGGACGCCAAGCTTGTCCGTTAACCCCTACGACGTTTTTCCGAAGATAAGAGAAGGACCATCGATGAAGAGGTCGCCAAGCTCTTGGCGGCCGGCTTCATCATGGAAGTGTTTCACCCCGAGTGGCTGGCCAACCCAGTCCTCGTCACGAAGAAGAACAAGACACGGCGCATGTGTATCTACTACACCAAATGAACAAGGCCTGCCCCAAAGACCCGTTAAGCCCTCCCGCGGATCGACCAAGTCACCAACTCCACTGCCTGGTGTGAGCTCCTGTCCTTCTTGGATGCTTACTCCGGCTATCACCAGATCAAGCTGGAGCCGGCCGACGCCCTGAAGACGTCCTTCATCATGCCCTTTGGGGCACATTGCTACATCACCATGTCATTCGGCTTGAAGAACGCTGCCGCCACTTTCCAGCGCTGCTTGCAGAAATGCTTGCTGCTGCAACATCCACGTCTACGTGGATGACATCGTGGTGAAGACCAAGCAGCACCTCACGCTCCTCGACGATTTGAAGGAAACCTTCGCCAACCTACACGAGTACAAGGTCAAGCTCAACCCGGAGAAATGCGTTTTCGGCGTCCCGGCCTGAAAGCTACTCGGCTTCCTCATCTCGGAGCACGACATTGAGGCAAACCCGGAGAAAATCAAGGCCATCGAGCGCATGCACAAGCCGGCTTGGCTGCGCGATGTCCAGAAGTTCATCGGCTGCTTGGCCTCGGTCAGCCGGTTTCTCAGCCGACCGGGCAAGAGGGCCTTGCCCCTGTATCAGCTGATGAAGAAGACGACGCCGTTCGAATGGAACGACCAGGCGGATGAAGCTTTCCGGGATCTCAAGCGCATGCTCTCCACTGCACCAGTCCTGGCCGCACCGGCCGAGAAGGAGCCAATGTTGCTCTATATCGCCACGACCTCACGGTCGGTCAGCACGGTGATGGTGGTCGAGCGACCATAGAGGGACAAGGTCCAAGCCGTCCAGCGTCCAGTCTACTACCTGAGCAAGGTGCTCTCCGCCTCAAAGCAGAACTACCCTCACTACCAGAAGATGTGTTACGGCGTGTACTTCACCGCCAAGAAGCTGAAGCAATACTTCCAAGAGCATGTCATCACCATGGTCAGCACGACCCCTCTCGACGAAATCATCGGGTGCCGGGATGCCTCTGGCCGGGTTGCCAAGTGGGCGCTCGAGCTAGCCGGCCACACCATCCTCTACGAGCCCCGCACCACGATCAAGTCCCAGGCTCTGGCCGACTTCCTCGTCGACTGGACCGAGACCCAGTACCTGCCGCCGCCGCCAGACTCGACACACTAGCGCATGCACTTCGACGGCTCGAAGATGCGACTCGACCTAGGGTCCGGTATCATGCTGTCCTCCCCCAAGGGCGACTGGCTCATGTACGGACTGCAGATCCACTTCGCCGCCTCCAACAACGTCACCGAGTATGAGGTGCACGGCCTCCGGCTTGCCAAGGAACTTGACATCCAGTGCATCCTGTGCTACGGCGACTCGGACCTGGTGGTGCAGCAGAGCTCTGGCGAGTGGGACGCCCACGACTCCAATATGGCGAGCTACCACTTCCTCGTCCAGAAGCTATCCAGATTCTTTGTGGGTTGCGATTTCCTCAACGTCCCGCGCGCAGAGAATGAAGCGGCTGACACGCTCGCCAAGATCATCTCGTCCCGGCAGTCCATTCCGTCCGACGTCTCCCTCGAGCATCTGCAGAAGCCGTCCATCAAGTCATCTCCGGACTCCGAGTCCATCCATGTCCCGGACGACCCGGCCGTGCCTCAACCCGGCCCGGGGACTGCTCCAGGCGACCCGACCGTGCCGCAACCCGACCCGGGGACTGCTCCAGCCGACCCGGCCGTTCCTCAACCCGGCCCGGGGACTGCTCCAGCCAACCCGGCCGCGCCTCAACCCGGCCCGGGGACTGCTCCAGCCAGCCCGACCACACCCCAACCCGGCCCTGGGGCCGCTGAACCCGGCTCGGGGGCTGCCACCCCGAAACCCGTCGTGATGGCTGTCCTCGCCGGGGTCGCGGCACCATCCTGGGCCCTGCCCATCTCGGAGTTCCTGGAAAACGGGGTCCTTCCCATGGACGAGACCGAAGCCCGGCAAGTACAGCGCCGAGCGTCCGCTTACAACATCATCAAAAACGAGCTCGTCAAACGCAACTCCACCGGCATATTCCAACGCTGCGTCGAGCAGGACAAGGGCATTGAGATCCTCCTCGACATACACCAGGGCGAGTGCGGGCACCACGCTACCTCACGATGCCTGGTGGCCAAGGCTTTCCGCCATGGTTTCTACAGGCCCACGGACCTCGAATATGCAGAGTCGCTCTTCCTCAAGTGTGAGCGATGCCAACGCTTCAGCAAGCGCAACCACCAGCCGGCGTCGGCACTCCGGACCATCCTGATCGCCTGGCCCTTCGCGGTCTGGGGACTCGACATGGTGGGACCCTTCAAGACCCCTCGAGGCGGCATGGCGCATTTGCTGGTGGCGTGGACAAATTCACCAAGTGGATCAAGGCAAGGCCGATCAAGAAGCTGGACGGGCCAACGGCCGTCCGATTCATCAAGGACATCGCGGTACGCTACGGCATGCCGAACATCATCATCACGGACAACAGCACCAACTTCGCCAAGGGCGCGCTCGTGCAGTACTGCTCCATCTCCGACATCCGCCTCGACCTGGCTTCCGTTGCACATCCGCAGTCCAATGGCCAGGTCGAACGGGCCAACGGCCTCATCCTATCCGTCATCAAACCGCGACTCGTCGAGCCACTCGTCCATTCACCCAACAGTTGGCTTGACGAGTTGCCGGCCATCCTCTGGAGTCTCCACGCCACGCCAAACAGGTCGACCGGGTTCACCCCATTCTTCCTCGTCTACGGAGCAGAAGCCGTCATCCCGACCGATATCGAGTTTGACTTGCCACACGTCACAATGTACACGGAAGCCGAAGCAAAGGAAGCCCACGAAGACAGCGTCGACCTGCTCAAAGAAGCACGTCTCCTAGCGCTCAGTCGCTCAGCCATCTACCAGCAAGGTTTGAGGCATTACCACAGTAAGAAGATCAAGCCCCTCGCTTTCCGAGAGGGAGACCTCGTCCTCCGACTCGTCCAAGAGCAGACTAGCCAACACAAGTTGTCGTCCCCATGGGAGGGCCCCTTCATCATCAGCAAGGCCTTGTGCGACCGCAACGCGTACTACCTCATCGACGCCCGCAAGACAAACAAGTGCAAGAGGGACACTGCCGGTGAAGAAACAACCCGGCCATGGAATGTGGAGCTCCTCTGCCTGTTTTACAGTTAGCCGAGTGCACGTATGTATCGCTGCCTTTGGTAAACCATCTGAAACTATGGGGTCCCCGAACGACGCTCGGGGGCTGCCCCTTTTGCGACCAAGCTATTGTGTTTCCAATATTTTTGCACTGCTTTACTCTTAAGCCAAACTCGGCCACCGGGTCGACTCGCTCGACCCAGGGCTCGAAATTTGGCAACAGCCACCCGTCGTTTTTCTTAGCGGTTTTCAAACGCGTTGGATCGCCATAGTCTCTCGCTTCGTCCTAAGACCTTGCTGGGTCGCCCAACCCGGCCTCACCACTTTAAGTTGCCGCACGACTGGCTGCTCGCCAACATGGCCCCGCTGGATTGCCGCCAGCCGGCCCAGTGGGTGTTTCGCTCGCACTCAACATTTTGAAAGACCAAGTATTGAACGCTCCTCTCAAAGGCCGAACCCCTTGTCACGGACCAGAGCCTTGGCCGTCAGATTCGCGAGGGGGGGAGCCCAAAGGGGGAGAGTTGCAAGAAAACGGCTCTAAAGACGAAAAGCAAAAAGTGCAGGCACCCGCGAAGTTTCTGCATACCGCCGGATCGCTCGACCCGGCCCCGCCACTTTAAGTTGCCGCACGGCCGGCTGCTCGCCAACCCGGCCCGCCGGATTGCCGCCAGCCGGCCCAGTGGGTGTTTCGCTCATGCTCAACATTTCAAAAGCCTAAGTACTGTACGCTTGTCTCAAAGGTCGAACCCCTTGTCACGAACCGGAGCCTCGGCCATTAGACTCATGGGGGTGGATTCCCAAAGGGGAAGGTTGCAAGAAAACGGCTCCAAAAACGAAAAGCAAAGGCTCAGACAATCACGCAACTCATACATCATAAATTCAAACAGGCCCAAGGCCAGAGTTCATTATACCAATCAACCCCCAGTGGGTGGGTGGACCTGCTACCTAACAGAAAAAATTTGTAAGTTAAAAAATCAGGCGTTCCCATCACCGGATCGCGCAGCTCCCGGGTCCGTTGAGGTGTCAGTATCTTCCTCCCCGGCGTCCGCGTCACGGTAGATGCCTGTCTCCTCAGAACTGCCCTCCGGGTCGTCCAAAAGCAAGCCATAGTCGTCAGCAGGTATGACTCCGCCGTCTTCTGCCCGCTCCGGCCGGAACTCGTCGTGGAAGGCGAACCCGGCGATATAGCTGGCCCAAGCAGCAATCTGGCCGGCTTCCGCTGCGGTGGCTCTCCGAGCGGCTCGGCCAGCCCATCAGCGCGTCCAGCGACAAGTCCGGATGCCAAGACATCGCGAACCTGAGCGCCATCTCGGCGCCAGCACGGGCGGCGGAGACTCGCTAGTCATGGAGCCGCTCCGGACCCGCCTCCAGCCAGCGTGCCAGCCGCGTGAAGCTGCTCGGCGCAACGGAACCCGGCCAAAGGGCCACCGTCATCGCCGCGCCGACCTCGGAGAGACATCCCATCTGCTCGCTCAAGACTCGTAGACGGGCCTCGGCAGCGGCAACAATCTCCGGGAAGGTCCAGGTCACCCGCGGGTCAGTCTCGGAGCTGACGAACCCTTGCGGGTCACGCTGAAAGCGGACCGCCTCCTCCGCCAGCTGGCGCGTCTCTCGGAAGGCCCCTGCCAAGAAGGAAAACAAGTCAGGAGAAAATTACTAAGGAAGAAGAGCCGGAGTCCCAACCCGGCAACAACAGAACCAAAGGAAAGCACTTACTGGAGAAGGAATATTCCAGGTGCTGCACTTCGAGCAACGTACCGCGCCGCTCCCGGGCAATAGTGCGGTCACGCTCCTCCAGCGCCTTCTCCAGGTCGGCGACCTTAGAAAGGGCTGCCTTCAGCTCGGCGTCCTTGTCCTCGGCCGCCTTCATGGCCTCCTCGCGGAGCCGGGTCTCCCCCTGCCGGGTCTCCTCCGCCGCGGCCACCAGCGCCTTCAGGCGCTCCACCTCGGCCTAGAGCTGCCCCTTGTCGTCGGCCAGCTTGCCGAGTTGCTGGTCCGCCTCGGCAAGGGTTTGCTGCGCCTCCACGACCTTGGCGGCCTCCGCCTTGAAGCGCTCCACCTCGGCCTCGAGGCGGCTCTTGTCGACCGCCAGCTGCTCCTGCAGCCGACTGGTGGAGTCCAGTTGCTGCGAAAGACAATGATTAGCGCAAGACAGCAAGATAAGATTCGACCCAACTGCTACACAGTTGGCCCGAATCTCGGGGGCTACACCCAGTGGGTGCGCTAGCGCGCCCCCATGAAGGAAAAAAACGATGAAAAGAGAAGCGGAACGTAAACGAAAACTTACGAAGACGGAGCGCTCCAGCTCCTGTGTCGCCTCGACCTCGGCCTGGGTGAAGGCCTGGATCCGGTCCATTCGCCCTCGCAAGCAACGGGTTATGGCGGCCATCGCCGCCTCCTCCTGGGTCGAAGGTCCTAAGGGGACCTCGCTGGTCCCGCTCCGCGATGGCCGTGACTCGACAACCCGGCGCCCTCCGGACCTGAGCACCAGGGCGTGCTCCCCATCGGCCTCCTCCCCTGAAGCCGGCGCCCTCTCCGGCAACAATGCCGTCTCGGTGGGCGGAGCGACTTGAGGCTCCTCCACCGGCGGCGCCTCGCTCGCTGGCGTCCGGGACGCCCCCTCCGGCGCCACCCTCGCCGCCTCCTCCAAGACGGCGTCGCCGCCGCCTCCATCGACCCCCTCCCGCTCGACCACGTCGGTCCGCGGCGGGGTGCCGTCCTCGACGACCATGACCTCCCGGTCAAGGTCCATCATGTTCGCACGGCCACCTTGGTCGTGCTCCCCCTCCGACGCCGACACGAAGACCGTCGCCACCACCGCCGTCCCCGTCGGCATCTCCGGCCACGCCGGCTCGCGCCCACGCTGCCGCGGCACTGACCCAAGCCTGGGTCGACGCCGCCTCCAGCTCCGCCTCAGCCCGGTTCCAGTCCCACCAGGCCAGGCCCTCGGCGTCGGCCGGGTCCAGACCAAGGTCCGGGTCCACCGGCGCCCCCTCCTTGTCTCGGTCGGCGGTGCTAGACCGGCTCCTCCAGAACGCGGCGCCCTTAGCGGACGCGGCGTCCGCCACCGCCAGCGCCAGCGAGATCGTTGACCTGGAGCATAAGACAAAAAATTACGCTGAGTCGAGCGAAGCTGCTCAACAACTCGGCCCAAGCAAAAAGAGCTACTCACCCCGGCACCACCGGAATGGCGGGCCTCGCCGCCCTCTCTTGTGGGGCGCCACACCTCCTCTTGGCGGGCAGCTTCGCACCTCCAGCCGGGTCCGTCGCGCGCTTCGTGGTCGGGGCCCGCGGCGCGACGTTATACTTCCCGTGCGGCCGCCTCGCCGACACCGTCCCCTGAGATGACCCGGCTCCGGCCACGCCGCCGCCTCCTCCACCCGGTGCTGCTACATCAGCAGCTCGTGTCAGCACTCCCAAAGCCATAACGCAACCGGCGATTCAAGAAATAAGAAAAAGACTCACCTACTCGGCACCCTGCGCCCGTATCGGCGGCCGCCCCCTCCCCTCCGCCATGGGCCTCGGGCTCCTCCGAGGCGACCCACACCACCTGCGCCCGGGGCCGGTCGTAAGGATGCCAGACGACATTCAGAAGCACCTCTCGCATCGCGCCGGGACGAACAAGAAGATAAGCAGCGGCGGAGTACGGAGACCAGGGACTCACCAACGGTGCCGAGTATGCATGGCTGTACGGGGCCTTCCCGAACTCCCAGTCGACCCCCAAGTTCGCCTTGGAGTTTCATTAACCCAGCGCGCGACCTGGTCCGCCGCCAGCCACGTATTCGCCATGCGGCTGGGGTCCTGAAGACCGGTCATCTGACCGATGAGATGGCTGCGTTGCTGCAGCGGCAGCACCCGCCGGACGATGAAGGTGGTGATGAGGTCGGTGCCGCTGAGCTTCTCCCGCACCTTCATCACCGACACCCGCTCGCATAGGTTGAGCACCTCTTACGACGGGTGCTTGGGGTAGTACGTACCCCCAGTTCTGCTGCCCCCATGGCGGTGAGTTGATGAACGGCGGAAGATTGATGTGGTCCTCGCCGAGGTTGCAGACGTAGAAGAAGGAGTTCTGCCATTTCATGGCAGAATCCTCCAGTGGCATCGTCGGGCAGTCGGCGCCCGACCGCTTGGTGATGATGGACGCCCCGCACTCGGACATCTCCCCAGCCTTCGGCCCCTGCTGCTTCAGGGAGAAGAAGTGCACCCAGAGGTTGATCGAAGGCTCGACCCCCAGGTACCCCTCGCAGAGGGTAACGAAGCCGGACAGCTGCACGATTGCACCGGCGCCGAGGTGATGGGGCCGGAGCCCGAAGAACTCTAGAAATTCACGGAAGAAGCCGCTCGCGGGAAGCCCAAACCCACGCTTGAAGTGCGGCAGGAAGACCACCCGCTCCGAGCCCTTGGGCCACGTCTCCCGCTCGCATTGCAGGAGACGCACCTCGACCTCCTCCACCCTCGGCAGGCGCCTGGTGTTGCGGAGGTAGGTGACATCGTCAAGAGTGACGGTTGAGCCCATCCACGATCCTGACGGCAGCGCCATCACCCCAAGCACGGAAGAAAGCAGGAAGAAAGAAGGAAGATGATGGCAAGAGAGCTCTGCTCAAGACAGCGGGCGTCGCAGCTAGCGGCGATCGTCAAAAGCAGAGGGAGGATGGAGAGGCAGGGGAGCGCGAGCGTGAATGATCTCCACCGCTCCCTTCGCCCCCAATTTATAGGCCACGATTCGAAACGTGGGGAAGTGGGATCGTTTGCGATTGCCCCTCCCACTTCCCCGCAATAAGTGCGCACGTACGCATGCAGTAACTACCTGGAGAATGGCAACCGACCCGCAGACACCGCAATAAATCCGCGCGCGTGGGCCGAGGGTGCGTGGCGCCGGGCCCCAGGCCGTCGCCCCGTCCCGTCATGCGCGTAGCCTGTCAGGCCCCTCCGGCTCCAAGGTGCCATGTGGCAGCCGCACGAAGCCCAAGAGATTGCCCAAGATTCGTCGAACTCCTCGGTTTCCCGCCACGAGCGGGATGCCGCAATCCGGCTTCCGGAAGCCGGCACACAGTGGATGTTGCTGGACCGGACGGTCACCAAAATCTGCCTCTACAAGGGGGGTAACTGCAAAGGCCCTCCCATCCGAAGACGGCGGACCTTCACAGCTTCGGGGACTACTGTCGGGGGGATGAACCCCAGGCAGGCAACGGAACCTGGATCCTTTTCAAAAACAACGGGGCCAGCATCCCCCTTCGATCCGGCTCGACTTGGCCGGGTCACTCAACCCGGCAGGCCCCGCGACCCGTCCAAAGCTCTCTGATCCGGCCGGACTCCTCAAGTCATCCCCAACAACCTAGCCCAAGACTTCCCCAACAAGCCAGTACCGCCCTTGGCGTGTTCTCCGAACCCGGCCAAGGGTCAGCGGCCATCCCATCCCAGCCGTACGATGGGACGAGTCTCCACCAAATGATGACTGAAGCCACAGTGCCCCGCCCATGCCTCTGGTCAGCCGGACGAGGCAACAGTGCCTCCCACCTACCCACTGACCAGGGATGGCGTGGAAATAGTGCACCCGACGTCACCCATGATGCCAGCAAGCGACGACCTGATGGAGCGCCACTGTAGCCGACTCGACTCGGCCTCGCCCTGACGACCGACAAGACGGCACACAGTGCCCCCTAGGCGCATGGGTCCCGCGCCCGGGGAACCCGGCGAGCCCTCGCACCCGGCGGGTCCCAGCACCGGGTTCCTGGACACTGACAACCCGGCCCTACGGCCTTGTAGCATTAACCTTGTGCCCCTGGGGGGTTGCCCTATGAAAACCTCCAGGAGCCCTCATGCACAGGGGCAACTCCTTCACTCACACACACGTAGCAAGCCACACCCAAGGAGAGGGAGCAGCCTAAGTCTTGGCCTGCCTTCCTTCTTCCTCCATACATCTCTAGGAGCAACCCTGTACTGTTACATATAAACCACACTCGGCAGGACTAGGGGTGTTATCTCTCCGGAGAGCCCCGAACCTGGGTACACTACAAAAAAAGACACATCCGTGACATTTTGGGCCGAACAAATTTTTTTCTGGCATACTTATGACACTTCTATGACGATAATTGTGACAAAACCCGGTATAATCATAGATGTGGTGGGGTCCTACTTCTATGACAAAAAATCATGATAGAAAATGGGCTTTTCATCCAGGGCGGTCCGGAGACGCAGCTGCATGGCATTCTTTGGACCGTCCATGACGGAAAAAACCCTGGTAGAAGCGAGGGCGAGGAAAATATCGAGGTTGTTAAGGCATATCTCTCTCGATGTGGTTTTGGTAATTGATGACAACATGTTTGCGGACTAATCGTGTGCTTTGAGCATTTCAGATATTCATCTTTGGCACGAGACGATGTCTTTCCCTCGGAGTGTCATTCAAGACGGTGTAGCTCTTTTATTTCTTTTTCGGTGGACTAGTTTCGTAGAGGGCACCGCACTATCAAGAGGGGGTCTGCTTTGGTAAGGCTAGGGTGGAATCAACACGTACACATCCGTTTCACACCCTCTGAGCCTTTCCGCTTCAATGGAGAGCTCTTCCCTCCTTCTTTGGGGTTTTGTCTAGTTCCAGTGGTAGTACCGCGGTACCCAGCGGTAGTACCGCTTAGGGGTCACAGGCGCCAGTACCGCTCCACAGCGGTAGTACCGCCGGTGGGTCCTCAGCCGTAATCTTCTTGTACCAGGCCCCTACCGCGTCGATTCGAGGGCGTCGATTCTTGTGTCGGATTGTGCGGTACTATGCAGCGGCAGTAGAGCGGCAGTACCGCTCATGAGCGGTAGTACCGCCCTACCACCGCGGCAGTACCGCTCGGGTCCCTTTCTCCTCTGCCTTCCAGACTGCGCGGCAGTACCGCCAGGGGGAGCGGTAGTACCGCTAAGCTCAGCGGTAGTACCGCTGCCTCCTGTGATAGTACCGCCCTCTGCGGGGCTGCTTTGTGGGGTAACGGTTGGATTGTTCCCCCCACTATATAAGGGGGTCTTCTTCCCCAAAGTTGACTTACCTCTTCCCCCAAAAGCTCCATTGTTACTCCAAGCTCCATTTTTGCCCGATCTCTCTCCCTAGCAAATCAAACTTGTTGATTTGCTCGGGATTGGTTGAGAAGGCCCCGATCTACACTTCCACCAAGAGAAATTTGATTCCCCCCACTAATCCCTAGCGGATCTTGTTACTCTTTGGTGTTTGAGAACTCTAGACGGTTGAGGTCACCGTGGAGCCATAGTCCATTGTGGTGAAGCTTCATGGTGTCGTTGGGAGCCTCAATTAAGTTGTGGAGATTGCCCCAACCTTGTTTGTAAAGGTTCGGTTGCCGCCTTCAAGGGCACCAATAGTGGAATCACGGCATCTCACATTGTGTGAGGGCGTGAGGAGAATACAATGGCCCTAGTGGCTTATTGGGGAGCATTGTGCCTCCACACCGCTCTAGCAGACGTACTTCCCTCAAAAGGAAGGAACTTTGGTAACACATCCTCGTCTCCACCGGCTCTGCTCTTGGTTATCTTATCCCTTTACTTGTGCAAGCCTATTTGTGTTATATCCTTTGCTTGCTTGCGTGCTTATGGTTGTTGCATCATATAGGTTGTCCACCCAGTTGCATATCTAGACAACCTACTTTGATCGAATTTTAATTTGGTAAAGAAAAGCTAAAAATTGTTAGTTGCCTATTCACGCCCCTCTAGTCAACTATATCGATCCTTTCAATTGGTATCAGAGCCTCGTCTCTTTATTAAGGACTTTGCTGTCCGAAGAGTATGGTTGACACCGTAGACGGAGCGGAGGAGCACTCCGGTGTGAATCCAATCTCGTCTACGGCCGATGGGGAAACCTCGATCTCTCATGAGGAATTCAATGTGGCTTTGGACACATTGAAGACCTCCATGACGACCGAGGCTGAAAGCATGTTTAATAAATTCATAGAAGGGCTTAAATTTTCCACCGCACCATTGAAAGTGGGTGATCCCGCTAACAAGGTGACGGATGCTATCCCCGACAAGGGGGAAGCTACTAGTGAGAAAGCTCCTTCTTCTAGTGGTAAGAATGGCACCGGCATCTTTGCCCATGTGGAACCTCCACCCGTTTATGGTGGACCGATTCCTTCTACTCACTTGAATCATGCTGGTCCTCCCCCCAAGATTGATAAAAGGGAGGACTTTGATTCTTGGGTCTATCCTTTTAAGCGTCATTTAAATCATGTGAATACTGATCTTTGGAGAATCATTGAAGAAGGGTTTTATCCACATGACCGAAGCAACTTCTGTCACAGCCCTAGAGCTTGGTTGTAACTAGAGGCATTGCATCCATGCATCATGTTTAATTTTCATGAAATTTGAAATGGGGATTGCCTAAACCCTAGCATTAAAGGAATTCAAATAGGCTCAACCAAAAATATTTTTCAGTGAACCCAAATGGCCTTCAAAAATGTTCACCAATTTTGGAAAAAATGGAAACAAGAATCAGAGATGTTGCACATTTTTCCATGACATTTGGATCTTTGAATTAAATCATAAGTATTTGAATTTGGACATTTAAATTCTATAAAATATTTTAAATGTCCAAATACTCCTAAACTGAAATGTTCCTTGTTAGATATATTCTATACATTGGGCATGCACAGTTTGGTGATTTTTGAAAGTGCCTGGATATTTTTAATAAAGCCCAACAGTTTAAGAAAATTAGAAAACTAAAACAAATAAAAAAAGGAGAGAGAGAAACCTACCTGGCCCAAACTTACCTGGCGCTCCACCTGGCGGCCCAGCTGGCAGCCCAACCATCAGGCCCAGCCCACCACCGCCTCCTTCCCTGTCGCCTTCCTCCTCTGCCAGGAGGATGAGCGCGTGGCCGCCGCGCGCACGGCCACCGACGGCCACCTCCTGCTTGCCGCACCTCCCCCGACGCCCTGAACACGCCACGACGACGCCCCGTGTTCCCTCGCTCCTCCCCCTCTCTCGCTGCTTCCTCTCTCCTCCCCTGGCTCTCTTCCCTGAGCTCACCCGAACGGAGCCGCCGCCACCGACGAGCTCCACCGCGGCCACCGCCTCCCCCTCGCCTCTCCTACATGCCCCGAAGCTCCGCCATTGATCGCCGCTTCGCCCCAACCTGGCCCCAAGCGCCGGGAAGCTCTGCATCGCCTCCACACCATCGTCTTCAACCTCGGGCGCCGCCGATTGCCGACCCCGATTCGCCATCTTCAGCGCCTCCCCGAGCCCAATGAGACCACCGACAAACTCCCTGTGAGCTCCTGTTGCTCCCCCTCGCTCCCCCCCTCTGTTTCCGTTTCGTAACCCCGTCTTCCGATCGAGCCCGAAGCTCTTCGCCGCCGGCCATGTCGCCGCCGTAGCCACCGTTTCCTAGAGCTGCAACCGAGCACGCGGCCGTGCTCAGTGCACCCCCAGGAGGTCCTAGCACCCCACCTTGCCTCCTGCCGTGCTCCCTAACCCCGAAACCCAGTTCACCCGAACGCCGGCGCCGCCCCGAGCTCCATTCCGGTGAACCCCGGCCACCCCAGACTTCATTGGTCTCCCCAGATCTTGCAGGCACGGGCTTCCTCTGGTGCCCTCCGCGCCCGACCGCCGCCCTAAGCGCCACCCGGCGAGCCGCCGCCGTGAGGTCGCCGAGCTTAATCCGACGACGTTGACGTGGCAGGATTAGTTAGGTGCTAACTACCCATTTAGTTAACCCCTAGACATCGACAATGGGCCCGTGACCACTAATTTTGTAATTAGACTAATCCACTTTGGGCCCACATGTCGGGTTGACTTCTTGGACGTGGTCATTGACCGGACACACATCATTGACCACGGCAAGATCGTGTCACTGACCAGTGGTCCCCACTGGTCAGGTTTGACCTGGACGGCGCCTGTTGACCTGCTGAGGTCAGCATGATGCAATGCTGACGCAGTAATTAATTACTGGATTTATTCTAATATAGGAAATTCCAGAATATAGTTCAAACTTCAAATATTCATAACTTTTAATCTGTAACTCCAAATTAAATAATTTATATATGAAAAATGATCAGAAAAATATGAAGAATCTGTTTATGGCACTTTCATGCATGATTGAACAAGTTAACCTCACTGAATATGATGAATCATGATTAGGGTAATTTATGAAATAACATTTGGAGTTGGACTTTGTTCTTGTTTGAGTTCCACTTCAATTAACTTGGCTAGATATTGCATTAGGTGAATTCAGTACCTTAACATGACATGTCATTCATGTGAATGTGCATCGCATTGATTGAGTTCTCTCCTGTTTGCCGGTAATTGCCCCCTCTCGATAGACGATGTTCCGACGATTGTTCGATGACACCGATGAAGAACTATATTATCTTCAGAAGTGCCAGGCAAGCAAAACCCCCTTGTTCATTCCGATATAATCCCACTCTCTCGCTCCTGCTCTATTTTACTGCATTAGGACAACAACGACTCATGTGTTACTTGTCATGTAGCTGAACCCCTTTATCCTCTGCATGACTGTCATTCCACAAGAATTAGATGAAACCCACTAGCATGAGTAGGAGTTGTTTGAGCCATGTTGTGCCTACTCATTCATGCTTGTTGTCGTGCCTGCCATCGCTTAGAGTTGAGTCAGGTCCGATTCATCGGGAATGAATTGGAATGGTTGTGTGAACATGTCCCATCGTGGGTGAGCTAAGTGTGTGAACATGATTTGGTAAAGGTAGCGGTGAGAGGCCATGTAGGAGTACATGGTGGGTTGTCTCATTGCAGCCTCCTCAGGAACTGAGTTCTGTGTTTGTGATCCATGAAACAGTTACTACCACGCATTGGGCCCGAAACCAATGGACCCTCTCGGCTTCTTAACCACCCTTGTTCTCAGTCCGGGAGTTGCAAGTAGTTTCTGGTGTTTGTAGTATGCTGGGGGCCGCACGCAACGCCGACCGTAGGGGTGGGTTGGGTTGCGGTAGGCACCGTGGTGATGTACCGATTCGCCTGCTTGGTGTCTCGGGAACCCCGCACACATCGTTCGGGCTGTATGGGAAACCTCGGCCGGACTCCTGCGGATGGAACCCGAATAGGCGATAAACCTGGACTAGGGACTTGTGTGTTTAGGTAGGTCGTGGCCGACACCCACGTTGGGCTTCCGCTTGAAGGTTGCCGAGTACATGTCGTGTAAACGGCGGTAAGTGGTGAGAGCGTGTGTGAAGAAGTACACCCCTGCAGGGTTAATATGATCTATTCGAATAGCCGTGTCCACGAAGAAGGACTTCTGGGTTGCCTATATCAGTTCATAGACAAGTGAAATTGGATACCCTAAAATGCGCAAGATAAGCGTGAGTGCTATGGATGGCGTTCTCGTAGGGAGACGGGAGCGGGTCCATAGTGGTGTATTGATATGGTGAATATCTGGACTCGTGTGCGCCACCTCAAAAGAGTTACTTGCGATGAGTTCGGGATAGCTACCGAGTCAAAGTCGGCTTGTCGCAGTCAAACTCCACCACCCCTTTGATAATGATGCTTATGTAGTTAGTTCTCGATGTAAGTCTTCTTTGAGTACGTTTGTACTCACGTTTGCTTATTTTATGTTTTGCGAGAGAGACTTCGTTCTCGCTAGTAGTTCCGCTTGGACTTGACGTTTAGCTTGTTACCTCAGCTACGATCTTGTGCCCTCGGCAGATCTCGGTAGATAGTCGGGCTTCTCGGCCTTCTTCATTTATAGTTGTGCGTACTCGAGACATGTTTAGCTTCCGCTTGTGCTTCGACTTGTATGTTTCACGAGTGTTGGGTCATGAGACCCATGTTTGTAATATCTCGCTCCTCGAGCCTAATGAATAAATATTTGAGTCGTAGAGTTATGTTGTGATGCCATGTTGTATCTACACATATTGAGCATATTGTGTGTATGTTTGAAATGCTTGGTATGTGTGGGATCCGACAAACTAGTTGTTTATCCTTGGCAGCCTCTCATATGGGAAAATGTAGTCTCGTGCTTCTGAGCGATAGTAGTCCGCTTCTGACCGGTTCACCGGAGTCCCGCTAGCCCAAAGACTACCGGTTGGACCCTTGATCGGCCGGGCATGTGTCTCACTTCGTTCCTATATGTCCGCCTTCGGGAAATGTCACGCGGTGTTATTCGAGTCCTGCCTAGCATGCTACCAGATACCGGAGTCCTGTTAGCCCAGTGCTACAGCCCGAATTTATACGTTGATGACCGACATGCTCGATGTGATTCATGTATGCCTGTCCCCATGGGTTAGCGCCGCTTTGGGTTCACGACTAGCCATGTCGGCCCGGGTTCTCTGTCATATGGATGCTAGCGACACTATCATATACGTGAGCCAAAATACGCAACGGTCCCGGGCCATGGTAAGGCGACACCCGTGGGAATACCATGCGTGAGGCGGCAAAGTGATATGAGGTGTTACCGGCTAGATCGATGACTTGGAATCGGGGTCCTGACAGCGTTGGTATCGAGCCCGATCGCTCAGAGGATTACCAAGCCAAACTGGTCGAAGTTGTGTCTAGAAATGCTTTAGTTATGTAAGGGAATTGATTGTGGAAGGGAACGTAAGGCTCTTTTTACTCCTTATACCTCATGGCCTTCTCGATCTCGAGTCAACCTCTTCTTTTCTACGGGGTTAAGAACTAGGCTTCTCATCTATCTATCAGGATGACGTGTTACTAAACCATAGACTATTAAGATTGTTGGTTTTAAGCCCCAGTTCAGTTCCTACTATTTCTGTATGATAACTGTTGATCTCGGAACCTTGATATTGTGATGTTGAGTGGCTATGCCACCATTTTGCAGGATGTCTCCAATCATTTTGAGCATTTACAGCCGTTATGCTGTCCGAGTCATCCCAGGTCTCTAAATAGTCTGATGCATTTGCAAATCCTTTCCTTCCGTTTTCGATGTCCTTTTTGGTCAGAATAAGCACACTAACCGGTGCGTTGAGGTAATTTATTGCCTTGACATATATGTTGGAACTATTATTATGACCCTAGGTGTTTAGGAAGTCACCTAGCAATTTAGCAATGCTTTTGTATCCCCAGTGTGATGATCCTGGCCATTATTCTTGAAAGCATCCAGTGATGTTATTAGTCAGTAGGCATTCTATTCCTGGGTTCTTGAACCTGAGATTCACCTTACTTCATGTTGATAGTGTTTGCTAGTCCCTTTAGGATATTAGTAACTTTGCGATAGTCCTCGAGGTCCGTGGTATTTCCTTCTTCCAAATACTATGAACCGCCTATGGCAGAAGTGCCTCGCTGAACCAAAAGATCACAATCAGAGTACTCTTGAGGAGTTCTCCATTCATAATTGTGACTCTGCCAGTTCTACCTTCTCTGCATGGGTTATCCGGGAGAAATGTTGAGCTTTGCTCGATATACTAATCCATGCCTCCACAACTCGAAAAGTTATATGTTCCTCGAGTTGTTCCTCCTTAGTTGTATTCGGATCCCGTCTATCGGTTGATAGTCCGGAGTAGTCGCGCTTTCGTCCTCATCGATGCCCATTTTCTTGTGGTCCGTCAAGCCATTCTATTCCGGAATGACTAGGAGAAACAAACTCCAGTACCCATCCATATCCAGGATTGGGTCAAAGCAGTTGTGTTTTGCAGATCAAAATGCTAATTCAGCTTTTGTTCTGTTCTACCTTGGGATATTACCCCCTTTATGTCAGAATTGTCATGAGAACTGCACCAATCTCATGAATTTTGACATAGTGATACTTCTCGCCATCATTATTCATTCCTCGGTCCCGAGTTGTTGTAACCGGAATGCCGACAAGTGAATTGTGATGTGTGAAATCGATACTCCTAGCAACCTCGTTGCTTGGTAGTTAATGGACAATATTTTCATTCTTAGCGTGTTGGTTATTAAATCATCATACTAAGATTGATCGTGCTACCTAGTCCTTATTTACGGTGCACCCTTCGATCAATGAGTTAGGATTATTCAATCCCTTGCTTATTTGATCATATCGTCTTGCCCTCAAAAGCAAGATTGTTCTCGAGCTTAGTAACATACCGGTGGTTCGTGACTTTCCAAATATCTTCTTGGAAGTGTTACCGGGTTGTCTCCTGACTGTTATGTTGAGCTCGTGATCAAGTTGGTTTCTTGTGAACCACCCTTTCTCCAAGAATCTGTGTTGGATATCCACGAGCTAGTTGGTTAAGCTAGACAACAACTTGGAGAGTTGGAAGATAAAAGCTTGCCTAACTTAGTTCGTTCCAAAGGGATATTCTTGTGTAGTGTGTGTTGAGGAAAGATGATATCTTCATCAATTGGTCCCTGTGATCAGTTGCCGGACCTATTGTCTTATTAATCCCTTGATTTGAGTGTGGGCTATCGTCAAATCAAATCAGAACCACCGATGCTCGTAATGTTGTCTTACTCGTGGTTGATCCCTTGAGCATACACCATTACATCTTTTGGTCTGACCAATGCTATCACCGTGTTCACATGATGGTGGAAGTCCAGTGATATGGAAATTCCGATGAGTTGTTGTTAAGCCCATCAGCATTTTGTCTCCCCATGAGTCATGTTGAACATCAACCTAGTATTGGAAACTTGTGTAAGAATTTCTTCATGTTTCGTTCATGAAGCATATGTTTGGATGGAAGTAGTGACTTCCTCGAATTCATGTGCTATAGGTGTAAGTTGCCGCCATGAATTTGAGAAAGGTTTGTTTTGTTTCTCTTGGAATCATCCCAAATCAGTCATGCATATGTGCGAAGTATTCTATAGTCTGGAGACTTGCAACCTTCATTCTATATGTATTCCTAGCATACCAAGCCACTGATTGATTTGTTCAAGGAGAAGAAGTTCCTTCCTAAGAGCTAATCCGGACTTATGTAAGGACTTCGTTATCCCCGATGATGGTTCCCCACCCGAACTCGGTAGTGTTTTATGATAAGACTACTACGTGGTCATGCTTGTCTTGGACAACGTGTTCACATGTTTGCAGCGATACCAGCTCATGTTTTGGAGCTTGCTATCGTAGTTCATTCCGAGAATCTCGCAACATCTTCTCGTCGAAGCTTGTGTTGCAAACTTTCATTTTTCTTCTAGACTCGATGAGTCCGGAATATCCTAACACCAATCGGATCTGAATCTCGTGAGATATGATGGTTGGAACCTTCCCAACATTTGCATTTTGTTCCCAGCTTGCATCCCATCGTGCCAATTTCCATGGGCTGCCCTCCTCGGCAGCTTGTTGTCTAGGATCATCCTCAAAAGTGGACTTACCATGGGTTCCATCCATTCCCGGTGATAAGCAAAAATCATCCATTGCGTTGTCTTCAACAAGGTAGTCCACATCATCCATTCTAGTCTGGGTATGCCTTTCCTTTGCACTCCACCAAACGATCTTTGTGAATTGCCTTAGGCTGGTATGAAGAGTTTCAATGATCTCTGATTCAAAAGTAATTCTTTTGCCACTTAAGGGAATAATTCTACGAGTCACCTTTCCTAAGGTCTACCGTTATGGAATCATGGCAATCATCTCCTTGTTACTTTGAAACCATGCACCATTTTACTTTAGCATGGAATGGTTGCCTACCAATTTGAACCTTCGTCATCCATTTCTTTACCATCATTCCTAATGTGTGTTTGGTGTCTCAACCCAAGAGTTGTTCTTACGTCTCTCCATGAACTGATCTTGAGTTGCTCGATCTTCAAGAAGATTAAATCCTGTAGGGTTTCCCCTTCTTTCTGTTGTCGTGTCGAGTGAAGATCTCGAAAGCAAAGACGTCAAGACCAAGATGATGGAGTGAATCAACATCTTCGAGAAGGGCAAATGGATCATGAAGATTGTGATAGTTTTGTGATTTCCCTTTTCCTCTTACCTCACGTCTTGAATCTCGGGGCGAGATTCTTGTTCGATCAGGGTGAGTTGTCACAGCCCTAGAGCTTGGTTGTAACTAGAGGCATTGCATCCATGCATCATGTTTAATTTTCATGAAATTTGAAATGGGGATTGCCTAAACCCTAGCATTAAAGGAATTCAAATAGGCTCAACCAAAAATATTTTTCAAAGTGAACCCAAATGGCCTTAAAAATGTTCACCATTTTTGGAAAAATCTTTGAAGCTTGAAATGTGAGATGTTGCACATTTTTCCATGACATTTGGATCTTTGAATTAAATCATAAGTATTTGAATTTGGACATTTAAATTCTATAAAATATTTTAAATGTCCAAATACTCCTAAACTGAAAAGTTCCTTGTTAGATTATTCTATACATTGGGCATGCACAGTTTGGTGATTTTTGAAAGTGCCTGGATATTTTTAATAAAGCCCAACAGTTTACAGAAAATTAGAAAACTAAAACAAATAAAAAAAGGAGAGAGAGAAACCTACCTGGCCCAAACTTACCTGGCGCTCCAACTGGCGGCCCAGCTGGCAGCCCAGCCATCAGGCCCAGCCCACCACCGCCTCCTTCCCTGTCGCCTTCCTCCTCTGCCAGAGGATGAGCGCGTGGCCGCCACAAGATGGCCACCGACGGCCACCTCCCGCTTGCCGCCTCCCGACGCCTGAACACGCCACGACGACGCCCGTGTTCCCTCGCTCCTCCCTCTCTTGCTGCTTCCTCTCCTCCCCTGGCTCTCTTCCCTGAGCTCACCCGAACGGAGCCGCCGCCACCGACGAGCTCCACCGCGGCCACCGCCTCCCCCTCGCCTCTCCTACATGCCCCGAAGCTCCGCCATTGATCGCCGCTTAGCCCCAACCTGGCCCCAAGCGCCGGGAAGCTCTGCATCGCCTCCACACCATCGTCTTGAACCTCGGGCGCCGCCGATTTCCGACCCCGATTCGCCATCTTCAGCGCCTCCCCGAGCCCAATGAGACCGCCGACGAACTCCCTGTGAGCTCCTGTTGCTTCCCCCTCGCTCTCCCCCTCTGTTTCCGTTCCGTAACCCCGTCTTCCGATCGAGCCCGAAGCTCTTCGCCGCCGGCCATGTCGCCGCCGTAGCCACCGTTGCCTAGAGCTGCAACCGAGCACGCGTGCTCAGTGCACCCCCAGGTGGTCCTAGCACCCCACCTTGCCTCCTGCCGTGCTCCCTAACCTCAAACCCAGTTCACCCGAACGCCGATACGCCATGAAGCTCCATTCCGTGAACCCGGCCACCCAGCACCTCCATTGGTCTCCCAGATCTTGCTGCAGGCACGGGCTTCCTCCTGAGTGCCCTCTGCGCCAGCCCGCCCCTAAGCGCCACCCCGTGAGCCGCCGCCCGGCCTTGTCAGTCGCCGGCTTAATCCGGCGACGTTGACGTGGCAGGATTAGTTAGGTGCTAACTACCCATTTAGTTAACCCTAGACATCGACAATGGGCCCAGCCGCCACTAATTTTGTAATTAGACTAATCCATCGGGCCCACATGTCGTTGACTTTCTTGGCGTGGTCATTGGCCGGACCCACTGTCATTGACCTGGGCAAGCACCGTGTCATCTTGACCAGTGGTCCCCACTGGTCAGTTTGACCTGGACGGCGCCTGTTGACCTCTTTGAGGTCGGGATGATGCAATCTTGTGTGATAATTAATTATTGGATTTATTCTAATATAGGAAATTCCGAATATAGTTCAAACTTCAAATATTCATAACTTTTAATCAGTAACTCCAAATTAAATAATTTATATATGAAAAATGATCAGAAAAATATGAAGAATCTGTTTATGGCACTTTCATGCATGATTGAACAAGTTAACCTCACTGAATAGGATGAATCATGATTAGGGTAATTTATGAAATAACATTTGGAGTTGGACTTTGTTCTTGTTTGAGTTCCACTTCAATTAACTTGGCTAGATATTGCATTAGGTGAATTCAGTACCTTAACATGACATGTCATTCATGTGAATGTGCATCGCATTGATTGAGTTCTCTCCTGTTTGCCGGTAATTGCCCCCTCTCGATAGACGACGTTCCGACGATTGTTCAATGACACCGATGAAGAACTATATTATCTTCAGAAGTGCCAGGCAAGCAAAACCCCCTTGTTCATTCCGATATAATCCCACTCTCTCGCTCCTGCTCTATTTTACTGCATTAGGACAACAACGACTCATGTGTTACTTGCTCATGTAGCTGAACCCCTTTATCCTCTCGCATGACCTGTCATTCCACAAGAATTAGATGAAACCCACTAGCATGAGTAGGAGTTGTTTGAGCCATGTTGTGCCTACTCATTCATGCTTGTTGTCGTGCCTGCCATCGCTTAGAGTTGAGTCAGTCCGATTCATCGGGAATGAATTGGAATGGTTGTGTGAACATGTCCCACGTGGGTGAGCTAAGTGTGTGAACATGATTTGGTAAAGGTAGCGGTGAGAGGCCATGTAGGAGTACATGGTGGGTTGTCTCATTGCAGCCGTCCTCGTGAACTGAGTTCTGTGTTTGTGATCCATGAAACAAGCATTACCACGCATTGGGCCCGAAACCAATGGACCCTCTCGGCTTCTTAACCACCCTTGTTCTCTGTCCGGGAGTTGCAAGTAGTTTCGTGTTTGTAGTATCTTTGGGGCACGCAACGCTGACCGTAGGGGTGGGTTGTGTTATGGTAGGCACCGTGGGTGTACCGATTCGCCTGCTTGGTGTCTCGGGAACCCTGCACACATCGTTCGGGCTGTATGGGAAACCTCGGCCGACTCCTGCGGATGGAACCCGAATAGGCGATAAACCTGGACTAGGGACTTGTGTGTTTAGATAGGTCGTGGCCGACACCCACGTTGGGCTTCCGCTGAAGGTTGCCGAGTACATGTCGTGTAAACGGCGGTAAGTGGTGAGAGCGTGTGTGAAGAAGTACACCCTGCAGGTTAATATGATCTAGTCGAATAGCCGTGTCCATGGAGAAGGACTTCTGGGTTGCCTATATCAGTTCATAGACAAGTGAAATTGGATACCCTAAAATGCGCAAGATAAGCGTGAGTGCTATGGATGGCGTTCTCGTAGGGAGACGGGAGCGGGTCCATAGTGGTGTATTGATATGGTGAATATGTGGACTCGTGCGTCACCTCAAAAGAGTTACTTGCATTCGTAGTTCAGGATAGCCACCGAGTCAAAGCTGGCTTGCAGCCAAACTCCACCACCCCTTTTGATAATGATGCATATGTAGCTAGTTCTGATGTAAGTCTTGCTGAGTACGTTTGTACTCACGTTTGCTTATTTTATGTTTTGCAGAGAGACTTCGTTCTCGCTAGTAGTTCCGCTTGGACTTCGACGTTTAGCTTGTTACCTCAGCTACGATCTTGTGCCCTCGGCAGGATCTGGTAGATAGTCAGGTTTCTCGGCCTTTTTCATATATAGCTGTCAGTACTCAGACATGTTTAGCTTTCGCTTGTGCTTCGACTTGTATGCTCACGAGTGTTGGGTCATGAGACCCATGTTTGTAATATCTCGCTCCTCGAGCCTAATGAATAAATATTTGAGTCGTAGAGTTATGTTGTGATGCCATGTTGTATCTACACATATTGAGCATATTGTGTGTATGTTTGAAATGCTTGGTATGTGTGGGATCCGACAAACTAGTTGTTTATCCTTGGCAGCCTCTCATATGGGAAAATGTAGTCTCGTGCTTCGAGCGATAGTAGTCCGCTTCTCGGTTCACCGAGTCCTCGCCACCAAAGACTACCGCTTGGACCCTTGATCGGCCGGGCATGTGTCTCACTTCGCCTTATGTCTGTCCTTCGGGAAATGTCACGCAGGTGTTATTCGAGTCCTGCCTAGCCTGCTACAGCCCGGGATACCGGAGTCCTGTTAGCCCAGTGCTACAGCCCGAATTTATACGTTGATGACCGACATGTTAGCGCCGCTTTGGGTTCACGACTAGCCATGTCGGCCCGGGTTCTCTGTCATATGGATGCTAGCGACACTATCATATACGTGAGCCAAAAGACACAAACGGTCCCGGGCCATGGTAAGGCGACACCCGTGGGAATACCGTGCGTGAGGCCGCAAAGTGATATGAGGTGTTACCGGCTAGATCGATGTGACTTGGAATCGGGGTCCTGACAACTTCACTCCTAGAGAAGCCGCGGATAATCAGTTCAATGAGAATGCTCTCTTCATCATCCAAGATGCAATTCCACCCGAAGATCTTCCTCACCTCCGGCCCTACGCCATGGCCAAAGATGCATGGCTCCAAGTTGTGTCCCTCTATCGAGGAAGCGCAAGCATTCAACGCTCCAACTATGAAGTGGTGCAAGATGAAGACGATGAGTTTGCAGTGAAAGAGGATGAAGAACCTCGTGAGCTTTATCGAAGAGTAACCAAACTCGCGGTTTCACTCCGAGATCATGGAAGCAAGGACACGGATGACAATTGGATCAAGCGAAAATTCCTCAAGGCAATGATGCCTTACCACAAGGCCATGTCCTCCGTCATTCGTCAAAGGCCGGACTTCCACACCTTTACCTCAAGTGAGGTGTTGGATGAGTTTGTGGCTATGAGCATATTGGACAAGACCGCCGACAATGCGTCACTTTGCTCTCAAAGAGCAAAGAAGCCCAACCTTGCATTGAAGGCCAAGGTTTGTGTTGAAGAAGAGGAAGAAGAGGAAGAAGAGGAAGAAGAGGAGAGCAACCCCGAAGATACAAAGTATGACTATCATGAACACATGGCCCTTGCGTCTAGGCAATTTTGGAACAAGAAGAACTCAAGGCCCAACTTCAACAAAAGCAACTCAAATGGCGCTAAGGTCAAGCAACGTTTGAGAACTTGCTATAATTGTGGCAATGTGAGTCACTTTGTTGCGGAGTGCCCTTATGAGAAGAGGGAAGACAACGGTGGAAAGCTCATCCAAAAGGACAAGGCCAAGTATTTCCCCAACAAGAGCAACTTCACCAAGAAGACTCCTCACAAGGCGTTGGTGGTACAACAAGAGTACAATGAAGAAGATGATGATGATGAAAATGGTGGGTCGGTCACCATGGCCTCCGTTGCCATTGCAACGACTCCACGGGTGTCTCTCTTCGATTCTGCTAATGAGAGCATCATCGCCAAGTGCCTCATGGCTAAGGCCACCAACAAGGTAACCCCCAACATCAAAACTACCTTCATTGATCATCCCTCTTTGACGGATTGCATTGATGAACATGAGGGGTCTAAGGTGGAGGATAATGAGTTTGAATCCTTTATGGGTAAACTCAAGGGTAAATCCAAGAAGCACTTCGTTGCTCTCTTGGAACAACTTGGTGAAGCCAATGACATGATCGAGGCTCACGAAGATACCATCTCTAAGATGGAGGGGCATAGTCGAGACTATGCCGATGAGATTTCGGATCTTTCCAATGCTCTTGAGGAAGAGCGTGGTCTTTGTTTGGCTCTTGAGGAGTCACACAATGATGATCATGCTAAATTAAAGAAAGATCTTGATCATGCTCTTGTTGTTTCTCGTGTGCTAAATTCTGAGAAGGCCAAACTTGGGGTTGATCTTGCTAGACTCAAGGAGGAGTTTGATATACTTGACAAGGCTCACAAGGCCTTGAAAGGTACTCATGCTAGCCTCAAGGAGTCTCATGATCAACTCCAAGTGAAGCTAACTAAGGAGAAAGCCACTTTTCCTCATATGGTTTTAATTGATAATGCAAATGCTACTAACCCATGTTATGAGCATGTGCATCTTATTGAGGAAAATGCTAAGTTGAAGGAGCAACTTGAGAAAGGCCTTGTGTCATGCATACAAGGTGAGAAAAACCTCAACGACCTTTTGAGCAATCAAAAGGAAGTTGTGGCCAAGAGGGATTGGGTTGCACCCAAGCCCAAGAACAAGAAGAAGAATGACAAGACCAAACGACCTCCTCCTCTCAAGCAAACCTTTGTGAAAGAGGGAGAGGGTGCTTCCAAGGAGAAGAAGAACAATGCGAAGGGTGATAGTGTCAAGAAGGGCAATGCCATTCTTCCCAACAAAGCCATGACTTTAACCCTTCTTATGTGTTGTCAGTGCTAGTGATTGGCATGTTTATGCCAAATTTGTTGGTTCTCCTTATGAGTACATTGAATGGTCTATTTGGGTTCCTAAGACCCTTGTCACTAACATCAAAGGACCCATTACAAAATGGGTACCTAAAACCAAGCATTGATCTCTTCTAGGTGTTTGCTTCCGGTGGGGGATCATGGTTGCTCGATAGTGGAGCTACAAATCACATGACCGGAGGCAAGGACTTGGTGGTGGACGTACTCAAGAATCCATCTATGACCACCAATGTCGAGTGGGGTGATGCCTCATCTTACAAGGTATTGGGACTCGGCAAGGTTGTCATTTCTCATGGTCTCACGATCGAGAAGGTCATGCTCGTTGAGTCCCTTGCATACAATTTACTTTCCGTTCGTCAACTTGCAATCATGGGCTTTGCCACTTTCTTTGATATCGATACCGTGGCCCTCTTGTGGAGCAAGACTCTTAAAGTAGCCTTTGTTTGGCATGTCGAGAATGATCTATATGTGATTAACTTTTCAAAGCGACCCACTAAGACCGCGACATGCCTAATGGCTAAAGTTGACGTGGGATGGCTTTGGCATCGCCGCCTAGCCCATGTCAATATGAGATCTTTGCAAAGTCTTCTCAAGGGGGACCATGTCCGTGGACTAATGAATGTTAGTTTTGCTAAAGATCGTGCTTGCAGTGCTTGTATCGAAGGAAAGCTACATGAGAAGGCTCACCCTCCCACGACTATCATTTACTCGAAGAGGCCTTTGGAGCTCCTTCATTTGGACCTCTTTGGGCCTCCATCCTTTGATAGTCTTGGGGGGAGGAAGTATTTCTTGGTGATTGTGGATGATTATTCAAGATACACTTGGGTATATTTCTTCAAGAGGAAGAGCGAGACCCAACAAACCATCATTGACTTTGCAAATGAGGCCCAACGTCAACACAATGCAAAGATCTTGACAATAAGAAGTGACAACGGCACCGAGTTCAAGACCTCCACCTTGGATGAGTTTCTTAGTGATGAGGGGATCAAGCATTAATATTCCGCACCTTACACACCTCAACAAAATGGTGTTGCGGAGAGGAAGAACCGGACGTTGATGGATGCGGCAAGGACCATGATGGCGGAGTTCAAGTCTCCCTACAACTTTTGGGCCGAAGCCATCAACACCGCGTGTCATGCTTCAAACCGGCTCTATCTCCGCAAAGGCTTGAACAAGACTCCATATGAGATACTCACCGGTAACAAGCCCAACCTCAAGTACTTTCGGGTGTTCGGGTGTAAGTGTCTCATTCTCAAGAAAGGTGTTCGTTTTTCTAAATTTGAGGCTAGAGCTTATGATGGCATATTTGTTGGTTATGCTACAAACTCTCATGCTTATCGTGTTCTCAATAAGTCCACGGGACTTATTGAGGAAAGCGATGCTAACGTGGAGTTTGATGAAAATAACGGCTCCCAAGTGGAGCAAAGTGGTACTTGTGATGTAGGTGTTGAAATTCCTCCCCAAGCCATAATAAGAATGGGTGTTGGCTTTATCCTACCCATTGAGGAACCCCTTGTGGCCGAAGGAGAAGGAAAATGTTCCACTCAAGTGGAACCATCACTAACTCAAGACCAACACGCTTCCTAAGAACATAGTGAAGGCCCTCAACCAAATGAACAAGACCAAGGGCAAGATCTCTCTCAAGATGGTGGTGAACCACCACATGTTGCCCAAGGTCAAGTTCTCTCCTCCGAGCAAGTTCAAGATCAAGAACAAGCTCATGACGGTGCTCAAGATGATCAAGTTTCCTCTCCTCATCTCACTTCCGAGGAGGAATTGGAGCATCGTGCTGCCAAGATTGCTTCCAAGCTCACCACCAAAGGGCACATCATGGAGAATGTGCTTGGAAGCTTAAATAAGGGGGTAAGCACTCGTAGACAATTAGCAAACTATTGTGAATATCATGCGTTTGTCTCTTGTGTGGAACCCCAAAAGGTTTATGAAGCTCTCGAGGATCCGGATTGGCTAAATGTGATGCATGAAGAACTCAACAACTTCGAGCACAACAAGGTGTGGAGATTGGTGCCAAGGTCAACCGGGAACCATAATGTCATTGGAACCAAGTGGATATTCAAGAACAAGCAAGATGCTCATGGAACTATCATTCGCAACAAGGCTCGTTTGGTAGCACAAGGCTACTCCCAAGTCGAGGGTATCGACTACGGTGAAACCTTTGCTCCTGTTGCACGCCTTGAGTCCATTCGCGTGTTAATTGCCTATGCTTCTCATCATAACTTTAAGTTGCAACAAATGGATGTGAAGAGTGCTTTTATTAATGGTCCCATTAATGAGTTGGTCTACGTCAAACTACCCCCCAGGTTTGAGGATCCCTACTTTCCCGATCATGTGTATCAACTCGATAAGGCACTCTATGGCCTTAAACAAGCCCCATGTGCATGGTATGGCCACCTTACCGAGTTGTTACAAGATCGTGGATTTGAAGTTGGGCTAATTGACCCCACTCTTTTTACTAAGAAGGTCAAAGGGGAGTTGTTTGTGTGCCAACTATATGTTGATGATATTATCTTTGGTTCCCCTAACAAAGCTTTCAATGAGGAATTTGCCAATCTCATGACCTCAAAGTTCAAGATGTCTTCCATGGGAGAGTTGGAAGTTCTTCCTCGGACAAGTGAAGCAAAGAAGAGAAGGAACCTTCATCAACCAAGCCAAATACACTCAAGACATGCTCAAGAGATTCAAGCTAAGCAATGTCAAGCCGGCTTCCACTCCAATGCCCACCAAGTGCCAACTTGACATTGATCCCAATGGTAAAGCGGTGGATCAAAAGGTATATTGCTCCATGATTGGCTCCTTGCTTTACCTTTGTGCATCTAGACCGGATATCATGTTGAGTGTGGGAATTTGTGCACGGTTTCAAGCCGCACCTAAGGAAAGCCACTATGTGGCGGTCAAGCGAATCTTTCGATATTTGGCTCATACCCCAAACTTTGGCTTATGGTACCCAAGAGGAGCAAACTTCAAGCTTGTTGGATACTCGGACTCTGATTGGGCGGGAGACAAAGTGGATAGGAAGTCCACTTCTGGAGGGTGCCAATTCCTTGGTTGCTCTTTGGTGAGTTGGTCTTCCAAGAAGCAAAGTTGTGTGTCTCTCTCATCCACCGAAGCGGAGTATGTGGCGGCTGGTAGTTGTTGTGCACAACTCTTATGGATGAGGCAAACTTTAAAGGATTACGGTGTCATTTGTGACAAAGTGCCTCTTTGGTGCGACAATGAAAGTGCCATCAAGATTTCTCTCAACCCGGTGCAACACTTCAAGACGAAGCATATTGAGATTCGATATCACTTCATCCGGGATCACATTAGGTGAGGGGAGATCGAGCTAAACTATGTCAACACTCATGATAACCTTTACAGATATCTTCACGAAGCCTTTGGATGAAGCAATATTTCGCGAGTTAAGGCATGAGCTAAATATCATTGATTCGAGCAATGTTGCTTGAACCCTTGCACACCCCACCATACTCAACTTGTTATCTGGTTTAGGTGTAGGCATGGATATAGGGGGAGTGGTGTTCTCTCAATGAACTCTCCCTCCCCCCATTATGCATAAATTGATCAACTCTTTCACATTAGCCATTTTTGATGGTACTTGTGCTTCAAAGACGAGTTTTGGTCATGGACCCAAGGATAATTCTTTGCGGTGCCATACCAATTGACTCAAACATAGGTGGCCTCAGCCACCGCCCTCTCTTGGAGAGGTGTGTGTTTCTCGCTCTCTTTGCTGGTTTTGTGTGTGTGTTCCCGTTTTTTGTCTCGTTCTTCTCTCTTGAGCTAAGCCCTTTTTGGCCTAGTTCTTCTTGCGGCTGAGCGGTACTACCGTTGCGGGCACGGTACTACCGCTTATGAGGGTCAAGCGGTACTACCGCCCTCACCAGCGGTACTACCGCTGCGGGGCGGGCGATGGGGGTTATATCGGGGCAGGGGGAGTTATTTTCTTCCCCATACCCATTCGCCCTCACTAGCTCGTCTTCCTTGTCGCTCCAGCGACGCCTCGCCGTGGGAGGGCTCCTGCTGGCCGCCGTTTTCGGGCCGTTCCTCTCCATTTCCTCCGGTGGAGTCGTTCCCCATCACGTCCTCTAGCCATGGATGCCGATATTGCCCTCGTTCCCTTTTTTTCTTTGCCTAGATCTTGCATCTAGTTCTTCGGGGCAATAGGCATTGTTTTCTTCGTTTTTGGCTATGAAGAGGCTTGAGTAGGATGGAGATAGCTTCTAGGCCCTTTGGATTGATGTTTGGTAGGATTAATTTTTGAATTTGGCATCCCGGTAGTGCCGGATCTGTCCACGGCAGTAGGGAACCACCGTTCCCCGTCTTGAGCGGTACCACCGCTCGTGTTGAGTGGTACTACTGCACGAGCGGTACTACAGCGGGTAGGTCGCGGTACTACCGCCGGATCCCCAGTTCCATCATTTCCTACCACACCTTGATCCATGTTGCTTCGTTTGGTGGCTTATGCTCTTTCTTTCGTGGTGTTTTTGTTGCTCGTGTGTTTGGTTCCAGGTGATGATCTTCCTGAGCAGCAGGCCCGCTGTATCAACCTCGGTTGTGCTTCATCAAAGCGCTACCGAACTTCTGAGTCGGCAGGTGGTTCCTCCAGTGCTCCACCACCGCCTGTGGGTGCTTCCTCCAGTGCACCACCTCCGCTTCAACTCCAGAAGAAACCTGCAAACAGGCCCAAGCCAAGGGGCAAGACTGTGACTGAGATGACTGCCAAGGAGTTCTGGGCAAAGCGTCGCCGTAACCCCTATGAGGAAGCCCAAGAACCCAATTTGGTCAACCGCCTGCTTCGAACCGCTTTCAGATTGCCATCTTCTTTGATGTGATCAAAGCCAAGAAGAATCTCTATGTTGATGTTCGCTCCATCGACACGAAGCCATGGAAAAGGATCCGAGTACTTTGGTGAAGCTCTTGGATGTGTTCTCACCGAACATTCTCGTGGATCATGCAATTCAACAAGGATTTCGATGCTGATTTGGTGGCTCATTTCTATGCCACCGTCCATCTTGGGACCGATGCGAGAAAGGACTCGACTTGGATGACAAATGGCAAGTTGCTTTCTGTCAAGTGGAAGGCCTTCATGGAGTTACTTGAGGTGGAAGATCACGGGCTTGAGACTCCTGTCGGCTTCCGCCCTCACCGCAATGCAAACTCCACTCACAAGCAAGCCCTCTGGCCCTACTGTTCTGTGAAGGTTAACCCTGTGACTCAGAAGGAAACCTATGAGCTATCTACCTTTCTGGACATCCTTCATCGTGTCTTTCGAGAGACCCTCTTCCCTCACATCGGGAATCTGGATATGGTCCACTCCTATCTCGTGGACATGCTTCTCTTCTGCCAGCATGAGAAGGAAGCAAACACTGGCGAGTCCCTGGACATTTCTCATGTTATGTGGTCTGAGCTTCTTACTGCCATTTCAGAGCACAAGCGTCTGAGGAAGAAGGACAATTGGGGCACCCCTGCTCCTAAATCTGGGGGTCCACCTACTACTGCTGACATGGAGACCGAGGGGCGGGGCTGAGGCCGATGATGACGATGAGGACTATGAGCCTTCTGGGACAGAGCCCTCTTGGGCAAAGAAGCTCAAGCACAAGATGAAGAAGCTCTTCTGCATGGAGTCTCATGGTCAGTACATGACTCATGTGGCGGAGAAGAAGGCCAGGGGGCGTCACAAGGAGCTCATGCGTCAGCTGGGTGCGACCGTTGTCAGTGGGTCGGAGGGTCAGATCACTGAGGAAGAGGAGTGGATTCAGCAGCATTGCCCATGGACCGATTCAGACGCCGAGCAGTTCCCGACCGATGACGGCGGTGCAGACGATCCCGCAGGGATGTGATGCTCGTGATCCTCAGCTTGCTATCACCTGGAGCCGTAGCATCGCTCTTTGCCCTTTTGGTGTCTCGATGCCAAAGGGGGAGAGAATTTTAGGGATTTGGATTTTGTGTCGTTGCCGTGTTGCGAGAGTGTCTTTGTGTTCGCCATTTTCTTTGCTTTGTTTGGTTTTATGCCTGTGAGACCTAAGTTCTAGACATATGATGTGAGACATTTGCTACCTTATCGTTATCTTATCTATGTCTATCTAGTACTTTGGTATCTTATGAGTTGCATGCTTATCTTGTTATACTTACCCTGCTCTCATATATCCTTTGCTTAGATTGTTGGACTATAAAATATAGGGGGAGTGTTGATCCTAATGTGTGCATCGTGCTTTCCAAAGCCTCTCATTCCTAGGTGCACACATTCAGGGGGAGCCCGTCTATATTTTGTAGTCCTAAGTATCTTTACTTTCATGTCTTATCCTTGTGCAAATCCTTGGTTGTCATCAATCCACCAAAAATGGGGAGATTGTTAAGGCATATCTCTCTCGATGTGGTTTTGGTAATTGATGACAACATGTTTGCGGACTAATCGTGTGCTTTGAGCATTTCAGAGATTCATCTTTGGCACGAGACGATGTCTTTCCCTCGGAGTGTCATTCAAGACGATGTAGCTCTTTCGTTTCTTTTTCGGTGGACTAGTTTCGTAGAGGGTACCATACTATCAAGAGGGGGTCCGCTTTCGTAAGGATAGGGTGGAATCAACATGTACACATCCGTTTCACACCCTCTGAGCCTTTCCGCTTCAATGGAGAGTTCTTCCCTCCTTCTTTGGGGTTTTGTCTGGTTCCAGCGGTAGTACCATGGTACCCAGCGGTAGTACCCCTTAGGGGTCACAGGCGGCGATGCCGCTCCATGGTAGTAATCTTGCCGTGGGTCCTCGACCATAATCTTGCTTGGTACCAGGCCCCTACCGCGTCGATTCGAGGGCGTTGATTCTTGTGTCAGATTGTGCGGTACTATGCAGCGGCAGTAGAGCGGTAGTACCGCTCATGAGCGGTAGTACCACCCTACCATCGCGGCAGTACTGCTCGGGTCCCTTTCTCCTCTGCCATCCAGACTGCGCGGCAGTACCGCCAGGGGGAGCGGTAGTACCACTGAGCCCAGCGGTAGTACCGCCCTCTGCGGGGCTGGTTTGGGGGGTAACGGTTGGATTGTTCCACCCACTATATAAGGGGGTCTTCTTCCCCAAAGTTGACTTACCTCTTCCCCCAAAAGCTCCATTGTTGCTCCAAGCTCCATTTTACTCGATCTCTCTCCCTAGCAAATCAAACTTGTTGATTTGCTCGGGATTGGCTGAGAAGGCCCCGATCTACACTTCCACCAAGAGAAATTTGATTCCCCACTAATCCCTAGCGGATCTTGTTACTCTTGGGTGTTTGAGCACCCTAGGCGGTTGAGGTCACCGTGGAGCCATAGTCCATTGTGGTGAAGCTTACGTGGTGTCGTTGGGAGCCTCCAATTAAGTTGTGGAGATTGCCCCAACCTTGTTTGTAAAGGTTCGGTTGCCGCCTTCAAGGGCACCAATAGTGGAATCACGACATCTCGCATTGTGTGAGGGCGTGAGGAGAATACGGTGGCCCTAGTGGCTTCTTGGGGAGCATTGTGCCTACACAACGCTCTAACGGAGACGTACTTCCCCTCAAAAGGAAGGAACTTCAGTAACACATCCTCGTCTGCACCGGCTCCGCACTTGGTTATCTTATCCCTTTACTTATGCAAGCCTATTTGTGTTATATCCTTTGCTTGCTTGCGTGCTTATGGTTGTTGCATCATATAGGTTGTCCACCTAGTTGCATATCTAGACAACCTACTTTGATGCAAAGTTTAATTTGATAAAGAAAAGCTAAAAATTGTTAGTTGCCTATTCACCCCCCTCTAGTCAACTATATCGATCCTTTCAGGGGTGTTCCCGGTTACGGTGGGTGGTCGGGGCCGAGCGACGCGCGTTTCTCTCGTACACGCACGCACATGGGTGCGAGGCGTTGGGCTCTAATGGAACCCGAGCGATTGCACTGCAGGCTACGCGTTACTGAACCCGAGCGATCGATCGATGGCTGTTAACTGAACCCGATCGAGCAATTCCTTCGCTATTGCTGCTAACTGAAGCCGATCGATGCTGCCTCTGGATGAATAGTGAGCGTTGCTGGGGGGTTTGGATGAATAGTTACCGATGGGGGTGGATGAACAGGACCCTGTGGTGTTGCCTCTAGATGAACAGGACCCCGATTGATCGAGCCAGTTGGGGCTGGATGAACAGGACACCGTGGAGGGCTGGATTAACAAGACCACACCGTGGAGGGCAGGATGAACAGTAGGCGGTGGAGGGCTGGATGAACAGTAGCCCGTGGAGGGGTGGTTGAACAGGAGCCCGTGGAGAGGGCTGGTTGAACAGTAGTCGATGGAGTAGCGCGCGGTGGAGGCTGGATGAGGTTGACGATGGATGAACAGTTGCAGGTGGAGGCTGGAGGGGGTTGACGGTGGAGATGAACAGTATCCCGTGGAGTCCTGTTTTGCAGTACGCCACACCCCTCCCGATGAACAGGACCCTCGTTTCGACCGTAGCGCTCCAACACAAGTCCGTTTCCTCCGTTTTGCGGTACGCCACACCCCTCCCGATCAACAGGATCCTGTTTTACCGTAGGAGGTCCGTTTCCTCCGTTTTGCGATGCGCGGACCCCTCCCGATGAACAGGATCCCGTTTGACCGTGGCGGTCGAACACAAGGCCGTTCCTCCGTTCTGCGGTACACGTGCCTCGTTTCCATCGGCTGTTCCGTCCAAGCCCTCCCGATGAACACGACGATGCATTCCGTTCCGACCCAGCCGGTTGGCTCCCCATGAACACGACGACGCGGTTTCTCTGTTCTGACCCAGCCATGTACACGAGCCCTGACCGTACGTATGCGCGAGTAGGCGTTCGAGACCTTGCCCGTATGTACGTACGTGGCCGTATTTTCTTTCTTGCACACTGGCCGCTGTACATATGTGTACATGCTACGTGCACGCCTCTACTACGACACGTGCGCGCCTCTACATCGACCAGTATGTACGTACACGTTCGCGACCAGAATGACAACGCTACGTACGCTTCGACCAGGTGGGTCCCGACTGTCAGGCACTTCCATGCATACGAAGATGTAGCTGGTGGGTCCCAGCAGTCAGGGGGGCGAACCGTTTTTTTTTGCCCGGACGCACTTCCTTGCGTGCGAAGATGTAGCTGGTGGGTCCCAGCAGTCAGGGGAAACGTTTTTTTCGCGAAATATGATGGCCCGTCCGGTGGGTCCCCGCTGTCAGGTGGAGGAATAATTATTTTGCGCGTAATAAGGAGGCACTTCCTTGCTGCGGTCGTGGACCCAAATCGGCCCTCTCCACGTCTGATCCACGTCCGATGGAAGCCGTTCCTTGACCACGTTGACCATGCCGCACCGAGAGCACCAGGGCGGTGGACTACGGCGAGGCCTAGGAAGGGGACGACGCGGAGCCGGGGAAGTCACGACAGTGGAAGCCCGCGTGGAGAGAATCTGAGGGTTCACCGGTTGGCTGCGGTGTGAAATTTGCCGTCGCCCGCGAACTGGCCAGCGGTGGGAATAGTAGGGGCGGTGAGGCCTCCAGCGGCCTGACCCGCCACGGGAGGCAAGAGCATGCGGCACGACCGGCGCTACTTTGGGTGGCTGGAGCAAGAAGAACAGAGGTTGAAGAAGCACTACGGCCGTTGGATGGACATCATACGGGCACTGGAGCTAGAATCGTTCATATTGACTAAGTTGACAAAGCACTCCGTCCCCGTCAGGCCCACAAGTTAGCCTCTCACCAAGGTGGGTCCCAACTAGCAGGGGGAGTGTTCATTTTTTTGTGTAATAAGGAGGCACTTCCTTGCGTGCGAAGATATAGCTAGTGGGTCCGACCTGTCAGCGGTGGGAACATTTTTTTCACGAAATACAGAGGCCCTTCCGGTGGGTCCCAGCTGTCAGGTGGAGGAATCATTATTTTGCGCGTAATAAGGAGGCATTTCCTTGCGTGCGGCCATGGAGCGAGCTGTCAGCCTCTCCACGCACAGTCTACTTCTGATGGGGTCGTTTGTTGACCACCTTGACCACTCCGCGCCGAGCACATCCAAGGTGGTGGACGACGGCGAGGCCCCGGATAGCAACGAGCCGGAGATGGGAAGACGCGAGAGTAGAGTCGCAGACAGAGAGGTGTCTGAGGTTAACTGGTTACAGTGCGGTGTGGTTCGGACGATCGGTGGAGAAGAACGGGAGGTGTGGAGGGTGGAGGGATGGCACGACCAACGGTGGAGTAGCGCTTCACAATGGCGTGCTAAGCAGAGCTGCTAGCGGAAGGAGGTGGGAGCACGTGGTCCCGGTGGCGCTGGAGGAAGAAGACGAGAGATTGAAGATGGATGTCGGTCGTTGGATGTAAATCCAACGGCTAACGATGTCAGAATCATTTCTTGACTAAGTTGACAATGATGTCTACTACACAACCTTCTTCTTGTAGACGTTGTTGGGCCTCCAAGTGCACAGGTTTGTAGGACAGTAGCAAATTTCCCTCAAGTGGATGACCTAAGGTTTATCAATCCGTGGGAGGCATAGGATGAAGATGGTCTCTCTCAAACAACCCTGCAACAAAATAACAAAGAGTCTCTTGTGTCCCCAACACACCCAATACAATGGTAAATTGTATAGGTGCACTAGTTCGCGAAGAGATGGTGATACAAGTGCAATATGGATAGTAGATAAAGGTATTTGTAATCTGAAATAATAAAAACAGCAAGGTAACTAATGGTAAAAGTGAGCGTAAACGGTATTGCAATGATAGGAAAAAGGCCTAGGGTTCAGACTTTCACTAGTGCAAGTTCTCTCAACAATAATAACATAGATAGATCATATAACAATCCCTCAACATGCAACAAAGAGTCACTCCAAAGCCACTAATAGCGGAGAACAAACATAGAGATTATGGTAGGGTACAAAACCACCTCAAAGTTATTCTTTCGGATCAATCCATTGGGCTATTCCTATAAGTGTCACAAACAGCCCTAGAGTTCGTACTAGAATAACACCTTAAGACACAAATCAACCAAAACCCTAATGTCACCTAGATACTCCAATGTCACCTCAAGTATCCGTGGGTATGATTATACGATATGCATCACACAATCTCAGATTCATCTATTCAACCAACACATAGAACCTCAAAGAGTGCCCGAAAGTTTCTACCGGAGAATCAAGATGAAAACGTGTGCCAACCCCTATGCATAAGTTCATGGGCGGAACCTGCAAGTTGATCACCAAAACATACATCAAGTGAATCACGTGATATCCCATTATCACCATAGATACGCACGGCAAGGCATACATCAAGTGTTCTCAAATCATTAAAGACTCAATCCGATAAGATTACTTCAAAGGGAAAACACAATCCATTACAAGAGAGTAGAAGGGGGAGAAACATCATAAGATCCAACTATAATAGCAAAGCTCGTGATACATCAAGATCGTGCCAAATCAAGAACACGAGAGAGAGATCAAACACATAGCTACTGGTACATACCCTCAGCCCCGAGGGTGAACTACTCTCTCCTCGTCATGGAGAGCGCCGGGATGATGAAGATGGCCACCGGTGAGGTTCCCCCCCTCCGGCAGTCTTGCGAACGCAGGGTCCCGATTGGTTTTTGGTGGCTACAGAGGCTTGCGGCAATGGAACTCCAGATCTATTCTGTTCCCCGAAGGTTTTAGGGTATATGGATATATATAGGCGGAAGAAATACATCAGGGGAGCCACAAGGGGCTCACAAGGGTGGAGGGCGCGCCCTAGGGGGTGGGCGCGCCCCCCTACCTCGTGGCTCCCTCGTTTCTTTCCTTACATGCACTCCAAGTCTATCAGGTTGCTTTCCTTCCAAAAATAACTTCTTCAGAAGGTTTCATTCCGTTTCGACTCTGTTTGATATTCCTTTTCTTTGAAACACTGAAACAAGGGAAAAAAGCAGAAGGCACTTTGGGCTCAGGTTAATAGGTTAGTCCCAAAAGTAATATAAAAGTGCATAATAAAGCCCATAAACATCCAAGATGGATAATATAATAGCATGAATACTTCATAAATTATAGATAAATTGGAGACGTATCAGCACCCCCAAGCTTAATTCCTGCTCATCCTCGAGTAGGTAAATGATAAAATAAATAATTTATGAAGTGTGAATGCTAGCAGGTGCACAAGTTTGATTAATGATAATTTCAATCACCTTTTCTAGCATCATTATATATCATAACAGTAGCTCAAGTCATAGAACTTTGCATGATCAAGTAACAAACTATTCACATGTTAAAGTATAGATCATAAACTTTCTTCAAAACTAACAAACCGTGTTATTAGTCATCAAACAATTACAATTCATCTTATTTTCAGGAAGAGTCTATGTCAGATCTTTGATTTAGCAAACTCCACATACTCAACTATCATTTAGTCTTCCATGATTGCTACCACTCAAAGCATATTTTTAGAACAAATAGTATTCATCGAACACAGAGAAAGATAGGGGCTTAATGTTTCGCCTCCCAACTTTTTACCTCAAGGGTAATGTCAATAGTAATAATTCATGCTCAAATATATTTGAATGGCCATATATGCCTAGATCTTTCCATCACATGATGCTTGCCAACTAAAGAGTAGGTTGGAATGAGAAGGAATACTACTGACTCTTGCATAAAAGTAAAAGATAGGCCCTTCGCAGAGGGAAGCAGGGATTTGCAGAGGTGCTAGAGCTCAAAGCAAAAACAGAGATGAAAATAATTTTGAGAGGTATGCTTTCATTGTCAACATAGCGACCAAGAGTTCCCAATATCTTCCATACTACATACATTATAGGCGGTTCCCAAACTGAAAGGTAAAGATTTTGACTCCCCCTCCACCAACAATCATCAATCCATGGCTTGCCCGAAACAACGGGTGCCTCCAACTAACATCAAACCTGGGGGAGTTTTGTTTGCAATTATTTTTGATTTGATTTCGATCTTTTGATCCTGGGACTGGGCATCCCAGTTACCAGCCATTTTCTCGTGAATGATGAGTGGAGTCCACTCATCGTGAGAATAACCCACCTAGCATGGAAGATACCGCTAACCCGTAGTCGCTACATGAGCGATTCGGGCATACAAAACAGATTATTATTTGAAGGTTTAGAGTTTGGCACATGCAAATTTACTTGGAACGGTAGGTAAATACCGTATATAGGTAGATATGGTGGACACTCATGGAACAAACTTGCTTCAAGGAATTTGGATGCACAAGCATTATTCCCGCTTAGTACAGAAATTTTGGCTAGCAAAGGATTCTAAATAGCAAGCACCACATTTTAGAGGATCCAAAACAATATAACTTATACAAATATACCCAAGCATAACTCATTATGTTGTCTTCCTTGTCCAACTTCAACTAATTTGCTCAAGTTTGAAAATAATTAATGGGGCTCACAATCATAGAAGATGTCCAAGATAGTATATTTATATGTGAAATCTCTCTTCCTTCAATATTCTTTCACGAATTGTTCAAGTGACCAATACAATGTTTGCGAACCTTCAATAAATTTACCACCTCTACTTCTTATATGTAAGGCATTACTCCACATGGGAAAGGCATATGAAACATATATAATTTTAGATTTATGACATTCAAATCATTCAACCATTTATTCATAGGATATAAGTGAGGCACACGAGTAAATGACAAACTACTCCAAAAAGATATAAGTGAAGATCAATGAGTAGTTAAATAATTATGCAGCTATGAGAAGACTCTCTCATTTAAGAATTTCAGATCTTGGTATTTTATTCAAACAGCAAGCAAGTCTAAAGAAAATAAAATGACGCTCCAAGCAAAACACATATCATGTGGTGAATAAAAATATAGCTCCAAGTAAAGTTACCGATGAACGAAGACGAAAGAGGGGATGCCATCCGGGGCATACCCAAGCTTAGACGCTTGGTTATCCTTGAATATTACCTTTGGGTGCCTTGGGAATCCCCAAGATTATGCTCTTGCCACTCCTTATTCCATAGTCCATCGAATCTTTACCCAAAACTTGAAAACTTCACAACACAAAACTTAACAGAAAACTCGTAAGCTCCGTTAGCGAAAGAAAACAAAACACCACTTCAAGGTACTGTAATGAACTCATTATTTATTTAGATTGGTGTTAAACCTACTGTATTCCAACTTCTCTATGGTATATAAATTATTTTACTAGCCATAGATTCATTAAAATAAGCAAACAACACATGAAAAAACAGAATCTGTCAAAAACAGAACAGTCTGTAGTAATCTGTAACTAATGCAAACTTCTGGAACTCCAAAAATTCTAAAATAAATTGGTGGACCTGAGGAATTTGTCTAATAATCATCTTCAAAAGGAATCAACTAAATAACACTCTGCAGTAAAAAGTTGAAGCTAATCTCGTGAGCGCTAAAGTTTCTGTTTTTTACAGCATGATCATAAAGACTTCACCCAAGTCTTCCCAAAGGTTCTACTTGGCACAAACACTAATTAAAACACAAAAACACATCTAAACAGAAGCTAGATGTGTTATTTATTCCTAAACAGAAGCAAAAACAAGGAACTAAAATAAAGTTGGGTTGCCTCCCAACAAGCGCTATCGTTTAACGCCCCTAGCTAGGCACGATGATTTCAATGATGCTCACATAAAAGATAAGGATTGAAACATAAAGAGAGCATCATGAAGAATATGACTAGAACATTTGAGTCTAACCCACTTCCTATGCATAGGGATTTTGTGAGCAAACAACTTATGGGAACAACAATCAACTAGCATAGGAAGGCAAAACAAGCATAACTTCAAAACTTTAAGCACATAGAGATGAAACTTGATATTATTGCAATTCCTACAAGCATATATTCCTCCCTCATAATAATTTCCAGTAGCATCATGAATGAATTCAACAATATAACCAGCACCTAAAATATTCTTTTCATGATCTACTAGCATAGAAATTTTACTACTCTCCACATAAGCAAAATTCTTCTCATTCGGAATAGTGGGAGTATCATAAGAGACTTGAATACTATAAATTGTTTCCACATTAAAAGACTAATGTTCAGAAAAAGGGTAATCATAATCATGACAAGTTTTATAAATATAATCATCACTACTTTTTATAGCATAAGTTTCATCACAATAATCATCATAAGTAGCAACTTTGTTCTCATCATAATCAATTGAAACCTCTATCGGATTTCGGGTTCCGGCAGACCCTTGAGGTTCGAACACTGGGGTGCACGCGGAGATCTTTCCCCTACCAGCTCACGCGTTAATGGTTTGCGAGGGATCTAAACTAGGAACGATGAACACACAAGGCACGCAAGATTTATACTGGTTCGGGCCACCGTTGTGGTATAATACCCTACTCCAGTGTGTGGTGTGGTGGATTGCCTCTGGGGCTGATGAAGAACAGTACAAAGGAAGAACAACCTCGCGAGGGGCTGTTCTTGAGCTGGTGCGATGGACTGCTTGGGTGAGTCCAGTCTCTTCCCTCTCTCTCTCTCTCTCTCTCTCTCTCTCTCTCTCTCTCTCTCTGGTTGGGCTCTTTTCGATGCCTCTATCCCCTCCGATCCCTCTAATCTGTGGTGGCTAGTCCTATTTATAGACGGAGGCCCTGGGCCTCTCCCCAAATAATGAGCGGGAAGGGCGCTAACAATTGGCCATTTTGAAGGGGAACATCTACACTTATCCTAACTAAAGTTGGTCTTCGGCTGCCAAAGGCTTTGACGGTGACGCCGTCCTGGGCTCCACGATGACCTCTGTCTTGCTGTTCAGCTGGTCTTGGTCTTGTTGCACCGAAGCGGTAACCTTTGCCTGATGCCTTGGCCTCCACTTGCCTCCTTTGCACCAAAGGGGAAACGAGGACACTGCACGGGCTGGCACCCGCCTGGCGCCCGCCTGGTCTTGATCGTCATGGCTTGCGTCGCGGGGCACCCTCGTGAGGTACCCTGCCTTGATCTCTCCGCCTCCTCGCGAGCCTGCCTGACGAGGCCGCCTCCGAGGAAGGTTCCTGTCATCCGCCCATGAGGCTTGGTCCCTCGCGAGGGTCTTGAGCTTGAGCTGATGAAGCTGGGCCGCGCTGGGCCCCCACTTGAGCCACGCCGCAGGCCGCAGGCAGGCAAGTCTGGGGACCCCCGTTCCTAGAACGCTGACAGTAGCCCCCGGTCCCAAGGCACGCCCGGACTTGGCTTAGCAGAGAAGCGAAGGGGCAAGTGCGAAGCGCCACGGGCCCCAACAGCCTGCGGCCTTGGGTGCCGCATGGCGATTGATTGGTCTTGGGCGTCTCCGCTTCCCCACGACGCCTCGGCAACCACATGACTTGACAAGTCCCTGCACGCAGAAATGGGTCATGATTACCTGTGATCGTGGAGGCCGACGGTTGGCCTCCTCTGGCTATAAGTACGGAGCGGCGAAAGCCCTTCCGTCCATCCCTTCTTGCTACTCCTTTCTCTCCATGGCTCCGTCGAAGAGGTTCTCGGCCGCGGAGAAGGGAAAGGCCTGCCAGGTAGGGCCTGACCCTCCCCCAGCCAAGCGCGGCCGAGGCCGTCCTCGCAAGCATCCTGTGGCGCCCGTAGTGGCTTCTCGCGGTCGTGGAGGCAATCCCCTATGCGGCGATGGGCGCCAGGTTGTCGATGGGGGGCGCGCCGTGACTGCGCGGCCCCCTAGGCGGCACTTCCGTTCGGCGGAGGTGCTGCCGGAGTTTGTCGTGTGGTCGGCAGACCGGGCCAGCGCCTGGCTCCAGCTCCCCCGCTTCTTTGTAGGTGAACTCCCGGCTGGCGCTCCAGGCGGCCTCGCTTCAGTGCGGATGGTTGCTGTGAGGGCCTCCCTGGGCTTTCTTGGAGGTCTCCGTCGCCGAATGCGGCCACGACCCGCTGGCCGGCAACGCTTGTTGCCACAGGTGGCTTGAGCCGGCGGCGCACCCTGCACTTCGAGTTTGACGGCGACGCCACCCTCTACGTGAGGGTGTTCGGGGAAGACGGTCGCCACGCCGGGTGCTGCCCCGAAGACGATGATCGCAGCCGCGTACCCAGCCCCGGTGATGATCGGGATGAAGATGACCGCAGGCGCGCGGTGGGCGGCGCCCGGGGCTCGTCGAGCTTCGGCGGCTCTTCTTTGGACAGCAGCTCCTCCAGCGGTGGCCGCGACCAGCCTCTGTGCCGTCGCGCCCGCCTGGAGGGAGGCAGCGGGTCAGCCCGCCGTCGCGCCTCGGTGAAGCGCGAGGAGGAGTCTGACTAAGCTCCGAAGGCAGTACGAGCCTTGCTGCGAGTTGGTGCCGAGCAATTCGTGCCTATTTTGTTTTTCTCCCTTCCCTGCGCAAAGAGAAAGTAATGTAGGGCCCCGTGGGGGCGTGCTAAACTGTTGCTGTTAGTTATCATGTTGTTTCTGCTATTTTTGTGTTGTGTTTTTGCGCTGCATGCCCGCGTGCAGGAATTACTTAGCTCGGGGGGACTTGTCGCGGTCTTTGCTTCCCGAGGCCGAGGCCTCTCCGCGCGCTTCATGTCCTGCAAGGATTAGTCAGGAGGGGTAGCTTCCGGTCTTGAGTGGAGGCGACCGACCCAGGTCCTGTGTTCGCGTCGCGATGCCTGTGGGGCACGGACTGGGAGGGGTGCTCCCGCAGTGGACTTGGATCGGAAAGCTTCAAACGACAGGGGGAGAAAACACTTGCGAGGGTGCCCGCGTTGCTCCCTCGCGAGACTTGCGCGAAAGAAAACGAGGCAAGTGAGCGAAAAAGACAAAGAATGACAAGCTAAGGGCAGCATCAACTCCAATAAAACTTCAAATAGGAACGAACAAGCCAACTGCAGAAATCAAATGAAAAAGCCGTGTTCGGCACCTAATCTAGTCTTCGACGTCTTCTCACCAGCGCGGAGCTAAGTGCTGCCACTGGGCGTGGGTGGGAGCCCCCGAGGACCGAGGGAGGCTCTCCGGAGACTCCGGGGCATGTACAGCCCCAACTCATTATTACGTGAGAGTGTCACAGGCGGTGAGCTTCACAGGCATTGTCCTTCTTCACAGGCTCCGGGCGTTTCTCGGGGAAATGAGCTTCACAGGCATTGGCCTTCTTCACAGGCACCGGGCCTTTCCCAAAATGCGGCAGCTTCACAGGCATTGGCCTTCTTCACAGACACCGGGCCTTTCCCAAAATGCAGCAGCTTCACAGGCATTGGCCTTCTTCATAGGCACCGGGCCTTTCCCAAAATGTAGCAGCTTCACAGGCATTGGCCTTCTTCACAGGCACCGGGTCTTTCCCAAAATGCAGCAGCTTCACAGGCATTGGCCTTCTTCACAGGCACCGGGCCTTTCTTCAAGGGTAGAACTTCCGGAGATGCTGGATGTTCCACGCGTTCGGGATGGGCACCCCCTCCTGAGTCTCCAAGCGTGCGGAGCCAGGCCTGGAAACATGAACAACCTTGAACGGGCCCTCCCACATGGGAGAGAGCTTATGCAACCCTTCCCTGGAGAGGACCCGTCTGAGCACGAGGTCCCCTACCTCAAGAGTCCTGGGGCGGATGTTGCAGCAGTGGTATCACCGCAGCGCCTATTGATACCTTGCCGCTCGCAGCGCGGCCTCTCGACGATGTTCCTCCCCCAGCACGAGATCTGTCCCCCGCATGGCATCCTGCTGCGCCTCGTCGAACGCCAGGACCTGTGCAGAGCGATGTCTGACCTCGTTAGGGAGGACAGCTTCTGCTCCGTAGACGAGGAAGAACGGGGTATCGCCAGTCGGCTTGGCCGCGGTGGTGCGGATGGACCACAACACAGACTGGAGCTCGTCGTGCCAGCCCCTCCCACAGGCCTCCAGCTTCTTCCTGAAGGTCCTGGTTTGGAGGCCCTTCAGGACCTCCGCGTTGGCTCGCTCGGCTTGGCCGTTACTCCAGGGGTGCGCCATCGAAGCGTACCATATCTGCGTTCCAAGGTTAGCACAATACGTTTTGAAGAGATTGCTGGTGAACTGCGAACCGTTGTCGGTGATGATGCGGTTAGGCACTCCAAACCGGCTCATGAGGCCCCTGATGAACTTGATCGCAGAGCCTGCTGGGATGGTGCGGGCAGCTTCCACCTCAGCCCACTTGGTGAACTTGTCCACGGCGACGTAGAGGTAGCGATAGCCCCCTGGCTCCCGAGGGAACGGGCCTATAATGTCCAGCCCCCAAACTGCGAATGGCCATGACAGGGGTATAGTTTGCAGACTTCCCGCCGGCTGATAGATCTGCTTGGCGTGAAATTGGCAGGCCTCGCAAGCCTTTACCAGCTCAACAGCGTCGCTGAGTGCTGTGGGCCAATAGAACCCGCCGCGGAACGCCTTGCCGACGAGGATTCGTGACGATGAGTGATGCCCACAGTCTCCGCCGTGTATGTCTTCCAGCAATTCCTTCCCTTGCTCTCTGGAAATGCAACGTAAGGACACGTAATTCGGTCGCTTCCGGTAGAGCTCTCCATCCCTGATGCAGTAGGCCGTGGCTTGCCACGCCACACGCTCCGCCTCCTCCTCCTTCTCCGGCAGGGTCCCCCGCGTCAAGTAGCTCTTGAGCTCTGTGATCCAGCACCCTTCCTGAGGCTCCAACGCCAGGAGCAGGCGTGCCCCTGAGGCCGGGCCGCAGACCGGGGCTCCCGAGGCAGGCGGTTGGGGGAGCTCCTCCCGAGGTTGCGCCGCGCTTGACAGTGATGGTGCCGCTGAGGGCCTGAAGAGTCGCTCTTCGAAGACGCCAGGTGTCGGTGTCAAAACCGGCGGATCTCGGGTAGGGGGTCCCGAACTGTGCGTCTAGGCGGATGGTAACAGGAGACAAGGGACATGATGTTTTTACCCAGGTTCGGGCCCTCTCGATGGAGGTAATACCCTACTCTTGATTGATTAATATTGATGATATGGGTTGTACAAGAGTAGATCTACCACGAGATCAAGGAGGTTAAACCCTAGAAGCTAGCCTATGGTATGATTGTTGTTCGTCCTACGGACTAAAACCCTCCGGTTTATATAGACACCGGATAGGTTAGGGTTACACAGAGTCGGTTACAATGGTAGGAGATCTACATATCCGTATCGCCAAGCTTGCCTTCCACGCCAAGGAAAGTCCCATCCAGACACGTGACGAAGTCTTCAATCTTGTATCTTCATAGTCTTGGAGTCCGGCCGTGACGATAGTTCGCTATCCGGACACCCCCTACTCGAGGACTCCTCGGTAGCCCACGAACCACACTTCAATGACGACGAGTCCGGCGCGCATATTGTCTTCGGCATTGCAAGGCGGGTTCCTCCTCCGAATACTTCATAGAAGGTTTTGAACACCAGGATAGTGTCGGCTCTTCAAAACAAGTTCCACATAACACCGTAGAGAGAATAATTTTTGCACAGATCTGCTGACGTATTCGGTGGCGTGACATCACACCACGGCCAGGCCTTTATATGAATCGTTTTTTACCGTTCCACCTTAGCGCGTTTAGCGAGGCGGTTTCCTTGGCACGTCTTATCAAAGCATAGATCGTGCCCCCTTATTGCAGGATTCTCATCAATATGGACGTGGGTAACCCATCCGCGCCATTGATTACGGCGCTTGGGAGATAAGCGAGTTTTACCCGGGCTGGTGGGGGACGCATAGCTTCGTTCGTCCATATAAGGGATAAGGATCCACCTTTTCACCCTCGCCTTCTTCCTCCTTTGCTCATCCATTCTCGCTTTTCGAGCTCCAGCGCCCAAGTCCGCACATCCCACCTCAACCTTCTCCAACCATGTCGAGGCGGGAGGCAGGTGGATGGCCTCCTCCCGTCACGGAGGGGCACATCACAAGACTGCGGGAGGCCGGATATTTGTCCCGACATCGCCAGACTGAGCTGCCCGGCAGGCAGCTCATTCCAACCCCTGTGCCCCATGAGAGGGTGGTGTTTCTCCCCCACTTCCTCCGCGGACTAGGTTTTCCACTTCACCCATTTGTCTGGGGGCTCATGTTCTACTACGGCCTGGACTTCCACGACCTGGCCCCAAATTTTATCCTCAACATCTCGGTGTTTATCGTCGTGTGCGAGGCCTTCCTCTGCATCCAGCCCCACTTCGGCCTATGGTTGAAGATCTTCAATGTCAGGCCGAAGGTAGTGGGCGGTCGTCAAGCAGAGTGCGGAGGCGCCATGGTCGGCAAGATGGCCAAGGTCCTATGGCTCGAGGGCGCCTTTGTGGAGACAATAAAGGGGTGGCAGTCGGGTTGGTTCTACATCGCCAAGCCACGCAACCCCGAATGGGTGGCGGCCCCCGAATTCAGATCTGGCTTCCCCACACAGCTCTCGTCATGGAAAGAGACGGGCCTGACGTGGGGGAATTCGGACGAGCTATCCGGACTTCAAACATGCGTCCGAAACCTGGTGGACAAGAATCTCAGGCTTGTCGACGTAATCCAGGTGATGCTCATCCGCCGGATTCTCCCATGCCAACAACGGGCCTTTAATTTGTGGGAGTTCGATCCGGCACCGCACCAAACCTTGAGCCGGCTCTTCGACACTACATACGAAGATGCCTGGAAGGTGCTGTTCAAGGGTGCTGAATCCCAGCATCCGCTAACAAAGATCATGCGGATCTGACTTTCATGGCGTCAAGCGGCGAGGTAAGTCATTTACCCTTTACGGGACTCTCTTTTCATAGATTGACTCTATGTGGGATCTAAAACTCCCTAATCTTTGGCAGATCGGTGAAGATGTCCGAACAGATTAATCGTCTCGGCCTTTGCCGGAAGTCCAGCGGACGCCCGATTAGACGGGCTGCTGGCTTCGGTACCCCATGTGGTGCCGGAGAAGAAGGCCAAGAAGGAGGCCACGGGAACTCAAAGGAGCTCCCAACGCCAGTGATGTCGATTCTCAAGCGTAATCTTCTCCGAGGACGAGGAGGAGGAAAGAAGCTTCTCCCCGCCGGGGAGGAGAGGAAAAGGAAGGCCGCCTAACCGGGAGGCCGGAGGGTCCAAGAAGGGAAGAACTCTTCCTCCGGACTTCTCCACCAACGTCGACAACGACGAGGAGGATTGGCCAACAAGGGCCAAGCCCCTGGCGAGATCGTAAGTGTCCGGATACCCATGGCTTTTTTATCATTGCATAGTGTTCTCTAATGTCAAACAATCATGCAGCCCGCCCAAGGGCGAGTTCGCCACTTCATCAAGCGGGTCCCTGAGTTCGTCGGAAATGGAGAGTACTTCACTTCCGACTGCCTCCTCACCTCACACTGCGGACGACGTCGAGTTGGTGCCCCAAGGGGGGCCTGGTCAAGAGGAGGTGGCGCAGGAGGCGCCACAAGGCAACCTCCCGGACTCCAGGCGCGTGGGGGGCAAGACCCCCAGGGGCTCTAAGCCCGACCCTTGTCCGGACTCCATGCCGGAACCTTCAGCGGTTCCGGAGTCCGGCAAGCGGTCCCTTCGTAAGAAGGGTAAGACGCCGGATAGCTTACTGGAGGCGCTTAACAGCGCCTCCATCGAGGAGGAGCACTGCACTGTTATGAGTGCGGTGATCCGGACAGTTCAGTCCACCAAGAGTGGGCTGACCGAAGCCTGTACCAGCCTTCTAACAGGCTTTGAGGTAAGTTTAGAATATGTAAAAATATTACCGCATAGGCAGTAGCCCCTGATGCTTAGTTCGGTGTTCGGAAAGAAATGCCGGACTAAGGATCTAAAAAGATATACGCAAGAGTCTAACATAAGTATGTCAATATGGGAATGCAGGCTGCCGACCTCTGCCAGACCGATCATGGAGGTCGATGCATTGAAGAGAGCCTCGAGCGGTCCAAGAACGAGCTCGGCCAAGCCAAGAAGCAGCTCGAGGACAAGGAAGGTAAGTAGTACCTTATTAAAGAAATACCTTATAGAAAGGTTTGGTTGCAAAAATAACAGGAATAACATGGGTACTGCAGGGCCACGAATGAGGTGGCGACCACAGAAGGAAGCGGTGTCCGTGGTGAAAACAAAGCGGCTGCGGAATGCACCGAGCGAGAGAAGGGGAGGCGCAGCTGGCCAAGAGCGGCAAGAGCTCCAAGCTCTCGTGGAAAAACACGAGAGTTTGGAGCGTGACTCGAAGACTCGAGAGTCCGAGCTCGCCTCGGCTCTTGAGAGTGCCAAAGCTGCTAAGGCCGAGGCCCAAAAAGCCCTCCAAGAAATTGAATCACTAAAGAAGATAGCGGCGGGTAAGGCATTCTTTATGCAAAGCAAGCATGTGAAAGTGAATTACCTATTACTTACCCGGATTCGGAGCTCTCCAGGAGCATTCACAGATTTGCCCGTGGTGTCCGATCTTTGCCGCATTCTACCGCGCCAAGGAGGGAGCTCGACAGAAAAGGTGTTCTGGTCTCGATATCTTTGAGGCCGGACATCCGGTGCCCCTGAGCGACCAGCTGAAGCAGCTGGTCGAGCTCCACAAGGTCGCCGAACAGGCCATGAAGGGCCTTATAGCGCGACTGTGGCCATTGGAAGCCATGCCTGGGAGCTACTTCGGCTTAGTGCAGAGGCTGGTGGACGCCTGTCCACGGATTGAAGTCATCAAGCGCTCCGTCTGCATTGAAGGTGTCCGTCGGGCCCTTGCCCGTGCTAAAGTGCACTGGGGCAAGCTGGATGCGGAGAAGCTTGTGATGGACGGGCCACCGAAGGGCAAGGAGCATCGTACGCCCGAAATGTACTATGAGGGCCTCCTGAAGGGTGCCCGCCGAATAAGCGGATGGGTGCTCCAAAGATGTAATTTTGAATAGACTCGCATTTGTTATCATGTACGCTGAAAACTTGTTCATATCGCTAAGCAACGCTTGTTAATTTAAAATATTACCTTCAGGCGGCCGTTTATCAAATTTGAGAGATGGCAAGTCGTCGGCTTCAGCCCCCATGCCACGAGTCTTTGGGGTGTTCGGGATAAACTTGAGCACTCTTGTTCCCATTCTTGGGTCCATCTAGGAGGCGCTCAACACAATGAACAAGGCAACCGGACTTATAATGCTTCAACACTCTCACTTAGCCATAGAATTCTATAATTTTAAATTTCGGTGAAGCCCCTAGTATTCGGAAGATCGAGTTCGGGGCGCTATCCACGCCTTGGCCGGACAATTCCGGTTCCTCGCTCTAAGCGGCATAAGTCTTTAGGGACCCGAAAAAACCTCTCGAACAGCGACCGGCTCTCGCCCTATCATGACGGTCAGTTTTAGCTTTCTCCACCGAGGTGCTCGACCCAGCTCAAGCTGGGGCACAATCGCGATGGTTCTCCGGTGCTACCTTAGCCGATATAACGGAACGTAAGGTACCAAAACACGGAGCCGCAAACCCAACTATTGACCCAAGACATGATTCGGAGCCGATTCATATAATGCTATAAGTTCGGGGTGCTGCACTTGTGAAAGTGTTCGGACTTATCACACCATAATTTTGGGGTACTTAAGCCCCTGGTGTATTGGCCGTACCAAAGTGTACGGGTGCATAATGTCATGAAATGAACATATATATAGATAAAGAAAAGAGTGCAATAATAGGCGAAAGCTATGTATTGTTTATATCAAAAAGGTACTGCAATGAAAGCAGAACGATACAAATAGTGCGATAAGCAAGGGATGGGACTATCTAACATGTCCCCTCCGAGGGTAAGTCAGGGATGGTATGTAAAACATGTATAATGCTCGTAATAGAGACCACCTCAACACTCGACGTGGCTTTCTGCTTCCCTGGCTGTTGCATCGTGAGTTCGGCGATTCTAGTGCCGGATAGGACTTCTGGAAAACGGAGTCCTGAATGTGAGAAAAAAGAAGAAAAAAGGAAAAAAACAAAAAGAATGACACAATCGGGAGCCCCTGGTGCGATTGAGCCGCATTCCGGGCGTGCCGTGGTCGTGCCCCTCCCCTTATGCCCATGGTATCTCCAGAGCGTAGTTATGTACGCGTAATCTTGACCGCTTCCAATTTCGCGAGGGCTGGGGTTGGGGCGGATTGCTACGACGTGCTTGAATCGTGCGGTGGTCTTGTTGTAGGTTACTCGGCGCAGCTTGATGGTGTCTGGATGCTTAGTGGCTGGACTCGAGAATTGCTGTGAGAGGTCGCTGTACCTCCGCCGTGAGGGCCGCTGTGCTCCTCCGTTCGGAGAGAGCATTTGGTGTTTCCATTGACCGTGAGTACTCCTCGAGGGCCTGGCATCTTGAGCTTGAGGTATGCGTAGTGCGGCACCGCATTGAATTTTGCGAATGCGGTTCGTCCGAGCAGTGCATGATAGCCATCATGAACGGGACTATGTCAAAGATTAACTCTTCGCTTGGAAGTTATCCGGGATCCGAAGACCACTTCGAGTGTAATCGAGCCCGCATAATTGGCCTCTACACCGGTATGACGCCTTTAAAGGTCGTCTTTGTAGGTTTAATCCTTGAGGGGTCTATGCCCATTTTGCGCCTTTGTATCCTGATAAAACAGGTTCGAGGCTGCTACGCGCAAATCCATCGGGACTACGGTGAGGTGAAATCCGTCGATAATTGGGTCAAGGACCAATGCGCGAAACCGCCGTGATTTAATGCTAGTGGGGTGGTCCTTCGATCGAAGGTGATCGGGCAGGAAGACCATGGGTTGAACTTGGGGTGACTGGCTCCATCGCATATACGTCCCTTAGCGCACGCTTCCGCTCCCTTTTGGGTATATGGGTTATGTATATCATGTTCACCGTCCGCACTTGTGTGGGAAAACCTTCGTCCTCTATTGTTCGGCGGCCGAGCTCTTCCTCGTCATCGCTATGCAGCCCCTTGTCGTTGAGTTTGGCACTTAACTTGCTCGCTTGCTTGAACACCCAACAATCCTCGCCGGTGTGATTGGCTGGTTTTTCGGGATGCCATGTATCCGCACAAGCGATCGAGTATTCGGTCCAAGTTGACGGGCCCCGGGTATTTCTTTTGAATGGCTTCTTCCACGACCGGATTTAGAGCCTCCGAATCCGGCATTGGCAACGTATCTTCAGCAGATTATCGCCCGTTAATGCGGGCGCTTGTTCTTGTTGCGACGCCGACCGCCATTGCTGTCCTTGGTATCCGAACTATCAGGGTGTTTGGCCAAGTTGTTGCTTCGAGCTAGCCAGCTGTCCTCTCCCGCACAAAAGCGGGTCATGAGTGTTGTGAGGGCTGCCATGGATTTCGGCTTTTCCTGTCCTAGGTGCCGGGCAAGCCATTCATCGCGGATGTTATGTTTGAAGGCTGCAAGGGCCTCTGCATCCGGACAGATCAACGATTTGATTTTTCTTTGTTAGGAATCGTGTCCGTAATTGTCTCGCCGATTCTTCCGCTGCTGAATTATGTGGCTAAGGTCATCGGCGTCTGGTGGTCGCACATATGTGCCCCGGAAGTTATCAAGGAATGCGGCTTCGTGTCCTCCCAACAACCAATTGATTCTGGCGGCAAGCTGTTGAGCCAATGCCGAGCTGGTCCTTTAAGCTTGAGTGGGAGGTATTTGATGGCATGTAGATCATCACCGGGCCATGTGGATATGGAAGAGATAGTCCTCGATCCGCACCGCATGATCTGTGGTACCATCGTACGATTCGATGTTTATGGGTTTGAATCCCTCGGGGATTTGATGATCCATTACTTCATCTGTGAAGCATAGTGGGTGTGCGGCGCCTCTGTATTGGGCTATATCACGACGTAGCTCATATGAGCTTTGTCTATTGTGTTCGGCCGGGCTGGCTTGCTGTATCCGGCGCGACGGTAATCATCCCGCGTCATTGGGCACCCACGCGATCCGTAGATCGATCTTGTATGTTTTGCCTTATCCTCCAATATATCTCGCAAGTCCAGCATGTTTTCCCGTGCCTTGGTACTTTTTGAGCGGCGTTGGGGTGTGGCTTGAGCGGAGGGCCGAGAGGCTTCTCCGTCATGCCACGGGTGGCCGGTCTGCCATGTCGTCTTGTTGGTGACTTGGGTGCTTCCTCCTCCGATTGAGGCAACGGCCTGCGTTTGGGGTAGCTTTTGGAGGGCGTTCGAGTTCATACTCTTCAAATTGCAAGGACTTGATCCATCATCCACTAGCGAGGTCTTGGTCAGCTCTAAGCTGTTCTTTGCTTTTCTTGTGGCTTCTTGCCGTGGCTATAAGCCCGCGTTTGAAACACTCCTGTTGGCGGGATCCTCGTGCACGACAAATTAAATGGTTGCGTCGAGGCTTGCCTCATCTTCGGAGGGAGGCGCATATTTATCGCCCTCGACCTCTCTTTCTGCCAGACCGTCAGGCGGACTTGCTTCTCCCTCCTCTGCGCCGAGTCCTGCTTTGGAGGGGTTGTCTTCGCAACCGTCCGGGGTGTTATTATCTCCGTGCGGAATCACCGCTTTTATTGTGGCGGGATTTAGAGCGGCGCCACGACGTCGGCGCTTGGTTGCTTCTTGGAGGGTCATCCTCCGTTGTTCCATCGCCATTCCCATCTTTTGGGATGTCCACCATGTATATGTCATATGACGAGGTGGCCTTCCAAAGGTCTCCTCGTAGGCGCTGGGTCTTGGTCGTCTCCGGCATCGTCGTCCATACCGTCGATGTCTTCGGAGTCGAAGTCGAGCATGTCGGTTAGATCATCGACAGTGGCTATAGTGTGGGTGGTGGGTGGGCGTTGAATTTCTTTGTCGTCCGTATCCCAACCTTCCTGTCCGTAGTCCGGCCAGGGCTCTCCGGATAAAGAGAGAGACTTTAGTGAATTCAGGATGTCGCCAAAGGGCGAGTCTTTGAAAGATGTCCGCCGGATGAACTCCATGACCGCGCCCAATCGGATTCGATTAGCGGGCGCAGAGGGTTCGGAGTCCGGAGAGGAGTCCGGCACCGGAGTCGAGGTCTTCGCATAAAGGGCGAGGATGGAGTTCGCTCAATCGCCCGTAGAGATTGTAGCCCCGAGGCGGTGTCCAACCACTCGCCCTCGATCGGGGAATCCGCTCCGGATTAAGGGTCGGAGCGGATCTTTGGTGCGGCCTCCAGGGCATTGTTCGGCTGCAGAGCTAGATCATGCCCATCGAGATAGTGCGGCACGCTTGGCTGCGACTCGAATCCATCGAAGATCAAGTCTCCGCGGATATCGGCCGTATAGTTCAAACATCCAAATCTGAGCTGATGGCCAGGGGCGTAGCTTTCGATCTGCTCCAGATGGCTGCTTAATTGGCCCGCAGCAAAGCCGCCGAATCACGAAGATCTGTCCGGGAGAAAAGTCTCACCTGGACCGCGTCATTGTTGATGATCGAAGGAGCCATCGGGCCTATCGGTGGCGACACGGAGGAACTCCCAATGAAAGCACCAATGTCGGTGTCAAAACCGCGGATCTCGGGTAGGGGTCCCGAATGCGTCTAGGCGGATGGTAACAGGAGACAAGGGACACGATGTTTTACCTGTGTTCGGGCCCTCTCGATGGAGGTAATACCCTACTCCTGCTTGATTAATATTGATGATATGGGTAGTACAAGAGTAGATCTACCACGAGATCAAGGAGGTTAAACCCTAGAAGCTAGCCTATGGTATGATTGTTGTTCGTCCTATGGACTAAAACCCTACGGTTTATATAGACACCGGATAGGGTAGGGTTACACAGAGTCGGTTACAATGGTAGGAGATCTACATATCCGTATCGCCAAGCTTGCCTTCCACGCCAAGGAAAGTCCCATCCGGACACGGGACGAAGTGTTCAATCTTGTATCTTCATAGTCTTGGAGTCCGGCCGTGATGATAGTTCGGCTATCCGGACACCCCCTAGTCCAGGACTCCCTCACCAGGCTCCTGAGGCAACCGCCTGGACGCCCTCTTGGCGATGTCATCCGCCTCTCGATTGGTGCCGCGAGGCACATGCTGCAGCTCCAACCCCCAGAACTGCTTCTCCATCCTGCGAACTTCCGTGAGCTAGGCTTCCATATGCTCGTCCTTCGGCTCGTATATTTTATTGGAGAAGTTGACGAGGAGTTGTGAATCGCCCCTGATGATGAGGCACTTTACCGCCAAAGCGACTGCGGCTCTCAGGCCAGCTATCAGGCCTTCATATTCTGCTATGTTGTTGGAGACCTTTTCCCCGTGCTGGAAACAGAGCTGCACGGCGTAATAGAGTTTGTTTTCAAGGCGGCCGCAGCGGTACGACCCGCCAGCGCTGACGCCCCCGAGCCCAAGGGGGCCGCACCGTCTAAGAATAAGCAGTTGTTCACTCAAAACAAGGCGGAAAGCAAGCAGGTACCAGTCAACGAGAACGGGTCCACTAACGCCACCTTCACCATACGTGCGAACCTCGAACCCGAGCAGGAGGAGGCCTTGGTGAAGTTCCTGCGCGCGAACAAGAAGGTGTTCGCGTGGGGGCCTGATCAGTTGGCGGGGGTCCCGAGGGGCGTGATTGAGCACCACCTCAACGTGTGCCCCAACGTGCGCCCCGTGAAGCGTATACAGGAGATACCCACGAGAAACAAGCTTTTATCGTCCAAGAGACCCACAAGCTAGAGGCTGCAGGGGTCATTCGCGAGGTCCGCTACCCGGATTGGCTAGCCAACCCAGTTGTCGTGCCATAAAAGGGGGGAAAGGAACGTATGTGTGTCGACTTCACCAACCTCAACAAGGCCTGCCCACATGATCCATTTCTGCTTCCTCGCATCGACCAGATCGCCGGTCGCACCGGCCGAGTGTGACTCTTTGTGCTTCCTGGATGCCTTCTCAGGCTATCACCAGATCAAGATGGCGATAGAAGACGTGCAAAAAACGGCTTTCCTGACCCCGTGCGGAGTGTACTGTTATACCTGCATGCCGTTTGGATTGCGCAACGCAGGCGCGACCTTTTAGCGGCTGATGCACATCGCCCTGGGCCGGCAGCTCGGGAGGAATGCTGAGGCGTACGTCGATGACATTGTAGTGAAGTCTCGGGAGGCTAAAACCCTGATACAGGACTTGGAAGAAACCTTCGCGAGCCTCGATGAAGTGGACCTGCGACTCAACCCGGAGAAGTGCGTGTTTGGAGTCCCCTCGGGCAAGCTCCTGGGTTTCCTCGTGTCCCACAGGGGCATCGAGGCCAACCCGAAAAAGGTCAAAGCGGTCGAAGACATGAGCCCACCAAAGACCCTCAGAGAAATGCAGAAACTCACCGGGCGGGTGATAGCACTAGGACGTTTCATCTCCAAGCTGGGGGAACGAGCACTGCCATTCTTCAAGCTGATGAAGAAGAAGGGCCCCTTTGAATGGACTGAAGAGGCCGACAAGGCATTCCAAGAACTCAAGAGGTACCTTACCAGCCCTCCGGTGATGGTAGCTCCGCGTCCTCGGGAGCCTCTGGTGCTCTACCTCGCGGCCACCCCCTACCTGGCGCGCCAAATGTCGGAATTCGGGTTCCGGCAGACCCTTGAGGTTCGAACACTAGGGTGCGCGCGGAGATCTTTCCCCTACCAGCTCACTCGTTAGTGGTTTGCGAGGGATCTAAACTAGGAACGATGAACACACAAGGGGCCTTAAGATTTATATCGGTTCGACCACCGTTGTGGTGTAATACCCTACTCCAAAGGTGTGGTGTGGTGGATTGCCTCTGGGCTAATGAAGAACAAGACAAAGGTAGAATAGCCTCGCGAGGGGCTGTTCTTGAGCTGGTGCGATGGACTGCTTGGGTGAGTCCAGTCGCTTCCCTCTCTCTCTCTCTCTCTCTCTCTCTCTCTCTCTCTCTCTCTCTCTCTCTCTCTGGTTGGGCTCTTTTCGATGCCTCTATCCCCTCCGATCCCTCTACTCTGTGGTGGCCAGTCCTATTTATAGACGGAGGCCCTGGGCCTCTCCCCAAATAATGAGCGGGAAGGGCGCCAACAATTGGCCATTTTGAAGGGGAACATCTAGTACACTTATCCTGACTAAAGTTGGTCTTCGGCTGCCAAAGGCTTTCACGATGACGCCGTCCTGGGCTCCACGATGACCTCCGCCCCGCTGCTCGCTGGTCTTGGTCTTGTTGCAATCAAGCGGTAACCTTTGCACGATGCCTTGGCCTCCGCTTGCCTCCTTTGCACCAAACGGGAAGCGAGGACAACTGGGCGGGCGCCTCACTGGTCTCGATCGTCATGGCTTGCGTCACGGGCACCCTCGTGAGGTACCCTGCCTTGATCTCTCCGCCTCCTCGTGAGCCTGCCTGACGAGGCCGCTCCTGAGGAAGGTTCCTGTCGTCCGCCCCGCGAGGCTTGGCCCCTCGCGAGGGTCTTGAGCTTGAGCTGATGAAGCTGGGCCGCGCTGGGCCCCCACTTGAGCCACGCCGCAGGCCGCAGGCAGGCAAGTCTGGGGCCCCCCGTTCCCAGAACGCCGACAACCTCTTCCAAGATAGTGGACACATCACTAAATAAAGTCATGACCTCTCCAAATCCACTTTCATAAATACTATAAGATTCAACATCCTCCAAAATAGTGAGATCATTAGTTCCTAAAGTTGACACTCTTCCAAACCCACTTTCATCAATATAATCATCATAGGTAGAAGGCATGCTATCATCATTATAAATTTGCATATCAAAACTTGGGAGACTAAAAATATCATCTTCATTAAACGTAGCATCCCCAAGCTTGGGACAAACATTAATTGCAGCAAATATATTCTCAAAAACATCATCTTCTTCAAACATAGCATCCCCAAGCTTGGGCCTTTTCATATCATAAGCATAATCACTCTCATCATTGATAGTATGGATAGCACCAATAGTATAGCAATTATAATATTCTTCCAAGCAAGTGCCAAAAAGATTTTCAAGATCATAAGAAGTATCATTGTCTTCCCAATCATAATCATCACAACAAGCAATAGGCATAACGAGATCATCATCAAGTGCATCATCTTCCACAAATATTTTTGATTCACTTTCATGGGGCACAACAATAATAGGAGCAACATTATTTGGGCGAGATATCTTTTTACCTCTCTTCCTTTTTATTTTCTTATTCTTCACCTCATGTGTGGGTTCAATCCTCTTTTTCGAGCTCCTTATTAATGAGATTGGTTGAATAGAAGGCTCCTCCCCGTTACCTGATTCATCATAAGAAATAATAGGAGAATATTGGGAAGTCTCTTCTCTTTCGTTAGCATTCTCTTCATCTTCTATTTGTTTTCTTTTCTTTATGTAATTGGCAATATAAGGATTTTCAATGCAATTCACCGCACAATACATATAAATCTTCTCTAGATCAAAGTCAAGAAATCTATCAAGATTAAACTTTGGAATACCCTTAGTTATATGTTTCATTTCCTCATACCCCAAAAGAAGACTAAGCTCTTTATGATGCTCAAGGGTAATCAAATTATCACAATTTTTAGACACGGTTCGGTCATGAAACAATTTGCATTGGAGATTTAAACGACCATGTTCATTGCAAAGTTCACAAGGGGCGCGAAAAATATTGAATTTTTCAGCACAAACATCAAGACTTTCTTGCAACAATTTAGTTTCTAAATACTTATGCCTCTTGCAATATCTATCTTCCTTATTTGGTGTGTACTTGCAAACCCAATGCACTCCGTAAAAATTGACATGTTTATAGGAGGCATTTTCATCATAACTAGTGCAATCATCATTAGTACCATGGATATTCAAGGAGTTCATACTAACAACATTGCAATCATGCTCATCATTCAAAGATTTAGTGCCAAACATTTTAATGCATTCTTCTTCTAACACTTTGGCACAATTTTACTTTCCATCATACTCACGAAAGATATTAAAAAGATTAAGCGTATGAGACAAACTCAACTCCATTTTTTTGTAGTTTTCTTTTATAGACTAACTAGTGATAAAACAAGAAACTAAAAGATTCAATTGCAAGATCTAAAGATACCTTCAAGCACTCACCTCCCCGGCAACGGCGCCAGAAAAGAGCTTAGTTGACGGGGTGTGAGTGTCGCTTCTAACCTCCCGACAGCGGCGCCAAAAAGAGCTTGATGTCTACTACACAACCTTCTTCGTGTAGACGTTGTTGGGCCTCCAAGTGTAGAGGTTTGTAGGACAAGAGAAAATTTCCCTCAAGTGGATGACCTAAGGTTTATCAATCCGTGGGAGGCGTAGGATGAAGATGGTCTCTCTCAAACAACCCTGCAACCAAATAACAAAGAGTCTCTTGTGTCCCCAACACACCCAATACAATGGTAAATTTATAGGTGCACTAGTTCGGCGAAGAGATGGTAGATATAGGTTTTTGTAATCTGAAAATATAAAAACAGCAAGGTAGAAAGTGATAAAAGTGAGCGTAAACGGTATTGCAATGCTAGGAAACAAGGCCTAGGGTTCATACTTTCACTAATGCAAGTTCTCTCAACAATAATAACATAACTGGATCATATAACTATCCCTCAACATGCAACAAGGAGTCACTCCAAAGTCACTAATAGCGGAGAACAAACGAAGAGATTATGGTAGATGCAGAAACCACCTCAAAGTTATTCTTTCCGATCAATCCATTGGGCTATTCCTATAAGTGTCACAAACAGCCCTAAAGTTTGTACTAGAATAACAACTTAAGACACAAATCAACCAAAACCCTAATGTCACCTAGATACTCCAATGTCACCTCAAGTATCCGTGGGTATGATTATACAATATGCATCACACAATCTCAGATTCATCTATTCAACCAACACATAGAACCTCAAAGAGTGCCCCAAAGTTTCTACCGGAGAATCAAGGCAAACGTGTGCCAACCCCTATGCATAAGTTCATGGGCAGAACCCGCAAGTTGATCACCAAAACATACATCAAGTGAATCACGTGATATCCCATTGACACCACAGATACGCACGGCAAGACATACATCAAGTGTTCTCAAATCATTAAAGACTCAATCCAATAAGATTACTGCAAAGGGAAAACTCAATCCATTACAAGAGAGTAGAAGGGGGAGAAACATCATAAGATCCAACTATAATAGCAAAGCTCGCGATACATCAAGATCGTGCCAAATCAAGAACACAAGAGAGAGAGATCAAACACATAGCTACTGGTACATACCCTCAGCCCCGAGGGTGAACTACTCCCTCCTCGTCATGGAGAGCGCCAGGATGAGAAGATGGCCACCAGTGAGGGTTCCCTCCTCCGACAGGGTGCCAGAACAGGGTCTCGATTGGTTTTTGGTGGCTACAGAGGCTTGCGGCGACGGAACTCCAGATCTATTCTGTTCCCCAAAGGTTTTAGGGTATATGGATATATATAGGCGGAAGAAATACGTTAGGGGAGCCACGAGGGGCCCACGTGGGTGGAGGGCGCGCCCTAGGGGGGTGCGCACGCCCCCTACCTCGTGGCTCCCTTGTTTCTTTCCTTACGTGCACTCCAAGTCTATCAGGTTGCTTTCCTTCCAAAAATAACTTCTCTAGAAGGTTTCATTCCGTTTCGACTCCGTTTGATATTCCTTTTCTTCGAAACACTGAAACAAGGGGAAAAAACAGGAACTGGCACTGGGCTCTCGGTTAATAGGTTAGTCCCGAAAGTAATATAAAAGTGCATAATAAAGCCCATAAACATCCAAGATGGATAATATAATAGCATGAATACTTCATAAATTATAGATACGTTGGAGATGTATCAGACAATGACTTGCATTGTCTTCGGCCTATTGGCTCACATTTCAGCCTCCAAAAATGTGGCACGTAATCAACCCATTTTTTCAGAATTTACAGTCTTTTTTTGCGGGGTAGAATTTACAGTCCATTTGATCTTTTTTTTTTTTGAATTATATTACATTAGATATGCTGGGTGAAAAAATAATGTAGCGTCCATGCGGCCCATTTATGTTTTTAATAAAAAATTACAGGCCATTTGCACTTTCTCGAAATACATGATTTTGCTGGCCTTATTCTAATTATAATGTCAGGGTGGGCGCAGCAATGTTATCAAAAAATAAACAGGGGCCAAGCATTTTGTTTCATGTATATATATATATATATATATATATATATATATATATAATAAGTGATTTATTGTTACATTGGTCCTTAAATTTTACCAAGCTTTTGTACACAATCACCAGGATTTTCGTTGCCAAAAAAATCCAGAATTTTATTGTTAAGAAATTATTTTTATAAGTTAACAAGATGTGGGATATTGTTTTCTTACATATGTAAGTATCTGTTAAATATATGATGACAATAACAATAATATATAATAACATATAAATAATTTCAATATATATAATATAGTTAGATGGTAATCATAAGTTTGACCAGACGTTCCTATTCTTATATAGAAAAATAGAATAGACCTCTGCGTATTCTTCAAAAAATACACAAATTGGGCTGCGATGTTTCAGGAAAAATAAAACCTCGTATGGGAGGTCCATAGGCGGTCGATACATGACGACCCTCAAGAAAATACAAACAGGCCTATGGACCTCCCATCCGTGGTCGTGGGCTGCGCATGTTAAAAAAGAAAGCCTAGACGGGGCAGCCCAAAACCCAGCTGATACTTGCTGCCCCTGTGATAATAAATAATACCTGCCAGCTCCCCGGCTTCATTGTAATTTATCTCCTATAGTAACTACGTTGAAGCACCTAAAAAATGTAACTATGTTGACAAACCCGTGGGCCCCAACGTCAGTATAGCATTAGGAGGAAGTATTTTTTCGATGAGGCACTTGCTTGCGTCTGGCCATAGACACAGTGGGTCCGGATCGTCGCCTCTCCACGCATGCACCTCTCCAGATTCCTCTGTTTGTTCAGCATGTTCACAACGGCAGACAGCGGCGTTGCGGCGAGCGCACAAAGGCGCAGGAGAAGATCCGACCACCTGAGGAAGTGCCTTATTAGTAACGAAACAACTGAACTAGCCCAGTGGCCGAGTGACACTACCCGAGCTGTTCCGCCCGGGTTCGATTCCACCTGTGCAAAGAAAATATCTCCAAATTTTTGCCTCTGCCTTTATTGACATGTGGGTCCCAATTGTCATCAATGCACACCACGTCCTACACTTGCCAAAACTTCATCCCTCGTTTTCTCTGTTTTCGCACACTCGACATTGTGTGGGCATTTTGAAAATAGCATATCTTTTCGACTATGCATCATATGAAGATGTGCTATGCATGAATATTGATCAACATGATGTTAACTGGCTGGTAGTTCCAGTTTCGACCATGAATAAAACTTCCAGCATGATGTTAACACTGTTTGAAAAGGCCGTGTTAATATAAATGCTTTGCCTCTGAAAGTTGCATTTTCTTACTCGAATCAACTTGGAGTTTCTTATCTCAAAGCTGAAACTTGCGCTTTCTTCTCCGAGAATCACATTGTTCCGCACTTTTATACTCCTATGAAACTACATTTTTAAGTGCTAAAAATAGATCTCTAGAATTCATAAAATACTTCATATGCTCAATATCGCAAATCTGAAATTCAAAAGACATTCATATCTGAAAGTGCTCTCAAAATACACAACACAAAACACAATTCACAACCTGCAAATACTAACAACCCTAAGCTCCTCCTGACAATTCACAACCTGCCCGACTATTGGTCTGGGGGGGGGGGGGGGTAATCCCTCCTATTCCTCGGCGGCAGATAGCCGCCCCGTAAGATGATGTGAACGACGAGGGAGAGGATGGCGGGGAAGCGTCATCGGGCCAACTGTTTTTCTCCTCTTGCAGTTGGGTTCGGTCGATGAAGACTCCACCGGCTCGCTCTGGCATGACACCCTCACAAACGGCACCCTGTAGATGCTCGATCCTTCAATCTCTGGTGGATGCTCCATCTGGGATTGATACTCCCGCCACCGCTCCCTCACGATCGGATTCGGTGAATCTATTTGCTCCATGGCCCAGAGGAGCAGCTCTATGTACTCCCGTGCGACTCCCTCCTGGAGTATCGCCGCCTTTTCGCTCTGTTGCAGATATTGGCCATGGATGTCGCCGTCGCCGCTAGTTGGTCCTTGTTGTCAAACCAAGACTATATCTCCAACATCCTAGCTAGCTTCATAGGGTCACCGTCTGCGATCCTCGCGTATCGGTTTTACTCCTCCATTGATCTACTTCTCCACAACACCTTCACTCGTCGGCGGTGGTTTTTGAATGGAAGAGGAGAGGAGCAGCGCTAGTTTTGGTTTAGAATGGGAGAGGAGCGACACTGGTTTGGATTGGAACATGAGAGGAGGCGCGGTGGTTTTGAAATGGAAGAGGAGAGGAGCGGCGCTGGATTTAGATTGGAACAGGAGAGGAGCGGCAGTGGTTTAAGAGGAGAAGAGCAGAAGAGCGGCGCTGGTCTTGGAAGTATTTTTTTGTTTTGCGTATTTTGGGTCAAAGTTTGACCACGTACTGTATTTGACAAGCAAAATGTGAATCCATGTCAACAAAAATTGTATCGTTTGGTTCGTATCGGAATGTACTTTCAAATTATATTATTTTTGCAACGTATAACATATATTTTATTTGCGAAAATCATGGTCAATTATGACCGAGAATAAAAGGGAGACTAGTTAATGTGGGGTCGCTTTCTTAATTGAAGGGTAAATTGATTTTGATTTTGATCCAATCCTGTGCCTTGACCCTCTCGTCCAATCCTAAATCGCGGCCACACGCTCCTCTCCCTCTTCTCCATTGCAAAACCACCTCCTCTCCTCTCCATCATCTCCATTCCAAAACCACCGCCTCGCCTCTCCCTCTTCTCCATTGCAAAACCACCTCCTCTCTCCTCGGACGAGGATCCCCTGACGTAGCTCATCTTGCCATTGAGACAACGACATGGGTCCACCAAGTGCAGGGGCCCACACACAGAAGCGACCGAAAGGCGAGGGAACCTCTCCTCTCCATCATCTCCATTCCAAAACCACCGTCTCGCCTCTCCCTCTTCTCCATTTCAAAACCACCCCCTCTCCTCTCCATCATCTCCATTCCAAAACCACCGTCTCGCCTCTCCCTCTTCTCTATTGCAAGACCACCGTCTCTCCTCCCATCTTCCAAAGCTTGCACCGAACCACTCAGAAGGACATCTATGGAGGGGATGCAGCAGCGAATCAGGCAGATCGCCAGCGGCGACCAGGCAAAGTTAGCCAAGTTGAAGGAGATCCTTACTTGGTTTGACAATGAGTGGGAGATTTCGAGGACGGTGAGGGCCATGTGGCAATGTATGTGAAAGAGCGATACGACGATGATGAGGGTGGCGATGTACTCCTCGGCGGCAGTCACGCCGCAGTTCTTCGAGTTCATCGAGTATCTCCTCTGGGCGATGGAGCAGACAAATTCGCCCGAGGTGGAAGTTAGGCGGAGGTGGTGGGCGTACAGGTCGAAGGTCGAGCACCCAGATGATAACGAGTCGATCGATTATGGTGTGCCGTTCGTGAGGGTGCAGAGCCAGCCGGAGCCACAGGAGTATTCGTTCTCCCACCACAAGAGGAGGCTGGATGGCGCGATGTTGCTTCCCCGCTGTTCTCCACGGTTCCCTCGATGCTCGCCTTGTTTCAACTGCGTTGGTAGGGTTATATGTAAGCTTCGCACTAACCTAATCTTCCATCTGCTCATGCTTACAATTAGTGTGACAACTAATAAAAATCATGCTTACAATCAGTCTCCGAGTACTACGCCAATCACCCTAAAATAGCTCTGGACCTTTGGGTCAAAGTTGTGACAGTGTGTACAAATAAAGAAAAATAGATTGGTGCTTCTTTCTGAAAAGAGTACACCCCTAGAAAACTGCCAATATAAGCTATTAGTATTTTTTTAAGTCTAAGCTACTAGTATTTGGTTAGAGGATTTGCTGCCGAGAAAGATCCGTCCACAGTGAACACCACACATCCCACTGATGGTGGTGGATGCCAATGCTTAGATGGAGCAGGGTTGGTGTCGGTAATTTTGATTTGGCACCTCGCACTCTGCATATATGCCAGTTCCATCTGTGCATTTGTGCAGTTCCACCAAAATGCAGCTGAATAACCCTGTTTGCATAGATAATGAAAAGGCGTGATTATATTATAGTGGCACTAGTTGATGAAACATACATTAATAAACAGAAGAAAATATTACATCATACTGGAAATTGACCCAAGTCTCCCCGTACACCTTCTGCCAGTGATGAACATCAGTGTACAGCGGTAGTACAAGGAGGGGTCTTGAGACATTCAAATCTCTATTTTTGTGCAGATCAACTAAAATTAAGCACCCCAGTTTGCAGAAATGCTTAAACATTAACAATGGGACTAGTTGATGAAACATACATTAACAAAGAGAAGCACTTTCTTTATCTACATTGGAAATGAAATGATAGAGAGGACACTCGCTCTATTTTAATTGTATTATTACTTCATTTTATCAGTGACACTAGGGTCGAGCAGGTGGCAAACGAGGTGTACCGTGCGTCGCAAGGATGAAGGCCAGGGGTGCTTAGATCGATGTCAAGTCGCTCTTTCAAATTTCTATCTCCCCCCTGATGTTTTTGTGATAGCATTTGGGTTGTAATCCAAACTTGGTCGAGCTGGTGTTGCGTCCCCCTACCTTCCTAGCTTATGTGGCGAACTTGTCTCCTGCTAGTACTCAGTCCGTTCTAGTAGTAGTTCCATAACTGCCCGTTTACACTGAGATGTTGTTGGATAATGGTTCTCTATGGTTGGATTTCTTTAATGAAATCGGAGGGAACCCCCTCTTTCGATATATAAAAAAATAGTGGCACTAGCGGTGCCAAAACATTGCCTCAAATTAATAGTGCCACTAGATTAAGGTGCAAAATAATAACATTACTGCTTTATCATGGCAGTGCCAAAACAGTAGCACAAGAGCAGGATCAACATGCAGGATCTTTGGCAAACGGTCAGACCAAAAAGGAACATACCTTGTGATGGGAACCATATCTGCAGTCAACGCCATCGTAGAAGGGATGCTACTAGTCACCAACATGGATGATTCAATTCATGGGACCTTTTGGTGTATCACCTAAAATGAAGCAATGTCCCATGAGCTAGCAGCTTCTTCTTCTTCTTCTTTTAAGAAAAGGGCTCCAGCCCAGCTTCCATTTCCATCAGAAAACGAAACCCATAGAGCTTCTTCTTCATTAGTTGCAATAAAATTGAGCAACATCAAGGTTGGTTGTGAAGCTCCTAGAGAGTAGGCGGACCAGGACAGTTGCATCTCTAACGAAAAGAAGCAACTTATCTTAATGGGAAATTTAGCAGGACATGAAAAAAAGTGCCATTGATTCATATTCTTTGGAGGCATTACATTGAAAACAACATTGGTTTAACGTGTCCTTACTTTTTAACGGTCTGTTGCTACATTTTACCAAAGGGCATTACATAAGAGCGGCTCGGGGCAACAAACATCAAGAGGATATTTGGGTTGGTCCCATTTTTGTTCTAAGATATAGCCACCTTATACTTGTGTGAGGCTAGCAAATCTAGTGTGGACTTACTCTGTTGACTTGTCCCCAGTCCCCACTTTCTTTCCTTTTTCAACCAATAGATCGGGTTTATATTGAGTTTGTATTGTGTTCCCTTTATTTCCTATTAGACCTAGAGACCAGTTGGATAGCCGATCTACGCTACTTTTCGCCCCATTAATTCCTCTTTCCATCAAGTCCTAGATTAAGGTAACAAATCTTCCCCCACCCCACCCCCTAAAATCCTTGTTTGAACCAAGTACTACTAGATTCGAGTGCATGAACTAGTTTTACCTCTTAACAGTAAAAAATTAGGTGGTTTTCGAACAGCCGATAGATCCTATCTACACGAGGGGGCCTGAGAAATAGTAAAAGATACAAATGCAGCGACGTCAGGAGCTCGGGAAGTAGAGCAAGGCCGGTTTCGAAGGAAGTTATACCTGAGGGTCGCCGGGATGTCGCTAGGTGGGCGGCGGGAGGCCAGATCTGCCCACACTACGGCAGTGAGGAAGAAGGGGTGGGAGGCCCTCCCTCGCCAACGATGCTTGGGAGAGAACGGCAAGGCACGCTGATCGGGACACGCCAGCAGTGGGTAAGAGCCGTCACCGAGGACGACCGCGTGAACGTTACACCTTCTCACCTTCCCCAGCGGAGAGGATCCGGCCGGATCTGTGACCAGCGGTGAGTAGAGAGGGAGAGAGAAGTGGCCACCGTTGTCGTGTTTAGATCTGGAGAGGACGAGACAGTGTGAAGAGAGCAACACTAGCAAGCAAACGCGGAGGCTCCTGTGTATTTAGTGGAGTACTATTTTTCTTTTGTCTACCAGCCGAAGCCGGCTTGACCTCGGCAATGACTGTCGAGAAGTCTTCATGCACGTGCCCCGGAGACGCAGTTGTCGTCATTTTAATCTGAAGCACCGGATTATAACATATAACACGAAAAAAGCCACATGACAAGAAATCATAACCTCACTGCCCTAAGGAGACAAGATGAATCCCGGCGGACAAACTAGACGAGGATCAAAGCTCAAATTAAAGATAAACTCGTAGAAAAGGGGTCCGTCGATAGATGTCCTAATTAACATGCCGGCTTGACCTAGATGGCAGCCGAGTAGTCTTCGTGCATGTGCCCCCAATGACTAGCCCAACTCAGTTGTCGCTGTTTAACCCTCGCAGTGATTGGAAGCACATGACACCTAATTTTGCGAGATGACAAGAAAACTTTTTTTAGATTTCTCACCAGAACTACAGCCCTATACAACATAGCCTGGACGATATGTAGACGATAGCCAATCCAGGCGTGTCTGCTGGAGTCTGGTCACATACATGGACGAACTGATCTTCCGTGTCTTGCAGGGATCGTCCAGGTACCAACGTATGTACTTCTATTAACTCACCCGACTTGCGGGGCCGGGGAGTGTGCCTATGGTCGGTTCTCAATTGCGGCCCCACATGTGTGTGCAAACGCAATATGACACGTGTTCCATTCGGAGAGCGGCGTGCCAGGCCGACCAACCGTCTGGGTGCGACGCGAACGCGGCAGGCGTGCTGTATACTCCGTACATGTGTACCGCCATTTTCTTGAGGCTTTGCTCCATGGCGCAATCCATGGATACAAAATTAGTATACTGTACTATTTAAAAGTCGAGGGAGGGGCTTTTCCCACGCAGTAGGCGGGGCAGTTCTGCCTAGTCGGTTCAACAGAGACGCAAGAAGATGAGGGAGTAGGCTGCTGCAAACATAGGGCTGTGTGATTTCACAGTGAGTTACTGTTGGACAGGTGGGGCCCGGTGATTTGACTTGCCATTATCATTTTAACTGCGGCGCTATGACCGGCTTGAGTCTCCCGATTCCTGACCACCTCCATACAGGTGCCTCTCCCGATGCTCCACCATGTAGAGGCTGGCTCTTGCTTGAGATCCCACTCCTCCACTTTTTCCTTGCCTCTTTCCCCCACATATGCAAAAATGCCATGTAAAGCGGGCTTATAGCCCACTATTGTACTTGATCCTACATGTGCTAAGCCCGCCACATAGGCATAAAGTCTGATGTGGCAAGTTAATTAAGAAGAGAGAGACTAGTTTGGTGACCCCAGGAAGAAACGGTGATAAGCGCGTGTACCTAGATGAAGAAAACTTAGCAACAAAAAACTAAGCACCTATGCATTGGGGACTTGAGTTGCTAAGCCATTTAATGCCCATAGCACCTCATCTAAAGCACCATTTCATTGGAAGAGGTCACTCCTTGGCAAATGCAATAAAACTACGAAGAAAGAGATAGAGAGAAGTAAACAAAAAATACTCTCATAGCCAGCCTTATAGCTAACCTTGTTGTTTGAGTGACTAAGTGATGACTATGTATGACATGCCAACATCAGATAACCTAACGCACCGTGTTAAATTCCAAGGGAGCGACCAAGCGGAAAGCGGCGATCGTGGTAAGCGCGACCATGATACTGATCGGGCAGCCCTTGGATCTGAGATTGAACGGTCGCATGCTAAGTTCTTGAAAATTTGCGTAATAACCCTCCGTGATAGGATATTCACCCATAGGTCTAGAATCACGCCATGCAACCGTTCGATCTCAGATCCAAGGGCTCTCGGAAGCCCGTATCATGGGAGAATGGAAAGCTTCGTATCACCTATAATTTTCCCGACGCTTGACATGACATCGAAAGCCATTTAATTGGGCGTCGAGTAGACATGACATCTAATTGGGCCCCCATAGTAATGCGGCATGAATCCATTTATCCACCGTGCAAGCCACTACCACGCCATTCGCACGCGCCCCCACTCGACATTCTTACAATCGATAAACCGCTCCTAGTCGTCCCGTCCTTTCACATTACGGCAGTTCCACTAATCCTAACCCTCCTCCCAAATCCATGGCATCCCAAATCCCCATGATCGGTGGTGAGTGCAAGGTTAGAACCATCACCGGCGATGAGTTCGACGTCATCTACACCCGTTCTTCCGCAACAGTGAAAGAATGCCTTGCTCGCTTCAAATGCATGTTCGAAAACTCAAATGATGAGTGGGTCGCTGGGCTAGATGTTGAGTACACCACAGTCCTGGGAAACGAGAAGAAACTAAAGGAGGCGGAGAAGAAGAAGCCCGTCGTGATCTAGGTTTGCGTGCATGACTTATGCTTGTTCTACCACATATGCCATGTCGGTGTTGAGTGTGAGGAATTTAAGAACTTCCTCAAGGGCGGCCGAGTCAAATTCGTTACTGTAGACTTTAGGAACGACAAGGAAATCCTGGGTTGGATAGGCCTCATTGTAGGCGACCCCTTCGACCTCCTGAAGGAAGGGCTAGTGCCCTCCCTTGATCAGCCTTCAATCTTGACCTGGCAGGAGCCATGGTTCATCCTATGTACGGTGAATCAAGAAAGCTCCGCACATCGCTTTCATCGCGGCATGGCAGTGGACTGTACTAGATATAGACCACATCCACTATGCTGCAATGGATGGCTACCTTTGTTTCAATATCTACAAGGGTTGGATGAAGAGCAAGAGCCAAGTGTGCGGTTCAAGCAAAGAAGTATCACCCAAGAGGAAGAGGGACAAGGACGAAGTCGAGGACGTGGACGAGGACTCCGAGTAAGGTGGCAGTGTCGTTGCTGGTGGTGGTTCTAATGCAGTGTCTACCGGATTAGTTGCTTAGTTTAATTTCTGGTGTGCTTAGTTTTATTTGAGGGGTGTGTTATGCTGAGCCCCCAACAGAACTATGTTATGTTTCTTCTTGTTATATTTCGTACATTTCATCTTTTAGTTGGTATAGTACTACCACTCGTTTCTTGACATCATAAACGTACAATATATATGGCCAAAATCATATAGCCAGCAGTTTAGTTGTCAAAGAATTTCAGGGTGCTTAGTTTTGGCAAAGAATTCCAGGGTGCTTAGTTTTATTTGAGGGGTGTGTTGTGTTGGACACCATTAACTTATCATTGTGAGAATCGGCTTATTTTTGTCATGTAACATGGTCAACGGGTTTGACATGAAAATAACAATGTCTAATGGCATTTCTGAGCAAACATCTAACTTAACGATGGCATTTTTTAGATATCTAATTGCATTTTTCAGCAGGCATCTCACGGATCGATGGCATTTATTGAGTAGTTGTAACTTCTAATGGCAAAACTGAGTAGTGATACACAACTAGTGGCATAAATAATAAGAACCCAAGAATTAAATAGGGCTAATTTCTTTATTTCTTTATTTCTTTATACCTTAGTGTGCGAAACAATATCTGTTGCCTCCCAGATTTTCTTTTTACAGAGGCAACATAGAACTATATGAATGCCTGTTAAATTTTGGAATTATTCCGGTTCGTTTGGCCTTTTTATATATTAATTTAGTTTCTGGTCATTTAATGTGCATAATTCAAATTTGAACTACAAGCACATGCTCCCCTGCACCAAAGTTGACCGAAAAATCACATGTGTGTCCCTGGGTGAATTTCTAGGTCCCATGCAAAAATTGGAATGAAATTCAAACATCTTGGCATCGTGGTTCAGCCGAGAACATTGAGAAGCTTGGTTCTAAAATTCTTGTAAATCCAAAACACGCCTGAAAATCATGAAACTTGGCATGGTGCCATGTCATGGTACTACCATGCTGTGGTAAAAAAAATACAGAATAGGAACAAGTTTTGGTATAAGTTTCTTGCAAACCGGAGCTTCTCTCAAGAAGGCTCGTGGTTCTGAGAGGGAACGTGTCACCTTTGTGTGCATAATTCAAATTTTAAATACAAGCACACGCTCCAGTGCACCAAAGCTGGTTGAAAAATCACATGTGTGTCCTCGGGTAAATTTCTAGGTCCCATGCCGTAAATGGGAATGAAATTCAAACATCCGGCGTCATGGCTCTACCGAAACATTGAGAAACTTGGTTTTTAATTCTCAGAATCAAACACACATGAAAATCATGAAACTTGGCTTGGTGCCATCACATGGCACCAACATGATGTGGTAATTTTGTCATCCGACGGCGAAGGCGCACACATTAACAATCAACAAAGTCATATTGGAACAAGTGCTGTCACGTTACAATCGGAAACAAAAGTATTATTGAAACCGTGGGCGTTCTATTTACCATTTACTAGCTAGGAGGCGTCGTGCATGGTAGCTATTTGAGTACGGGAGGCGTGCGATCAGACCCCTGCGTGTGCTTATCGGGAGGAGAACCCTTTGACCTCCATCTGCCATCCACCTCTCTCCCAAGGTCTCCATTAATGGTGCCCGAGCCTCTGTTTAATGGCGTGGCAATGTCTCAGTCGACTGAGATTTAAGAGAGAAAAAAGAAAATCTGAAAAGAAAATTTTGCACGGATCTTGATGTAAGATCCGACGGACCTATATAGCATCTACTACGACTTATAGCACGAATGATGAATATATATAAGGACGAAGAGAGTGGATAATAATTGTCTTACATAATTAGGAAGATAATAAAGAAGCCACATGCGGCTACGCTCGAAATACACAAGGGCAAAAGAAGAAGGAAGACGCATACAACGATCTGGCTCGCTGATCTCTACTTTCTTTATGCACTGCAGGTCACGGAGACTAGTTCTTGCGGCGGGCGATGATCTCTTTCATCAGTTTCATGTCCTTAATACGCTACTTGGCAGCATCCATGGATTCCTCCACCAGCCTGTTGCGCTCAATGCGGAGCATGGCATTCTCGTCCATAAGTTTCTTGATGATGACGCCTGGCCCCTTCCGCAACACGCAGTTAGCCTCCTCCTCTTGCTTCGCCCTTCCGCAATCTTCGCTCTCGAGGTCGCGCCGCCCCGGAGCTTCAGACGCATTGCCCTCCCGGCTGCCGGATGACGCCGGTAGCCTCGTCTACATCCTCGCCAAATGAGATCTGATCCATCCGGCTATGGACTATCGCATGCATGCGTCAGAAGAGGCCTCGCCGCTCATGAAATTTTCCCAGGCCGCAGCGGGACCTCCCTGCTGCTTCGGCGGCGCGGCGGGACATCTCTGCTGCTTCCGCGGCATGGCCGGACCAGTCTGCTACATCGACGGGGTGGCGGGACCTCCCTGCTGCTTCGGCGGCGCGGAGGGACCTCCATGCTGCTATCGCTGCTGGCCGACATGTCGGTTGCTTTCATGCGGCGGGACCTCTCGTGCTTCCTCTTCCATGCTCACCTCTCCTGGTGGAAATCTCTCACCCGTAACTCACGCTGCTATGGCTTGATTGACTTGATTGTTTTTTGTGGATGAGGAGTTGAGGAGGAATGTGCAGTCATCTTAGCATAGTAGTATTTATAACCGAGTACTACTAATACGCTCCTAAGTGGGAAACCGTTTAGGTTGTGATCGGTGTGAACAGGTTTGCAATTAAATATAGCATGGTAGTAGTAGTAATTTGGAATGTGACGAGACGCGCTCAAAATTTATTGATGGTTCTAGTTTCGAAGTGCGGCACTATTCCCGGATGGCGTAACGTCGGCATGTTTTCTCGGCCGTGGTGTAGCATATGCCATGGTACTAGTTCTTTTCTCATCAGTATGCGGCAAAAACTAGCACCGTCGGATACATATCTTACGCTTATGCTCGACAGAATAGCCTCATGGCGAGCTATAGACTAGTCTTTTTTCAGACGCATTACACCTATCTCTTGGGACTTCTCGCACGCACCATCACTGCTCCCTAGGTCGATGCCACCCACATACAGTTGTACTATGAGAAGAGGTGCATGCACGCACTCGTCCTCTCTCACACACGCATCTGTAGCTACAAATAGTAGTGTTCTCAACCATCCGATTAGCTCTATCATAGGTTTCACGTTGCTCCTTGGCCATGAGATTGAGATGTTTTAAACGCGGAGGATAAGATGGAGGCGTGAGGTCTTGGTTAATGTGCGGGCCGCACACAGCACCAACACGACACGAGCTTTGTCTACCTGGTGCGCATGCAGTCGGGTGAGTTGTCCAAGTATAGACACAACCAGGCCCTCGTTGGTATCCGCACCTCGACTTTGGCTAGTCATAGTGGAGAGTAACATAGACCAGTTACTAGTAGCTTCATAGTGGGTAGTGTCATATAGTATATGCATAATTTGGCGACGAGCGCTCTCTATATGTACCACCTTTTTTTCTTTAATTACATCTTGTTAGTTTTTCTCCATGGCGCAATCCATCGATACTACTCCTGTACAAATGTATACATTTTTTAAAAGGCTAGAGGGCGGGGCAGTCTAGCTTGATCCTTTTCACAAGAGGCGAGGGCCTTTGTGATTTGACGGCTCATTATCATGGAAGGCGGGCCTTGTGATTTGACTACTCAGATAAATGTGCCGACGACCTGAGGAGGAGCAAAGAACCATGCAAGATACTCAAGTTTTCCATCGAGTACTGACGGAGGAGCACGAAACACGGCAGCCCAAAGGCCATATCCTCTACCCTCCACTCTTATTATATATTACTAGCAAGAGGCATTGTTCTATTGGCGATAAAGAATGATCTAATTTGCCAGTCATCTCATTTTTAGCATTTTTCTATTCATGCCTCGCAGAGAAGGTGACACATGCGGTGAAACACCCGAAGCAAAATAAAAAACACAGGAGCAAAAGAAGAAGGAGGATTATCACCCCCCAAAAAAGAAGGAAGACGCACACACAAGTCTGGGGCGCTGCTCTCACTACATGAAGGTTGCTGGCCCGGAGTCGTAACTGCTTCTTCATCGCCTCCAGGACCTCCATCTCCTTGCGCGTCGCCTTCGCCATCTTCATCACTGTGTCCATGACACGGGATTTCTCGACACGAGCCTTCATCATCTGTTCCACGGCCGCATTACGTACCTTGAAAGCAGCCGGGTGCTTGATGCGGAGCTTCGCCAACTCCTCCTTATGTTCCATGACGAGGGCCTACAACATCTTCATGGAGGAACTACTATTCTCATGCAGCTTCTTCCAGCCGGCGTTCTCCTCCTTCAGCAGGTCGAGCTTGTGGCAGAGCTTTGCCTTATCCTCCTGAAGTTGCAGGAATTCACTGGTCGCCTTCTTCTCTGAGGCAATGCTCTTCTTCAGCAGCATCACCAAGCCGGCGGTCAACTCCCCCTGCTCATTGAGCTCAGTGGGCATGTCGTCGAGGCTCTCCTTCAGCAGCTCCACCAAGCCGTGGATGAACTCCTTCGCTTATTGAGGTGCTTATTGAGCTGATCGGGCATGCCGCCGAGGGATAACGACTCAGCGCCGCCAACTCGGCATGTTCACCTCCACGCCTAGGGCGCCTCCCGGAGCCATCGCCTGCCCGTGAGAGATCTTTCGAGGTCTTTGCGTGGCGGCGATCCCTCTTTTATTTCCTGCAGCCTTGGTTGCCGCTCCCTTGTTATGAGTAGTTCTTGACCTAGAGCTATGCACACCGGCCATGGCAAGGACGGATGAAGAAGGAGGACTTATGAGGAGGAAGGTAGAGTAATTTTTGGTTCGGTAGTTCCCCTTTTTATAACCTAAGTACTAGCAGTAGTACTAAAACCTGCATAGTGGGAACACATTCAGGTTTGGTACGTACTGGTAGGTGTGAGCAGTCTTGCACTTAATTGTAGCACTAGTACTTTCGAATGTGATGGGAACAAGGTAAAGATTAATTGATGGTTTTTGATTTCGAGGCCCGAAACGGCTCCCGATGAGTTTAGTGGAACATAAATTTCAAGTAGACTACACCGCCGATGTGAAAATATTATGTTATCACAAAAATTGGCACAAAATACGAAGGAGACCAATGGAAGTACTACTAGCAACCCATGATTTAACTACTCGCATGCGCGTAGTGGAGTAGTAATGTCTTTCTTCCGCCCTCACGTCCACTCAATTTGCATGCGTGGTATTAATTGACCATCAATGAAGTGAAGGACTTTACACGCGTCAAATTATCACATGGGGTGGATCTTGGTACAAAATTGCGTCCGCCCGTGTACCCGCGTGTGCATGCGAGGGAATGAGTGCGTGCATGGCGTTCGTGCAAATCTTCGCTTCATGCATGTACCGCCAGTGCGGCTCAGGGAGGACAAGTACATTCTTCTGGAACCAGCAACACGTCACTGTGATCAATCAACACAAGGATGTCGCGACAACGCCTCCACATGTGCCGTGTGGCTTCATGAACTGTAAGAGAGACACTATGTAGCGTGCCATTGTGTTTTGCACATACTCGAAGTACTAGTAAGGTACACGTGCATTGCACACGTCAGATTTTGCAACCAAATTACGAATAAATACCACACTGTAGCATGTAAGCTCTGAGTCATATATGCCTGATGTAGACCTTCGTTTAATTCTTATAGTTCATATCATTCAAAATCAATTAGTTTTTATAAAAAACCTATGGCCTCTTTGATTCGTAGGATTTCCAAAATGCAGGAATAGGAAGAACATGGGATTAGAGTGGAATGTCGTCTTGAATCCTACAGGATGGTACGAGTGTTTGATTATGCATAGAGAAAATGTAGAATTCTTTCAAAGAGGTTTGAGTGGATGGGATGTTTCCTATGAAATCTAGTGCAAATGAATCATATGGAAAAATTCCTATGGTTTACAATCCTATGAATCAAACAACCAAGATAGGAAAAATTCCTAAGGATTAGAATCCTCCAAAATTCCTTCTTCGAGAATCCTTTGAATCAAAGAAGGCCTTAATCTATTTTATGATTCATGGAATTGTGCGTTGTAAAGCATAAAGTAAAAACAAATAATGGCAATTCAACTAGAAAAAGTTTGGGCAGTTATGATACGGAAGATTCTAGAACAAAGGAGAACCACTGTTGTTTTGAGATTTGTGCATTATGCTTAAGTTCAACCATGGAGTCTGCTAGATTGTACATGTGGCAAAATCCGGTGGGGGCTAGAAGATTGTGTGAGGGGCCGAGTGGAGGGAGACTATGAAGGAGTGCACAACTGCGAGATTGATATTTAGGGAGAGGGGGCGAGAACGTGCGCTATTGTGTAGTGGTGGAGCCATGAAAAATGTCCCATGAGCTAGGGGGCCAAGCATTGCTAATCCTTTACGAGGAGGGCCAATTCATCAACTTAAACTATTTTTACCAGCAATTGTCTAATGATAACATTCATATTAGCCTCGATATATAGTGATGTTAGGGGGGGCTTGCTGCCCCCTGTCTTCGCCATTGTGCGCGCGTCTGAGAGATGAAGCGGAAGGCATGGATGACGAGAGGGGGGCGTTGGATATATAACTAATGTGGGTGTATTAGCTATATATGTAATCCTATATAGAGAGGTATAGATTGATCGATGTGGACGTGGGAAAGAGGGTGAGACCTCACTAGATATATAGATTGATCGGTTTATGTGGAAAACTATGAAAGACCTAGCTATACACACACACACACATAGAGGAACATCGATCGCTATGCATGCACGTCAGAGATAAAGAATGCCCGATATGATGGAGATGGGGATGTGTGTGTGTGTGTGTGTGCCTTCATGGGAGACCGACCTGAAGAAAAAGATTGCATGTGTGCGATGGATAATGCCGACTGGTAGTGTGTGTGCATGCATGCATGAGAGAAAGTTAGTGGTACAATTATAAAGAGAAGACCAATGTGTGGGTGTAAAAGACTAGGTGAGGTCATAATCAATGTAAAGTTGAATTCAAATATTTGAATAAGAGATCATGATGTTTGAAACCCATGCATGCATGAATATAATGTAGATCTGTGCGGTGTGGTTTGAAGCGAGCATGTTGCAATGTATACACATTGAACAAGGTCAGATTAGTTTGAATTTGAGATACCGATGGCGTATATCGTTTGGCCACATAGCATCCGTGCATGGACACACTATTCTAATTGGAGATGATGGGTGGCTTTCGCATCACATATCTATATCTATACAACTATATATATATATATGTATATGTATATATATATTATATTTTTTATTTTTTATATAGTGTGCGGATAACTTTAACTTTGAAAGATGGTCGTTGGATGAGGCCAATCCGATGGTGCAGAGCTGGCAAATTTGAGCACTACCGACCATTGAATATCATCTAGATTCCACCAGATTTTGCCACATGTACACTCTAGAAGACTCTATGGTTGAACTTAAGAATAATGCACAAACCTCAAAACACAAGCACTTCTTCTTTGTTCTAGAATCTTCCATATCAGAATCACCCAAATGTTTTTCTACATGATTTGTTTTTACTTTATGCCTTACAACGCACAATTCCATGAATCTTAAAATAGATTAGCTTTCTTATAAAATCTAGATGATTTTGAATGAAATGAACTATAAGAATTAAACGAACATCTACATCATGCATATATGACTCAAAGCTTACATGCTATAATGTGGTATTTATTATAATTTGGTTGCCAAATCTCATGCGTGCAATGCACGTGTACCTTACTAGTCTAAATGGTGTCTGTGTGTGTGTTGTGCGTGTTAAACACATTGTACATAGTATATCATACTATTCTAAATTGTCTTTTTTTGGTACACGTTAAGCTTGTTCTCCCAAAATTTCAAGCCGCGCCTTGTTATGCCGAAATTTCAATCTAGCTGTCTCGCTCTATCGTCTTTGAAACTCCCGCCTCTTCAACCCACGCCTTTGTTAGCCCGAAATATTTAAGATATATCTTTGTCTCACAGTGCTCGGCTAACTCCCTCCATCTCAACTCGCGCCTTGCTATTCCAAATTTACAATGCGCGCGAAAACTCCCACCTCCTGTGAAATCCCGACAAGCGAAATGCCCATGATACCCCTGAACCAAAAGAACCGCCTCAAGTCGGTGGGGGTACTTTCGTAACTTACCCCACATTTCGGACAAGCGCGTCCCTAAGCCATGGTTCCCCACTCCCATCCCATCTGCCCACCCATTCGTACACCGAGGCAGGAAAACCCGCGAAGCCCCACACCCTCCTCCGTCCGCCACCCAGCCGGAGCCTCTTCCCCGACGACGTCGTCCACAACAACACCTCGACGTCCCTCATCCATCGTACCAGATGAGGATCCGCTGCCGATCCGTCGCCCCGCTGGTTCAGCCACCCCTGCCCTCCACCTCCAAGGAGCTGCCCCGATGTTCCTCGTCTTTCGCGCCACCTCCATTCCGACACCGCCGTCTTCACCGCACCAGAAGAGCATCATCATCACCGTTTCCTCGGATGAAGCTGCGGCCTAATCGGCGCCACCAAAGAGGTTGTACACTAATCGCCGCATTTTCTTCTTGATTCGATCTCACGGTGCTGCCGGCGCTCAGTCCCGAGCCGACACGGCGCGGCTCCATCCACGGCGGCGTCGCCGGCCACTTCCTCCACGGCGTCGCTCCCTCGGCGCGACTTTTGGGTCAGTCGATTTTCAGGGGGTGGGGGGGGGGGGCTCACCGGAGTTAAGGAAGAACCAGACGCAGCGGGGAGGGGGGCTCGCCGGAGAGGTACCCCACTATCTATCTTAGGGTTCATGGTGTGGGCGGTGGTGGGGCGGCGGCGTGGGGATCGCCGGAGAAAAAGCTTGGCACGGGGGGCCTAGAGGGATGGCCGGGGCGGCGGCGGACCGGCGGTGGGGATTGTTTTCGGGGCGGGCGGGGCAGTGCAATTCCGGCCGCGGGTGGCGGGGGCGGCTGTTTGGCCGGTGGTGGCTGGTGGCTTAGGGGGGTGGAGGTTGAAGATGAACTGCAGGCCCTTGATTTCGTATCCAACGGCTGCAAAATCAACTGACCGGAGATGAAAAAGTCAGTCGACTGACGTGTAGCCTCACCTCTAGTGTGTTCAGTTTCAACAAGAAATTCAGTTTAAAAGAAAATTCAGTTTCGACAGTTAAGTTCAATTTCGAGAGTTAAATTCAGTTTCGACAGATAAGTTCAGAGATGAGTGGCTGATGTATACATCTAGCTCTTTATGGTTATGTATTTTACATCATCTGTTGGAGATGCTATTAGAATTCCACTCAGGTTAACGTTGTCTCTCTTGTCCTGCTTCAAATTTCGGCGTCAGCACAACTCAATCGAGTTGCTCCAACGACGAAACCCTCCATCACAATGAGCAGAGACCTCTGCTCCGTTTCCAGACGCCTAAGATCTTCTTCCCCTCCTCCGACAGCCAAGTAAGCCGAAGCATCCTCACCAGCCAACCCAATCACGCTGCGATCGACATGGCTTCGCCAAAGAGGTTGTACACTCTTGTGGTTTGACTTAATCTCACCATGCTTCTTTGCATCTTGTGATCTTCCAATTCTTGTGAACCAAACACCCAGATTGGCAGAAATCCTGTGTTTTTAAATTGTCTGTTTTGCACGTGCATTCCTATCCTATTCTGTCTATTTCCTATCCTCGCATTGTTATAATCCTCAAATTCAAACAAGCCCTTACACAATTACTTCTGTTACAGATATGTGTCAAAGAAAACCTTGTGTGGTTTGTCCCTGCTCTGCGGTCAGGTTCCACCTCAGCTCAACCGCTCCAACGACGGAAGGGTTCACCACAGCCAGGATCCGCTCTCCGGACTATCTTTCGCCTCGAGATCTTCTTCCTCGCTAGCAGCCACGCATAACCGCATTACCATCATCAACCGAGCAGATGACCTTGAGGACTACACGGGTCTCGCAAGAGAGGTCACACTCTTCCGCTGGTCCGCCACGTTATGCATCGCTAATATGATGACATGCTACTTTATCATCGTGTTCACCTATTAGACTCGACTCAGGTCCAAACTTATGTCAAACTTGAGTTTTAAATGGTTGTGGGGTACATATTGGGGCAGCAATCAAGACTATCTGTCTACTATCCGGTTAATCTCGGGTGTCTACTATGAGTTTCATGTTGGGTGCAAACAAACATTAAAGGAGCCATTATCTGTATTTTTTACTAAAGCTATTATCTGCCTGCTATCATTGGTTTTGGGTCTATCCACAGTTTTCTACCATCACTCTGGATTTGTGCATGCACTCCTTACATAATCTCACTATGTTTTATTCCTATGCATGTCAGTTATTGTACACAATGGAACGGAACATGTAGAGCAAAAGACACGAGCCGTGTGTGGCAATAAAATTTCATGCAGACGTCGCTCCATGGTGGGCGCAAAGGCAGCCCCCCCCCCCCCCTCCACCCATTTCCGATCATAATCAAGAGGAAGATAACTGTTCTGAGGGGGATTCGTATGTAAGACCACTCCTATTTACCCCATGAGGTCTTCGCTCTAACTTGGCATGCTGATGTTGGTAATATCATGCATATGGTGCCTTGCATTGCTTACTGTATACATCAAAGATGTATCTTCTTAGTTTAGACATGCTTTGTGTCAATGCCATCTGTTTAATTTCTTTATCGTATATGTGAATCATGCAATGCCATCTTGTTTAGCCAGGCATCATATATGTGAATTTTGCAATGCCACCCTGGTTAGCCAGTCATCTTATGTGTGAATTATATCATGACATCATTTTTCTATTACGTGTTAAATTTGTCAACAATTTTAGTACATTCAATTACTCTTCGTGTGCATCAGCCATTCGACACGGTCATGGAAAAATCTGGAGTGGAAACAAGGTCTTCAGAAAGGCATAATGCTATCTCGACGAAGTGCATGTCTTTCTTTGGTTACAGATAGCTCCTCGTGAGGAGGATTCAGAGACGTATGACCAATCCTATTCCCCCGAGGTGCATGCTCTAACTTGGCGAGGTTATGTTGCTCATATCGTATGTATGGTATCTTGCATTGCTATGTCATTTGCTTAGTTTAGACATGATTTGTGTGAATGCCACGTATTTAGTGTCTAATTACCATATATGTGAATTATGCAATGCCATCTTTTGCAAGACATTATATATGTGAATTATGCAATGCTATCTTGTTGCAAGGCATTATATATGTGAATTATGCAATGCCATGTTGTTTAGCCAAGCGCCATATATGTGAATTATATCATGCCATCCTTTTTTTGCATTTCTCATTGCTTTTGTCGACAATGTTTGTATATTCAACTGCTCTTCCTGTGCATCGACCATTTGAATTGGTGCTGGAGAAATCTGGAGTAAAAACAAGGTCTTCGTGAGCGCATAATGCTACCCGGTGAAGCAGATATGTTGCTGGTTACGTATAGCTCTTCAGAGGAGGATTCAGAGGCGTATGACCAGTCCTATTATCCCCCTGAGGTGTATGCTCAAACTTGGCAGGGTTATATTACTCATATCATGCATATGTTGTATTGAAATGCTTAGTTTTTACATCATATACACGATATTGAATGCCATCTCCTTAGTTGATACATCATATATGCGATTGCCCTCTACTCACTTCCTTAGTATATAAATCATATATTTGAATTATATCATGCCATGATGTTTACCTAGACAGCATGTATCTGAATTATGGCATGCCAACCCATTTTCTAAAGACATAATATAGTTATATCATCTCATCTTGTTCACATAGTCATCATATTTTGAATTATGTCATTCTATCCGTGAATTATATCATGCCATCATGTTTCCATCGACGGCATGTTT